>OY288249.1:5702520-7044186 GCA_958450325.1 Agrostemma githago | reverse complement strand
ATAAGAGGACCGGCCACCCTGGCAGAGTCCACCTCCAGGGCTTCATCATCAGAATCAATCACATCGAAGGGAGCTGGGTCGGGTGACTCAGCACCCTCTCCCCTGTGATCGTCTTCCTCCCTGGGGCCAACCCCGGAGGAAGAGGCAACGTCATGGCGACTACCGTCACCGCCGCCAGTTCTTCCAAGCAAAGAATCAAAGGAAAGGGGGCGGACTCGAGACATTCAGGCTATAGAAGGGAAGAAAAGAAGCGAGAGATTCGAAAGTCCTAACCTAAAAAACGCCGGTAAAGTTGCCGGAGACGGCGACAAGAAGTGATCCTAGCTCCTCAAAAAGAAAACGCTCGGTCAATGAAGGAGATTCAAGAAGTGTTATGGGGAGTAAGGTAGCAAGAAGAGTAAAAGAAGAGAATGAAGGGGGAGAAGGGTTTATATAAAGCCCAAAGAAGTTCAAAAGGCAAATTCCCTGACAAACCTTCGAGGATCGTCCACGTGTCGCATACTGAACACCAATTGCTCACCTTTTTCAAGAAGAGCCTCGGTAAACAGAAACGTCAGAGAGAAAGGTCAATCAACGACCTCATTCAAAAGATAATAATAACAAAAATAATAACATAATAAACTCATATTAAGAATTCAAATGCACAAAATATTCATTTCATTGAAAACCCCGCAAGGGAAAGATACATCGTGGGACGGGCATGAAAGAAAATTACATAAGGCCCAAAAAGTTCCAGCCTGACAGAAATCAAAAGCCCTGCCGCGCAGGCCTAGTCATCCCCCAAATCCGGGGAATAATCCCCAGGGCTGCCTGGGCTCCCGAGAGCCGAACCCCAGTCCCAACTTGGGGAACCCTGAAAGGGGTTATTTGAAGCCCCGTCTTCGTCCCTGTCGCTCAGGCAGCCAAGACCTTCGCTGTCGTCAGAGTCGTGGCTGCTGTCTTCCCAGTCCCTTCCAAAAGGGACAGCTCGGGACTCGTCGCAAGTGCGACAGCCTGTCTTCTTCACAGGCGAAGAGGGACCCGACTCCAGGGAGGAATCGGTGTCAGAGTTGGGGCCGAATTGTTCAGGGTGCAGCCATGGAAAACACTCATGGCACCCCCTATCATAACAGCCCCCCCTGGGGGCAGCGCCTAAACCTAGGCGCAGCAGGAGGCGAGGACCTCCTAGGGCGTTTGCCCATCCTAATGGAGGCCTTCTGACCCCTCTGGCGGAAGCAAAGTCGGGAACAGTGACTCCGGCGAACAGCTAAATATCGGCCCGTGCATATCGGAGCCTCCAAAACCCTCTGAAGATGAAGGAAACATGTTTGACCCCACGGCGAATTACAGTTTTCTTGATCCAAGTCATGTTTAAAATGGAGAAAATGGAAAGATTGAAGGTGGGATGAAACACAAATGATAAAGGAAGCTAAGGATTTTATACCAAGGAAAACACCGCATTAATGAACGCTCCAACCACCCTGGGAGGAGAGCCACCAATCAGGAACTCTTCACGGTTCCCCAAAATCCGCCCAGAAGAGAAGGGCAAGCATTACAAAAGTGCTCTCACCTCTTTGCATTCCTGACAGGAGCAGTACAAAGTTCCATTGGGAAGGTGCGAAGCATTAAATGCTGCAACAGACATGGAAGTCAACTCCCCTCCAAGCAAGAGTCGCCAGCAGAGGAGAAGTCTCACTTCCCTCCTACTGACGAAGGCCAATTGATTGGGGTGGGCCGCCTGTCAATCAGCCGCCTGCTAGGCAGGCCCCGAGACGGTTCCTGCCAAGGAGTCGAAAGACTAGCCCCCAGCAAGAACCTAGAACAAAGCATAAAACGCTAAAGGTTGGCCGTCAGCTGCTGAGAGCACGGGCCAACCCAGCCTGTCGGAGCTTGGCAGCCCCCTGCCTGAAGACTGTCTGCCCTGGGAAAATCCCTGGCCGGCAGGGTCAGGACCCCCAGGGGCCCTCTCGTCATTTTGCCTAAGGTAAGTGGGAATGGATGGATGAGAAGCCGCCACTTGTCACTTCTCTATCCAACCATTCCTCTTTCTCTTCTCTCTCTTGTGGGAAGGTATAAATACCTCCCCATTTCCCACATGAGAGGGGTTGGATTTTCTCTCTCTAGACTCTTACTCCTAAAACGCCGCCTAGTTCCTCACGAGCTAGGTTCGTAAAGGCATTTCACGGACTGACTTAGGCATCGAAGAGGGTTTCCTCGGACAACCTCCGAGGCCCTGTGCGTTCATTGTGCAGGGAGCAGGCCGTTTCCGCCGGGAAGGTCCGATCCAAGGAGTGAGAGGAAGGGGAGACCAAGGGAATCAAACGACCACTTGTTCATCGTTAATTCAATCACACTACCCGGATCCTAGGCCGGGTGAATTGTTTCCGTGACCGGAACAAATATGTATGTATATATATATATATATATATATATATATATATATATATATATATATATATATATATATATATATTTTAGGCTTTTTTCGAGTGATCTCATTGGTCCGTTTCATCAAACCTCAAATTAGGAAAGTATCATAAATAAATAAAAAATCAATTACAGAATCTTTTAATTATTATAATATATATTTAATTTATTATATTAATTTGATGTTTTATAATTCTGAGGTAAAAACGTTTAGAGTTCATTTTTTAAAAACATTATCGTAAAATAAATTATAAAAATGAAATAATTAGATTCGTGGTAAAAAATGCTTTCATTAGAGTATAAATTTCATATTATTTGTTTCATATTATTTGTTTCACATTATGTGATGAATTTATTACATATAACAGTTGTAACATTATCCTACATCGACAAATTTTAATATGATGATGAAATTCTATATTATAAATAAGAGTAATTATTCGTTCTTCGATATCTATCAAAAGTCTTTTGAATCTAAAAAATAGTTATTAAGACTATAAACCTCAATTAATTATCTTATATTAAAAATTATGATGAGGTGATGAAATTTTAGATTATAAATAAGAGTAATCATTCGGTTATAAATATCGACCAAGAAAAACTTTTACATTATCCCACATCGAAAAATTATGATGGGGTGATGAAATTCTATATTATAATTATTAGTAATCATTCGGTTTTAAATATCGACCAAAAAATTTTTAAGTCTTAAAAAAACTTTTAATGTATAAGACTACAAATTTAATTTAATGCATAAGACTACAAATTTAAAATCATCCCACATTGGATTATAAACAAGAGTAATGATGTATTTTTTAGTCTTAAAAAGAATTGGTGAAAGACTATAAACTTAAATAAATTATCCCACATCGAAAAATTATGATAATTTGATGAATTCTATTTTATAAATAAGACTAATCCTTCGTTGTTAAAAATAAATTTTAAAAAAACTTTTAAGTCTTAAAAAGTCTCTTAATAAGACTACAAATTTAAGTAAAAATAATCTCACATCGAAAATTTATAATAAGGTGATGAAACTTTATATTATAAATAATATTTCATAGATTTTAATCATGTGCTCTTAGATATTAATCAAAAATCTTGTAAGTCTTAAAATATACTCCGTATTAAGACTATAAATTTAAGTAAAATTATCTCACGTTCGAAAAATTATAAAGTTTCATCAAACATAAATCTTTTGAGTCTTAAAAATGTTTTTAAGACTATACACTTAAATAAAAAAATTACAATAAGGTGATGGAAATTTTATATTATAAATAAAACTAATAAAAAAAATTCCTTAGACTAATTATCCTACCTCGACAAACTAATTATTTGTTCTTAGATATGATATCAATCCAAATCTTTTAAGTCTTAAAAAACTCTTAAGACTATACTTAAAAAAATGACCCTAATAAGACAATGGAATTCTATTATAAATAAAAGTAAACATTTCTCTAAATTATAGTGAGGTGATGAAATTCTATATTATAAATAAGACTAATCATTCATCCTAAGATGTCAACAAAAAACTTTTAGTCTTAAAAAAAGTTCTTAATGAGACTACAAATAAAGTTAAATTAAAATTATCACATATCAAAAAATTATAATGAGGTGATAGAATTCTACGTAATCCTTCGTTCTTAGATATTAACCAACAATCTTTTGAGACTTAAAAAAAAGATCCTAAGACTAAGACTATATAGTTAAATTATAATTATCGCGCATCGAAAAATTAGGATGGGATGATGAAATTCTATATATCATAAATAAGAGTAATCTTTTGCCTATAAATAAAAGGTCTTAATTAGACTATATATAAACTTAAATAAACTTAATTAAAATTATCTCACATCGAAAAATTATAACAAGGTAAATTTTTTTATTATATAAATAAGAGTAATTATTCATTAAAAACATACACTCCAACAAGATGATCAAATTCAATTATATAAATAAAAATTAATCGTCTATCCTTTGACTTAGATATAAAAACAAATTCTTTTAATCTTAAAAATAGCTCTTAAAACTATAAACTTATAAATTACCACATTGAAAAATTATGATTAGGTGATGGAGTTTTATATCATAAATGAGTAATCTTTTGGTTTTAAATATCAACCAACAATCTTGAGTCTTAAAAAGCTTTTAAAAAGACTACAAGCCTAAAATTTTTAAAAGCCCACAAACCTAAAATTATCCCACATCCAAAAAAAATTAAAATAAGGTGATGATTCTATATTATAAATAAGAGTAATCATGCGTTTTTCTGGGTCTGAAAAGTAGATCTTAAAACTATAAACCTTTAGTAAATTATCTTATATTGAAAAATTAAGATGAGTCAATAGAATATTATATTATTATAAGATTAATCTTTCGTTATTAGATATCAATCAAAAAATTCATTCGTTCTTAGATCAAAATTATAATAAGGTAATTAACGAAACTTTATTATTATAAATAAAGCAATAATGTATTCTTTTGAGTTCTAAAATGAGCTCTTAAGACTATAAACTCAGCTGAAATTAAGTTTGATTACTAATATCATGTGATCATTTTATTTATTGTAATGACATAGTTTTATTAAGTTTCTTATTTAACGAATGTACATCATCAATATAATTAAGCTAACTAACCCGTGCATCGTACGGGCTTTAATCTAGTGACTTATTTAAAAAAAAAAGAGTATTTTATAAAAAAGATTTATGCATTTATTCAAATAGTTGGTTAATTTCTTCTTCTTTTTTAAAAAATAAAATAATTAATTTGTGTATTGAATGTGTAACCCCAAATCTTTTGGAACTAAGGCTCTGTTGTTGTTGACTTGTTGTTGTGTATTGAAATGTTTAAGGCAAATTATAAGACAACGGTCAAGCCAATCGATAAGAGGAGTAGAGATAACACAAGAAACATCAGATAAAAAAAGAAAAGATAAAGAGAAAAGAAACGTAATAAACCATCACCAACTTCAATCATAATTTAATATGGAGTACACAACTAATAATAGAAAATAATAGAACAAAACTAACTCAGACAAATGTGATCAAAATAGACAGTGCTTTGATAATGTACAAATTGTGAACATGTGCAACAGATATCAACTTATGTACATAAAAACAGACACTATTTTAAGAATGTAAAAATATCAATATGTACAACAGATATCTATTTATGTACATCAAAACAGACACTGTTTTAACCATGTAAAAATATCGATATGTACAACAGATGTTAACTTATGTACATCAAAACAGACGTTCTTTTAACTATGTAAAAATATCAATATGTACAACAGATATCTACTTATGTACATCAATATAGACATTGTTTTAACTATGTAAAAATATCGATATGTACAACAGATGTTAACTTATGTACATCAAAACAGACACTGTTTTAACTATGTAAAAATATCAATATGTACAACAGATATCTACTTATATACATCAAAACAGACACTGTTTTAACTATATAAAAATATCGATATGTACAACAGATGTTAACTTATGTACATCAAAACAGACATTGCTTTGACAATGAACAAATTGTGAACATGTGCAACAGATATCTACTTATGTACATCAAAACAGACACTGTTTTAACTACGTAAAAATATCGATATGTACAACAACAGATGTTAACTTATGTACATCAAAACAGACATTGCTTTGACAATGAACAAATTGTGAACATGTGCAACAGATATCAACTTATGTACATCAAAACAGACACTATTTTAACTATGTAAAAATATCGACATATACAACAGATATCTACTTATGTACATCAAAACAGACGTTGTTTTAACCATGTATATCTGTTGTATGAGTTATATACAATAAGTTGTAAGTTATCTACATAAGTATGTACAAACTTCACACATATACAATATATGGTAAATTATCAACGTCAAAAGAAAAAATAAGTAGAATTGCTGCACATAAAATCAAATAGAGATGTTCATATGAATAATTTACAATTGAAAATCAAGTGTACTTGATAAAAGTATAATGTGGTTAATGTATCCCTGGACAATTTATTATATTTAAAATATATTAAAATTAAGTAAAAATAAGAGAATGTATGATGATTAAACTTTGCTAGGACAATTCCTTGAATCATGGTATCCCATCTCTTCACAAGCATTGCACTTCCGAGGAGGCTTCTTATGTTCTTTCGTGGCTTTTTCTTTAGACGAAATTAGTCGCCTTCTAGAGCCTTTAGTTTTAGACTGGTTTGGAGGCAAGATCTTAATGTCAGTTGGAATAGTGGCACCCATCAAAAACTCGATCTCAGACCTCTTGTCATTTCGCAGGTTTGTTCCTTCTTCCACAACCTTCTCCTTCAATGCTCTCACTACTTCTAAGAGTTCATCCACCTTCTCTTCCTTGTTCTCAACCACAGTCACACAATAAAAAATTTCAGACCATAATTCTGCAGCCTTTGTTTTTATTCCATCAGATGACCGACAATCAGAAAGAAGTGTGTCATTTGCATCAAACATTTCCCTGGATGTTGCAAACTTGTTCCAACGAGGAAGTAGATATGAATTAGGTATCCTCTTCGCACCTCTTTCTTTCGGGACCCAAAGAGCATGACGACACAACAGTCCACACTGCTCGAACATCTTGCATGCACATACAATTTTCTCTTCTGAAGGGGTATAGTCAACTACATATACCCTGTTTCTGAAGTTGTCCAGTATAGAGATATGTTCAACACCATCCACCTTCATAATCTCATCAACACCAAAATTGTATATGGATGCCTTTAACTCTTCCTGCAACTCATAGAAGACAGTTCGTGTGTAGATTTCATAAGCATGTTTTTCAAGTGAAAAAGGACTTATCAAAGCAGCAGAAGTGCTCTTAGAGTCAGCAATCAGCTCGGACTGCTCCCACCTTTGGGCATCAATGGCACTGTCAAACCTCATGTAAAACTCAACAAGTGTCAGATGAGGATTCGTGAAGTTGTTGAAGAAGTTATTCTCAGACTCAGACCTTGAAGTTGTCTGCATCAACCCTGAAAGAAACAGGTCACGGTGATAAGCTGGGATCCACTTCTCTCGCATCTCAAATATCTCCTGAAGCCATTCATTATCTTCAAGATTGTACTTAGTAATAAGATCTTGCCCCATTTGTTCAAACTGAGTCGGGTTTACATCCTCACCTCAAACAACAGTATTTAGATCCTTAAGAAAATCTGTTTCAGTGCATATTTTAGAACCCACTTATCTGCTACCTTCTTCATGATGTGCCACATGCACAATCTGTGAAATGTGTGGCTTCCAAAAACCTCCTTCACCCCAGCTTTGATTCTCAAATCTTGATCAGTGATAATGAGGAATGAACAGTACCTCCCACTGCCTTTATAAAGTTTTTAAACAGCCAAGCAAATCTGTTACCTGCATCATGAATTGAGAAGACAGTATAATAAAACTCCTTATGTGCATCACGTATTATCTTTAGAACACACAAAATGAGAAAGATAGCAATAAGAAATGCTCTTACCACTCTCTCTCCCAACAAGGCCAACAGCAAATGTGACACATTTCTTGTGATGATCTATACCCGTGAAGGGAGCAAAGATCATCTTGTACTTATTCATGTTATATGTAGTGTCGAAAGACACCATATCACCAAATAACATGTAGTTCTTTATCATTATAGGGTCAGCCCAAAATAAACGAGTGATCCTTTGATTATCATCAACATCAAAGTCGAAATAAAAAGAGTCTTAGAGGGATTTCTTTTTCATAAGGAACTCAATGAACATCTGTCCATCAGAGTCCTTGATGAACTTTTTTATATCTCTTCCAAAATTTTTAAAATCAACCTTCGATGCACCTACATATTTATAACCCTTTACGAACTGCTTGAACATTCTGAAAGTTTTAACAACACCTTGGTTCACCATGGAGTTGTCAATGATCATCTTTTTGTGCAAAATGGTGAGTTTCCTTGCTTTTTTAAGGTGCATCATCGTGGAAGGTGTGTTCAAATAATGGTTATGTCCTTCATTAAATTCTTTGATTTCATATCGCCCATCAGATTTTCTGTCTAAGATGATTCTGGCCATACAAAGAATTCTTGTTATCTCCCTTCTTTGTTGTTGTCCCTTATGTTCATATTCACCTTCTTTGTTGCAGATAATGTACTTTTTTTTAACGATACCACGACTAGTGCGTCCAGTGCTCTTCCTAACAATGAAGCCACCAGCAGTTGCGTACTTGGAATAGAATTGAAATGCTTCTTCCAATCCTGGAAAAATTTGACCCACATAAGGTTTCAATTCTTTGGAACAACTTGGTATCTTCAAATCTTGATCAGAATTAGGTTCGGGAGTATCTATGTAAATTTAACGCATAATATTAAATTCTACATCAAAATTATGAACAATTCTCAACATGTACAACATATATTAAGTTATTTACGTCAAAGCAGCAACTGCTTTAACTATGAACAATTCTCAACATGTACAACAGATACTCCCTCCATTTGTTTGAAAGATTCCACATACAAAATGACACATTTTTTAAGAACAAATAATAAACAATGCAAAATAAAAAAAAGTGGGCCATGAATGACAAGATGATTAAAACTTGAGCATAATTAAGAAGGAAACAAAAAGAAGATTAGTGTCCTCATGAGAGAGAAACCCACGTGAAAGGCAAACAAAAGAACAGAAGCCAAAAATTTTCACTGAACTCAAATTTCCCTCCTAAATTTTCATTTAATCACTATTCCCTCCAAAATACTGTAACATTACATGGATAATCACAATCCTCCTATATAAATAGACTACAACAAACATAAATTTCTCATTACAGTAAATCAGACTTTACTACATCTTGGTAACATTATTACAAAAGGCACAAAAAATTCCATCAATATTACAAATGCGGACCAGAAACTTGACGGAGGATGAGCGGCAAGCTATTGCATTCTTCTTGTTGGCTAGCTGCAAAGATGGAAAACCAGCCAAAGGAAAATTTCATGAAGCTGCAGAAAAATGGAATGTTTCAAGAAGGTCTATTGGGTCCCTCTGGAAAAGGACTCGTCAACAGCTGCAAGAAGGTAATGCACTAAATGTCAGCTCTCTTAAGAAGGTGAATAATGACAAGAAAAGAATTCAACCAGACATAGAACAAATTATGTCTATTGAAAAAAGTAAAAGACACACATTAAAAGGATTAAGTGAAGCTGCAGGCGTGTCAATTAGCACAACCCATCGATGGGTGCAACGAGGCGTTTTAAGGAGCCATACAAATGCAATGCATCCTGACATCACAGCAGAACAAAAGCTCTTAAGGTTAAACTTCTCACTTTCACATCTACTTTTCGATGTGCTTTCAAGAGTCCTAAAGTATCAAGACATGAAACAAATTATTCACATCGATGAGAAGTGGTTTTACATGTCGAAGGGGACCCAGAGGTACTACATGGTGCCAGGGGAGGATGTTCCTTACCGATCATGCAAGTCAAAACGATACATCACTAAAGTGATGTTTTTATGTGCTGTGGCTAGGCCACGATTTGGAGAGAATGGTGACGTTTTATTCGATGGAAAAGCTGGTTGTTTTCCATTTACACAAAAAATACCAGCACAAAGAAGCTCGAAAAATCGACCAGCAGGAACTATGGTTACAAAATCAATTGAAAAAATCACCAAAGAAGTGACTAAGGACATGATAATCAACAAACTCATACCAGCAATAAAAGAGAAGTGGCCAGTTAATGCATCGAAAGACATTATCATACAACAAGACAATGCTAGACCGCACATCACAGGTTCAAAACCAGATTTCATAAGTGTTGCCCAATCCGACGGTTTTAACATTAATTTAGCTTTTCAACCACCAAATTCTCCTGACTTGAATGTGTTAGATTTAGGTTTTTTTAGGGCAATCCAAGCATTACAATCTAGAATTTTGGCTAGAAATGTGGATGAATTGGTGGAAGCAGTGAATACAGCTTATGATAAGCTTGATGCGAAAACATTAAACGATGTTTTCATAACCTTACAGGCTGTGATGACTTGTGTTATGCAAAAGCGAGAACACAATGACTTTTCTCTACCTCACATCAGAAAAGATGCGCAAAGAAGACAAGGACTAAACATTGACCAACTAACAGTTGATGAGGATTTGGTGAAAGAATGTCTGCAACACTTGCATTTGTTTGGAAAAGACTCGAACTTGCAACATCTAGCAGAAAGTTTAGGTTGCCTTTGAAGTTTAGCAAGACACAAAGCAAAGGGGAATTTTTTTGGCTACAATGAAGGTTGTTCAGGGTAACTTTTTTGGCAAAAATAGAGCTGGAAACAGAACAAAATCAATGTCATCTTTATGCTTTTTGTGTTTAAGGTGTAAACACATCTTTTTTCTATGAACATGTTTAATTCTTAAAAATTATTGTTTCATGATTATTAGCTAGCACTGAGTTCGACCATGGAGTACAAACGAATAACATAAAAACAACATACAACAACCCCATGATTATTCAACTAAAGATAAATAAAAAAAGCCCAGTATACAACAATAACAACATCAATCAATCAAAATTATCTTCAACAATGAAACTATACAAAACCCAGAAGATGCATAACTACAAACATCATCAAGTAGATAAAAAAAATACTCGTACGAGTAGAAAAGGGTGAAAAAACGTCACCTCCATCCCTTTCATCAAGATATACTCGAAAAATGTATGGTCTTTCTAAAGCTTCAATATCGAGAGTACTCGCTTTTAGATCACGAACATGGAGATCGAGCGCGAGAACACGAACATGGTGATGGCTTGATATCAGGCTTTTGATTTTTAGGGTAAGGGCTTAATTTAGGGTGATGGTTTGATTTGCTGTAGTTTTTAGGGTTCTTCAAATTAGGGGAAAGTGTGAAAGGTTAGGGACGAAGATGGGTGAGTAAATATAGATGTTTGATTTTCAGGGTAAAGGCTTAATTTAGGGTGACGGTTTGATTTGCAGTACGAGTAGTTTTTAGGGTTCTTCAAATTGGGAGAAATTGTGAAAGGTTAGGGATGAAGTTGGGTGAGTGAAGATAGAGATGCGTTATTTAATTTTTATTAGGTTGGTGGGATTAGTTGATTAGAGGTGATTTAATTAAAGAACAAGAGTGATTAATTAAAAATTTAGAGTTTAAACATGTTGAGATTTGTAGAAATAAGTAAGGGTACTTTTGTAAATACCAATAACTTTAAAGGACAAGTTGGTAATTTGACAAGCAAAAAGTTTACTAAATATTAAAGTAGAAGCTTTCAAAGAAATTTACCAAAAAGGAAAAGTGGAAGCTTTCAATGAAACAGAGGGAGTATTAAGTTATCTACATCAAAGCAGCAACTGCTTTAACTATGAACAATTCTCGACATGTACAACAGATATTAAGTTATCTACATCAAAGAAGCAACTGCTTTAACTATGAACAATTCACGACATGTACAACAGATATTAAATTATCTACAACAGATATTAAATTATCTACACCAAAGCAGCAACAGCTTTAACTGTAAACAATTCTCGACATGTACAACAGATATTAAGTTGTGTACATCAAAGCAGCAACTGCTTTAACTATGAACAATTATCAACATGTACAACAGATATTAAGTTATCTACATCATAGCAGCAACTGCTTTAACTATGAACAATTTTCGACATGTACAACAGATATTAAGTTGTGTACATCAAAGCAGCAACTGCTTTAATTATGAACGTTTTTCGACATGTACAGCAGATATTAAGCTGTGTACATCAAAACAGATGGTTCTTTAACTATGAACTAAACAATACAAGATACGTTTCTATGAAAACTTGAAGCAATTGAATTGATGAAGTAATATAAACTAAAATAGAAAAATAGATGAATTAATGAAATATTTTACCTGAAATATTATAATCGCCCATCATCGAACATGTTGTAGTTGTTTCTTGACTATTCACTGCATTCAAAAAACGAATCACGGCATAAATAAATTAAGAATCATAGATAAAATCTCAAATTGAATTTGAGAATAAATAGAAATTTTCTGACCTAAATCTGAAGTGGTTGAAGGTGAAATTGAAGGATTTTCATTTGTATCTCATTTTTGACGCTTTGATGAAGAATTATTCGCCATTGAAGTTGCAGAATTTCTCGCCATTGAAGGTGCAGAATTACTCGGCAATGAATTTCATAGGTTTTCAGACTAGAGAGAGAAAGTAGTAAGGTTCAAATGATAGGGTTTTAGAAGGTGGAGAGGAGTAGCGCGTGTTTTTTGAGTCTTTCAATCTGGATCATTAGATCAGATCTTAATCTAATGGTACAGATTGTGCCTCTATGGGTGTAAGGAGTTACCCTGCCTCACCGGAACCCTCCTCTATACACACACACACACACACACACACACACATGAAGCCTTCATATCCTTCCTAACATCGTGGCATCATTATCACAATACATGTGCTCCCACCTTTTTTTTAAAAAACAATTTGTTTAACTTGATGTGTGTAACTGACGTGCAGACGTTCGGTCTTTGCAGCTCCAATTATTTGACTGATTTGCTCCACACATTTCAAGACCCTTACATTCGACTATGAAGGTAATTTTTTTTTTGAATTTTATAATTATAGGTGTATACCCGTCCATGGCTCTGTTTGTGTAGGTACCATACTATATTTGGATCAAGCTTCTTTTATATGTTTCTCAAGTTATTCGGGAGTTATTTGTCTTTGTCTATCGATTCTCGAAGATTTTATTCGACTCTTATGGAAAAATCCAACCCAACGATCTTCCATCTTCAACTGAATTGTCATGAGATGAACCCGTTTATTGGGTCATCGCGACTTCTAGGAGCCACGGAGGAAGCACCTGTCAAATTCTTTGTCCTCACTTAAGTTGTCATGAGATGAATCCGTTCGGGTCATCGCGACTTCTTCATGAGGAGCCACGAAGGGAGCACCTGGAGTCGAGGAGCCACGAAGGGAGCTACTCGAGTCGAGGAGCCACGGAGGGAGCACCTCAGAGTTGTTATGAGGTGAACATGTTTGGGTCACCACGACACTCCGACAGAGGAAGCACTTGGAGTTGTTATGAGGTGAACCCGTTTGGGTAATTACGACACTCCGACGGAGGAAGCCTCGTCTGAAGATCACCCGAGTTGTTAGGAGGTGAACCCGTTCGAATCATCACGATGCTCGCATGGAGGAGGCACCCGAGTTGTTACGAGGTGAACCCGTTCGGGTCATCACGATGCTCGCATGGAAGAGGGACCCGAGTTGTTACGAGGTGAACCCGTTCGGGTCATCACGACGCTCCTACGAAGGAAGTCAATCCCGATGTGGCGTGGACTGCTTTGAAGGTACTCCGGGTTGCATCCGATCTCTTCGCCTTACTTAAGTCGTCATGAGGGGACCCGTTTGGAGCGTCATGACTTTCTTGTGAGGGGAAGCTCCACTCGATGAAGAATTATATAAAGCGTCGTTCGGTGATGATTTTTTTTTGTGAAGTTGCTGCCACGATGATTTTTCGTAAAGCTTCGTTTGATGATGATTTTTCTTTATTTTGTGAAGCTTCTTCAAAGATGATTTTTTTTTAAGCTTCGTTTGATGATGATTTTATTTTCTTTAGCCGTTCACAATTTACGCTCTTGCGGGCCAGGAGCAATTATTTGTTATTTTGGAGGGGTGGCTGCACTCAAGCTACCTGTTCAGTTGAGCTGCCTACGTACTTGAAAAACATGGATAATGCTTTACAAGATCAAACCAATGTAGTTCGATAAAGGAATGAGTGGTTTGTTTGGGGGTGTGGCTGCACTCAAGCTACATGTTCACTCGAGCTGCCTACGTACTTGCAAAACGCAAATGATATTTTACAAGATCAAGCCGACGTAGTTCATGGGATATTTTTGTGGTATTTCTTTTTTTTTGTGCAGTTTAACCTCTTGCTTAGGAGTCTTCAGCGTGGGGATTTAAGAATAGTAGCGTTTCAGAAATTTCCTATTGATCGGCCCTACGCGCACACCATCTTCATCTACAACTTTGTATGCACCATTTGTGTAGACTTCTCGCACCACATATGGACCATCCCACTTGGCGGTGAATTTTCCTACCGGCTTGTGAGAAGTAATGATCGACCTTTGTACTACAAGGACCAAGTCTCCAACTTGGAAGGAACGAGAGCGCACCCTAATAATGAACGCTCACGATAATCGTGCCTGGTAACATTGAAGCTTTTGTTTGGCTTGCAGCCTTTTTTCATCGAGAGCCTCTAGCTCTTCCAGACGCACCTTATCGTTTTCATCCTCTGTAAGTCCTTTCTGAATGGCTATGCGCAACGATGGGATCTGCAACTTCAGCGGCAACACAGCTTCTACTCCATACACCAATGCAAACGGGGTCGCTTGAGTTGGCGTTTTGTATGTAGTGCGATATGCCCATAAAGCTTCGCCAACTCTTTCATGCCAGTCTCATTTTGACTTTGCCACCACTTTTCTTAGCAGGTTACAGAGCGTCTTATTGAATGCTTCGGCTAGACCATTCGCCGGAGCATTGTACATTGATGACTTGTATTGTTTGAACTTGAACTTTTCTGCTAGGCTCGTCACTAATTATTTGACAAATGGCTTTCCATTATCGGTTATGATGCGTTGTGGTACACCATAACTGTAGATGATTTGAGTTCGGATGAAGTCCACAACATTTTCTTTCTTCTCTTCTAGTAATGTGGCTGGCTCTGCCCACTTTGAGAAGTAGTCAGTACCGGCGAGAATGTACTCATGTCCATTAGAATCCTTTCGGAGTGAGTGGTCCAACAATGTCGAGTCGCCAGGCTTCGAAAGGCCATGAAGAGACGGTAGGATGCAATGACTATGGCGGCTGATGTATGAAGTTTGCGTTGAATTGGCATGCGCCACATTTTCTTCCGAAGTCTATGCAATCTTGCACCATGGAAGGCCAATAGTATCCCATTCTTTTGACGCGGTCATAAAGTTTTGGACCTGACTGGTGAGCTCCGCATATGCCAGAGTGACCTTCATGCATGGCCTCGCTGGATTCATCCTTCCCTAGACATCTCAACCATTGTCCAAGAAAAGAGCGCCTGTAAAGTGGGTGAACTTCGGGGAACGTCGGCGTATCTCTACTTTGTGCCTAGGATCGTCTGGCAACTTCTGATGGTCTAAGAAGTCGATGATGGGTTGACACCAGTCATCTTCATCAATTGTGTAGACGTTGATCATGTTCGTCTCGTTCCTATTTCCTTCCTCCTCAAGTAACGATATTGCCCAACGATTACAGACTGGAACTTGCATTGATTCTTCTGCTCCCAGTGCCAATGTGGCTGTAAGAATAGCAAGCGCGTCGGCCAACTTATTGTCACTTCTCGGTACATGAACAATGTTGACGGTGTCGAGTTGATTTAGCAGTCGGAGTGCTTGTTGATGATATGGGACCAAACCCTCTTTTCGCACTTCATATTCATTGAGGACTTGACTGATCACGAGCTGTGAGTCTCCGTAGATGTCCATGTCTAGAATGCCTATCTCGAGCGCCATTTGGAGACCAAGTATGAGGGCCTGGTATTCATCTACATTATTTGAGCATAATTGAGTTAATGAAAAGGAGTATGGCAAAACATGGGTTTGTGGAGATACAAACACTACTCTAGCTCCGGCTCCGGCTCGTCTTTCGGCACTGTCGAAGTACATTTGCCACGCCGGTAGAACGTCCACATAGAAAATCTCTTCCCCGGGCAATTCGTCAGAAAGTTCCCATTCGGCTGGGACTGGATAGTCGGCGAAGAAATCAGCAATGGCTTGCCCTTTCACAACTTTTTGAGGCACGAAAAACAAATCCTATTGTTTTAGCAACACTGCCCATTTTGTGAGCCTCCCTGACAATACCGGTCTTGAGAGTATGTATTTGATCGGGTTTGCCTTGAACACCACGTGTATAGTGTGTGCTTGCATGTAGTACCTCAGCTTTTGGATCGGAAACACCAGTGCAAGACATATTTTCTCGATTTGAGAGTAACTTACTTCAGCTCCAACCAAAGTACGACTCAAGTAGTAGAGTGCTCTCTCTTTACGGTCTTCAATTTCTTGAGCACACATTGCCCCCAAGGATCGTTCTTGTGCCGCGATGTATAAGATCAGTGGCTTCCCAGGAATAGATGCCCCCAGCAGAGGTGCACTGGCCAAGTATTTCTTTATGCCTTCGAAAGCATGTTGACATTTATCGTCCCATTGATATGGAGCATCCTTCTTCATCAAATGGTTGAACGGCTAACAATGCCCTGCGAGGTTGGATATGAACCTTCTAATGTTTGTGAGGCGTCCCTGCAATCCACATAATTCTTTCAACGTCTTAGGCACCGGCATTTCCCGGATCGCTTTGATTTTGGTCTGGTCGATCTCGATGCCTCGATGTCTGACAACGAATCCTAAGAATTTTCCTGAAGTGACACCAAATGCACACTTGAGTGGATTCATCTTCAGTTGACATTTTCTGAGCCTTTCGAAGACAGTTTGGAGGTCTTTAATGTGGTTTTGCCTTTTCTTTGATTTAACAACCAAATCATCGACGTAGCAATCTTTCGGGCATCTTTCGGGCATGCGTTATTGAGATCTCTGAAGTCGACGCATATTCGTAATTGTCCATTCTTCTTCCTGACTGGAACAACATTGGCTATCCATATAGGGTACTTAACTTCACGAATGAAACCAGCCTCAGCTGGAAGTCCCATTCTCATGCTTCCAGGATCGTCCCAACAGTAACCCGTAGGATGTCTTGGCTTCGATCACATGGAACAACACGTCAGAAGAAAGGTCATCCATGGTAAGGTTTACGCGGATCATCCCGATTGCGCGCTCTCCTCTTTAGTTGAAACCGTGAATAACCGTCCGACTGCTGGTAAGTTCCCCCATGGTGATGCCCAATTCCTTCGTTGTGTTTGGCATTATATTGACTCCTGAGCCTCCATCTATCAACACTACAAGAAAAACAGTCCCGGGCGTCCGCTTGGTTGGCGTCCTGGGCATATGGACGCCTACATGGCGTCTGAAAAAACCTACGGGCGTCCACAGTCAGATGCCAAACTTGGCGTCCGACTGAGTTTGGGAAGGACGAAATTCAGGTCAACAGGCGTCCACAGGCGGACGCCATATACCACAAATGGCGTCCACTGTCGGACGCCAAAGGAGGAGTAGCGGACGTCCACCCATGGCGTCCGATAGTGGACGCCCGGCCTTTTGATTTTGGCGACAAATACCCGCCCACCCCCCTCTCCCCCTTCACTCTCTAAAAAAATTTTTACTCTCTACACCCTCTCCACACTCCCGCGCTGAGTCCATTCCACATTCCTCTCCAATTTTCATACTTTTTCTTAATTTGTGGTATGTTTTCTTACTTTACTTTGTTCTTATTCATTATAATTAGTTCTTATTTTTGATTGTTATCGTTATTTATTGATAGTTTGCTCGTTAATATTGTTTAGGTCTAAATTTCGATTAGGTTGATTAGTTTAGCCCAAATTCGCTTAGGTTGATTAGTTTAGTTGAAATTCGATTAGGTAGATTAGATTTGTCCATCACAATTATGATTAGGGTTTGATGAAATTGGTTGAATTGAGCTAGAATCACCTCTAGGGCCTTCCATGAGGTTTTGTGTGACTTAGGACGGACCAAAAGGTGTCGTAATAATGCCGGATTTTCCCGAAACCACTTCTATCCTGATCGGGGTTGTAAATAGGTGTTAACGGCGCTTTCGGAATTTTGATATCTGCATCCGAAAATTTGACCCTTTTTTGACCTGTTTAAGCTATTTTTGTGTGACCTAAGCCATGAACTGTTGTGTTTTGTTCGGTTGAATTGGGATTACATTGATAAATTAGCTAGAGTTTTTGTAAATTGGGATTAAATTGTGATTACATTTGTGATTAAATTCGGTGACTAATTTTTGTAAGGTCAATTAAAAATTAATAAGAGATTTGCGAATTAAAAAATTGGGTTTACTTTGACGTATTAGTGATTAAATTGAGGAGACTCAGTTATGGAAATTAAGTTAGAGAAATTAAGTTTAAGTTAAATGGTGATTAAATTTTCGTTTAGTAAGTTCTAAATTAAGTTACGGAAATTAAACTTTTATTTGGTATATATATTTTTTGAACATAGAAAATGAAGAGAGTTGAACGGAAATGGATGTATGAAGGTAGACTTGATAAGAAGAGACGTCCCACCGTAGAATTTTTGAGGGGTGTGGAATCATTTGTCGAGGTCGCTAAAAAGTCAATAGACTATGCATTGAGGGGGGAGGTTAGGTGTCCGTGCACTAAATGCAAGAACATTAAATTTTTTGATGTCCTTGTTGTTAAGGAACATGTCATCTATAATGGTTTTTCATCAAATTATTATAATTGGATTTTTCATGGTGAGCCACCTCAGTCTGAGGAACCCAAAAACCGTCAAAATGAGGGGGGTTTGAGAGGTATGATAGTTGACGTAGTGGAGTGCAACTTTTTTATATAAATTTTTTTTGAGCATAAATGTGGCGGGAGATCAAGTGTTTTGGCTGATTGAGAGTGTGTTGTGGATGGTCGACAGTTGTGGTTGGATGAGAGTTGTGGATGTGGTTTATTTTGCAGGTTTTGGCTAGACATCGAACGCTTGTCTACGGCCAGCATAAATGGTGTCCAATAACGGACGCCAAGCCAGACGCCGGAGGAAGCTAAACACGATCAAGATTGGCAGCTATTTAGGGGACATGGCGTCTGACTGTGGACGCCAGGTATCCCTGGATGGCGTCCACACTCGGACGCCAACATGATGCACATGGCGTCTGACTGTGGACGCCTGGTGTCCACAGTTAGACGCCACCCATGGCGTGCGCTGTCAGACGCCAATTTTATTGGCGTCCAATAGTGGACGCCCGGACAAAAAACAGGCGACTGGTCGTGGCATCCACTTTCTGGCGTCTGTTTGCGGACGCCCGGACCCATTACAACGTCCACAAACGGAAGCCAATGGATGGACGCCAGGCCCATATATTCTTGTAGTGCAAGATTCGCTTGACCTTTTTCCCTTTTATATAGCCGGACACGTAGAGTGGCCTATCATGGGGTTAGACTCGAGGAGTAAATCTTCATCCGAGAAAGTCAAGGCAGCGTTGCAGGACAGACATTGACTTGATTGCTCTAGAGGTTCTGCTACATCCTTCATCTTGACGGCATATGACTCTGGATTCTCGAGTCCTTGGAGGATCAACTTGCGACTCTCTCTAGGAAGATGAAATATTTGTCTCCATCCCATGTTTGCGGGAAGTCCATCCAGTGCCCTAACGACCTTCATCTCCTTTTGAGGTTGCACCTGCTGTGAAGGTTCGAGCTCGTTTACGTCACTCTCATCCACTTCTTCACTGTGATCAGCAGATGATGCGGAGACGGTGTAAACAGCCACTTCATCCAAGTAATCCTCTGGAAAGAATTCTTCAAGGGTAATTGGACTAAGCGGTTTCTGTTCTAGCAGATCTTCGGGTAAGACATGCGGCTTGAGAACCATTTTTAACTTTTTCTTTCCTTTGGATCTGCGAGGCTGTGGCTTTCTCGTCTATTTTCGACGGCGATGAACATGCTTAACTGTTTTTTTAACTTGTTTCCTTGGCTTCTTGCGTGTCACCAAGGTCCATCATTCATCATCATGCGCATCTTCTTCATCCTGAAGACTTGTTTTCTTGATTTGTGAGTCTGAAGGCGGTGGCGATGCTAGCCTCAGAATCAACAATGTCACAGGCTCAAGGGTCCCAAATTGTAGCATATATGCAGTCAATTCATTAACTGCTTTTGTTCTCTCTTGTCCCGGTTGCTCTCTGACTGCACTCACTGGGTTGGTTGTCACCGTTTCATCAAGATTGAGGATTATCTTCCCATCCCTCGAAAGCTGCATGATCTTTTCTTTGAGTGTTATACACTTCTTGATGGGGTGACTCACCAGTCTATGATAACGACAATACTTAGGATTTTTTGTCTTATCAACTTGCTCAGGTCGCTTGGACTCTGATAGCTGTATGATCTTCTTCTCTAGCAGATCGTCGAGCATCCCTGACAAGTCTGAATCAGGAAACGGGTACTTCTTAGCCTGCAGCTCTTCCAATGTAGGCCTATTCCGTCGGTAGTCATAGGAGAATGATTCATTTCGCTTCTCATCTTTTGACCTGCCTGAGATCTTGACTGGTCCATTACCAGTGTCGGCGGCCACCGTCTTCTTTGTTTTTGACCCCTTTTATGTCTTCTTGAATTCCTTCTTCTCACCAGGTGCTTTAGAAGAAGACGCTCGATTTTTGTAGCGCCCTTGTTTGATGGTGATTTCCATGTCATGCGCCCGAGTTGCCAAATCCTGAAAGCTTCTTGGCTTAATCCCATGTAGAATGTACAGGAGATCCCAGTTCATGCCATTGATGCACATTTCGACCGCGGAAGCTTCACTCAGACGGTCTTTGCATTCAAGACTTAGCGCACGCCAGCGGTTGATGTAGTCAATGACCGGCTCCTCGTCCCACTAGGTAGTGTTTGTCAGCTCGCTCATGCTAACGATGCGCCTGGTGCTGTAGAATCAGTTTAGGAATTCGTCTTCCATCCGAGTCCAGCTGTCGATTGATTCCGCTTCTAAATTCGTGTACCAGTCAAAAGCGATTCCCTTAGAGAGCGCACGAACTGCTTGACAAGGTGATCACCATCAGATCCAACATTGTTGCATGTCTACACGAAGTGCGCGACATGTTGCTTTGGGTTACCCTTCCCATCGAACAGCTGAAACTTCGGGGGTTGATATCCGGCAGGCTGTGCAGGTCATCAATCCTTTTGGTGTAAGGCTTGACGTACCGTCCAGTGGGATTATTTTCACCGACTTGGGTCTTGATCGCGTCGGCTATTAGACTTTGCAACTGCTCCGGGGTGTAAGCTCCAGTGTTTTTTTTGGAGGCTTCTCGCCATCATCGTCATCGTCCTTTTCACTGTCGCCTCCGTGGATGTTGTTCTTCTCAATGTCACTCATCGTGCACACTAGGAGTAGGCTTTTTGCAAGGCTCAATCACCTCTTTTTAAAGATCTTCGATCTTCTGGTTCTTCTCTTCATTCTCTTTTTGCATTTTATCAACGAGTTTACTCAGATTCAGGAGTTGATCTTCAATACTGGAACCACTAGCCATCATCACCAAAGCGCTGATAGGAGTGGCGACTCCCTTCTTCATTGGCGACACCTTAGGCTTGTGTGGGGAGGCGGTGTTGCTCTTGGAGGCTTCATCCTTGTGGGAAGGAGAAGAGGCCGCAATCATGGCTTTGACAGCAACGGCTATTGAGGCAGCAGAAATCTTACGTGGCCTAGTAGGAACGTGGGCGGCGCGTAGGGTGGCGGCAGCGGCGTCGAGGGGAGCCTTCTTCGCCTTTGCCCTGGTGACCATGCCAGCAGATTGTTGGAGAGCGTCAGCG
Organism: Agrostemma githago; assembly: GCA_958450325.1. Taxonomy (NCBI): domain Eukaryota; kingdom Viridiplantae; phylum Streptophyta; class Magnoliopsida; order Caryophyllales; family Caryophyllaceae; genus Agrostemma; species Agrostemma githago. The sequence goes on along the minus strand of OY288249.1, from coordinate 7,022,309 downwards.
TAGGTTTTCCTGGGGGTGTTGAAGGTGTTGCTTTGGTTGGTAGACATCTTCTTGCAAAGTTGTCTTGGTTGCTTCAGCGGTAGAGATGAGAGGTAGATATTTTCACGTCGGGTTCACCAAAATTTGTAACGACAAATTTTGTATTGCAGAAAACTGAAATACAAAACAAGGAAACAAATAAATTTTATTAGTTATTTGTCAAAAAGTTCGTGTACAATCTCTAATGTATCCTCTGATTCTAATACGCCGTGTAGGGAACACGTGTACGCGGTACACGTGAGGGACGCGTGCGTAGCTGACTTGTACTGCCTTGCGTGCGTTGTAATTTGATATTCTTGAGAGGGTCGCTTGGACTTGAATCTCCCTTGAATGTTTGAATTTGTCTTGGATCTTCTGATTGCTTGCGACGAATTTGATGGAGAGCTTGTAGCGACTTTGTGTCTTTTTCTCTCTGGATCTTTTGTTTCAGAAATTTTCCAATTGTCTTCAAATGAATGAGAAGGGCTCTATTTATAGAGTTTTGGTTCTCCTTGGTGGACTTTTGGAGTCACAAGCCCATTTATGGGTTTATTAGTGACATTGGCCCAATTTGTCTTATTTTTGGGTTTAATGATCCAAATAGTTCATTTTGTAATTCGGATCGACCCATATTTCTTTTACTCGGGGCAAAATAACTAAATTGAGTTAAAATTTCATATTAACTCAAAATAATTAATTAATTTTATTTATTCGGCACTTTAATAAATTTTTAGTGCCTACACTCTAGCTTCATGAATAGGTGAACAACTAGGTGAACGCTAACCGTGAAAAACGAAGACAAAAATATTTTCTCCAAAGAACAAAGGATTTTAGAAACCTTTCCTTCAAGCGCTTGGAAGTGAAGTGTTTTCCACAAAGGACTCTAAATATAGTGCATAGTTCAATTAAAGTAGATGTAACTTAGTCATCTAGATTTCCCCCTCAAAGCAACCGGGAAAAGACATTGCATAAGGTCATGGCAATTATGACTTTTGAATCCACACAAAGTGTTATTCTTATGGATCCATCAAGATATGTTAGAAGCATACCCATCCGGAAATTTGGCTTTTGCAAAACCTTTAAAAAACACTTATTACCCTCTTTAGCCAAGCAATAAGAAGCTAGTGGCATGAATGTTCTCCTCCCTCGTGATTGTGGCCATAATTTCTTCCTAATTCCAAGAATTTAAGGTCCTTTCTAGCTTCAAATTGTCTTTTGATTTGTTGTGAACTTTGAAGAGTGTGTATATTATGTTGTCACATACATTTTTTTTCGATATGCATAACATCAAAATTATGACGCACTAAATTAAACTCCCAATAAGGAAGTTTGAAAAATATACTCTTCTTTTTTCCATGTACTATCAACCACCCCCGTAGTTGGATCACTAAGTTTCCCTAAAGTAAGTTGCTCTAACAATTCAGATCCTTCCCTGGCTTGTACTCTCTTGGGGATGGAAGAAGATTTGTGGATTAAAAAGAAGAGCACAAGTTTCATTTCCAAGGGGATCATTGGAATTCTGGAGTGACTGGTTACTCCATAGCAAAGGGGTACGAACTAATGCGGAAGAACTTGGCTACTGTGGGCAAGTCGCATATGGTTCGGAGTAAGTGGGGTTTGCCTAAACACCAATTCATATCGTGGCTAGCTTGTCGAGATGCTCTCAAAACTCGGGTTAAGCTGTCTCAACATGGACTTTGTGCGTCTGACCTATGCTTCTTCTGCGAAGCTGCACCTGAGACCAATGACATCCATATTTGCGCGTACAGCAACAGTGTACTGCAATTGCTTAAAGGCTGGTTACAGCAGGCAATTGGGAATCAACTACTGTCAGTGAAGACAAAGGGTTGTGGACTACAGCGGAAGGTGTGTTGTGCTGTGATAAATGTAGTTGTTTAATATGTGTGGATTCAACGGAACAAATCGAGATTGGAAGGAGTTATAGTAAGGCCTCGGACTACATTCTAAAGTATTAAATTTCAATTATGTTATCGATTAGAGTGGCTTCCTAAAGGTCGTCCATCTCAAAAGGAGATGGATTGGCTGCATAGGCTAAGAATTGCTTAGCTTGTATATGAGTTCACTAATTTGAATATATAATACTTACATTTTACCAAAAAAAACAATTCAGATCCTGAGGGTGGCTTGAGTTTTGTAAGATCGGCATGAAATCGTTGGTGATCCATGTAAGAAAATTTCTAACCATACTTCAACACTTTGCGCAATAACTCGTATTGCATGAAACACTCCCAAACTTACCGTGTATGTTCCAACCAGACAAGTTTCCTAAAGCAAGATAATCATTAATTGTCCAACACAATGATGCACGCATTTGAAAAACTTCTTGAGCTGGGGAATCAAATGTAGGTATTTCTTTATCCCACAAGTTGGTCAATTCTTTTACAAGAGGTTGCAAGTAGACATCAATATTATTTACAGGTGATTTCGGGCCAGGAATGATCGATGACAAAATGAAGTTCACCTTCTTCATGCATAATCATGGAGGTAAATTGTAAGGTATTAAAATTACTGGCTAAATGCTATAAGTACTGTCCATTCTACCAAACGGATTAAAGTAACATACAATCATTTGGACACGCATCAATATTTACATACGACATACCTAATCCGTCAACAATCTTTTTACATCCATGGAAAGAATTACGTAAATTTTCACCCTCGGGAAAAGCTTCTTTAAGTAGCGTGATAAAGAAATCGAAAGAAGCATTCGACCAACCAAATCTGCACTTACCGTTGTATAGTTGTAGCAAAAAAGATAATAGATTAAAGTTCTTTCACCCGAGATAAAGGTCTATGTCAACAACTTTGACAAACCTATGGTATTTTTCTATTTCAGCTTGAGCAGCAACAATATTAGGTCTATCTAACTCATCATGATTATCATTGATTGTGTTTATACTTTCTTGAACACCGTCACTTTCTTCAACAATATTTCGGGTCAAGTTAGAAGCTTTTCTAATGTCAGATAATAATCTCAAGGTATCCTCGTTACATCCACCATCAACATTCATATTATTATCGTCAGGTTCATCAGTAGTATGTGTGTTTATTTCTGAAACTTTAGAGGATAATGATTCACCATAACAATACCAAACGTCATAATCTACCATGATTTTATTTATGACAAGGTGGTCATACATATGCACTTTATCTAGAGTAAGGCGATTTAAACATTTGGTACAAGGTGCTAAAAAACAGTCCCACGCTGTTGTGTGTCAAATTTGGACCGTTTTTCCTCCCATTTAGACCCGTTTTTCCTCCGTTTTGCGAGATTTGAGCGCGATTATCGCCGTATTTTGAGTAATTCTCGCATTAGTGTCTCTCTTTTGCATTTTACGTGTTTTTGATAGTTTTCTGTCTATCTTGATAGGATTTTCGACCAAAAACGTGTCTAAGCTTCTATGAGCATGAGAGAGAGGGAAATCGTCCGAAGAGCAAAGCACACGACTAAAAGTTCAAGTAATCCAATCGATCGACAAATAAAGAGACCGGAAAAGAGGCGGAGACCCATCGGGTGAAGTTTCGCCCGATGAGTCACCACTGGGCAAAGTTTCGCCCGACGACATTTTCCACCCCTGAAGATTTTCGTAGACACTCACCACCGAGCGAAATGACCGGGCGAAATTTCGCCCGATGGAGAAAGAGCGCTGTGAACATGACGTAGGTCCACCCCGACGCGACCACGCGCGGGTTTGGGTAGGCGAATGAATCTCGTGGTGAGATTGTTCTCGGGTTCGAAATTTAAGTCAAAATGGAGTCGCCACCGAATTTTGTGGTTATTCGGAACCATACGAGCCCACTCTATGTCGTCATGGGCTATACACAAAGTAAGTCCACTTCGATTTCAGAGTTTATTGGGCTCGTCCCTTTGCATTGCAATACCGATACCGTTTAAACCGGCTTTCGTATATAGAATGACTCTCGTGCGCCAACGGTTTCGGGCATCCGGAAACCGAGGTTCTGAGTAAGGGGTGAGGGTACGTGTTGGGAAGCCCACTAAGGACACCCAACCCCGCCCGCACATGGCGGCCTCTACTAAGACACCGTTCGTGTTCGTGTACGCGCGCTAGTAAAATGATAAAATGATATGCAAACAGCGTTTTCGGGCTAAGCATGTAAATAGTATGTGAACTACGTCATTTAATGCATCTAATTATGGTCGAAGTGATTTAGCATGCGAGGTTCATTTATAAAGCGATAAGCAAATAAATAAACGAAACTAGAAAATAAGTAACGTACAAGTTACACGGGCGGAAATACAACCCGGAATTCACAATACAACGATTATTATAACGATTAGGAGAAATAATAAACTAAATAAGAAAAGTGATAAATAGAATACACGACTAGCCAAAGACCCGTATATAATAAATGTTCACTAGATTGTGAATTAGTTAGACGGACGAACCTTAATTAATAACGCATTATATTGCGTATCAACCAAAGGACGGAGGTTCGAGACCTAGGCGTGGATCTAACCCGATCTCGAACCTCGATGTCTTGTCCCGACTTATCACCTCGAAAAATGGAGTCTAAATTAATTATGTGTCGGATACGACTAAAGAGTCGTCGACACAAAATTAATAGTGTGAGACCGTCGATCAAAGTCGTCTTTTATTTAGTGTCGTGATATGCGTAAGTTTTAGAAAAATGGGTTCACGTGATGGCCTTCACACGCGTTGACTAAAGTCATAAAGACGAGTCTTAAAATATGGTCATATGTCGCGAAGATCGCATATTAATGTAAGGACCGAAAAGGGTAGAAAGTCGGGAAAACGGAAAAAAATGGTCTCGGCCGGATAGGCCTGCCCGCGAGTCGCATGGCCTGTCGCGCGACTCGCGCGTGGGTCTGGTCGGGCATTTCTTATTTGTCGAAAAATCGTCAATTTTTATAATCACGTGCCAATGCGGGTTTACTTACTCGATTTATGTTTTTTATAGATTAAGAATTTTGAATTAGTGACGAAATTGTATCCCTCTATGTCACGACATCGAAACTAACCCTTCCGGGTTATGTGATGTCGATTTTCGTGTCAACGGGTTTTGTACTAATTGAAATGGGATCGAATGCGTTCAACTACGACCGATTGCAATCACGTCACGCCCTTGAGAACATTGGGGCGGGGCTCCTCAAAAGGGCTCCACCTCCGTCGTTACTCGTAAAGGGATTAGACGGACTTTAGGCGATCGTCGTAGTCAAACGAATTTGAAACCGAAAACTAGTATTAATATATATTTATACGCGGTACGATAGTGATAACAACGAGGAAATAAAGTTAGTATGCGAGAAATAAAATGTTAGTATTATGTTAGTGTTAGTATTACGATACTATTATAATTATAACATAAATAACGCGAAAATGTAAATAGTAACAAAGTAGTAAGGATCGAAATGGGGTTTAGGACACCCTCAACATACATGCTTGGTATAGGCCTCGGAAATAGACTCGTGAATAGCGACGGAACGCCGGAGTATCGATGATGAATGTGAGTTATGGTGTGTATATGTGTGTGTGTGTGCCGGTTTGTTTGAGAGCAAGAATGGTTCGGTTTTTGGTGGTGTTTTGCTTAGGGTTTGTAGAGTAGGATGTTTTAAGAAGATTAGGGTAGAATTTGTAGGATGAATGAGGTTCTTAAAGGCTCTTGTTTCAGCTTTTAAAACTCTTAATAATGCTGAAAAAAAAAGTCCCTTAAATGATGAGGGTTAAGGGTGTATTTATAAAGTGGGGGAGTTGGGTGAGTTGAGTTAATTTAGGAAGGGTTGACTCTTGATTTGATTTGCTTTTTTGAATTCTGATTTGGGCGCCAACTTCTAGAAGCTGAACTTGGCTGATTTGTGTGACGAGTTCGTCCTTGACCGGGTTTTGACCCGGTCGCTAAAAGACGGGATTTATCTTTGGTGTCGGTTTTGGCCCAAATTAGTCTTATTTTGCTCGGAATGACGCACTGGGCCTGGATTTGAGGTCTGTTTTGTGAGATTATTACTCCGCTAAAAGTCCATGTCGGATATTATTGATTCCGAGCCCAAATCCGATTATACCAAGTCACGTTTGCGTCCGATCATCATCGGGTGTTTGTCGGAGACTACCATAGACACCTGGCAGTCAAAATGCGGGTGTCTACAGAGCCTCCACTCTAACTGAGGCTTGGACAAGGCGAAAGTCAGAGTAGCTACCAGGCCAATCGCAGATTACGACCTGGCAGCTTTCTGGTCGGGTCGTTTATAGTCCAGTAGACTTGCGTGAAGGGCTCGCCAGCCATAAGTAGATGGTCATACCTGTCTTGATGATGGTAGCTCCGTAGGGAGTCGAACTTGTCTTTGGGGATGTAGGTGTACCTGTATGCCGACACATCCTGCCTTGGATGTAGCATTTCGGAGGAATCACCGACTATGCTGGGGAGGTAAAATAGCTCTGCGGAGACTTGCTCCTGAGGTCTGGAGCGTACCTGTATGCTGACACATAACAATTTGTATGTAGCATATAGGCAAAACATTGACTCGCGCTGGGGAGGAAAAAATACCGAATTTTTTGAAAATGCCACGATTTTCGAAAAAGAATATTATCATAATTTTTGGCACAGAATTTTTTTTTTTAAAAAAGAATTTTTTTTAGGAAAGCTCGGGATGACTTGATTCCTATTCTGGGTTTCTTGTTTGAAATCAGGCATGCGCGCGCATAGGGCCCAGGTTAGCTGAGGAGGCACAGCAGTTAGGGTTACAGGTGGGGTTTCCTATTATAAATATAGGTTTCCCTGCTTCAGCTTTTTGCATCCTAACTCAAATTCTCTTTTATCCTTCTCAAAATCTTTTAGACTTTCGAGAAAGTTAGAAACTTCTGCCATGGGTATCGATCATTTAACCGCCATGCTCCTTGCCTGGTCCCAATACTTTCGAGACGAGGAGAAGATTCGGCTGACCCAGATGGGAATTGTCAGTCTGTTTCCCTTCCAACGACTGATAGTTGACCCACACTTCTTGGACGCCTGTCTGTCGTTTTGGGATACTACCCATCACGTCTTCGCGTTCCCACGGGGAGAGATATGCCCTCTTCCCGAGGAAGTCGCAGCCATAGGAGATTGGGGCCTAGCTGTTCAGCCTGCCATTCCCTCGTTCTACCCGGACCCGAGGAAGAGGTTAAGGAAATTCTTGGGTCTGTCTCATGCCGAGACAGATCGGATGGTGCAGGGAGATACTGTTTCCCTATTCGACCTGGCCGACAAGTTTATGAACAGCCGGGACGTGAGGGCCACCCCTACTCACAGGCGTAGGGTGTTCGCCTTTTGCATGCTGCACTGTTACGTCTTTGAAGGGCTGATGGAACTTGACTCATGCAGGGGTCAAATTAGGTTGATTGGAGTGGTTGATCAGATGGAGACTGGTCATAGCCCTGCCTGGCTAGCCACTGGGGAGATTATCATGGGTCTAGATGCTAGGCGACTTGACCCGACCCGACCACTGACAGGGAGTACCCGTATTTTGTAGGTATACATCTCGCGCGTTTTTTTTTTCGCGAAATTCCTGAAGTTCGTAAATTATCTGATCGAGTGACCTCTGGCGAACCCTTCTGTTGCTTATAAAATTCGCGTACTCTTTTCAGATATGGCTGTCGGAGCGGCTATCAATCATAGAGCCCCCTCTGAGTATTCCCAACTATCGGAGCAGTCAGCTTAGTTCCCGAAGGCGGCGGATAAGCTCGAGTCATCTAATAAACCGAGCTTACTGGGATGAGGAGCTGGTGTTCCACGGGGGTCCCTTTATAAGGTGGACTGTCGCTTGGTGGTTTCTTTCTAGGCTGACGGGGCTGACCAAGAGAGACCAAGCTCGCTATTTGGTGATTCTGTCCCTTCACTGGACAGTTCACATTTACCCGGACCGCATCCTGAGGCAGTTCGGTTCGTCTCAGCGCATTCCTGAGACTGAAGCCATCATCAGCGTCTCGCTCCAACTGACGGACGCTATGTGCGACACCTGGTTGCAAAGATGGTTCACTCGTCCTACATGGACTATACCCAGCCCTTTCCAATCCGCTTGGGTTTCAAGGGCTTGCCATAAATGGACTTCTGAGGAGTCCGAGGAAGCTCGCAAGGCCTTAAAGCTTGATGAGGCCTTTGAACGGGTTCGCCGCGAGACGGCGAAAGATAACAGGGATCTCTTCGTCGGGGGAGATATTCCTGAAGCTGCAGCCCAGGAAGAATCGGGTCTTAAGTCACAAACTAAGACTCGATCTAAGGAGGTCGGTTCTAGCAGCAAGCGGGAGCGGCCGAGCCCCCAGACTGATTTGGAGAGACGCCTTGGGCCTAGGCTGGCGGTCCGGGACCGACTGGGTCCGCGTGACCGGCTTCCTGCGGCCGTGAAGGCCCGACTTGGGCCTATCGAGGTGATGGAGGATTCGGGCTCAAGCGGGCGAGCCCGAGCCAGAGAGGTTCCCGTGGTGATTCGGGAACGCTCCCCTCCGCGTCGTCGCCAGTGGACGGCTAAGGAGGCCAAGGACAAGGGGAAAGGCAAGATGCCCTGAATGCCAAGTCCTTCAGCTTTATTACTATTTAAGTATTATTACTATTTTTTTTGGTCGTGTGTTTTTTTTGTATTTTTGAATTCCTGCATTTTGTAATTTCCCGAGTTTATCGGTTTTTTTTTTTGAATTAATAATAAAAAAAAAGTTTATTATTAAACCGTTCCTGTCTTTTCTCGATTGCATTGGTTGTGCCCTTTTGAGGGGTTGCCTACGTATCCGCAATTAGCAGAATCAAACCAAACGTAGTTCAAGCTTAGTAAATTTGCAATCTCGAATTACACCAAGACTAATGGTTCAAGATGTTTTGTGACAGTAGAATAAATAATTCTAGCTCATTGACTTGCTTTTTTGTAAAAAAAGATTTTGATAAATTTTGCTAATGACATTAAGAAATGGCTAAGGGTAGTAACGCTTCAGCTGGTCCAGGTTGGTCGGGTTGACGAACTCATTCCCGTCCAGGTCCGTTAGCATCACTGCTCCTCCTGATAGTATTTTCTTCACCAGATATGGCCCAGCCCAGTTGGGTTTGAATTTTCCCCTTGGGTCAACCGGTAGTAAAGCTCGAATAGACTTAAGGACTAGATCCCCTTCTTTAATGTTTCTGGGCCTTACCCTTTTGTTGAAGGCCCGTTGGATCATCTTCTGGTAGATTTGGATATTGTTGAGAGCACGATTTCGACGTTCATCCAGTAGAACCAACGCGTCATACCGCGCTCGAACCCAGTCAGCTTCGGGCACTTGGCTTTCTAGCAGAATTCTGAGGGACGGTACCTCCAACTCGATGGGCTGGACTGCTTCCATCCCATAGGTTAGGTAATATGGTGTTGCCCCGGTTGCGGTGCGAATTGACGTCCGGTACCCCCATAGGGCAAAAGGTATTTTGTCGGGCCAATCCCGGTAATTATATGCCATCTTTTTGAGTATGGTGACAATTGTTTTATTAGCCGCCTCTACTGCTTCATTCGTCTGGGGACGGTAAGGCGAGGACGTGTGCCTTTGAATTTTGTATTTAGTCAGCAAGGCTGCGGTCTCAGCTTGGAAATGAGTCCCGTGATCACTGATGAATTCATGTGGGATCCCATACCGACATATTATCTTGTTCTGAATGAACTTGGCGACATGCTTAGCATTGAGAATGCGATATGATTCAGCTTCGACCCACTTGGTGAAATAGTCGATAGCTACTAAAATAAAGCAGTGCCCACCAGTACCAGAGGGATTTATTTTCCCGATTATGTCGATACCCCATGTTGAGAACGGCCAGGGTGACGTCATGGTATAGAGCAAAGATGACGGCATATGTTGCACATTGCCGAAGATTTGACAGTTATGACAATGTTTGACATATAACTGGCAGTCGGCTTCCATAGTATTCCAGTAATAACCGAGCCTCACGATTTTTCGGACCAACATGTGGGCATTCATATGTGGGCCGTTTTCACCATCATGTACTTCGGCCATAACCTTCTCATCCTTATACTTGTCAACACAAAGGAGAAGGACCCCTTGTGCCGTCTTTTTGTACAGTTGTCCGTCATCAGTACGGATGAACTGAGTGGCTAGCCTTCGTAAGGCTTTCCTGGCTCGACCTTCCGTCCCGGGAGGATATTCTCCGTTTGTCAGGTACTTTAACACATCCTGGTACCATGGTTCGGGATCAGTTATCTCGATGTCTTCAATATCGTGAATATATGCCGGCTCGGACCGTCTTTCGACGCAAATTGGCATACTGGTCACGTGGTCGGGAATATTTAATAGAGATGCCAATTTCGAAAGTGCATCCGCAAACTGATTCTCTTCCCGAGGTAGGTATATCTATTCTACCTTCTGGAATTGTTTCTCGAGATCCCTAACTCGTGCCTGGTAGGCCACGAGATTAGCATTCCGAGTTTTCCATTTTTGCAGTGCTTGGTTAATGACCAAGGATGAGTCACCATGTACCCGGAGATTGGTGATCCCCAGATTGGCGGCGGCTTGTAGCCCGTAAATGCATGCTTCGTATTCTGCTGCATTATTGGTAACATCGAAGTCCAGTTTGATGGAGACGGGTGTATGCTCCCCTCTTGGTGAGATCAGGAGGATTCTGACTCCGAACCCTCGAAAATTAGATGCTCCGTCGAAGTATAAATCCCACGTTTCGGCATCGGTATGGAAAATATCTTCGTCTGGGAAGGACCAAGTGTCGGTGTGTCCTTCTTCGGTTACCGGGCTGTCAGCGAGGAATTCAGCTACCACCCGTCCCTTAATGGCCTTTAACGACACAAATTTTAGGTCGAACTCTGCCAACATTAGAGTCCATCTAGAAATTCGGCCATTGAGGATGGGTTTTTCGAAGAGGTATTTGATGGGGTCTATCCTGGATAGAACATGGACCTCGTAACTGAGCATATAGTGCCGGAGCTTCTTGGTGGCCCACACTAAAGCCAAACACGTCTTTTCGAGCATGGTATATTTGCACTCATACTCTAAAAACTTCTTACTGATGTAATAGATGGCTCTTTCTTCGGAGTCAACCGTCTGAGCCAGCATAGCCCCCATGGTTGTCTCGGTCGTTGTTAGGTATAACGACAGAGGCAAACCGGGTTGAGGTGGCATCAAAACTGGCGGAGCAGACAGAATTTCCTTGATTTTGTCGAAAGCAGCTTGGCATTTGTCATCCCATAGTATTCGTTCCCCTATCTTCAGTTTCTTGAAAATTGGTTCACATACCATGGTTAGTTTGGATATGAATCGACTAATATACTGGACTTTCCCAAGAAATCCCCTTATTTCTTTTTCGGTTTTAGGAGCTTGCATCTCGGTGATGGCTTTGATTTTAGCTGGGTCGACCTCGATACCTCGTTGGCTAACGATATGACCCAGTAATTTGCCTGACGTTACCCCGAAACTGCACTTTTGAGGGTTTAGCCTCATGTTGTATTTGCGCAATCGGGTGAAGAATTTTCTTAGGGCGGTGATGTGACCGTCCCGTTCTTTAGATTTGACAATCATTTCGTCTACATAAACTTCTACCTCTTTATGCATCATGTCGTGTAATAAAGTGGTAGCGGTCCTTTGGTATGTGGCCCCGGCATTAATGAGACCGAATGGCATGACGGTATAGCAGTAAGTACCCCAAGGTGTGGTGAAGGTGGTCTTACTCATATCCTCTTCTGCCATCTTGATTTGATTATATCCGGCATACCCGTCCATGAATGATAGAAGGGCATGATCGGCCGTGTTATCCACCAGTATATCGATGTGTGGTAACGGAAAATCATCCTTCGGGCTTGCTCTGTTAAGATCCCGAAAATCTACGCATACCCGCACCTTACCGTCCTTTTTAGGAACCGGTACGATGTTTGCCACCCAGTCCGGGTACTCGGACACTTGTATGAAGCCGGCTTTGAACTGTTTATCGACTTCTTCCTTTACCTTGAGAGACCATTCAGGCCTCATTCGACGAAGCTTCTGCTTGACCGGTTTGCACCCGTCTTTAATAGGTATGTGGTGCTCAGCTATTTCCCGGTCTATCCCCGGCATGTCCTTGTAGGACCACGCGAAGATATCTTTGAATTCTTGGAGGAGGTTTATGAATTGTTGTTTCTCCTCGGGATCTAAAGATAACCCTATCTTAAGTATCTGAGGCTCTAAGGTTGTTCCCACGTTTATGGACTTGGTTTCTTCGATTACTGGATTCCGGGATTCCCTTTGCTCTAGTTGCTCGATCAGATGTGGAGGTAAGGGTACCTGTTCGTCGGATTTCTCAATGTCATAGCACAAAACATTTTTGAAAGCAGAATTTAAAAGAGACAAGTCGTAAGCAGAACGGTTGTTATTATTGATTGAAAATTTGGAAAATAGCTCAAAGAGAGCAGCCATCTGATCATTGGTCAGTGGCGGAATTGGTAAGGCACTCGGGACAGACCCCGAAGTGCCAGCAGCAGGAATGATAGAAGGGAGAGGGGTTACAAGATTGACTCTAGCACCGACTTCCCTAGACTCGACCTCAGACTCTGACTCAGACTCCGACTCAGACTCGGACTCAGACTCAGGCATGTCTCCCTCTCCGGTGACCAGCTTGTAGATCTTCCCTTGACTGTCAGTCCACTTGACAGTCTTCCTCCAGGCCCTTTTTCCCGTCTCGGAATCAACATCCGAGATCAGCTTGGTCGGGTCAAACCTGTTTCTGCGGAGAATCAGGTTGACCAGGTCTTCCTTTGGAGTCGGGGCTATGGTGTCTTCCCCGAAGAGCAGCCCCAGCGCGGGCTCAGCATCATTAGCTTCATCAGACGGGATGAGGGCGAACACATCATCCGGGATGTAGTTGCAGTCCCGGGCCGAGTGGGTCCCGAGGTGCGCAGCATTGGGTTGGTACAGTCCAACCTGGATAGCCCCAAATACGGGTGTGACAAAGTAGTCGGCCAACCGTGCGCTATAAGGGCGCAAGTGGATACCCTTCATGATGTTGCAGGCTTTTTCGATTCCTGCACGGACAACGTTGCCCGAAGTGGTGGCATAGCCAAGGCCGAAGTGAGAGTCTTCGTCCTTAAGGACCTCGATGATCTTCCCAGCTGGAAGGTCGGGTCGAGAGGTAGCCCCCGGAAGGTACCCTAGGTTTTGGAGCATTGTGTCAATGCTCGTGGTGAAGTAAGGCCTAAAGAGGTACTCTTCCTCGATCATCCCCACAAAGTCGAACCCCCAGAGGTCCGTGCGGCCCGTGGCGTTACAGCTAGCCACGGTCATTGGGGTTGCCTCTAAGGTAATAACATCGTTGAGCAGAGGCATTTTGATCTTTCGATGGAGGGTGGAGGACACTGCCTTGACCGCGTGGATCCACGGTCTTCCTAGGAGCAAGTTGAATGACGAGGTGACATCAATCACCTGAAATTCGAGCTCTTTCTCTATCGGGCCCGTTATGATGGTCAGTTTTATGGCCCCAGCTACCGACTTTGGGCTCCCATCAAAAGCTTGGATGGTCTGAGCAGTCGGGATATAGTCAGCCTCGGTAATGCCGAGGGCTTTGGCGGTCCTTAGAGGAAGGACATTTACAGCGGACCCGTCATCAACCAAGGTCATAGGGAGGTATTTTCCTCGGCAAATCACCGTGATGTAGAGGGCCAGGTTGTGGGAGGCCCCAAATGGTGGCAGGTCGGCTTCAGAGAAAGTGATCATTGGGCCTCCTTCCTTGGCCTCACCCTTTAGGTGGGGTAGGACTGTGGCTACCATTTCAGCCGGGGTAGCTAAAGAGTCGATCTTGACTTGATCGAGAGCCTTTGTAAGTGCTTCTCGATGTTCTTGTGAGCTGACTAAGAGTTGCCATATAGTGAGGTCAACTCGGGTCCTCTTCAGTTGTTTCACAATAGCCGTTTCAGCGGTAGGCTCTTCAGGGGCGACTTCCACCCTGAGTGGATCGGTGATGGTTGTCGGGATGGGGGTGTCCCTAGTGCTTGTGGCTAAATAGGGACGACCAAGGTTGTTGCTGGCTAGGACTCGAGTCTTGGTCTCGCGAATCTGTTCAGGGGTGATGGAAATGGTTTCCCCTTTAGCGAGGTAGATATCATCCTCGTCGTCAAACCAGATCCCGTTCACTTGCGGGATAAATGGAGAGATAAGGTGAGAGCAATCAATCACCTCCCCGGCAAAGATGGCATGGGAGCTGAAAGGGTTCTCCTTGTTGCTTGGTTTATCTCCGGGCAGCGGGATTTTACCGCTCTCGATCAGGTCCTGAATCAAGTCTTTCAGCTTCCAACACTTTTCGGTATCATGCCCATTGCCCCGGTGGTATTGACAATAGGCCTGAGCATTGTAGTTCTTGGAGCGTCGCTCGACTGGAACTTCAGGAGTTGGGCCTATCGGTTGGATTAGGCCTTTGGAGGACAGCCTTTGTAAGGCATAGGTATAGGTGGTGCCTATATCAGTGAAAACCCGAGGTGGGGTGCTTTTCTTGGACGGGGCATCTAGTAGATTAACCGCGTCAAAAATGCTGCGAGTTGCAGCCTGGGGCTTAGTGGTGGAGGAAGAAGCCCCTTGGTACCCTTTACTAGCGGCCTTGGTGAGGCCTTCCAGTTTCAGATCGTCTTCGATCCTCATACCCATTTCAGTAAGGGTGGTGAAATTGGGTATGACGGCGTACCGGAGGTGAACCCGGTAGGAAGGGAGGAGGTTCTTGACAAAAGCCTCCACCAGAGTCTTCTCATTGGGCTTATCAACCAGTTTCACGCTCTCGGCCCTCCAGCGCTGAAGGTATTTAGTAAAACCTTCCTTCGGTTCTTGGGCCATAACCTCTAGAGATTGCATTGTGGTTTGGATCTCGGTGTTGTCAGCATAGTTCCGAGCGAACTCGGTGGCCACATCATCCCAGGTAGGGAACTTCTTCGGGTCTAGCCTGTAGTACCAGGCCCGTGGGTGTTTGTCAAGAGATGCAGCAAAAAGGTTTTTGAACATGGACGAATCCACTCCCTTGATGGCCATGAATTCTTTGAAGGCCCGTACATGTAGTAACGGGTCTTCAGTTCCCTCAAACATGGGCAAGCCTGTAAGGTTCAGGTTTGCGGGTAGTTTGTCACTCACCGTGGAGTACTCTCGGCTATTCTCCCGGTGGATATTGTTACTCCCAGTCAAATGGACTTGTTCTTCTAGTCGGCGTACTGCGCTGACCAGTTCAGCTAGAGGCCCAGTGGTCTCGACATTAGGAGTCCTTTGCTCCACTGTAGCTAGGCGAGCAACGATGGCCACTTGGCCAGCCCTCATTTCAGTCAGTTGGGCTTCGATATCGGTTTGCTTCGCGACCATGGCGTCCAAAGAGGTTTGCAGACTGTTCAAAGTAGCAATCTTGCGGGCGTGTCTGGTTGCCGGTGGCCTGTCTGTAAGAACACCGTGTAATCAGTAACCAAACTCAGATCTTGGAATCATAAAGAAGTACATCCCGAGCGACACTAGGAAAGAAGACTAAAGACTCGAGAAAGATGCCTAGACGGATGACTCGTAGGTGGGACGACTTCCTTAGGACTTTGGCTTTGTGGGCCTAATCCCGTTCGAAGGAAGGTCCACGTGAGACTTTTTCCCCAGACTTTTGAATCGACGGACTTTCCTTTGTAGGGGTATGCCCTACGCAGGTTGGTCGTGCCTTGACAGATAAGGCGGACTAGAGAAAGGGGGGAAACTCGTGATATAGGATCAGCGGAGTTTCGACGCTATAGACCTTCGACATACTATGCAAAGACCCGACACACGGCTAGACGGTAGGTCCTATAATGAGGAAGGCTCACTAGGAAGGTTGGATGTTTGAAATAAAAGGGGTGAATTTCCGAGAGTTCAAAAATTGAAAAGAGTTTCGAAAACCGAGATTAGAATTTTGAAGAATTCAGAAAATCAGGGTGGTTTTGGAAATTCGAGAGTTAAAACGGACGGCATGCCGACAAAAGAAAAGGATATTTTGAGTCAAATCGTTGATCCTAAATTTCGGCGGCATTCCGAGTTTTTGAAAATTGGATATTTTGAAAAGACGGGTTCCGAAACGGACATTATTTCGGGTTTTTCAAAATTTGGTATTTTTGGAAATATGCACTTTTTTGAAATGACGGTTTTTTGAAAAATGACACGGAAACCAAGTAGCATGTTGTCAAACAAGCATTATAACGACGCTTATGTATGCTTTACACTAAGTCTCGGTCGGTCAAAATAGGGTCTATACCAACAACGATGGCTTTCTCGTGTGAAGGACGGACTCCCTAAGCCGAGTTGGTCTTAGGACATGCCGCGAAACCGAGACGAGTTCCACCATCGATGTCTTTAGCGCACCCATGTAGAAATGCACCGTGGTATAGTGGGACGTCGGTCACAAGTAACCGGCCCGGGCAAAATTTGGGTTATGCATGAATCATTAAACTAATGCGCGTACATTAATATTCGAACAATTTCTCTTCGAGTCTCACCCTAGGAACCCCGATGACATGTGGTACATCAGGTATCCCCAGCGGAGTCGCCAAATTGTGGACATGACGTAGGTCCACCCCGACGCGGCCACGCGCGGGTTTGGGTAGGCGAATGAATCTCGTGGTGAGATTGTTCTCGGGTTCGAAATTTAAGTCAAAATGGAGTCGCCACCGAATTTTGTGGTTATTCGGAACCATACGAGCCCACTCTATGTCGTCATGGGCTATACACAAAGTAAGCCCACTTCGATTTCAGAGTTTATTGGGCTCGTCCCTTTGCATTGCAATACCGATACCGTTTAAACCGGCTTTCGTATATAGAATGACTCTCGTGCGCCAACGGTTTCGGGCATCCGGAAACCGAGGTTCTGAGTAAGGGGTGAGGGTACGTGTTGGGAAGCCCACTAAGGACACCCAACCCCGCCCGCACATGGCGGCCTCTACTAAGACACCGTTCGTGTTCGTGTACGCGCGCTAGTAAAATGATAAAATGATATGCAAACAGCGTTTTCGGGCTAAGCATGTAAATAGTATGTGAACTACGTCATTTAATGCATCTAATTATGGTCGAAGTGATTTAGCATGCGAGGTTCATTTATAAAGCGATAAGCAAATAAATAAACGAAACTAGAAAATAAGTAACGTACAAGTTACACGGGCGGAAATACAACCCGGAATTCACAATACAACGATTATTATAACGATTAGGAGAAATAATAAACTAAATAAGAAAAGTGATAAATAGAATACACGACTCGCCAAAGACCCGTATATAATAAATGTTCACTAGATTGTGAATTAGTTAGACGGACGAACCTTAATTAATAACGCATTATATTGCGTATCAACCAAAGGACGGAGGTTCGAGACCTAGGCGTGGATCTAACCCGATCTCGAACCTCGATGTCTTGTCCCGACTTATCACCTCGAAAAATGGAGTCTAAATTAATTATGTGTCGGATACGACTAAAGAGTCGTCGACACAAAATTAATAGTGTGAGACCGTCGATCAAAGTCGTCTTTTATTTAGTGTCGTGATATGCGTAAGTTTTAGAAAAATGGGTTCACGTGATGGCCTTCACACGCGTTGACTAAAGTCATAAAGACGAGTCTTAAAATATGGTCATATGTCGCGAAGATCGCATATTAATGTAAGGACCGAAAAGGGTAGAAAGTCGGGAAAACGGAAAAAAATGGTCTCGGCCGGACAGGCCTGCCCGCGAGTCGCATGGCCTGTCGCGCGACTCGCGCGTGGGTCTGGTCGGGCATTTCTTATTTGTCGAAAAATCATCAATTTTTATAATCACGTGCCAATGCGGGTTTACTTACTCGATTTATGTTTTTTATAGATTAAGAATTTTGAATTAGTGACGAAATTGTATCCCTCTACGTCACGACATCGAAACTAACCCTTCCGGGTTATGTGATGTCGATTTTTGTGTCAACGGGATTTGTACTAATTGAAATGGGATCGAATGCGTTCAACTACGACCGATTGCAATCACGTCACGCCCTTGAGAACATTGGGGCGGGGCTCCTCAAAAGGGCTCCACCTCCGTCGTTACTCGTAAAGGGATTAGACGGACTTTAGGTGATCGTCGTAGTCAAACGAATTTGAAACCGAAAACTAGTATTAATATATATTTATACGCGGTACGATAGTGATAACAACGAGGAAATAAAGTTAGTATGCGAGAAATAAAATGTTAGTATTATGTTAGTGTTAGTATTACGATACTATTATAATTATAACATAAATAACGCGAAAATGTAAATAGTAACAAAGTAGTAAGGATCGAAATGGGGTTTAGGACACCCTCAACATACATGCTTGGTATAGGCCTCGGAAATAGACTCGTGAATAGCGACGGAACGCCGGAGTATCGATGATGAATGTGAGTTATGGTGTGTATATGTGTGTGTGTGTGTGCCGGTTTGTTTGAGAGCAAGAATGGTTCGGTTTTTGGTGGTGTTTTGCTTAGGGTTTGTAGAGTAGGATGTTTTAAGAAGATTAGGGTAGAATTTGTAGGATGAATGAGGTTTTTAAAGGCTCTTGTTTCAGCTTTTAAAACTCTTAATAATGCTGAAAAAAAAAGTCCCTTAAATGATGAGGGTTAAGGGTGTATTTATAAAGTGGGGGAGTTGGGTGAGTTGAGTTAATTTAGGAAGGGTTGACTCTTGATTTGATTTGCTTTTTTGAATTCTGATTTGGGCGCCAACTTCTAGAAGCTGAACTTGGCTGATTTGTGTGACGGGTTCGTCCTTGACCGGGTTTTGACCCGGTCGCTAAAAGACGGGATTTATCTTTGGTGTCGGTTTTGGCCCAAATTAGTCTTATTTTGCTCGGAATGACGCACTGGGCCTGGATTTGAGGTCTGTTTTGTGAGATTATTACTCCGCTAAAAGTCCATGTCGGATATTATTGATTCCGAGCCCAAATCCGATTATACCAAGTCACGTTTGCGTCCGATCATCATCGGGTGTTTGTCGGAGACTACCATAGACACCTGGCAGTCAAAATGCGGGTGTCTACAAGCGCCAAAATTGCAAACTGGAAAAAGTTTCACCGGGTGAAGTTTCACCCGGTGGTGTTAGCTCGTCAACCGCAGGGTGAAGTTTTGCCATGTGAAGAGTCATAGGGTGAAGTTTTGTCATATAAAGATGCATAAGGTGAAGGTCTAATTAAGAAGGAAGAAGAAATGAATTATGAGCCTTAAAATTGTGTGACCCATTAAGGATTAGTATATATAGAAAACCTAGGGTTTCATTTCTATTTGAGCCTTAAGTGTGCCTTTAGTGTGTCTCTTTAGATTAGGAGTAGGGTAGGGGATCTCCATAGTAATAGTAGTAGTAGTAGTAGTAGTAGTAGTAGTAGTAGTAGTAGTAGTAGTAGTAGTAGTTCACATAGAAAAACTCCATAGATTTAGTAAATTCTCTTAGTTTTAGATTAATCTACTCAACATTCTACAATCAAGTTCTTGTATTAGTTGAAGATTTGGGTTTATATTGAAGATTGAAGAGTTTTGCAAGGATTGGTGAGAAAGTTCTTGTATTTCCTCTTCCAAGATTCAATCTTTATGTTAATCTTCATCTCCTCCTTTAGCTTTCTAAATTGTTGGTAGTTTCTTTCCTCTCTCTCTCTTTCTCCATTAATTAGTTTTGTTTTTAGTTTCTTGTTAACCCATTTTGCCTTGTCACTCTTTATGTTAGTGTTGTTTTTCATTGTTTGTTTGTCTCTCTCTCTCTCTCCTTTGTTTGTTTCTCCATAGTTTGTGTTAGATTAATTATTTATCCTCTAGTTCAAGCATGCTTAGTCTTTCTCCGAGTCTTCTTAGTGTTAGTTTTATTATGGGTAGTGAGTAGACCTTAGTTAGGGGGCTAGGGGAGGAGGAATTCTAGATAAAGGTTTTATTTATTTTGTGAGATTATTACATTTGAGGGTGATAATGTCTTGATGGGATTGTTGTGTCTTGATTGACTTAGCTTGATCACCTAGGTTGACTCGACTCACCCGGATCAATATGGGGAAACTCAGGATTTGGGTAATTCTGTCTAGAGACTTTAGTTTATCCGTCGCGAAAGCGGGTTTAGACTTGGTTGGTAAGGAAACCGAAAGGTGGCACCTCCCTTATACATCTTGTGATAATTCTTGCGATGTTACACCCTTATCTTAATTTCCGACTCCCCGACTCTCCCTAACGCCTTTCCCACTAACCGTTTCTCGCTTTAGTTCCTTCTCTCGTTTAGTTAGTTTAACTCCTCTCGTCCAAAATCCCCCTTCTCGACCCCAATCACTCTCAGACTTAGACTTGACCAACTACCCTCGACCGTCCCTGTGGATCAACCTCGACTTGCCACTACTACGTAGTAGTTAGTTGGAGTTTATAAATATTGTTTGACTGCGTTGGATAGGCGACAATCTGACGCGCATCAAAATGGCGTCGTTGCCGGGGACGGTGATCAGTTAGTCGAGTTTTAGTTATTGTGTTTGGTTAATTGTTTTTCCTTCTTCCTACCCTAGTGCCATTAGGTGCTAGGAGGCTCATCATTTGTTAAGTTTTTGCCAGGAATACTTTTGATTTAGGTTGCTTGATTTCCATTCGGAGAACAAGTCGCTTGGAAATATTGTACACTGAAGCAACAACTTGATATTGTGATCTTCCACCAATTTATTCATTCCTCAACACCTCGTCTTTGCACAACCAACATCCAAGGATTCAAGTATGGCTACACTTGGGTCCCATTCTCAACCATCCAGTGAAGTAATCTCTTCTCCCGTCTTCATCGGGGCCATCCCAGAGAGTTTTGAGTTTAAATTGTCCATCATCAATCTAATCCAACATCATACTTTTCGAGGATTGTCGGATGAAGATATGACAGAACATGTCTGTCTTTTCAAGGAAAGTCTTATCGGTATCAAGCTTGAAGGTGTTACCGAGTGCCAACTACGCCGGATTCTTTTTCCTCGCACCTTGCGTGATGGAGCAAGGAGGTGGCTTAAAAGTTTCCCTAATCACTACAAGAGAATTGCAATTTAGCTACTAATTTAGCAACTGCCTAAAATTTAGTCGCTAAATATATAAATTAGCTACTACTTTTAAGACATAAATATATTTAGTCTCAATTTTAGAGATCAAAATATAGTGGTAACTAATTACGTCGCTATTATAGAGACTAAATAAAGTCGATAGCAAATTTGGTATCTATTTTAAGTTTTTAGATACGAAAAAACGTCAGTGGTCGTCTCTATATATATCGACATAAAATTGCAAATAATGTATTTAGTTTTTATATAGGAGACCAAAGTAAATTCATAAATAAATGTAGTAGTTATTATAGAAACGAAACCAAGTGAGTAGCAATTTTAGTATCTAATTTAAATTCTTAGGTACGGAAATAAATTGGTAGCTAAATTTAGTTGTCAGTTGTTGCTATCATGTATTTTTTATATTTCTTACGATTTTTTTTTTATTTTTTTATTTATGTATATTGTTATTGGAGTATTACAAAAATATCTTACAATCCACATTTTAATGATTAATTTTACCTTTAAGTATACATTCATTGCCCAAACAAACATAAGTCTTCAAGTGACCCAATGGTTTGAATATTGGTCAAGTGGTTGAAGGTTATGGGTTCGATTCCTCTCGCGAACATATATCATCAATTTCTAGCCTAGTGGGCTAGGGGAGGCGGTGGTATGGTGCGTGGACGTACTTGCATGGCCTAGTGAGCTAGGGGTAGCACGTATGTCGATATTCAATGTGCTATGATGGGCTAGCTAGGGTGATGTGGTGGGGTAGGGGTATGACGTGTATTTCTTGTTTTTTCGTGGCCATTTTAGATATCCAAAAAATAGCGTCGCTAATGTAGCTACTCAAATTTTCGTCTCTATTATTGTCTCAAAATTTGCTACCACGCTTTCATCGCTAAATTGCTAGCTAATTTTGGTCGCTAATTCAGTAGCTAAATTAGCAACGAGGCATTTAGCTACTAATGAAATTTAGTTGCAAATTCGGTCTCTAAGCTAATTAGCTACGGAATATTGAAGATTTGCTACTAAAACCTCTGACTCTAAAGTGACTTTACCTTGTAGTGACAATACTTTTCGCATTTGGGAGCTCTTGTGCAACACTTTCCTCGAAAAATATTTCTCACCATCTAAGACCAACAAATTTAGAAGGGAAATTCAAACGTTTCAACAACAAGAAAATGAGAACATAAGTAAAGCTTGGGACCGATTTTAAACATTGCAAAGGAAGTGTCCGCACCACGGCATTCCTAGTTGGCTTCTACTTCATATTTTCTTCCACTCGTTATTGGATAGCGCCAAAGATAATGTCAATACGACGGCAAAAGGCGATTTCTTCTTGCTTAATGAAACCGAATCCGAGAAACTTATTGAAAGGATAGCCAAGAATGATGAATACTAGATTAAAGCCAGTGCGCTGCACGGGTTAGTTAGCTTAATTACATTGATGATATACATTCGTTAAATAAGAAACTTAATCAAACTATGTCATTACAATAAATAAGATGATCACATGATATTAGTAATAAGAGCTTATTTTAAAATTCAAAAGAACACATGATTGCTCTTATTTATAATATAAATTTCCATCACCTTATTATAAATTTTCAATGTGAAAATAATTTTAACGAATGAATTTTTTAATTGATATCTAAGAAAGAAATATTAGTCTTATTTATAATATAAGATTCTATCGCCTCATCATAATTTTTCGATGTAGGATAATTTACTGAAGGTTTATAGTCTTAAAATCTGCTTTTAAGACCCAAAAAAACGCACGATTGCTCTTATTTACTCCTATAATATAGAAGCATCGCCTTATTTTAATATTTTCGATGTGGGATAATTTTAGGTTTGTAGTCTTTTTAAAATCTTTTTAAGACTCAAAAGATTGTTGGTTGATATTTAAAACCGAAAAATGACTAATTTATTATATAGAATTTCATCACCTCATCATAATTTTTCGATGTGATATAATTTACTTAATTAAAGTTTATAGTTTTAAGAGCTATTTTTAAGACTTAAAAGAGTTTTTTTTATATCTTAGTTAAAAGGACAAACGATTACTCTTTATTTATATAATCGAATTTGATCATCTTATTATATATTTTGGATGAATGATTACTGTTATTTATATAATAAAAAAATTCACCTGATTATAATTTCTTGATGTGGGGTAATTTTACTTAAATTTATTTAAGCTTGATATAGTCTAATTAAGAACTTTTATTTATAGACGAATGATTACACTTATTTATAACATATAGAATTTCATCAACCCATCTTAAGTTTTCGATGTGGGATAAATATACTTTAACTATATAGTCTTAGTTTTAGGAACTTCTTTTTAGTCTCAAAAGATTGTTGGTTAATATCTAAGAACGAAAGATTACATAGAATTCTATCACCTCATTATAATTTTTCAATATGTGATAATCTGATTTAACTTTATTTGTAGTCTTATTAAGAACTTTTTTTAAGACTAAAAATTTTTTTTGTTGATATCTAAGGACGAATGATTAGTCTTATTTATAATATAGATTTACATCACCTCATCATAATTTGGAGAATATTAAGGTAATGGAGAAATAATAGGGAACGAAGAGAGTACGATGGAAAAAAAGTTTATAGCCTTAAGAATATTTTAAGACTCAAAAGAAAAGGGGTATAATTTTTTGATGTGGGATAATTACTTAAATTTATAGTCTTAAGAGTTTTTTAAGACTCGAAAGATTTTGATTGATATCTAAGAATAAATAATTAGTCTTATTTATAATGTAGAATTCCACCACCTTATTATAATTTGTCGATGTGGGATAATTTAACTAAAATTTGTAGTCTTATTTGTAATATAGAATCATCACCGTAACTTATTTTAATTGTTTCGATGTGGGATAATTTTAAGTTTGTAGTCTTATTAAGACCTTTTTTTAACTCAAAAGTTTTTTAAAAACAAATAAAAAAGACTACAAATTCATGACCTCATCATAATTTTAAAAAAATGATATAGAATTTCATCATAGTTTTTTTTTTAAAAACAGAAGTTTTTTGTTGGTTGATATTTAAAAACAATGATTGCTTTTATTTAGTAGAAATTCATAACCCCATCATAATTTTTCGATGTGGGAGAATTGCTTAAGTTAGTTGATGTCTAAGAATTTTTTTTATTAGTTTTATTTATAATATAGAATTCCATCACCTTATTATAATATTTTTATTTAAGTGTATAGTCTTAACAACTTTTTAAAGACTCAAAAGATTTATGTTTGTTGAAACTTTATAATTTTTCAAATGTAGATAGTTTTACTTAAGTTTATAGTCTTAATATATATTTTAAGACTCAAAAGATTTTTGGTTAATATCTAAGAGCACATGATTACTACGGAGTACTCCATTATTTATAATATAGAAATCTATCGTCTTATTATAATTTGTCAATGTAGGATAATTTAACTAAAATGTGTGTCCTTATTTATAATATAGAATCATATTGTTTCGATGTGGGATAATAAGACCAACAAATTTAGAAGGGAAATTCAAACGTTTCAACAACAAGAAAATGAGAACATAAGTGAAGCTTGGGACCGATTTCAAACATTGCAAAAGAAGTGTCCGCACCACGGCATTCCTAGTTGGCTTCTACTTCATATTTTCTTCCACTCGTTATTGGAAAGCGCCAAAGATAATGTCAATACGGCGGCAAAAGGCAATTTCTTCTTGCTTAATGAAACCGAATCCGAGAAACTTATTGAAAGGATAGCCAAGAATGATGAATATTCCAAAAATGATCAACATGGAGAGCTAAGTGGTGAGTCAACGTCGTCAATCGAAAGGAGAGCCGCTCTTGAAGCTAGAGTCGAGGAGTTGGTCAAGCAATTTGAAGTATATGTTGCTAGAGCCAATTCTCCACCCAAGACTAGAACATCTCCAAGAAGATCAACTCCACCAAGAAGGGTGAGTTCACCAAAACGATCATCCATTTCACCACCCAAATTGTATCGCCTTGAAATTCCATGTGATCATTGCGGGAAATATGACCACGACTCTGATTTGTGTATGAGAAAGGAGAATGTTTATCAAGCCAATACCCAAGGAACCTATGAAAACTCTCACACAAACAATCCTAATTGGGGAACCGGATCATGTTCCACGCCAACTCAAGAATCATATCCTTGTCAAGATCATGCAATTCCAAGGGCCCCCAATCAAAGGGTTTATTCTAATCCATATGGGTTCCACTATCAACCAAGACCTCTTCATGCAAATCAATTCAATCAAGGTTATTCTTATTTTCAAGGACCACCTCGACCTAGCTATGGTCCTCCTTTTGGAATCTACCCTCCACATAATCAAGGTCCTCCAAGGCATCCTCAAGGCAACTTTCGACCTTTTTATGACATTCAGCAAACGATCAAGTTTCTATTGGAAGAAAATGCATCAAATCGAGCTAGACTTGAAGCTTTAGAGGCACGTGCCGCCTCGCAAGCTCGATTTCCAAATGAACCGACCAATTCTTCCAATCAAGCATCCGTGAATGCCATTAAAGTATTGAGCAAAAAGGGACCGGTGAAACCGTTTGATCCACAAACTCTTACATCTCATCCCTCAATCAAAGAATCCGATGAGAATGTGGTCAAAGGTGTAACCGAAAGACCAAGAAGAGATCAATCCAAATACCTAGAAGGAGACCTTACCTACATAATAGAACAAATTCCAATTGAAGAGATGAATCTAGTTTCCAGAATAGAAGTACCACCCTTGAATGATAAACCCCAAATTCCCTCAAAAAGCAAAGCTATGGAGCAAATAACCTTCACCGATTTGATAGAGAATTTAGAGACTAGTCCCTCTATGCCTACTCCGACCGAGTATATAAGGGATATGATCTTGAATTCTACCATGAAGAAGGAAACCTCATTGTCACCTAGGGTCACCCCAAAAGTTACCATTCCTACTAAACTTGGTGACCCCGTTAGCTTCTCCGTAGCTTGTTCGATCGACAATGTTGAAATACATCGCGCACTATGCGATTTAGGGGCAGACATTAGCCTTATGCCATTGATTATTGCTCAAACAATTGATATTCCAAGGATTGTACACTTTCCACTTAACGTTCAGATGGCCGACGGTACTTCGAAAGCGCCAATTGGATTAGCACGAAATCTTATGGTTAAGGTAGGTCCTTTATACATACCTACCGACTTCGTGATTCTTGACATGCCCATTGAAGAACGCAATCCTATCTTATTAGGGCGACCTTTCCTAGCAACCGGCGGAGTGATTATCGATGTGAAAAACGGGAAATTATCTTTTAATGTTGGTAATAGCATCATTCAATTTGTATTGCCCGCCTTCTTGCCAAATATTCCTTTCGGAAAAGAATTGTGGGACCATATGGTGGAAATACCAACCGATGACAAATTTCTAGCACAAGATAATTACCAAACTTCTAATCCATCAAACTTTGCACCGACATTTGACTATGCCACCGAGGAACCATCCGAAGAAGATGTCCACTATGTTGATAGTGATGATGATGGCGGTTTTCTTATACTTGGTCAAGCCCCCGAAGAAGAAGTTATTAATGAGTGGGGTATGCTACCGGAGATAGCTCGCCTTATGGGTTTGCCAAGGCCAAAGAGAGAGCATATGATTGGTGGCGTTATCTTCAAGGACAAGAAACATGGTACTCCGGGTAACTTCCCAAGCAACCTCGACTAAGCTCAAACATTCAATTCGGTTTGGTGGTGTCCATAATAATCACCTTGTAAATATTTGTATATTCTTGTCTCCTTTTATTTTTCTCGAACAATAGCTTTTGAAATTTTCTTTTAGAGCTTGCTTTTTAGGGTATCTGCAGAAATTGAGAAGGTTTCTTCTGGAGTTTTTGGGTTATGCTACGAATGATTATGAGAGCTTTTCTCCGTGTAGCTAATACATGGATTGATAAA
Source organism: Agrostemma githago (assembly GCA_958450325.1). Classification (NCBI taxonomy): domain Eukaryota; kingdom Viridiplantae; phylum Streptophyta; class Magnoliopsida; order Caryophyllales; family Caryophyllaceae; genus Agrostemma; species Agrostemma githago. Next base: position 6,995,356 of record OY288249.1, on the reverse strand, counting down.
ATTGGTTTTGTCGAAGAGTTAAAGTTGGTTTGGACCAAGTCGAAGAGCACTTTCGCATCAAAAGGCTTATTTGGAGTGGAGGATCTCACCGGGTGAAATTTCGCCCGGTGGAATTGTTGCCCGAAGTCCGTCGGGTGAAACTTCACCCGATGGCAATTTTGCTAGAATTAATGAATTGACGGAAAACCCGTCGGGTAAAATTTCACCCGGTGGAATCTCACCGGGCAAAATTTCGCCCGACGGTAAACTTATCGGCGACTTGGAAATTGACGGAATTTCGACCGGGTGAAATTTCACCCGGTGGAATCTCGCCGGGCGAAATTTCGCCCGCTGGTGAAACTGCGCGAAATGGCGAATAATGGTCCGAAGACCGTCAGGTGAAATTTCACCCGATGGTGACCACCGGGTGAAATCTCACCCTGCGTCACCTATACCCCAACCAAACCCCCTTTCCATCACTTCACCTTTCTCCACTCTCTCTCCTCAAACAAACCCCAAAAATCCTCAAATTCTACCACCCTAAATCACCTCTAATCCCTCCATTTCTTCACCAAAATCTAATCCAATCCCATATTCTTCATCCTTATCAAATTCCTATCATCTTTTAGGAATTTCTTTTGAGAAATCGTTCCAATTTTGACAACCTCAAACTCTAACCTCTATCATCAAATTACCCAATTTAATCAAGAATGTGGCGAGTTAAACAAACTACAAGGAAGAGGTTCTCATCTATGTTTAGTCGTCAGTCGGGTTCAGCATCTTCTTCGCATTCTGAGGAGCCGACCGAGTCCCATCAAGATCATATTCCTATGCCGGTTCAACCGCCAAGCTCAATAGCGCGTGAACAACCTGTTCCACTTGAGGTACGCTACCCGTCTATCCCTCGTAATTTCCGTCATTCAGAGTCTGGTGTCCATTTTGCTAAAAAATCCCACCTTGAAAAGTTTAAGAAATTTTGGGTCTGTCGTCTCGAGCCAACTCGTTGGGCGGCTCGAGATGTACTTGAGCGTATAAGAATTGAATTGCAGGTACGAGCGATGTGCCAAAATCTTGGTCTAATTAAATTTTATACCTCTACGAAGGAAACTTTTCAAAAACTGACTTGCGAGTTTTTCGCAACTTTTTAGTTGGGTGGTGTTGATGACCTCACCGTCACTTTTCAGTTGCGAGAACCTCTGTATGTCTTTTCTTTGAAAGATTTTGGTGCATTGCTTGGTTTACCTTCTTTTGTCCTTGGAAGGCCTAGGGCGGGGCAAACTCGGGATAAAAAATTTGCCCGCGATCGATTTTGGTTTAAAATTGCCCGCCAAAGGACTTTTAAAGAAGGGAAGATGCGTTCTTTCTCCATTCGTAACCCCATCCTCCAATATTTAGCGCGTATCATAGCCAATTCCTTTCTGTCAAGCTATGATACGCACCATAATTGTAGTGCTACAGCTGTGCAGCTGTTAGAGGATGCGGTTCTGAATAGAGGCCCATCGATCGACATGTCCGAGGCCCTAGCTACGCATTTCGCCCAGGTTGCGAAGGGCAACCGCAAGAAAATTTCTTGTGGTGTTGTAACGATGATAGCTAGAGCTTTAGATGTCGATTTTAGCAGCATGACACCAGTTGATGGAGTAGGAATTTATCTAGATGAGGTCTATTGCCCTTTCCTTGTTTGGCCCCAAGGCGGGGATTATAACAGTTTGTTTCTGTATAAGATTACTGAGTTGTGAGCTATAGCGATGCCTAATCCCGAATGGGTTAAGCTAGATGTTGAGGAGAACTTCGGCATGCCGAAGAGGTCTGGGGAGTACATTCGGGATAACACCCGAGGTAAGTTTTATCAGGTAAATTATCCAGAGGGACCTTTAGACTATGGCAACGATGACATAGAGGTAGTAGATGTGTCAGAGGAGGAACCGGAGGTTGAAACCTCCCGGGATGAGGGTCGGAGAACATTACCTTCAGCATCACACGGACCCTCTTCCTCCCACCAGACCGAACCTCAGACCTCGCAATTTTTCACCCCCGACTTCTCGGACTTCGAACCACACCGACTCTCCACTTTCACCAAGTCTACCCCCAATTTTCAGAAGGACGTTAACATGAGTCCTCCGAGACACTCTTCGTTTTTCGGATCAGAGGACTTCTATAATCAGTAGGGGAAGTTTATGACCGTACACGTCAGACTTGGGAGAACTCGACCACTTCACTTAACTTGGCCCAGAGCGCCTACAATGTAGCCTGGGATGCGCGTAATATTGCGCATAGCTCATATACGTACTCTAGGGAAGGTTTTGAGTACACCCAGAACAACTTCGAGATGGCCAGGGACGCTGCTAGGGATGCCCAAGCAGCGAGGTTGGCGGCGGAGGAAAACCAAAAGGATGCTTCAACAACAACAGCATTACTTTGATCGGTTCTTTGGTATGCCTCCGCGAGGATCTTACTACCCACCACCTCGTCCCCCAGGTCCTTTGTGAGTGGTTGAGTGTTGTCAGTGTTAGTGTGGGGGGGGGGGGGGTCTAAGTTGTCGGTTGTCAGTCGTCGCTAGTCAGTTCTCCTGTTTTCAGTGATCTTTATCAGTCTCTGCAGCACCAATTTTTGGCATTTGATGATTTATGGTTGGTTGTTAATTGTGATAATTTTTGTTGGTTTGAAAAGTTGTTAGGCCCTCCGTGACCCTACTTGGGTCGTTACACACGTGAGGTTTATTACAGGTACCTTAGAGAAAAAGGTCATGATTGTATGCTCCCGGTCTTAGGTGAATTGATCGCACCAAGACGATTTGAAAAATACAAAAAATTTCTTTTTCTTTTGATTTTCCCGATTTGTGCGGAATCGGGCGAGGTGACGTGATTACATCTACGCCCTTTCTCCCCTTATCGATTTTTCTCCTTTTCTTTTTCTTTTTCTTTTTCTTTTTCACTTCATTTTCTTTTCTTATATTTTTCGATTTTTTCTCTTTGGCTAGGGTCTAGGTGACGTGATTACACCTAGACCCGCCACTTTCTTTTATTTTCTTTATTTTATTTTTCACCATTTTCTTTTATTTTTCTTTTTAATTCCCTTACCTTCGAAAAATACAAAAAAAATTAAAAAAAAAACACAAAAATTCAAAAAGATTTTCTAATTTTTTTATTTTCTTCTTTTTCGATCTTCTTCCCTACTAGTGCATTGGGGACAATGCACAGTTTTAGTGGGGGGGATCTACTATCCTTTTCTTCATTTTCTTTTTCATTTTTTTTTTTCTTTTAAAAACCAAAAACCCAAAAAAAATTCCTTTTTTTTTCTCTTCATTTTAGTTTTCTTTTCTTTTATTTTCGGTTTTGTGTCACTTGTATTGCCTTGCATTCTCCTTCTTATAGGTACACCGCCGACCATTTAGCATGGATACGTAAGGTAGCAAAAAAGAAGACCGTTTGGTAATATCTTCTACCTTCGTTTTATCCCCTTCACTTATATGTTTGGGAGTATGGGCATATATGCTATTTGGAGGTTCACTTGGTGAACATTTTGGAATTGGTGGTTGTGGATTGTGTTGACTTGATGGAGTTTGGAGTGCTTGGTTATACTTGTGATTTTGTTTTGTTTTGTTCCTTTCGTGTTTTTGTCATTTGTGTGTTCTTTCTTTTTTGTGTATAGCTTGTCTAGGTAAAGTTTTTGAAAACCCAATTTTGAGTTTAGGCCGAGTGTTTATTACTCCCTTGTTAGTAACCCTTTTTTAATTTTGGACATACTTCTAGTAGAATGACCTTGAACCAATTTTTGCATTGAATTTTTACCATAAGTCCATCTTTTCTACTAGGAGTCTACATCAGAATTTGCATTTGACCACCTTGACCATCCATGGAGTGATAAGGTCTTGGTTACCGTTTCCCGTTCTCTTAGGTGACCTTACTTGAGAAGCCATTTTTTAGTCCAAATTTTCATCCTTTTGTGGGTTCGGAGGGGGTGCACACTCGACTAGCCTATTTCTCTACCATTCATCCATATTCACAAATAAGTTTGCAAAAATGTGCTTTACTTGATCTCAAATGAACCATCTAGCCAAATGTGAGCTATTCAAAGCAAAAAAGTGAAAAATGAAGAAGAAGAAGAAGAAGAAGAAGGGCATATGCAAAAAAAAATGCCCTCAAATCGAAATAATGGGGAAAGAAAACCGAAAAGAAAATCAAAATCCCAAAAATCGTTTCCAAACACAAATAATCCCTTGGTTGAGTTATTGCCGTGAAATGCCTACTAGAGGGCCGACTCCCGAGGAAGGAGAATAGCGGTAATTAGTTAATCCTCACCATTTGCAAACACTTGTCCACCTTTTCGTTTGTTCTAATTGGCTTTTTCGAGTTTGGGACGATCCTCTAGGCCTAGCTTAGGAGACGGGATAACACTTACCTACAATGCTTACTAACTCCATGGTTCTCACTTATCCACTCCGTTTATCGTCCCGTTGTAGGCATCTCTACTGGAATTAGAAGGACCTTGGTAAATTTTTAATGTTTTTGTTGTTTGATTGTCATCCTATTAGGATTTTGTCCATGTCAATTTGTGTTACTAACTTGGTAGTGTTCTCGCTTGTCTTAAGCTCAAATCGGTGCTTTCTCCGCCGTTTCGATGAGGGACTCAACGATTTATTTTCTCTTTGGTTGCGACTATCTTTTTATGTGTCTTCCTTGTTTTATGTGTTTGTGTGTGTTAGTCGCATCCCCAATTTTGAGCAAGACTCAACTTGCCTTGCATGAAGGTACTCTACCTCATGGGTATCTCAATGTGAGTTGAAGGGACGGAGCGGGCCCGTTAATTGCCTCGTATCGGCTTAGCATAGTCCAGCTTAGTAGTAGTAGTAGTAGCTAATTTCTTTTTGGGTCTTTGCTCGAGAACAAGCAACGGCTTAGTGTGGGGGAATTGTTGTGTGTCAAATTTGAACCATTTTTACTCCCATTTAGACACGTTTTTCCTCCGTTTTGTGAGACTTCAGCGCGATTATCGCCGTATTTTGAGTAATTCATGCATTAGTGTCTCTCTTTTGCATTTTACGTGTTTTTGGTAGTTTTCTGTCTATTTTGATAGGATTTTTTACCAAGAACGTGTCCGAGCTTCTATGAGCATGAGAGAGAGGGAAACCGTCCAAAGATTAAAGCACACGACTAAAAGTTCAAGTAATCCAATCGATCGACAAAGAAAGAGATCGAAAAAGAGGCGGAGACCCATCGGGTGAATTTTCGCACGATGAGTCACCACCGGATGAAGTTTCGCCCGACGACATTTTCCACCCCTAAAGATTTTCGTGGAGACTCACCACCGGGCGAAATTTCGCCCGATGGAGAAAGAGCGCCAAAATTGCAAACTGGAAAAAGTTTCACCGGGTGAAACGACCGGGTGAAGTTTCACCCGGTGGTGTTAGCTCGTCAACCGCAGGGTGAAGTTTTGCCATGTGAAGAGTCATAGGGTAAAGTTTTGCCATATGAAGATGCATAAGGTGAAGGTCTAATTAAGAAGGAACAAGAATTGAATTACGGGCCTTAAAATTGTGTGACCCATTAAGGATTAGTGTATATAGAAAACCTAGGGTTTCATTTCAATTTGAGCCTTAAGTGTGCCTTTAGTGTGTCTCTTTAGATTAGGAGTAGGGTAGGGGATCTCCATAGTAGTAGTAGTAGTAGTAGTAGTTCACATAGAAAAACTCCATAGATTTAGTAAATTCTCTTAGTTTTAGATTAATCTACTCAACATTCTACAATCATGTTCTTGTATTAGTTGAAGATTTGGGTTTATATTGAAGATTGAAGAGTTTTGCAAGGATTGGTGAGAAAGTTCTTGTATTTCCTCTTCCAAGATTCAATCTTTATGTTAATCTTCATCTCCTCCTTTAGCTTTCTCAATTGTTGGTAGTTTCTTTCCTCTCTCTCTCTTTCTCCATTAATTAGTTTTGTTTTTAGTTTCTTGTTAACCCATTTTGCCTTCTCACTCTTTATGTTAGTGTTGTTTTTCATTGTTTGTTTGTCTCTCTCTCTCTCTCTCTCTCTCTCTCTCTCTCTCTCTCTCCTTTGTTTGTTTCTCCATAGTTTGTGTTAGATTAATTATTTATCCTCTAGTTCAAGCATGCTTAGTCTTTCTCCGAGTCTTCTTAGTGTTAGTTTTATTATGGGTAGTGAGTAGACCTTAGTTAGGGGGCTAGGGGAGGAGGAATTCTAGATAAAGGTTTTATTTATTTTGTGAGATTATTGCATTTGAGGGTGATATTGTCTTGATGGGATTGTTGTGTCTTGATTGACTTAGCTTGATCACCTAGGTTGACTCAACTCACCCGAATCAATATGGGGAAACTCGGGGTTTGGGTAATTCCGTCTAGAGACTTTAGTTTATTCGTCGCGAAAGCGGGTTTAGACTTGGTTGTTAGGGAAACCGAAAGGTGGCCCCTCCGTTATACATTTTGTGATAATTCTTGCGATGTTACACCCTTATCTTAATTTTCGACTCCCCGACTCTCCCTAACGCCTTTCCCACTAATTGTTTCTCGCTTTAGTTCCTTCTCTCGTTTAGTTAGTTTAGCTCCTCTCGTCCAAAACCCCCCTTCTCGACCCCGATCAATCACATACTTAGCCTTGACCGACTGCCCTCGACCGTCCCTGTGGATCGACCTCGACTTGCCACTACTAACTACTACGTATTGTTTGACCGCGTTGGATAGGCAACAATCTGACGCGCATCATACGCAGGAAGCGTAGTGCTTATCAATGCTACTCTGAATTCCATGTACACATACTGGGCTTCAGTGTTCATTTTACCAAAGGGGGTCATTAAAGGGGTTGAGGCCATATGTAACTTCCTCTGGGACGGGCAAGCGAACTACAACCGAGTTCCTTTAGTGGCTTGGGATAAAGTTGCAACCTAAAGGATGAGGGTTGACTTGGGATCAGAGAGGGCGAGTATCTCTGGAACATGGCTGCTGGTAAGTTGGTTTCTTGGGTTTATGAGCAAAAAGACCGCTTGTGGATAAAATGGATAAACGCCAACAACCTTAAAGGAACTGACTGGCGAGACTATATTCCTCCCGTTGATGTTACATGGACGTGGCGAGCTATCTGTAAAGTCAAGGACAAAATAAAAGACGGATTTGATCAGGATCGCTGGACCGCTCACCCCAATGGCTACACTATTGCAAATGGATATAAATGGCGCATGAGTTCTCATCCTAAACCGAACTGGGATCCTAAACCGGACTGGAATATACCCAAACATTCAATTATTACCTGGATTCTCCTACATGATGGACTAAATTTGAAAGAGAAACTCTTCCAGATCGGATGCTGTAACGATGAACTTTGCTGCATGTGTGGGTCTGCGTCTGAAAATGCTGATCACCTCTTTCAGAGCTACCCATACAGTAGCAAGATTCGAGCGAGTATCGAGGGATGGATTGGCTGCTCTATGCCGATGCTACAGAATTTCAAGAGCCAAACGAATGATGAGAAATGGCTTCCCATGGTTTTTTTTTTGTTGAAATGTAAGTATATATTAATCAAATAATCATTTACACAAGAATATGACTACATCAGGTTACGTAGCCATCTAGCATCTTTATCCTTTAAAGGATATCTGATCTTACACATTATTCTATTGCGCACATCCATTTTAATCAGCTTCACAACATATTCCAGTTGTTGAACCATTCCCTCAATCCTGCACAAATTTCTCTGTCTCCACACATTATAAATGGTGGCCGTGATCACAGCCCGTAACACCTTGCATTGCAGCTTACTTCTTCTTATTTTGAATGCCCGATTCAGCCCGTCACTATTCGGAATACTTTTCTTTACCCAACCACAAAGTATGTCAACCACCCGAGAACTCCAGCTGCACCAAAAAAACAGATGCTCTACAGTCTCAATCTGTGATTCACATAAATAGCAAAGGTCTGAATCTGCCACACCAAACCTCAAAAGTTTATTCCGGGTGTTTAGAGCGCCCCGAAAGACTAGCCAAGCGATAAAACTATGTCTCGGGACGTTCCAACCATTCCACACCAGTCTTGCCCACTCCACTCGCGGTTTTCGATTCCGGAGATCGTCGTAAGCTCTAGCAATCGAATACACCGGGAGCGAACCATGCCACAGCCCATTCTCGAACATATGCTTGATCTTGTCTTTAGCCTGACACACCTTCCTCCAAGTCCAGGTGACATCAGTGTCAGGCTGATACTCACCCCAATCAACTCCCTTCAGGTAAATACAGTTAACCTATCTGACCCACAGCCTATCAGGCTGATCAAACACCCACAAGGCCAGCTTCGCTACCGCAACCTCATTCCAAGTGACTAGATCCCTGAGACCTAGTCCGCCTTCATCCTTGGGATAGCAAATTTTCTCCCAACTTACAAGAGCTCGACTAGGGCCTTCAGTACCACCATCCCAAAGGAAATTGCGACACAGAGAGCCTATGCGAGCCATCACATATTTAGGAATAATAAAAATCATGGTCCAATAATTATGCAATTGGGACAGCACAGACTGAACCAACGTCAGCCTACCAGCATAGGATAGGCGCCGTGCGCCAATACTCGAAATCCTCACCACGATTCGTGCAAGCAGCTTCTCGTAGTCTCCTCGACCAATTCGGGTGCACTGGATTGGCACTCCAAGGTATCGAAAAGGCAGAGAACCCTCAATACAGCCAGAAAACTGCAATATCTCGGCCTTCCTGTCATCATCAACACCTGCAAAGTAGGCGTGAGACTTGCCCAAGCTGATTGTCAGGCCCGACGCCCGGCTGAACTTAGCAAACACTCTCCATAAACATTTCATCGAGTCGATATCTCCTTTACAAAACAGAAGCAAGTCGTCTGCAAACATTAGGTGCGTAAGCTTCAAAGGAGCACACCGCGGATGGTACCTAAACTTCTTATCAACCGTGCCATTATCCAAAATGCGCGAGAAATATTCCATGCACATCTTGAATAGCAATGGCGACATTGGATCCCCTTGTCTCAACCCCCTTTTCCCCCGAAAGAAACCAAAATTGTCTCCATTCACACAAAGTGTGAACGAGACCGATTTCACACATTCCATAATCAGCCTGCGGAAGTGTGGAGGGAAATCCAAAGCCTGCAACATCTGCTCCACAAAACTCCACTCCACACTATCATAAGCCTTGTGGATGTCCACCTTAAATAAGCAACGAGGCGATATATGGCTTCGTCTATACATTTGATCCGAATGAAGAGGCTAAAGAATTCAATGAAGTAACACTAGCTCCTAATAGTTCTAGTCAAGCCACATTAGCACCTCCTACCAGCCTAGTAGTGTGCCTCCTCCAAGTAATAAGTTAGCTCGTATGGGGACGAATAAAAGAGCAAAGAAGTCAAGGTAAATTGAAGGCATTAACTTGGGTTCACACCATGGCTATGTTCACATAAGTGTGCACATCCTCAAGCTTTGTTTTTGGCTCCAGGTTCACACAATGTGCCGCGGCTTATTGCTCTTTGTTAGAGCTTTGTTATTAGCTCCTAGTTTACATGGCCTTATTATTAGCTCCTAGTTTACATAGCTTTGTTATTAGCTCCTAGTTCACATAAGGTGTAAGCTTTGTTTTTGTCACCCTAACCAACCGGTTTAAGGGTCTTGTTGTAGGCTATATATAGCCATCTATTTGAATGAATAAGGCATCCAATTTTCATATCAAAAACCTGAGTAAAGCTAAGTTTTCTTTTACGTCCTTGTTGTTTACAAGACAAAGTCTAGAGTAAGTCGCGTTACAAGCTCTAAACTCGCTACTTCAATCGCGTGTTTGATTTAGCACCCGCTTTGTTGGAGTATAGGTCTACTTCACTAAGCATACTATCCTTTGGTTACGGTTTATTCATCCTTAACTATCCCTACATTCTGTTTTGGTTACTTTGTTTACGTTCATTTCAGAATACTAATCCATCTTCACGTTCTTGTTTCAAAGTTCATCTTAACTCACATCATTAGTGGTATCAGAGCTTTGGTCATCCATTTGACGTAAAGCATGGCAGGAGTTGTGAGCTTTGAAGACTCTAGTTTCTTGGAAAGCCTAAGGAGAGAACCGGTGGGCAAAATGGACGAAATAAGTCCAATAGCGCATCTGGTCCTGAAGTCTACTTGGGAGAAAAGGAGGAAGAAGGAAAAGACTATGAGCTCCCAACGTATGGTAATGTTTTAGTACTACGTACACTTCATGCTAAACCCATCCCACACAACACCGAACAAAGAGATCAACTCTTTCACACTAAGTGTCTAGTTAATACCAAATGGTGTAGTTTGATTATTGATGGAGGTAGTTGTACGAATGTTGCCTCTACTGAAATGGTAACTAAGTTAGGTCTAACCACTACTAATCACCCTAGACCGTATGCATTACATTGGTTAGATGATGGAAACAAAATAAAGGTCACAAAACAAGTAAGAGTAGGTTTAACTATGGGGTCTTATGTCGATGAAGTTCTTTGTGATGTTATCCCTATGGATGCTTGTCATATACTTTTGGGGCGTCCTTCGCAGTTTGATAGAGATGTGGTACACCATGGGAGAAAAAATGAATACGAGTTGAGGGATAAGGGAAAGAAAATCATTCTAAAACCTATGACTCCCCAAGCTGTTAGAGCTATGACCTCCAACAAAACCAAGAAGCCTAACCTTACCATCTTTGCGAGTGAGAGTGAAGTAGAACAGGCTTTACAAGGGGGGGAGCGTGTCTTTGTCATGGTGGCTAGAGAGGAACCCGTAGTAGTTGAGAATTGGCTTGGAGGAAACCCATTTGAGGAGTTGTTACACGAGTTTAAGGATGTCTTCCCCGAAGAATTACCCGTTGGTTTACCACCTATTAGAGGTATAGAACACCAAATCGACCTCATTCCAGGAGCATCCTTACCCAACAAGGCAGCATATAGATGTAATCCGGAAGAGACTAAGGAATTACAAAGGCAAATTGATGAGTTAATGAGTCGAGGGTATGTGCGGGAGAGCCTTAGTCCTTGTGCTGTTCCAATCCTTTTAGTACCTAAGAAAGATGGGACTTGGAGAATGTGTGTAGATAGTAGAGCCGTTAACAACATCACCATCAAGTATAGATTTCCTATTCCAAGGTTGGATGATATGTTGGACGAGCTTCATGGGGCAGTGGTCTTCTCCAAAAATGATCTAAGAAGTGGGTACCATCAAATCAGAATGAGGGAAGGAGATGAATGGAAGACCGCTTTCAAAACCAAGCATGGACTCTATGAGTGGACGGTCATGCCATTTGGTCTCACCAACGCTCCAAGCACGTTCATGAGGCTAATGAACGAAATACTTAAGGCCTACTTAGGTCGCTTTATTGTGGTTTACTTGGATGATATCCTTGTGTATAGCAGGTCTTTGGAGGAGCATATGGAGCACTTAAGACTACTATTTACAACACTTCGCAAGCAACAACTCTTTGGAAAGAAGGAGAAGTGCGCTTTCTTTGTGGAAAGCGTAGTGTTCCTTGGCTACGTAGTGTCCAAAGAAGGAGTGTCAGTTGATCAAACCAAAGTGGAATCCATACGTACTTGGCCAATCCCTTCCACCATTACAGAAGCAAGGTCATTTCATGGTTTGGCTTCTTTTTACAGGAGATTCATTAAGGATTTTAGCACTATCACAAGTCCTATCACCGAATGCTTAAAGAAAGGCGCGTTTGTTTGGTCCAAAGCTGCCCAAGAAGCCTTTGAAGCCATCAAAGAGAAGTTATATTCCGCTCCTATCTTAGCCCTTCCTGATTTCTCTCAACCATTTGAGGTGGAATGCGACGCTAGTGGAGTAGGAATTGGCGCTGTTCTTGTGCAAAATAGGCGTCCCATTGCCTACTTTTCAGAGAAACTCAATGGAGCAAGGCTGAACTATTGCACCTACGACAAGGAGTTATATGCCATAGTAAGAGCTCTGGATCATTGGAGTCATTATCTTCGTACTAACCATTTTATTCTCCATTCAGGTCATGAGTCCCTAAAGTACATCAATGGCCAGCAAAAGTTAAATCCAAGGCATGCCAAGTGGGTGGAATTCTTGCAATCCTTTCATTTCTCTTCAAAGTACAAAGATGGTAAAAGTAACGTAGTAGCTGATGCACTATCCCGCCGCTACACTCTACTATCTACTTTGGATGTGAGGTTTCTCGGATTTGAAACTCTAAAAGACTACTACAACAATGATGCTGATTTTGGTGAAACTTTCACCAAATGCAAGGAGGGAGCTTTTGATGAGTTTGTTTTGCAGGAGGGATTTCTTTTCAAAGGAAACCGCCTTTGTGTACCCAAGCATCCCATTAGAGAGTTGCTGGTTAGAGAAGCTCATGGAGGAGGATTAGCGGGTCATTTTGGCATCACAAGAACCTTGGAGGTCTTAAAGGAGCACTTCTTTTGGCCAAAGATGCAAGGGAGTGTCCAGCATGTAGTGAGCAAGTGTGTGACTTGTCAATTTGCCAAAAGTTCTTTCAAACCCGGTGTCTACATGCCCTTACCCACTTCTAATAGACCATGGGAAGATGTGTCCATGGATTTCATTGTAGCCTTACCAAGAACCGCTAGAGGAAAGGATGCTATCATGGTGGTGGTAGATCGGTTTTCAAAGATGGCTCACTTCATTGCTTGCCACAAAACGGATGATGCTAGCAATGTAGCTGACTTATACTTCAAAGAGGTGGTACGTCTCCATGGAGTCCCCAAGTCCATTGTCTCTGATCGTGATTCAAAGTTCCTTAGTTATTTTTGGAACACTCTATGGAGGAGAACCAAGCTCTTATTTAGCACTTCTCATCATCCACAAACAGATGGACAAACCGAAGTTACCAATCGCACTTTGGGGACGTTGTTAAGAGGCCTTGTAAGTAAGACTCAAAAGGATTGGAATATCAAGCTTGCCCATGCTGAATTAGCCTACAATCGCTCTCCTACTTATGCTACCTCTCATTCTCCTTTTGAGGCCGTGTATGGGATCAATCCTTACATGCCTTTGGACCTGATTCCTCTACCTAAGGATGAGTTAGTCCACAAAGTTGCGGAGTCCAAATTGAAGGCTATGATAAAACTCCACGAGAAAATTCGAGAAAGGATCAAGGAGGTAAATGAAGCATACAAAAGAAGGTCCAATAAGAACAGGAAACCAAGACTTTTTCAAGAGGGTGACTTAGTTTGGGTTCACTTGAGAAAAGAGAGGTTTCCAAGCAAAAGGAAGAATAAGTTGATGCCACGAGCAGAAGGTCCTTATAAGATCATATCAAAGGTAAACGACAATGCTTACAAAGTGGAATTACCGGATGATTATGGAGTTCATGCCACGTTCAATGTGGGAGATCTTTCTCCTTATCTTGATGATGATGGCATTTCAGAATTGAGGACAATTCCTTTTCAAGGGGGAGGAGATGATCCGAATGAAGAGGCTAAAGAATTCAATGAAGTAACACTAGCTCCTAATAGTTCTAGTCAAGCCACATTAGCACCTCCTACCAGCCTAGTAGTGTGCCTCCTCCAAGTAATAAGTTAGCTCGTATGGGGACGAATAAAAGAGCAAAGAAGTCAAGGTAAATTGAAGGCATTAACTTGGGTTCACACCATGGCTATGTTCACATAAGTGTGCACATCCTCAAGCTTTGTTTTTGGCTCCAGGTTCACACAATGTGCCGCGGCTGATTGCTCTTTGTTAGAGCTTTGTTATTAGCTCCTAGTTTACATGGCCTTGTTATTAGCTCCTAGCTTACATAGCTTTGTTATTAGCTCCTAGTTCACATAAGGTGTAAGCTTTGTTTTTGTCACCCTAACCAACCGGTTTAAGGGTCTTGTTGTAGGCTATATATAGCCATCTATTTGAATGAATAAGGCATCCAATTTTCATATCAAAAACCTGAGTAAAGCTAAGCTTTCTTTTACGTCCTTGTTGTTTACAAGACAAAGTCTAGAGTAAGTCGCGTTACAAGCTCTAAACTCGCTACTTCAATCGCGTGTTTGATTTAGCACCCGCTTTGTTGGAGTATAGGTCTACTTCACTAAGCATACTATCCTTTGGTTACGGTTTATTCATCCTTAACTATCCCTACATTCTGTTTTGGTTAATTTGTTTACGTTCATTTCAGAATACTAATCCATCTTCACGTTCTTGTTTCAAAGTCCATCTTAACTCACATCAACATTTTAATCAAGTCTTGGCAAATTAAAACATTCTCAACAATGCTCCTTCCTTCAATAAAACCCCCTTGAGTAGGGGATATTATATCAGGCAAAACACGTGCTAGCCTCGTACAAATAATTTTGGCAATACATTTATATAAGACATTGCAGCAAGCGATCGGCCTGAACTCTTTCACATTATTCGGCCTGTCAACTTTCGGGATCAAAGAGATATTAGCACAGTTTATCTGTTTCAGCAATTTACCTGAGATAAAGAAATCTTTGACAGCAGCCACGACATCTTTCCCGACAATCTCCCAAGCATCAATAAAAAATTGGCTTGAGTAACCATCCGGTCCCGGAGCCTTATCACGAGGAATGCTGAATATCGCGCGCTTAATCTCTTCCTCAGTAACGGATGCACTCAGCCACTCCTTATGCTTTTCCGAGCATGTCTTGCCTCGACGCACAATACCCATATTAATCGGCTCCACCACACAAGACTCACCAAGGAGAGCCGAGTAATACCTGAGGAACGCATCCTCAATCGATGCTCTATCCCCACACGGACGTCCCTCAGCATCACAAATGCTCTTAATAGCATTACGAGCTCTTCGGGCCCTCAACAAGCCATGAAAATAAGCGGAATTCACATCCCCATCTCTAACCCACTTCTGTTTAGCCTTCTGGCTCCAAAACTCCGCCCGAGCAGCCTGCAACACACGACCTGTGTCGTTCAGTTCGTCCTTCCCATGTTGTCACTTCCTTTTTTCATCGAATTTGGATGACCAGGAACAAGGCTAGAATGGAAGGAGTCGTGCTAAGACCAGAGATTGTATTTTGAAATACCCAGGAAGATATCAAGATGAATGCTCGGGAAATTATGAGTTAAACCGAGAAGGATACAAACTGCTTGAGCAAGTTCCTGAATCTCAGTTATGTGTAATGTTTGTCTATCGTGTTTGAGATGTTTGTCTAGCGTGTTTCCTGAATACCAGTGCTAGCCACCCCTCTTGTACATGATTTTGTGAATGATATAATAATACTCACATTCCCACCAAGGGATCTTCTCGTCCTTATCTTACCTAAAGACGAAATTCAAAAAATCCATTACTCCACTTAAATACTCATACCGATTATCACTAGCAATCCATTTGTGATTTCTATTGTCCACGGTTCTGATAAGATAACGCATAAACATGTTTGAACAAAAAATCAATGAGCATAATTTAAAATATATATATATATATATAGAGAGAGAGAGAGGGAGAGAGGCGGGTTCCGGTGAGGCAGGGTAACTCCTTACACCCATTGACGCACAATCTAGACCATTAGATTAAGATCTGATCTAATGGTCCAGATTAAAATACTCAGAAAACACGTGTCACCCCTCTCACACCCCTCCCCCTCTCCAACTTGGTAATACGACCCGCCTGAACTCGCCAAGTAACTCAGAAACCTCCCCAACTCGCCCAAGTCATACCCCCCCGACCCACCCCCACCACAGTCCCGCAACACCAGCAACTTATCCTCTACACCAGGAAATGTCGTGTTGTCGTACTTGAGAAAGAAGTCGTCGAGCTGGAGGACTCCCCCAACCGAGTTGACGCAGAGGGAGCCGAGTTGACTCCCCGCGCGTTGGATGCAGGAGAAGCAAGATGACTCGGAGAGGTCTCCCCTGCACTGGTAGAGACCGAAAGATGGTTACGACTGAGTTGGGGGTGGGCGAGTTGGTGAGTTTGGAGAAGGGGGAGGTGGAGGCTGAGTTGAGGAGGGTGGTGAGGAGCGAGTTGAGGGTGGAAGAGAAAGGGGAGTTTGGAGGTAAATGGTTTTAAGGAGAGTTTGGATGTAACAACGTT
This sequence comes from Agrostemma githago, assembly GCA_958450325.1. Classification (NCBI taxonomy): domain Eukaryota; kingdom Viridiplantae; phylum Streptophyta; class Magnoliopsida; order Caryophyllales; family Caryophyllaceae; genus Agrostemma; species Agrostemma githago. The sequence continues at coordinate 6,979,372 of OY288249.1, read as the reverse complement.
GTTAAAGTGAGTGAGAGGTGGAAGAGAGAGATGAGGAGGAGAGAGAAGAGAAAAAATGATGGAGACGCCATTTTTGGAGCAGAGGTCGTTTAAGTTTGCGAAAATGGCGGATACGCCATATTGTTTAGTTAGTGTCAATTTTAATGTACATAAGTTACAATTTATTGTATATAACTCATAAAGCAGATATACATAGGCAAGGTATTTTCTGTTTTGATGTAGATAAGTTACTATGTGTTGTACATGTTGAAATTTGTACATAGTAAAAGTAGGGTCTATTTTGATGTAGATAAGTTAAAATTTATTGTATATAACTCATACAGCAAATATACATATGTAAAGCATTGTCTGTTTTGATGTAGATAAGTTACTTTGTGTTGTACATGTTGAAAATTGTTCATAGTTAAACCAGTGTCTGTTTTGATGTAGATAAGTTACAACGTGTTGTACATAAATTTTAGTTACTATGTGTTGCACATGATGAAATTATTATGTACAACTGATAAGTAAATACTCCCTCCGAGTTTCTAACATTGCCCCGTATTTCTTTTTGGGCTGAGTTTGATCTTTTACCCATTTGCCATTTTAGGAAACTTTTTTTACCCAAAATTACCATTCTACCCTTACTCTAACTCATTTAACACATCTAATCCTCATAATTATAATACTAATTCAAAACAATTAAACACATTAAATCAACCCAACCAAATTTACAATTTAACCAACCCAATTAACAAACCCAATCTACATTCCACTCAACCCCTCCACTCAACCTCTCCATTCATTAATCTCTCACGACCCACCAAACCCACCCTACCCTAAATCCCCAAATTGAAGATCTTCATCCATGTCACCAAACCCAAACCCTAAATCGACCATTTTTCATCTAATTTCTTCAATCATCCTTCATCAATCTCCCCCTTCTCACCATGAATTCCCAAATTATTTCTGAGACTCTCTTCTCATCCCCTCAATTCGACCTAAACCGGCTGAATTTGATCCCTCTGTCGTCGTTAGTGGAAGCGGATCTGGATTGTTCGTTCGTCATTTTGGAAGATCGTCCATGTCTGTTCAACATGGATATTGTGACGCCTTTGCAATCCAATCATCACAACTTCGATTCTATTTCTGAGTTCGACGATTCTGTCAATGTGGGTGACGAATCGGAGAAGTCGATGATGGAAGTTGAATCGTTTGTTCCTGATTCACTATTGGCTGATGGAGAGGGGAAGACTGCGAATGGTGATGACGAGGAAGATGGTCTTTGTCCAACATGCAAAGGGCGTCCATACAACATGCATGTCTCAGTGGGTCTACCACTTCTACCGGAGTTGAGGCCCAAAAGGATACCATTTATGGACACTGAGGAGGGTCGACTTTGGTGTTTAGAGGAAGTGTCCCATTTTTTTCCTGCATACTACAAGCCAAACCGAATGTTTAGGGAAGGTTTATCCCTAATCCGTCGTATTTCTCTGTTATGTTCTGAAATTTACGATTTGCGTGTTCTGATTTGCGTATACTGGAAGTTATTTGCATGTTATGTCGTGGTTTTGATTTGGGTGGGTTTTGATTCAGCACTTGTGATGAAAAAAAAAAACAAAACCGTGGACCATTAATATTGGATTCACTGTAATGCCGTCGAACATCGGTTTTTTTAATCCCGATGTTTACGATGAGGCATATAGTGTATCCAATACCCGGTGAGGTAAATACTTAGGGTATGCGGTTGTTGATTGCTCTACTTTCCGTAGAATTTGCCATTGTCACACAACTTGTATGACCCATTTTCATTGCTGAAATTCATTTACAAAACTTAACAGCCCAAGAAAATGTGAAATACAAAGAGCCAAGTCGACCTACTAATATACCAAAAGCACACTAATGCAAAATGATGTTGCTGTTTTCTGTTGTTTTTGTTCCTGTCCCAAAATGATGCCTGCTGTTCTTCCTGCATAAAAGTTACCTCCAAAATAATTGCTGAAATTATCATACATGTCCCTGCAAACTGTCGTCTCCTGTTTTTGCATTGTGTTTTGATCCGTGATCAAGTTGTGAAATCCCAAATCTCATTGTTTGGGGCATCTACAACTTGAGGCACATTTGTTGATGTTGTTTGTTGTCTCATTTGTGTTATGAATCCCTTCAACTCCTCCATAATTGGAAAATCCACTAAATTTTGTGCATGTTGAACACATTTCGCAATTACGTCAACGTCTACACTTAAATATTCAGGAAGTAAACCCTGGGCAGCTAATTTAGACTTGTGCATATGAGGCAACTTGTAATTGTTGCCACCACGTTTTTGCATTATCTCTATCATAACCGCTTGTAAAGTTATGAATACATATTTGAGCTTCACGATATCTAGATTATTGAATGCACTCTTAACAACCACGACTATGTCATCAAGTTTGTATGCATTTGTGTCTGACTGCAAAGATTGTATTGCTCTAAAAAATCCCAAATCTAACACATTCAAATCCGGTGAATTAGGAGGTTGACATTGTAGTTGGATATTGAAACCATCAGAACTAGTGGCTAACCTAAAGTCGACATCTAAGTTATCTATATGAGGTCTTGCATTGTCTTATTGGATAATAATGTCTTTGCTCCTACATGAAGGCCACTTGCTCTTTATTACGGGTATGATTTGTGTAATGATACACTCCTTGATTACTAGCTTGTTCACACTATCGATTGGTTTTGTGACTAGAGTACCGGCCACCCTATTCTTTGAATTCCGTTGAGCTGGAATCTGTGTAATAAACGGAAAAATTCCTATTTTTCCATCAAAAATAACCTCCTCATTAGTCGAGTAGTGTGGTCTAGCAACCGCACACATGAACATTATTTTAGGAATAAAGTTTTTTGATTGCACCATTGTATGGGGTTCAATTTCAGTTTCTTGCAAGTAATATCTTTGAGATGCCTTTGTTAGCTGAAACCATTTCTCATCTATATGCACTAAGTTTGTTTGTTCTTTGAATTTAATCTCTTTGCATATATCATCAAAATGAAGTTGACTAAGGCAAAACATTAACCTATGAAGCTTGTTCTTGTCCGTCAAACCCAGTTTCAGGGCATTAGTGTGACTTTTGATGACCTTGTCGGAGACCCATTTAGCAACCTTCATTTGACTCACTCCCATTTGTTTTGCAACCCTTCTCTGGGTTGTCCTATCCTTCATCCCGATATTTTTGAATTTGTCCTCGTCAAATGTGACGGACGGACGACCTGCTTTCCCTTTAACTTTGCTGTTTACGTTGATGGGAAGACCGTCCTGCATCTGCTTTTTGGCCGTTCTCCATAACATTGAAACCGTCTTTCAGTCAACAGCGAAATCCGCTGCAATTTGTTTCTGTACACCCCTTTTTGTCTTGTCGTCGGTAGACGAACGAAGGAGAAGTTCGACGATACGTGCTCTCTCATCGTCACTAAGGTTTCTCGTCTTCATTATTTTTGTAACTAATGAAGACGAGACTTTTTCAATGGCTGATTTCAGTTTTGTTTTGTGCTTTTTTTTTGTTGTTTTTTGTGGTTCATTTAATGGGTATAAAATGCATTTATGGTGGTATTTAAAGGGTTGACTTGGCTCCTAAATTCACCTTTCACTTTTTGGAGCTGAAATGTTGAATCTGCCGCCAATTTGGAATTTGGCACCAAATTTTAAAGTGTGTTTCAGCAGATTTTTCCTCTATGGGCATGGAAATGTTGTGTTTCTATGGCAGGTATGAGGAAAGTTAGCACCGTTTTCCATGGTCCCGGAATATTTTCTGAAGTGCGCGTCGATCATCCAATCAAGTCCAAATTATGGAAGTAATTAAACCGTCACCAGCGCCGTCAAATGATTTTCGGTGGCCCGGTTCAAATTTCAAGATGAGGCCCTTTTTTTAAAGAGACATAATAAACATCGGGTTACGGGTTTACATAATAAACATAATAAAGATGAGACCTGGATTCATGTTTTCTAATTCGTGTAGGCATAATAAACGATGATAGAGCAACTACTCCGTATTATGGAAAGAAATCACATAATGACGGATTTATGACGGATTTACGGGTCTGTCAAATAAGCACTGAAAAACTATTAAGATGATCGGGACATCAGGTCGTCTCTTCAAATTACAATCTTCAATCAAGTACCCTAATTCCTGCATCCAAAAGAATATATTTCATTAATTGAATAAAGTACTAAATATTTAAAATAAACAAATTAATTAAATATTAGGATAAAAATTAAAAAATCAAAATAAGAGTGGTTCTTCGTGACTACAGTACTCCGCATACTCCAGAAATCAGAATACATCATGTTAATTTTTTTTAATTAGGTTAATTTCTCTAATTCTCTGTATTATTCAGTATTCAATATTATTTACTTAATTTACTAACTACCCAGAACTCTTAATCATCTTACAAGATACAAAATCATTCAAAAATAAAAAACCCCCCAAAATCCAAAAAAATTTAATCAACGATGATGAAGAAAAGAATCGATCAAATATAAATATAAAGAATGAAAGATTATAAACTTACACTCATCACTGAATACTGCAGATATGAAACTATGAATAGAGTGGAAGAGATTAGGAATTTATAATAGATTTATGTTATTTAACATGAAAAAAAATCGAAAATTGGAATTGCTTGATGATACAAATCTCAAAACTTACCATTAATTGAAAGATAGGATGCATTTGTGTTGAATCTGTTGACTAATTGATTATTGCAGAAGTCTAGAAGTCGTACAGGGTTGTTGAAGTCTTGAAAATTGAAGAAGACAAAACTTTGTCTTTTCGGTTCTTGCCTTCAGCACTTCTTTTCTTGCGTTTTGTTTTAATTTTTTTTTTTTTTAATTTCAAGTTGGACGGACCAACTAATTTGAGGCCCCAAAAATTTTGGGCCCATGTGCTGGACACCTGTTGGACCTGTGGTCTGACGGGCCTGACCGTCACGGCAGTAAAACGTCTACTACGACTATGTAATTTTTTCGGTTAAAAAAACCTGTAAGCCGGCTTTGTATTTTGACAGTCATGGACTGTTTTCAGTGTAATGTAATTAGAAGGCAATGGATTGTGGTTGTAAAAGGATAAATTAAATTACTTTTAACTAATTGTTTTCTCTCTCTTACTTTTTCATTCCACTTTATCAACTTTAATAATATAATATTACTTCCTTATTTTCCACCCCAAAAAGAAACGGGGCAATCATAGAAACTCGGAGGGAGTATATACATTACGTAGTGAAATGTGTACAATGATTTATTTTTCGAAAAAAAAATTGTCGGGAAAAAAAAATTGGGAATTCTTTTTTTTATATGTATGATTTGTTGTTTTGATCAAGCCTGGTCCGTTGATCTCAATCAGATCTAACGGTCCAGATTGTGCCTCAATGGTTGCAGGGAGCTTGGCTGCCTCAATGGATCTCGAATCTATGTGTGTGTGTGTGTGTGTTTATAGAGTCAAGATCCGGTGAGAACCTATAGTATAATGAGAACCGTGAGAACTTCTCCTAACCATTAGATATTCTAAGATCTAACGACATACATTAATTGAAATTCATCCCCACTCTTACGCATATTATTTGACTCATGTTCTTTACCAAAATTTGAACCTGGCATGTTGCTCCTTCCCTTCCTCCACTCAACTTCGTTCAAACAAAAAAAGTCTTGAAATCAAACAATCAATTCTCCAATTTCACAAATGAAGATTCAATTCCTTCGTGGAGACAACAACTACTCCGTATAATTTCATTAAACAAAAATGTGTACGAGACGAGGTTTGTTAAATTATTTTTCTTATACAGGGTTTTATTAACATAAAATTGGGGATTTTGTGAAATTAGGTTTGTTCATCGAATCATGTATTATCGACATTCATTAAATTAAATTTCCTTACATACGTGTCGAAAGTAATGTTTTTCTAAATGTACGCTAAAATTAAGGTTTTTTTTTACTAAAATTGAGAAATAGTACGCTAAAATTCAAAAAGAATATGCTAAAATTGAGAAAAGGTACGCTAAAATAAAAAAATAAAAAAAGTACGTTAAAATTCAAAAAGGATACGCTAAAATTGAGAAAAGGTACGTTAAAATTGAGAAAGGATACACTTAAATTAAAAAATGGTACGCTAAAGTTTAAAAAAAAGGTACACCAAAAATCAGAAAGGATACACTAAAATTCAGAAAGAATACACTAAAATTCATAAAGGGTACACTAAAATTGAAAATGGGTACATTAAAATTCAGAAAAGGGGTACACTAAAATTAAGAAAGGGTGTGGATAATAACCTTCAAAATCAAAAAAACCTTTCGTGTTCTCTGGTGATTTCCAGCGAGCCTGCAAACGAATTCCGGCATGTGCTTTTTACGGTGTCGACTAGGCTGGCCAACGTCCCTGTTTATGCGAAGCGACGAGACAGAAAACCAAAGCAGTCTCGAGAGGGACCAAAGCAATGAAACCTATTAATCGTAAGGCAAAAGAGGAACTACTACGCAAAGCAGTGAAGAATTCGAATTTGGATGACAGTTCAACGAATACGACGAACACAAAAGTGAATGACATTCCTGGCCTGAATTATGTATCTGATCCTGAGGACGATTATGACCCTTTCGTCCAGGAGACTGGTACTGAGATGATTGTGGAATCGGGTGGCTGGAAACAGAAGAAAGGGAAAAAAGTCATCGACATGGATGACGAAGAGGAACTTATTCGATTTTCAGAGGATGATGTGGACGACGAAATTGACTATTGGAGCTCTGCTGTGTACTGCTTCATAATGGGTGCTAACCCGCCATGGGAAGTGGTGGAAGGATTTGTGAAGAGGATTTAGAAGGAACACGGAATTGACAAGATTTCCTTTCTGCCTAATGGAATTTTCTTAGTCCGGTTCAAGGACAAGGAAGCAAAGGTAAAAATTCTCAATCACGGTCTTTATATGTTTGACAATAAACCTCTGATTGTGAAAGAATGGACTCCTGATGCAAAATTGGATAAAAATTATGTTCATGAAGTGCATGTTTGGATTCAGTTACATGACCTTCCCTTGAAATTTTGGGGCAGATGTTTGCCTCGGATAGCTTCCCTTGTTGGCCCGTAAGTCAAGTCTGACTTGGCTACGGAAGAGCGTACTAGATTAGGGTATGCGAGGGTCATGGTCATGGCTAAGGTGAGACAAAAATTTAGGAATGAGATCAAATTTATGGATGAGAAGGAAAATGTGATCGAAGTTTTTGTCAAATATGAGTGGAGACCTATATGGTGTACTAAATGCGAGGGGTATGGGCATGAGGCTCGTGAATGTAGGAAAGATGAGTTAAGGAAAGCGAGACAGGAAGTGAAACAGAAGAAGGCTGAGGAAGGGAATGCTGTGAAACAGCCTTTACCGAGGCTTATCACTGGTGCCAAAGCACCTGCAGCTTCTACACCGATTGTAGGCAATGTGAGAACTAGCACTCATGGTTCGGTTGGGTCCATGTCTAAGGGACCGAAACCTGATAAAGAGGTGGAAAATGGTATGTCCTATGCTGATATGATCATAGGATCTCCGAGAAAAGAGGCGGTCGTGAGGAATGTAGGGGTTGGGTTGGAGTTAGTGATCCATGGAAATACATAATATTGGATGTTGGAATGTGCGCGGTATGTGTAACATAAATAAGCAGCGTGCAATTAGTGATTTCATTAGGAAGAAACAAGTAGACGTGTTTGGTTTACTTGAGACTAAAATAAAGAATAAAGCCTATGCGAAAGTTCATCAAAATGTTTTTTCTGAATGGAGTATTACGACCAATAACCACTGTGATGAGGGTGGTCGGGTTTGGATTTTACGGAAACATGATAAGGTGAATCTGACGATCTTGGAGTATAGTGCTCAAAGTATTCATGTTAAGGTGACCACAACCTCGGGGAAAGATTATTTGCTTACATTCGTGTATGCTTTTAACTCCACGGTGGGGCGGGTTGATCTTTGGCGAAAACTTGAATCCTATGCTCATATGGGTCCATGGATGATCTTGGGTGATTTTAATTGTGTTATTGATGCTCGGGAACGTCTTGGAGGTAATTCTTCGGATGAGGAAATGAACCAATTTCTTGATTGTATTGCTAATTGCGAAATTGGTGATTTTAAGGCGAGTGGATCTTGGTTCACTTGGAATAATAAACATAGAATTGTGGAAACTAGAGTCTTTAGTCGTATTGATCGGTGTTCGGTGAATGACGATATGGTGAGGTTATTCCCGAATGGGTTTGCTAATTTCTTACCGGAAGGGACCTTTGACCATTGCCCGTGTGTTGTTCAATTAGGGAGCCCACCGGTTGGGAAGAATCTTTCCTTCAAATACACGAATATGTGGAGTAGGTCCCCGGAGTTCCTGAACTGTGTTGGGGCGGTTTGGGGAGTGCAGATTAGTGGAACTAAAATGTTTCAGCTGGTCTCGAAATTGAGAAGCCTGAAAACGCCTTTGAAACAGCTCAATTCAAGCTCATTTGCGGATATAGAAAATCGATGCAACCTGGCGGAAATGAAGCTGTCCGAACTGCAAACCAGGTTGCGGTCTGATCGTGCTGCTGAGCTGCTCCAGGAAGAGTCGAATGCGAATGATCAAGTTCGCGAGTTACAGGCTGCTCGTTCTGAGTTTTGGGCCCAAAAGTCGAAACAAAAGTGGAATGGCGATGTAAATTCCGCGTACTTTCATGGTATATTGAGGGCACGCCGAGCTCATAAGCTATTTCTAAAATTGTCGATGCAGGTGGTCGAGAATGTTCGAATAAGCAAGAGATTGAAGACGCGTTCCTTCGATACTACCTTACATTGTTGGGGGAGTCGAGAAACGTTGAAGCTATTAACTTTGGCTTAGTCCGTAAAGGAAAAGTATGTTCTGAGGAGCACAAAGAGTGGCTCGGCGCGAGTGTCACTGAGACGGAGATCAAGAAGGCGTTGCATGCTATTCCACGAGACAAAGCGTCGGGTTCGGATGGTTTCACTAGTCAATTTTTTATTGATTCGTGGGATATTATTGGAGGCGATGTGGTCAGAGCTATACAAGATTTCTTCATTTCTAGTAAGTTACTGAAACAGCTGAACTGTGCTATCATTACATTGATTCCGAAAGTGAGCAGGCCTCAGTCTGTGAAAGAATTTAGGCCGATTGCGTGTTGCAATGTTGTTTACAAATGTATTGCTAAAATAATTTGTTCGAGATTGGCCAAAGTTCTTCCCCAGATAATTTCGCCAACGCAGAGTGGATTTATCGAGGGCCGGAGTATCGTGAAAAATGTGCTGATATGCCAAGACCTAGTTAAGATGTACAGAAGAGGGCGTGTTTCTCCTAGATGCTTATTCAAGGTTGATATTCACAAGGCCTATGATAGTGTGGAATGGAGTTTTGTTGACCAAATGTTGAGAGCATTGGACTTCCCAGAACACTTCCGCCGCCTGATCATGGAGTGTGTTACTTCAGTCTCATACTCCTTTTGTACTAATGGTGATAACTTCGGGTTTTTCCGTGGGAAGAGAGGGTTGAGGTGATCCCATGTCGTCATTGCTTTTTACTATTTGTATGGAGTATTTTTCTTGTATTCTGACCCATGGCAAGATGAACAGGAACTTCAAATACCACCCAAAATGTGGCCCGATGAAGCTTACACATCTGATGTTCGCTGATGATCTACTTCTCTTTTGCAAAGGGGAGACTGAATCGATGGAATTCTTGTGGAGGGCTTTTGCTACTTTTAGCAGGGCCTCGGGGCTGAATATAAGCATTGGTAAATCTCATTCTTATTTTGCTTGAGTCGATGAAGATAAGAAAGCCGCTATACTTCATTTTTCAGGCTGTGTGGAAGGTACGATGCCTTTTCGTTATCTTGGCCTCCATATCCAAAGTACTCGACTTGGTAAACTTGAATGTGAGAGTTTGATAGCTCGTATTATCTCGAGAATTTATAGTATTGGTGCTCGTAAACTCTCCTATGCGGGTAGACTGATCTTGGTCCAGGTTGTGCTGTCTCAGCTGCATAATTATTGGGCAATGGTCTTTATTATCCCGACATATGTTATGACCAAAATTATTTCTTTATGTCGCAATTTCCTTTGGAATGGTGGGGTGAAGGGAAATAATCGGGCTTTAGTGAGTTGGGAGAAAATCTGTTGTCCTAAATTGGAAGGGGGCTTGGGGCTAAGAGACCTGTTTGCTTGGAATCAGGCTGCTGTGGCAAAATTGGCATCATGGGTATTTGATCAACCGGATCGTTTATGGGTTCGGTGGGTGAATAGCATCTATCTGAAGGGGCGTGATTGGCGTGAATACCAACCCAACACGGATGTCACCTGGGCATGGCGAAAGATCTGTCAGGCTAAGGACAAAATTAAACATATGTATGTAAATGGTCTCTGGCATGGATCGTGCTCCTATTATGCGATCTCGGGAGGCTACGAGGGCATTCGGATTCACAAGCCGAAGGTTCCTTGGGCTCGCCTCGTGTGGAGTGGTTGGAGTGTTCCTAAACATAGCTTTATATCTTGGCTAGTGTTTAGGAGGGCTTTAAACACTAGGATAAAACTGGTGAGGTTTGGTGTTGCTGAATCAGACCGTTGTTATTTATGTGAAGTTCAAGAAGAGAGCTTGGAACACCTGTTCTTGGGTGTGGGTGGAGCTCCAAGATTGTTGATAGTTTAAGTGAGTGGGTGAAGAAACAAATACCGAGTAACGATACCTTACTTTGGGCGAGCAAGATGCGGGGATCGAAGTTGCAATGCAACGTCATTCGTGCTATGTTCAATGCCATGATTTATCATGTTTGGAGGCAACGGAACTTGTGTAGAATTGAAGGATCGGTGCAGCGGCCTCATATTATTGTTAAGTTGATCAAAATGGATGTACATGATAGAATTATGTCTAAGATTAAATACCCATTACGGGCTAGAGATGCTAGATGGCTACATAATTTGATGTAGCCATTCAACTGTACATTGAACCACATTTTTTAATACATACTTACCCTTTACCCAAAAAAAAAATTAAGAAAGGATACATCAAAATTCCACAAGGGTACACCAAAATTCAATAAGTTACTGACAAAAAGTGACTCCAATTACACTTTTAAGGACCATGCCACCGTGCAGTCTTCCCTCGGCCAATGCTTCATTTCAGCCAATGTCCGGAGCATTCAACTGAACCAATTCTCAACACTCAAATCAACAAGCCAATCAATTACCTTCACTCATGAACCCATTTGAAACCCACGACACGATCTGACACCAACAACTCTTCTTCGTGTCGGAATCGGCGCGCTTCCGCACCCCAATTCAAACTCTTACTTTTCAACCCACCTTGACGAGAGCTTAATTCGTCGGGTGTAGTCGACCTCCGTCAACCTCGACGCACCAGGTCACCTCGGTCAGTCACTCCGACGAATCTCCGTTGATTGCTCGCTGCATTCTATTTCTCCCATGTGAGGATATGTTACTCTGTATATGTTTTATACGGAGTAAGTTTCTCCTCTTCGTTGATTTAGATCAGATCTAAGGGTTAGTAGAGGTTCTCACAGTTCTCATCAAAGTAGTAGTTCTCACGTGATCTTAAATCTATATATATATATATACTCGCTCCGTTCCAATGAATTGTTTGCCTTTACTTTTGGCACCAAGGGCAAGAGATCCATTGAGTAATTGACATGTGGAGTCAAGCTCATGAAAAAATTCAAATTACATATAAAAAATATTCCTAAAATAGAAAGGCAAACAATTCATTGAGACGACCCAATATGGAATAGGCAAACAATTCATTGGAACGGAGGGAGTATATATATATATATATATATATATATATATATATATATATATATATATATATATATATATATATATATATATATATATATATATATATATATATATATATATATATATATATAATATGTGTGTGTGAGAGCATTATCACACGCATTACCACATGCAAATCAGGTGATAGACAGCTGATAATCATGATGATAGACAACTGTTAAATGCTGTAAATCAGAGCAATTCATGAGCATTATCACACGCACAACATTTTGCTTAAGAATTCATTGACAATTTCACAATCAAATCAAAATCGCACACACAAACTAAGCTACAAACACGACAATAAACAGACATAGTATTAATACAACAAAATCGCATAAACAAATCAGAACATACGGTTCGAAATTTTGGCACACAATTACTGTCATCAATAATCAATCATATTAACACACACAAAACCCTAAATTAAAAGCAATAATTCAATTTCGAATCAGCTAAATTGATGGATTGAACGAGAATCAGCAAACATAAACCCTTAATCAATAGCAAGGAGAATAAAAAATCAAGAAGAGAACAACCAACCTGTGAGACGAACAACAGGAATTAGCGCAGATTGATCGATTACTCTTGAATTAACAATAGTTGGGTTGATCGGAGTAGTTGAAGGATTCAACGTCTACTCTTGAATTAGGTTTTTAGATTTCTGATTGAACGATTGAGTTTTACGTTTTAGGTTTTAGGTTCATGTTTATGGGCTATTCTGAAAAGTAAAGCGCGGGTGACGTTTGGCATTGAGAAAGGTATAACGCGCAAGTTAATTTAGTTTAGGCATCATTTGGTTTATTTGCAAGTTTAATTGTCAATTAAGATGAATTATGGTGGCATTTCAATATATGCTATTAAATAAATGCTACGTAATGATTAATCTCTTGTAGTGCGTCTCTATGGACTTTACAAGTTAGAGTACATACACCTGCAGTACAAGTCTTTCATCCATTTTGCTACTTTAATACTTTTATGGTCTGGCAAGGTATTTTACTAAGATATAATTATATACTTCCGATTTCTAAACATTTGTAGATACACATAAATTTTTCTAGATAACCTACTGTATTATTTAACAAGGGTTTGGTGGACAATTGATTAAAAAGTGTAATGATAGATCGTGATTAACAACATGAATGAATGATTAAGAGGTTAATAGGTTTAAATTGGAGATTAATGAAAAAATAAGAATATTCCTTAGATGTACTTTACTATAATTTGATATGATTATTTATCTGAAATTTTAATTTTTGCATTACAAGTTTGTTTTTGTTTCGGTATGAAACAATCTGATCTAAATCGGGTCTAGATCTTAAGACTATAGAGCTTGGATCTTGGCTTTATCCAAGCGTTCGCTTCCTTCTCTCCCTAGCTGGTGGACCTCCTTGGAGGATCAGATCGGCCTTGCTTGCACAAGCAGCAAACAGGGCCTCGGAGGTATCCGAGAGGACCCTCTCTGATGCCTATGTCAATTCTTTATGCTCCTAAGGGACCTTATTCGTGAGGAATAAGGTGACATTTTCTAGAGAGAGATTTAGTGAGAGAAAATTCATTACTCTTTAATGAGTGAACATTAAGGGGTATTTATAGGTTTCCCATGAGAGAGAGAAAGGGGGAGAGAGAGAGAGAGAGAGGGGGGATGGGACAAGAACATGTCTCTTACCTTAGGCGATGATTTGAGGGCCTACCTCGGGGAGTACCTTCGAGGTCGAAATGACCGAGGATCTCTGGACGTCCCTGGATAGGACGGGCTAGGGGTCGGCTAGGCCGGCCGCAGGTCGGACCTTGAGGTCGCGCCAAGGGTCGCGGAGTTCCCTATTAGCGGGTTCCTGAGGATCTGGCCTGAGGGCTCTCGACCTCTTCCTCAGATGGGGTTGATCCGGGTCCAGGGTCGGTGGATAATCTTGATGGATTTCCAACCCTGTCAGTTTTAAAATAAGGTAGTCGCCCACAAAAAAAAAGATAGTTTCCCAAAAAAACAAAAACTTCACGTTTAGTCAACACCGGAAAGTTGACTTCGTGTCACCAGAAATTGGATTTTGGTAGTTTTAAAAAAAATGAAAATAAAAAGTAGTTGAATGTCAAAAATAAAATAAAAGGTAGTTGCTCACAAAACACCTTAAATAAAAGGTAATTTCTGACAAAAAAAACTGTAAAAATTACTCCACAATGTACTTCCTCTCCATTAATATTTTATCCATTTGTTTAGACATATTATTTCTTGGTAGTGAGGTACAGAGTAGTATAGTAAAAAAAAAGATGGACGCAAAAAATAATCTTGGTATAAATGGGTTGAGAAGTGTTGTAGTTATAAGACAATAATAAGGATAGTGGAGTAAAAATATGGATCAAAGAGAAAATAGTTGGAATTAGACCTGGCATCTCCTTCGTGTCGGGTCGTGCCTCGTGCCGGCCAGGTCGTGCCCAGTCCCCTTCATCCCAGCACGGCCCAAGGACGGTCAGGAGGTCTCGCGTGTCGTGCCTAGAATCGGCCTGACCTTCGTCTCTCAACCGAAGCACGGGCAAGGCACGAACACCCGTTCGTGCGTGCCTATGTCGAACCTGGCCAAATTTTCAGGTTTTTTATTTCGTTTTTTTGGGTTTAGGGTCGTGCCAAGGCACGAGCTTTTCTTCAAATTGGTATCAAAGCCCGACTTCGAGCAGTGTCGAGTCAGGCTCATGCCTACCCCTTCTCTCCTTCGGGTCGGGTCGCCGCTCGGCCCCCTTGCCAACTCTAGTTGGAATGGAAAGAAAATGTATAAAAAGACAAATGAAACTAGTAAATGGGAAAAACATAGAAAGGAAGAGGAAGTACTTTTTTTAAGGTCCAATGAAGCGTCCACTAAGCGAAGGAGATTTAATCTGAGATTTATTTTTCAGGATACCTCCGTATAAATCATTCGACAAAAACATCTACGGTTGAGCACATATGTTATGAATGGTGTTTGTGGTTAGTGTTTTAGTAATATCAAGTTAACCATCGTTATTTATTTTTTTGGTGCTAAGAAGAGGGGAAAAAACTCAAACGAAGAAAAAAAAATAAAAAACAACTAAACTACACAAAACTATAAAGCACGAAAAGGAACTATTCGTGGCCACGACACTCCACCCATCTCAGCTTCTAATAAACTGAACAAATGAGCTGGAATATCCCTTGGTTCAAACGTGATGATTCGCTCCTCCTGTTGGGTGTCGTAGCTTGCAAGCCAGTCTGCACATGCGTTGGCTTCTCGGTAGACATGGGTCAACTCGATGCTCCAATCATGATCAGATATGAATGATTTGCAGATTTGTACCATGTGTGAATGGGCCGTCGGGTAAGGGTCCAATTTCTTGATGAAATTCACAATAACTAGAGAGTCCGTTTGGAACCATCGTTATTATGGTGTTGGTTAAATTCCATTTTTTTTTTAAAGGAATATTAACCCTACAAGATTATTCACAAAGGGTTTCGAATTAGGAACTTGTTTTTTGAACGAAATCTCTTACGGGTATTACATCAAAAACAACAAATCAGAAGTCACAGTCACACTCGCAACATGTGGAAGAGTTCCCGAACACGAGGTTTCACCATCTACTCTAGGCATGATATGAGCTAAAGCATTCGCCACAAAATTATTTACATACACGACTTGTATAAGCCCATCGAATGCTCAGAAAAATAATCAACACGTACTTATTATATCTATTTGTATCATTCCCCGATAATCGTTTATCGTGTTTTTCCTTCTTAAGTGAGTTTTAATTGTCGATATTTGCTAGGAAGTCAATATTTTGTTTTATCGTGTTTTCCCTTCTTAAGTGAATTTTAATTGTCGATATTTGTTAGTACGTCAATATTGTCGTATCTCGGGTTATTTTTCATGATATGTGTGTTTTTGGATGCATTTACGTCTTGACGAACTAAAAAGATTAAGCCGAAGACGGGAAAAGAAATCAAGATAGAAAACAAGAAGACGTGTCAAAGAAATTAGTTGGAAAACCAAAACAAATGCGAACTGAGAAGAAAGAATGATCGCTTGCACAAGGGTTAACTTCAAACGTTCATATCTTGAGTTCTACAACTCTTATCAAGGTGATTAAAGTTGTAATAGAAATTTATTTTCTTAGCTTTCCAATCATAGGTCGCATGCCCAATTTGGATAAGTAATGAAGAAATGGCAGCCGTTTGAATTCGGGTACGCAAAGCTGTGACTTACAGAGTTACTCGATCGAGTACTCCCTTGGACTCGATCCAGTGGCACTGTTTCTCGACCACGGAATTTTCCTTCGAATAGAACTCTTTTGGGCCTATCTTATATTTATCCAGTCTTGTATTTTCAACAAGTGACCAACTTTTTATTATTCATTTTTTAATTTAGTAGTTTACCCAGTTAGAGAGATTTTCTAGTTTCGAGTTTTACGTACTTTCAAGATTCAGCCTTTTGCAATTTTCTTAACCTTTCAGTATTTAATCTTTCGGTTTCTGTTTCAATTCATCGTTATTTATTTATTGTTCGATTATTATCGTTTTTTTCGATTTATTGTCTTTTAATTGTTGTTTGTTTATTATTAGTACTTTCTTTAATTCGTCTTAATATGTTTAGATCTGATTCAATTCTTTCTTGTTTTATTAGTTTAATTATTAGTAGGTAATTTAATCTTTAATATTAAGGGGAATCTATGCATGTCAAGAGGGGTTATATTTAATTGATTATATTACGCATGAACTATTGCTTTGTTATTGTTTTAAATCTGATTGATGGTTTGTTGCAGAATTCAATTAATTAGCAAAGCAAATTAGGTTTTTTTCACCAACCGGGTTAAGAACTAATTAGACAACGATAATTCGAGTAGACGGACTTAATACTAGCGACCGCATGTTAAGTTTAGTTCTAAAGGTTGTATTGGACCGACTGGCTTGCACCTTAGGAAGTTCGATTAATTATTTAGTTAGTTAATTCCCTGACCCCGACTAATATTCAGAGTGAACCTACAATCCTAGACTATCTCCATATTACTGTTTTGTCTTAATTTATCTGCACTTCATCAATTAAAACTCATAAAAATTGTGACCCGTAATCTAGAATCTAACACCTTAATTAGGATAAACAACTGAATTCTCATCTCCTTGTGGTTCATATTAGCTAGTGTCCTTGGAGATAGTTTTGAATATGGATACAGCTTAGCCATGTCAAAAAACTACTACAAGCGACAAGGATATCATCAATAATTAGTGAAAATATAGTCTGCCTAATACTCGACTCATTAAGGGCATCAATGACCCAAAGGCAATCGATTTCCACTAAAACGTGTTGATGTCTTTGATCCACTGCTTCTAGTACTCCATCCAGGACTACAACAGCTTCCGCAATGCATAGTTCTGATGGGCCGGATTTAGTTGTAGTTATTACGACGGTTTTTGTGTAGTTTTGTGAGCTTAATCGTGTGTTTTGTAGTGCATTTGTGTTATTTTGATACGAGTGTAATACAAGCTTTTCGGAGGATTCTAATCTCGATCGTTAGTTGGGCCAAGAATGAATGACTCATGAAGAATTGGAGAGCCCAATAGAAGACACGGAGCGAGGAAGCACGAAAGAAACTGTGAAGGCGAACAGACCGCCAGGCGAGTCGCATGAAGACCAGGCGAGTCGCGCGGTCGGGCGAGTCGCGCGGCTTCTATACGACTCGCGTGGAAGCCTGTTTCCGTGACGCGTCTTAGTTTTATTCCGCCTTAATTTATTACGTTTAGAAGACTTTGTTTTATTTAGGAAACTTTATATCTTTCTATTTTTTTTTTTTTATTATTATTATTATTAGGAGACTAGTATTAGGTTAAGTGGGGGACGGATGATTCATTATTATTCATCATCACTCATTGTTACGTTCAATTAGAAAATTAAAGAAGAAAAACCCTAGCATGAAGAACTAAGCCTTCAATCTCGGATTAAGATTTGAAGCTTATAATTATTCAATTGTGAGACTTTAATTCTCCTTTATTCTATCTCTTGAGTATTGTTATTTCTCCGTTCATATTTGCATGATTGTTGAATGTTTAGATTAAAGTAGCTAATTAATCTTTGCAATTTTCAATCTATTGTTATTCTAGCGATTGAATCCGTAATTGTTCAAACCTGTTAGATAAGGTAACGATCTTTGACCTTAATATTGGATGCGTTTTATCATATCTAGGTTAGACAGAGATTTAACTTGTGATTCGAACTAATAATCGCTTGTTTTATTGGTCGTCACTTCTATCGTTCTCTATTCGTTAATGCTATTATTGAATTAAACTTAATCGCGTGTATTAGGTTGTTTGATAATTAGGTTATTTGATTATCGCGTTCCGAGTCAAATAATATTCACGTGAGATTCGGGATTTACTTCCCACGATAGTGTGCTCAAGAGTTAGGAGAAAGTTGTTAGTCTATGATCAATTTGATAATTAGTTGTGGAAAATTCTTACCGAGATCGTTTTAATCATCTGAACTCTTTCATTATTATTATCGATTTCGTTGTTTGCTTATTAGTTAGTTTTAGTTACTCAACCACCCAATCACCCCCCTTCTTAGTTATTAATTTCTAGTTTTAATTCACTTAAATTACTTTGCCTTCTCTGTGGATCGACCCTTATTTCCCTACACTATTGTCTTAGTTTTGTGGTTATAAGTGTATAAATAGTATCTTTGGGAGCATACGACTTCGGCTCACCAAATTTTGGCGTCGTTGCCGGGGAAGGTGATAGTTAATTTTTGTGTGTTATTTATTTATTTATTTTTATTTTTTTTTAGGTACGCTAGCATATGCATAATACTCGTTCCACTAATAATCCACTCGAGCCCTTCGCCTCAGAGATCGAACGTTCTATTTTCAGGTGGAGACAATGTGATAATAGCGAATTGGTCATCTTTCAGCAACCCGAGCCCGAAAGTGATCTAGAATCCACACCAGAATCTGTACCCGAATCTGAGGACGAAGTAATCATGGCAAGAGAAACACGGACTCTGAAGGAGGTCACAACTCCTGATCTTGCAGTTCAACCGTTGTGCATTACTTTCCCAACTCTCGCCGAGGGAGCCGTTTTTGAACTGAAATCGGGTCTGATTCATCATCTACCCACTTTCAATGGAACGAGCATCGAAGATCCGAACAAACATCTTTCGGATTTCCATATTGTGTGCTCTAGTATGAAGCCGGCGGGTGTGACTGACGAGCAACTTCAGCTACGAGCTTTTCCCTTTTCATTAAAGGGAAACGCAAGAGATTGGTTGTACTATCTACCACCCAATAGTGTCACAACTTGGGTGGATATGAAGAAGGCGTTTCTAGAGAAGTACTTCCCACCGTCCCGTTCTGCGCACTTGAAGAAAGCCATTAGCAATGTGGAACAACGAGACGGGGAGACCATGTACGAGTTCTACGAGAGATTCAAGCAATTATGTGCTAGTTGTCCCTATCATGGGTATTCAGATCAGGATCTCATCTTATATTTCTGTGGTGGACTTACACCCGAGGATAGTCGTATGATTCATTCGGCTAGTGGCGGTGGTATAGTGAACAAGAACCCGACGCAAGCATGGAATATTATCAGTGATCTCGCGGAAAGTTCGAGGGATTATGCTAGGAGAAATTCAAAGCGTGTTGTTAGCTCATTGAACCCTACCTCAAACCTTGAAGAGAAAGTCAATAGTTTAACGTCGGCGATCCAAGCTATGATGGGAGGTAGGCAACAAGCTACGGTGTGCGGTATATGCTCAACGGAGGGACATCATAGTGATTTATGCCCTTATGTGAAAGAGGGTAGTTCCGAAGAGGTGAATGGTGTTTGGGATAACACCTCGAACAAGAAGAAATGGGATCCTTACTCCGAAACTTACAATGAAGAATGGAGAAGTCATCCTAACTTCGGATGGCGGAATTTTCAAGGCCAACAATCAAGTGGCCCTCCTAGAGGTCACTTCATTCCACGACCTCAAGGACAACAATTCACATCACAGGTTCCACAACAACAAGCAACACCGAGTTCATCAATGTCCACGGAGGACATGATTCGGGCACTCACTGTGAGTGTTACTCAAGATCGAGCGGAAAACAAGCAAAATTTCAAGAATCTTGAGGCTCAAGTGAGTCAATTGGCAACCGCGATTAATCGGTTAGAAGCGGGACAAACGGGTGTTCTACCATCTCAAACGGTAGAAAACCCAAAGAAGAATGTGAGTGCGGTGTCTTTGAGAAATGGAAGACAACTAGTAGAGGTCGAGAAGCCTAGAGCTAAATCCAAGGAAGTTGCTATCCAAGAGGAAGAAGAGATGGTCGTTGATGATGGGGGAGACCATTTATGAAAACTGCGAAAACTAAGATTGATGTTTGCAGCGGTTTTCTTACTATGGAGTTTGATGGTCAGGTGGTGGAGTATAATATCTTCAATGCTATGAAATTCCCCACCGAGGACCATTCTTTATGTCTTATTGACGTGTTTGAGCCTATAGTGCAGGAAACTTTCGATTTGGATAACCCAGATGAGTTACAGGTCGTGATTGAGAACGGAATTGCAAAAAAGAAGTCTGATGATTTAGTGTCTGCTAACTTGCAGGAAACAGCAGCTGAGTTGACCGGGGTGTCCTTCGTGTGCACGGTTCCACCTTCATTACAACTAACGGGCAAGCCGAGGTGTCAAATAGAGAGGTGAAATCTATTTTGGAGAAAACGGTTAATCCAAATCGGAAGGATTGGAGTCAACGCTTAGAAGATGCGTTGTGGGCATATCGGACCGCTTATAAGACACCAATTGCTAAACACTACCTAATCTGAACGCTCGGTACGTCCCACTAGCATTATATGATTTTGCCTCATCCATATGGGAAACCGTTACCGTTGGGGCCTACTGCGGCTGCATTTTACCTTCCTCATGATGAGGAGTTTCCTAGGCCGACTACCGAGTCTCGTGCCCCGGTTGTGGAGGAGACCGAGGGTACGTCTGATTTTGATCGTTGGAGGGATTGGCGCGAAGCAATAGAAGATCGAGTGGAAGAATCTGCTGATAATAGTAGGTTGGCGGCTGAGTTCGGTCGGTGTATGAATCGGTTGCAGTTGAAGTTGCACCCAAATAACTACTCGGAACCATCTCCCGAGTTTTATGGAGAGCTTGCAGCCCGTGAGCAAGCGAGATCATCTAGGAGGGCGGCACGTGAGGCTAAGTCACGTGACGCCGGCTCCTCTTCTCACTCTTGAGCCCGAGGTACTTCTCTTCCCATTTCTTTTATTGTCCTTAGTTCACACATTCGAGGACGATGTGTTATTCAAGCGTGGGGATGGAAATTATCTCGTTGTATATAGTAGTTAGCTTGTATTATATTCTTTTTTTTTAAAAAAAAAAGAAAGAAAAAAAGAAGAAAAAAGAAATAAATAAACCCGGCTAGGTGAAAACCCAGAAAGGGCGCCTAGGCAAAAGTGGGGAATGTGGCCGAGGACGGAGTGAAAACCCGAAAGGGCGCTCCGGGTAAAAAGAAAAATCGAGTTGCGTGCCACGAGAGTAGTGTGAGGAAAAATGAAAGCTAGAGTGAAAATCCGCAAGGGCGGACACTCTAGGCAAAATGAGGGAATTAGGAAAAAAATCACTACTACTTTCTCCATTTTTGGTGTTGGCGTCATAAGAAGGGTGACACAGAAGGTCGGAAGGGTAGGATAGTTGGCTAAGGTGAGAAGAATCGCGGTGCGGTGTGGTCGTAGCACTATATCTTTTGCGATTGGTGATGTTTTGGTTGATATATTGAACTATTAGAGGCGGTTAGGATTGATCACATGTGTGGGTTGTGGAGTATTGTGGTATACATTCTTACCATCGGTGACATTAGTAGCACGTGTGATCCGTT
This sequence comes from Agrostemma githago, assembly GCA_958450325.1. Classification (NCBI taxonomy): domain Eukaryota; kingdom Viridiplantae; phylum Streptophyta; class Magnoliopsida; order Caryophyllales; family Caryophyllaceae; genus Agrostemma; species Agrostemma githago. The sequence continues at coordinate 6,957,699 of OY288249.1, read as the reverse complement.
CTAGGATTGGAGAGATAAGGGGCATTAGATATTGACATTAGCTTATCCTTATTTGCTAAGTTCCCTTGTTTTGATGATTTGAGTCGACGATAGTAGTTTGGTATTGGGGTGTGTTGATTCACTTGAACATTGGAGTTGAGTTTCATTCAAATGGTGGATTAACTTGTGCATAGTCTCAGAACGAGGGAGTTTGGTGGAAGACTAGTGAGGGCTGATGTGTGTAGTGTTATTCCCGCGTATTAGGATCGGTGATGGTTGTGTTTGTTTGTGTTCCTTGAGTTTTACTCGAAGACGAGTAAAGGTTCAAGCATGGGGATATTTGATGGGCCGGATTTAATTGTAGTTATTACGACGGTTTTTGTGTAGTTTTGTGAGCTTAATCGTGTGTTTTGTAGTGCATTTGTGTTATTTTGATACGAGTGTAATACAAGCTTTTCGGAGGATTCTAATCTCGATCGTTAGTTGGGCCAAGAATGAATGACTCATGAAGAATTGGAGAGCCCAATAGAAGACACGGAGCGAGGAAGCACGAAAGAAACTGTGAAGGCGAACAGACCGCCAGGCGAGTCGCATGAAGACCAGGCGAGTCGCGCGGGCGGGCGAGTCACGCGGCTTCTATACGACTCGCGTGGAAGCCTGTTTCCATGACGCGTCTTAGTTTTATTCCGCCTTAATTTATTACGTTTAGAAGACTTTGTTTTATTTAGGAAACTTTTTATATCTTTCTATTTTATTATTATTATTATTATTAGTAGACTAGTATTAGGTTAAGTGGGGGACGGATGATTCATTATTATTCATCATCACTCATTGTTACGTTCAATTAGAAAATTAAAGAAGAAAAACCCTAGCATGAAGAACTAAGCCTTCAATCTCGGATTAAGATTTGAAGCTTCTAATTATTCAATTGTGAGACTTTAATTCTCCTTTATTCTATCTCTTGAGTATTGTTATTTCTCCGTTCATATTTGCATGATTGTTGAATGTTTAGATTAAAGTAGCTAATTAATCTTTGCAATTTTCAATCTATTGTTATTCTAGCGATTGAATCCGTAATGGTTCAAACCCGTTAGATAAGGTAACGATCTTTGACCTTAATATCGGATGTGTTTCCTCATATCTAGGTTAGAGAGAGATTTAACTTGTGATTCGAACTAATAATTGCTTGTTTTATTGGTCGTCACTTCTATCGTTCTCTATTCGTTAATGCTATTATTGAATTAAACTTAATCGCGTGTATTAGGTTGTTTGATAATTAGGTTATTTGATTATCGCGTTCCGAGTCAAATAATATTCACGTGAGATTCGGGATTTACTTCCCACGATAGTGTGCTCAAGAGTTAGGAGAAAGTTGTTAGTCTATGATCAATTTGATAATTAGTTGTGGAAAATTCTTACCGAGATCGTTTTAATCATCTGAACTCTTTCATTATTATTATCGATTTCGTTGTTTGCTTATTAGTTAGTTTTAGTTACTCAACCACCCAATCACCCTCTTCTTAGTTATTAATTTCCAGTTTTAATTCACTTAAATTACTTTGTCTTCTCTGTGGATCGACCCTTATTTCCCTACACTATTGTCTTAGTTTTGTGGTTATAAGTGTATAAATAGTATCTTTGGGAGCATACGACTTCGGCTCACCAAGTTCCCAAGACAATAATAGAATGGGCACCCAGGAATGTGAGTATATGATCGTTGCACACTTTGTTGCAATTAATCTAGAAAAATCTAGGACAATAAGCACCTAGAATTAACCATATGTATATCTAGATTGAAATGAAGACAAATAGGACTAATCTAGATGGTAGAAACTTCTGGGGATCAAAACTAGTATAAATAGATTGTAAACTCATTTTAAGGTGTGGAGTCTCAAACTTCAATATGGAGCTATCCCAAATTATTTTAATATCTCACAATAATTTCAACACACTTACACATGAGGAAGTGAGTAGGGTTGGTTAAAGCCTTACCGGTTATGGCTGACTAATCGTAATGATGAATAAGGTCACCAATTGACCCAGTATCTCTTTCTTGACCCAATTAGACCATCCCCGTCCAAGGGGATGACCTAGGTCATGAAAGTTGAGGGTCATGTTAATTATTGATTAGCAATTGACCTTTTATAAGATGAGGATGAATTTGTTGCATTGATTGTCATGTGATGGCCCTCAACATTGATTAGTAGAAAATGCAATTTTATATACTTAAGTAAAAAATTATTGGGTATTTTTTGAATGGAAGTGTATAAGATGAGTGAAAGTCAAAAAATTGATTAAAACACTAAAGGATGGATGACCTCCATTAAGGTGACATTTGGATGGGGATGGTCTTACTGGAAAGTGATTGAGGTTGATTTAGGTGATACTCAAACTTTTTTTGATGGGAGGGTGAAAATCGGTGGAGGCGGTGAATGTGGATTAAAAGGATAAATTATTTACGATCTAATTAGTACTCCCTCTTTTTATTATCTTTTGTCCCATTTCATCAATATTTGTGAGGAATATTATAATGAAATGGGGCAAAAGATAGTGAACGAAGGTAGTATGATCTTCCGTATGGAGATAATCTAAAGCTTACTCTGCCAAGTGCGGAGAGTTGTCGTTTTGGATTGGGCCAAACATAATTACATACCGACCTTTAACAATACTAGACGTAAGTAGGAGGTAGTATTCCCTTTCTTGTGGACTAGGCTTCGCCTCTTATGCTTTCTATTGCCATAAAAGTCTAACGTTAATCCAACAAGAGCCTATTCAATACCCCCTACAAAAGCCCAAGCACAAACCAGCTGAAATCTCTGTCAAATGTCTCCAACTCTCAATCATTAACAACATACACAAACATCGTACACAATAGGTCCATCTAGGGATGTCAAAGGGTAGGATCTGGACCGGATCTTATGAGATCCAGATCCTTATCCTTATTTCTCTCCTTGGATCCAGATCCGATCCATATCCGATCCATATCCTAAGGGTCCAAAATTATAGGATCTTTATCCGTATCCTAAGGATCAGGGTAGGATATGGACAGGATCAGGATCTTTTCGTTTTTAAGTTCATCTATGGTTCTCGATTATATTCTCACCTTATTTAATCATTTAAAAACAATTTAGAACATACCTCATAGAAAAAAAAAGTTCAAACTAATCACCATTCTAAAGGTACAAATAATTATTAAACAACGTTCAAGCAAAGTGGAGTATCTAAATGGAGTTCAGACTAACACTGTTACACGTCTACAGTAGTCCATACAACCACAAAGATCAATTATCCAAAATACATTAGTCAAAAGAAACAAAGTCCACAAGAAAGACAAGCTGATTGTGTATAGACATTTGGACTTGAGCTTAAATTTAGAAATTATAGTAATATACAAAAAAAAACTAAAAGGGTAGGATAAGGGTCAGATCAGGATCTTATAGACGGGATCCTTATCCAGATCCTTTTATTTTAAAAGGATCAGGGTCTCATCCTTATCCTCAGGATCCAAAATATTGCAATCCATATCCTACCCTTAAAGGTATTGGATCCCAGGATCAGGGTAGGATCCGAGATCCATTGACATCCCTAGGTCCATCCGTCCCCGTTAGCTTTCCACCCCCCACCTCCCCCCCTATAAGGCTATAATACGAGTAGAGCTGGCAAGCCTGACCCGACCCGACTGACCCGACCCAAAACCCAAGTAAAATTGACCCAATCTGACCCGAAAATGTAGTGACATGACCCGACCCGATGTGACCCGTAATCCGATACGACCTGCTTCAGGCCGACCCGAACCCGGACCCGAGACGACCCGTAACCCGAAATGACCCGACCTGATCCGACTCGACCCGAAAGCTGACCCGACCCAAAAATGACTCGACCCAAAACCTGACCTGATGTGATCCAATGAAGATAAAAAAATAATTTCAATTTAGAGTAAATTAGAAATTATTTCCTTCAAAGATGCGTTTATTAAAATTTACTCTCTTATGAAATTTTGTAAATATTTTACACCCAAAAAGATGCAAAACTTCAAAATTTACTTGCAAATCACTACTCCGACGAGTTAATCCGGTGAGTTTGAATTATTTTGCTTGTTTACTATTTTTTATACAGAAAGTGCCATTTTCTTCTACCTACCCTTCTTTCCCCCTTCCCTTATGCTCTCATTTAGTCTGCAGACTTGTTAAAAAAAAGTTCCCACAATTGATTGATGAATGGATGCTCGAGTTTTGGGTTTGATGATTTTCAATTTGGAAATTTAGGGTTCTCCTGGAATTGGGACTGAAAGAGTTGGGAAAGTCAAAATGAAGATGAGGTGGAGTGGAGGAGGGGCGTACTATTAATGAAGGGCATTTCGATCAGAAAAATCATAAACTCATCGAAATAGTGATTTACAAGTACTTGAAGTTTTGCATCTTTTGAGGTGTAAAATATTTAAAAAAATTCATAAGGGAGTAAATTTATAAACGAGAGGTAATTTCTAATTTACTCTTTAATTTAAAATATTATTTAGTCTTCTTCTCCAGATATTCTTAATTAAACATCGTTAAAAAAACAAATAAATAACTTTTAAATATTAAATAAAAATTGTTTTAAAATGTATTAATCAGACCTAAGTTAACTCGCTAATTATTGATCCGACAAGACATGACCCGATCCGACCCTGACCTGACCTAAACTCGACCTGACTCATCCAATTTCCACTCCAAGACATATTTTATAAAATTCATCGTTCGTAGTATTTACGGTTTTAATCTTCAATCACAACTTATTTTTGTTACATATTGTTTTCATATAAAATACTCCGTGTCTACCAAAACTATTGAAAATCATAGGAAAAATTGGAAATAATTTGTATCAAATGATATAGTCATATACTCCATGGATAATAAACAACCAAATTCTTGTAATAAATGATAAATAATCAAAAAAAAAAAGAAACCGTATAATGAATTGACGTTTTAAACTAAACCAGACCTAACAAAACCTAGTCTGACCCAAACATGACCCGACCCGATAATGACCTGAACGCGATAGTGACCCGACCCGGGAATGACCCGAACCCGACCCAAACCCGGATGACCCGACATCTCAACTCGAATGACCCAACCCGACGGTTACCCGACCCGCCCACTTGATTGCCACCCCTATACGAGTAGGAAATTGTCACTCTTTTCGTGTAAGATTTATTGAATCAAAATCGTTGTTTTTTCCGTAATCAAAACATTCAAATTGTCCAATCATTTTGTTTTTCGACTTTCTCTAAAAAGAATTAAGCCACGGGTATTTGATTATTATTATTATTATTATTATGAGGGTTATTTGTTTATTTTTTTATAAATTATTACCGTGGAACATGATACCCTTAAACGCGGTGTATAAAATTTTCATACACAACGAACCATATCGCGCCACGTGTCAAACCTAGTCTAGGGTTAGGTTAGAAATTTTGCATTTTGGTTAATTGTTACTCTTAGTCTAGTTAACCCAATTTTGGAAACTTTTTTATTTTTGTTTTTATTTTGCTTTTTTCATTTTCTTGAAAATATTTATATAATATTGTTAATATATTTTCGATTAATTTAAAATGTACAATTATTTAATACGATTACATTTTTGTGCTTTTTTAAAATTTTAATCTACTACTACTGCTGTTCATAGGCGGATTTTAGTGAAGAATCAAAACACAGTTTAAAAAAAATCGAAAATATATAACGTAAATATATTATTATTATTATTATTATTATTATTATTATTATTATTATTATTATTATTATTATTATATATAACGTAAATATATTAAAATAAATAATTAATAGTTAAAATTTTCGAAAATGAAAATATATTAAAATTTTCGAAAAGATAAATAATATAATTACACATATATATCAGAATATATTAATATCTTTCACAAAGAGATAAATATATAGAAAGTTAACTAATTAAAGTAATTACAATGTGAACACATAAGAAATATTCTCAATTAATATTTTATTTCATTCGCTTCTATATTTCTATAGATCTTTAAATATTTTTGTGTAATCTTTTTATAATGGAACATATATTTGTAATTAATATTTTTTATATATGTAAAAAACATGAAATTCTTTTACGTTACTAATAATAATAATAACAATAATAATAATAATATATTTACTTTATATATATTTTCGATTTTTTTTAAACTGTGTTTTAATTCTTCAATAAAATTTGTCCATTTATAATAACAAAAATTCGTCCATTTATAATAATAATAACAACAACAACAACAATAATAATAATAGATTAAAATTTTAAAAAAACACAAAAATGTAATCATATTAAATGTTCAAATTAATCGAAAATATATTAACAATATTATATAAATATTTTCAAGAAAATGAAAAAAACAAAATAATAAGTTTCCGAAATCGGGTTAACTAGACTAAGGTTAACAATTAACCAAAGATGCAAAATTACTAACCTAAGGTTCGCTGTGTACAGGGGCGGATGCAGGATTTTAGTCGAGGGCACAATTTGTTTCCCAGTGGAGTGAACCTTCTACCACTGCACCACAATTAGAATTGATGATTAAAGGAGTACTAATAAACATATGATTCTGGAACTTGGGGGTAGGCACTTGCCCACCTGGGCTACCCCCAGATCCGCCCCCTGGCTGTGTATGAAAATTTTATACACCGCGTGTAAGTGTAGCATTTTCGTATTATTGTATTGCATTTCCACACAAGGAGACAACCGACTGGGAAGCTTCATGAAGAAAGGAAATAACATATGTACAAATATAACTTCATATGACTACAAAAATTGTAGAGACTAATATAACTCATCCTGACTAGACTTATTATTCTAACTCAATTCGTAGAACCAAACTCAGTTCGATTAGAGTATCATATTCGGCATCAATCAAGCCAAGGGTCAAATATAGCCTATGAACACGATTGTAAGTAGGTTTGGGAAGACCATCGTTTGCTTGCAGGCTGAATCCCTTTTGACATTCTTAAAAATATTATGTCTCATTTTTTAATCGAGTTGAATAAAAGAGAATTCCCTGGTCCGTCCCAACTCCTAAGTCCTAACCATAAAGACCTCAAAATAAATAATGGGACGGGCCCGTGGAATAGGCGGATGTATGTATGGTATTGGTGGTGTGGTGAATGTGTAGTGCGCCCAAAATGGGAAACATGGGAATAGTAGAATGCATCAATAATGGCTACAAGAAGCCGTCTTACCATCATGTCCTCTTTTCTCTTTCGGCTTCACATGCACCCCACTTCCACGTAATTCCGTACGCCTACTAATCTCCCCTTTTACTATATATATATATTCTCTCTACTATAGTCTTAGTCTATAGCCTATAGCTATAAGGGCCTTGCCTTGTTGCGTTTCCACCTAACTTCCTTGGCTTTTTAGATGCTGCAAAGGTAGGAAGGATTCCATTTCTCGTTCTACAGAAATTAAGTCACAAGTGTGATTGAGTCAATTTAACTATGATGACAGGATTCGAATTCAAGCTACGGTAGTATTATCTTTTAGGATTATAGGTAGCATGGGTTGAAACATGAGCTTGATCGGTCTGATTTTTTAGACCTGATTAATTGATTATGTTTGCCCGACCAGATGAGCTTCATGCCGAAACAAAAATATAGATGTGCGAGCATAATGTCATGAGTTTGGCTCGTGACCACTTCTACTTATAGTTTGATCACCTAGGTAGAGGTGCTTTGATATTTTTTCATGAACCTTGACATACTAACATAATACTAGGTTTTATACAAATGTAAAATTAGTAAAATAATTACTCATTCCGTTTCGATTATTTGTTTTTACCTTTTATATTAATTATGAAAAAATTATAATTAAAGATAAACAAATGACTGAAATTGAGGAAGTATGAAAACTTGCTTTATAAGAAGTAATTCAAGGACAAAGTTAAGTTAGTTGCCCGTGAGTATGAATTAAGATTAACTGCATGGTGCACCTTGGAAGGATGCTAGATTGCTAGTCCCACAAAACACAACAATAAGTACTTTGGCTAACATTCTTAATTATTAATGCAAAAGGTTATCTCGCTAAAGTTTTTTTTTGTTAATACAAAGGTAATATTATTTCCAACCATGTTTACTTAAGCCAAAGTGTTACACAAGACCTTAATTACGTGCATCAAGAAATATATGTGTTGTGAAATAAAGAGAGAAGAGATTATAGAGAAGGTAAAGAAAGGAATGGAACAAAGCATAGGGAGGACTAAGGAAAGTCAGTTTATTCATCCAATGAGAGATAGATATATAAACATAATATATTCTAGGGTTACATCATAATAAGGAGGTACAAGGTCCAATTGACATCCACGTATTATTATAGTATTCCATAACACTTTTTCTTGGATGTACATCAGTGAAAATTATGCCTCGTTAAAACTTTGACTAGAAAAATCTAGTGGAGAAAAAACACTAGTAAAGGAAAAAAAAAGTACATAGATCTTCAAACACGTATAACAAACTGCCTTGTTAGAACTTTTCCATGGAAAATCAGTGCGACCGATTCATGGCTTAGGAAAAAAGGTGCAGCGCATGCTTACTCCATCCCCTTGATGATTACACATCTTGATATGTCTTGAAATGATCTGTGTTTTCATGTAACTTCATGATCGTTGAAATGGGATTGTCATAAATGGTAAACATGGTACGTATCTCCAATTGATAGAAATCTTTGATAATTTTAATATCACATTTCTCCGGAGCTCACAATTTGGATAACGTCAATCATGACTCTTTGATCTTCATTTAATTTCAAATAATAACTTCATAATCGTGATCGAAAATTATTTCGACTTGTTCAATGCATAACAAAATATGTACCTCGCCATCTCAAAATTATGATGATCATATCATGAATATAGTGTATTGACACAACTATAGTATTATCTCGTTAAAAACTCATTGTGATAAAAACCTAGTTGAAAAACGAGTGTAGCTAACATTTCTTAACTGATTATCCCAAATAATGATTGATTTTTCTTGCCATTGTAGAGATGGACATTCTCATTGTAGCATTTCACTACATCATTTTCCAACTATATGGTACTCGTATTTCCGGACCATAAAAATATTTTCACGGGACAAAAAAATTATTTATATATGATTTGTCATATGCTCAAACTTCAAGTTGAGATAATCAAATCGTGCATTCACATCAAATACATATTGAATCCTAATCTTAACACATGAAATATTTACTTTGTTTAGAATTGTTACATTTTATTAATATACCACTTATAAATTGTTAAATACGTAAGAATTCCAACGAATCAGAGTTAATAACATATTTGCCTTCATAATACAAGAGAATATTGGACAAGTATGGCTATTAGCCTATTACGGATTAGTAAATTCAATACGTTCAATCGACCGGCTTCAATCCATTCTAAACTATCCACCAATTTTGTAATTAAATTTGTAATTACTTCATCTCATTCAATCCAAAGCTTGCATTAAAATATTGGTGATCATAAGGTCTTATATACAGGTCCCTAAGCTTAAAGTGTTAAAAATTATGTCATTTTATTTAATAGAATGACATAAGCATTATATTGTAAAATCATTTACCAAAAGGAAGATAAATTTTGCAAAAATTGTAGCCGCGACAAAGAACATTTGAGAGTTCCGTTACGCAATAAAACATCGCCGATCGACAATTTGTTAGTCGCGCGAAAGTTGCGAATACTTGTTACTTGAGCTTGAAATCGAACGAGTTACATCGTGAAGCAACTCATGACACACAGTATAAAAATCGGGAGAAGGTAAAACGCTGTCACGTTCGACCTCCAAAACGGCTGAAATTGAAGTGTATTAAGTATACACGTTTTTCTGAGATTAGATAGGATAATCTATTTATAATACTTCATCCGTCTCAGTCAATAGTTCACACTTTTCTCTTTTGAGTGTATTAGTCAATAACTTATTTTTAGGTAAAATTTACCCTCTACTTTTTACTTTTTAATAGACAAACATTAATTTTTCTCATGCTACGTTAAATAATTTTGTCTATAAAGTAAATGTGAATATCTATTGAGACGGAGGGAGTAAGTGTTTGGACTGGATGACACAAAATAATATTCATATTTACCTTTGTAAATTGTAATGCAAAGATATGCTGGAAAAATACCTATACGAGTATAATTTAAACAGATAGAATGATATACTCTTCCTGTAAGTGATACTTTAAGAATCGATAATGAATTCTGTCCCACAATCGTTATAGATTCGATTTAATTCAACCCAATATAATCGATTAACAGTAAGGACTAACCTTGGTCCATGTCTATCAGACGCACTCAATATATAATAAGAAAATACGATTGATTCTCCTCCTTAACCCTTCCTTAATGCTCCTTGATGATGGAGATGGAACTGTGCCTTTTCTTTCTGTAAATATAAACTGTTTGCCCTTTTTTTGAGAAGATGAAGATGTTACGTATATCTATTATTTGATATGTATACGTATATATACATGTCAAGGGACGTATTTCTTCATAACCCAAACCGTTTATATCTCTTTATGAAAAGACGTCTTTTGATACTGGGTAAGGTCGGAAGGAATAATAATTCCCGACTTTAAATACATTAATCGAAACCGATCCATCACGGTGTCGTCTTTTATATTAAAGTCTCGTAATATTTAATATGAACTTAATTTATATTTAAACCGAAACACTTAGGCCACACGAATATTATTAAATATTCTAACATTCTCCCACTTGGCCTATGTGTTGACTTAATGGTTAAATAACCATAATGTGCACTTTGATATTTAAGTTCATTAACTTTCATATCCTTAATCGAGTTAGAACTAATCGAATCATGGCGGTCACACGTCATATATTAAGCGACATGATTCCTTCCATGTATCACGAACCAATTCCAAATCTAAGTAATCTTTAAGTTGAGAATAACCTTAATTCTCACAATTAGTAACATGTAGTCTAATAACTGTAATGTATACATACACTTTAATGACAACATGTTCGTAAAAGCAGAAACAAACAATTAGTGAATTCTAGATGTCATATTCATAATAGGCATATTATCTTTACAATAGCAAGGCTGTATCTATAACACCCATACGTTCTACATGGCCAAGGAATGCCTTGGGTGGTAATCCTTTAGTTAATGGATCTGCCACCATCATATCCGTTCTTATATGCTCAATTGACACTCTTTGCTTCTGCACATCCTCCTTGACCGATAAATACTTTAATTCTATGTGCTTAGCACCATCGGAGTACTTATCGTTCTTAGCGAAGAAGACGGCTGCGGTATTATCACAATAAATTTTCAGCGACTTAGCTATACTATCGATAATCCCAAGTCCTGAAATAAAGTTCTGTAACCACAATGCATGAACAGAGGCTTCAAAGCATGCCACAAATTCAGCTTCCATAGTAAAAGTAGCAATAATAGACTGCTTCTTACTCCTCCATGGTATTGCCCCATTAGCTAAAAGAAATACATAGCCAGATGTCAATTTTTGACTATCAGTACACCTGCCATGATCAGAATCTGAATACCCAATCACCTCAAGATAATCGGATCTCTTGTACGTAAGCATGAAATCCTTGGTGCCTTGCAAGTACCTAAGGACTTTCTTCGTTGCTCTCCAGTGATCCATTCTGGGATCACATTGAAATCGACCCAACATTCCAACAGCAAAGCTGATGTCTGGTCGAGTACATGTCTGAAGATAATTCAAACTCCCTACCACAGATGCATAAGGAATATTCTTCATTTCCTTTCGTTCCAATTCATTACTGGGACATTGCATAGTACCGAACTTGTCCCCTTTCTGTACAGGAACTAACCCTGCAGAACATTCACTCATTCTATATCTCTCTAGAACTTTATCGATGTAAGCTTTCTGAGACAACCCTAACAATCCTTGTGATCTATTACGGAAAATTTCAATTCCGATCACATAGGATGCCTCGCCCATATCTTTCATTTCAAAGTTCTTAGATAGATATTTCTTTACGTCATGTAACATGCCTAGCTTATTTGCAGCAAGTAAAATATCGTCAACATATAAGACTAAAATAACGAATCTACTCCCACTGATCTTAATGTAGATACACCGATCAACGATAATCTCTACAAACTCATATGACGTAATGGTATCATTAAACTTTAAATACCACTGTCTGGAAGCTTGTTTTAGTCCATATATCGACTTTCTCAGCCTACACACCTTATCTTAATTACCCGGAGATGTAAACCCCTCGGGTTGGTCCATATACACTTCTTCCTCAAGCACACCGTTTAGAAAGGCGGTCTTTACATCCATTTGGTGAAGCTCGAGATCATAATGAGCTACCAAAGCCAAGACAATTCTTAAAGAATCTTTCTTTGATACTGGAGAGAAAGTTTCTTTATAGTCAATGCCGTCTTTTTGAGTGAAACCTTTGGCAACTAGTCGGGCCTTATATCTTTCAATGTTACCTTTAGAGTCTGTTTTGGTCTTATAGACCCATTTCGAGCCAACGGTGTTAGAACCCTCAGGTAACACAACTAAGTCCCATACTTTGTTATCATCCATTGATTTCATCTCCTCTTTCATGGCATCAAACCACTTTTCAGAATTGTCACTTTCCATGGCCTTACGGAATGAGACGGGATCCTTATTAATGCTCAAGTCACAATCAACCTCAATGTTATATGTCAGGTAGTCATCTGGAATGGCTGATCTTCTTTCTCTTACAGATCGCCTTAATTGTTCACCTGACATATTATTCTCCCCCTGAATTGTGACTTGATCATCATTGTTATTGTCATTTTGTGGGTTTTGCACGTCATTTTGTTGTTGTTCCATTATGTCATTTGACTGTGATTGCACAACTGGAACAACAATTTCAGGTGCAACTTCAGGAGAAGGAACTTCTTCCTGAATTTCTTTAATGTCCACCTTTCGTGGTTCAATACTCCCACTAGTTTGACCATTCTCAATGAATCTAGCGTTTCCGGTCTCTACTATTCTCGTACTGTGGTTAGGACAGTAAAAAGTATACCCCTTTGACTTTTCAGGATAGCCAATAAAAAATCCACTGACTGTCCTAGGATCTAGCTTCCTTTCATTCAGATTGTACAACCTTACTTCAGCTGGGCAGCCCCAGACTCGAAGATGTCTTAAGCTCGGTTTCCTTCTCGTCCATAGTTCATAAGGAGTCTTAGGAACTACTTTACTAGGAACCCGATTCAAAACATAGGTTGCAGTCTTTAACGCATAGATCCATAAGGAAGGAGGTAAAGAACAATTACTTAACATGCTCCTAACCATTTTAATTAAAGTACGATTTCGCCTTTCAGCAACACCATTCTGCTGAGGTGTACCGGGCATTGTATACTGTGCACAAATGCCTCGACTTTCAAGTAACTTTGCAAATGGACCAGGACATTGTCCATTTTCAGTGAACCTACCATAAAACTCACCACCCCTATCCGACCTCACAATCTTTACTTTCTTTTCTAGCTGCCTTTCTACCTCATCAATGAATATCTTAAGGACATCCACAGATTGAGACTTTTCATGCAGTAGATAAGTGAAAGCATATCATGATAGGTCATCTATAAAAGTGATAAAATACTTTTCGCCACTCCAGGACGGAATGTCGAAAGGTCCACATATATCAGTGTGTATAATCTCTAATAGCTGAGAACTTCTTGTAGCTGGCTTCTTTACTGTATGTTTAGTCTGTTTACCTTTAATACAGTCTATACATACATCTAAATCACTAAAATCCAATTGAGGTAGAATTTCATTTTTCATCAACCTCGTTAACCGTTCTTTGGATATGTGACCTAGCCTTCGATGCCACAAGAGAGCTGAATTTTCATTCGATGCACTACGTTTAATACCTTGATTTTCAACATAAAACAGAGAATCAGAAAATTTAACATCAAGATTAAACCTGTAAAGTGAGTCAATCAAAGTACCACTACCGTAAAAGTAATCGTTTCGGTACAATGAAAATACACCACGTCCAAACTTGAAATTAAAACCTAAATTATCCAAAGTACTTAATGATACAAGATTACGTGCACAGTCAGGAACATAGAGACAATCGGTAAGATCTATATGACAACCAGTGTCTAAGATTAATCTATAAGTCCCAATGCCCTCAATCCGTGCTTTCATCCTGTTTCCCATGGACACGAACTGTTCAGCTTCTCTTATGGGCCGGATCATATGGTATCCCTGTTTAATATGAGAAACATGAGTAGTAGCACCTGAATCTAACCACCAAGTATTATTAGGTACTTCTATAAGATTTGATTCAAAGCAAACAAAGCTATAATGTTTACCTTTCTTTTCGAACCATGCCTTTCTTTTAGGACAATCCTTCTTGAAATGTCCAACTTTCTTGCAAAAGTGACACTTCTTTTCCTTCTGAATAGCACTTTCAGGTCCTTTAAAGAAAGACTTTCCCTTCTTACCATTTTTATCCGGTTTATCCTTGCTGCTGCTGGCACCGTCATGACCTAGGAGATAAATTGCTTGTTCCTTCATCTTCTTTAATCTCCCCTCTTCCTGTATGAGCATGGCCTTTAATTCTTGAAAGTTCCACTTATCTTTGATGGTGTTATAATTCGCCTGGAACTGACCAAACTCAAAAGGTAGAGAGTTAATGATGAATTGGACCAAGAATGAATCACTGACCGGCATCCCCAAGGTCTTTAACTTTGCTGCCAAGTTAGACATATGTGTCACATGATCATGGATCGGCTGACACCAGTCAAACTTTTTCGCAGTCAGCTCACTCATTAAGCTGCCTACAATTGACTTGTCAGCTAAATCCGACTGTGAACATTCCTTTACTTTGAGCATGAATTCTCTTGCTTTCTCTATCTTGGGCATAGACGGCTTAATGTTATCGGCCGTTGTCATCCTCATAAGGTCTAAGCTCAACCTATTAGATCGCTCCCAAGCCTGATAACGACATTTCTCGGCTTCGGAGCTATCATCATTAATGGTTGCAGGTTCTTCATCTGTGAGGATGGCAATGTCCAATGACATTATACACAGTGTAAACCGGATCTTTTCAGCCCATTCATCATAATTAAGCCCATTTGTAGACACCCACATTTTGACCGCCAGGTGTCTATAGCAGTTTCCGACAAACACCCGATGATGATCGGACGCTAACGTGCTTTAACGTACTCGGAAATGGGCTCGAAATGATGGACTTTTGGCCTAGGCATTTAAGGAGTACAAATCTCACAAAACCAACCTCAAATTCAGGCCCAGTGGGTCGTTTCGAGTTAAATAACACTAATTTGGGTCGAATCCGTCACCAGGGGTAAAACCGTCTTTTAGCGACCGAGTCAAAACCCGGTCAAAGATATTTCCCGTAACCTCCGGACTGATCGTGACACCTCACGTGTCCAGTCCACACTCCAACTCTACAAAAACATCCATACAAAAAATAATAAACAATTCCGTTTAAGGTAGAATTCGATCCCGAGTAGGAATCCTATCCGAGAACCGACTCAGACACTCAACCGAGTTGAAACACTCGGCCAAGTACCCAAACCAGCCGGTATTTCCTCTTTTCTTCCCTCACAAGAAAACGGAATTCTCGTTCTCCTCAGCTTCTTACTCAAGCGGTAATTCTAGCTCAAACAGGAGTCCTATTCAAAAACCGATTCGAGCATCCGACCGAGTGTAAAACACTCGGCCGAAACAGCCCAAAACACCCGGTTTCCCTTTCTTCCTCCACAAGAAAGCGGAATCCTTATTTCCCTCAAGTTCTCTCGTTTCCTATCCCAAGCGGTAGTCAAACTCTTCTAAGTCAAGGTCGAGAATTTCCTATAAATAGCCCCTTGCATCCAACACAAAAAACAGAATTTACAGACACGATTTATCAACACGAATTAACCGTCAATAATTTACACAATTCATACACACACACATAATTCCTTAGCATCGTGAAACCGATAATACATCCAAAACCCAAAGGAAACCGGTCCCGATATCCGACACCCTTCACCCGTCAAAACCGTACCACCCTAACCCAACCGACGTTGCCTCGACACTCCCGTGCCTAGCCACATTCCGACGAGTCCCGATCCGAGTCGACAAGAGCATGTAGTTTGAGGGTGCAATCAAACCCGATTTCTTCCTTTCTCTCCCTTTCTCCTCTTCGTCCGTTTCTTATGGGTCAAGAGTCGTTTTCTTATTATTTTTCTAATATCGTTATTAACGAAAAACTATTTTCATAACAAATATTCTTAAACATACGATATCGATTTTTCTATAATCGAATATCGTATCGAAAAGAATTATATTAAGATTTCGACGGTATCAGAAATCGTTACATCTTTTTTGTCAAAATTCTTTTTCTTTTACTTTTCGTTCAAAATAGCAATTTTCGAACAAAAATATAAAAAACGGACAGACCCGCACGCGAGTCGCGCCATGTCCTGGCGACTCGCGCGCAGGCCTGGAATCCGGGATTTCTTTTTTTTACGTTTTCGTTCGTTTTATTATTTATTCTTCGATCGATTTCTAAAATTACATCTTTTCTAAAAACTATTCCAAGTATTTGATATTGATTTCGTAGTCAACTATCGAATATAACGAATATCGAAAATATTAAGTCGAGTACGAATCATGCAATATTCGTACGCGATTTAATACGAACTTCGAATTTTCGAAAACCGGACCCGAAACAGGCCACCACGCGACCCGCCGGCATCCCGGGCGAGTCGCGCGGCTGGCTGTTATGCCGCGGCCTTTTCCGTCTTTTTTATTATTTTTTCGAACTTCGTTTTTTATACAAAACAACGTTCTTTTCAAACAATATTTTTCAGATTTCGATTAATATTTATTTTCTCGATTTCGCTATTTTATTTTGCTATTATCCACAAATCGATACTAACTCGTTTGTTCATTTTGTAGCAAATTCATCTTTTTTTATTTCATTTGTTTTATTATACTAAAACGAATCTCACATGTTAAATTTGACTTTGACATCAATCAATTTGCATGCATTAAATTGACTTAGCAACCCATTCAATTCCTCACATGCTTAGGAAAACAATGTTTGCATAATCATTCATCGTATTACTAACGCGCGCATTAAAACGTCATTCGATATCCTAGTAGAGGCCGCTAATGTGCGGGCGGGGTTGGGTGTTCTTAGTGAACTTCCCAACACGTACCCTCACCCCTTACTCAGAACCGTGGTTTTCGGATGTCCGAAACCATTGGCAACGAGAGTCATTCAATATACGATTAACCGCTTCAGTCGGCATCTATATCGATATGCAAAAGGGACGAGCCCAATAAACTCTGACATCGGAAATGGGCCGTATTTTGTACACGGCCCACTACGACATAGAGTGGGCTCGAACGGTTCCGAATAACCATAAAATTCGGTGGCGACTCCGACTTCGATTTAAATTTCCATTTGACCATCTCATGGAGATTCATTCGCCTCCCCAAACCCGCGCGTGGCCGCGTCGGGGTGGACCTATGTCATGTCCACAATTTGGCGACTCCGCTGGGGATTTTCTGATGAGTTAATAACCTTCAGTGTCCTCAGGGTGAGACTCGAATAGAAATCGTTTGACTAGTACAATGCGCGTTTTAGTTTTACGGTTCATGCATAACCCCATTTTCCCGGGCCGGTACTCGCGACCGACGTCCCACTATACCGTTGATATAGTCCAAACTGGTTATGTCAAAGGTGTCCATTAGCCGATTCATATGGGTTTTACGGCATGTCCTAATCTCAACTCGAGTTAGGGAGTCCGCCCCGATTCTTGATAGGCTGTGTACACTGGTATAGACCCTTATAGACTTACCGAGACTTAGATTAAGAGCATACATGGCGTCGTTATACTGTTTCCATGACTACGTGCTACTTGATCCACATCTTTTTCAAAACCGTCATCTTTTCAAAATTTGCATCCTTTTTCAAAATATCCAATTTTCAAAACCCGGGTCATATACCGAACTTAGGACTTATGATTTTACTCAAAATAGCCTTTTTTCTAGCCGGTATTATGCCCAATTCAAAACTCGAAATTATTTTCGAAATTTTCAAAACCCGACATCCGGCCCACTCCTTTTTCTCTTTTTCGAAAAAGGGCCGGATTTCTCCACCCGATTCATTTCGGGCTTTTCAAAAATTCATATTTCAAAACCTTCCTCTTCTTAGGACTTCCCGTATTTAGCAGTGTCGGGTCGTGTCGTAAGTCGTTGAAGTCTCTAGCGTCGAAACTCCGTCGATCTTACATCACGGATTTTTCCCTCATCCTAGTCCGCCTTACCTAACTAAGGCAAGGCCCACCTACGTAGGACATACTCCTACAAAGGTCGGCCCATTTACACAATCGAGTCTAAAAGTCTGGGAATGTCTCACGTGAACCTTCCTCCGAACAGGGCCCAACCCACAGTGTTGGATCCTGAGGAAGGCCCACCTCTTCACAAGTCACCCGTCTAGGTGTCTTTTCCGAGTCATTTACCGTCTTTTTTTAGTCTTTCTCTTTTTTCCTTGCTCGGGATGTACTTTCCTTAGGATTCGGGTTAAGTTGCTAATTACGCGGTGCTCTTACAGACAGGCCACCCTTCACTCGAACCATGACGCAAAAAGCCATCGACGAATTGAACACCACGTTGGCCCAAATCCAGACCCAATTGAGGCAAATGAGGGAAGACCAGATCGCTATCGTCACCCGGGTTAGTGCCGTAGAACAGGGAACTCCTAACGCCTCGATCGATGATGATGGGCCCTTAGCCGCGCTAGCCGGCGCAGTCCAAAAGCTGCAGGAACAGGTCCACTCGACCACCAGAAACACCATTCTCACGGAAAATGCCCGTACCTATTCGACCCTAACTGATGAATTGCCCGCTAACCTTAACCTAACGGGCTTACCAATGTTCGATGGGACCGAAGATCCGGTACTTCATATTCGGGCTTTCAAAGACTTCATGGCTGTCAAGGGGGTCAAATCGACCATGTTCAAGCATCTCTTTGCTTCCTCTCTGGAGAAGCACCCAAAAGCCTGGTACTACAGGCTCGACCCTAAGAAATTCAAAACTTGGGACGATGTTGCAATGGAATTCGCACGGAACTACGCGGATAATGCTGAAATCCAGACTACTATGCGTACTCTGGAAGTTATGGCCCAAGAACCAAAGGAGGGTTTCACCAAATACCTCCAAAGGTGGCGGACCGAAAGTGTCAAGCTGGTGGACAAGCCCACCGAAAAAGTTCTAGTGGAGGCCTTTGTCAAAAACCTCCTCCCTGCTTACCGAGTCCATCTCAGGTACGCTATTATACCCGACTTCGCAACTTTGACCGAAATGGGTACCAGAATCGAAGACGATTTAAGGCAAGAGAGCCTTACTAAGGCCTCTACCAAGGGGTATCAAGGAGCTAGTTCGTCCTCCAGTAAGCCCGCTGATAAGTGTGGTTTGTAGTGCCTATTTTGTAGTGTTTTGGTCCCATTTTCCTTGTAGAATCGCTCCTTGGGAGCGATTTAGGGACTTCTTATGCTTCCTTTAGTTCGTTTCAGGTTCCCGAGACCGATTTGGAAGAGTTGGAGCGATTCCGACTCTATACGTACACATTTTGGAGCCAACGGAGTAAAGGAACGATGACTCGATGCTTCGGAATCGACCCCGAGACCTTGGGACCCAATCCCGAGTCCCGAGACCCGATCCCGAGTCCCGAGAATCGATGAGAAGTTCATAGGAAGCAAGGAGGAGCCAAAAGGGTCATATTGGAGGCCTACAAGACCCATCCCCGACGGGTATGCACCTCATCCCGTCGGGGATGAAGTGCGAGTTTGAGGGAGCTACTGCAAGGCCGTCCCGGTCGGGACCAACCCGTCCCGGTCGGGATGGTGGGTCCGTCCCGGTCGAGATGACCCGTCCCGGTCGGGACCACCCAGCTATGCCCGCATTTCATTTCTTTCTTCTCCCTTCCATTTGTAACCCTATATATACTCTTCCCTTGTTTTGTAAAGCTTATGTTAGACATTACCCATAAACCCTAGCCTAGTTTTAGCATAGATTAGATTAGATTAGTGTAGATTAGTCTTTAGATTATCGTTAATCCTAGTTCAATGCTTGTAATTTGGGAATTCTTCAAGATCTTCACCAAGCTTGACAAACTTGGATGTTTGTTTTGGGTTTTTCTCATCTATGCAAGTTTTCTTCTTCCCTTCATCTTCTAGTATGGTATAATCTTCTCCTTTTACTCTTAATCCTTTATTGTTCATCAAGTTTGAATCTTTAGTTCTTGTTTATTGTTTTGTTCATCATATTTGGTAGTTTCATTATGTATGTTTTGTTGTTTGTGTTGATTCCTCTTGTTAGTGTTAGTTTTAGTTTAGATATGTTAGAGTAGTGTTCTTGCTAGGGTTAGTAGGGTGATTAGGGTGTTAATTGGGTGATTAAGGGTTTGTTGGAGATGTGGGTGGAAGATTTGAGTTTCCTCTTGGTTGATGCATATGACATGTTTGATGAATTGCTTGAATGACTAAGTAAGTTAGATTGCTTGTTTTTCTTGCCTTTCCCTTGTGGGTGTTAGTTGTTATGGGTTCGGTTCCCTCATTAAGTTGCGAGAGCCCGGTGAGGACGACCCCTAGGTTAGTCTAAGTTGCGACCGCCCGGATGCGATCTAGGCCATAACACGCTAGAACCCCGTTTGTCATGTGTGTTGCCAAAATGGGTTCCATGAGGAACCTCTAGGTTGGTTTAAGTTGCGACCGCCCGGACCGACCTAGATTACCCTACTACCTCCTTCACTCTAGCTCTCTCTTGACCATTCTGTTACCCCTTTGACCCCGACCTAATCCTAGCCCGTTTCCTTGTTTGTTTTCTTGCTTTCGATCTAGCTTAGTCCTAGTCTCCCCCTCCTTAGATTAGCTCGTCTCGAACCTAGTCCTAGACCGTAGCATACCTTAGTCCGACCTCCCGTCCCTGTGGATTCGACCCGACTTACCCTAGCTACCCTAGTTAGGATTAGCCGGTTTTATTTGACGGTTGGGATCCACGACAAATCCCTTCCCATCAAATTGGCGCCGTTGCCGGGGTCGGCGTAGTTTAGACTTTTGTTTGCTTAGTTTTGGACTTTGTTCTTGATTTTTGTGTTCTCTTCTCCTTGTGTATCTCCGTTTTTCTTCTTGTGTGTTACTCTCCCTTCCTAGTGCCTCAAAAGCACTAGGATACTAACGTTTGCTCAAGTGCTTCTAGCTCATCCTAGGTACTAAAGCAACGTTATGGACATGGCGCGTCCAAGCTACCATCAATCATCACGGGACAACTATGGGGCGAATTACCAAAACCCACAACTTTACCAACCATATCAACCTCATCAACATTCTTACGAAAGCCCTCCATATGGTTACCAAGAAAGTTGTCAAGGATCGTTCCCACATCCTAACAACTACCAAACACCCTCACATAACCCACAACCAAATATCCCTAACTTTGACACTTGTCAAATGTTGGTCCAAACACAAGAGAGCCAACAAGAGATGATGTTGTTATTGCAAAAGGGTCAACATGAGATGGCGATTTTAATGCAAAAGAGTCAACAATTGATATTGACTCACATACAAGGGGTTGAAAGGGAGCTCAAGGCCCAAATAGAGGTGCAAGATGCTCGCATCAATGCACTCATGGCTCATATCACGATGTCGGCCACTCGAGCTCCACTACATGTTGAGGAAGGTTCATTTGGGCAAGAAGGTCGGGTGTCTCCACAAGAAAGGCAACCCAACCTTGAAGCTACAAATGAAGAAGAGAGGGTCGATCAAGAGACCATTGTTGAGTGTTGCTTGGGTGGTGAAGATAGGGAGAGAATAGAGGAAGTTGAAGCTTCAAGGGCCAACAATGAGGAGGGGAGTGAACATGATTCTCAAGATAACTCTTGGGGAGCCGATGTATTGGCTATCAAATTGGATTTGTTCGATTTTCTTCGTGATGAACCAGATGACAATCTAAAGCCAAGTGAAGACATACCTCCTCTAGGCCATGTAGACAAGGTGAGTGAAAAGGAACGTAATGTTTGGGAAAAAGAGGTAGATGCCTTGGAACTTGCCTTGTATGGGAAATTGGAGGATCCTAAACCCTCCAATGAAGAAAACTTGATGCCTTCTCCTCCTCTACCGCACTCGATGCCTAGTCCCTTGTCTTGTGAAACGATTGGTGAAGAGGATCCTTGTCGGGCGGTGGAAAAGAGTTCCACTCTCGACCCCGTAGAAGAAGCGACACCCCTAGGGTGTGATCTCCCACATAATGACACCGAGCACGACTCTAGACCACTATACCTACCGGATGGTCATAAGAGTCGTAGCTATGTTGGTTCCGAGGACCCGGAAGATCACGATAACCCCGAGCTTAATGAAGATGATCGCTTCTCACCTCCGACTTGGAAACTTTTGAAAGTGGCTAGGCTTGGCCATGTGAGCTTAAATGAAGATGTTGCTAGGGCATTTGACTTACTCCTTCGAGCTCTTGATGGCTATGGAGGTGTAGTTGGTGAGAGTACCTTATTGTATATATCTCTTTTTCTTGTTCTTTTTGCTTTTGTGTGTGTATATATATTTGTTTGGTACCTTGGTTTTTAGGATTGGTAGTTTTGCGAAATTCTTGTCATTTGGATTGTTGATGAGCGTTGTGAGGGAGAGAATTTGATGTTGTATTTGAGCTTATTGTCATAGGTGTGAAGTGAAGATGATTCCTAGAGAGGAATGGTTAATGATAGAGCTTGGTTCGTGAGTATGGATGTCGGTTTTTGAAGCTTCGGTGAAGCTTTTGGGGTTTTGGAGGTCAAGAAGACCCATCTCGGGCGGAAAGGGAGCTTCCCGACCGGAAAGGATATGCCATCCCGACCGGGAAGGTGGCTTCCCGACCGGGACGAGTGTGTCTTCCCGACCGGGACCATCCATCCCGACCGGGATGGTCCCCTTTCTCCTCTTTTAGCCTCTTCTTCGACATTTGGGCCCACCCAACCATTGTATACCCCCACCCAACCTCCCTACTCATCCTTGCTCATGTCATATGACCATTGCACTTCATTTACATACCCTCACCTCATTTCTCTTCCCTTTACACCGACCTTCACATCAATTTCCACCCCCCTCACACCATTACTACCTCTACCATGTGGTTCTATCAAGTTCGAAGTGGGTTAGCAATGAGGAAGACTAGCAAAGTGCCTTTATTGATCATTGGAGACAATGGAGCAAGTGAGTTGCTATCCTATGGGTACGACAACTATCCTTTCTTTTCCGTCTATTATTGCTTGTTTTTGCTTGTTTGCCCCCCTTCCCCTTGAGTCATGGTGTCTTGGCAGCCTTCGAGGCCTTGGTTTTGGTTGCTCCCGATTCTCGATGA
Organism: Agrostemma githago; assembly: GCA_958450325.1. Classification (NCBI taxonomy): domain Eukaryota; kingdom Viridiplantae; phylum Streptophyta; class Magnoliopsida; order Caryophyllales; family Caryophyllaceae; genus Agrostemma; species Agrostemma githago. The sequence continues at coordinate 6,934,314 of OY288249.1, read as the reverse complement.
TGTGACTACATCAAGAGTCATTTTCAAAATCCAAATTTTACAAGTTTTTCACTCTTTCTTTTTGAGGATTTAGTCGGATTTAGGCGGAATCCGGGCTAAGTGACTTGATTACACCTAGCCCTCCCCTCCCATTTCCTTTTATTTCCTTCTTTTTATTTTTTCTTCCCCCTTCCATATCTTTTCTTGTCTCGGCCCATGGTGACTTGAGTACACCCCGGCCGGACACCTTCTACCATTTTCTTCACCCTTATTTTTTGATTTTTAGCTTTATTTTCGTAGTTTATTTTCTTTTTCTTTTGTGCTCCATGCACTACGATCGAGCATGAGGACATGGCTCGACTTAAGTGTGGGGGAGCGATATTCTAGCGTAGTTAGTTTTATTTTCTTAGTTTTTGGAAAAAATCTTTAAAAACCCTAAAAATTTGAAAAAATTTCACAAAAATCAAAAAGATTTTTCTTTTGTGTGTTTTCCTCTTGTGTCATTGTGTTGTATATTTGTTTTGTTGTGCGTGTTTTGCCCCCCTCTTTTCCTTATAGGTTGCCTAATCACCATTAGCTTTGTTGAGCTTTCAAGACTTCCGGTAACATCTCTTCATCCCTTATTCCCTCTTTGCTTCTTGTGAGTTTGGAGGAGTTTTGTGATGATGTGTGCTCGGGAGGAGCTTTGTAAAGATTGTGGTGGATTTGGAGACTTGTTTGAAGATAGGGGTGGTGTTTGTGTTTTTATTTGTGTTCGTTTTGTGTTGTTCTTGTTTTGTTGCTCTTGTTTCTTTTTCTTTTGTTTTTGTCGAGTCTTCGTTTTGTGTTTTGTTGTGTGTCTTGTGTGTAATTGGTTTTCGAAAACCCGATTTAGAGGCTAGTGTGTGAGTGCTTACTTTCTCTTCTTAGTAGTATAAATCGAGTCTTGGACTTTAGTCTAGTAGAATGACCCTAAATCAATGAATTCGTTGGTCCTTTACCTTGAGTCCACCTAGCTTACTAGTAATTTACTACGGGATTTGCATTTTGACCATTTTGACCACCCACGGTGTGAAAAGGCCTTGGTTACCGAGTCTCGTCCCTTAGGTGACCGTGTCTAGGATTGTTTAATTAGTCCAAGTTCTCCACTTTTTGTAGGTTTGAAGGGAAATCGCGACCCCCGACTCACCCATTTACCTACCTCCCACACATTTCCACACAATAAAATTGCAAATTGTTGATTCCTCTCTTTCTTGTCATACAAAGAAATGCCAAAAAGCCAAGTCTTGCCCAAAAGGGCAAAGGAAAGAAAAGAAAGAAAAAATGAAAGAAAGAAAAGAATGAAGAAAAAGAAAAGGCACAAAAGCCAAAAAGAAAATAGAAAAAAAGAAAAAAAGAAATGGCATGGCAACAAACAAAGCGTAAATGCAAAAGAAAAGAGAAAATGCCAAAAGAAAATCGTCTCACAAAAAGATTATATCCCCACAAAAATAAGCCTTTTTCCGACTTTTGCCGTGAAGAGCCTACCAACGGACCGAGTCCCGAGGAAGGATGATAGCGGCATTAGTCGGTCTTCCCTCATTTTGCATATTTTCACCTTTTTACTTGGACTAGTTAGGCGGTTTCGGATATGGGACGACCCTCTTGGCTCACGCTAAAGGGGGCGGGGTCTCACTTACCTACAGTGTCGACTAACACCGTGGATCATCACTTCCCACTCCGCCGATCGTCCCGTAGTACGTTCTTAGAAGGTTAGGAGGAACCGAGGTAAGTTACCAACGTTTTTGTTGTTTTGTCGTCATACTATTAGGGTTTAGTCCATCTTGGTTTGTATTGCTAGCTTGGGAACGTTGTCGCTTGCCTCGAGTCCTAAACCGGTGTTTCTTTCACCGCTTGTTTGAGGGAAGCGGTATTTCTTTTCTTTTGGGTGCAACCTTTTGTGTGTTTAATTGTGTGTTTGTTTGTTTTTTGTGTTTTGTGTCCGGTTGCATCCACAGTTTTGTCGCAAGACCCGACTTGCCTTGCGGAGTGCACCTTTCCTCTAAGTGCACTCGCGTGAGTTGAAAGGGCGTAGGGTGCGCTAATACCCATTCGGCTAGAATAGTAGTTAGTATGTGCTTAAACGGCGGCCCGAAGCATCTTCGACGAGGTAAACTCACTCGATACCTCAACCAAGAAGAATACTCCAAATCGGGTATTCACTGACATTGGGACAACTTATGCTAATGCCTTACAAAGGCTATCTTCGAAGGGCCTAATCCAACCGATAGGCCCAACTCCGGAAGTTCCCATAGAAAAACGGTCCAAGAGCTACAACATTCAAGCCTATTGCCACTATCACCAAGGCAACGGGCATGACACGGAGAAATGCTGGAAATTGAAACATCTTATCCAGGATCTGATCGAAAATGGGAAGATACCGCTACCCAGTGACAAGCCAAGTAACAAAAACAATCCTCTCGCTACTCACGTCATTTTTACTGGAGAGGTAGTTGACTGCTCTCATCTCATTTCCCCTTTCATTTCCCAAATCAACGGGATATGGAACGACGACGAAGATGATGTCTACTTGGTTAAAGGGGAAGCTATCCCCGTCACTATCGAGGAAGTCCGGAGGGCTAAAGCCAGAGCTCTGGCCGGTACACACACCATCACTGCCACCCCTGAAACCGTCACTGAACCTTCCAGGACGGAACTCACTCCTGAAGAACCAAACGCCGACACGGCCCTAGTCAGACAATTGAAGAGGGTCCGAACCGATATTACCATATGGCAGCTTTTGGTTAGTTCACAGGAGCATCGAGCGGCACTTACTAAGGCCCTTGATGAAATCAAGGTCGACTCATCGGTTACCCCCGCTGAAATGGTAGCCACGGTCTTGCCATATCTCAAGGACAAGCCCAAAGGAGAAGGCCCACTCATCACCTTCTCCGAGTCCGACCTTCCACCATTCGGGACCACTCATAACCTGGCCCTGTATATTACGGTGATTTGTCGAAACAAATATCTCCCAATGACCCTAATTGATGACGGGTCCGCAGTTAACGTCCTTCCTTTAAGGACAGCCAAGGCCCTCGGCATCACCGAGGCTGACTACCTTCCGACCGCGAAGACTATCCAGGCTTTTGATGGAAGCCCAAAATCAGTGGCTGGGGCCGTTAAACTGACCATCATAACGGGCCCGATCGAGAAGGAGTTAGAATTCCAAGTGATCGATGTTACTTCATCTTTCAATCTGCTACTCGGAAGACCATGGATTCACGCGGTCAAAGCAGTATCTTCTACTCTTCACAGGAAGGTCAAACTACCTTTACAAGACGGGATCATCACTCTCGAAGCCACTCCCATAACCGTGTCAAGCTGTAACACGACGGGCTCGGCCGACCCACGAGGATTCAACTTTGTGGGAATGATCGAAGAAGGGTACCTTTTCCAGCCATACTTCACCGTTAGCATCTACACGATGCTACAGAACCTGGGTTGCCTACCGGGAGTCACTTCAAGGCCATATCTACCACCGGGAAAGATCATCGAAACCTTGAACAACGGGCAATCTCACCTCGGTCTAGGCTATACTATGGCATCCGGCTACACGAACCAAACCAAGACGGTCACGTTCGTCACCCCGGTATTCGAAACCGTGCAAACAGGCCTCTATCGGCCCACCATCTCATATCCCGGGACCAAACTGGCTCGGGAATGCAATTTCATTCCAGATGACATATTCGCCCTTATCCAGGCCGAATCAAAGGAGGGCCCGAGCAGCACTGAGCCCATTCTAGGACTACTCTTTGGGGAAGACAAGATCATCCCTACCCCTAAGCAAGAGCTAGTCAACTTGATCCTTCGCAACAGCAACTTTGATCCAACCAGGCTGATCTCGGAAGTTGGTGCCGACACCGGGAAGAGAGCTTGGAGGAAGACAATCAAGTGGACCGACGGTCAGGGTCGAGTCTACAAGCTAACTACTGGCGAAGGAGATATGCATGCTATCAAGTCTGAATCTGAGTCCGAGTCCGAGTCAGAGTCAGAGTCGGAGTCTGAGTCAAAGTCTAGAGGGTCCAGTACTAGGATCGAGTCTGTAACCCCTCTCCCTTCTTTAGCCTCACCATCGGGAGCCCCGGAGTCTGTCCCAAGGGCTCTCCCTATCCCGCCTCTGACCAACGATCAGATGGCAGCTCTCTTCGAGCTCTTTTCAAAATTTACTATCAATAATAACGATAACCGTTCTGCTTACGACTTGGCTTATTTTCAAAATGTTTTCAAAAATCTTACTTGCAGTGACATTGAGAAACCCGACGAACAGGTACCATTGCCTCCGCATCTAATCGAGCAACTTGAACAAAGGGAATCCCGAGATCCGGTAATCGAAGAAACCGATTCCATCAACATAGGAACCCCTTTAGAGCCTCAGATACTTAGGTTGGGCCTATCTTTAGATCCCGAGGAGAAACAACAATTCACGGACCTCCTCCAGGAATTCAAAGACGTTTTCGCATGGTCCTACAATGACATGCCGGGAATAGACCGGGAGATAGCTGAACACCGAATACCCATCAAAGACGGGTACAAGCCGGTAAAACAGAAACTCCGAAGAATGAGGCCCGAATGGTCTCTCAAAGTCAAAGAAGAAGTTGATAAACAATTCAAAGCGGGCTTTATTCAAGTATCCGAATATCCAGACTGGGTTGCGAACATAGTACCGGTACCTAAAAAGGATGGCAAAGTCCGAGTATGTGTAGATTTTCGGGACCTTAATAAGGCCAGCCCAAAAGACGATTTTCCGTTACCACACATCGACATACTGGTGGATAACACGGCCGATCATGCCCTTCTGTCATTTATGGACGGGTATGCCGGATATAATCAGATCAAAATGGCGGAAGAAGACATGAGTAAGACCACCTTCATCACACCTTGGGGGACTTACTGTTATACAGTGATGCCATTTGGGCTTATCAACGCTGGTGCCACTTATCAACGGACCGCTACTACTTTATTGCATGACATGATGCATAAGGAAGTAGAGGTCTACGTCGACGATATGATTGTCAAATCCAAGAACCGAAACGGGCACATTACAGCCCTAAGGAAGTTCTTTACCCGACTACGCAAGTACAACATGAGGTTAAACCCTCAAAAATGCAGTTTCGGGGTAACATCGGGCAAGCTACTGGGCCACATTGTCAGCCAGCGGGGCATCGAAGTTGACCCAGCAAAGATCAAGGCCATAACCGAGATGCAGCCGCCTAAAACCGAAAAAGAAATAAGGGGGTTTCTCGGGAAAGTCCAATACATAAGCCGATTCATTTCAAAGCTAACCATGGTATGTGAACCCATTTTCAAGAAACTGAAGATAGGAGAACGAACACTATGGGACGACAAATGTCAAATGGCTTTCGACAAGATCAAGGAAATTCTATCCTCTCCACCGGTGCTAATGCCACCTCAGCACGGTTTGCCTTTATCGCTATATTTAACGACAACCGAGACTGCCATGGGCGCTATGCTGGCCCAGACGGTCGATTCTGAAGAACGGGCCATTTACTACATCAGTAAGAAGTTCTTAGAATACGAATGCAAATACACCATGCTCGAGAAGACGTGTCTAGCATTAGTATGGGCCACTAAAAAGCTCCGACACTATATGCTTAGTCACGAGGTACATGTGCTATCCAAAATGGATCCAATCAAATATCTGTTCGAAAAGCCCATCCTTAACGGTCGTATATCCCGATGGACTTTAATGCTAGCTAAGTTTGACCTCAAGTTCGTACCTTTAAAAGCCATCAAGGGCCGGGTAGTAGCAGAATTCCTCACCGATAGCCCGATATCCGAGGAAGGCCATACCGATACTTGGGCTTTTCCAGATGAAGACATATTCCATACCGACACCGACACATGGGATTTGTACTTTGACGGAGCGTCCAACTTTCGAGGATTTGGTGTCGGGATCTTGCTAATCTCACCACAAGGTGAACATACCCCGTTATCCATCAAGCTAGATTTTGACGTGACTAATAACGCAGCCGAATACGAAGCGTGCATTCACGGGTTGCAAGCCGCCGCCGATTTAGGAGTAACAAACCTCCGGGTCCACGGTGACTCATCATTAGTCATAAACCAAACCCTACAAAAATGGAAGACTCGAAACGCAAATCTCGTGGCTTACCAAGCACGAGTAAGGGTTCTCGAAAAACAATTTCAAAAGGTGGAGTACGTTTATCTGCCTCGGGAAGAAAACCAGTTTGCAGATGCTCTGTCAAAATTAGCATCTTTACTGAATATCCCAGCACATCTAACCAGCATGCCCATTTGTGTCGAAAGACGGTCTGAGCCAGCATATATCAACACTATCCAAGATATTGAGATAACTGATCCAGAACCTTGGTACCAGGCTGTTCTAACCTACTTGACGTCAGGGGAATATCCTCCGGGAACTGAAAACCGGGCCAAGAAGGCTCTACGAAGATGGGCAACCCAGTTCGTCCGCACAGACGATGGACAACTATACAAAAAGACAGCACAGGGGGCTTTACTTCTATGCATTGACAAAACTCGAGCCGAAAGAGTTATGGCCGGGGTGCACGATGGCGAAAACGGACCACACATGAATGCCCATATGTTGGCCCGGAAAATCGCAAGACTCGGTTACTATTGGAATAGCATGGAAACTGACTGTCAGCTGTATGTCAAACACTGTCACAACTGTCAGATTTTCGCTAACGTTCAGCATATGCCTTCATCCCTACTATATACAATGACATCGCCATGGCCATTCTCGACATGGGGAATTGATATAATCGGGAAGGTGAACCCTTCTGGGACAGGAGGTCACTGCTTCATTCTAGTGGCTATCGACTATTTCACCAAATGGGTCGAAGCCGAGTCATACCGGATCTTGAATGCCAAACATGTGGCTAAGTTCATCCAAAACAAAATTATATGCCGATATGGGATTCCACACGAGTTCATCAGCGATCACGGGACCCATTTCCAAGCTGAAACTGCCACTCTACTGGAAAAGTACAAGATCCAAAGGCATACATCGTCACCTTACCGTCCTCAAACAAATGGAGCGGTAGAAGCGGCCAATAAAACAATTGTCACCATTCTTAAAAAGATGGCTGAGAATTACCGGAACTGGCCCGACAAGATACCCTTTGCCTTATGGGGATATCGAACATCGATTCGAACTGCAACCGGAGCAAGTCCATACTATCTGACATATGGAATGGAGGCGGTCCAACCAGTCGAGCTAGAAGTACCCTCTCTTAGGATTCTGCTCGAAAGCCAGGTACCTGAAGCAGATTGGGTCCGGGCCCGATATGACTCGCTAATCCTCTTAGACGAACGGCGATCCCGGGCTCTGAATAATATTCAGATATATCAGAAAAGGATCCAACGGGCTTTTAACAAAAGGGTTAGGCCCAGGAACATCAAAGAGGGCGATCTAGTCCTAAAATCTGTTCGAGCTTTGCTACCAGTTGACCCAAGGGGAAAATTCAAACCCAATTGGGCTGGGCCATATTTAGTAAAGAAGATCCTTTCAGGAGGAGCAGTAATGCTAACGGACTTGGACGGGAACGAGTTCGTCAATCCAACAAACTTGGACCAGCTGAAGCGTTACTACCCATAAACCCTATCTCAATGTCATTAGCAAAGTTTATAAAAATGTCCTTTTTATGAATTTTCAAAATTTTAAGCAAGTCAATAAGTTAGGATCATTTATCCTACCGTTGCACATCTCGAATTAATAATCTTGATGTATTTCGAAAAATTGCAAAAATACTTCTGAACTACGGAAGGTTTGATTCCATTAATTTTGGATACGTAGGCAACCCCTCAAAAGGGTACAACCAATGCAATAACGAAAAGACGGGAACGGTATTCACTAATATGTCTTTTTATTATTTCAAAAAATACATCACAAAAAAAACAACAAAATCACACCACAAAAAAATAGTAGTAATACTTAAATAATAAATTTAGGAGACTACTCTTGCATTTTACCCTTTCCCTTATCTTTCGGGTCGCGTGGAGCCCGAGGCCGACGAGGCGGGGGTGAACGTTCCCTAATCACAAGGGGAACTTCCTTTGCTCGAACCCGTTTCTTCGATTTTGGGTTTTCCACCCTTTGCACCGGTTCAAGCCGAGCCCTAACCGGCTCGGGGAGTCTTTCTCGAGGACCAAGTCGGTCCTTAGCAGCCAGTCTTGGCCCTAGTCTCCTTTCTAAATCCGTCTGGGGGCTCACTCTCCCCCGTGCACCCTTGTTACTGGACCCTTCAGTCTGAGTCTTAGATTTCCTCTTCTGACATGTCGAAGTATCTCCCTCGGTAAAGAAGCTCCTATTGTCCTTAGCATGCTCTCGGCGTAATAGGTCATAAGCCTCGTCAATTTTCAAGGCAGCCCGGGTCTTAGCTGAATCAGCCCGGGTCCATCTTACATAAGAATCGGTTACCCAGATCGAATGAGAATTTTTAAGAACAGGCCAAGTAGCTCGTGTATACCACCTTTGCATCCAGGTGTCACACATCACGTCTGTTAGCTGAGTAGATTCACTCACAACGGCCTCGATTTCTGGGATTCTTTGCGCCCGACCATATTGCCTAAGTATGCGGTCGGGAAAGAGGTGAATTGTCTGCCTAAAAGATAGGATTACCTGATATCTAGCCCTATCTCGAGATTCCAGACCAGTCCAAAGGTAAATAGGCCACCATGGCACGGCCCAACGGATCAACAGGCCTCCATGGAAAGATAGCACCACATCCCAGTATTTTTGGGTATTGAAGCGGGAAAAGGCAATAGCTCGTCTCCTTGACATAACTTGCCTGGGTTGATATCGGCTCACATTTAAGGGGGGATCCAAGATCGATAACCTCTCGAATAGCCACAGCTGAAAAAATCCAAAAAAATCAAAATTGCAAAAATCGTCAAAATCACGTAAAAAAAAAACGTGAAAAGACGTGAAAACCGAGAAAAACCGCAGAAGCCGGGAAATCGGGAAAACTGCGCGCAAAACCGAAAAATGGGAGAAGCCGGAAATTCAAAAATTCAAAAAATTCGAAGGAATGGCATACCTGTAGAAGCCGGGTACTCCCAGTCAACCTGATTGACGGATCTCTTTTACGATTATCCAAACCTTGAATAATCTCCCCTGTAATCAGCCAAGCCGGGCTGTGCTCCGTCTCCATCAGGTCAGCCACGGTGAAAAGTTTAACGTGGCCCATGCAAGATAACAAGTCCATATGCCCTTCGAAGGCATAAACATGGAGCATACAAAAAGTAAAGGCCCTACGACTATGAACTGGCCTAACCCGGACATCATCTGGATTCATGAATTTTTCAGCCAGGTCGATCAGGGAAACGGTATCTCCTTCTAGCATACGGGATACCTCCATATGGGAAAGCCCTAAGAATTCCCTTAACTTCCTCCTTGGGTCAGAAACCGAAAAAAGGGATAGCAGGGCGAAGTATAGGATTCCATCCTCCTGCAGCAGCAATTTCCTCAGGAATAGGGCAAATCTCTCCTCGAGGAAAACCAAATACATGATATGTGTCATCCCAATAGGATAGGCAAGCATCCAAGAAGTGACAGTCTACTTGCATCTGACGGATCACGGACAATTGGGTAACGCCATTCTGATTTAGGATAGCCCTATCGGCATCCCTAAAATATTTGGACCACTCGTGCAACATTCCGACTAATCGATCGATTCCCATATTTGATTTGCTAAAAGAAAGATAAATTTTTCAGGGCTTATTCTTTTCTTTAAGGAACTAAGGAATTATGGAATTATGAAATTTATGGAGCAAGAAGGGGTATTTATAGCATGAAAATAAGTTCTCCTCCTCACCTTAGGATTCCCAATCCTAGAACATTTAGCATACAAGCCATTGTCCTAAGGCTTAGCTAAGTCATCTCGAGCATTCCTATTCCTTTTCAAAGTCAAAACAAAAATTCTTTAATTTTTCAAAGACTTTTGCAAACTCAAAAAATTCAAACCTTTTCTCAAAATTTTTATCCCCCAGCACGAGTCATTTTTCTCCTACAAATGTTACATGCAAAATTTTGCAGCTTTGCATAAATATGTACAGGACGACTCAAGCAGGACCATGCAATTTGCATAACTCCCCAATGGCATTTAACAAGATGAGCCCACATACAGGCCCATTTTAAATCTCATGCGACGAATTCCCCCACGGAGTTATCACCAATTCAGGTACATTTCTAGTCCATGGCCGGCGGGCCCTACACGCAGGTCTAATGGACCTTAAACGACCCGACCGGAAGCTGCCAGGTTTTAATCCTTGATTGACCTGGTGGCTACTCTAACTTTCGCCCTGTCCAAGCCTCAGTCAGAGTGGGGGCTCTGTAGACACCCACATTTTGACCGCCAGGTGTCTATAGCAGTTTCCGACAAACACCCGATGATGATCGGACGCTAACGTGCTTTAACGTACTCGGAAATGGGCTCGAAATGATGGACTTTTGGCCTAGGCATTTTAAGGAGTAAAAATCTCACAAAACCAACCTCAAATTCAGGCCCAGTGGGTCGTTTCGAGTTAAATAACACTAATTTGGGTCGAATCCGTCACCAGGGGTAAAACCGTCTTTTAGCGACCGAGTCAAAACCCGGTCAAAGATATTTCCCGTAACCTCCGGACTGATCGTGACACCTCACGTGTCCAGTCCACACTCCAACTCTACAAAAACATCCATACAAAAAATAATAAACAATTCCGTTTAAGGTAGAATTCGATCCCGAGTAGGAATCCTATCCGAGAACCGACTCAGACACTCAACCGAGTTGAAACACTCGGCCAAGTACCCAAACCAGCCGGTATTTCCTCTTTTATTCCCTCACAAGAAAACGGAATTCTCGTTCTCCTCAGCTTCTTACTCAAGCGGTAATTCTAGCTCAAACAGGAGTCCTATTCAAAAACCGATTCGAGCATCCGACCGAGTGTAAAACACTCGGCCGAAACAGCCCAAAACACCCGGTTTCCCTTTCTTCCTCCACAAGAAAGCGGAATCCTTATTTCCCTCAAGTTCTCTCGTTTCCTATCCCAAGCGGTAGTCAAACTCTTCTAAGTCAAGGTCGGGAATTTCCTATAAATAGCCCCTTGCATCCAACACAAAAAACAGAATTTACAGACACGATTTATCAACACAAATTAACCATCAATAATTTACACAATTCATACACACACACATAATTCCTTAGCATCGTGAAACCGATAATACATCCAAAACCCAAAGGAAACCGGTCCCGATATCCGACACCCTTCACCCGTCAAAACCGTACCACCCTAACCCAACCGACGTTGCCTCGACACTCCCGTGCCTAGCCACATTCCGACGAGTCCCGATCCGAGTCGACAAGAGCATGTAGGTTGAGGGTGCAATCAAACCCGATTTCTTCCTTTCTCTCCCTTTCTTCTCTTCGTCCGTTTCTTATGGGTCAAGAGTCGTTTTCTTATTATTTTTCTAATATCGTTATTAACGAAAAACTATTTTCATAACAAATATTCTTAAACATACGATATCGATTTTTCTATAATCGAATATCGTATCGAAAAGAATTATATTAAGATTTCGACGGTATCAGAAATCGTTACATCTTTTTTGTCAAAATTCTTTTTCTTTTACTTTTCGTTCAAAATAGCAATTTTCGAACAAAAATATAAAAAACGGACAGACCCGCACGCGAGTCGCGCCATGTCCAGGCGACTCGCGCGCAGGCCTGGAATCCGGGATTTCTTTTTTTTACGTTTTCGTTCGTTTTATTATTTATTCTTCGATCGATTTCTAAAATTACATCTTTTCTAAAAACTATTCCAAGTATTTGATATTGATTTCGTAGTCAACTATCGAATATAACGAATATCGAAAATATTAAGTCGAGTACGAATCATGCAATATTCGTACGCGATTTAATACGAACTTCGAATTTTCGAAAACCGGACCCGAAACAGGCCACCACGCGACCCGCCGGCATCCCGGGCGAGTCGCGCGGCTGGCTGTTATGCCGCGGCCTTTTCCGTCTTTTTTATTATTTTTTCGAACTTCGTTTTTTATACAAAACAACGTTCTTTTCAAACAATATTTTTCAGATTTCGATTAATATTTATTTTCTCGATTTCGCTATTTTATTTTGCTATTATTCACAAATCGATACTAACTCGTTTGTTCATTTTGTAGCAAATTCATCTTTTTTTATTTCATTTGTTTTATTATACTAAAACGAATCTCACATGTTAAATTTGACTTTGACATCAATCAATTTGCATGCATTAAATTGACTTAGCAACACATTCAATTCCTCACATGCTTAGGAAAACAATGTTTGCATAATCATTCATCATATTACTAACGCGCGCATTAAAACGTCATTCGATATCCTAGTAGAGGCCGCTAATGTGCGGGCGGGGTTGGGTGTTCTTAGTGAACTTCCCAACACGTACCCTCACCCCTTACTCAGAACCGTGGTTTCCGGATGTCCGAAACCATTGGCAACGAGAGTCATTCAATATACGATTAACCGCTTCAGTCGGCATCTATATCGATATGCAAAAGGGACGAGCCCAATAAACTCTGACATCGGAAATGGGCCGTATTTTGTACACGGCCCACTACGACATAGAGTGGGCTCGAACGGTTCCGAATAACCATAAAATTCGGTGGCGACTCCGACTTCGATTTAAATTTCCATTTGACCATCTCATGGAGATTCATTCGCCTCCCCAAACCCGCGCGTGGCCGCGTCGGGGTGGACCTATGTCATGTCCACACCATTAAACTTGACGACAGAGCTAGCAGATGCAAACATATTAGGAGAAGCTGCGACATTATTTATACATGATTACCAATTAGTGCTTTGAAATACTTTCATACAGATTCAAACAATATCATATAAACATTTCAGTATTTAAACGACATTTGGGCAACACTTTAAATACAAGTAACTTTCATTTGATGTTAATATATATATATACTTTAACAATTAACTATAACATATACAAGTCAAATAAGAATGTTATCTTTGGATTTACACACTATTAGACCCAATTATGAATAATTAATCCTTTTATATTATCAACTATATTTAATGACCCACCTTTGGGTGATCTCCTAAAATATAGATAATAAACCAATTGATCAATCGAACTATAATATCATTTTAACATCTCTTTAATCATGATCAATTACGTAACTTTAATTTAAAAAATTATCTATATATATAATATAACAAGGCCACTTTGGTGACTAACATGTCACATACAATATAAACATTTTAACAATAATGGCAAATTTGTATCATAATGTGTTAATATTTCATAACACAAAATTTACCCATGTTATCTTAGTCATATGCATACTTTAATATATGAATTAATGATCACATGATAAACAAACGAATTGGATGAACTACGTAACTCAATATATAATCACGCAACAAAGAACAAAATCAATACTACTTGCATACATATGAGTTTGGCGTGTCATCACCATATTACAATAATACCATAATTCTTTTTACTAGTCATCACCAGATATCATAATTCCTTTTAATAGTCATTAACTAGAATGCAATTAGGTAATCATCAGAAACCATGTATGTTGAGTAACTTAGATCATCTTTAATAAACTATGCGCAGCGGATAAACATGAACACTATAATTGATACAACATTAACTGTATCAACCCAACAGAAGAATAACTTTTATGGGTAAATACGCAGCGGATATTATGATATGTATACATATATGATCATTATTATAATCCAACAATAAACATGATAATAATCATACGCAGCGGAAAGCAAAAACAATTGCATACAATTGACTTAAAAAAGAATACAATCATTCAACATCCGTGCAAAACAGTACACATACAATTGAATATGTATAAACTTTTATGGGTAAATTAAACAAATCTAGATATCGCTCTGATACCAAATGTAAGTGATACTTTAAGAATCGATAATGAATTCTGTCCCACAATCGTTATAGATTCGATTTAATTCAACCCAATATAATCGATTAACAGTAAGGACTAACCTTGGTCCATGTCTATCAGACGCACTCAATATATAATAAGAAAATACGATTGATTTTCCTCCTTAACCCTTTCTTAATGCTCCTTGATGATGGAGATGGAACTGTGCCTTTTCTTTCTGTAAATATAAATTGTTTGCCCTTGTTTTGAGAAGATGAAGATGTTACGTATATCTATTATTTGATATGTATACGTATATATACATGTCAAGGGACGTATTTCTTCATAACCCAAACCGTTTATATCTCTTTGTGAAAAGACGTCTTTTGATACTGGGTAAGGTCGGAAGGAATAATAATTCCCGACTTTAAATACATTAATCGAAACCGATCCATCACGGTGTCGTCTTTTATATTAAAGTCTCGTAATATTTAATATGAACTTAATTTATATTTAAATCGAAACACTTAAGCCACACGAATATTATTAAATATTCTAACACTTCCATCTCATAATTAAGGAAAGTACAATAGTTTATCTTAGGAACTTGTTTGCACTTAACAAAAATTATACTCCCTCCGTCCCAATGAATTCTTTACGTTTGTTTTTTCATACTTGTCGAGGTACATTCTATTTCGTTCATATCTTTATTTACGTGTTATTAAAAATTTGATAATCTTAATGTACTTATTAAGACTATTCAAAAAAGATCTCACATGACTATGCATGACTATGTTTTACGTTATATATTCGAAATTATATTCGAAATCATTCCACCTCATGAATAGTGCCAAAAAGAAACGTAAAGAATTCACTGGGACGGAGGGGGTAAGTAGCTCAACCATTGTTTGCCTCATTTTGAAGTAACTTGGTTCAATCTTGTAGCTTAAGGCAAGTGAAATGATTTGACCAAGTGACTTGCTTGCAAATATGAAAATTCAATAGTTATCTATTTACATTCTTTTTTTTTTTGGTAAAAGGTAAGTAGATTAAAAAAGAGGAGAAAACAAACAAAAAACAGTGACTACATCAAGATATGCAGCCACCTAGCATCCTTAGCAGTTACAGGGTATTTGATCTTACACAAAATCCTACTCTTTACATCCAACAAGATCAATTTAACAATCTCCTTTGGATACCGCAGAACTTTCTCAAATCTGCAAATATTCCTCTGCCTCCATATATGATAAATAGTCGCATTGATCAGAGCCCGAAGAACATTACACTGAAGCTTCGAGCCTCTCAATTTCGTAGCCCATTCCAATCCCGTGTTACTTGGGATTCGTTTCTTCGTCCAGTTACTCAAAAGACCGATAATCCGAGAACTCCAACTGCATCCGAAGAAAATATGTTCCAAGCTCTCAGCATCCAGCTCGCATAAACAGCACCGGTCCGTATCAGCGACATCGATCCTAAACAGCTTCATCCTCGTGTTAAGGGCCCCACGAAACACTAGCCACGAAATGAAGCTATGCCTCGGGACACTCCACGCACTCCAAACCAGTCTCGCCCACGGGACCACCGGGTGATGAGGACGCAAATCATGGTAAGCGCTCGCAACCGAATAACTAGAATCCAGTCCAAACCACTTACCATCCACGAACTTGTTCTTTATTTTCTCTTTCACCTGACATATCTTCCTCCAGGCCCAAGTTACATCAGAATGCGAAAGATAATCATACCATCCCACACCCTTAAGATAAATGCTATTAACCCACCGGACCCACAAACGATCCGGCTGGTCAAAAACCCACGATGCTAACTTGGCCACAGCAGCTTCATTCCATATATACAGATCCCTAATTCTCAAAGCTCCTTCGTCTTTAGGCCGACAAATTTTCTCCCAACTAACCAAAGCTCATAAGAAATTACGACATAGTGAAATAATTCGAGCCATGACGAACTTAGGAATGATAAACACCATAGCCCAATAATTATGCAGTTGAGACAGAACAGATTGAACCAGAGTCAGTCTCCCAGCATATGACAGCTTACGGGCTCCAATACTAGTGATCCTTGAGGTGATACGGGAAATCAATTTTCCACAATCAAGTTTACCTAAACGAGTACTTTGGATAGGAAGCCCAAGATACCGAAAAGGAAACGTACCTTCAATGCAACCCGAGAACTGAAGAATCGCAGCTTTCCTGTCCTCATCCACCCCCGCGAAATAAGCATGAGACTTACCCACACTTAAGCTCAGATCCGAGGCTCTGCTAAAGGTTGCAAAAGCACTCCACAAGAATTCCATCGATTCCCGATCCCCCTTACAAAAAAGGAGGAGATCATCCGCAAAGAGCAAATGAGTCAGCTTCAAAGGACCACATTTCGGATGGAATTTAAAATTCCTATCCATTCTACCAAAATTCATAATTCGAGAGAAATATTCCATGAAAATCGTGAATAACAAAGGCGACATGGGATCCCCTTGTCTCAACCCCCTTTTCCCTCGAAAGAACCCAAAATTATCACCATTAGCACAAAGAGAGTAGGAAACGGTCTCAACACATTCCATAACCAACCGACGAAAGTGGTTAGGAAAGTCCAAAGTTCTCAACATCTGGCCAACAAAACTCCACTCGACACTGTCATACGCCTTATGAATATCAACTTTAAAAAGGCATCTTGGCGAAACCCGCCCCCTCTTGTACATACGCACCAAATCCTGACAAATCAGCACATTCTCCACAATACTTCGGCCTTCAATAAAACCTCCTTGAGTAGGAGAGATAATCTGGGGCAGAATCTTAGCCATCCTTGCACACATAATTTTAGCAATACACTTGTACAAGACATTACAGCAAGCAATCGGCCTGAATTCTTTCACATTTTGAGGCCTATTCACCTTAGGAATCAGAACAATATTCGCACAATTCAGCTGTTTTAAAAGCTTACCTGAGATAAAAAAATCCTGGATAGCCTTCACGATTTCCTCACCAATAATGTCCCACGAATCAATAAAGAATTGACTCGAGAAACCATCAGGACCCGGCGACTTATCCCGAGGAATATTAAATAAAGCCCGCTTGATCTCATCCGGTGTCACAGTTGCCTCCAGAATCATTTTATTCTCCTGTGAACAAATGGGACCCCGTCTAATCAAGTCAAAGTCAATATCTTCAACAACCCGAGAATCACCAAGCAGCTCGCGATAATACCGCGTGAAAGCATCCTCGATCGAGGCCTTATTATCACATTCGAGGCCAGCCGCATCAGAAATCTTAGCAATTGCGTTGTGAGCCCGACGTCCTCGAAGGAGGCCGTGAAAGTACGCCGAGTTGACATCCCCATCACGGACCCATTTAAGATTAGCTTTTTTACTCCAAAAATCTGCCCTAGTAGCCTGTAAAACTCTAACCTGCTCGTTCATCTTGCTCTCCTCCTGCATTAGTTCCACAGACAAGTCAGACCTGAGTCGCTGTTGTAATTGGTCAAGCCTGAGTTCAGCCTGAATACACCGATTTTCTATATCCGAGAAACAATCTGCATTCAGCATCTTCAACGGTCTTTTGAGACTACCCAACTTCTCCCGAAACATAGGCGTCCCAAAGATCGTCTCCTTCCACACATCAGCAATGCAAGACCGAAAATTCGGCGCATTGCTCCACATATTCATGTACTTGAAGCTACGATTCTTCCTTACCGGAGCGTGCTCAAGTTGCACAATACATGGGCAGTGGTCAAAAGTTCCTTCAGGCATGAAATTCGCGAACCCATTCGGGAATAAACCCATCATCTCGTCATTAATCAAACACCTATCAATACGACTATACACCCTTGTATCAGCCACCCTATGTTTATTATTCCAAGTGAACCAAGACCCACTAGCCTTACAGTCACTTACCTCACAGTTCGCCAAACAGTCTCGAAATTGACTCATAGCCTCCTCCGGAGAAGTCCCCCCTAAACGTTCACGAGCTTCTACAACACAGCTGAAGTCCCCCATAATCATCCAAGGACCTTTCCGAGCATAATCTTCAAGCCTTCTCCAAAGTTCCATTCTCCCCGAGGCCGAATTGAAGGCATACACAAGAGTAAGCCAATAATCTTTCCCCGATAAAGTAGTAACTTTGATATGAATACTTTGATTACTATACTCCACAATCGTCAAATTAACCCTTTCATGTTTCCACAAAAGTCAAATTCGACCTCCTTCATGACATGATTGTTTGTCGTAATGCTCCATTCAGAGAAAATATTCTGCTGGACTTTAGCATACGATTTGTTCTTAATTTTTGTCTCAAGGAGACCAAAAATATCCACCTGTTGTTTCCTAACAAAATCACAAATTGCCCGCTGCTTACTTATGTTACACATACCACGTACATTCCAACATCCTATATTTTAAACGTCCATGGACAACCAATTCCAAACCAGCCCCTTCCTTTTCCTCCAATGTCGAATTTTTTGGGGAACCTCTTAATATCTCCACGAATGGGATGTCCGGGTTTACCAAAACACTCTTCATCGTAACAGATTGCATCCTGGCAGCAGTTTTTTTGGAGAGAAAAGCTTGTTTTCTGACAGGCTGCAAAACAACATGCTGAACAGGCTGTGCATCAGCGCTGCCAGCAGCCACAACAGCAGCATTCGCGGCAGACAGCAGCCGGACAGACTGTGCACCAGCGCTGCCAGCAGCCACAACAGCAGCATCCGCAGCTGACAGCAACCTAGCAGTACCCGCACCAACAGGAACCGCATCAGCAGGCCCCGCACCCGTCTTAGTCCAAACAGCAGCAGTCCGCTGCACAGTCTGCCTAACGGGTTGTCTGGTCACGACACCGTCCGCATTTGCCTTTTTCAAAGCATCCAAACTCGCCTTTTTCAATTCCTCCTTCTTGCATTCACTAGCTTCATGACCGTAACCTCTACATGTACTACACAAAACAGGTTTCCACTCATATTTAATCATGACCTCAACAATATTCTCAAGTTCATCAATGAATTTGATTGAGCTCTTGAGCTTATGCCCGACTTTGACCAACACCATGACCCGGACATAACCCAATCTAGATCGCTCTTCCGTAGCTAAGTCGGATTTAACATACGGACCCACCAAAGAGGCTAGACGGGGTAGGCATTGGCCCCAAAATTTTAAAGGTAAATCATGCAATTGTACCCAAATAGGAACTTCTTGCACATCTTCCTTGTCCATTTTAGCCATAGGCGTCCATTCTTTCACAATAAGAGGATTGTTGTCAAACATAAACATTCCATGATTAAGAACAGATACCTTGGCATTCTTCTCCTTGAACCGAACTACAAAAATTCCATTTGGGAGAAAGGAAGTTTTATCAATCCCATGTTCCTTCCAAATTCTCCTCACATATCCTTCAATCACTTCCCATGGAGGGTTAGCTCCCAATATAAAGCAATATAAAGCATTACTCCAATAATCAAT
Organism: Agrostemma githago; assembly: GCA_958450325.1. Classification (NCBI taxonomy): domain Eukaryota; kingdom Viridiplantae; phylum Streptophyta; class Magnoliopsida; order Caryophyllales; family Caryophyllaceae; genus Agrostemma; species Agrostemma githago. Next base: position 6,914,953 of record OY288249.1, on the reverse strand, counting down.
TTCATCTTCGACATCATCAATAGTAAACTTCATCATTTCTTCTTTCTCCTCAATGTCAATGACTTTTTTCCCATCCTTTTGTTTCCACCCAATACAATCAATGGGGTTAGTTTCCGGCACAACTTGGGAATCAAGCTCTAAAACTTCATTCTCATCAAAATCCGAATCATAGTTCAATCCAGGAATCTCCCTGAATTTCTCATTAATAGTTTGTTCATCTTCTACTTCACTAGTAATAGGAATCAATTAATTAGAATTAGATTTCAATTGGTTTTTTCGAGTCAATACCTCTTTCGCAATGGTACGGATCGAAGCTTTAGGGCCCTTCCCCGGAATGCGATTCTTCTTTCTCATGGTGGCACCGGAAAAGGGCTGTCGGAGTCAGCCGGAACCGGAGCGCAGGAAGGGGGACGGACAGCTGCAAATGGCCCTTCTCTCACTAGGGTTTATTATCCACGATTTTTCGGCCTTTTGGGTCCCATCTATTTACATTCTTGTTTAAATCATTGCGTCGGATTCTAACTTAAAAGGTTTTAAGTTAAAAATATGATGTGTCAAATTGTGCTACTACGGAGCACCATTTTCGTCTACCAATGCAATTTACTAGCTGGTCAACTTGGCCCACATATATTTTCAACCACGGAGTTTTTTTTTTCACAAATTATTCTACTAAAAATTATGGGGGTGTTTGGTAAATGGCGGATCCGTCAAAATCGGCATATTGAGAGTAAATGGCGGGTTTGACCACAAAATATGCTAATGGTAGTGTTTGGTAAATGGCGGATTGTAATAGCATATTGGGGTCGAATATGCCGTTTTGCAATATGCTGCTAAGAGCAGCATATTGAGCTTAGCGGATTACTTTTCTTCTTTATTATTTATCACTTTACCCTTTTACAATTTAAACCATATTTTCATTATTCATGTTTTCATTATTCTAAACTCTTTCATAGAATTCATCATTCAAAGTACTTTTTCCTCCCTTCGATTTTTCTATACTTAGCTTCCCCTATTTTTTTATCTTCTCATTCTTTTAATATATTGGTGGAGTATTATATTAAAATGGGAAGATAAAAATTAAATGGAAGTACATAAATTTGATAAACAATTATTTGTTGCAGTAATTAATTCATGACTCGCTATTAATTAATATCAACTAAAGAAATATCAACTTTAATCAATATTAGAAGAAATCGACGATATTAATTATTGAAATTGTTGGGGTGAGAAGAAATTGACGTATATTTAATTAAAAAATTGTTTATGTTCTTTTTTGTCATTTTACAAAACAGTTAAACAATCCGCTAATCTAAAACAACTAATAACCAAACACTATTAAAATTTTCTGCTAAATAAATCTGCCAGTCAAACTTGTTAATTGATTCTGCTAGTCAAATCTACTTTTTAAATCTGCTTCTGCTAATAATATTCCGCTGTTTACCAAACAGGGCCTATAAGTGAAACTTTCCCTCTAAAAAAATCTAGCTTTTCTCCCTCATCTGGGGCCTCCATCGATATTATCGATGGTAAGCTCCAAAAATTGTTTAATTTTCAATTACTGATAATCGAACTCTTCAATAAAAGTCTCTTTTTTATGAGAGTTGTCTTTTCATTCTTTATTTCGAGGTTTTTCCCTTTATTTCGAGATTTCAGTCCTTTACATCAGTATAGGACTTAGATTTATCAAGACCTTTGTGCAAAATCATGAGAGCAATGAAATTTCTACGTACGGTAATACAATTGAGGTCAGATCTCGGTCTACTATTTGTCAAAATAGAGAAAATTCATCTGAAGATTATTTCATCAGATCTATAAATTCTTTCGTGAAAGGTTGTGTCAATAAACAGCGACATATAGAAGACTGTGCAAAAGCGCGTTACTCTAACCGTGATCTTTGTTTCAAAAGTGTTCTTTATTTATTTTTTTACAAATCTATATTCAGTTCATTTTGACATCATTTGTAGATGCTGGATGACTTATTATTAATGATATTGATCTTCACTTCAAAAAAAAATTATAAGTCAAAATTTTAATGATATGTGGATCCATTTAAAATAGAAAGTTTTAGTTTAAACTTTATGATTATTTAACAAGAATAATCTCAACTTTGAGTGATATTCTTTTAATAAATCGAACTTTATTTAATCTGGAATAAATTCAAGTATTGGACGTATCTAATGGAATTAGGTCTAAAATGGCCTAATACATCAGGCTACTGTGGGTCTCATCTTCTTTTTATAAACAAACTGTTTTTTCTTCTTCCTTTCGATTGACTCGACAATGGTTTTCTAGGTTAAAACCCAACAATTTTTTTGGCAAATATTTTTTTTTGATCTAAAATGTCAAAGGATATTTTCCGCGAACAAAATATGCGAGTATATTTTAAAAACAAACAAATCTCGAAGCAAACAAATCGCAGAAAAATGAAGTTGGGGAAAAAATTAAAAACCAATTTGTCGAAGAAGAGGAGACGTGATGAAAATTATTTGGTAGAGTTTAGGTTAACTTTTCAAAGAGACGTGGTTTATTCCCAAATTATCGATACGGTATAATACGAAAAAGGTTTGAAAATGGAAATGGTTAATGTAAATAAAAGTGGAAGAGTTTAGCAGGTAACCGGTTACCCAGTTCCATTAATGTAAGATATGTGCATATGTCCAATACTTGTATTTATACAAAATCACTCAAAGTTGGATTATTCATGTTAAATAATCCTAAACTTTAAACCCTTGGATTTCAATGTCATTATAGCTTAAAAATGTTCCAACTTACATATGTAATGTGTCAAATTAACTATTACAGAAATATCATACTCCTTTCAACTCTTTGAAATTGCCTCATTTCATCATAATAATACTGACATATATTAAAAGGAAATTAATAAATACAGTACAGCCCTTAGGGCTATATATAAGACACCAAAAGAGGAAAAAAAGTTTTGATATATGCATTAATTACATCAATGTTTGTGCAATTTGATTTTTAATATCTAGGTTTATGTCAATTTCGGAAGGTTTTAATTTCTTAAATACAACCTAAGGGTTGTATTTAACAAAACCGATATTAAAAAAATAAAAATATAGGACAATTCCAAAGAACTGGAGGGAGTATCAACTTATCATTGTTCTTGCTCTTACCTTCCACTTTTCATTATTTGATTGTTTCTAAATTACCTTCAAACACCTACACCCATTTCATTTTGAAAATGCCTCCTGAGAAACAGTCTCTCATTAACTTTACTGATAAACTAAGTACAAATGGGAGTAACGATGGTCCAAACCTAATAGAACTAGGTACGATTAACATAAAAGAGTATACAAATACAAAGATGGTACGCTTATTATAAAAACAGATACAAAACAAAGTTGTCATTTAAGGGTACGAATATGACATAGGGTGGTACTGAAAAGTGGTCTCTCAATACGTTATTGAGAGACCGTCTCTTCCAAAAATTTGTGTTTCATTTTAGCCACAATTACATCGTAGAAACCACTCATTGCTGTATATATATGAATGATCCGCTTAATTGTACTACCCTATTTAGAGTATTTTTCTCACTTTTCTTTTTAGCTTTAGTTCGATTTTCTTTCCATTTTCCTTCACATACAACCCCTAACATTTTTTCACTTTATACCCCATTTTTACACACTATACCCCACTTTTAACATTTTTCTTAATTTTTTCCCAAAAACCAAATTTGAAGAATACTCTAAATAGAAGAGAGTACTACTTATACTTAAAGTTAAAACATTTTTCCACTATTTTGGAAAATATATGAAACAAAGAAAGTATAAAATTCTGGGAACTTGCGTTCAAATATTTACTCGTAAATCGCAAAAAGTCGTATAAATAATACTCACGAAAAATGGCTAAAAGCCTAAAATAGATTAGTGGAGTAATTTTTTTAGAGAAGTTAGAAAGCATGTGGGAGGAGAAGAAAACCCTAATTTGAGATGGGTTAACCGCATATTAAATGCTGAAGGCATCACTCTTTTGGACTTTAGTGTTACATCTTTCTACTTATATATTCCCACATCCAATGAATACAACCCCCTCCACTTGCTTGCTCACTTTACCTTTCTCTCCTCTCTTCCCGTTCCTTTAAGAAAGAAAGAGAGAGAATCATCCGCCTAAAGTTTTCCATGCTACAACTACTGTATATATTATACGAACGTACCCCCTACTTATAATAATCACCAAAGGTTAATTATATGTGCCTTAATGATCGACTACTATCATGGAATAAACTTCAAACTTATTCCTATCTATATTATTCCCCATTCATTTCTCTTGTTATTCAATGCCCTAATCTTAACTCCTTCATAATCGCGATAACTAGCTAGGACGAGAACCATAATCTCACAATGTATGTACCAAGTGATCACTGTTCATATCAACCACATTTACGGAACACATATAGTCCGTTTAATTAGCACAAAAACGCAACTACTAAGTAACAAAAGAGCATGTCACGTACGAGGGTTGTACGCGAGAATAATTAATCAACTAATCAAGCATGTCATGAGGATTGATCAACTAATCAAGCATGTCATGAGGATTAATCAACTAATCAAGCATGTCATGAGGATTGATCAACTAATCAATGCAAGATAATGATCAAGTGGACCAGGCCAGCAAGTTAGATCTGCAATGACACTTCTTTCTACAAATCTGAATGCAATTTTGCTTATAACTCTTCATATATAGAATAAGTTGCCAAGTCTGTGACATAAATACAAATACAGTCATCCCAAGAAAATAACCACACAATGTTAGTTAAGGGCAGAGAACAAAACAAAAACAAAAGCTTACTCTTCTAAGTCAGCAATTGTAGGTAAACAAGACAACCCAATACCCTAAACAAAAGCCAAATCCCTCTATCAAAACATTAACTTAAATACACTTGCGCCCAAACTTAAGAAAAACCATTAGCCAAAAAAAAAAAATATATATATATATATATAAGTATGCTTCGAATTGAAAGGAGTACATGCGAAATGCAACCAAAGCAAAGCATATCCATATTAAACCAAAAAGGAGTTGGCTAGATCATAGGAACAAAAACTTGCAATAGCCATTTGTGTTGAGTTGAAAGGATTACATGCAAAATGCAAGCAGAGGGTTCGAAGTATGAAAACAAGTCGGAAAACGCTTAATCTAAGACTTATTGTAACGTAAAGATCAAACTAACCGATAGAGAGTTTAAGAAGAGTAACTAGAAGTAGAAGTAGAAGAGGTAGAAGAATGTGAAGGCGAAATGCATGAAATTTCTCAAATAAACAAGAAAATGGGAAAGGGATTGGAAAAAAGTACAGAAAACACATTGAAGAGTTTAATGCAATATAAAGGTTTGTCCATTTTGCAGGAGAAAACGTCAGAAAAACAGGCTGCAATGCTATGCTATGCTATAACAAAGTGAAAAGGCAAATGCATCAGTATTCACAGAAAAGGACATGCATATGCATATGAAATAATATCAATAATAATAATAATTCTCCTACAAATTTCTGCAGTAGTATATATTTTTATTACTCCGTATTATTAATGTGTTACCCTTGAATGTGTATAAATTCTTGTATCACAACTAATGAAAGTGACCTAGCAACAACTATCCCCAAACCCTTTTAAAGTCTGTTGCAGAAGGCAGGCCAACCCATTATTGTCAACACTAAATTAACATCTAGTTCTCCAGAAACTATCTATCTAACCAAACCAAACTCAACCTTATACACTTACACATTGCATAGCCAAGGAAACTATTTCTCGTCTCCTCCACTCGTACTCATAATACGTGATATTGTGAAAACATGAATTTCCATGTTTGACCCGAAAGCCGACCCGAAAGCCGACCCGAATGTTTTATGTGGAATGCTAACCATTAGAGCATTTTTTTTTAAAAAAAAAAACAGCAATAGCACATCCGATATGAGCTGGACCCAACCTCACCTGTCCCATAGGGGTTTCTTATAACCCGAAAGTGAATAGACATGAAATGACCCGAACTGACCAAACCAAACTCAACAATATACAAAGTCCAAGGAAAGAATTTCGAACTAAGTATTGTGAGAATAAGCAAACTAGTCATATGATATGATTCACCCAAAAATAGACCTCACAAAACAACCAAACACCCGTATTGAATGTCCGAGTTTGACGCAAAACCTTTAGTAACCTGACCCAGAAATATATAATGTGGAATACTAACTACTATTATTAAGAACATTAACATCCGAACTGAGTTGTACCCGATCTGATTTGACCAAACCCGGCACGGTTTCTTATAACAGGAAAGTGAATCGACTTGAAATGACCTCAACTGACCCGGCCGGTTTGATAGGCCTACCAAAAAGGGGTTACCCCAAATGTGAAAAGGGCATTGCACAGGAGTCAAACAGTGTGAGCACCTCAGCAGATTAAAGGGTGTGTTATGTAGAGAAGACAAACTGCTACACAATGCAAGACATAATAATAATATATAAAAGGTAAAAATCCATACCTTACAATACTGTCTCCTGGAAATTGAGCAATTATTTTGGGGCCTGCCACTTGAAAAAATAATATTATGCTCTTTGCCATCCAACATTATTCCAATGGCAGAAGCATCATCAGAGGTAGAAAAGATCTCTCACAGTATATATACAATAACTATATTAGACATGAATAAATGATTATATATACTACTACTAGTACTAGTATATATGAAACAGTTGCCTTGCATGCAAAGTTTTCTAATGAATCTCAAACAAGGGCAGCAAATTTCTTAATCCGGGATCAGAATTAATAAGCATACGATACAATACAATTGACAAGAAATCCGTGTAGGTACCACATCATCATACAAGCAAATGAGTCAATTCCGAAGAAACGACTAGATAGCATACCATACAAAACATGAAATGACACCCGATCATAGTGCACCTAAATTTAGGTTCATAGCAAAGATATAGTAACAAAAACGAAATTAGTAGGGCGGAATTGAGTTATGTAAGACTAGCTAGAACATTAAAACCCTACTAATCGATCACAAGTTAATAAGTGGGATAGATAAAACACCATGTTATTAGAATACAACATACAATTACTAAGTTAATTAATCATATAATTCATAACAATCTTTTTGAGTCCTTCCGATTAATGAAACGAATTTCAGGACTCAAAAAAATAAATACCGACCGACCGACCATGGTACATACCACCATACTCACAACGAAATAAAATAATAATATTTGATTTAAAATTATTTTATTTCATGAGTATATGGGGTGCGAGACCAGGCGGCGCTAAAATACGTTTCCAAAACAATAATAATATCAATTCATAGCATTACCATAGCTAGAACCACCCATGATCCCACCAGCACCAGCACCAGCACCAGCAGAAGCGGCGTAAACATCATTAGGATCAAGGATGGAACCCCCGTTGTTCCTCCTATGAGCACTGCCGCCGCCTCCTAAATGCAAATCAGACATGTTAGGGAAGGCATCTCTAGGCTCAACACCATGATCATACAGAAAACCCTTGAACAAATGGCCTCCTATCTTCACTGAGGCTTGATATGCAAACTCATCTTCACCATCTTCTAATGCTGTCACTTTCACACATTTGAACACTGCCGCTGCCCTTACTTGCCCTGGTAGTGGTAATGTCTCCTTCCTGCTCCCTTCTACCTCCACATTATTATCAACATTCTCATTACGTACTACCACAACTATAACCTACACTAGTTCTCGTTTATACAAAACAAAACGGCATCACAATTAGCCTATCTTATGAAAAACAAAACAATCATTTGTGATACAACTCGATCTTGAGAGAGACGGTCTCACCTCAACAACAATCGTACCACGTCTAATCGAACATACTAACAACCAAAATGTCGATAACCGTGTCACCGCAGAATTTGTGATTTTTATTTTTGTTATTTTAAGTTAACATAGTCAAATTTACAACTAAAATAGACTAAGAATTTCATTTTTGTGATTTAGGTTATATTTTAAAATTAAAGAATAAAATTTATATGAAACAGTTTTACCAATTTGAGACGAATTCTTTATAATTGGATTAAGAAAACAATTACTCCGTACTGTATAATTTATTATAAAAAAACATGAAATTAAGATTTACATTAGAGAATTATCAGTAGCGTGATCAAAGTGTGTCTCGTAGATTAGTGATTTACCTTGAGGATGACTTGAGCTAGTGTCGAAGCTCTGAGGTGGAGTATTAGACGTAGAGGTATGCGACGTCGTTTGAGAGGAAATTAGTCTCGGCTTTTTCGGTCCGGATGTAGAACCGGACGACGCACCACCACCACCTCCGCCGCCTGATGTCATCATCTGACGTTCCCTCCGCCTAGCAGCAGGTACCCACGTGCTCTTCACGTGAGTGGCACAATCAAACCCTCGGCTCTTACAGCAAGTTCGGCATCTCTGGTGGGTGCAGTCTTTCTTCGACTGGTTCCCACAGTCCTGACACGTGGCAGTCCCGGGGCCCGGTGCTGCTGACCCGGACCCGGTTTCGAAATTGATGGATTTCTTAGGGGTGAAGAACTCGGGGGATTGGCTCTGCCAGGCGGCAGCTGCGGCGCGGCTGCGGGCGATGAGGTCGTGCTCGTTGGTGGCGGAGAGGATGGGAATGACGCCGACGCCGGCTGGGTCGGCGGCGGTCATGTAGTAGGAGGAGGGGGAGGGGGAGGCGGCGTCGTGGTGGTGGGGGTGGAAGAAGACGGCCATGTCGGAGTAGCCGGCGACGCGGGAGGGGGTGGGCCAGGAGGGGTTGGGGTGGGGGTTGGTGGTGGTGGGGGTGGGCCCGGCATTGAAGCCGAGTGAGAGGTCGTTGGTGATAATTTTGGTGTCGGGGTGGTGGTGGTGGTGGTGGTTTGGGGTGGCGGCAGAAGACAGCCAGCCGGCCAAGGCGGCTGAATCCGACGACGCTATTCTCCTTGTAGTAGCCACCACTGCTCTTCACTGTAAGCTCGCTCACTTGATTAATACATAATAATTATACTTTAATTACTAGAAAATGGGGAGATTAAGCGGGGAATTTAGAGAGAGATGAGATGAGTGAGATTAATGTGAGAGAGATGAGAGAGGGGAGTTTGGTTTTCTTCCTCCTTTTCAATGCTGGGAATGTGGGGATGTGGGGTGGATGTGGATGTGGATGTTCACTGCTCACTCACCTTCTTTATCCCCTTCAATTTGCCACCCCGTTCAATAGGTTGAACGAGATTGAGTATCTACCCCTCTTTTCCGCCTTCTCTTCTCACCCTTGCTTAAAATTTTGTTTCTTTTACCTCTTCCATTTGTATTTCGGTCCCACCTGATATACTCTATTTGGTAAATACTCCGTAGTATATATACAATAAAATTAGCTAATTTTGATCTAAATAGTAGATTGAGTGTACATTTACTAATTTCTTGTGATCGATAAACTGTATATTGCAATAGCTTCTTTGCCGGAATCTATTGTTTCTGAATATCTTGTTTCTGTTAATTGAAGAATATTGAAACAACATATTCAATTTATATATGAAAGCGCTTTGAATCTCCAATAGTTTTCTAATTATCAAACACTCTTTTTTATTCTGCTAAATTAATTTGATAGTCAAGCATGCTAATATAATATGTTAACCGTATTCTGCTAATGTTATCTGATATTATGAATCTGCTAATGCTTCTTGTTGGAGTATGTAAAGGCTTTAGACCATGTACATTAGAGAGGACAATGTCTTCCTCTTATTTTTTCTCTTTCATTCTATATTTTTGACACATTATCATCTCTTTCATCCACCTCATTCTCCCCTATCTCCATCCTCTTCATTTTCCCTTCACCAATTTTATCCCACAATAGAGAGGATCTTCTTATACTACTTTTATAATAATTTATTTTAATTATTTTATGATTAATATTATTTTTAATTAACTTATTTATTTAGATGACCAATAGTGTTTCTTTATATGCACAAGGGTCTATGCTAAAATTCCTCTAAAATTAGAGGAAGTACCCAACTTCCTCTACATAAGAGAACCTTGCATGTTGATCCCACAATGGAGAGGACCTCCTCTTAGAGGAAAGAGTGTGCTAAGAGGAGAGTAAATCCTCTCCATTGTGCTAAGAATTGTACATGCTCTTAGAGCATCCACATTGTAGAGGATTACCCATCCTCTTAACACCCTCTCTCCTATAAGAGGATGTCCTCTACAATGTGGGAACAACATAGATGATCCTCTTATTCAGAGGATGTTGAGTACATCCTCTAATTTTAGAGGAATAAAAGTATAGGCCCTTGTGCCCATTACTCAATTCTTCTATGCCATGTGTATTTTATATATATATATATATATATATATATATATATATATATATATATATATATATATATATATATATATATACATATATATATTAAATTTTATTTTATTTTTCTAATTCAAAAATTAATATTCCATGTTATATATATCTACAATATGCATGTTATTTTTTCTTCTAAAATTTTGGAAACTATGTGCTCCAATTTAAAATACTTGTTAATTTTTTTTTCCATTCGATAATTTTAACTTAAATCCGTCCACAATATTTTTCTTCTCAACTTTAATAAACTTATAGTACAACTTTGCATATTTGACTTGTTTCATACAACTTTAGCTTGGAATGTCGATATATTATGGAAAATTATGATGGCATGTATTATCATGCACAATATGATCGTAGAAGATGAACGAGATAATTATCTAAACTATACAGATCCACAAGAATTTGTTCAAGAGCAATTTGAGAATGAAGGTGAATCATCTACCAATGTTCCTGACTCATTTGTTGTTACTCCGGGAATGTATGTGTTAGAATATGTCTATATTCATTGCATATTCCGTTCACAACTTGTCAATATTCGTTAGCTATATTTACGTTAAGTATATCAATTAGTTAGCAATTAGTCCCTAATTCATAGTGATTGACACCTCGTATATATGGTGTATATCTTAGCTAACTTAGGAATCCTATTGGTATAAATAGCATGATTGTAATCCACTAACGGGGAGGGCAATATAATTCTTTTATGGTATCAGTCCTACTTTGATTCTTTCTCCTCTCTTCCGCTAACTTAATCATCTTCTTCTCTCTGCCTCTTTCTGCAATCATGACAAACACCGACACTCCAACAAAATCCTCTTTCCACCCTGCCTATTCCGTCTCCAACATTAAAAATTATGTTCAAATCACGCTTGAAACCGAGAATGTCCACTACGCGTCATGGGCCGAGTTATTTCTTAACACGGCCAGTGCTTTTGATGTTCGTGATCATATCGTTCCTCCTAAGAACACGGTGATCAACAAAGACGCTCAATGGACTCGTCTCGATGCCATTGTTAAACAATGGATTTATAGCACCATATCGATTGATCTTCTACACACGATCCTTGAACCCGGCTCCACTGCCCAAGCCGCGTGGGACCGTCTCAAGGATATATTCAACGATAACAAACACTCTCGGGCAGTCATGTTGGAACAACAATTCACCAACACTCACATGGATAGCTACCCAAATGTGTCGTCATACTGTCAGGCTCTTAAAATGATTGCTGACCAACTCGCTAACGTTGGTTCTCCAGTTTCTGAAACCCGTCTTGTCCTCCAATTGGTCACGCACGTGTCCGCAGGGTACGAGGGAATTGCCACTCTCATCCAGCAGGCTGATCCCTTGCCACCCTTCTACAAGGCTCGGTCAATGCTTGCACTCAAAGAAAGCAACCGTCGTATCAAAGCTGCTCCTGTCCCATCGGAAACAGCCCTTCTTGCGTCTCAGTCGTCCAAAGAGTCTGATTCTCCGCACAACTCCAAGGGTGGTGGAAACTCGAACTCGAATAACTACAAAGGTAGAGGTGGGCGCAACAATCGTGGCCAGAACCGTGGGAAAAATAACAGTGGTGGAAAATCAAACAATAATGGTCGAAATGGACAGCAGCTACAACAAGGTATGTGGACTTGGGTGCCTTCATCTTCTTGGCCATCGTCACAACAACAGGGATTGAGTGTGCCACCGTGCCCCTACCCGACAGCTGGATGGACTGCCCCAAACAACCGCTCCCAGCAGGGTATACTCGGGCCCCGCCCCGGTCAGGCCTTCATCACCCAACCAAGCACTGATTCCTCTCAAGGAGCATTCGTTCCGACGGATATAGCTGCTGTGATGCAATCGCTCTCCCTTCAACAACCGGATGACAACTATTATATGGACACAGGTGCGTCATCGCACATGACTTCCAATAATGGTAACCTCTCTTCTTATTCTTCCTTGAGTAATACTCGTCATATAGTAGTCGGAAATGGTGACATGATTCCAATTATAGGTTGTGGTGCTATGACTCTTGCTTCCCCTCATCCACCCCTCCAGTTAAAAAATATTTTACATGTGCCCAACATAATTAAAAATTTAGTCTCTGTTAGAAAATTCACAATTGATAATCATGTGTCTGTTGAGTTTGACCCACTTGGTTTCACTGTGAAGGATCTCGTGACGGGGACGCCGATTATGAGAAGCAATAGCACGGGGGACCTCTACCCGTTACATGCCTCACACCAGCCTGCCTATGCCTCTTACCCACATGCCTTCACTGCCGTTCCGTCTTCTACTTGGCACGGACGCCTTGGCCATCCAGGCTCCGTCATTTTTAATTCTCTCTGTACTAATAAAACGTTACCATGTCGTCCTATGAATAATTTGTCTGTTTGCCATACTTGTCAATTAGGAAAACATATTAAACTGCCATTTTCTGCATCTTTATCTCAAACTGTTTCTCCATTTGATATTGTGCACACAGACCTTTGGACCTCACCCGTTTTAAGTACTTTAAATCATCGATATTACATCTTATTTCTCGACGACTACACCAATTTTTTGTGGACATTCCCTCTCACAAATAAATCTCAGGTGTGTCAAATTTTCACAACCTTTTACAACATGATAAAAACCCAATTTACTCTCTCAATTAAAACTCTCCAATGTGACAATGGTCGTGAATTCGATAACTCTCCCTTACATAAATTTTTTGCTTCCACAGGAATGTTGTTTCGATTTTCGTGTCCACACACCTCTCCCCAAAATGGTAAAGCGGAGCGCAAAATCCGAACAATCAACAATACTATACGGACCCTTCTTATTCACGCTCATATGCCCCCCTCCATGTGGCATCATGCCCTCGCCATGGCCACATACATACACAATATTCTACCGAGCAAGGCCAATCACAATAACTCCCCTACGTCGAGTCTTTACCAACGTGTCCCTACCTATTCCCACCTCCGGACCTTTGGTTGCCTTTGCTTCCCTCACCAACCGACCACATCCATCCATAAACTGGACCCTCGTGCCACCCCGTGCGTGTTTCTCGGCTACCCGTCTAGTCACCGTGGTTACAAGTGTTTAGATTTGGCTACTAATAAGGTCATTATCGCTCGACATGTAACATTTGATGAGTCAATTTTTCCCTTTGCCAAAACTGAAAAATTACCCACCTCATCCTATCAATTTCTTGCCAATGACCCCTCCCCCTATGTGTCCCATTATCTTGCCAACTCTCAACCCTCTCAGCCACATGAAATCCCGGATCAAAGTCCACCTCTAACACCCACAAACCTCACTCCACACGGGTCACCCTTAGCCTCCCCGATCTTGTCTCCTCCGGCTACGTCTTCTTCAGCCTCGACAAACACCACCACACCACCCTCTACTCCCCCTCCACCCTCACCTCAAATGACCACTCGAGCCCGACATGGTATATTCAAACCCAAACCCGTTTTCGATCTATGTGCTACCACCACATTATCACCCGTTCCCAAGAGTCCTCTTCTTGCCCTTAATGACCCAAATTGGAATCACGCTATGAAAGATGAATTTGACGCACTCATTAAGAATAAGACTTGGGTTCTTGTGCCACGACCTCCTAATGTCAATATAACCCGGTGTTTGTGGTTGTTTAAACATAAATTTAAAGCTAACGGAGATTTGGAGCGATACAAAGCTCGACTTGTTGTCAATGGCAGGTCTCAGCAGGTGGGAGTCGATTGTGATGAAACATTTAGTCCCGTGGTCAAACCCGCAACAATCCGTACTGTTCTCAGCCTTGCCGTGTCCAAAAAATGGCCTATTCACCAACTTGATGTCAAAAATGCCTTTCTACATGGACACCTTGCGGAAACGGTTTATATGCACCAGCCACCCGGGTTTAAAGACCGCACCAAACCCGATCACGTATGTCTTCTCAAAAAGTCTCTTTACGGTCTCAAACAAGCACCCCGCGCGTGGTACCAACGGTTTGCTACTTATGCCTCCTCCATTGGCTTCTCTCATAGTAAAACCGATAATTCTTTATTTATTTATCACAATGGTACTAATGTGGCTTATATACTTCTATATGTCGACGATATAATCTTGACCACGTCTACTACTGCTCTTCGAGATGAAATAATGGCGCTCTTTCGCGCTGAGTTTGCAATGACGGACCTCGGTCCCATTAATTTTTTTCTCGGTATAGCAGCTGTCCGACACAATCTGGGTCTATTCCTTCATCAACAAAAATATGCAGAAGACATTCTTTCTCGGGCCAATATGACCACATGCAAACCCGCCCAAACTCCAGTAGACACTAAGTCCAAATTGAGCGCAGATGCCGGACCTCCTGTCACGGACCCTACTCTTTTCCGTAGCCTGGCAGGTGCTCTACAATACTTGACATTTACCCGACCTGACATATCTTACGCTGTCCAACAAATTTGCTTGCATATGCACGATCCTCGCGAGGCCCATTTTGGTGCACTTAAACGGATTATTCGTTATCTTCGAGGTACGACTCATTATGGCTTGCATTTATCCGTCTCATCTACCGCGTCATTAATTGCATATAGTGATGCTGACTGGAGTGGATGCCCGGACTCTCGTCGCTCAACATCCGGGTATTGTGTTTATTTGGGTGATAATTTAATTTCATGGTCCTCCAAAAGGCAAGCAACAGTCTCACGTTCCAGCGCTGAAGCCGAATATCGTGGTGTAGCTAACGTTGTTGCAGAAACTTGTTGGATTCGTAACCTGCTACTTGAACTTCAATGTCCAATTCGAAAATCCACCATAGTATATTGTGACAATGTCTCGGCAATTTACTTATCTGGAAACCCGGTCAATCATCAACGTACGAAACATATTGAAATTGACATTCATTTTGTCCGGGAAAAGGTTGCTCTTGGTCAAGTTAAAGTTCTTCATGTTCCGTCGCGCTATCAATTTGCGGATATTTTTACCAAAGGCTTGCCCAAATTCCTATTCGACGACTTTCGGTCTAGTCTCAGCATTCGCCCTCCTCCCGCTTCGACTAAGGGAGGGTGTTAGAATATGTCTATATTCATTGCATATTCCGTTCACAACTTGTCAATATTCGTTAGCTATATTTACGTTAAGTATATCAATTAGTTAGCAATTAGTCCCTAATTCATAGTGATTGACACCTCGTATATATGGTGTATATCTTAGCTAACTTAGGAATCCTATTGGTATAAATAGCATGATTGTAATCCACTAACGGGGAGGGCAATATAATTCTTTTAGTATGAAGAGAGAAATTTACACACTTTTATGGCTAGAAGGGAAGAGTTACATGACAAAAAAATACACATGTCCTTGAAGAACGATTTGGTCGAGCATATGTGGACCATGTTTCAAGGTTCGAACATAAATTAAAAAATATGTATCACATTTTAATTTTATAAGTTTCATGTATTTTTTTCTGATGTATCTTGTGTTATTAATTATGAAATTTATATCTCTTCAAAAAAAAAAATTATGAAATTTATATGTTTTTAATTATGAATTTTATTAAGTAGTTTTTTTATGAATTAAATTTATTATTTTGTTAATTATTATAACAATATGTGATTCATAGTATTAAATTATAAATAAAATAAGATGAAGAGAATCCTCTACAATGTGGAGAAAAAATAAAAGAAATGAAGAGGAGGAGGATGGAGATAGTGTAAAATGAGGTGGATGAAAGAGAGGATGAGGTGTCACAAAAATAGAAGGAGAGAGGAAAAATAAGAGGAGGTGACCTCCTCTCCATTGTACATGCTCTAAGAGCATGTACAATGGAGAGGATTTACTCTTAGTAAGAGGATTCACATCTAAGAGGAAGTCCTCTCCATTGTAAGTTATGTATTGTTCATCCTCTTAGTAAGAGGATCATGTCATTTTCCTCTAATTTTAGAGGAAAATGATTTTTAGCCCTTGTGCAAAATACATATTTTTTAATATATCATTGTGGACATGACATAGGTCCACCCCGACGCGGTCACGCGCGGGTTTGGGGAGACGAATGAATCTCCATATGAGATGGTCAAATTGAAATTTAAATCGAAGTAGGAGTCGTCACCGAACTTTGTGGGAGTTCGGGCCCTTTCGAACCCACTCTATGTTGTAGTGGGTCGTTTACAAAATACGGTCCATTTCCGATGTCAGAGTTTATCGGGTTCGTCCCTTAGCATTTGATACCGATACCGACATTATCGGATATCGTGTATTGAATGACTCTCGTTGCCAATGGATTCGGACATCCGAAAACCATGGTTCTGAGTAAGGGGTGAGGGTACGCGTTGGGAAGTTCATTGAGAACAGCCAACCCCGCCCGCACTTAGCGGCCTTTACTAAGATATCGTTCGTTTTTTACGTACACGCGTTAGTTCGACGGTTGAATGATATGCAAACATTATTTTCCTAAGTCATGCAAGAAAAATAAATAAATGGGTTGCTAAGTCGTTTAATGCATATTAAACTAATAACGTCAAAGTTATTTTAGCATGTGAATTCGTTTTAGTCTAATAAAACAAAGAAATAAATAAATTGCTACAAGCACGAGAAAACGGGTTAGTAACGATTGAATAAATTGAATAAAGACGCAAATAAATAATATGCATGATTTTTGAAAAGATTTATGTCACGTGATGGATTAGCACGTGTTGACCGAGGTCAAAGAAAAAGTATTTATCGAAATATGTCGCGAAAGTCGCTTTTTATGTAAGGCTCGAGAAGAATAAAAAAATAGAAAAGCGAGGAAACGAAAAAAAATGGACCCGGCTAACCAGGCCACCGCGCGAGTCGCCTGACCGGCGCGCGACTCGCGTGGTAGTCTGTCCGGTTTTTTTTATTTTGTCGAAAATCGTTAATTTTTATAAATCACGTACAAATATGGATTAATTTATACTCGATTTATGTTTTCGATATTCGTCGTATTCGATATCCGATTATGAAATCGATATCAAATAGTCGGAAGGTTTTTAGAAAAGGTTTTGAAAAAAGTTTGTTTTGAACGAAAAGTAAAAAAAAAAAAAAATTGAACGAAAAAGATGTTAATTCTCTCCGCGTATAAAATCGTCGAATTTTGTTTAAAAAAAGGATGTAACGATTTTATTAGCATCAACGAGAATTAATTAATTTTGTTCTTGTTAGATACGATATTCGATTAGAGAATCGATATCGTATTTTAAGAACGTTATAAAAAAATAGTTTTTTTTTTAATATCGATTATTAGAAATAATGAAAAATATGCGAAAACGACCCATATTAAACGAGGACCGACGACTCGACACAAAAAAGAAGAAAAAAAACATGAAGAAAAGGAGAGAAGAAGAGAAGAATCGGATTTTGATTTACACCCTCAACCTACATGCTTTGTTTTCTCGGGATAAGGCCCGTCGGAAAGTGGCTTAGACTTGGGAGCGTCGAGATGATGCGGGATGAGTTAAGGTGTTATTTTTGGACGTGTGGTGGGACGGGTTTCGGCCGGCTGGGGGTCGGATTCGTCGGATCGAGATTACTCGGGAATTGTTTGGCGTTACGAGGTTGTATATTTTCTGACTTTCGATGATTGATGATGAATGTGTGATGTAGGAATAATAGATCTATGATGTGTGTGTTATGTGTTGAAAGGGAGGTCCTATTTATAGGAGTGGAGGTAGCCTTGTTTGTATGACAAGAAATACCGGTTTGGATAGGAAATGTAAGAAGTTGAAAGGAACGAGAAGTCCGTTGCTTGGGGAAGAAGCAAGGAAATCTCGGCCGTTTTGGCTGATTTCGGCCGGGTGTTTGACACTCGGTCGGCAATTGCTTTAGTTTTTCGGATAGAATTCCACTTGATATCAAATTCTACCTTCAACGGAATTGTTTAATGTTTTCGAAGCTGATTTTTTGTAGTATTGGAGTCCAAACCGGACACGTGAGGTGTCACGGCTGGTCCGTGAGTCTCGGGAAATATCTTTGACCGGGTTTGGCCCGGTCGCTAAAAGACGGTTTTACCCCTGGTGTCAGAATCGACCCAAATTAGTCTCATTTGACTCGAAACGACCCACTGGGACTGGATTTGAGGTTGGTTTTGTAAGATTTGTACTCCGTAATAAGCCTAAATCAAATGTCCATGACTACGAGCCCATATCCGAGTCCATCAAAGCACGTTTACGTCCAATCATCATCGGGTGTTTGGCGGGAACTATTATAGACACCTGGCGGTCAAAATGTGGGTGTCTACAATCATGCTTATCATTTATCTTTTATAAAAATTGGAAATAATTTTATTTTCTATCATTTTATATGTTTTCATTTTAATTTCTTTTCTTTTATTATATCATGTTGTTTCATAGTTGCACTTATTTTGTCAAAAGAATTAGTATGTTGACTTAAAATTTATTTATTAATGCATATTAGTTGGTGAGAAATGAATGTCTCGATAAATTTGATATTGCAAGTATTTTATTCCGTTAAATGTTGATGAGTGTATGTGAAACATTGTATTTTGTAGTGAACTTCTAATATGCTAAGAACTACTTGAAAATGACGTTGACTCATGTACCTCTTTTCCCGAGTCATTTGTTGTTACTCCTAAAATGTACGCGGAGAGAAATTAAGACAACTTTATGGTTAGGAGGGAAGAACTACATGACAAACAAAACACGTGTCTTTAAAGAACGATTTGGTCGAGCATATGTGAACTATGTTACAAGGGTCGATCATAAATTAAAAATATGTATCAAAATTTTTCTGTTATGTTTTATGTATTTTATTATGGTTATTATGGATTATGGTTTTTATGTATTTCAATATTAACTATACAATCATTAAAAAAATAAGAAAAATAATCTAAGAGGATACTCTCTATTGTGGGAGAAAAATTGAAGAAGAGAAGAGAAAGAGGATGTAGATAGTGAAAAAGGTAATGGAGGAAAGAGAATATGAGGTGTCAAAAAAATAGAGGGAGAGAGAAGAAATAAGAGGATGAAAATGTCCTCTCTATTGTACATGGTCTAAAGGCCATTTTGTGAAAATAGCACTCGCGCATCAATGGTGGGGAGTGACTATAACACATTTACACACCTCCTTGTCTCTTATGCTTTCAATAGTGTGATAAGTGAGACTTCTGTGGAAAATGTTGGACTTAGGCCTTACCATGCGCGCGTCGACTCAACCTGACCTGACTTGGCTTGGGTTTGGATTTGAGTAGAGCACGTGCAGTTCGGGTTGTGCCCGACTTTTACCTTTTTGGACCTCGTGTGACCTGAGTTGTCCAGGTTCTGTGTTGCAATATGTCAAGGTTCACCTCTCAATTGTTACAATCATATTACGATTCCTGATTCCTATAATCAAGACACTTAATTATTGCAACTGGAGGCTAATCAAGAGAGACATTTTTTTGGCTCCACCACTGCTCATTTTCAGCTGTAAATTAAGTAGCGTTTCTTCTTCAAAAACACCGAAAACATATCTTCTCTCTTTCTCTCTTCTCCTCTTCTCTCAAACTTTCGAGTTCTGTTTCATTGTTGTTCCAAAGCTTCCAGCCTCGAGGAGACGAATCTGGTGGCTGCATGTTGGGAAACTGTCGGTGTTTGTCAACTGCCACCCCGGTCGCACCGAAGCAATTTTCAAGCTAAATCAATGGCGCCTACAACGACACAACTTCCCGGTTCCTATAGATAAGTGGTCCATTTCTGTCTACCTTTATCTCATTGTTACGCACTTGGTTTCTAACATTATTGTTTGCCAAACATGGTCATATATACTGTATTTATTGTAACCGAATGTGAAAGGAAAATGGAGAAGGTTGGTAAAAAGTATTTCGTAAATAGCAATCCTCTTTATTATTACTTATTCTCGATTCAGTTTTAAATATTTACCACATTTTAATGAAATATTTCTCACGTATATTTATGACACAGATTCTTGTTTGTGACGGATATATCCGTCACAAACATGTGACGGGTCAAGTAGTACATATAAGACAAAAAGGTATAGTGCATAGGAAAGAGGAAATGCATGTGATTACTTTATCAAATGGGTAATACTTGACCCGTCATACTGAAGGAGTTATGTCCACTGTCATACGGATTAACCCGCTTAAGTCTATGTATCCGATATGCCTTGCTAGAGGTCGATGTCGGGTTGACATATAAATGAGTTATATGTCTGGTAGTCTTAAGTGGGCTCATTGGGTCACACACAATGTGTATGGGATATTATTAATATATATCGATATATTAAATATATCGGGTCAGTAGTAATACGGACCCAGTTGCGTTGTCGGGTTATGGTAATTAGTGTTATACTAATAATCTAATTATGGTAATTAGAGTTATAGAAATAACCTAATTCTACCTTCTCATCTCCTATATAAGGAGATTCATATGATGAACCAAGATATGGAATTGAGAGTATTGACTCTTAATATATATACGGAGTATTCTTTTTATAAGGAGTTATAAGAAAGATATAGAGAAGTTGTGAGACGGTCTCACATACCTTTATACTAGCATATACGTCGCAGTTCCGTACCCGTGTGGATACCAAAGGAGACATCACGTTTGGGGTGCTTTATTCTGTCCGTGGGAATTATTTATTCTGTCCGTGGAGATTATTTATTCCGTCCGTGGAGATTATATATATTTCTGGGTTTATTATACTTCTTATTAATACGTTGTTCTGCTGCAAATAAGGTATAATTGTTATCCCTCTACTTTTGTCTTTTCGGTTAATACTCGTAACAGGTCCTTGGTTTAAGGGTTGTAACCCTACAGTGGTATCAGAGCCTCTGTTACGTAGTATTAATCGAATCGACTTGAATCCATGGCTCATAATTAGTTATGAGGGATTCAATCCGCGTATTAATCTGATTATATGATCCGCTGTTCGGAATTGAGTCTGACTGTTGTTGTGTGATGAAAGAATTGTTGTTTATTTTTCATATATTTGTCTGCCTGAAAGTTGTTTTGTGAACGTGGTGGGTGGAGTTTGGGATTTTGCTGTTGATATGATATTGAGTAATGATTAACATCATTATTGGCGGTTTATCATTTTTTTTTTTTGCAAACTAGTTGCCTCACATCAGTATTTCACCCGATAACTTATCTCTTCATATGCGACTAGTCCAGTAATTATTGATTATGTTTAAGGGTATTTAATTTGTGAATTTAAATTGTTAAATTCTAAAATTGAATTAAAGTTAAATTAAGGACTAATATTGATTATGTTTTAATTTAATTTACCTTAATTGACCCACTATAATCCTCAATTTTCTTGTTGACGATGAGACTAATTAGATTAGTCAAGATTCGATTGAAATTGTGAACGTAAAATTACAAGAATTTATCGTTGACGATGAGACCTAATAAGATTAGGACAAGACTCGTTTTAATTATACTGGAGACGAAACGAAAAGAGAGCAACCTGGTTAGCACGAGTATGACTCGGTGGGCACGAGTGTGACTCGGTCGGTACGGGTGTGTCCCGGTTGGAACGGGATGACCTGGATGCAAAGGTTTGACCAAGAGGACACAATATTTACTCGGACGACATGGTGTCGGATCGAGCGACGCTTTTAAGAAAAGTCGTTTTCTTGCGTTTGTGTGTCCATTATGAATCGAACATGGATTATACTTTTATTTTTCCGAATCAAAAAAAAAAATAGTTTTCTAAATCGGTTAAATAATTCTATGCATTTTAATTATCATATTATCATAAATAGATCGGAAAAGGAGTTTCTCGAGTCTTATTTGATTTTGATGAATTGGTCATCTATATGAAAATTATAAGTTGCAGATCGATTGTGAATCGAGTTTTGTATATCCGTTCAATTTTTCTGGGTGGGAAATTGTTTCTCGTAGTTGGAAAAATAAAAGATATTGGTGAAATTGTTCAAACCAAATAGCAATTATGAATTGTAATATGATTACGAATCAAAACATGGGATCTTTACAATTGAACAATTATGTCATATGATGCATCAATTTTATTGTTTAGACTTGTGACTTGTGTGCCTAGAACTGATAGGTCGCCTTGTAAGTTGACCTAGCGGCATGTTTAGGACCCATAATGCATTTAATCCCTCGCACAAATATTAAGTATTGCCTTTCCAGAATTGACCACTACAACAATTTTATACCATTGGTTTAAGTGATTGCCTAAGCGGTGCTTTGCCGATGTGTGTGGACTAAGTAGGTGGGTAACGGTTACCCACAGGTTCAGTCTGGTTTGCTTAACATTGCTATCAAGTCGGACTTGGGCTTTGAGGCAAATAGTTGGTGTCATATGATGACTAATTCCGACGAACCAAGAATTGCATATTGATGTAATTGACAATGTTTTTGTCTACCTTTACTTTTGGAGCTTGAGCAGTGAGCCCAAGTTCACTTGAGCGACCTTGAGGGTAGTTTTCATGATTTTATCTTAAAATTGTTTAAGATTATTAATATTAATTATCGTTTTACTTAGCATATAATTGTAGTTGTAAATTAGTCCCTTTATCACATTTATTAAAGATGAGTTTGAATTGTTCAACCTTGTCGATTGGTATCTTGAAAATTGTTTTCAAAATTAGAGATATGGATTTTGTCCTTGGGAAGGATAATTTCGACAAATTATAACCGGTGTCAATGTACAGTATGGACTGTATAATTAGAGTCATGGAGATGACTACTATAAGTACTAAAACCAATTGTTTCAATAAAGGGAATCATTCCCATTATGTGAGAAAATGTTAAAGATGGTCTAATTAATCCATGTCATACGATGACGTGATTATATTGATAATCAGGAAATTTTGGATGCTTCTTTCTAGAATTAGGAATTGAAATCGTTTCAATTAGTCCTAAGTTTAGGTCACTTTATTATGAATAAACATGTGACTTAATAAGGTTTCTCACCCTCTAGCATGAGATGTTAAAAGACAATTGAACATTGTATCAAGAAGGCAAATAATACTAATGTTTTAGGAGTTCATTAAGAAAATTGCTTGAGATAATGATTAATGAATCTAAGATGTTGGTTAAAGTAAGGGAAGGATAATTGTTATCATACCCAAATTTGTTGCCAAATTTAGATTAGGTACGATTTTATTTTAGTCATTAATGTACGTAATGACAAATATATGACATTGGTAGATAGTTTCTAGAAATGTCTAGAAATTCTGCAAATCAATTGAAGTATGACTTCAGGTGTGTATGTTACTGAAGTAATAGTTACTTTCATTCCACTGTTTTGGTATAAGATACTAAATGCAACTATTACATTGTGGATATGATGGCTCAAAGAGGGTGGAATAATGGTATATAAGTGAAGTGTTTTATGATGAAATGGACCAACGTTGTTGTTTCATATATAAAAGAAAAATCACTTAATTTTACCATAAAGCTGAATACTAGAATTGAATAATTGTTATTCTTGTACTAGTCATAAGCAAGGACATTGATTCTGTTTCATGTATGGGCATGAAAAGTTTTGATAAAAGTAGAACAATTATTGCTCTATATCTTGCAAGAATATAAGGTACAATAAGGCTAAACATGATTGTTGAGCTCTACATTCCTAGTAGTGAATGCTTTTATTTGTAACATAACGACCAAAAGGTTCAACTCCCTCGACCTGAATTTTACCCATCACGGCATTGTCTTTAATCCATGAGACAAGAAACATAAGAATAAGTTTCATAATGATGATATTATTAACCTTATTGATAAAGATCAACTGAGGTGAATGGATCTTGTTTAGATGGATAAATGACATTACAAGTGACTCCTATTAATTGTAGTGGGAGGGTACTTAGACTTGTTAGATCACACATATACAGATACGTGTGAGTTTAATTAGTGATGTTACAAAATGGGTAACATGTATGGTTTTGTTCATTTGATGAAATTGGAACTGAATGATTTGAATTGTTCAAGAAAATTCAGATGAAAGTACATGATCAACTTGATAAGTTGGTACGAGTCGTTCGATATGATTGAAACAGGGAGGAATTGAACTAAAAGATAGTGATCATCTTAGAAGTAGTGAAAAGTGTTTCAAACTACATCGAACCATATTTGATATGATTTAGTCTATGATGAGTCATATGCAGATATTATTGACGCTTTAGAAAGTTATGCACTATAAAAGTCTTTGTACAATGTTGATGAGATTGTCCATGTAAGTCAAAGAATAGACACCATATGAGATATGGATTGAAAATGTTCTAAAATAGTCTTTTCTTAATTATCAAGTCTTAAAGTTTAGAGAAAATCGTTTTCTAGAACTTAGACTCAATTAAGACATTTGTTTTATTAGGGATATTATGTTAATTCTACAAATCATCCAAAGAACAAAATTATTTTGTTGCATGGAGTGGTATGTTTCTTTTAAAAATATGTGATTTCTAATAGAAACAGTGAGAGTAGAATCGACCTTGAATTGTTCAAGATTAACAGAAATTCTCTACAACCGTTGAAGAGGATATTGATGCATCCATGAAAAGTCATGATCATCTTACCTGCAAAATATTACCCTACATAGGTTTGACCTATGATGAAACAATAATGGACAAAGACTCCAAAAGTCACATAAAATCTAATAGATTTCATATACCATGATTACCAAATATAGACTTTGGTTAAATGGGTCTTATAGTGAAGAATAGTCTTCAATATAAAGATGATGTGGATTGATATAAGAGTATCTATGGAGCATAATTGGTAGTTAAGGATTGATCTCATAGTAATGACTATGGAAAAACCTTTTTACAACATTATGCTTAAGTCTATTAAGATTGATTTAGCATTTTGATTGTCATCACTCATTTGATCAGTTTTGGACATATATGTGAAATACATTTCTTGAAAGTAATGCAATATGATGTGTGTGCGACACATCGTATGAATTTCATATTATTAAAATTGCTAGGCAAATGTGAGTATTCCAATTTGATTGGAGCATGGAGCAAGTATCTTCGTTTTCAATGTGGTAATTCAAATATGTTTGTTTTCCATTGAGACGAAGAAAGACAATGTGTACAAGAGGATAGTGGGAGTGCATTTATTGAAGGAAATTTATTGTTTCTTGGCCACTCGAAGAGTGTGACTTGTGCAAATGCGTGGTCGCGCTCAGATAGGATGATTGTCATCTATCTGCTCTTTTAACAAGTCAACTCAAAGATTCGAGTAAAAGATTGAGATATGTGAGGATGACACTTCTTCTTACCTCATTCTCAATTGGAGACAATAGTAGCAAAGAGACTTAACGCTGTTTGTGAGAGGACATGTACAAGTGGGAGACTGAAGGAGTTATGTCCACTGTCCTACGGATTAACCCGCTTAAGTCTATGTATCCGATATGCCTTGCTAGAGGTCGATGTCGGGTTGACATATAAATGAGTTATATGTCTGGTAGTCTTAAGTGGGCTCATTGGGTCACACACAATGTGTATGGGATATTATTAATATATATCGATATATTAAATATATCGGGTCAGTAGTAATACGGACCCAGCTGCGTTGTCGGGTTATGGTAATTAGTGTTATACTAATAATCTAATTATGGTAATTAGAGTTATAGAAATAACCTAATTCTACCTTCTCATCTCCTATATAAGGAGGTTCATATGATGAACCAAGATATGGAATTGAGAGTATTGACTCTTAATATATATATATACGGAGTATTCTTCTTATAAGGAGTTATAAGAAAGATATAGAGAAGTTGTGAGACGGTCTCACATACCTTTATACTAGCATATACGTCGCAGTTCCGTACCCGTGTGGATACCAAAGGAGACATCACGTTTGGGGTGCTTTATTCTGTTCGTGAGAATTATTTATTCTGTCCGTGGAGATTATTTATTTCGTCCGTGGAGATTATATATATTTCTGCGTTTATTATACTTCTTATTAATACGTTGTTCCGCTGCAAATAAGGTATAATTGTTATTCCTCTACTTTTGTCTTTTCGGTTAATACTCGTAACAGGTCCTTGGTTTAAGGGTTGTAACCCTACACATACCCTTGTGACGGATATATCCGTCACAAGGGAGACTTGTTGTATTTCTGAAATGAACAGACATTAAAAACATGAGAATTTGATCCATCATAATAAAACGAACGAATATCTCCGTTACAAATAAGAATATCTGCAAATGAGAGCTACTCGCTCTTCGTCGTCCACAAAAACAAACATCGTCCGCAATCCTCATTAATTGAAAATGTCACTTTTGCCCTTTATACACCACTTGACTTGTTTATTTTATACTCTCCTCCAAAATGTTTCACATTTTCGTTTTGGGACAGTCTATAATATGTTTCACATTTCCGTTTTCGGGACAGTCTAAGGATGATTTATGATTTTCATTTTTTGTCCGACATTTTTTCTCTACTTTCATTTCCCTCCACATCCGCGAACTTGTTATTTTCTCCTCAAAAGGAGAGTGGACATCACAGAGAAGGAGAGAGAGTAAGTCCTTTCTTTATTTTTGTATTTAACTTATCCATTTACTCAAAAAACGTTAAATTTAAATTACCGCTTCCCTTCAATATTCTTTTTGGTTTTTATTTTTCGGTTTTGTTTTTGATCCTGAATTTTTATTTCCTAAGGCGGATGAGCAACTTATTTTTCTTTTCGGGGTAATTTTTTCGATTTTAATTTATAGATTTCTCGTATTTTCGTTATAATGGTGTTAACTATATTATGGATCAATTGTTAGTAATTGGATGAAAAAGAACTCAGAAAAATAGTTCCGAGCTCACGTTCAATGATACGTGTTTTCTTTATAATGATGTTAACTATATTACGGATCAAGTCACGAATACTGTCCTGTGTTAACCAGTCAAATGATACGTACCCCCTTTATTTCATTGAAAGTTTCAAATTTTCTTTTTTTTGTAATTTTTTTTGATAGTTCTCACTTTCTTAAACCATTTTTAGATGGAAGTTGAGGAAATATTATTCTTGGATTAAATGAAATTGGTATTATTTTGATAGAACGCTATGTATTTGGTATTATTTTCATTAAATAACCCAAAAAAAAAAGTAGTATATCTTAAAATTTAATTAATGTAAGTCAGAGTTTTATATCGCCAACAACCAATTTTTTTTAATTAAATTTATTTTGCTATTCTTTTGTGCTAAATTTTTTAGATTTTATATATACTCAATGGGGGACTACTTTTTACTGTCGGCGTTAATTACGTCAAATGACGACTTTGTCCTTACTATTTATTCTCAAAATAATACTCCTATTACTTTTACATTTTATAGATTATCGATTTATTAAAACTCGATAACAAAATCGTCTTTTTCGATTATCATAATAAACCAAAACTGACTTCCTATATAGTTAATTACGCAAAATGTCGAGTTCTCATTTGCAATTAATCCTCGAAATATTATCACATTTACATTTTATAGAGTCTCGGTTTATTAGAACTCGATAATAAAACCGTTTTTTCGATTATTGTTACGCCTCCGATTTTAAACAGTTAATTAAATTAATTAACGACTTAATACAATTTAATAAACGTAATTAACAAATACGAGTAATATGCAAATTAAATCCTAATTAATCTACGACAAGTCGACAATCAAGATTTATTATACAGATCGTAGCAAATTAAAATAAAAAAAAATTCGGAAATGGGTCAAGTCAAGTGAGATTTTCGACCCACCTAAGGGTTGTATTATTTTCTCTATAACACTTGAAAGTTTTGAGAAATAGTTTAAGTATAATGTAAATCTTCCAATGGTATGTGTAGACACCCGCGTTTTGACTGCCAGGTGTCTATGGTAGTTTTCCAAAAAACACCCGATGATGATCGGACGCTAACATGCTTCTGTGCGCTCGGATACGGGCTCAAATCCATTAATCGCTGGCTAACACACTTACAGAGTACAAATCTCACAAAATCAACCTCAAATCCAGGTCCAGTGGGCCGTTTCCAATCAAATAAGGCTAATTTGGGCCGAAACGGACACCGGAATTAAAACCGACTCGTCGCGATTGGGTCAATCCCGGTCAAAGTCATTTCCGAGACATACCAAACAACCCCTCAAACATCAAAAGCCCAATTCAAACACAAACTCATCAAATATCCATGGTCACGGTCCAAAGCAAGTGACCCGCGTGACCCAGCTGGGCCACTCGATCGAGTGCCCCACCCACTCGATCGAGTGGGCCCTCATTCGAGCCCGACGGCTGACGCACAAGCCTACTCGACCGAGTCAGCTGCCTACTCGGTCGAGTAACCCTAAACCGGAACCCTAGCTTTTCCTATATAAGCAACCCTTTGCACACACTTCAAGACACCT
Organism: Agrostemma githago; assembly: GCA_958450325.1. NCBI lineage: Eukaryota > Viridiplantae > Streptophyta > Magnoliopsida > Caryophyllales > Caryophyllaceae > Agrostemma > Agrostemma githago. Next base: position 6,886,323 of record OY288249.1, on the reverse strand, counting down.
TTTTCACAACTTTTACTACCTCAAATTCAACCCTAGCTCATACTTTTACAAACCCTAAGCAACACCCTAGCAAACCCTAAACTAGCTTTAGGAATCAATCCCAAGCCACCATAACTCGACCTCCATAAACCTCGAAGACTCTAGTGTTGAAGCCACGATTACGAGTTCTAATCCGAGACAAGAACATGTAGGTTGAGGGTGTCAAAACCCCGTTTCTTCTCTTCCTCCTTCACGCGTCGTGTCGTCATCTTCATATGGGTCGTTTTCTATTTATTTCGTTATTATCGCATCATTAATATCGATAGTATAATACTAGTATCAAAACATTAAAATACCTATCAATTTGTGTCGAGTATGAGTGATATCGGAATAAGGAAACACAAATATACAAGTGTACTGCACACAGCGTTGACGGTCGCTTGTTCCGATATCCCGATTACTTGATTATTGAGATAGGTTAAACTTCAACAATAATTCTCATATCGTTATTCGCGTATCACATCAATTTTTCAAAAGAAAACATTGTATTTTAATAAGGGTCGAAACCCGTTGACACGGACCCGACATCACAATCCTTAGGGATTTATTTCGATGTCGGAGAAGTCGAGGGAATCAAGTCCTTTAATTTAAGCAAAGTGTCGATCTATTAAATTCGATACCAATTCCTTAATCGGATGTCGAATCTAACGATCTAGTCACATAAGTTAACTAATGCGATTTTCCGTTGATGTAAAAATAATTGTCAATACAATTCAATAGAATTACGACATTATTTAACGCGGAGGAAATCTACCATATCGCGGTAGTTAATTTAGGTCGACTTAAATTAACCTTCCATTATTTTCACTCTAAGTATTCCATGTCGATTCGATAATCGAATATGGGATACGACGAGTATTCAAGTCCCGAATTGAGTATAAATTCCGCCATATTTATGCCCAAATCGTCAAACTCTCAAAAATCAAAAGCAATTTCAAAATCAACAATTAAATTTGCGAGCGAATTACATTTCGTACAGGGGGCACTCGACTGAGTGCCTAGCCCACTCGGTCGAGTGGCGCCCTAAAAATCGAACCAGAATGTTTTTCACGACCTCCACTCGATCGAGTCTCACAGTGACTCGGTCGAGTGGTCATGTACTCGACCGAGTTAGTCAATAACTCGGCCGAGTATGGTCTATAACGCAAAACAGAAACCTTTTTTCAGGGTCTACTCGATCGAGTCTATTGACCACTCGATCGAGTGGCCTCATAACGACCAAAACACGAGTCGTACATTATTCTATTTTCAAAACCCGGTAGTATTTCGCGACTTAGGTCAACACGTGCATAATTAATCACGTGTATACTATCTTTTCAAACCATGCATCATCTTGTACATCATTCAATTCAATTCATTATTTGCACAAACCGTTATTATTCATTGCATCGTTACTAACGCGTTTGCTTGTTTCTCTTGTCAATTTAATTCTTGTTCGTTTATTGTACTAAATGAGCCCGCATGCTAAATTCCACTTTGACGTAGAATTAATTGCATTAAATTGACTTAGAAACCCTTTTCATTTCAATTCACATGCCTAGGAAAACAATGTTTGCATAAGCATTTTCCCGTTTAACTAGCGCGCGCATTGTAAGTCATTCGAATTCTTAGTAGAGGCCGCTGTTGTGCGGGCGGGGTTGGGTGTCCTTTGTGGGCTTCCCAACACGTACCCTCACCCCTTACTCAGAACCTCGGTTTCCGGATGCCCGAAACCGTTGGCGCACGAGAGTCATTCAATACACAATATCCGATAACGTCGGTATTGGTATCAAATGCAAAGGGACGAGCCCAATAAACTCTGACATCGGAAATGGGCCGTATTTTGTATACGGACCACTACGACATAGAGTGGGCTCGAATGGTTCTGAATAACCACAAAATTCGGTGGCGACTCCACTTCGACCTAAATTTCAATTCGACCAGTTTCATATGGAGATTCATTCGCCTATCCAAACCCGCGCGTGGCCGCGTCGGGGTGGACCTATGTCATGTCCACAGTATGAGACATGAAGTATAAGGGGGTGAAACACTGAAACTGGTTACATTGGTAACATTTCATACAAATGACTCAGGTTTGAATCTTCTTGTTCACACATTTGCCTTTTGAAAAAATAATTAAAATTTACAAAATTATGCAGTTAACAAGGATCGAACCCCAGACCTATTGAGTAGGAGGCCAATGACCAAACCACTACCCCATCCGCAAGTCGAAAAAAACCGTCGACTACCCCATCCGCAAGTCGAAAAAAACCGTCGACTACCCCATCCGCGAGTCGACGGTTTTTTTCGACCAAGCCATTTTTCCAGTTTTTTTTCTCCTTTAAGATAGTTTTCAACCATTTTAAATATCAGTTTGTTGATGGTGGTGTAGTGATTTGGTCATTTGCCTCCTACTCAATAAGTCTGGGGTTCGATCCTTGCTAACTGCATAATATACTTAAACTATTTCTCAAAACTTTCAAGTATTATAGAGAAAATAATACGACCCTTAGGTGGGTCGAAAAACCCACTTGACCTGACACATTTCCGGATTTTTTTTATTTCAATTTGCATCGATCTGTATAATAAATCTTGATTGTCGACTTGTCGTAGATTAATTAGGATTTAATTTGCATATTACTCGTATTTGTTAATTACGTTTATTATATTGTATTAAGTCGTTAATTAATCTAATTAACTGTTTAAAATCGGAGGTGTAACAATAATCGAAAAAACGGTTTTATTATCGAGTTCTAATAAATCGATATAAAATGTAAATGTGATAATATTTCGAGAATTAATTGCAAAGGAGAATTTGTCATTTTGCGTAATTAACTATATAGGAAGTCGGTTTTGGTTTATTACGATAATCGAAAAGAACGGTTTTGTTATCGAGTTTTAATAAATCGATAATCTATAAAATGTAAAAGTAATATTATTTTGAGAATAAATAGTAAGGACAAAGTCGTCATTTGACGTAATTAACGCCGACGGTAAGAAGTAAAGCGCCGACGGTAAAAAGTAGTTGCGAGTCAATGTTATACTCCTTTCATTTTTTAATGCTATGCCCATTTTCCACTTTAGCTCTTTTTTAATGTTGAACCTATTTTTATTCTTTCCATATTAGTCTTTCTCATCTTCATCTTCATTTTTTAATATTTTCTACTATAGTCGACATGCATCAAACTTCTCTCTCATTTTCATTATTTATTCATTTTTCCTTAAAGAATTGTTCATAAAGCAGATGGGTAGAATATTAATAAATAGAGGAAGTATAATTTTTTATATAATTATAATAAGTTTTTTTAGTAAAGATAAATTTAATTAATAATAAGTCATCCGACATCTACAATGTCAAATTGAATTGGATACAGATTTGTAAAAAAAAAATCTTTGAGACAAATATCACTATTAGAATAATGCGCTTCTACATAGTCTTCTATATATCGTTGTTTATTGACACAGTCTTTCGCGAAGAAATTTATAGATCTGTTGAAGTAGTCTTCAAAAAGATGAACTTTATCTATTTTGACAAATAGTAACCCGAGATTTGACCTCAATTGTATCACCATACGTACAAATTTCATTGCTTCCATGATCTTGCACCGTTGCACGTACATAGTTTTTGAACCTCTCCTAAAGAGAGAGCAAACCCACCGAAAACATAGGAGCAAACCCATCAATTGATGGGGACAGAACGTCAAAAGAAGACAAGAGTTATTCATAATCTAAATAAACTAAGTAGATTAATAATAGTACTAATAGAGATTAAAATGTGGGGTTTACCACTACCAAAATTGGTAGATGCAGCCCCGAAAGAAGAAGAGTTTTTTCTTTTAGGGTTTGGAGAGGAGGAGGAGTGGGCTAGAGAAATTTTACTAAAATTCAAGTTAAATAAGATTATTAATATAATTAAAAAAAAAAGAATTTCGAATTTGATTTTCAAATCATCTAAAAATGAACTAAACACTAAATCGGAGATCAAGTTTCATATCACACTGATCTGATTCCTGATTTCAACCTTATACTTTTTACGAATAGACGTCTCTTTAATAGTAAGGGGATTGTTTTATCATTTCTAAATTCTCGGCTAAATTTTAATCTAATTTTTCTTAACAAAGCCTATATTTACTCCCTTTCTTCAAATCCAAAATGCACGTTTTTTTTTCTTTTGGACATTATTCACAAGTCAGAACTGGATAATATTCTCGACAATTAACAGAGAAAATATGGTCATTTCATATCTGGTTTGAATAATCTTTTGGGGTACATTAAGAATATTTTTTTATAATGTAAATAAAATTAATATATATTACCCTCTCCTTTTTCTTGAATAAGTCTCGTACTCCTTTTTACCCTATAAGACTTTCTTCTGGAGGGAGTAATAAAATACGGGTAATAACTTTTTTAACAATACTCCGTATTGAAGAGTTCAAGTTTTTTAAAATTATACTCTGTATTATAAAATGCATATCATCAACAAATATAAAAATATACTCGTGTATATATATATATATATATATATATATATATATATATATATATATATATATATATGGGCGACTAGGCGTTAAATGTAAATAGACGGAGTACATAACACTAGATTCTCCAAGTATTTTCTATTGAAGTTGAAGTTGAAGTAAAAGCAATAATATTGTGAATTGTGAAACCAATAATTTGTATGTTGGGCAGCATCAAGTCACATGACAATTTTGTGGCAATAAAAATAAAAAAGTCACATGATCATTTAATTAGTTTTAAAAAACTTTAATGCTACTGCCTTTAGCTTTAGCTTCAGCTTCCTATCTACAAAGACCTAAGTAGTGTAGTAGTAGTAGCTGACTCTTTCCCCCTTTCTTTTACTCCTTCTCTAGTTATGCTGCTCTATCTGCTCCATCCATTGGATTGTGGTGGGACCAACTTCTTTCCTTTTGTGTGGGCCTCCATTCTCTCTCTCTCTTTTTTTTTTTCAATAACAAGTCTCTCTTGTGACAGATATATTAATGACGAGTCAAATAATATCACTTACCTGAAAAAGAAAGACTTAGAAGTAGCACATGAGTTTATTTTTCTACTCAAATAAATATTATTTGACCAATCACACATTTGTGACGAAGGTTCCCGTCACAAAAAAAAAGAATTTGTCTTTTTTTCAATAGTTATGATGAAAGTGCCGTTGTAATATTGTACATGTACTCCCACTGTACTCCGTAATGAATTTAAGTATTTTAACTCAATTAGATAAAAAAAGATAAAAATATTACTCTTTATAACTTTATAAAACTCAATGTTTTATCATTATCTAACTAAATGAATACTCCATTCATTCAATTCATTATTTGGGGCTCGTTTCAGTGAAAGAAAATGATGGACGTACGTAAAGAAATGAATGGATGGAAGAGGATAATATTTAACCTTTTATTAAGCCTACTATGAGACGGTTTTTCATTAAATTTACGATAGATCAAATACAAAGGGAGATAATAGTGGTATCAAACCAAATAAAAGTAGGTACGAATTACGATTAACTTAAAAGAGTATAAAAATATACAAGGGGACGTTAGTTATAAAAACAGATACAAAACAAAGTTATCGTTTAAGGATACAAATAGTACATAAAGTGGTACTGAAAAGTGGTCTTCAATATGTTATTGAGAGATCATCTCTTCGTAAATTTTGTGATATAAATATTGGATACAATGGATAACTCATCACACATACATTATTTTTCTTTTTTGAGTCAAACAATCAAATTTATAGTCGAATATAAGAACTCGCACAATCCTACCGCTTAAATTAACTCTTATTTTTGCTTATATTTGTGTGTCCTTCTCTCTGATGTTAGATTAATCACAAATTTTATTCGCACATATGTACAAGTTACAAATCTATAACGTTTTATACCAATTTAAATTATATGAGTATTAAATGGAAAAGACGGTAAAACATAAAAAATTCACAAGTTTATAAGTAAAACTTGTTAAGTAAAAAGTAAAGTGGCTTCGATCGTTAATGGAAATAAATGATTTAAATATCGAGTAACATGATTAAATAATGAAAATAAGTTTTATACTATTTCTATTGGGAAAGAGGGAAGTTAAAGACACTAAATGTGTGTTTGGATTAGGGGTGTTAAAGAGACGAGACAGCTCGAGTTCGATGCGGTCAAACTTCGGCTCGTGTGAGGCTCGACTTGAGTTCGAACTCGGCTCGACAATTTAACGAGTTGAGCTGAGCAAGGTGTGACTCGGCTCGAAAAGCTCGCGAGCAGCTCGATTTGATGTAATTAGTTAATATTTTTGCTCTTATTTAAATAAAATATTACTAATAAAAGTTACTCGTACATAGTTTTTTCACCATATAAATTGTTCTAGTGTTCTTATTGATTTGCCTGATACGTTTGTACATGTTTTTTGGATCCCAATTTATTAAAACACGTCATTGCAAAAAAAAAAACGTAAATTTTAATAACTATATATAGGCTCGAGTTAGGCTCGAACTCGCATTTTAGCTCGTGAATTTGTTTTTTCAAGTTCGGGTAAGCTCGAGATCGGCTCGAATTCGAACTTTGCTTAGCGGGCACGAGTCGAGCAAGGCCAAGCTCCTGCTCGGCTTGACTCGGATACACCTCTAGTTTGGATAAAAAAATGAGAGGGAAAGGAAGGGAAAAGGGAAGGAGAGGTAAGGGGAGGGAAGACGTGAAATTTTAGCCAAAATCTTGTCTGTAGTCGGGCATATGATTTGCCTTGGAGGAGGGAAATGCAGTAGGTAGGGATTAGTGATGTCAATGGATCGGTTTTGGGTCGGGTGAAGCTTCACCCGCATCCATCAATTACATCAAATACATCATCCGTCATCCATCCATCCATCATCCGCGGGTGAAACTAGGGGTGTAAACGAACCGAGTTGAGCGCGAGCCTGGGGCTGCTCGGCTCGAGCTCGAAAAGAAAACGGGGAATCTCGGCTCGAGCTCAAGCTCGTCGAGCTTCAAATAAAAACAAAGGCTCGAGCTCGAGCTCGTTAACTCAACTCGTGGCTCGAGCTCGACTCCTGGCTCGGGAAAAAGCTCGACTCCGGGCTCGAGTTGAGCTTGACTCGCGGGCTTGAGTTGAGCTCGACTCGCGGGCTCGTGTTGAGCTCGACTCGCATGATGGGTTGGGCTGGAGCTTAAGTGCTCAACTTATTTGAGTTTTTGACTAATGAAACGGAAATTAAATCAATACATTATTGAAACAGAAATTTGACTTTTAACGGAATTTGAATGGTTTAATTTAGGGAACTAGGGTTAATTTGGTTTAGTAATATGAGTAAATTATGGTAACAATTAACAATATACTGTACATGCAAAAATTTAAGGTAATATGCTAATATGCGTAAATTATGATTTGATTTACGTTTTTTTTTTATGATTAATAGGTATATTTGATTTAGGTAGCGGAAAGGAAAATCTAGCTTTAAAATAATATCGAGCCGCTCGCGAGCTAGTCGACCCGAGTCAGGTCTTACTCGGCTCGACTCATAAATGATCCGAGCCGAGCTCATACGAGTCGAGTTTTGACCGAGTCGATCTCGAGCTGCTCGCGGGCTGTCTCGGCTCATTTACACCCCTAGGTGAAACGGATGGATCGGGTGATAAATGATTTACGACTAAATTATCTTTAAAGCTCGAAAAAATATTAAATTTTAATTAATCATCAAAAAATTATAAGGTCAACTTTTATTATATTAAGAGTTCTTAATAAATCTTGCAACTTAATCATTATTTTGATATTATAAAATGAATAACAATTATTACTTCGTATTCCGTATTAGTTATCCTAGTATAAATGTGTATATTTTTTAGCAAAATACAAATAATATCAGGTGACGGTTGGATAACGGGTGAATTTAGCATCATCCGTCATCCATCCATCATCCATTAATTTCGGGTTTTCGTTCCTCCGTTTAAATCGGATGAATGAATATTAAGCGGATTCGGGTGAAATTAACCTCCCTAGTAGGGATTCTTAGGGATTCATTGTCCCTCCACTCTAAATATATTCAGTCTCATTCTTCTAACAAAATAAAGTAACTTACTTTTTTTTCTCACCTATCTTCCATTTTTCTCTATCTAAATGGAACTTAAGACATTATGGAGTACTCGTAAATTTAAGGCAGCCTTAAATTAAATAGGTACTCGTAATTCCATTAGTTTATACTTAAACTTTTGTGTGAAACATCAAATCATCCATCCATCCCAGTTTGTCTATCGCCCATTCACCCTCACTTTTTATGCATTCGTTGACCATTGTATAGAAACAGGATTACAGGAGCAACATTACTAATACTCGTACAGTAACTAATAACGCACTATATCAAATATTCTTGATTTAGATAAATATATCCTAGCATTTTAAAAAAAAAAAAATACTCCCTCCATTTTTTATAGTCCCATTTAATTGCGGAGTATTTTAATAAAATGAAACAATAAATAAAAATCAGAGGGAGTAAAATAGATCAAATACCAAATTTCAATCAATTTAGATCATGTTCTTTTCAGCAAAAATAAGTTTAACCCACAACTTGATTAGAAAAGATAACAATCTTAACCAAACTAAATTGACCTAAAATCCTGAGTTGAGCTTAACTTTAACTGAAACAAAATAAATTGAATTAAACCAATTAAACTTAACAAAATAAAACAATACTTAACTGAAATTATCTAGGTAATAATTAGAAATTTTGTCATACCTAAAAACTCAAAATTTTTATCATTAAATTATATACTTATTCTTTCACACCTTTAAATTTGTTCTAATATACGAGAATTACGGTATGAGAAAAAAAATGCGAGATTTTTTTATTCATGTTTAAGAAAATCATTAACATGTAACGAAATACGAAGTATATATCATTGACAAATTATATAATCGTATAGTCGTATTATTTTCGAAGTTGAAATTATATTTTGACAAATTCTTGTTTGTGACGAGAATATTCGCCATAAACTTGTGAAGAGTCAAATAAAGATTTACACCGCACTTGGTTAGATAAAGACAAACGATTTGTTACTTAGGTTTGCTTTATCTAACTAGTACAATACTTAGTACTCCCTCTCTTCATAACCAATCACACGATTTATTTTTTCACATTTGTCGAAATCCGTTTTACTCATTAATATCTTTTATTTTACATTACTAAAAATGGAGTATTCGATACTATTTACTGTATAAAAAGTTGATATTCTTACTCTATTCATAAAATGAATAAAAAAAAAATCCCACATGATATTAAACATTCTCTTGGCTTGTGAATAATGTCAAAATAAAATTTGATATGTTTGATTTTAAGTGGAATTATATTATTTGAACCGTCGGTAAAATTAGGATATAAATAAAGTTGTTGTGAATTTGGCTAAAGTTAGGTTTAGAAGTAGAGGACATTTATCTGATTCTGGAGTTGTGTCTGACTTTTTTTTTCCCTTTGTTTTAGGTTACATAGCTTCGAATTTCCAGGATTTAAGCAAAGCTCCTTCCCTAGAGATTTGCGGATTTTATTTTTTGCAAATTTTTACTGCTGCACTTTGTTTTGTTTATCCTTTTTCTGCCAGTTTTATCTCTACAGTTAAAAGCAGCGGCTAGAAATAGTAGATCAACACACACTCAGAAACTTTGAGACTCAGAATAGTGACCGTGCTTTGTTTTTGTTTTGTTTTTTTCACTGCTCTGAATGTTTCCTTTTTACTTTTTTTTAATCTTAATTTTGTTTTACTTTTAATACTACTCTACTCCGTGTAACAAAATACTCCACTCCCTACTCCTCCGTAGTAGAATGATATTCTCTCTATTCAAATCCAAAGAATACGCTTTATTTTGAAATATTATTTACAATTTAAGAGAATCGTTAATATTTTCGATAATTTATAAGAGAAAATATAGTCACGTGAAATTTAGTTTGATTAATCTTTGTGAGTAGATTAAAAATATCGAATTTTTATAAATTTTTTTAATGTAAAACAAAAGATATTAACGGTGTAAAACGTGTTTTGACAAGTGTAAAAAAGCAAACGTATCATTTGGATTTGAACGGTGAGAATTTAGAAGTAAACAAATTAATTTTGATGATAAGATGTAAAATTACAATAAAATACGGAGTAGTTAAAACATTCAATTGAAGTAAGTTGGTCATTTTGCACGTAATTAGAGTACTTCCTGTAATGCGCTGTTATTTTGGACTTATGTTCAATCTGTTTCAGTTCAGTTTAGTTCAGTTCAGTTCAGTTTTAGTCAATTTCAGTTAAATTAAGTTTACTTAAATTAAGTTCAGTCAATTTTAATTCAAAAGAACAAGGCTAACTCTTTTATAACTTCCCACTAGATATTCATTTAGGAGAGAATAGAATAATAAAATGGAAAGTTATAAAAGAGTTAGAGCAAGTACTGATTTTGTTGCCTTCAAAATGGAGTAAATATTTTACTCGGTACTCTGTAAAACATTTAGATTGATTAAAACACATAAATTTTCAAGAGACGGTGTCACATTAATTGTGTTAATGGTTAGCCATTTGTAACCACATAAGAACATTAATTGTTCTTTAATACGGAGTATTGTCTTACACAGACGACTGTCTCAAAATCCCACTCGTACTAAATTATACGGAGTACTCCGTATTCCGTAGGTGTGTAGTCCAAAAAAAGCTTCTAAGGGCATGTACAATAGAGAGGATTTACCCTCCTCTTAGGACTCTCTTTCCTCTAAGAGGAGGTCCTCTCTATTGTAAGGTCTTCATTGTACATCCTCCTAATAAGAAGAAGATGACTTCTTCCTCTAATTTTAGAGGAAAACAATTATTGGCCCTTGTGCCCAATTAATCAATAATATATTACATGTGGATTATTTTATTTTTTTAACTTTTATAAAAATTGAATGATAATTAAAATAATAAGAAAAATAATACGGAGTACATAAGAGGATCCTTGGGAGAAAAATTGAACAATAGAAAAGGAAGAGGAGGTAGATGGTGGAAAATGTAGTAGAAGAAATGGAACATGAGGTGTCAAAAAAACAGAGGAGGACAAAATAAATAAGAGAATGCAAATCTCCTCTCTATTGTACATGGTCTAAAACTAAATAATTTTTGTTGAAACTAGTCATTTCGTCTCGTTAATTTGTACTCCGTACGTCTTTAATTAAAGTAATCATCATAATAAATATAAAAAACAAACAAATGAATATCATTTATATATTTTCTCTAACTTTCTAAGATTGTTCCACCTTATTATTTTATTCTCACTCAAATAAATATATGATGGAAAGATCATTAATAGTTTTGAGAAAATAATAAATTTTTGTTGAGTTAGCTAGCTTCGTCTAATAAATTGTACTCGTACATTTGTACTTAGGTTCAAAATGGAGAACTTTACCGTCAAGAAATCTTATCAAGACTTGAAAACGAATCAAAGCAGATGATGAATGTACTAAGATAGTGTGAAAGAAGACAAATAAAGGGGATTAATTAAGTGTAAATGGTGGATCCGATTAATTAATTAGGTGGTAATAAGAATAAAATGAAAATGTGGGTGTGGGGGGAGAAACGAGGGTTACAATATGCAGGCAAGATAGAGTAAAGTGGGAGTAGGTGGATAATATAGGAATAGGGTGAGGAGGCCGAGGGAGGTAGGGGGTTATTGGGTTTGCATTGAGCCCTGTGTATGTCAAATTGTAGGTGTTGCAGCAGACCGCCGTCTGCATAAAGCCACCCACATGCCTGCCTTCCCCATTCCCATTCCCTTCTTTATTTACTCCACCCCCAACCACTTCTACAGTTTACTCCTTCCCTTCATTCAATAATTACCCCTACCCCGTAAGTAATTTTAAATCACACAAAACTAAACCGGTAAAACTGATCAACCTCAATGATCCAACCTGAATAATCAACTCCAAATTTGACTCTGTCGTAATCCAAACGGATCAAGTTATTTATTGTGGTAAATAAGTCGATATCCTTTAAAATACAAAAAATAAAAGAATTACCTGCCAAAAAAAATAAAAATAAAAGAATTGAAAATAACAAACTCAAAAATAACTTAGCCGGCCTGAAAATGACCTTACCCCAAATTGAGTCGAAAATGATACGATCTGAATCCGACCCAATTCACCCATTTATCAGCAATTTGGAACCTCTTCATTCACTTCCCCTTCAACGGTTAAATATTATTATCTCGAAACGATCTCAGCGTTAAGTAACGAATGACTCGATATTAAAATGGGAACCTAATAGAAATGATAGACGGATGACGATCCTCTCCATTACCCATGCCCTTTACTCTGTGTATATCAATGACATAAATTACTTTATTTCGTAACGATCCAACGATTATTACTCTGTATATTATTGTCATAAAATGAGTGAAAATGAGAAGAAACAATCCTCTTAATTATACTCCCGAAGGATAATGAACATTAAGTAATAGAAATGATTCTCACCTATACTAACCATACATTACTTACGAGATACTCGTAATTACTGTTTTCTCCAAACCACTATGATTTATCCACTTTCATTTAAATATAAGAGATTAAAATAATAAGTGGGTAATAATAGTGGACGGAGTACAATATTAAAGTAAGACATACTCCCTCCTATCTAATCAAAGGTTTATCTTGAATAGAGTACGAGTATTTGATACTCTCTCCATTTCGCTCATTTGTCTGTGTTTTAATTAAAATAATTATCACAATAAATACAAAATACAAGCTAATATTACGAGTAATGTTAGTCAGTGTATTTAAAAAAATGTAATGGGCCTTGTGCATTAGCCTGGACCCCAAGAAAAGGTGTGTAAAGGTACAACTAGAGTTATGGGCTTTTAGCCTTGGACATGGAAGTAGATGTAGGCTTGTACGGAACCATAAAAACCAACCAGCTTTACTTCAGATCAGTCCCCCACAATCCCCGCATTAAACCATGTTTATATACTCCAAACCTCATTATAATATTTTATTCTTGAGATTAATTAATTAATTATTCTTACTTTCGATTACTATGCATATAATTGTCCCAGTCCCTATTTTATTACTCTTTTCGTCTTCGTCATTTGTTGTCTTTTGATTAAAATATTTTTCACAAATAATATAAAAGGACAACAAATGACAAAGACGAAATGAGTATCAATTGAAAATATTCATTCGGTACATCAATTGACTAATCAGTGCTCGTTTCTAAATTGTCATACCTTTTGTTTTGTTTTATAAGACAAATCTATGTTAACCGGACTTGAATCCTAATTATGAGTGTTATTTCTCATAGTTTACTAACTAAACTAGTCCGTTTCTGCAATGTCATACCCCGTACTTTGTTAATACTCCGGACAAGAAAATTATTGATTTCAAAGTTCTAATACATAATGTCGATGCTGACGGGACATTTTAGGCATTTCAGTTGGTATGATATAGGGAGGAGATTAGGTGGGGTAAATTCAGGATGCGTGTCAAGGATGATTTTTCAGTTTAAGTGTCAGATCAAGTATGAAACGTAACTTCATAATAGAATACTACTCCGTAGAATGTGTAGGTTAACTTTGTGTTCAGTATAGAACGTGACGTATAATTGTACTCCCTTCGTTTCAATGAATTGTTTGCCTTTGATTTTGACACCAAGGGTAAGAGATCCAATTAGAAGGTGACATGTGGAGGTAAGGGTTATATTACATATAAAAAACATTCTATAATAAAAAGGCAAACAATTCATTGAGACGCCCAAATATAAAATAGACAAACAATTTATTGGAACGGAGGGAGTATATGAGTAATAATCGTAGGGACCACCCATGGTGAAATAATTAAGACTGTGGCCAGCAATAAGTTCAATTGGACCATCAACTAACCGTGATTGTTGATGCTAAAGCTATTGGACTTCGATTTGGCTACACTTGCATAGATATTAGATACGCCCCCACAAAATATATTGGATTTGCTCTTTTCTGAAATGGGCCCATTCTAATACCCGACTAATCTTCTTATACTCTCCCTGTTTTACTCATATTTCACTTTTTTTTCAAACAATTTCTTTGATTTTTATTTTATTTTTTAATTACAATTCTCTCTTACTTGGGTGACTCTTTTTATTTTACTTCCCTCCACTTTTAATATTTGATTATTTTTTTTAAAAAATATGTCACTTTTAAAGTGGAAGAAATTAATGAAACAAAGGAAGTATAATCATTTCATATTATTGGGTGAATTCAAATTAGGTGAACTCAATTGTTGTAGGCGTCTAGGTAATGGGAAATGAAGTTACTTACTCTAATTTTAGAGGATTTTAGAGGAAAGCGAACATTGACCCTGTCAACAAATCATTATTTACCACGTAGACAATTATTCTTTTGTTTTTTATTTTATAAAAGCTAATAGTGTCATCAAAGTAAAACAAATAATAAAAAATAGATGGAAGAGGATCCTCTCCATTGCGTGAAAAAAATATGAGGATATGATGATGAAGATATAAGAAAAAAATGGAAGAACGAAAAAAGAAGTAACAAAATGAGAGAAAGATAGACAAAATAAGAGGAATAAAATCTCTTCTACATTGTGGATGGTTTTAGGGATGACAATGAGTGGGATATTGGGATATGGATGGGGTGGAGCATATCCATTTAATTTTTCATCATCCATATCTCACCGTTATGGCCTCATCCACTTAATTTTTTTAACAATTTCTCATATGAGACGGTTTCACGATATTTTTTTTAACAAATTTTCATATGAGACAGTCTCACGATATGATTATTGTGAGACCTCTCACATGGGGAGGAAGTTATTAAATAATAAAATATTTCAATGTGCACAATAATTGTATTGTGAGACGGTCTCACAGCAGAAGACTAACTAATTTTTTTTTCATCCATCATTCCATCCATATCTATATCCACCAGGTGAAGCGGGTGACGAGGGTACCCGTTGTATATTTTCACCCTAAAAATTTAAATGGTGTTAAAAGCTAAAAAATGGAGTATATGATAAAATTTAAAGGCGTAAATCATTCAACGAAGCGTCTTACACATCGGTGTCGAGTCGACGTATGGTTCCTAATGCAGGTCGTCAATAAAGTGTATAGAGTCAAGTTTCAATATTCATATGGAGGTCGGAATGTAGATGACTATTACAACTTTTGGCAAAATGAGCGAGATAATCGAATGAATTTAAATGTATTTTTTATGATGAATTTTGAATTTCGTAAAATAATTACATTAAATATAATTAAGGATATACACTGGCTGGTTAAGCGGATAGGAACAATGATCCATATCCCACCCTAAACTCAAAAAAAATATCCATTCATATCCCACCTGTTTACATTTCGGGTGGATGGATCCACAAGATACAAGTGAGATTGCCGTCTCTAAATGGGATAGTCCCTTGATACATTAATTGTGTTTTTTTATACTTTATACGATCGTCATATATATATATATATATATATATATATATATATATATATATATATATATATATAGATTTAGGTTCGTGTGAGAACCACTCCTTCAATGAGAACCATGAGAACTCGTGAGTAATATACTAGTGTAGTTGAATCAAGAAGACCATGTTAGTTAGTTCCACGATCCAAATCATCACGTGCATGAAGCTAACAACCAATCAAGAAAGTCTTCTTAATTTCTATCACCTTAATTAGCTTCCCCAATTTCCTTACGTTTCTTCAACTCTACAATCACTACTACTGCTGTTGCATCATCTACTGATACAAATAATAATTTGTGGTATTATTTACGGTAGTTGGGTAGTTAATATTTTTTATTCTCATTTTTTTATGTAGCAGTCTAATAAATATACTTCCTAAATTTTAATTTTGAAAACAAATTTCAATTTTATTCTCATTTTTTTATATGTTTTAATTAAGGTAACATTTCGTTTTCATTTTCAATCTTTTTAAAAGAGTTTAATTGTGGAAATACATTTCAATTTCATCCTCAATCCTTTTAATTAATAACTTGGATTTCAATTTCTTTCTCAATTTCATTCAATTTTAGCATTATCCTTTTTCACTTTTAGCGTACCATTTTTCAATTTCAATTTTAGCGTACCATTTTTTTTTCTATTTTAGCGTGCCCTTTTTTCTATTTTAGCGTACCCCTTTTCAATTTGAATTTTAGCGTACCCTTTCTCAATTTTAGCGTATCCTTTTTCAATTTTAATGTACCCTATTTCAATTTTAGCGTACCTCTTCTCAATTTTAGCGTACCCTTTTTTTTATTTGAGCGTACTCTTTTTTCTGTTTTAGCGTACCCTTTTTCAATTACAGTACAATTTTAGTGTACCCTTTTTCTATTTTAGCGTACCCTTGTCAATTTCAATTTTAGCGTACCCTTGTCAATTTCAATTTCAATTTTAGCGTACCCTTTTCAATTTTAGCGTACCCTTTTTCCATTTTAGTGTACCCTTTTTCTATTTTAGCGTACCCTTTTGTCGCAACATTCTTCATTGTTGCCAGGATTTCCATGCCTCATTTTTGGATGCATCGTTTTATGACCCTTGGTTTGATTTTTGATGTGGAAGCATACCGATTGTTGGTTAATTGATTGATTGATTGCGTTTCAGATTCTTTATCCCTAATTTGATTTGATGAGATGACTTTGTATAATCAGGATTCAAGATTGGGGCTTACGGAATCACGTAATTTTGGTGATAATTACTATCCCATCCCATGATTTCATTTGATTTATACTTGCTTATTGGATATACATACATATTGTACTTGCATATTGATGAAGGAAGGGAGCGTAAGAATAAGAGGGAAAGAAGAGAGAGAGGAATGAGCGCTCAAAATCAATTGAGCCTTGAAATTGACCTGAGATCTAAGGGTTTTAATGGGTTCTTACAGTTCTCACCATAGTATGGGTTCTCACCCGATCTTAACTCTATATATATATATATATATATATATATATATATATATATATATATATATATATAATACCTCACAAAGTATTATAAAATGGGCCGATTAAAATTCTAATACCATAGTAATCTTTGTATATAACCGTTTTTCATTATTGGACGAATTCAAATTAGGCCATTGCTTTGGACTTCTAGTAATAGATAGTCTCTTGATACATTAATTGTTGTGTTTATAGGATTGTCATACATACATCAACTAGTCTCTTATGATAGTGCCCCAAAATGCTACGAGTATATACAAAGATTACTTAGGTTTCAAAACTAAATCATTTCAGTTGAAAACTTGTAATTTAGGTTGGGTTTTTATTTGGGTTTGTCCCATTGCACATGATGTAGTTGAGTAATTCTTTTTATAATGAAAAATTATTGTATTACCTCCGGTTTTAATTTATCTCCCCATTTCAATATAATACCCAACCTATATATTAAGAGAATGTGAAGATAAATTATAATCGAAGGACTACATGATAAGGTTGACCTTAACAATTATTCGCGTCATTCAATTTCACTTGTCACATTTTTCATTTTGACAGATAATCTTCAATATTCTCGAAAATCTAGACGAGAAAATATAGTTACGTGAGATTTTGTTTGATTCATCTTTATGAGTACATTAATGATATCAAATTTTACTATTGGTTAATGGTAAGATGAGAAGGTTAATTCAATGCCAAATCTTGCAAATACAAGATAGAAACAAGACATTAATAATATCAAACTTTTATAATTTTTGCAAATGTAAAACGAAAGATAATGATGTGACAATTGGATTTGAATGAAAGGGAGTATTGCAGTAAGAGGATTATACACCTGGTTGTATAATGCTTATATACAACCAGGGTTAATTATGTCATTTCACTACTATATTTTAATTAACCTAACCAAATACTAATGTACGTAATCTTCAGTTCTTCCCCATTCTTTCTCTAACTGTGTAACTGCCAACATATTTTTCTCTTTTTCTCATGTTTCTCCATTAAATCAGTATAGTAAATCCATTTTTCAATGGATATTGAAGAATTCAACTTGGAAATGATCAATTCTAGAAGACAACAACAAGTTAATTCTCCTTGTCAAGGTAATATTAGTATGAACGGTTGACATTATTACTCCGTACATATTTCTAGACTTTGTTTTGCATATTGTAAATTTTCATGGTTAATTGGTTGTATTTTATGATATGCAATAAGTAAACGTAATTTTTTTTTTCACAGATTGATTTAATATTGTCGAATGTTAATTACGGATTGAAAAGTTTTTTACGGTAGCATAGCTCAATTTATTTACGACGAAACTCAAAAAGTTATACTCGATTAACTATTTAATGAGAAAATTTGGACCATTATATTAAAATGGTAGTAGTTATATTGATATGCTCAAAAAGTATGACAATTAGCTCGAAATTTAACTATTATATTACATTTTAATTATAACTCGTATTATAGTCATGATAGCTCAGTAGATTTATTCATATGCTCAACAATTTCTACAGTTAGCTCAGATTTTCAATACTACATTCTAATCAATTTCTGGCTCGAGTTATTTTCATAATAGCTCGAAACGTTTAAGAATTGATAATGTACCTAAAAATTAATTGTATCTCGGCTTAAAAAGATCGTGTAATTTGTCGGATAATGTTTTATCTTTTATCTTGAACTACCAATGGTGTTGTGAAGATTCAACTGCAAAGGGAACTATTAATTTATCATCGCCAACGGATAATGAAATTCCTAAGAAAAATGAAATTTCTTTGGAAATTGTAACTTCGAAAGCATTATCATTGGCTCTGGAACAAGAAGTAGAGGATGCATCTCATTGTGAAGGTAATTGTCAATAGTATCACTAATTTTTTATGTTACTAAAATTTGGTACCGAAACTCTAGAAATATTAGTGATATCTCATATTAAAAATATGCATGGAAAGTAATTATATTTACTAACTCAAAAGTATAACAACTAGCTCGGATTTTAAATATTACATTATGTTTTAATGTTAGCTCGAATTATGGACATGATAGCTCAAAATGTTTCTTCACTAGCTCAATAATTTCTCACGAGTATTACAATTATCCCGAATTTTAGATATTAAATTGTAATTTATTCCTAGCTTGAGTTGTTTTCCTTGTAGCTCTTTTTTTTTAATTGAATACTTGAAAATTGACTAGGAAGAGAAGTTCGATGGATATTGAAAGTAGTCGAGCTCGTGGGAGATTTAAGATTGCCGAGACTTGGGCACGTAAACGGGCATCGAGTAATGTAGGAAGGTGTCGGATACTGCACGAACTACGTCTACTATTAATAATCTTGGTGATAGTCACGTAGGTCTTCGTGAAATTTTCACGACGCCGGGCGCTGGAGGATTAACGACATAGTTTGCACCAGATTGTCTGTAGTTGGAGTCATTTTTTAATTTATAGTTTGTCATTTTTTTCGTTAGTGGATCCTCATATTAAAGGAGTAGTAGGTATATTTATTAGCTCAAGAAGTATTACAAGTACCTCGAATTTTAAATATAATATTACATTTTATTTACAGCTCGTATTATAATCATGATAGCTGAGAAAGTTTATTTATATGGTCAATAATTTCTTACGAGTATTATAGTTAGCTCGGATTTTAAATATTACATTATAATCAATTCATAGCTCGAGTTGATTTCATTATAGCTCAAAAAGTTTTAGAATTGATATTTTTCATCATCTTAAAGTTTGTTGCACCTCTACAAAAGATGGAAAATGCATTAGTTCGTACTAAGCTCGGATACAAGAATTAAAAGCTCATAAAAATAATATGAAGATCGAAAAGTTTGAAATGTTTGTCACAGAAACTCATACTCGAAAAATTATTTTGAAAGCTCGAGAACTTTACTTGTTAGCTCATAATTTTTGCACACATACTCGGAATTTTTAGTGAATGTATTTTGACCTCACGAAAATATATTTATTGATTACAAGTTAGTGGACCCTCATATCATACGAAGCTCGGATACAAAAATTAAAAGCTCGTAAAAATTAATATGAAGCTCGAAAAATTTGAAATTTTTGTCACAGAAACTCATACTCGAAAAAGTATTTTGAAAGCTCGAGAACTTTACTTGTTAGCTCATAATTTTTGCACACATACTCAGAATTTTTAGTGAACGTATTTTGACATCACGAAAACATACGAGAAATTGAAGAGAGAGTATTTTTAAGGAAGCAGAAGACTACAAGAGAAAAAAAAAAGAAAAAAAAAAGGAGGAGTTTAAATGTGATTGAAGTTAGAGGGGAAAGAGGAGAAGTTTAAATTGAAGAGGAGGAGTATATATATATATAACCACCTGGTTGTACAATCCTACCATACAACCAGGTGTATAATACTTTTTTCCGGAGTATTGGCCAAAATCTTGATGACTACTTTGTTTTTAAGTGGTAACTACCTCTTTTATGTCGGGTTTACTCTCCTTAAGAATTATGATCCATCCTTTATAAGACCGTGTTATAAATTTATAATAAAGTTTCTTATTTTGGCCCATATCAACTCATTGAAACACGGAATGAACCTATCTCAGGTCCAAAGTCCAAACAATTATAATTGGGCTTTATAGGTCGTTCACTATAGAGACAACCCACATAGCGTTAATTTGTTGTCTAATATACTACTACTCCATATATCTTTTCAAGTTCAACATCAACGTCTAACGATTCGTTTGGTTCACCATGGGAAGATGAAGTTATGAGAAACTTAAATTCACGTGAATTTGTATTTCAGGTGAATTACCAAAATGTTGTTTGGTTGTCACATGAGAATTATTAATTCAAGTGGAAAGTTGTACACACCAAGGGGGATTAGATGGGCAACTTCCCCCATTATGCAAGAATTGAAGTTCCTTGGGTAGTGTAGACACCCGCATTTTGCCTGCTAGTGTCTATAGCAGTTCCCGACAAACACCCGATGATGATCGGACGCAAACGTGACTTAGTATACTCGGATTTGGACCCGAAATCAATAATATCTGACATGGACTTTTAGCGGAGTAATAATCTCACAAAACAGACCTCGAATTCAGGCCCAGTGGGTCGTTCCGAGCAAAATAAGACTAATTTGGGCCAAAACCGACACCAAAAATAAATCCCATCTTTTGGCGACCGGGTCAAAACCCGGTCAAAGACGAACCCGTCACAAAAACAGCCCAAGTGCAGCTTCTAGAAGTTGGCGCCCAACCCCATTTTCAAAAAAGATTACACAATCAACCAAGTCAACCATTTCCTCTTTTATCTCGATTTACCTTATCCACTCGATCGAGTGGATTGACCCACTCGGTCGAGTGGAGCGTCAAAAACCGGATCAGGCCCATTTTCTAGGGCACTCGACCGAGTGCACTAGGGCCACTCGATCGAGTGACCCTAGGTCGTGGGGTAAACTCTATAAATACCCCATGACCCTCACTCATTTCACAAGCTTTGGCTAATGCAAAATTACCCTACATTTTCATCCTAATCCTTCTACATTCTACACATTGCAACCTTAAGCAAGTACACATAAAAACCGAGTCCCTTGTCCCTCGAAAAAACCGTCTAATCCCTTTACGAGCAACGACGGAGGTGGAGCCCTTTCGAGGAGCCCCGCCCCAATGTACTCAAGGGCGTGACGTGATCGCGACTACTCATAGTTGAACGCATTCGATCCCATTTTAATTAGTGCGGAACCCGTTGACACGAAAACCGACATCACATAACCCGAAAGGGTTAGTTCCGATGTCGTGACGTAGAGGGAGGCATTCCGTCGCTAATTCAAACTTTCTTACGTAAACGTTTTCATAAAACCCCGACAACGGTATTATAATCGTACACGTACACGATTATAGTACCGGAGGTCGAGTTAAATCCAAATCATGCGATATTTGTATTTAATTTGACCGACCGTCGATTTTACAACTCAAAAACGAGACGAGTTAACACTCGTACAGGGGCTACTCGACTGAATGCGTAGGCTACTCGATCGAGTAGCGTTCATAAAACTGGGCAGACTACTCTCCGAGGACACACTCGACCGAGTCAGACCATGACTCGACCGAGTGGGTCCTGTAACCCAGAAAACCGAGAGCTTAAATGCAACATTTAAGCCTCGTCCTTTTTACGGCCTTTTAGTCGACACGTGTAAAGCCAATCACGTGAATCCATTTTCCAAAACTCACGTTTATCGTGACAACTCCTTTTACAAAAATCCGACAACGGTACTGTAATCATATAAGACATGATCATAGTACCGAAAAGCCGAACTAAATCTAAATTCGTCAATATTTCTATTTAATTCGGCCAACTCTCGATTTAAAACGCATAAAATCACGAGGCATGACTCGTACAGGTGCCACTCGGCCGAGTACATCTGCTACTCGACCGAGTAACACCCCAAGTCGTGGGCAGAAACCCTTTTTTAGGACACACTCGACCGAGTCAGTCCCGACTCGATCGAGTGGGCCCTGTAGCCCAGAAACCCGAGGGCTCTTTTTGCATCCTTCGAGCCTCATCCTTTTAAAAGCGACTTAGTCGACACGTGTAAAGTCAATCACGTGATATCCTTTTCAAAACACATGCATTTCGTCGCGGGTAAACAACTTTGATCGATTTTTTCGATGTGATAAGTTGGGACAAGGCATCGAGGCATGGGGTCGGGCTAGCATCACGCCTAGGTCCTATGTCTCCGTCCTTCGTTTGATGTGCAACATAATGTGCATTTAAACGGGGTTAGTCCGCTTACACGTTTTGCGGTCAAGTTTATATACGGGTCCGTTCCTAACATTTCGTTATTTATTATTCCATTTCTATATCGCTTACGTAATTTTTGTTTTGGCCGGGTTGTATTTCCGCCCGTGTAATCTGTACGTTATTTACGTCTGAGTTTCATTTATTTACTTGCTTATCGCTTTATAAATGAACCTCGCATGCTAAACCACTTTGACCATAATTAAGATGCATTAAATGACGTAGTTCACATACTATTCATATGTTTAGCTCGAAAACGCTGTTTGCATATCATTTAATCGTTTTACTAGCGCGCTCACACGAACACGAACGATGTCTTAGTAGAGGCCGCCATGTGCGGGCGGGGTTGGGTGTCCTTAGTGGGCTTCCCAACACGTACCCTCACCCCTTACTCAGAACCTTTGGTTTCCGGATGTCCGAAACCCTTGGCGCACGAGAGTCATTCTATATACGAAAGCCGGTTTAGACGGTATCGATATTGCAATGCAAAGGGACGAGCCCAATGAACTCTGAAATCGAAGTGGGCTTACTTTGTGTATAGCCCATGACGACATGGAGTGGGCTCGTATGGTTCCGAATAACCACAAAATTCGGTGGCGACTCCATTTTGACTTAAATTTCGAACCCGAGAACAATCTCACCACGAGATTCATTCGCCTACCCAAACCCGCGCGTGGCCGCGTCGGGGTGGACCTACGTCATGTCCACAGGTAGTTGCAATTCCCATAAAATGGGCAACCAAACATCATCCAAATTTATCAATTCTTATTTTTTTGGTTGCACGGGATCTAACAGAGTAAATTGATATGTCTTAGGGGTAGGGATGGCAATGGGTCGGATTCGGATCGGGTGAAGCCTCACCCGTATCCATCATTCGTCTCTATTCGCCCACCCGATCCATCCATCATCCACTAGGAGTGTCATCCATATCCGATCCACTCGTCATCCACGGGTGAAACGGGTGGTTCGGGTGATTTAACGGGTGATTTACTTGTACTACAGAGTATTATTTTGTGAAATAAATACCAAATCGAAAACAATTTCTTGCGAGACCTAGCTTGCGACTTACACCTTTCGTCGCCATGGTAGTATTATTTGAGTTATGTCTAGTCTAGGAAATAAAAATGAATAAGGTTTTAGGAAAACATGGGGCATTCTTTTATTCTCGGGTAATTTTTATAATATATATTTTTTAAATGGATGGATGTCGGGTGGTTAACGGATTACGAGTGAGATGATGCTCCACCCGCATCCGACCCAATCCATCACCCGTCTCATCCATCACCCGCTATTCATCCATTTAATCGGGTTTTCACCCATTTATTTTTCGCGGATGGATCGGATGTGGGGTGGATGTGGGTGAAATTGCCATCCCTACTTAGGGGTCGTTTGGTTGCCCTCTTAAATCATGAGAAGTTCAGATCTTGAGTTACGCTGTGTATGTAGGTGAAAACAACCATATTTTTTTTTACTAAGAGGTTAAATATTAGTGACATTTGCTACGATTATCGTGCATTGCTAAGTGTAGGTGACGATCATTTTGAGAAAGTGTTTTTAGCGTGACACATATTTATAACGTTTGATCTCGATTAAAGTTGTGATAGTAATTGATAAACCAATATGTGATTAGTGACACCACTTATTCAATCTAGAAGTTTAATTTTGAGCAAATAACATGTATCAGCCTATTCTTAAAACAAAAAATGCTTCTTTGTTTATTATTTCATCTCAAGTTTTGGAAAACTTCTTTGTATACTACGGAGTACATTGTTAGTAGTATTCCCACAAGCATTGTTACTTGTTAGTGAAAATATGAGTTTTATATATTAGGTTAGAAATATGAATACACTCTATTATTCAAGGATGTTACAATAATTGTATCAAGTTTTATACTACCGTATATGAGTTGTATGTTAAGCTATCTAATTACTGTAATTTATTTATTTGTAATTGTTCCGGTATGGAAATGGGTCCCTGACCTTGGGCTTCGCGGTTCTCCTCGACTCCGGGTGCATGCCGACGGTAATCCTGCAAGGTGAACTCCGGGCCCGGGGAAACCCCCGGGGCAAAGCCTCCGACGCCCAAGTCAGTAAAATATATGACTGAATATAGATATTTAGAGAGATAAGAGAGGTAGAGAGAGAATATGGAGGAGTATGTGTGAATTGATTGCCCCTTTCCCCTCACCCTAAATGGGGTATTTATAGGGGAAAGGGTGTAGTGACATCACTAGAGTGATGTCACCTATGGCATCAACATGGTGATCAGTAGAGGAGTCTCTCTGGGTCAGTTAATGACTACTCGTAAGGGGGGTCGTCTGATAGGGGGTCGGCCTCTAGGGTCGGCTAGGACCTAGTTGGGCCCTCTCAGTCCCGGGAGTCGGGCCTATGCGTCTGGTTTTTTTTATCCCCCATCAATTTGCCCTCAGCGGAGTCGGATACTGAGTATGCGGGTCCGGTGCCAAGCATGGTTGGACCGACAAACTAAATGACGGACTTCGTTTTTTATACAAAGGCACGTATTCATTAGGCCTTGTTGGCGTGTCTGCCCTAGCGTCATCTAGACTCTGTCAGGGCGTCAGACGTTGTACTCCTTGTGTACTCGGAGGTGTACATGGGGTCTATCATTCTGTACCTGGCGAGATAATCAGTAAGCTCCGTAATCGATGCTTCTGCCCTGGTATATCTCATACGGATGTGTCAGGGTGCCAGAGGCTTGCCAGGGTAGTTTATGGACCTTGTCTAGGACTTGGGGGCCGTGCCCCTTGCCTGTTTGGAGGCAGACATAAGGACTTACGCTTAAATACAAGCCCGAGTATTTACTTTTTACGCCTTGTCGGTCGGCGATCTTGGCTCGGCCAATCTATGAGCTTTGGTCGAAGCTCGAGGAACGTGCCGCCTGCCTGCTCTGATGTAGGCAGAATGACTTATATTTTTTACAAGGCCAAGTATTCATTAGGCCTTGTCAATCGAATGACCTACCTCGACCGATCATTGAACCTGGCCGAAGTTCGACAATCATGCCCCCTGCATGTTTGCACATAGAGATGGCAATGGACCGGATCTGGACCGGGTCCACTAGGATCCGAACCCGGACCCGTCAAAATTACCCTAGACCCGGACCCGGCCGGGTCCAAAATTTTAAGACCCGGATCCAGACCCGCCGGGTCCGGTTCGGGTCCGGGTCTACCCGCGGGTCTCACTATTTTATTTTATTTTGTCCTACATTCCTCATTTCTTCCAAATTTCAAATTTCGTCGGTATTTTTTATCACGTACAAAATTATCTACGACATATATTGTACTAAGAAATTAAACACTCTTACAAACTCATTCATAACGGTCTTAGGAGACTTACATAAATGCCCGACAACAAACTAAATTCACCACCACAAGTCCACAAGTTATAACTACAAGTTGGTATATGTTGGTAGATTTTTTTTAACTACAACAAACTAAATTAACCACATGTCTGCGTATGTTGGTAAATTAACTACAACAAACTACTCTTATTTTAACTACATGTCTGCGTATGTATGTTGGTAGATTTTTTTATTTATTAAAGTGTCGGGTCCACGGGTCGGGTCCGGGTCCAGTATTTCAGACCCGGACCCGGACCCGGTTTTTAAAAATAAGATCCAGACCCGACCCGGATCCGTCGGGTCTAAAAAAATGAGACCCAGACCCGACCCATATGGGTCCGACCCGCCGGGTCTGGACCGGGTCCTGGACCCGTTGCCATCCCTATTTGCACATAAGGACTTATGTTTTATATAAAGTTGAGTGTGCCTCAGGCCTTGCTGGCTCGTCTATGACGCCCGACCTGTCCTTGGCTTCTGGTCGAAGTCCAGGGGGCCTGCCCCCTGCCTGACTGGAGGTGGTCAGAAGGGATTATATATATTTTTATACAAGGCTGAGTGTGTCTCAGGCCTTGCTGGTTCGGCTTTGCCGCCTGGCCTGACCCTGGCTTCTGGTCGAAGTCCAGGGGGCCTGCCCCCTGCCTGCCCAGAGATGGCAGAGGGACTTATGGTTTGGCTCATGGGGACCGGCCTGACCCTAGCTTCTAGTCGAAGTTCAGGGGGCCTGCCCCCTGCCTGCCCAGAGGTAGGCATAGTGACTTATGGTTCGGCTTTGCCGCCTGGCCTGACCCTGGCTTCTGGTCGAAGTCTAGGGGGCCTGCCCCTAGCCTGCCTAGAGGTAGGCAGAGGGACTTATGGTTCGGCGCATGGGGCCCGGCCTGACCCTGACTTCTGGTCGAAGTCCAGGGAGCCTGCCCCCTGCCTGCCCAGAAGGTAGGCAAAGGGACTTATGGTTCGGCTCATGGGGCCCGACCTGACTCTGGCTTCTGGTCGAAGTCCAGGGGGCCTGCCCCCTGCCTGCCCAGAGGTAGGCAGAGGGACTTATGGTTCGTACGAGGCTGAATGTGTATCAATCCTTGTTTTTTGTTGGGGGGTCTACTTTCCCTAAATTTTGCAACAGGGGCTCCTCCCCTATTGCCCCCTACCCATTAGCTACGAGAATAATGAATAGGTGATGGGTAAATATTAATCTTGTCTTCGTAGAATTCCACATGGTGGTTGGCGGACCTAGGTGGTCTCTGCAGGCGTCGAGGTTGAGTCGTAAGTTGGCTGAGCTTGATCTTGGCTGAGCCAAAGCCGGTATGGCCGCGCCGTAAATCGCCAGGGCCGAACCGGAAATCGGTAGAGCAACATCTTGGCTGATCCGTAAGTCGGTAGGGCCGAGTCGTAAATCGGCAGGGCCGAACCGTGAATCGACAGGGCAGCATCTTGGCCGAGCCGTAAGTCGGCACGGCCGAGCCGTAAGTCGGCACGGCCGAGCCGTAAATCGGCAGGGCCGAACCGTGAATCATCAGGGCAGTATTTTGGCCGAGCCATAGGTCGGCTTTGCTGTATATCGGCTCAGCCGTGGGTTGGCTGAGCTGTATCTCGACCGAGCCGTGGGTCAGCTGGGTCATGTCTCTGTCAAGCTACAAACATTGAGCTTATTTGTTACCCATTTCTGCGACTTATCTTCACCATTTCCCGGGTATTAATTTTTGAGGAGTTTTTAGGAATTTTTTGTGACGGGCAAAAAGTTGGGTCATTTTTTGTGGTTGGTATTTTTTGTCTCACTACCTCGACAATTTTTGGCTAATATTTGTGAAGTATTTGTAAATTTTCTGTGGTGGGATGGAAAAGTTGGATAGTTCTTGTGGCCCATTTGTTCTTGTGTAATGTATATTCGACTCTAGCTAAATTTCGTTAATCATCGCTTAATGGAGAAGGGTATGACCCAAACAACCAACATAAAACCGGGCTAAGTGACCCAAATAAACATACAACGGCAACCCCACAATCGGTGGTGGAATAAGCCAGAATCCTCAAGTCCCCCCACCATGTTATAATAATGATTAACAAACTCCAAATCTGGCGCAAAGAAGTGTGCGTATGACAAGTAGAAGTTGATAACTACCACTTGGAAATATCAAGTTTAAAGGACCGAACTCACCTACTGCTCCGTTGAACTGCATCATGATGCTCGTCGGTTAGTCAGGATCGAGGACGTAGTCAACCATAGGTGGTCTGAGGACGTGGTGATCTTTAGCTTCGGTATGAGTGTCGGAGCCGGCTGCAGGCGTTGCGGATAGATGGCTCGTGGTGACGTCAGCAATCGAGGAAGGACGTCGGTCAGATGCCGTCAGAGGCATTCCTAAATAGCGTGCGGTGGCTTGGTAGGAGACTGTCTCGGTCTAGGCAGGGAAGACCGGAGATGGCCGAGAGTTTCTCGCAAACTTTGTTGATAAATGAATAACATGAATTTTTTTCATGGAAATTAGATCTTGATATAACAAGAAACAATGTTCTTATCCTTGATTTGCTATGAATTTTAATAGAATATAGTAGATGTCAACTTTAATGTATGACATTTGAACGTGAAAATGAATTTGGTATGCGGACTCCGTCCTTATCTTTTCAAGAAATCAGATCTGGGAATTGTAGTTGCATTTCCACCTCTTTTGCAGGCAATTAATGTTGAACGAGCTTTTTTCCTCACTATCTTGTATACCCAGTATGTTTAACGGGGTTTAAGTTTCGCCAAAAACAATTGTTTCTTCGACCCATGCTTGTTCACAGTGACGAACCACGACAATGGACTTAAATTGCTATACAAAGTATTCATTTTTGCAGATCTATCTCCCAGTTGCAAGCAGATCTGGAAAATAATATTTTGAATTGGTTGATTTTTTTTGTAAATCTATCTCAAAGATGTGAGAATAGATTTGGAAAAAATTGTATTTGAGAGTGGTTGATTTTTGTGGGTAATTCGTGAGCACAACCGTTTTCCTCACAGACGACGCCAAATTTTTCCGGTATGGAAATGGGTCCCTGACCTTGGGCTTCGCAGTTCTCCCCGACTCCGGGTGCGTGCCGACGGTAATCCTGCAAGGTGAACTCCGGGCCCGGGGGAACCCCCGGGGCGGAGCCTCCGACGCCCAAGTTAGTAAAATATATGACTGAATATAGATATTTAGGGAGATAAGAGAGGTAGAGAGAGAATAAGGAGGAGTATGTGTGAATTGATTGCCCCTTTCCCCTCATCCTAAATGAGGTATTTATAGGGGGAAAGGGTGTAGTGACATCACTAGAGTGATGTCACCCATGACATCAACATGGTGATCAGTAGAGAGTCTCTCTGGGTCTGTTAATGACTACCCGTAAGGGGGGGTCGTCTGATAGGGGCTCGGCCTCTGATCTAGGGTCGGCTAGGACCTAGTTGGGCCCTCTCAGTCCCGGGAATCGGGTCTATGCGTGTGGGGGTTTTTATCCCCCATCAGTAATTAAAAAAATCTTGATTTCTTTTAGATCTAGTTTTGCTTTAGACCGTGATATTAATCTATTTGGAGAAAATTTAGTATTTTTTTGGCTACATTGCTCGATATTAGCTTAGCTCTTACGGAGTAATATTTTTAGTGATAATGACTAGTATAAAACCCGTGATAAAATCACGGGATTATATAATCAAGTATTTTTCGTAGTCGACATAAGGTAATTAAACTATTTGGGACAAATGAAAAATGGATATGTAGACACCCAAATTTGGACCTGGTGGCTGCAGAGGTGCCCAGAAAACACCCGATGACGATAGGACTGCAACGCGACACAAGTTCGCGGTGTTTTAGATAGTTTTCTTATAGAACAGACCAAATAATTACTAGGAAAAATTAAAACTAACATGATGGCAGCCTTAGTCGTGTCGTTACGGTCGTATAGACACTAATTAGAGTCAATTCCGAAACCGGGACCCCGAGTCGGCCCCGAAACTCGAACCGAGTCAACCTCGAGTCAAGCGAGCCTCGGGATGAACGCCCGAGGCCCACGAAACCCACGACGCTAGGTCAAGCCGTGGGGAAGCCTTCGCGACCAAGCAAGATATCACACACCCTTCTCTCGGTTTTGGAAAGTATCAAAATCGTATCTTCAAAATTCCAACCGCCCCACCTGACGCGCCTGGGTCTCCCCACGCTCGGACCCAGGCACCTGAGTCCTGGTGCGCCCCAAGTCACGCGTCCATATGGGCGACGAGGGCCAAAAACACCTATAAATACCCCCCTCCGCCTCATTCATTCGACACAATTCAACTCTCTCTTCTCCCTCAAAAACTCTCGCTAAGCGCTCGCACTCCGACACCCGAGGCAAACATCCACTCGATCGTAGTTCCGATAAAAAAAGCGACATCGATGCTACTCCTCACCTTCGAGCACTCCACTCGATACCGAGGTGCCTGTGATCGACTAGCTCAAAACTAGTACCCAGGTTCTGCCGGATTAGCCGTAGAGCTAGCCCTTAGTAAAGAGGCTTTGCCGGAGTAGCCGCGGGAAGGTCAAACGGTAACGGGGTTCTTCCGGAGTCACTAGTCAAGCTAGGAGGATCCGCCTGTTGATCAAGTCGTCATTAGGTTGTCATCTAAACAAAACTTTCCATATGTGCACTTTCTATTATTATGCACTACGACAACACTAGACGTGGGCACTAGGCCCACAAACGTCTACTAAAATACGTAACGTCCCAACTTCAACCACAAATACTAAAATACGCTAAACAAACCCGAGTAATTCCGAGATCCGTTCTCAAGACTATCTATGCATCGAGTCCCGTTTAGTGTATACTCCGAGGGTGCAACTCCTCACAATGTGATTTACTTACATTCGCATTTACAAGTTTTTCGTATGATTTATTGCTTTTATGACCTTATAATCGCATGCTAAATCACTTAACACGGAATTCAAAACGTAAAATAACTAAAACTGAACAAAGCGATGGTCGGGTTCCATATTAGTCCAGGTGCTCGCCTTATTAGGTTCGATGCATCTCTATTAATACCGAACCGACGCATCTTAAGCAGAATACCAGGTAAGGTATACCACGAGAATGACTAATATCCGTATTATCACATTAAATCTGATTCGCTAATACGTATAATAAATAGTACTCTCTACTCTCCTACGGGCATCTTTTCATGGCCTGCCTGTCACGTGAAATCGCATGCAAAGAATGTAAACACAACTACTTTGACGACAATACTTACTTGTCCTCAAACAACCGACGTAGCAAAAGGAATAGGGTTAAAACAACGGATGTTACAGTACTTCCACCACAACAAAAGAACTAGGAAGTCAGCCCACCGATCGATTAGTAGAGGCCGCTATAGTGCGGGCGGGATTGGGTGTTGATATCTACCAGATGTTGGCTTCCCCCATACGTACCCTCACCCCTTACTCAGAATCGACGGTTTCCGGATGTCCGAAATCATTGGCAATGAGAGTCATTCCAGGCATGGAGTGCTTAAGGGTACAAGTCTGTATCTTTAGGTTCCGTGCCACTCAACCTTGAGCCGGCAAGGGGTCAAAGTTGACTTGAACGGTTTCCGAGTCCCCATAATTGACTCCGTGGCGACTCCACAAATCGGCAACGAATTCAGTTCACTAAAAATGTCGCCTTACCAAATGAATCGGCTTTTAAACATTTACAAGCATGACTCGATCGATTCCCAAACGGAAACACGGGTGCCCGAACCTGTCTAGTACAAGTCCGGATCGTCATCCAAATCGAGGTCCGACACTTCGCTCCGTATGCGAGATCGGACCGGCCCCCAGCAAGGAAGGGGCCGCGTGGGTGGCCGCCGCCACACGATGAAAACTGGGTCGGTCCCGCGCGGGGCGCCGGATGGTGCGGACGGACGTTCACAGTTTGGCGACTCCGCTGAGGATTTGGAAACAAGTTTCTAGTGGTGGTGTAACTTGAACGAGGTCGGTGAAGCTCATGTCTTAGTTCCTAGTTGTGGTCACTACAAGTTTTGGCCCTAAAAAGCCCACCCTAAACCGATATCAGGACAAATCGACCTCTTCGCGGTAAGATCTCTAGGGACACGCAGAGAGACCCTCGATTGACGCTTCGGCCGCCTAACGCGTAACCCGCCGGATTAATAAGCGGATAGTCCAAACGGACGGTATGACACTCATCTCCCCAAATCATTGTTGATGCCTAAGTAAAGACTATTCGTGGGCGGTAGCCTACCCTAACCTACCCGAGTCTGCATCCTGCATGAGTGTATGTATTCCTAGTTATGTGTTGCGTGTTTGGACAATACAACCCAAATAAAACACTAAAATCTGGACTCAACCACGCCAGCATATTCAACCGCACCCAATTCCGTTTTTTTTCAAGAATACCTCCTCTTTTCAAAACGACCGTTTAAACACCAATACTCCGACCAAATCATGGTTTCTAAAAAGGAAAACGCTTTTTTACGCCGTTACCATGGCAAAATTCACATTCACTAATTTCAAAAAAAAAAAAAAGCTTTTTAGTACCACCACCTTGGCCTATCCAAAACCTATTAGCCACAACGATTACCGTTAACACAACCGAAACTCCCAATTAATGGGGTTAAGGCCACCACGCGGTTACATTCTATTTCAAAAAAAAAACTTTTCACACACGTTCCGTTTAGCACAACCAAAGCTTCAATTAATGAAGTCAAGGAACCCAAAACAGTTACATCCTCAAAACACTTCTTACAATGCACATCCCCACCGTCTAATGCTAGTTAGTACGACCGACTAACGTGGGTCACCAATTTTAAAAGGACTTTTTCAAAAAGCAAAAATTTATAAGAGACACCATTCACCACCTAAGGATTTAGTCACACCTTTAGGAAGACTGTCATCAGACTTCGCGCTCCATCACGAGCGTCTCGCACCCCGCAAGTATCGAACTAATTAATTAATAGTAGTTCCGATAGAAACGTCACGTAATTATTTTAAAAAAAAAACGTTTTCTCTAAAAATAAAATGCATTCCTTTCAAAAGTATTTACATTTCGTCATCATTTTCGGTGCACACACATGGCAACTCTCTTACACTCCACAAACGATGTTGTCGCACCAACATTACACTATTTCTACAAACCATCCTTTTCAAAATTTTGCAAAACTGGTCGTTTTCAAAAGAAACATACATCCAAGTTCTTTGATCCTGAGCTGGGATCGTGATCAAACTCTTACGTCGTACAACAGTCTGTTTAACTGTCGATGTTAGCTATTAGGATCATCTTTACTTAAGGTCTTACATTTTTTTGGGGGTTGTCTCGTTTCGAGAAGTTCTCCTTAAACCTTACCTCCGAGGTTAGCGTCAAATCGTCTCGTTACAAAGACATAAAATTCGTAGGCAATTCGCCGAATACACTAAGAGCCTAAAACACCTCAATCCCTAAGCCAATGACCACACATGTGTGCAAGTCAAGGGTCTCGTTTCAGCCGCGAGCATTTCCCGAGTTCGTAGAGCATCCATGAATTCTTTTCTCATTAGCATTGCCTTTTCACAGTCATGACGGGGGATTCAAGCGTAGACGCAAGCAACCACAGTGGGACAATGCCGGGCAGTCCGTAGACAACACCATAGGAGCCCTAGCCGACCTGATCCGGGACTTACAGGCCACGGTCATTACGGTAAACGCGTCCATAAACAGCATAGATTCCCGCTTAGGTCACCTAGAAGACAAAGCCTCAGATGAACACCACACCCGAATCCTCAATGAAGCCCTTTTAAATTCCATCCCGCTAGGTGGGGCACCCGCCGGTCTCATCCCAAGCGATCCCGTTACCCCGCCTCAGGATGACACCCTCCAATCTGCTATGAACCGCATAAACTTCCTCGAAAACCAAATGCGCCTAAACCAGGGGAACAACGTCCACCTCAAAAATCATAGGAAGTTCGAAATGGTGAACGACCAATTACATGAGAACTTCTCCCTAGCCGACATACCCAAGTTCAAAGGAACTGGGGACCCCCTCAATCACATCCGGGCCTTTAAGGATTACATGGCCATTAAAGGGGTCAAGCCTAGCCTCTTCACTAGGATATTCCCCTCATCCCTAGGAGACACACCACGATCGTGGTTTTATTCACTTGACCCCAAGAAGGTGTCCACCTGGGATGACATCTCTGTAGAGTTCGCAAAACAATACGCGGATAACGCCGAAACATAAGTCACCATTAGAAGCCTCGAGGTCCTTTCCCAGAATGAGAAGGAAGGCTTCTCAGAGTTCCTGACCAGATGGAGGAGGGTCAGTACCCAGCTAGTAAACCGTCCGGACGAAGCCACTTTGGTAGAAAAATTCGTCAATAACCTTAGGCCAGCCTACGCTTCCCATCTTAGGTACCAAAACATCCACACCTTTAAGGAACTATCCACCTTAAGAATACGCCTAGAGGATGATATGAAAAAAGGGGTATTCTCCAAGATAATGGGGAAGGGTTACCAGGGACCAACCACTTCCTCCGGAACCCGATCTTATGGAAGTAACAAAACTGAGGAAGTACACCTCGTTGAACCAACTACCCGGGGAAGAGCAAACTTCACCCCTAGAACGTTCTCCAAACTAGGCATCACATACACCGAAGCCTTAAAAAGATTAACCGAGCAAGGAAAGCTCGAACTGATAGGTCCAACTGCGGACCCACCGGCGGACAAGAGGGCAAAATCGTGGGATGCGAATAAATACTGCCAATACCATCGTGGCAACGGCCACGACACAGAATCCTGTTTTCGACTCAGACATACTATACAAGACATGATAGAAAACGGGACAATCCCTCTTCCCCCACCTGAGAAACCCAACAATACCACGAACCCCTTTAGTGTCCACGCCATTTTCGATGATACTATCAACTGCTCTCACCTTGTCCCCCTAGGAGAAGAGGTCTTAAACATTGAGGACGAACCAGACACCGATCCAGAACCCGCACCCCTCGACCTCGTAACAACTATCGAGAGCCTAACCCGCCTAGTTTCACAAATACTCCCTGTACTTCTGAGAATTGAGACTAGGATCACCAATATCGAGGGAAGACTCGAGGAACTTCCCAAACCTCCTGCTTCCACATGTAACAGATCGCTCACGGGGAGGGCATTGGCTTACCCGAGACTATCGAGCCCAGGAAGAAGTTCACCCAAATCGGGGTCAGTTACGCGGCTGCACTCCGAAGATTAACCTCCCTTCGCCTTTTACGACCCATAGGACCCATGGCCGATCCTCCACTTAAGCATAGATCCCGCCACTGGTCTAAGGCAAAATACTGCCACTACCACAGGGGCAACGGCCACGATACGAAATCCTGTACGTTGCTAAAAGGTAAAGTTGAGGGGTTAATAAAAACGGGGGTAGTTAAGACCGCACTACTAACAAAAAGGCCCACTCGCTTCTTAACAAATAGCTCCGAAGAAAGGGGTCTCAAGCTACTAGAGCACCTCGGGTTATCCCACGATCAGGCTCTAACCATGCTAATATCGGACGGATTGCTCTATCCGTTAAGTTCGACACTTGATCCACCCGCCGGTAAGAGGCCGTCACACTGGAATGGTGACAAGTGGTGCCGGTACCACCAAGGCCGAGGACATGACATTAGCGAATGTTGTGAATTTAGGCAACAAGTTCGCCACCTCATCCAGGAAGAAAAATTCGGGGCGTATCCCGAGTACGAGGGTACTAAGACGCCTACTGAGGCCAGCAAGTCCACACCCGAGTAAGAGTCTAGTTCGTCTTAGGGCCTAGGCTAATAAAATAACAAATCTTTCGTCTCCTTGTTCGTCATCGAGTCCAGAGAGGTGCGAGGGGACATGTCCTCCATCTCCCTCAATATCAAATCATGGGCGCCTAGCCCATCTACTATTATTATCAATAAAATGGTTTTTTTATTTTGCAAACATGCCTCGACAAACGCCTGACTTTCTTTCAACAAATCAACTTTAAAATGCTTAAAAACCCGACTTTATGCCAATTATCGATAACAACTAACTAAAATGCAAGGGCTACTGCAAGCAGCCCACTCGACTTCACCCTAAGAAGGAAATCGGGAATAACAACCTTGGACTCAACCACCACTGACCAAATAACAATAAACTTGGAAGCAAACAAAACGCCACCCGACCAAACTTACCAACAACACAAGACGAGTACGAAGCCTGTCTAATAAGTCTAAAAAACAGCCATATCTCTAAGAGTCAAAAACCTTAGAGTCCACAGAGATTCATTCCTAGTAGTCAACCAAGCCGCAGGAACCTGGAAAGTCTATAATGAAAACTTAACCCCATACCAAACCAAAATAGAAACAATGTCTCGGGAGTTCACCGAAATCAACCTCATACACATACCCCGCGAAAAGAACCAACTTGCTGGCGCATTATCCATAGTAGCCTCACTAATAAACATGCCCGACCACCTCTTCTTCATGCCCATCTGTGTACAAAGAAGCGAACAACCAGCCTATATCCACAACCTCAAAACCGACAACGCCACCCAAGAACCTTGGTACAAAGCAATCCTAAACTTTAAAACCCATGGGTCATATCCACCTGAAACTAATGCCAAAAACAAAAGAGCCCTACGAATACAAGCCACCCATTACGTCCTGAATCAAGGCCTACTGTACAAACGAACCCCACAAGGAGTCCTCCTTAGATGCATAAACAAATACCAATCCAAGAGAGTCATGGAAGAGGTACATGACGAAGAGTGCGGATCCCACATGAGTGCACACCTACTAGCCCGAAAATAATGAAACGGGGTTATTACTAGGCTACCTTAGAGACAGACTGTCGACGTCACGTTCGGCACGACCATAATTGCCAAAAATTTGCCAACATCCAACACCAACCTCCTTATCCTCTACACACTATAGCCACACCCTGGCCCTTCTCTACCTGGGGAATAGACATCATAGGGAAAGTACACCCATCTGGGACTGACGGACATTGCTTTATTTTAGTAGCCGTAGATTACTTCGCCAAATGGGTGGAAGCCGCCTCTTACACCGTACTAACCTCAAAACAGGTAGTCAAATTCTTGCAAAACAACATAATCTGCCGTTACGGTATACCTCATGAAATCATTAGCGATCAGGGGGCTCACTTCAGGGCCGATACCCAAAAAGCTCCTAGACAAATACAAAATCCAAAGACACAAATCTTCACCCTACAGACCGCAAACCAACGGGGCCGTAGAAGCAGCCAACAAAACCATCACCACCATCCTTAAGAAAATGATAGACAACTACCGAGAGTGGCCGAACAAAATCCCCTTCGCCTTATGGGGATACCGAACATCCTATAGAACACCCACCGGAGCCACGCCATATTACCTAACCTACGGTTCCGAAGCCGTCCAACCAATAGAGCTAGAAATACCATCACTAAGAATATTGGCTGAAAGTGGTATCCCTGAGGAAGAATTGAACCAAAAATGGTACGGCAAGCTAGTACTCCTAGATGAACGTATGATACATGCCCTATCCAACGTACAAGTCTACCAACAACGCATCCAACGAGCCTTTAACAAACGAGTGAAATCCCGAAACATACACGAGGGAAATTTAGTGATCAGACCCATTAGAGCACCCATTCCCATCGACCCTGGAGGAAAATTCAAACCAAACTGGGCGGGACCCTACCTCGTTAAGAAAACACTCTCGGGGGGCCCCGTAATCCCTACTGACCTAGATGGACAAGAATTCTCAACCCCGACCAATATGGATCAACTCAGACGATACTACCCATAAACACCCCAGAAACCACGTACCGACCTCCGACTTAGGGGGAAACAAAAAAAACCAACAGCAACAACAAAACAAAAAAAATCAGTTCGCATCGATAAATGGCATAAACGAGTCTAAAGCAGAGTCACTCACACTTTTGTAAAGAACTACGATCATGGTTTTATTCCGCCCGAAAGCGGATACGTTAGCAACCCTTTCCCGGGTACAACCAAACAACTAAACAAAGGAGTCGATTAATCGATTCATGAGCAAACCGGGATTCATCCCACAACCCGGTCAACGAGTGATTTAAAATGACGAAGCACAAACGACGAGCCGAGGACGGGGTGAAAACCCGAAAGGGCGCCCCGGGCAAAATGAAGAAACGAGTTGCGAGCCGTCGTTAAAAAAAAAAAACGATGAGCCGAGGACGGGGTGAAAACCCGAAAAGATGCCCCGGGCAAAATGAAGAAACGAGTTGCGAGCCGTAAAAAAAAACAAAAAAAAAAAACAAAAAAAAAAACAAAAAGAAAACAAAACAAAAGGGTGAGCCGAGGACGGAGTGAAAACCCGAAAGGGCGCTCCGGGTAAAATGAAGAATCGAGTTGCGAGCCACCACGAAAAAAAAGAAGGAAAATAAATGTGCTTCTCATTAAAAAAAACTGCTTAAATCGAGCCTTTGTCGAGGCATCAACATCGAGCATCCAAAATTCGAACGTCCCGGAAAATTAATAGCATGTCTAAACTCCCCCAAAACTAATACTAATATGCCACATAATATCAACTAATACAACATAATATTAAACGGCTGGACTCTACCGGTCCAACTTATCCCTACCCTCAACATTCGGGCATGATTGCTTGCATTTTTCCTCTTCAATTTTCCGAAAGCACGCTTCTAACGCCCTATCCAAACGTGAGTCCAGCAAATCCCAGTTCCTCTGCTCTTTCGCAGCCTTAATATGGGTCTTGTCGGTCTTGGCCCGTTCGGATGAACTGACTAAACTAGGATCGGTCCCACTGTCTCTGGTTAGGCACCAAGTCTCTCGAGTCTCCTCTTCGCCTCTTAGCAGAGCTGTCTTTCTAACTTTTGAAACGGTATGTCTTGATGGGCGTTCACAAACCCTCTGCCGGACAGAAGTATTGTCGGTCGGTTGATCAAAGGAGTGCAATAACTTCCGTTCCCAGGACACCCTAAACCCCCTAAGCAAATCCTCGGTCCAAGGATCAGGATTAGAAACAACCTTAACATCATCTGGAATAGGAGGTCGGATACCCATTTGATTTGACAACATGCCAGGGTAAATGTAAACTTGATCCTTCATGGATAGTAGTAACAAGGCCCAGGTCGAAGACGAAAATGGAAACCCAACGCACCCACTGATATTCCACCACGGGATGGACCACCTGATGACAACCTCTCCCCTAACTAAGTAAGAAAACCAGTCCTCCTCTTCAGGACTTTTATTCCACACCAACACCATCTTCCGGCCCGTGAAACCCCGATAGTTGTAGTCTTTGAAACACCGGGGAGAGTCGATTAAGCCGAGCCGCTCCTGCAACCAAACCTGCACAAAATACGACGAAGCATTGCACCCCCGAAGCCAAAATAACCACAAAACAAATAAAACCAAACTACAAAAATGCAAAAAAAAAATGCACACCTGTAGGATTACCCTAGAGCCCCGAGGAAGTCTCCTCTGTGCCGGAACACTAGCGTCAAGACCCAAAACGAGTTCACCTAAAATAAGCAATGAGGGTGATCGTCCACGATCCATAGCCGCTACCACATCCAACACTCGAGGGTTACCCCAACCTTCACGTGACCGCACATCCTAAATAAGATAATAACAAGCCATAGCAATATTGAAAGCACGCCTACATGCCAAGGTCAAAACATGACGAGAGCCAACTTGTGAGAATGTCCTAAAAAGCAACTCTAGATTAAGACCTTCCACACCAAAATAGCCTCTAGCCTCCTCTAATGAAGAAAGGTCCCAAAAGTGATAAAGTCGTTCCATGTAAGCGCCATCCCCACAAGCCACACAAGGTCGAACCGAACTCCACCCGCCAATAGCATCTATTTCTTCGGGCAAAGGACAAACTTTACCCCCGAGGAAAGCGAAAATGTGGTATTTCGAGTCCCAAAACCTAGAGCATGCCCGTAGAAAATCATCTTGTACCTTGACTCGACTTAGTGCAACAACTGTCGACAGACCATCGTTTGAACTAACCTCGGAATGACATTTCTTAAACAAACCCGCCCACTCGGTCAGAACATTCCCGAAATCCGACATAACCCTAGATATGGTTCTATACCTTACGGACATCCTAGTATGCCTAGGACATACACCCACAACACGTATATATAGCACTAATCCCACAAAAATTAAGAAACAACGAAAAATTCCATAACTCGGGACTCGGACCGCACCGGCCCACGCGCCCGAGGGTCCGCCCGCCTAAGCCCAAGCGACCCGGAAGTCAATTGCCTCAGCCCGAGCGCCTGAAGCCAAGCATGGCTCAACCCGAGCAATCCAAGGATAGAAACTTGAGCCCCCTAAGATCGTCATGGCTATCATCTTGCGTCAGAAACAACCTCACAAAATCATTAGAGCCCACCCCGAAAACCGAGATGCCCATGTAAGAGCCACAGAAATGCGAGTTCACTCGTCAGACGCACGAGACTTATACGTTTTTTTATTCTTTTTTAGGGGGATAAACTACCTCACCTAGGCGTGTCTTAGCCTATTAGCGGTCATCGTCAAGTCATGTCTGTAACAAAGCAATTTTATAAATATATAAAAGTGGCCTAACTTTTTTTTTTCAAAAGTTGCTCGAATTTTAAACTTCGGTTCCATCCTGAATGCCAAACAATCGCGCTCATCTCTGGATACATGTAACCAAACCACATTGATATTTTACATTTCGAGTCAAAAATGTTTTAACTGACGTACTACCTGATCCGATTCCCGGCTCAAGCTAACGCATTTCAAAACATCCGAAAAAGCTGTTTTCATCCTCTCACGCAACGCTAACGCACCCTAAACCAAGTCATATCGCAAAACGAACAAACACAAAAGTGATTACTTGTCAATCTAGGTACACAATTCGTCGAACGAAAACGCAAGATTAATCCAACTAATTCAAATACTAAGAATCTAAAACAGATATACAAAATATACAAATCCTTATACAAATCAAGGCTAAGAAGGACCCCTAGAAGCCGCGCTGACGGCAATCACGATCTCACAAAGCTGATCATCCAACCCTAAGTCCTCCAAGTCTATAAGGGGAGACTCACTACCGTCCATCCCCGACAACATATATAAGGTGGCCATTTCGGGAATACCTCCAGCCTCCTCCATAGCATCCGTAGCCTCAGCATCGGCCTCAGCCTCCCTTTCGACCTGATGCCTAGCCTCACCCTGAGCTGAAGTCTCACCTCGGGACCGGGCCAGCTGCTCCTTCAAGAAGGCGATCTCGTCAGCTCGAGATTGCAGGAGCCGTTGTACCTCAACCTCTCTCGCCTCGAGCTCGGTCACCCGAGTCTCCAACTGACTCACCATATCCGGAACATCCTGCAAATACACTTAAGCGTTAGGAAAATACACCAACAGCCTAGAAAACCACTTTAGTTGCGTAAACTCACCGATCGAGGCCCCGAAGTGTCACGGGAGACCCTTGAGGCATAGGCCCGGAAGCGGTTGGCTGTCTGCCACAACCGCTGATGGCAAGCCGAGGAAACCTG
The DNA here is from genome assembly GCA_958450325.1 of Agrostemma githago. Classification (NCBI taxonomy): domain Eukaryota; kingdom Viridiplantae; phylum Streptophyta; class Magnoliopsida; order Caryophyllales; family Caryophyllaceae; genus Agrostemma; species Agrostemma githago. The sequence continues at coordinate 6,844,768 of OY288249.1, read as the reverse complement.
AAATACAACCATAACATTTAGGCAAACCGACCCTAATTCTTAAAACCCAAATGAAGAACACAAAAAGAGACTCACCCGGTACACCCGGTCTCGCCACTCTATCCCGACGTCCATCTCCTCGGCAGAACACGGGGAGAGGGGCTCAGTAAAGTGTATCCCAGCTGCATCCACTCTAAGCAGGGTCAAAGGAAAATCTGGGGGCTCGATTTCGTCAGCCGGGTCGGCCAGCTGAAAAGACAATAGAATTGGTCGGCCAGACGACAATGAAACAATAAACCACAACACAAATCTTTGAACCAAAGTTAGAACCTTACCACGAGGCGGTACCAAGCCAGGCGCCGGGAGACATGGGACAAGTAGGAGGCACCAGGCACCAAGAGTGTATCGCCTCTGATAAGTGTGGTTTGTAGTGCTTATTTGTTGTGTTTGGTCCCGGTTTCTCTTGTGGAATCGCTCTTTGGAGCGATTTTAGAGGCTACTTACGCTTCTTCTAGTTTTTGTTAGGTTCCTAGGACCATTATTGGAGATATGGAGCGATTTCGACTCGTTTCCGACACATTTGGAGCCATCGAAGAGAAGCGACGATCACTCGGTAGCCTATACTCGATCCCGAGACCTTGGGACCCATTCCCGAGCCCCTTCGACCCGATCCGAGCACTGAGAATCGATGAGAAGCCTAACGAGAGCAAGGAGGGACCGGACCATATTAGAGGCCTACAAGACCCATCCCGGTCGGGACAACCCTCATCCCGGTCGGGATGAAGTGTAAACAAAGAAGCTCTTCTGCTGAGTCAATCGAGATGGGATGAAGCCATCCCGGACGGGACCATGAAGCCATCCTGGACGGGACCATCCATCCCGAACGGGATGAGCCTACTGTAGCCGCGTGACTTCTTTTCATTCTCCTTCACTCTTGTAACCTTATAAATACCTCTCCCTTGTATTGTTTAAGCATCTTACATTACCTTAGACTCCTCTACACTATTCTAAACCCTAGATAGACTCTCTTAAACCTTAGTTTAATCTTTCATTAATCTTTTGTTAATCTTAGTTTAATCCTAGTAATTAGTCTTGTATTAAGGGAATTCTTCAAGATTCATCCAAGCTTGACAACCTTGGGAGATTGTTTTGGGTTTTTCTTATTAATGCAAGTTCTCTTCTTTTCATCCACTTTGTAGTTGGTATAATCTCTTTTCCTTTAATCTTTGTAATCATTCAAGGTTTAATCTTTACATATTGTTTATTGCTCTTGTTAGTTTATAATGAATGTTTTGTTATTTATGTTGATTTCACTTGATAGTGTTAGATTTAGTTTTACTATGTGTGAGTAGACTCTTTGTGAGGTTATTAGGGGGATTAGGTGTAGATTATGGGTAATTAGGGTTTGATTAAGGGAAAAGGTGGAGTCTTTGTTACTAGTCACTTGTTGAGCACTCTATGTGTTTGTGGAATTGCTTGTTTGAGTTGTAGTGGCCATGCTTCTCATGCTTGTTTTTCATCTTCTCATTTGTGTGATCAATTTGTGGTTGAATGCTTATGTTTTGGGTAATACTTTGCATGAGTATTCGGGTTTAGTCTTAGACACGAGAGTGCGGACTTAGGTTTTGACGCGAGAGCACGGACCGACCTTAGTAACTAGGTGAAACCTATACCCTTGACTTCCCAATCATCCTACTACACTTATGAACCCGACCTAACCCTACTCCTTCCCATATTTGAATTATCTATCTCTTTAGTCGATCTTTCTCTCTAGTTTAGTTGCTTAGTTAATCTTAGTTGTTTTAATTACTTCTTGTTATATCTAGTCCATTGTTAGTCTAGTTTCATCTCCTTTCATCAACATAGTTAGTCAACTCTCTTCTCTTTGTGTTGTTTGGTGACTTAGCCTCGTTTTTAAGTAGACCTAAGTCTAGACCCTCATAACCGTCCCCGTGGATATCGACCCGACTTACCCTAGCTACTAGTTAGGTCTAGTTGGTATTACTTGATTGGTAGGACCCACGGCAAAACCCTGCCATCAGCCTCCCTCTCCGTCCCTATCCTCGAGAATCTCTGCGGCGGTCGGCGGTCTGAACATGGTCCGGGGAGGGTCAACTGGCACCCTGAAGTCGTCATAAAGGCATTGACGCACCAACCGCTCGCCCAGGTACCAAACCGGGCGAATCAACGCAGGAAGAAGCATCCTCCTATAAATTCGTGGCCTCAGCTCCGCGATCACATACCCGGGCATGCCCTCGTAATCAGCCCAAGGGCGGGCCACAAACTACACAAGAAAAACCAACTTCCTAATGAATCCTGAGACTTGGGGGCTATGCTGCGTTGACACCTACTAAGAAAATAAAAACATCTGCTAGCTATAGAAGGAAAACTTACATCCTCAATGCGCAACTTGTTAACCAGCCCATTTTCTATTGGATAATGGCTGATTGTGCTCTTAGGCTGAGCCAGCCTCCACTCAATTCCCGTCGGGAACCTCTCCGGGTGCACCCGTACCGTCTTGGGTGCCAAACAAGGGAAATAGGAATAAACCCAAGCCCGTAGAATCCCAAAGCAAACTTTAGCATAATCAAGCCAAAACTAAATGAAACTTCAAAAACAAAAGTAAGAGATGGTAACTGACCTCTAGTATAAGGCCTGGACCCATGATAGCCACGGCTTAACCCGACCCTATCACCAGCGGCCTCACCATGACTTTCAAGCAGCGAGTCATCTCCGCGAAAGCCGCGGTCACCCAATCAAAGCGTCCCAACTGAGTCAGTTCAGCTAGGAAAGGCAAAATCCTAGTACTGAACCTCTCGCCCTTGTCCGAGAAGTGGGTCGACCCTAGGAAATACCACAACCACAACCGGGCATCCTGGTCCGGTGTGTTGGGTTCCCGACCCTCTAGTACCGTTATTCGCTCAAAGTGGTCGGTGATATAAGAACTTACTATCGTGTGAGGCGTGTTATATGCCTCACGCGGCAAACAATCTTCGATAAGGCCCCGCACCTCATCACTATCTAGACTAGGGCCTTCGGCAGCCCACCTAATCCTATCTGGACCCCAGGACAAACCACTAATCATCCCAAAATCCTCCAAGGTCATCCCGACCTCCCCAAAAGACATGTGGAAGGTCGAGGTAGTGTCATGAAAGCGATCTATCATCGCCCTAATCACCATGAGGTTACATTTAGTCTGACAATCCACCAACCTAATCCATTGTCTGACCACGGGACCTAGTGCGGTCCTCTCGATAATCCCCTTTACCGCGGGGGTCAGTTTCTGGTGGTAGACGTCGAGACACGTAGTAAAGCCCGAGAAAGTCCTCATCGGACCTGGGGGCTGCAAACCAAAACAATGCAAAGATGAACAAAACAAAACCTAGCTTAACCCGAGCAATAAATAGCAAAATCCGAGTCAGAACCAAATAAACACGAATAGGACACTCACCAGACCCCGCACAATGCGGCTAGAAATGTGGCGGTCAAGATGAAACATCAGTTGATGGCCGTCCCAATCCCGAGCCCACTCGGGATCCTCGTAAATAATCTTCTCGTTCTCCGATACCGGGACCGGAACATGAGCCCTCCTAGCCACCGTCTCCGAAAGCATGCGCCTCTTCACTCTATTAAACTCGGCCTCGTTAATGGTCTCAGGGTCGCGTCGCTGAGACGAGACACTCCTATGCCTTCTACGAATCCCTTGAGGAGTCTGTGAGCTTGCCCCGACAACCTCCTCCCTAGCGCCCACCGAAGAAGTCCCCTCGGGACGCTCGGTATCACCTCTAGCTGTAAACAAACCCAAAACAAAAAAACACAACAAAGCATAGCTCTAGTCAAGCTAAATCAGCTTAAACAGGTCAAAATAAGCTCAAAATTGCGGATAAGAATATCAAAATTCCAAGAAAGCCACTAGCACACATTTTCGATCCCGATCACAGTGGAAGTGGTTTCGGGAAAATCCGGAATCGTTACGGCACCTTTTGGTCCGTCTTAAGACACACAAAACCCAACGGAAAGGTTCTAAAGGTCATCCTAGCCCTAGCAATCGATAATAGAGCTACCCATAACCTCACGGACACTATTTGAACAAAAGCACGTAAAATAAATACGGGAATAATCAGAAAACAATCCTTAAGCCTAGCCTTCTAAATGCATTTTCATAAAAGAGTCATTATTGCGCCTCGAACATCCTTATCAAGCTTACAACTACTTCAACAAGTTCTAGTCGACCTCAATTTAATAACGAAATCAAGCACAAGCATTGAAACTTAACAAGTAAAAAACACCAAAATCAATTTTCTAGGGTTTCCAACAAACTAACTCCTAATCAAATCAATCAAGCAAAATCGACATTAAAGAAGTAAAGAACACTAACCCGGAGTCGACATTGTCGTAAAAGCCAGAATCGAAAAGAAATTCGGTGAGAAAAATCGAAGAAGTCGAGTTTGGGGCGAAGAAGGTGACGCGTTCGAATTCTTTGTGTAATAAACGAGCACCCCAATTTTCGCATTACTTAGGCAGGCCCGATCCACAAAAAACGGACCGCCCCAGCTCACGCGCCCGGGTCCTGGTGCGTTGGGGGCTGAGCGCCTGAGTCTTGGAACGCTGACGGACGCGCGCCTGAGTAGCCTAGTCCAGACTAAAACAAAGCGAAACGAATGCAACTCAAGGATAATACACATACACCGACTGAGACAAGCCAAGCAACAATAACAAAACAACTACTAACTAACGTCAATAATACACTATCGACTAATAAAACAAACGCTTAACGCTGCATCCGGACACATAAAAAAAAACCAAGATTAACATAAGCAGACTCTTAGCCAACTCAAACCCAAGATCAAAATAAAATCAAGAACAAACCCGAACAAAATGAGACAAGCCTGCAAAACAAATTAAGACAAACTCACAAAGCCAACATTTTAACTAAAACAAATAGACCAACAACATTTTTGCCCAAGGGTCAGAGATATCCCGGAGGCACATCAACAACATTTTTGCCCGAGGGTCAGAGATATCCTGGAGGCACATCAATTTTTGTTCGAGAGGAGACCAACGCCCTCGAAGGAGTCTTATACCTCCACAACAATTTTTATTCGAGAGGAGACCAACGCCCTCAAAGGAGTCTTATACCTCCACAGCAATTTTTATTCGAGAGGAGACTAACGCCCTCGAAGGAGTCTTATACCTCCACAGCAACTTTAATTCGAGAGGAGACTAACGCCCTCGAATAGTTTTATATCATTTTATCTTGTCCTAGGGGTCATTAGCATCTCAAAGACGATTACTCGAGCGTAGACTAATGCCCTCGAGCGTTTTATATCATCAAGGGTTCACAAGCAGCCCAAAATATACTCGTACAAGTAAAGGCTGACTTAATGCGTTGTTAGCGCGCAAAAACACTTAAAATTAAACGAAACCTCTAAATAAACTGAAGAAGACAAAGCGCGCGCACAAAGAATCAAGAACAAGATGTCAAACAGCGGCCCGGGCCCCAAGCAATCAACCACAAGTGAAGACGTCAGGTATGACTTCTCAGCCTTGGCTGGCGAGCCTCACCACGTAGTCCAACGGACTTAAAACGACCTGACCGGACAGCCACTAGGTCGTAATCCTCGATTGACCTGGGTGGCTATACTTTGACTTTTGCCTTGTCCAAGCCTCAGTCAAAGTGGGGGCTTCTGTAGACACCCGAATTTGGACCTGGTGGCTGCTAGGGGTGTAAACGAGCCGATCTGAGCTCGAGCTCGGGTGGGCTCGGGCTCGGCTCGTAAATTTGAACTCGGGCTCGGGCTCGGCTCGAAGCTCGTCGAGCTCAAAAAATTGAGGCTCGAGCTCGGCTCGTAAAAAGCTCGAGCTCGTACCAAGCTCGTTTACCATTATATTTTTTCGTCTCTTTATAAATATATATAACTAAAAATAACTTTTTTAAAAGACAAAAAAAATATTGTTACAAAATTTTAAAGTATAATAATTATAAATATCAAATAAACATATATTTTGAATTATTAGAATTTAAAATTATTAAACTTATAAAGTAAAAAAATAAAAAATAAAAAACGAGCCCAAACGAGCCTCCGAGCCGAGCCTTACTGAGCTCGGGATCGGCTCGGATTTGAACAAGCTCGGCTCGAGCTCGAGCTCGAGCTCGTTTTGACCGAGCTTGAGCCGAGCTTTGACCGAGCCGATTCTGAGGGCTCTACGAGCCGGCTCTATCGTTGACACCCCTAGTGGCTGCAGAGGTGCCCAGCAAACACCTGAAGACGATAGGACTGCAACGCGACACGGGTTCGCGGTGTTTTAGATAGTTTTCTTATAGAACGGACCAAATAATTACTCGGAAAGATTAAAACTAACATGATGGCAGCCTTAGTCGTGTCGTTACGGTCGTATAGACACTAATTAGAGTCAATTCCGACACCGGGACCCCGAGTCGGCCCCGAAACTCGAACCGAGTCAACTCCGAGTTAAGCGAGCCTCGGGATGAACACCCGAGGCCCACGAAACCCACGACGCTAGGTCAAGCCGTGGGGAAGCCTTCACGACCAAGCAAGATATCACACACCCTCCTCTCGGTTTTGGAAAGTATCAAAATCGTATCTTCGAAACTCCAACCGCCCCACCTGACGCGCCTGGGTCTCCCCACGCTCGGACCTAGGCGCCTGAGTCCTAGTGCGCCCCAAGTCACGCGTCCATGTGTGCGACGAGGGCCGAAAACACCTATAAATACCCCCCTCCGCCTCATTCATTCGACACAATTCCACTCTCTCTTCTCCCTCAAAAACTCTCGCTAAGGGCTCGCACTCCGACACCCGAGGCAAATGATCCACTCGATCGTAGTTCCGATAAAAAAAGCGACATCAACGTTACTCCTCACCTTCGAGCACTCCACTCGATACCGAGGTGCCTGTGATCGACTAGCTCAAAACTAGTACCCAGGTTCTGCCGGATTAGCCGCAGAGCTAGCCCTTAGTAACGAGGCTCTGCCGGAGTAGCCGCGGGAAGGTCAAACGGTAACGGGGTTCTGCCGGAGTCACTAGTCAAGCTAGGAGGATCCGCCTGTCGATCAAGTTGTCACTAGGTTGTCATCTAAACAAAACTTTCCATATGTGCACTTTCTATTATTATGCACTACGACAACACTAGACGTGGGCACTAGGCCCACAAACGTCCACTAAAATACGTAACGTCCCAACTTCAACCACAAATACTAAAACACGCTAAACAAACCCAAGTAATTCCGAGATCCGTTCTCAAGACTATCTATGCATCGAGTCCCGTTTAGTGTATACTCCGAGGGTGCAACTCCTCACAATGTGATTTACTTACATTCGCATTTACAGTTTTTTCGTATGATTTATTGCTTTTATGACCTTATAATCGCATGCTAAATCACCTAACACGGAATTCAAAATGTAAAATAACTAAAACTGAACAAAGCGATGGTCGGATTCCATATTAGTCCAGGTGCTCGCCTTATTAGGTTCGATGCATCTCTATTAATACCGAACCGACGCATCTTAAGCAGAATACCAGGTAAGGTATACCACGAGAATGACTAATATCCGTATTATCACGTTAAATCTGATTCGCTAATACGTATAATAAATAGTACTCTCTATTCTCCTACGTCCATCTTTTCATGGCCTGCCTGTCACGTGAAATCGCATGCAAAGAATGTAAACACAACTACTTTGACGACAATACTTACTTGTCCTTAAACAACCGACGTAGCATAAGGAATAGGGTTAAATCAACGGATGTTACAGTATTTCCACCACAACAAAAGAACTAGGAAATCATCCCACCGATTGATTAATAGAGGCCGCTATAGTGCGGGCGGGATTAGGTGTTGATATCTACCAGATGTTGGCTTCCCAATACGTACCCTCACCCCTTACTTAGAATCGACGGTTTCCGGATGTCCGAAACCATTGGCAATGAGAGTCATTCCAGGCATGGAGTGCTTAAGGGTATAAGTCTTTATCTTTAGGTCCCGTGCCAGTCAACTTTGAGCTGGCAAGGGGTCAAAGTTGACTTGAACGGTTTCCGAGTCCCCATAATTGACTCGGTGGCGACTCCACAAATCGGCAACGAATTCAGTTCACTAAAAAGGCCGCCTTACCAAATGAATCGGCCTTTAAATATTTAAAACCACGACTCGATCGATTCCCAAACGGAAACGCGGGTGCCCACACCCGTCTAGTACAAGTACGAATCGTCATCCAAATCGAGGTCCGACACTTCGCCCCGTATGCGAGATCGGACCGGCCCCCGGCAAGGAGGGGGCCGCGTGGGTGGCTGCCGCCACACGATGAAAACCGGGTCGGTCCCGCGCGGGGCGCCTGGCGGTGCGGACGGACGTCCACAGGATGTTGGACCATATAGGTAGACTTAATAATAACGAAAGTTCCTGTAGACTTAATAAGAAAGTTAAATAAATTTAATTTTCTATGCAGTACTCTGTACTAATTTAGTAGAGCACGGTTTCTCGTTAGACCTACTCTTCATGATTCATTAGTTAGAGAATATGTAGATCAACCAAACAAACAAGGAATAGAGGTTTGATATACTTTTCCACTTTAAGAGGTTTGATACACTCCTCTCTCATTAACGTTATTGAGAGACATTTCACATGTGGACCGGAGAGAGTTATTTAATTAAAATTTTCATGTTATTATGTTACTTGGAGAACTTAAATTCTAAATATTTTTATCATCTTTATTATTCTAATTGCAGATGTAAAACATGACCCAACCGCACCACCCTATTCTTTCATAGGTCAACACTCGTTAGTTATGACATGCAACCCGATTGAGTTGAACCCGAGAAATACACCTATTAATTTACCAATTGGTCGTAGGAGACAATAATTTTACGAATTTATAGTAGTCGTGCAAAGTAACATATATATAGATATGCTCTCATACTAAAAGCTAAAATCGGGAACATGCTTATCTACAATATTTTATATATTAAATAACGATTTAAATATATTTAAAAACGAGTAAATATACTAAAGAAACGATTAAATATAAAATAACGACTAAATATACAATAACGATTTGTGGACATTATATAGGTCCACCCCGACGCGGCCACGCGCGGGTTTGGGGCGGGGAATGAATCTCATGTGATATGGATCTCGGATTGAAATTTAAATCTAATTAGGAGTCGCCACCAAACTTTGTGGGAGTTCGGACCCATTCGAACCCACTCTATGTCTTAGTGGGCCGTGCACAGAGTACGACCCATTCCGATTTCAGAGTTTATTGGGTTCGTCCCTTTGCGTTGCGATACTGATTCCGACATTATTGGAAATCGTGTATTGAATGACTCTCGTATATATGCCAACGGTTTCAGACATCCGGAAACCATGGTTCTGAGTAAGGGGTGAGGGTACGTGTTGGGAAGTTCACAAAGAACACCCAACCCCGCCCGCACTTAGCGACCTCTACTTAGATATCGTTCGTTTTTCATGTACGCGCGTTAGTTTGACGATTAAATGATATGCAAACATCGTTTTGACTAAACATGTGAAATATGTTTGATTTACGTCGTTTAATGCATCTTTGAATTAGGTCGAAGTTGTTTTAGCATGCGAGGTTCGTTTTAGTACAATAAAACAAACGAAGAAAATAAAGCGCCAAAATAGAAACAAACGAGTTAGTAACGATATAACGGTTTGTAAAAAAGATTAGAATGACATAAATGTCACGATGCATGGTTTTGAAAAGATTATGACACGTGATAGACTTGACACGTGACGACCGAAGTCGTTGAAAATATTTGATGATGCTTATGCGATGTGTAAAACCCGCGTTCTTTGTGTAGAGGGGACCACTCGGTCTTGTCATGGACCAGACTCGATTGAGTGGTCTCTCTACGGGCCTCTTGTTCGCTTTTTGGGGTGCCACTCAACCGAGTGGGCTAGGCACTCGGTCGAGTGCCCCCTGTACGGACTGCTGTCGGCTTTGAAAAACGTTGCTTTTGTGATTTGCTTTTAATTTTGAAAATCGATAATTTTGCTAAGTCGTGTATTCGATACTTGATTATAAAATCAAAATCTGATATTTAGAGTGGATTTTGTAAAAAGATGTTTGTAAATCGAACTAGGACGAGATGTTTCCCTCTGCGTTATAATGTCGTATTAGTCTTTTCGGACCATGTGACCATTATTTCGGCGTCAACGGGATCGTGCTTAATACGGTTTATTGATTGATCCTTTAGATCCGATATTCGACTATAAAGTCGATATCGTATCCTAGGAAATAATGCTTTTAGAAAATAGTACGATAATATCGATATTAGAAACGAGAAAAAGAAAAATAATAAAATAATAAAAAACGTGAAGGAGACGAGAAAGACAGAAGAAAAGGAAGAGAAAAAAAGGAGAAAGCGGGATTTGTGACACCCTCAACCTACATGCTTAATTATCTCGAAAACGGACTCGTAGTAGCGGCCTAGGCGCGGGAGCGTTAAGATGTATATAGGTGAGTTATGGTGTGTATGGTTAGGGAGGGGATTTGACGAGTTTTGCTCTCGGGTCTTTGACGAGTTTTGATCTCGGGTTTCCTAGAGGATTTCCAGGGGAAAGGTCGGGATTGTAAAAAGTATAGGATTGTATCGCCTAGGATGTTGATGGTTGTATGGTTGTATGGTTGTTGTCGTTGTGAATTATGTTGTGTTGTGTGTGCAAAGAGGTGTATTTATAGGAGAAGGTATCCGGCTTTGGCTAGGAAAGGAACCCGATTTGGATAGGAAAGAAACACTCACTTTGGATAGGAAAAGCCGGTTGTAGATGAGAGGAAACACCCGGTTGGGATAGGAATAGATTCCAGTTTCGGATAGAAAAGAGGCCACTCGATTGAGTGATGTATGTCACTCGATCGAGTGCCTGATCTGATGCCCATTTCTACGGGTCATACGAGCCTACTCGACCGAGTGGGTTGGTCCACTCGATCGAGTGGGTCTAGACGGATGGGAGGACTCTTTTAGAGATAGAGTTTTATATTTACGGGAGAGTTTTAGTTCCTCCTTGTAGCTGATTTTTGTGGTATTTGACTTCAAATCGGATTTCCGAAAGCTGCGTGACATATTTTACATCTCGGAAACGCCTTTGACCGGGGTTTGACCCGGTCGCTTAAAGACGGTTTTACCCTTGGCGTCGGTTTTGACCCAAATTAGTCTTATTTGACTGGGAACGACCTACTGGGCCTGAATTTGAGGTTATTTTTGTGAGATTTGTACTCCGTAAAAAGCCCAAGCCAATTACTAACGATTTTGAGCCCATATTCGAGTATGCTAAAACATGTTCGCGTCCGATCATCATCGGGTATTTTTTGGGAACTGCTATAGACACCTAGCGGCCAAATGTGGGTGTCTACACGATTAAATATAAAATAGAAATAACGATTAAATATAAATATTAAATAGTGTTAAATAATGATTTCACTATAAGAAATCGGGTTCCGGGCGTCCAGATCATACAAACGCCCACATGGCGTCTCTGCCCAAAAAAACGGACGTCCACTATCGGAAGCCAAGTGGGACGTCCGAAGCATATATGGGAGGAAGTTTGACGAGCCACTATAAAAAAAACGGGCGTCCACAATCAGACGCTGTAAGGCAAACACGGGCGTCTAACTGTGGACACCATAAAAAAAACAGGCGTCCATAATCAGACGCCATAAGGCGAAACATGGGAGTCTGACTGTGGACGCCATAAAAAAAACACGGGCGTCCACAATCGGACGCTCGTGCCTCTGATGCCGCCACAAATACTCGCCCACCCCCTCGCCCGTCATCATTCTTAAAAAAATCTCTCTACTTCATCTCTCTATTCAAACCCGCGCGCCATTTTCATTACCGTCTTCAATTTTTTTTCCTACTTCTACGGTATGATTCATGTTTCTTATTATACTATTTATTAAGTTTAATGTTTAATTTCAGTTAGGTTGAATAATTAATTTTAATTTTTTCAGTTACTATTGTCGATTTGATATTTAGTGTTGTTAGGGTCCTAATTGAGTTACATTGTTTGTTTGCCCAAGTCATTTTGCTCAATTTTGGTTAGGTAGATTGTTGGTATGACCTTCTTCGGGTTTGTTGATTGATTATGTGAGGAATTGGGTGAGTATGTGAATATATTGGGTGAGAATTATAAAATGTTACTAAATTGTTTAGGTTGAATTGAGTGAGAATTGTGACTACATTGTTATTATAAATATGTTAATAGATTTAGGTGAATTCTAAATTAATTATATTAAGTTTAGGTTGATTGTTTATTTTTAGTAAAAATATTTGTTTTAGTTAGTATTAAATTAAGTTAGGTAAATTCGAGTTTAATCGGTTGTTATATAATTTATTTTTACATAGAAAATGAAGAGAATTGAACGGAAATAGATGTACGAGGGAAGACTTGATAAGAAAAGATGCCCTACTGTCGAATTTGTAAAGGGTGTTGAATCCGTTTTGGAATTCGCTAAACGTTCACCTGACTATGCGTAGAAAGGTGAAGTTAGGTGTCTATGTCTTAAATGCAAGAATCTAAAAGTTTTAGGGTAATTGTGGTTAAGAAAACATGTCCTCGTGAATGGTTTCTCGCCCAATTATTATCGTTGGATTTGTCACGGTGAGCCATCTCAAGCTGAGGAACCCCAGATCCAACAAAATTGGGGGGGTTGAGAAGAATGATAGTTGATGTTGTCGAGTGCAACATGTTTAACAACGAAAATAGCACATATATGAATGATGACTCACCTGACCCTCAAGAGTCTAACCTACAAGAGCTTAACCCACGAGCGAAAGCGTTTTTCGACATGTTAGATGCTTCAGAGAAGCCGTTATATGGAGGGTGCGATATGACTTTGTTAGAAGTCGCATCTATGATAGTGAGTCTGAAATGTGTGTTTAACCTACCCTTCGCTTGTATAGATGGTTTTTCCGCCTTGCTTGAGAGAGTCATCCCAAAAGATAACATCATGACCCGAACATTCTATACTACCAAAAAGGTTGTGAAAGGTCTTCAACTTCCGCATCAAAAGATTGATGCTTGTTTCGATGGATGCATGTTATTTTGGAAGGACGATGCCATGCTTGATGAATGTAAAAGATGTGGTAAGGGTAGGTATAAAACGTTTGAGGGAGATATTGTTTTGAGGGGTAGAAAAGGAAAAAGTGATGATAGGGGTAAGAAACCGATACCAATTAGTCAGCTTACTTATTTCCCCATTGCACCTTGACTTCAGAAATTATATTCAACCAAAACCATAGCTGAGCAAATGAGATGGTACAATGAAGAAATTAGGGTACCAGGAAAGATGTGTCACCTGAGTGACTGTGAGGAGTGGTAGCGTTTCGATAGAATTTATCCTCAATTTCCAGCAAAACCCCAAAATCTAAGACTTGGGTTGTGTACTGATGGATTTGTACCCTTCGGTCAGTTTGGTAAGTCTTACTCTTGTTGGTCTGTGATGGTCACACCTTATAACTTACCTCCTTGGTTGAGTTTAAAATAACCTTTCATCTTTCTATCTTTTATTGTTCCCGGACCAAAAAACACGAAAAATCATTTGGACGTTTACTTACAACCTGTGATTGAGGAATTGAAACAGCTGTGGGAAGTAGGGGTGGAAACATATGATGTATCTTTGAGACACAACTTTCAGCTGAAAGCAGCTTTGTTGTGGACTATAAACGACTTTCCCGCATATGATATGCTTTCGGGGTGGTCTACTGTGGAGTACTTTGTTACTTCGTCATAATTTGGATGTGATGCACATAGAGAAAAACTTTTTTGAGCAGTTGATTCACACTGTGATGAATGTGGATGGTAAGAGTTGTGACACAACAGGGTCCCCACGAGATGTGAAATTTTTTTGTGACCGTCCTCAGTTGCACATAAACGAGATGGGTCCAAACCCAGAGCCGTCTATAGCCTTGACAAGGCTCAGAGAAATGCATTGTTGAAGTGGGTAGAGAAGTTGAAGTTCCATGATGGGTATGCCTCTGACTTTAATCGATGTGCCGGTCATAAGAATATGAAGTTACAAGGGTTATAAATTCATGATTGCCATGTATTTATGGAGAGGTTACTACCAGTGTCATTGAAAAAACTTCTACCATCGACGGTGTGAAATTCTATACTGAGATATCTCAGTTTTTCCGAGATTTGTGTTCTTCTACAGTATCAATTGAGGACATGACTCGGCTGGAGGATCAAATTCCACAAATACTCTGCAAACTTGAGATGATCTTCCCACCATCCTTCTATAATTCCATGGAGCACCTACCCGTCCACCTGCCTTATGAAGCTAAGGTTGGAGGACTGATCGTGCCCTAATCGGATCTGTCGTTTATCGAAGAATGGGGGATCAAACAATATTTGTAAGACTCGCAAAAATACAAAAAAACTAGTGTATTCGTGGTAAGTCGAGGTCGGTCCACAGGAAACGGAACGGAATTGAGTAAAAAGCAACGTGTTTGAGATCTAGTGGGGGTTTTAAGGGCCGAGTCTATACTAAAATGCAATAAATAACAAGAGATGATCAAATAAGAAAAAGGTATTAGGGGGAAGTCGGGATTCGGAAATTGGGGTCTAAGAAAATTGGAATCGGTCGGTCACAACATTGGTAGAGGGAGAATGCCACCTTTAAGTTTTTTCACCCAACTCACCTAAAAATCCGCTTTCGCGTAGAAGAAGGGTAAGTCTCAAGTTAAGGTAATTTCTACCCCGAGTTTCCCCATATTGATATAAATGAGTCAAGGTCGGTCTAGTTGGCCGGACTAAAACAACAATGACACAACAACCTCAAGCAAGATAAACCAACAAGCAAGCAACCAACCAAAAACTCCTCAATTCAAATAATCCAAGATCCTCCTCCTTAAATCCCCCAACAAGAAATCTACTCACACATCATGATGGAAACTAATAAAACAATGACAATAGAGAAAACAACAAAAACAAACATAATGATTAAATCTGGGGAAAATAACGACAAAACAATAAGGAAAATTACGATCCACTAATTAAACTAGAAAGCGATCTAAGACAACATAAACAAAATCTAAAGAAAATAACAACAAAATGATGAACAAAATAACAATCACCAAAACAGAACATAAAACGATCTAAAAGCGATGCGAATAAAATCTAGAGAAACTAATAACAATACGATGAAGAAAATAACGATCAATAAAATAAACTATAAGATGATCAAAGAACAATGCAAGCAAAATAATAAGAAACGATGCAATAATGAAAGAAAGAAATTAAATCTAGTCTAGAGATTAGGGAGAGGAAGAGAAATATATACCAACTATGAAGAAGATCAACAATAAAGAAGAAGATTGCATAAATAAATAAGATGAAGCTTGATGAAGAGGAAAAAGGATTTGTCATTAATCCTTCAATAATCTCCAAGAATCTTCAATAAAAACTTGAATAAATCTTCTACAAAGCTTGAATAAAGATCTAAAAAAGTAAATTGATGAAAACTATGAAGAACTCTAGCTTACTAACTAAGTTAGAAGAAAATTGATCTAATAAAATGGATGGTAGTAATGTGTTTTAATGAAATGCTAAGTGAGAGATACTAAGTGGTATTGTGCAACTAAGTAGTGTATCTATATATATAGTAAAGCCTTAATAGATCCTTAACCCAAAGCCCAAATCCAATTATTTGCTCCATTAGTGAGACTTCCACTCTTTGTGTCTTCATATGGTGAAACTTCATCACCCTGCAAAATCCGCTATACACGGACCAATACCACCGGGTGAAACTTCACCCGATGAATCTTCTTCCAGATTTGCTTTTTTGGACATCTTTACCGTCGGGTGAAACTTCACTCGATGGGTGAAAGTTTCGCCCGGTCATTTTGCCCGGTGGAGAAGCTTTCCTGAAGATCTTCGGGGAGGTAAAATTATCGTCGGGCAAAACTTCGCCCGGTCATTTCTCATCGGGTGAAACTTCACCCGATGGTTTTCTGACCTCTTTTGTTGTCTCATTCTTCATCGTATGATTGGATGGCTTTGAACTTTAAGTTTTGTGCTTTGCTTTTCGGACGGTATTCCCCTCTCTTGTGCTCGTGGAAGCTTGATCTTGTTTTCGACGCCAAATCCTATCAAAATTGATAGAAAAACTGCCAAAAACACGTAAAACGCACAAGAGGGACGCTAATGCGAGAAAGACTCAAAATAAGGCGATAATCACATTCTAATCTCGCAAAACGAGGGAAAAATGAGTCTAAATGGGGGGGGGGGGGAAACGGTCTAAATTTAGCACACATCAAGGACTTGTCCAATACAGATGGATGTTCCCATTTGAAAGGTACTTTTTTTGCAATTAATTTAATTTGTAACTCTAATTAAAACATAGTTAATATTTATTAATTGACTTGCTCATATTTTGTATGTAGGTTCCTTAACCATTTAAAGAAAAAAATTGGTAACAAGGCTAGGTGATGCGCGTCAGATTGTCGCCTATCTAACACGATCAAACAAAATTTATAACTCCAACTAACTACTACGTAGTAGCGGTAAGCCGAGATCGATCCTCAGGAATGGAACACATGGGAAGTCGAGTCTAAGTCTAGTCTATTGATTGGGATCTAAGAGGGGTTATGATTGGTCACAAACTGAGCTAATGAGAACGATAGTAGTATAATAACAGGAAATCAAGTAAAGGGAAAACGTTAGGGGGTGTCGGGGAATTAGAAACGGGATACATAAACAAGGAATCAAGCAAACAATGTACAATCGATAAGGAGCGAGTTACCCTCTTCGGTCCCCACCTGTCACGTAGGTGACCCGAATTTCCTAACTCGACCATACTAAAACCCGCCTTCGCGGTGATTAAGATAGGTCACTAATCGGAATTACCCAAACCCCGAGTTTCCCCATATTGATAAGGGTGAATACAAGTCAACGATATTGATCAAGTAAGGTCGACACGAATACAATAATTCCAAATCAGACAAATCGACCCAAGTATATCAATCACCAAAAATCCATAATTCATGAAATCAAATTCTTCATCCCCTAACCCCCTAACTAATAATCTACTCACTAATCATGAAGGAAACTACAAAAACAATAACAATAGAGAAAAAAACAAAAACATGCATAATGATTAAATCTAGAGAAAATAATAACAAGACAATAAAGAAAATCACGATCTACTAAATAAACTAGAAATCGATCTAAGAGCGATAAAAGTAAGACTAATAAAAATAACAACAAGACAATTAAAACGATCTAAGAGCAACACAATTGAAATCTAGAGAAAATACCAACAAAACAATGAATAAAATTGCAATCAACAAAATAAACCATAAAACGATCTAAAAACGATAAATAAATATGATCAAAACGAAACAATGATGAAAGAACAAAATTAAATCTAGTCTAGAGATTAGGGAGAGGAAAGAAATATACCAACTATGAAGGATGAACAATAAAGAAGAAGATTGCATAAATAAAAGATGAAGGTTGATGAAGAGAATAAAGGATTTGTCACTAATCCCTTAATAATCTCCACAAATCTTCAATAAAAACTTGAAATAATCTTCTACAAAGCTTGAAAATAATATCTAGAGAAAGGAAATTGATGAAAACTATGCAGACTTACTACTAGATTACTATCTAAGCTACTAGAATTGTAGAGAACTACTAAAATTACTACTAGAATGATCTACTAATGGAGGCCTAATGGAATGGTAATGTGCAACTAACTAGGGTATACATATATATAGTAGTTGCTTAATGGATCACTTAAACCAAAGCCCAATTCTAATCTTTGCCTATGAATGAAACTTTGCTCTTGAATGAAACTTTGCCCTTTGAGTGAGACTTTGCCCTTGAGTCTTCATAGGGTGAAGTTTTGCCCTGCAGATTCTCTCCTAAATGGACGAAATACCGTCGGGCGAAGTTTTGCCCGGACAAAATCTCGCAGGGTGAAATTTCACCCTATGAACTTTTTTGTCCGAAATGGCAATTTGGGGAGGAACACCGTCGGGCGAAATTTCGCCCGGTCAAATCTCATCGGGTGAAACTTCGCCCTTTGACTTCAAAGGGCCATAACTCTCGTTTGATCTTTGATTGGGGCGTATAATATGTCGTTGGAAAGCTAAGAAGATAAGCTTTCACCTCCAACTGAAATCGCTTTGATCCGAGGTCTATAACTCTAGATATATCCATTTGAAGTTCGACCTCTCCGGAGAAGACGCCCAATGGACTATAGTTTCGCTCTTTTGCTCAAGGTTTCACCCTTTGATGTTTGGACTTCGCTCGTGGAAGCTCGATCATGCTTTCGGTGCCAAATCCAATCAAAATTGATAGAAAAACTACCAAAAACACGTAAAACGCACAAGAGGGACGCTAATGCGAGAAATACTTAAAATAGGGCAATAATCGCACTCTAGTTTCGCAAAACGAGGGAAAAACGAGTCTAAATGGGAGAAAAACGGTCTACATTTAGCTTACAACACTAGGGTAAATGGTTCTATTTGTAATGCCTATTTAACAGATGAGATTGCAAATTTATGCTCCCTTTACTCTGAGAAAGATGTCCATACTAAAACCAAGAATCCGAACCTTGAGAAATCGGGGGGTTATTGATCCTAACATACCTGAGTTTTTTCAAATTAAGGACGAGGAAGGAACATCATCAAATGGGGGTTCTAGGATGTTAGATGAAAAGGGATACAATCGAGCTCACCTTTACCTACTTTCCAATTGTGATATTTTGGATCCTTATGAGAAGCAATTTGTAACCGAATTTGTCGCCGCAAACCCAAATGTGAATGTTGATGATGTTTGGGGTAACCATGATGAAAAGTTTCCTAGGTGGCTTAAGGAGCATGTAATTGCCTTAGATATACATGATGATTTGGTTAGAAATTTGGCATACGGTCCTTTGCGAGAGGTTAGAACCTGGAACCGGTATTCGGTAAATGGGTTCAATTTTCACACATTCAACTACGGGAAGAATAAGGCTAGATGTAATTTCGGTGTGACTGTTTCTTCTCTTAATGGTGATGAGTACTAAGGTATTTTGGAGGATATCTTCGAGTTGTGTTACGATGGTAGCGAACATGGGTATAGAGCTGTGATATTCAAGTGCGAGTGGAAAGATAACTCAGTGAATGGTACAAGAGTGCATGAACGTTACAAGCTAGTTTGAAGTTAATCACACTAGGAAATATCCTATGTATGATCCTTTCATACTCGCACATCAAGCGGAACAAGTGTACTTTGCTCCTTATCCAACCACTAGAAATGATAGCAATCAAAGTCAATGGTGGGCAGTCTTCAAGAATAAATCACGGGGGCAAATAGACAACACTCTTTTTCAGGAAGATGTTGTTTCAAGGGGTATGCGCTTATCTCCAAGTGATGAAACCATATTCTCAGATGAACATCATAATGAAGAGGTTGAGGAAGATTCAGAGGATGATGATGGTAGTGGTGACAATGATAACATCCTTATAGATGCTCGGGAGATGCTTGAGTAGGACGACAGATAGGAGCAGAAGGAGTGGAATGGTTTGGAGGATGATGATGTCGACGACAAGGAGATGGAGAAGGAAGATGAGGGTGAGGGTGATGACAACGAGGATAGCGAAGACGAGTAGTAGAACGATATTAATTGATAGGTTTTATTTATCATTGTTATACTCATTTGTTTTACGCTTATTAGAACTGTCTTTTATCGATAATTCTGATTGGTAATTTACGATACTGTTTTTAGCAAGGTTAAGATGCCAGGCAGAGGAAGGAGTCGGGGTGGAAGCAGTAAGACACAGACCTCCCGGGAGCAAGACTTGGAGGAGGAAGTGATCCCCGAGACAGTAGAGGTGGAGGAGTAGCAGCAGAAGGAGCAACCACATGAGGGACATCAGGCGGATGAACCCCCGGTTGGCGAGGATGGTAGGGTGATACTCGATATCGACAACTACTGGTAATATAATCTAACGTTTATACCAAAAAATAATTGTTGGAATATTTTTGTAAGATTTCTTGCCTTCGACATTTCTCGAAACGGTGTAGGTTTTGGCGACAGGATGTGGTGGCGGGGTGCACATTAAGCTACGTGGTTGACAAGGGCTTGAGGTACACTTTTTGGGCTCAAGGGCCACCACACCAGCGTCGACAATGGTTCAACAACTTCAAGGTGCGTGTGTTTTATTTTTTTACTTACTTTGTCATTATTTTACGTTTGTTCAACAATTTGAAGGCTTTGTATATCTTTTCGTTACTAACAATTCTCTCAATTTTGTAGTTGAAGTACTCTTGGAACCCGGAGCTGGAAGGACATGCATGGGAGCGGTACAACCAAACTTGCAGAAAGCGTTTCATGGACGTCATGTACAAGCGCCATGAAAGAGGAACTGCGCCGAAAGACTTGGAAGGTGTAGTTTTAAATAATACTCGAATGTTAACAAAGAATCTAACTTCAGTTTGATCTTAACTAATATCTTTAACACTTCAAATTTCAGGTGAAGCACTGGCGAGGTGGATCGCAAACCATGACAACCCGAAATTCAAGAAAAGATCGGAACGGGCAAAGAATAATAAGCTAAAGAACGCAGAAAAAGAGGGGAAGGCAAACCCTACCCATCATCGGGGTGCTCAGTCATCTTGTCGTCCAGCGTTGAAGGCATGATTTTTATTAGTATAGTAATTTTTAAATTCTCATAAATTATACTTGCATAGTAATTGCCTAACATTCAACTACATTTATTAGGTCCAAAAAGAAACAGGAGAATGCCCACCGCAACCAAACTTTTCTTGGACATGCATGGGAAGACCGATGGGGGGGGGGGGGGGGAGCAAGATTTGTCACGAAGAGGGATCAAGCAATTTGGGTAAGCACTACCTATTTCAAATAAGTTCACTTCGTCTTAGTCTATTTTGTTAAGTAACTTTACCAATGTCTTCATATAATACCTAAAACTGAAGTAATTGTTGTTTGTTGTTTATTTAGGATGCCTACGTCGGCCGGACCGCCGGCACCTGTTCCGACCATACCCAAGACCCAAATGCTGCATACTTTGAGGTCATGGATGGGTATAGGAAAGGAGGTGTGTACGGTGTAGGGAATGCGCACCCCATATTTTTCACACCTCCTCCCCCACGTGTTGGCGACACCTCTTCACAGACGGACTACACGTCTGTGGCTCTAACCTAGATGCAATCTAAGTACGAGGCGGACAAAGAGGAAGACGCCCGAAGAGAGCGAGAAATGAGAGCACACCTGGCGCTTCAAGACGAGGAGATTAGGAGGATGCGCGAGGAAATGCAACGGTGGAGCACCTTATTCGCCAACTGCAATCAAGGATCTACTCCTCCTCCTCCAGATGATAGAGACCCCTTTAACGGGGGTGGTGAAAATTCAGGTGCCTAAGCTAGCTTCCCGGTTAGTTGATGTACTATGGTTGTAAACTTAATTAGTTACGATTACCATAACTTTGAACTAACTTTTATGTATGTCAAATAACTAGGTAGATTTTATGTGCTTGTGTTTTATGACGACGAATTTGTAATTATTTATTTATATTACCGTCATTTCATCTTCAATGACGTGTTGTGGAATGTGCGTGGTGTGGATGACGTGGTCTGATTGAATGTGTCGTGGTTCGATGTGTTGTGATTGTTGTGTATTGTGCTTGTGAATTCTGGTTTTCGGCAGATTTTGGCTAAGGTCGTAAACGTTCGTTTACGGCCTTGTAGGACCAGAATTGGCGTCCACTATCCGACACCAGGCTAGACGCTATGTGGACTGCAATACATCATATAGTCAGCGCCAAGTGTCTGACAGTGGACGCCAAGTTTGCGCATGTGACGTCCACTATCAGACGCCAGGTACGTGACATATCGTCTAATAGTAGACGCCAATTTCACATACTTGGTGTTTACTGCCAGACGCCAGCTTTCTCAAATGGGCGTCCATTGTCAGACGCCATGGTGGACGCCCGTTTCTGGCGTTAGACTGTGGACGCCCTCTATAAAAAAGGTGACTGCTCTAGGCTTCTACAGCCTGGCGTTTGACAAAAGGACTCCCGACCTCAAAAGGCGTCCATAAACGCAGGCCATTTATGGACGCCCGAGACCTTAATTCTTGCAGTGTTTATTAAATAACGATTTAAATATACTAAAAAAAATATAAATGTCGATAAAAAAACAATTAAATAAGGGTTATTTAACGACAATAATACCAACTATTGAGCGTCTTTCCAAAATAATACCAATTTCAATAAATCTAAGAATAATACGTATTATTGGAGTATGTAGTTAAACCAGAGTAGTATAAGTGACTCTATAACCTGCCACATCAGGTTATCTAATTAATATTTAACCTGCTACTTATCTTCCATCTTCCTTTTTAGACCTGGAGAACAGGTGAACCGAGTCGGGTTTAGGTCGGGTCAAATTCAGGTCATGCCACTTTCATGTTATAATAATTGGGTTGACTTCGGGTCGGATCGATTAATTTTGAGTTCGGGTCATTCTCGGGTTTGCTGTTTTCAATTTTTTTTAGGGATATCGACTCCTTTTCTATAATAATAGACGGGTCAGTTTCGGGTTAGCTCGGGTCAATTCGGATTACGGGTCAAAATCAGGTCTTCAGTTCGGGTGTCGTGTCGGGTTCGGTTTGACTTATTCGGGTTGGGTTAGTTTTGTCAGGTCTACTTGTCCTTACTTCTCTCCTTCATCCTTCTTCATTTTTTTCTATATGTTTCGTTTGGATTAATGTGTTGATTTTGGTGTAGGATTGTGTTATTAGCTAGATTTGGTGAGGTTGAAGGAAGAGGAAGGCGGAGGACATTAATGATGTTTAATGCTCCGTACACTAACACTACAAGAAAATGGTACAAGGGCGACTGACTGGCTTGCGTCTGGAACAGTGGACGCCAATTTGGCGTCTGCTAAATAAATCGGGCGACCACTATCGGTCGCTAAATTTGGCGACCAATGTGTATTTGAGTAAGTGTATTTTTTTTAAAAAAATGTACGTAAAATTGGAAGTCGGGCGACCGACAGCGGTCGCATAATGGAAAGTCGGGCGACCGCTATCGGTCGCCATTTGCGGTCGCTAAATTGACATATGAAATCCCGCCCATATCAGCCCAATTACCCCCTTCTCGTCCTTCATATCAAAAAAAAATTACTCTCTTACTTCTCTCTACCTCACCTGACTCATCTCCCTCCCCCAAATTCCTACCAATTTCCTCAATTTTCTCTATTGTTAAGGTTTGTTTTTCTTTTTTTATTAAGTTTGATTATTTATTTTATGTTTTGTTATTATTAATTTTGATTAGGTTAAATCATTTAGTTGAACTTTTGTAATTATTGAGTTTGGTTTCATTTCTAATGCTTTTAGGTTGCTAATTAAATTATCATGTTAGTTTCCCCAATATTAATTAGGTAGATTGCTAGTTAGCTTGAGATTAGGGTTTAGTGATTGATATTATGATGAGTTGTGTATTTTGGGAGTATATTAGGTTTGGGATTAGGAAATTGATTGTGTAAATATGAATTATAAATTTAGTCAATGTTATTATGTTTAGTTGATTATAAAATATGAATTCTAAATTAACATTATTATGTTAGATTGGTAGTTAGTATGAGGTTAAGTTTTGTAATTGGGTATTTTGTAAATATATTAGGTCTATAATTAGGAAAATGAGATATGAATTATAAATTGAGCCGATGTTATTAGGTTTAGTTGACTTGAAACTATGAATTCTAATATAATCGTTTGTTATATAATTTATTCTTAGATAAGAAATGAAGAGAATTGAACGAAAATGGATGTATGGGGGAAGACTTGATAAGAAAAGATGCCCCACTGTTGAGTTTGTAAAGGGTGTTCAAGTTTTTTGGATTTTGCTAAACACTCACCTGACTACGCGTCGAAAGGTGAAGTTAGGTGTCCTTGTACTAAATGCAAGAATATTAGATTTGTTGATCTCATTATGGTTAAGGAGCACGCCATCTCAAATGGTTTCTCGACAAATTATTATCGTTGGATTTGGCATGGTGAGACATCTCCGGATGAGGAACCGGAGATCCAACAAAATGTGGGGGGTTGAGGGGAATGATAGTCGATGTTTTTGAGTACAATGTGTTTAACAACGAGAGCATGTATATAAATGATGACCAACAGAACCCACAAGAGTCAAACCCTCAAGAGCCAAATCCGCAAGCAAGAGCATTTTTCGACATGTTAAATGCTTCAGAAAAGCCGTTATATGGAGAGTGCGAGCTGACGTTGTTAGAAGTTGCATCTATGATAGTGACCCTTAAATGTGAGTTTAACCTACCGTTTGGGTGTATAGACGGTTTTGCTGCCTTGCTTGAGAAGGTTATCCCAAAAGATAACATCATGACCCAAACATTCTACACAACCAAAAAAGTAGTAAAAGGTTTTCAACTGCCACATCAAAAAATTGATGCTTGTCCTGATGGATGCATGTTTTTTTGGAAGGATGATGCTATGCTTGAGAAACGTAAGAAGTGTAATAGGGGTAAATACCGTTAACGGTGATATTGTGTTGAGAGGTAGAAAAGGAAAGAGTGGTGGGAGGGGTAAGAAACCAATACCGCTTAGTCAACTAACTTACTTCCCAATCGCACCTAGACTTCGGAAGTTATATGCAACCAAAACTATAGCCGAGCAAATGAGGTGGCACAAAAAAGAAAATAGGGTACCGAGAAAGATGTGTCATCCTAGTGACGGGGAGGATTGGAAGCGCTTTAATGCAATTTATCCTCATTTTGCCGCGGAACCCCGAAATGTCCCATTCGGTCAGTTTGGTAATCCTTGGGTCATCCCGAGAAAGATGTGTCATCCTTGGGTTGTGTACCGATGGATTTGTCCCATTCGGTCAGTTTGGTAAGTCTTATTCTTGTTGGCCTATGATGGTCACACCTTACAACTTACCTCCATGGTTGAGTCAGAAACAACCTTTCATCTTTTTATCTCTAATTATTCCTGGACCAAAAAATCCAAAAAATCACTTAGATGTCTACTTGCAACCAGTGATTGAGAAATTGAAGCACTTGTGGGAAGTAGGGGTGTAAACATACGATGTATCTTTGAGACAGAACCGTCAGCTTAGAGCATGTCTGTTGTGGACTATAAATGACTTCCCCGCATATGGTATGCTATCTGAATGGTCTACTGCGGGTCAAAAAGCATGCCCTTGTTGTATGGATGAAAGCGAAGCATTTTGGCTTCCAAATTCCAGTAAGATTAGTTGGTTCGATTGTCATAGAAAATTTCTACCAGAGGGTCACCCATATAGGAGGAACAAGAGAGCATTCAAGAAGGTGAGGTAGTGCTTGATGATCCACCTATTCGACTCCCGGGAGATGAAATATGGGAGTTGATATCTGAGTTTCCCTCTTCTATTGATGGCACCGATCAGGAGTTCAAAGGTCTAAAGAAGTTGAAAAATGGATGGTTTAAAGGAAGCATTTTTTTGACCTTCCATATTGGTCTACTTTATTAATCCGACATAACTTGGATGTGATGCACATTGAGAAGGACTTCTTTGAGCAGTTGATTCACACTGTGATGGATGTCGATGGTAAGACTTGTGACACTACAGGCTCCCAAAAAAGATTTGAATTTTTTTTGTGACTGTCGTCAGTTGCACATCAAGAAGGACGGGTCTAAACCAAAATCCGTTTTAAGCCTCGATAAGGCTCAGAGAAAGGCACTGCTAGAGTGGTTAGGAATTGAAGTTCCCTGATGGGCATGCCTATGATTTTAAGCGATGTGTTGACCATAGTAATATGAAGTTGCAAGGTTTAAAAAGTCATGACTGTCATGTTTTTATGGGCGGTTACTACCTGTTTCATTAAAGTAACTTCTGCCATCAATTGTTTAGAATTCAATAACCGAGATATCACAGTTTTATCGAGACTTGTGTTCGTCCACAATTTCGATTGACGACATGGCTCGTTTGGAGGACCAAAAACCCAGAGATACTCTGCAAACTTGAAATGATCTCCCACCCTCATTCTTCAATTCGATGGAGCATCTACCGGTCCATTTGCCATACAAAGCAAAAGTTGAAGGACCTGTCCAATACAGATGGATGTACCCATTTGAAAGGTACTTCTCAATTGAACAATAATTTAACTTTCAAATTCAAACATACTTAATATTTACTAAGTGAATTTCTTAATTTCTATATGTAGGTTCCTTAACCATTTGAAGAAGAAAAAAAATTGGTAACAAGGCGAGGTAGAGGGTTCTATTTGTAATGTCTATCTAACAGAGGAGATTGCGAATTTCTGCTCTCTCTACTTTGAGAAGCATGTCCAAACCAAAGCCAAGAACCTGAACTTGGAAAAATCTGAGATGATTGATCCTACTATACATGATTTTTTTCAAATTAAGGTTGACGAAGGGTCTTCATTACTTGGACGTTCTAGGATGTTGGACGAAAATTAATACAATTGTGCTCATCTTTATCTGTTGTCCAATTGTGAGATTTTGGAGCCTTATGAGAAGCGGTTTGTAACCAATTTGTCACTGCTAATCCAAATGTGAAAGCTGAGGATCTTTGGACTAAACATGATGAACAATTTCCTAAGTGGCTTAAGGATCATGTAATTGCATTAGATATCCGGGATGATTTGGTTAGAAGTTTGGCATATGGTCCTTTGAGGGAGGTTAAAACATGGAACCGCTACTCGGTTGTGGACATGACATAGGTCCACCCCGACGCGACCACGCGCGGGTTTGGGGAGGCGAATGAATCTCCATTTGAGATGGGTCGAATTGAAATTTAAATCGAAGTGGAGTCGCCATCGAACTTTGTGGGAGTTCGGGCCCATTCGAACCCGCTCTATATCTTAGTGGGCCGTGTACAAAATACGGTCCATTCGGATGTCAGAGTTTATTGGGCTCGTCCCTTTGCATTTGATACCGATACCGACATTATCGGATACCGTGTATTGAATGACTCTCGTGCGCCAACGGTTTCGGACATCCGGAAACCGAGGTTCTGAGTAAGGGATGAGGGTACGTGTTGGGAAGTTCACAAAGAACACCCAACCCCGCCCGCACATTAGCGGCCTCTACTAAGATATCGTTTGACGTTTTAATACGCGTGTTAGTAGAACGATGAAAAATGATATGCAAACATTGTTTTCCCTAAACATGTGAGAATTTGAATGGGTTGCTAAGTCGATTTAATGCATCCAAATTTAACGTCAAAGTTGGATTTAGCATGCAGGTTCATTTTAGTACAATAAAACGAATAACGGAAATAAGTTGACAAAAATAGAAACAAACATGTTAGTAACGGTATAACGATAATAACGGTTTGTGAAAATATAGAATGCTACAAGATAATGTAAACATGATGCATGATTTTGGAAAATCGATAATTTTGCTAAATCGTGTAAAAATATGGTATGATTTATACTCGACTTTAAAATTTCGATGCTCGTCATATTCGATATTTGATTATGGAATCAATATCAAATATTAGGAGCAAGTTTAAATTAAACTAAAACGATATAGATTATCTTCGCGTTTATAGTGTCGTAATTAATTCTATCGAATTAGGTGACAACTATTTTAGCATCAACGAGAATCGTATTAGTTAAATTCGTTGACTAAATCGTTTAGATTCGACATCCAATTATTGAATTGTTTTCGGATCTAAAGTCATTTTATGACTAATTGAATAAAAAAGGACTTGATTTGATTCCCTCCGCATCCCGACATCGTAATAAATCCTTGCGGATTGTATGATGTCGGATCCGCATCAACGAGTTTCGAGCTTAATTAAAAAAAGTGTTTTATTGAAAAATAGTTTTGAAATTGATGAAGATGCGATGAATGATGATGATAACGGTGCGAATAATAAAAAAACGTAACTAGCGACGCAACGAAATAAAAAACGATTATTGATGTTGACTTGCTTCAACAATCAAACACTCGGGGTGTCGGGATAAACGACCGTCAACATCGGGTGCGATACCCTCGTAATATTGGGATTTTCTTATCCCGTCATTCCTCGTATTCGACACGAATTAGCAATTATTTTAATGTCTTATACTAATAATATTATCGATATTAGATACGTGACAACAAAATAAAAAAAACGAAAAAAAAAAGACTACAACGACGCGAGAAGAAGAGAGGAGGGGAAGAGAGAAGAATGGGATTTTGCATCCTCAACCTACATGTTTCTTAGTCTCGGATAGATCTCGTTAGCTGTGGCTTTGGCACGGGAGAATCGAGGTGGATGTAAGTTAAGTTATGGTGGTTTAGGGTTCCTAGATTGCTAGGGTCTAGGTTGAAGAGGATGAATTGTGATGGAGGAAGATTAGGATTGTAGAGGGGTTGATTAGGGTTGAGTAGGATGTGTAAAATTTGTGAAAAAGTTGTGGAAAAGATGGGTAAAGGGGTTGCAATGGGAGGTATATATAGGATATTGCTCCCCCTCCTTGTCTAGGGTTACTCAATCAAGTGCCCTGATGGACTTGATTGAGTGGCCCACCTGAAAGAGGACCGCGGGTTTGCTCTCGGAAACGGCTTTGATCGGGTTTTGACCCGGTCGCTAAAAGACGGTTTTATTTCTGGTGTCGATTTTGATCCAAATTAGTCTCATTTGATTTAAAACTACCCACTGAGCCTGAATTTGAGGTCAGTTTTGTGAGATCTGTACTCCATAAAAAGCCCAAGTCGAAAACTAATGGTTTTGAGCCCATATCCGAGCGCGTAGAAACACGTTTGCGTCCGATCATCATCGGGTGTTTTTTGGAAACTTCTATAGACACCTAGCGGCCAAATGTGGGTGTCAAGAGAGCCCCCACTCTGACTAAGGCTTGGACAAGGCGAAAGTCAGAGTAGCTACTAGGCCAATCGAGGATTAAGACCTGGCAGACTTCCGGTCGGGTCGTTTATAGTCTATTGGACTTGCGTTAAAGGGCTCGCCAGCCATAAGATAGAAATCATACCTGAGTTCTGTTGATGATAACTCCGTGGGGAATCGGACTTGTCGCATAATTCATAGGTGCGCCTATATATGGGCCCATCCCGTGCTATTTCGGGGAAAATGCCGGCTAGGGCTTTCCGCTGGGGAGATATATGAGTTGTGCGGATGCTGGGGAATAAAAACTTGATGTTCCTTTGGGAAGCCAAGCTGGTACCTGAAATGTTAGATATACAGGCAGAAATTGCAAATATATTAGTAGCAAGATAGCATACTGGAAATGCAACTAGCACCTATAGACTGACTTGCGCTGGGGAAAATGATTTTTTGCATCAATTTGAAATCGAAGTCCTAAAAGCAACTCACGTGCTAGGAGATAGGTTTTCAAAATTGAAAAGGATAGAAAAGAAATTTGCATTTTAAATAGACCAAAATTTGACCTTGTCGAAAAGGATTTTCTCAAATGGCTAAGTTTTGCAAATTTTAAAGCGGGACTTTGAAGAGAGAGGCTTACCGACAGACTCGACTCTGGACGTGACAGGACGAGTTGACAGACACGACTTTGAATCTCAAAGGAGTTGGACTGTGACTCTGTAGAGGGGTGGGCCACCTAAGATGACAAGACTCTTAAGTTGCACTATTCCGTAGCCTAGGCGAGTGGCAACACAGTCGA
Source organism: Agrostemma githago (assembly GCA_958450325.1). Taxonomy (NCBI): domain Eukaryota; kingdom Viridiplantae; phylum Streptophyta; class Magnoliopsida; order Caryophyllales; family Caryophyllaceae; genus Agrostemma; species Agrostemma githago. The sequence goes on along the minus strand of OY288249.1, from coordinate 6,815,145 downwards.
ACATCGAAATGGGATAGATATGCTATAGGGGACTTGCAGTAGTATGTAATGAGACTGTTGTAGTCGTGTGCTCTTCTGGATCTTTGATTTTAGGGTACATTCCCAAAGTGAATATTGCTTCGAGTCCTGACAGATTCTTGTCTTCGACTGAGGCGAGTACTAGGACACACTACAGAAAAGAGGCTAGTTTTTGAAAGTATTATGGATTTTGTGAGTGGAAGGAGAACTTCTGTCTAATAGAAGCCCCTAGGACGACAAAGCTAGCAATTGAGAACATGACAGTGCCGTGACCGGAATGATGGTGCTTTTTGAATGTGTGTCAATGTGAGTGGTTGTGCCTCTGTTGAAAGGCTGCCTACGTATTCACATGTAGTGAAATCAAACCATGTCGTAGTTCAGTGAAGAAAGATATATTATGGTGCCTAGTCTAATAGGACTTTATGTGTAACTAGCCATAGCGATGGTGTAGGCTAGGTGCATTCCCAATGATGTCTTGATCAAAGGGCTAGAATAGTTAGGATGTTGATCCTATGACTGTGAGCGTTCTCCAGGGGAGCCCCCAGAGGTGGTGTGAACTATTTGGGCATGTTCTATGCCGACTGCAAGTTGAGTTCCCATGTTTGGGGCTGGTAACTGGTTTGGATTAGAAGAATTAGGATGGGATTTGAATGGTGATTGTGAATTTTGTTATGTCGTGTTGTGTTGTAGTTGTTGTGCAATGACTTTAACTTTGATCGGGATAAGTTTTGATAATGCGGGATCTGGTTTTCATGTCAGACCCTAATGGTTTGGGGAATCCTATGGAGGTTGAATCCTCAAAATTTCGGGCTGTCTCTAGCCTAGGTCTCGGGAAGGTCTTGAGGGTTGTAATGTGGGAAGGCTAAATGTGGTGTTAGTTGACCAACTTGATCGTTTCTCCCCTATTGGATGGTATGGATATCGATAATTTTGAATTGACCGTATTCCGGTCAAAGGACTTTCATTTGGGCCGACCGTTGACCCCGGTCATGGGTTTTTTTAATTTTTTTGGTTGACCTCTTAGCTCCGGTCATGGGATTCTTCATTTGGATTGACCGCTTTTTTTTGATAATGGCCTGATTTTTTTTTTGTCCAGTTTTTCTTTTTTTTCTTGGACTTTTGATTTTTTTCGTCCAGTTTTTTTTTTTTGGACTTTTGATTTTTTTTTCGTCCAGTTTTTTTTTGTTGGTCAAACTAACACCTGAGGTAGGGATTGGTTGATCTTGTTGGATGAGTGTTTATTGTGGGAAATGGGCTTGCCTCCCGTCTTGAACCCAAACTAGGAGATTACCTAGATTTGTCATAGGATTCGATACCGCTCCTGCTAAGTGTTGTTTTGTGGCTTTCTATGTCAGACATGGAACAGGTAAAAGGGAAACACGGCTTAGTTTCCTGCAGTCATTATAGATGTGCCTATAATAGTCACGTGCATGTGCTCACAATGTATGATGGTGTTTATCATGTTCTCGGAAACACATAAGGAAAGTATATAAGAGAAAGAATATTTGAAAGCTGATTTTATTGAATTTTGAAAAAGAGGACAGAATGCAAAAGACTCTGACTCTGATTTGGAAATGATGATGTAGGGTATCCTAGACTCGGACTCAGACTCGAATCAAATCCGGACTCGGATGCTCGGTTGGTTGTTTTTTTTTGGTAAGGTCTTTGATTGGAGAGAACGACGAGTGCCACGACTCGCCTAAACTCGGCTTTGTGCAAGTGCAAGAGAGGGAGTCAAACTAGACACGGCCCGGGGTGACGGGTCGACAAAGACTCTCGGACCGGGATACTCGAATGGGGCGACCGTGTTTGACTCGGGTTAGACTCTCCTAAGACAAATGTGTCGGGTGCGATTCTCAGAGTGACTGTGATTAATCGCTCCGTCGGAGAATAGCCCCCAAGTGAGGCCAAGGACTCAGATAGGACTCAGATGGTATGACATCTAAGTGACTCGAAAGTGGGGTATGTGAGACGACACGTGTAGGACACGACCCTTAGAGCAGCCGTGATTGATCGCCATGCTGGAGGGTAGCCCCCGAGTGAGGAAAAGCCTGAAAAGGAAATGACTCGGAAAGGACACCTAGACGGGTGACTCGTGAGAGGTGGGCCTTCCATAGGATTCGGCGGGTGGGCCGAGTCCTGTTCGAAGAAAGGTCCACGTGAGACATCCCCAGACTTTGGACTCGAATGTGTAGATGGGCCCTCCTTTGTAGGAGTATGTCCTACGTGGGTGGGCCTTGCCTTAGCCTAATAAGGCGGACTGGGATAGGGAAGAAACTCGTGATGTAAGATCGACAGAGTCTCGACGCTAAAGACCTCGACGACTTATGACACGACCCGACACATGCTAAATATGGGAAGTCCTAAGAAGATGAAAGTTTTGAAAAGGATTTTTTTTAAATCCGAAAAAAATTCGGTGAAGGGGGGCCTAATTTTTCAAAAATTAGAAAAAATGTATTGGGCCTCAAATTTGAGAGTTCGAAAATATTTTCGAGTTTTGAAATGGGCAGAATACCGGCTAGAAATAGGCTATTTTGAGTAAAATCATAAGTCCTAAATTCGGTATACGTCCCGGGTTTTGAAATTGGATATTTTGAGAAAGATGCAATCTTTGAAAAAGGACGGTTTTTGAAAGCGACTTTAGAAACCAAATAGCAGATAGTCACGCAAGCATAGTAACGACACCATGTATGCTCTGTACTAAGTCTCGGTCGGTCTATAAAGGGTCTATACCAGTGCACATAGCCTAGACGTGAATCGGGACGGACTCTCTAAGTCGAGTTGAGCTTAGAACATGCCGCGAAACCCATACGAATCGACTATGGACACCTTTGACATATCCATATTGGAGTATATCACGGTATAGTGGGACGTCGGTCACCAGTACCGGCCCGGAAAAAGATAGGGTTATGCATGAACCATAAAACTAAAACGCGTATTGTACTAGTCATACAATTTCTATTCGAGTCTCACCCTGAGGATGACGATGGTAAGTCACGCATCAGTTAATCCCCAGCAGAGTCGCCAAATTGTGGACATGACATAGGTCCACCCCGACGCGGCCACGCGCGGGTTTGGGGAGGCGAATGAATCTCCATATGAGATGGGTCGAATTGAAATTTAAATCGAAGTGGAGTCGCCACCGAACTTTGTGGGAGTTCGGGCCCATTCGAACCCGCTCTATATCTTAGTGGGTCGTGTACAAAATACGGTCCATTCGGATGTCAGAGTTTATTGGGCTCGTCCCTTTGCATTTGATACCGATACCGACATTATCGGATACCGTGTATTGAATGACTCTCGTGCACCAACGGTTTCGGACATCCGGAAACCGAGGTTCTGAGTAAGAGATGAGGGTACGTGTTGGGAAGTTCACAAAGAACACCCAACCTTGCCCGCACATTAGCAGCCTCTACTAGGATATCGTTTGACGTTTTAATACGCGTGTTAGCAGAACGATGAAAAATGATATGCAAACGTTGTTTTCCCTAAACATGCGAGAATTTGAATGGGTTGCTAAGTCGATTTAATGCATCTAAATTTAACGTCAAAGTTGGATTTAGCATGCGGGTTCATTTTAGTACAATAAAACGAATAACGGAAATAAATCGACAAAAATAGAAACAAACATGTTAGTAACGGTATAACGATAATAACGGTTTGCGAAAATATAGAATGCTACAAGATAATGTAAACATGATGCATGATTTTGGAAAATCGATAATTTTGCTAAGTCGTGTAAAAATATGGTATGATTTATACTCGACTTTAAAATTTCGATGCTCGTCATATTCGATATTTGATTATGGAATCAATATCAAATATTAGGAGCGAGTTAAGAAAAGATGTTATAAGTCGTTTAAATTAAACTAAAACGATATAGATTATCTCCGCGTTTATAGTGTCGTAATTAATTCTATCGAATTAGGTGACAACTATTTTAGCATCAACGAGAATCGTATTAGTTAAATTCGTTGACTAAATCGTTTAGATTCGACATCCAATTATTGAATTGGTATCGGATCTAAAGTAGTTTTATGACTAATTGAATAAAAAAGGACTTGATTTGATTCCCTCTGCATCCCGACATCGTAATAAATCCTTGCGGATTGTATGATGTCGGATCCGCATCAACGGGTTTCGAGCTTAATTAAAAAAAGTGTTTTATTGAAAAATAGTTTTGAAATTGATGAAGATGCGATGAATGATCATGATAACGGTGCGAATAATAAAAAAATGTAACTAGCGACGCAACGAAATAAAAAACGATTATTGATGTTGACTTGCTTCAACAATCAAACACTCGGGGTGTCGGGATAAACGACCGTCAACATCGGGTGCGATACCCTCGTAATATTCTGACTTTCTTATCCCGTCTTCCCTCGTATTCGACACGAATTAGCAAGTATTTTAATGTCTTATACTAATAATATTATCGATATTAGAGACGCGACAACAAAATAAAAAAAAACGAAAAAAAAAGACTACAACGACACGAGAAGAAGAGAGGAGGGGAAGAGAGAAGAACGGGATTTTGCACCCTCAACCTACATGTTTCTTAGTCTCGGATAGATCTCGTTAGCTGTGGCTTTGGCACAGGAGAATCGAGGTGGATGTAAGTTGAGTTATGGTGGTTTAGGGTTTCGAGATTGCTAGGGTCTAGGTTGAAGAGGATGAATTGTGATGGAGGAAGATTAGGGTTGTAGAGGGGTTGATTAGGGTTGAGTAGGATGTGTAAAAGTTGTGAAAAAGTTGTGGAAAAGATGGTTGCAAGGGGAGGTATATATAGGATATTGCTCCCTCTCCTTGTCTAGGGTTACTCAATCAAGTGCCCTGATGGACTTGATTGAGTGGCCCACCTGAAAGAGGACCGCGGGTTTGCTCTCGGAAATGGCTTTGACCGGGTTTTGACCCGGTCGCTAAAAGACGGTTTTATTTCCGGTGTCGGTTTTGACGCAAATTAGTCTCATTTGATTGGAAACGACCCACTGGGCCTGAATTTGAGGTCAGTTTTGTGAGATTTGTACTCCGTAAAAAGCCCAAGCCGAAAACTAATGGTTTCGAGCCCATATCCGAGCGCGTAGAAACACGTTTGCGTCCGATCATCATTGGGTATTTTTTGGAAACCGCTATAGACACCTAGCGGCCAAATGTGGGTGTCTACATCGGTCAATGAGTTTAATTTTCAAATATTTAACTATGGGCAGAATAAGGCGAGTTGTAATTTCGGTGTAACAGTTTCTTCTCTTGATGGTGATGATTACTATGGTATTTTGGAGAACATCTTCGAGTTATGTTACGCTGGAGATAACCGTGGGTATACAACTGTGATGTTCAAATGTTTATGGAAAGATAACTCATTGACTAGTACGAGAGTACATGAGCGTTACAAGCTAGTTGAAGTTAACCATACTAGGAAATATTCTAAGTACGATCCATTCATACTAGCACATCAAGCACACCAACTGTATTTTGCTACTTATCCAACCGTGAAAAATTATAGAAATCTAATTCAATGGTGGACAGTGTTTAAGACTAAGTCACGAGGGCAAATAGACACTACCCTTTTTCAAGAAGAGGTCATTTCAAGTGGTACACGATTATCTCCAAGTGATTAAATCATATTCGCAAATGAGGATGTGGGTGAGGATTTAGAAGATGACGAAGATGACATCCTTATAGATTTTGGGGAGATGGATGAGGAGGATGATGGTTTAGAGACAGAAGAAGATTTGGAAGGTGAGGATGACTTATTTGAGGAGAACGATGATGATGATGATAAGGACGATGAGGGTATGCTTGGTGCTAGTGGCTGGGAGGGAGAGGATGACGATAGCGACGATGAATTTTAGAGGGGTAAGTTTTCGTTACAATATTTTCTATTATTTTGTGTTTCCATACTTTAATTTATGTTACCACTTCATTTTTATACTTTAGTTTATAATGTTATTCATACGTTTTATACTTTTATATTACATACTTTTTGTCCGTTGTAGATGTTTGGCAGGGGATTTAGAAGAGGAGGCGGCAGTAGCAGTCAAGAGCGGCAATAGCAACGGCAATAGGAGGAAGAACCAATAGTTGATGAGGAAGAGGAGGAACTGCCACGAAACCCAGATGCACAGCCACAGTATGATGGTGACAGGCGAATGATATTAGACCTCGATGGCACCAGGTATTTGATAAATTATCTAGATACTAAGCTTCTACATATTTTTTTAATAATTTCGTTTTAAATCTATATTAAAATCTTCTAAAGGTGTAGGTTTTGGTACACGAAAGTCCGGAGAGGATGTAGTAAGAGTTATAATGTCGATGGCGGCGCTGGATATGCTTGTTGGACACAAGTGCCGCACCATCTGAAAGAAAAACGGTTTAAAAATTTTAAGGTTCATATTTTTTTCTAATTTGGTTATTAGTTCAATTGAAGGAGATGTATTATTCATTTCTTACTAATATCTAACGTTCTTGTAGCTGAAATTCACATGAGAGCCTAGCTTGGAAACTGTTGCATGGGAGCGATACAATGAGGTTTGTAACATTAGGTTCAAGGGCAACATGTACAAGAAGGCGAGCAATGTCACTCAATCCAATGCTCTTAGAGGTATATTTTTTTTTATAAAACAGATTTTTTATGTCATTTATATATACATGAAGAATCCAACTGGGAACTTCTTTTAAACTAATAAATATAGGTCAAGCGTCGGAGGATTTTAATAATAGGTGTTCAACCGAGGAGTTTAAGAAAAGATCTGCACAGGCGAAGAAGAACAAAAGAAGGGGGAACTTGGAGGCGCGCGCGGAGCCTACACATCATCGGGGGGCTCAATCAGCATATCAGCGCACGATGGAGGCAAGTCTATAATTATGTATACCCTTGTGATTTTGTTATTTTCACTTATATTTTTGTAATTAGTAGCTTGATTGTTATATTTTTTTTCCTTAAATTTAATAGCTTCAACGCCAAACGAGGAAAATGTCGAGCACTCCAGAACTGTTCTGGAACATGTATACAAAGACAGATGCTGAGGGGAATGCGCACTTTGTTACCCAAAAGGACCAGGATATGTGGGTGAGTTCCTATTGAAATCAAACAACAATAACGTAGTGAAAAGCACCCAACTTTACATTTCGTTTTTGATATACTCCCTCTGTTCCAATGAATTGTTTGCATATTCCATATTGGGGCGTCTCAACGAATTGTTTGCCTTTGTATTTTAGTAATGCTTTTTATATGTAATTTGACCCTTCTAATGAGTTTGACTCCACATGCCACCTCACCATTGGATCTCTTGCCATTTGTGCCAAAAGCAAAGGCAAACAATTCATTGGAACGGAGGGAGTAATACTTAATCCTGAAATCCGTATTTTTTAGGATGCTTACAACGAGCGGTTTGGGAGTGCATCTGAAGGCACACAAAATCCAAATCAGATCTGGTTCGAGGTGGTCGATGGGTACCAAAAAGGGAGGTGTTTACGGTTTAGGTAACGCACAAAGTCTATTCTTCAGACCTCCTATACCACGTGTGGGCACCGCGTCTCAGGCCCAGTATGAACCGTCCGCTCTAGCACAGCTCAGGGCGCAGTATGACGCTGACCAAGAGGCAGCGAGACAAAGAGAAGAGGCAGCGAGACAAAGAGAAGAGGCGGCGAGACAAAGGGAGCGTGAAATGAATGAGAAGCTAATGCGCCAGGAGGAGGAACTTAGGAAAGTGCGCGCAAATGTGGAGCGATTCAACTCGTTCTGGGCCAACTGCAATCAAGGGTTCACTCCAGGTCCCCTAGATGATCGAGACCCCTTCAACGGGGGTGGTGGAAACAATGGTGCTTCTGCTAGCTTCACGGTTGTGTAGGTGATTAGAAAAACTTGAACTTGTTGGTAATTGGTAACTTGAAACCGTGGTTGTTTTTAGATTGTCGGTTCGTCAGAACAATCGTAGTTAATTTGTATACAGAGATGTGGTTAGCTGTTGCTATGACTATGTTATTTTTAGTGACACTTGAGGAAGCAACCGAATTGTTCTTACAGTTGACTTCGGTATCGTGTTGTGATGAAAGCTGATTTGGTATATCGTGTTGTGGTTGGTTGTATGTTATTGTTTTTGCAGAAATTGGTTGTTAATGAAACAAAATGTTATGGACTGAAACCAGGGGAATTGGCGATCGACAGTGGTCGTTATTTCTGAAGTTGGCGTTCGACTATGGTCGCTATTCTGGCCATTTTGGCGACTGCTGTCGGTCGTTATTTTCTCCCACTGGCGACTGATAGTGGTCGCCAATTTGGCGACTGTCGATCGCTACATACATTTGGCTACCAATAGTAGTCGCCAAAAGTCGGTCGCAAAATTTGACAATTGGTAGTGGTCACCCGACTCTTCAAATTGCGACCAACTTGGGCGACGGACTTTGGCGACCACAGTCGGTCGCCAATATGAATATGGCGACCGAAAACAATCTCCAATGATGGACGTCCGAAGCCTATATTCTTGTAGTGTAAGTAAGTGAAAAGGAGTTAATATGAAATAAATTTAAAGCGAAAAACAAAGGTGAACGGGTTATACCGGTAGCTGGTCACCTCTACTACTCCGGTTTAACTACTCCAAAAATACGTATTATTCTCAGATTTATTAAAATTCAAATTATTTTCAGAAGACGCTCTATGATTGATATTATTGTTGTTAAATAAACTTAAAGGTGAAAAAGAAAGGTGGATGGGTTATATCGGTAACCGGTCACCTATACTACTCTGGTTTAACTACTCCAATAATACGTATTATTCTCAGATTTATTAAAATTGATATTATTTTGGGAAGATGCCCTATAATTAATATTATTATTGTTAAATAACCCTTTTATATAAGCCTTTGTTTAAAAGAATACCTGTTGAAATTCTCAATAGTTCATTACTCCCTACTTTATTATCCAATCGACCAATCTTCCAACTCATAAGGTAATGTATATCGTATATATCTTTGACTCTTTCACTTTCTACATGTCATCATTTGAAAACATCTAAGTAATCTAACTACGCAACATTTTTTATATTCACAATTATACACTACTCTAACTGCCCACAGCCCACTATCACGTACGTACAAACATTGAATCTTCTTCACCTTCCACCTTCCATTGAACTCATCAAATCTCATCACTTTAAAGTTTAACCTCTACATACATGCAATGCAAGGTATGCAACAATTGTCTTTGCTTCAATTCCACCTCCCATGAATTCGAGTCGATACTAAGATGATCACTTAAATCAAATCAACAAACTTCTCTGATCATGAATTTTAACACTACTGCATTTCAAATGCCTGAACATAAACCTGGCGTACACGAACCTTAACATTGCTGCCAGATTGAACAACATGATGAATTTTAACACTGATGCATTCAAGTGGCTAAACTCGTCCATCTGTACATGAACTTCAACGCTGCTACCACGTTTCAAGTGGTTGATCTCGATGAGATTTAACCTTGTTGCATCCGAGGAAGCTGAACTCGGCGAGATGGATCTAGGTTAAGTACGTACTACTAAATGGTATACAATTCAAGCTTGTTTTAGTGTCCCTTTTGTTTTCCACTCCAATCTTAAAAGCCTAGATGGAGAAAACCTAATCTTATGCTCAGTAATCGTCTCGAGCTTGGGTGACCATGCTTGATCCTTAGCCCTAACAAGTTGATCATATTGCTTTTGCAATTCCGGAGTACTACAAATTAGTTTAGCACTAAGACCACTCTTAGGATCATCATCATTAGGGCTAGTACTTGTAGTACTTAAGCCACAGTTAGTTGTAATAACCCTAGTAATAAACTCAGGCACAACCTTAATCATAAGCACCCTTCCATCTTTATCCTTAACATAATCAAAAGGGCTCCCTTTATTACTATCACTAACCCTATTATTATTATTATTATTATTATTATTAGAGTAATTACCTTCATTTAATAACTTGATCATGGTAGGAGATGGCCTAGGGCTAGAATTAGGGCATCCACTAGAAGGAGAGCCAAGTAAGCAAAGCGAAGCGGCCGAGAGAAGGGCTGCCCCACCACCACCACTACCTTGAGACGGTGGTGGGAGGCGGTCGAGAGGGATGATGAAATAGGAGTGGCCGGCGACGAGGTGGTCGTGCATGGATAGAATTGGAATAGGTTTACCAAGGAAGAAGGAATCTGCATGGCAAACTACAGAATCAGGGAATTCGAACATGATTTCTGCTGCTTTCATCTTCATACGTCTCTTAATAACCTTGGTTGTCCCTTCATGTAGGATCAGTTTAATCCTATATTTATTGCTAATCAACATTAGTGGAATACCTAACCCTAATCTTAAGCAACAACCCTTCGAAATTATATCCATAACTTTATGAAAATTGTGTTTTATTTGATTATTTTAGGAGAAATTAAAATAAAATGAAATGAAATTATGAAAATGAAAGACATAGCAAAAGGAAATTATGATTATATATATATAGGGGGTTGGGAAAGTGGGTGTATGATTGACTTTGGACAATGTCCACTTTTGCTTTTATTTTATAGTGGAGTAATATTTTTGTTTATATTGGAGAAATAGTTTATGAAATTAGACTCGTGATTTTTAGGGTATAGAAAGTGGGTCTAAGATTTGGTTTGGGTACTTTGTATTGGTGGAAAAAGTCTAATTTTGTATTTTAGTACTAAATGCATATACAAGCAACAATTACTGTTTAAGATAGATATATATACTCGTATGTATGAAATAAGGAGTATAAAATAGAGTCAATATGGTACGATAAATGAGATACAAACATAATGACTAGGGATTATTCACAAAGTTAGTGTATTATTTTATCTAACTTAGCTTATTTTGATATTATACGGATATACATGTTTGAAGTAGTGAGACTAATCGATTATTGAGATATGTTTTATGAGTAAGGTTAAATACAATCCTTAGAAGGGATATAAAAAAAGAATTAAATACATTTCTTAGAGTGGAATTAAAATAGAATGAAATACACGACAAATTTAATTACGGAGTATATATTAATCTTGTTATTAATATTTGATTTAAATTTTTACTTTCCTATTAGAACCTTAAATCGATATATTCCTTAGAGTCGTATATTTATATATTTTTTTTTTTTTTTGTAAATACTCCTACAAACTATTGAGATACTCAATATGTAAGTTGTGAGATTTAGGAATAAAAAAGGGCGGTGGTCAGAAATGCCGGCTAATTAATGTAAAAGAATTGCATGAATTTGCATTACTATTAATTAATTTAGGAATATTATTATTGAAATAATAAAGGGATTGGATCCCATTGGTTGTTAAGCTATACGTGGACTAGTCGTTACTACTAGCAAGTAGGATGGAGTAGCTGACTAATTAACAAATTTTGGATCATAAAGTCATGTTATAATAATACAACAATTAACTTTATTAAAAATACAAATAAATATAATCCAATTTGTGTTGTTTTTGTCATGTGCTTTTTCCATGAACGAACTTGGATATTCAACGTTTGAACGTTCTTCATATTAATCATACCATGAATCTAAATTAAGTCTGCATCATCGTATTTAATAATTTAATAAAAGTTAAGCTATGTCTAGGTAAAGTAATCTATCGTTTTTCTTATACTTTCACATCATTGATCATCCATCGCCTTTTCTCCCGTTTCCTAAAAAGTTAATATAGCGTCATTAATGATCAACTTTCACACTAGGTTGCACAGGCACGGATACGGACACGGAAATGTATCGGACACGGGACACGGGACACGGCAGAAAAAAAAATCAATATACATATTTAAACAAAGAGAATTTGGAAAATTTTATACCTAAAGTATAGCTTTGATTATTTAAACTATCGTAATTATCATGAAATAACAAAACAAAAACTAATGTCTTATAAACTAAAAGTTAAAATAAAATCTTAAGAATTCAAACAGTTATACTATTATGCATGATATACAGTAATAATTAATTAATTATTTAGTCTTAAGTTGAATGTTAATAGTATCAAATAGCCGCTATATATAAACATACAAAGAATATAATATTGTTCTTTTATTAAAGTTCACAAATTCATAAACAATGTTAAGTTTGTCCGATGAGTCTCCAAATACAATGAATTTTGTCCGACACGTCTCAAAATAATATGAAATGTGTCCAACACGTCTCTAAATAAATTTAAAAAATCGGACACGTATTGTATGTCATGTTCCAACATGTGTTGGTGTCCGACACGACACGAAGGTTTGGAGGAGTGTCCGTGCAACCTAGCTTTCACATCATATATCGGCCGATAGTATAATTATTTAACGAGACATTTCTTATCAATACGAGTAATTACTGTAAAAGTATTAAACAAATACTCTATGAAATAACTATCAAATACTCTCCATTCAAATCCACTTGTCTCATTTCATTTTTTGACACTATTCACACTTGAGGGAATCTTCGATATTCTCGACAATCTATAATTGAGAATATAATCATGTGGGATTTTGTTTGATTCGTCTTTATGAGCACATTAAGAATATCAAATTTTTATAATTTTTGCTAATGTAAAATGAAAGATATCGCTAGTGTAAAACGCGTCTCGCCAAATGTGACAAAAGAAAATGAGACACGTGGATTTGAATGGAGGGAGTAACTTTTTGTACGAAGTACTATATTTTCACTTTACATACATGATACATGCATGCGTGTAAATAAGTTGGTAATCTTTTACTCGTACATCATAATAAATAATAATTTTGTTAAGTATATATACTCTTATTAGTGACTTGGATCTTTATATCAAAGCGAAAAGAAGCAAATTATCAGATTTAATTTATCACAAATTCTTGTATGAGACGGTCTCACGATAAATTTATCGTGAGACCTTTCACATACAAGGAAGTTATTTTTAATATTATTGTATTCTCTATTAGTATGTCTCACGATAAGTTACCGAAAGACGATCTTACAGGAGAATAACTATTTATTTATTCGTAAAGTACGAAGTATACTATTTTTATTCTAATTTAGGTTATACTCCGTAATTAATAATCAAGTTGAGTACCTTCTGTTTTTAGATTCTAAATCATGATCAACTAGTAGTTTAATCATATCACATGTATAATGTATTAACGTAACATACGTTATAGATTAGATTAACTAATTGGAATAAGTTACGGAGTATTTATTTTAATTTGGTGTAAAGCACATGATTTTAGTCCGGATTCGAGCCTAGACAACTAAAATCTCAAGGACAATAAAATTCTTCTTCACAAGTTTTCACACAGTCGCGTTCTGAAGGATCAAACTTAAGACCTCTTATAGACTTAAAACATCATGTTACTAATTCATCTAACTAAGCTAAATAACATTATTCAGATATAGTTTTTGAAATTTTTTGTGATTATCAAATGGAAAAAGGTATGTGGAGAGAAACTAAAAGGAACAAGGAGAAAAGACTAGCAAGTAGATACAAAGTTCATAATCTATAAAGTATAAACCCTTGAGATTTGACTAATAAATGAGTAGTCAACAAATTAGATAGACAGTAGACAATCACCACAAATTACATGCATGAATCATGATGCTAAATTGCTAAAACAATAATAGCAACTTAACAAGCATGCAATGCAATATCATTTCTTCACTTGACCATCATATCACTCTACACTCCCATATCATACGAGTATTGACGAAAAAAACGCTTTAATATTAAGACGGATATGTTCATCTTAAGTAAGTAAGACCAACGGACCAACCGATCAATCTATCATCCATCCATCAGACCATCATCATCATATACGAGTATATATCTAATGTAAGAGCCAAATCGCTGACTTAATATCGTCCGTTTATCTACTTAGCGTCGTCCATAATTTATGAGTAAATTACTGATTTGCCCCTTTCAAATTTAGTAACCTAATTTAACCTAACTAAACATTAACCTAATTTACACTATTTATTTACTAAGCTAATTCAAATTAGTACTCTGACAACAAAAACATTCATTCTCGAATTAACAAAACGGTAGCTTTTGAATTTTAATTATTCTACAATTGATCGGAACATGTTGAATGCGGAAAATAATATTTCTTTTGATTTGTATTTGCCCTATACCGAGAACAATTTGGACGATGATGACTTTATCGAGGTTGGTTTTTGTTGTAACAAACCTGCGACTCAATCAAGACTAAGTCGTGGCAGATCTAAGCCAACGCCTGGAGTGGAGGCGTTGCGGATCTAAACCTCTGCCTGGAGAGAGACGTGGCAGATCTAAACCTCTCCCTGGAGAGAGACGTGACAATTCTAAACCCCTCCCTGGAGAGAGGCGTGGCAGTTCTAAACCCGAGCCTGGGTTGGGGTGTATGCAGATATTCTACGCCTCAGCCTGGGTTCGATTTCTAGAACGAAAATCGATTTCTAGCTACGAAGTATGCAATTACAAAAAAGTATAACAAATAAAAATTGTATTCATGCTAAAGTAAAGAAACTAAGAAGTAATTTACCTTGAACTCGGAATTGGGATGACATGAAAGAATTAATTGGAGTCGGATTACTTGAAACCGTTTTTAAATTTTCTAAAAAAAATTGATTGAAATTGAGTGTAGTATAAATCCCTTATCCCTTATTATATATAAAGCAGAAACATTTAATACTCCCACATTCATCCACCTAAGCACAGATATTTGTGGCGCTGAGTTGTCAAGCATTAATGCATCTATGAAAAGAGCGAGGCAGTTATTATTTATTAGGCTGATCAATTCTATGACAGTTATTTTTGGAGCAGTTAGTCAGTTTCTACTACAGCAGCAACTTTTCTAATCGAAACCACCTATATCAGTTATCACTGTCACTTCTTCCTCATTCCCAAGAATCCCAATGCTGGAACTGAATCTCTAGGTTTTCAAAAAAAGAAAAACGAAACTGCCTACACTACTCTGTATAAGATTATTTTCTGGGTTGATCATACAAGTCGGTTTTTTCAAATACATACAGTCTTTATTATGTCTGATTGATGAGTGTTTATTTTTAGATTACTAGTATAAAACCCATGATAAAATCACGGGGTTGAAAGATAGAACTATTAGCATTTTAGTATTTCCTCATCTTACCTAAATTTATTTTGTCACAGACGTCGTACGTAGTGATTTTTAATATTAATAACAAAATATTCAGGTTTTTAGTATATGGACAGACAATAACGGATACATGGTATCCGACATTGGGAATTATAATGACATCTAGCAACTTAATGTCTGCTATTCGATAATTAACTTTTCCATCATTATGAATTACAAACGTGTTTTGAAGAAAGACAAAACCATAACATCATCAAATTTCTTGTTTCATTCAAATTTAATGAATAAGGAGTAATAAACAAGGAAGGTAAATAAAGGAGGAAGGTAAAAGAGTTAATAAAGTGAGGGGTAAAAGGGGTATATCTATTAAAATACGGACGATGTTAAGTAAAACTATGGACGACAAGAAGTAAAAGTGATTTTTTTAAAAGTCCACATGACAAGTATAAATACATGTAAATGGATAGAATAATTTACCTGTATCGAATTAATAACATGTTTGATTTAATTTACACTAATTGAATGACATATTCTCTATGATTAGAGTTTGCTTAAAATAAACATTGAAAATAAATACTCCTATCAAATTTATACCAAAATACAAGTAAATAGATGGATGATTTTTTTTAAAACCAACTTTAGGGGGCGTTTGGTTCGCAGCGGGGAAAGGGAATGAGATTAGGAAAGGGAAACAAGGGGAAAGGAAAGGGATTACCCTCAATTTAGCTTGTTGTTTGGTTCAGTCTTGGAAATGAATGACATTACCTCTTGTTTCTTTGTGGTCGTTTGGTTACAATAAAGAATCATTTTTTTTTAACATGTTTTCTTTATTATATTGATTTACCTTGTTTTTTCAATACTCCGTATTATTTTTCACCAAATTTTTCCTACTTATTTTTTTTAAAACATTTTCAAAACATATATTCTTGTAATATTGAATAACAATAAAATTAATTATGACAATTATATATTTAAAATAAAATTTAATATTAAATTTTTATAATAGTATACTTTTTTGGATTTGAAGAAAAAAACAATTTTGCTAACAATAATTTTTTTTTCATTTCGTCAGAAGAGTCCTCCGAATATTCGATTATTATTATAATCTTTAACTATAATGTTTATATTTAAAAAATATTAAAATCATTTTTTAGAAGTATTTTAATAATTATTTTATTATTAAATTATTAAAAAATATTAAAATCATTTTTAAAAATTATTTTAATAATTATTTTGTTATTAAATGATTAAAAAAATTATTAAGTTGAATATTTTTCATCTTTGTAATTTAAAATATTAAAATTTAATTTTTTTAATCATAAATACAAATATAATATTTAAATATTAATATTTTATTAATTTTGATAAATTCTCGTTGATCCAACGGGTCAACCCAGGCGAATCGAGTTTCAACTCTAAATTAACGAGTCATATTGGGTTCGGGTCAAGCGGGTTACAGGTCGAAAAAACGGGTTCACAATCTTAAAAAATGGGTCAGGCAGATCGGATTTCCGAGTCGAGTTGTTTGACAAGTCTAGTGACCCGTACACACAGTGAGATGTGGACGTTGATGGTGGGAGATCGGAGGTGGGAGGTGCGAGCTTGGAGACGCAACTATTATGAGAGCAACGTTATAGGGCAAGAGGGAGATATAGGAATGGGGTAATGGGAGGGAAAGAGAATTCTAAACCCTTGGGGGGTGGGGTTTTCAACTTAGAGGGATATGAGATTTAGTTAATAGATGAAATGGGGAAAGAGTTTCATTCATTTGGCCAAACAAACATGTACAAAGGGAATCGATAAGTTTGTTTCCCTTACCCTTTCCTGAAACCCTCCAACCAAACGGAATCATTACACACCAATATACCTTAAAGTCTCATCTTGATCTGAAATATAAAAAAAAAAAAGAGAATAGATTGAAAGCAATAAAGTTTTAGTTGCATTTTTTTTGCTATACGTCGACTGAAAGTGGTCCTAATAATCATAAATATGAGTGTACGAGTTATTATACATGTAAGAATCACTAGGACAAAAAATCCTCACAGAGCTTATATGTATTGCTCTCTCCCTTCAAATTCAAAGGATACTCTTCTCTTTTGTACATTATTCACGACTCAAGAGAATCATTAATATTCTCGATAATCTATGAAAGAAAATATAGTCATGTGAGATCTTATTTGATCCGTCTTTATGAGTAGATTAAGAATATCAAATTTTTATAATTTTTGTTAACGTAAAATGAAAGATACTGATGGCGTAAAACACGTCTCGGCAAATGTGAAAAAACAAACGTACCACTTGAACGGAGGAAGTATGAAATTTAAAGCAAACCTATAAAGTTTCACTGGATTAAACCTAGTAATCTTATTAAAGTACTCCGTATTAAAGTAAGACACATACGAGGGTCGAGAGATTGTACCTATGAACTCGACGTCCTCCATTGTTGAGTTAACTCGAGCTAAGCAATTAAGAGAGAAAGGTTGTTGGAAACTTGTGGTGTAAAATGAATGTAAGAATTGTAATGTGATAAGATTAATTACAGCCAAGTATATATGTATATATACAAGTAAGTTATAACTAACTACACATAAGCGTGATGTCAGCATCTAACAACCTCTAACTACTTCTATATTCTCATAGCCCCCTTCAAGCTAGATTGGATGGTATAGTATACAATCCTAGCTTGGCAGCAAAGAACCGATGAGGAGAAACCACCAAGGGTTTGATCATTATATCCGCTAATTGCAGTCCTGTTTGCACAAACGTTGGATGAAGAAACCCCTCCAGATATTTGTCTCGAAGGAAATGGCAGTCCACATTTAGGTGTTTCGTTCTCTCATGAAACACTGGATTTTGAGTAATGTGAACTACTGCTTTATTATCACAAAAGAGAGGAAGTGGCAATTGTGTGTGTACCTGCAAATCCTTTAACATAGCTACTAGCCAAACTATGCTAACTCTGCAGAAGTATAGGACATGCTCCTGTACTCTCCCTCCGCACTGCTTCTACTAACTGTATTTTGCTTCTTGGTTTTCCAAGAAATAAGAGACGAACCAAGAAAAATTGTATAACCACTGACACACTTGCAGCTGTACGCACAAGTAGCATAGTCTGAATCACTGTAAGCATTGATATCGATGGAGTATCTGCGAGATAAAACAAACCAGTGTTGATTGACCATTTCAAATAACGAACTACATGAATCACTGCTTGCATATGTGGTTCCCTGGGTTCATGAATGAATTGACTCAAATGTTGGATAGAAAAGGAAATATTTGGTCTTGTTAGATTGAGATAAAGAAGATGGCCAATCAACCTTCTATATTGTTCAGGATCATCAAATATCATCCCTGAATCAGTAGAAAGCTTAAGACCTTTCGCCATAGGAAAATCTGCAGTTGCCACATCTAGCATATTCATATCAGTAAGTATATCAATAATATACTTCCTTTGATTAAGCATTATCCCACTGTCATTCCTAGCCATCTTTAATTGTGAATGCAACATCTAACCCTTGTTTGGTTTGTAGAATCCCTGTTATATCATCTCCTGTGAGGAGGATGTCATCGACATATACCAATGCTACCATAAATCCTTGAGGTGTATCACGTGTGAACAAAGAATAATCTTCTCTTGACTGCACAAAGCCAAGAGATTTGAGGTACTTAGTCAATTCTATATTTCATTCTCTAGATGCTTGTTTAAGTCCATAGATGGATTTCTTCAACTTACATACCATTCCTGGTGAACCTTTTGAATATCCTTCAGGTATGGTCATGTATATTTCTTCCTTCACATATCCATGTAAAAATGCATTGTTTATATCAAGTTGATATAAAGGCCAAAGCCTTGCTGGAGCAACAACCAACAAACTTCTCACGGTAGTAAACTTAGCAACTTGAGAAAAAGTATGTTTATAATCCTTGTTTTTTTATTTGATTGTAGCCCTTAGCTACCAAGCGTGCTTTATATCGCTCAATGGATCCATCAGGATTGTGTTTAACCTTAAATACCCACTTGGATCTGATGGCTTTATGTCCTTTTGGGAGAGGAACCAATTCCCATGTTTGATTAACTTCAAGAGCTGCAAGTTCTTTAGTCATAGCTTCTACCCAATTAGGATCAACTCCTGCCTGGGCATAAGTAGATGGCTCAGGTACTTACAGTACTGCTGCTAAAGAGGCCATGTAATCAGGGTTAAAATCTTTGATTTCCTGAAGCACCTTGGTATGAAAAGAAGCAGACGAAAATACTGAAATTTCCTCAGGTATAGGTTGCATATCATGCTGAATAGGCAACTTGATGGGACAATGAAACTCTTTCAATTTGGTAAACACTTGTTTGACCCTGGTAGAGCTTCTTACTGGCGGTTCCACAGGAGAATTTACTGTTGTGACCGGTGATGAAGAAGTAGCCTGAATGTCAGAAGAGATACCAACATCAATATTAAGATTGAGCTGAGGACTACTATTGATTGAATCTTGCTTGTGTGCATGTATGCTGAAATGAATCTGGTAAAGAAGGTACCCCTGCAGAACTGTCATGTGGAGAATGAGCAGTAGGGGAAGAGCAGAAATCTAGCAGATCAGTATTTCCAGAAATGACTGGTGTTGAAAAATTGGACTTGAAAGGAAACTCAGATTCCTTGAATATAACATCTCTATTCACAAACACTTTATGAGCATTTAGATCATACAACTTGCAACCCTTTTCACCGTGTGGATACCCAATGAATATCCATCTTCTAGCCTTGGGTGCAAATTTGTCTAAATGAGTGATAGGCATGGTGGCATAGCAAAGTGACCCAAACACTCTTAATTCTTCAATGTTGGGTAATACACCAAATAAAACCTCATATGGGGATTTCCAGTGAAGGATGGGGGTAGGCATCTTATTCATGAGATATGTGGCAGCTAATATTGCATCACCCCAAAATTTGATTGGCAGGTTAGCATGTAACATTAATGCCCTTGCCGTTTCAAGTAAATGACGATGTTTGCGTTTTACCCTTCCATTCTGTTGGGGTCTGCCTACCACACTCTGCTGATATATGATACCCTCATGTTGAAACAACTTACGACAAGACTGTTGGTCAAATTCAGTACCATGATCAGTGCGATTGACCTTAATTTTACTATTGAATTGGGTAGAAACCATTCTAATAAAACTGGAAATAATCTGAGGGACTTGATCCTTGTGCTGTAAGAGGTAAACCCAAGTACAAAGTGATCTATCATCAAAAATGGTGAGGAAGAATCTTGCCCCACCCATACATGGAGTTCTATAAGGACCCCAGATATCCATGTGTATGAGATCAAAGCAAAGAGCAGCATGAGAACTTCTCCGGGGTGAAAGGTAACCGATGATGTTTAGAAAGTGCAAGTTTCATAAAAAAAAATCCCATATGTTAAGCTTCATAGAACCACCAATTACATGCTGTAATTTCTGAAAAGAAGTATGTCCAAGCCTAGCATGAAGCAACTCAACATCACAGAATTTCAAAGTAGAATTAGCTACATGAGTATTACAACTCAAATTATTATAACTAATTGATGTGTCAAATTTGGACCATTTTCCCTCCCATTTAGACCCGTTTTTCCTGCGTTTTGTGAGACTAGAGTGCGATTATCGCCTTATTCTTAGTCTTTCTCGCATTAACGTCTCTCATTTGCATTTTACGTGTTTTTGGTAGTTTTTCTATATATTTTGATAGGATTTGTGACCAAAGGCGTGTCCGAGCTTCTATGAGCACGAGAGGAAGGAAAATCATCCGAAGAGCAGCGCACAAAACTAAAGTTCAAGAAATTCGACCAATCGATAAAGAAAGAGACTAGAAACGAGGGCAGAAAACCATCGGGTGAAGTTTCACCCGATGAGATATCACCGGGCGAAGTTTCGCCCGATGAAATTTTTACCTCCCCGAAGATCTTCAAGAAACATTCACCACCGGGCGAAATGACCGGGCAAAACTTTCACCAATCGGGTGAAGTTTTGCCCGACGGTAAAGGAGCTCCGAAATGCGCAAATTTAAGAGAGATTTCATCGAGTGAAACCACCGGGTGAAGTTTCACCCGGCGGTATTAGCTCGTGGACGACCTTTGATCGAAGGGTGAAGTTTCACCATATGATGATGCATTGGGCAAAAGTCTCATTAATGAAGGAAGATTGGATTTGGGCCTTAGTTTATGTGATCCATTAAGGATATAGTATATATAGCTAACCTTAGGTTTTCATTTGGACAACCTTTCATCATCTAGTTTTAAGGTAATCATCTAGAATTCCTCCATAATTTTACCTTTTCATTTTCTTAACTTAGTTTATCCTCTTTATAGTTTAGTAGCCTCCTTATTTTTAGATCTTCATCCTTTGTAATTTGCATTGAAGAATTCTAGAATTAGATCAAGACTACTCTTTTAATTTTTGTTAATTATTCATTTTGGCAATCAAGTAATTATCTTTGTTGAAAATTTCGGGTATTATTGAAGATCAAGGGGTTTTACAAGGGTTTATGTGACAAGATTCATGCTTGGTGCCTTGAAACTTCCTTATTCTTATTTTTATCTTCATCTTTCTCTTTTATGGTGTTCTTCATTGTTGGTACCTTCTTGTTTTCTTTCGCCTTTGTTTATTTCCTTCATTTTCCTTTCTAGTATTTGTGTTCCTTTCTTCATTTTGCCTTGTTGTTAATTTCCCCTTAGTTGTTGTTTTGGTAGTGTTTTCCTCTCTATTGTGTTAGATTACTTTCCATTCCTCTTGATCAATATGCATTACCTTTTTCTTAGCCTTCTTGTTGTTTATTTTGTCATGCTTATTATGACTAGTGAGTAGATTTTAGTTAGGGGGTTATGGAAGGAGGAACTTTAGATTTAGGCCTTGGTTTTATGGAGATTGTTGCATTTTGTGGCGATTTCTCTTGTATGGGATTGTTGTATTTTTGTTGACTTAGCCTGATCAACTCGGTTAGCATTGACTAACTCAAACCAATATGGGGAAATTCGGGGTTTGGGTAATCTTTTCTTGAGACCTTAGCTTCCTCGTCGCGGAAGCGGGTTTAGGCTAAGTTGGGTAGGGAAACCGAAAGGTGGCTCCTCCCTTTACCGACCTTGTGATGATTTTTGTGATTCATGTGTCCTTATCTTCAGTTTTGACTTCCCGAGTCCCCCTAACGCCTTTCTTGTCATTGTTTCTCATTTCTAGTTATTTAATTCGTTTAAATAGTCTAATCTATCTTGTCTCAACCCCCATTTTTAGATCCCAATCACAATTATTCCTATACTTGACCGATTACAATCACCGCTTCCCTGAGATTCAACCCTGACTTACCACTGCCATATAGTAGCTATTGAGACTATAAATATTGTTTGCATGTGTATTAGCGACAGCGCGCATCACTAATAAAGCTGTGATGAACTGCAGGATCTGCATAAAGCAAGTAGAGACCTCCAATCTTCTTTGCAAAAGCTCTTGTGACTTTACTTGAAAGCTCCTGGAAGATACACAAATCTTTAGAAAAAATGACTTGGAATGAGGAATATAATGCTCTAATAAACGACTGACTGACAGCAAATTCTGCTTAAAATCATCAATCAGGAATACATTATGTGAGCATTTAGCCTCATTTTACCAGCCTTTGCAGCAAGTTTAATAGAGCCATCAGAAAGGCCCAATCTGATAGGTTTACTCGGCAGATAAACATCATGTAATAATGCAGAATATGGAGTCATATGATCAGACGCTCCAGTGTCAAAAATCCATTCATTCCTAAAAGGATGAACATGAGAATCGGTAAGATGTAGACAGGACACAATACCTGCTGAGCTCAGTGTCATACCTTGGTTATCAGAAAAAGACTTGAGAATCCGCTGATATATGGAATTCGCCATTTCATTGATCATGCCATGATCCATACCAGCTTGATTTCCTCCTGAACGACCAGCCTGATTTCCTCCCGAGGGACCTACAATACTAGCATTATGCTCATAATCAAGGGGAGTGAATTCTTCACCCTCTTGCTCTTGCACAACATCCACGTTGTGTGCAGCCCTTCTGTAAGAATTCTGACCATAAGATGAGTCATAAGATTGTACTTCTTTCCCTTTAAACCTCTTGTCGTTAGGATTGGAGAAACAGTAGTCATAGACATGTCCTTTCTTTCCACAATGGGTACATGTCTTGAGTTTATGACAATCACCAATCTCATGACCCTTCTTTTTGAAGTGTGTGCAAAACATTTCATCACTGTCAGATTCAAACTTAGCCCTTTTACCCCTATTTCCCCCACCAGAATGTGCAGCATATGCACTAGTTTCAACTAAGATGTCAACAATATCACTGATTTGCTTCCGTGTCTCAACTTTTTGCAGCCAAGAAAAAGCCTTGTTAAGCAGGGGTAAGGGTTCCATGGTTAACACATTGGTTTTGACACCATCATAACTGGAATAAAGGCCCATAAGAAACTGCATTAGCTTTGTTCCAGACTCTCTATCCAGTATTCTCTTAAGCAATCTACATGAACAAGCATCCATTGCTCCACAAGTGCACAAATTAGGAAGGGGATCTAGGCTCTCTAGAGTCTCCCAAGAGCGTTTCAGGTTACTGTAATACTCTACTAAAGGTGCATTTGTTTGTGTTGTGTCACTCAATTCTTATCGTATCTGATAAATTTCAATGCTATTAACCTGTCTGTATCTCTCAGTTAGCTTAGTCCACAGATCCTTCGAACTTCTTGCATGTTCAACGGTTTCACGTATTTCTCTAGACAAAGAGTTCAAGATCCACTTTACAACCATATAATCATACCTAATCCATTGATGGTGTGTCATATCAGTTTTGTTAGGTTGTTTACATGTTCTGTCAATAAAACCATCTCTGTTCTTAGCAATTAAGGCGATATACACATCACATTTCCAAGAAATGAAACCAGTGCCATTAAAGAGTACAGAAACAAGCTGAAGCGTAGGCTGATCAAACGAGGATAGGTATAAAGGATCATCAAAAATAGAATAATTGTTCGAGGTTGCAGAATTCATAGAATCAATAGTCATGGTATAATGTTGATTTGACTAAATTCACAACAGAAATCAAAGAATCAATAGCAAAATTGCACGAATTCTAGAAAGGAGAAAGAAAGCAAGAAGGTTACGCAACAATGGAGGATTAGAAAAAAATTGTGGAAGAAGATTGAAAAGATTATACCACACACTGATGATTATGTGCCTTAGATGAATAATCCTTCAAAGAAGAGAAATCATAGGAGCTACCCGCTCTGATACCATATGAACTCGACGTCCTCCATTGTTGAGTTAACTCGAGCTAAGCAATTGAGAGAGAAAGGTTGTTGGAAACTTGTGGTGTAAAATGAATGTAAGAATTGTAATGTGATAAGATTAATTACAGCCAAGTATCTATGTATATATATACAAGTTATAGCTAACAACCTCTAACTACTTCTATACTGTCATAGTACCTGATTCAAATTTTTCGCAAATCGTGATTGAGTTAGCTGAAATTGATTTCCTTAATTATAAAAGGTCACATTTGACTCAAAAAAAAAAGGTAAGATACGTTGGATGAAATTATGATATATGAAGGAATGAGTCCAACCAAACTTTATCCATGCGACTCTTGTTAGTTGTTTCCATTAGTGACGGTCGGCCCAAATGTATCTGGCTTCTTCATCCTTCCAATTTAACATAATCACTAGTCGCCATACTCGTGCACCGCACGGGACTACGATTTCTTTGCTTAGATTTCATGTGTTTTAGACTGTATCTACTTCCACAGGTTGTCGTAATTGTGAATAGGGCGGTGGTTATGAAGATTGAAATATCCAAGCTATTGAAATACGTATGGCATATATGTGTAAAGAAAGACAGAGTTTGAAATAGTGTGCTTAAAGTGGGAAATATACATATAATAATCCGCATACTAAAGATACGGTTTTTTTGTGAACTATTATTGTAGTACGTAATCTTCTTGAATCATGACTTAGTTCTTCCTTCGTTATCCTGTTGTGGCTTTATTTGGGATTTTCAACATTTGGCCTCTTTTTTCCCATTGTCTCTTTTGTTACGGATGCTTCTTTCACCACCCCTTCAAATCTGTAAGGTCATCTTCTAAGTTGCCTTGTTTTGGTTGTTCCTGTCAAACATTGTGTTGTTGATGTGTATGACATTATGTAAATAGAATCTTTTGGTGTTGTTTAATTTTTCGTGTTGTTACCTTTGGGTTTTCGTCATTTCTTTCCACTATGGTTGGAGTTGGATGGTCCTTTGTCATCGGTAATACCTTTTGGCACTTCAATTCCCTTTCAGCGTTGTATTTGGTAATCCCAATCTTGACTTTCATGGTGTATTCTCTCCCGACACATTGTTGGAATATGTTAAACACTTTCTCCTTTCCCCCGTCCTAGTTTTTGCTCTTTTGTCAGGACAATACGTTAAATTTCTTCGCGTAGGTGGTATGTTATTTGTTATGCGTACCTTTTCATATAGGGATAGTAATGCTTCGATTGGTCTCCCGATTATCTTCTCAGCTTCCCTCCCAAAGACCACCAAAGTTGTGTATGCTGTTTCGTTCGCTATTGTAGTGATTAATTTGTACCTGTGTTGTGGGTATTAACATATTTGTCATATTGTTTAGGAGGAGTAGATAGGTTTAACATACCGCACAGCGAGCTATACTTTTTGTGCTTTTTCTGACCTTTGTTTGGGGTAGGGTATTGGTTCGTTACATTGGCGACATTTTTCATCCTCGTCGATTCTAGCGGGGTACGATGTGCAAGATTGATACCGTTAGTCAACATCTGTTCTCACTTCTGTTATCGTTCCGTGGCATTTGAATATCTCATCCTATTCCAAGTGTTTCATTTAATCGGAAATGTTAGTCGGTATATCATATCAGTGAGCATGCGATGTCTGTCGACATTACCTGATCGTTGACAACTGCTTGTAGAAGCTCTGCAAGGATTGAAGTGAGCATTTCTTCTGCCACCTCAGCATCGAGAATCCTTATTTGAACGGGTTCTTGGTCCTTGTATGGTGGTATGACAACGCAAATAATAATATGTGGCTATTCTACTACGTGTAAGATCGGCTACATATTTTGTGTCCAGCATTTCTATTGTGCGGGGCAAACAGGTACCTTTGCAGTAACATTCTAGTCTCCGGCAAGCCCAAGTTGAGGAAGACCTTGGTCCCATATGTGGATTGTAGTTGGTAATCTCCTGCACCGGTGTTGTAATCTTTGTTAATAAGTATGATATGTACCTTATCAGTGTACTAATGAAGTTTATTACCTTTATAATTTATGACTCTTGTAGATGTGATGACTACGACTAAGTTATTTTCATTTTGCTGGCTAATTTCTTCTGGAATGTAGTCAGATGCATCACCCCATAGAGTCACGTTCACTATTTTTTCCTGTATGTAGTCATTATATTGTAGTAAGTTAATTACTTTACATGTAACTATATGCGTGGTTACCTTTCATCATGTATTTGTATATGACGTAAATATGTCTGACCATGTTTTGTTAGCATTTCCTTTTGTGGACATGACATAGGTCCACCCCGACGCGGCCACGCGCGGGTTTGTGGAGGCGAATGAATCTCATGTGAGATGGATCGAATTGAAATTTAAATCGAAGTGGAGTCGCCATCGAACTTTGTGGGAGTTCGGGCCCGTTCAAACCCACTCTATGTTTTAGTGGGCCATGCACAAAGTATGGCCCATTCGGATGTCAGAGTTTATTGGGTTCGTCCCTTTGCATTTTGATAACGATACCGACATTATCGGATACCGTGTATTGAATGACTCTCGTGTGCCAATGGGTTCGGATATCCGGAAACCACAGTTCTGAGTAAGGGGTGAGGGTACGTGTTGGGAAGTTCACAAAGAACACCCAACCCCGCCCGCACATTAGCGGCCTCTACTAAGATATCGTTTAACTTTAAAATACGCACGTTAGTAATACGATGAGATGATATGCAAACGTTGTTTTGACTAAACATGCGAATATTTGAATAGGTTGCTAACGTCGAAGTTATATTTAGCATGCGAGATTCGTTTTAGTACAATAAAACAAATAACGGAAATAAAGAGGCAAAAGTATACACAAACGGGTTAGTGACAATAATAACGGTTTGCAAATAATATAAAAATGCTATAGGATGACGCGACTAGATATGATGCATGAGTTTTGGAAAGATGAATCACGTGATGGACTTGACACATGTTAACCGAAGTCACTAAAAATATTTTATCGAGACTCGAAAGATGCTATGGGACTTCACGGATTGACGTGATAAAGGCCACTCGATCGAGTCATTGAGGTACTCGACCGAGTGGACCACGGAAAAGGATTCTGCCCAAAATTTGAGGTGTTACTCGACCGAGTAGGTCGCCACTCGATCGAGTCATTCTGCCTCGGTTTCGGGGGTGTCACTCGATCGAGTGCCCCCTGTACGAACCAGGGTTCGTTTCGCAATTCGTCGCAGGTTTCGAAATTGCCTTTTTGATTTTGGAAAGTCACTAATTTTGAGTTCTGTTGTTGGGAGTAGCTCCGTGGGGATTCGGACTTGTTGTGTAAGTCCCGGGTGTATCTATATGTGGATACATCCCATCTTGGAGCTGCGCGAGAGCTTGCCTAAGGAGCTTTAGGTGTGTCCGTTTGCGGACACATCCCGATTCAAAATTACGTGGGAGCCTGCCTAAGAAGCCCTGGGTGTGTCCGTTTGCAGACACATCCCCACTCAGAATTATGCGGGAAATCGGACTTGTTGTATAAGTCCTGGGTGCGCCTATATATAGGCCTATCCCGTGCTATTTCGGGAAAATGCCGCCTTGGGCTTTCCGCTGGGGAGATATATGAGTTGCGCAGGCGTCAGGGAATAAAAAACTTGATGTTCCTTTGGGAAGCCAAGCTGGTACCTGAAATGTTAGATATACAGGCAGAAATAGCAAATATAGCAGATAGCAAGATAGCGTACAGGAAATGCAATTAGCATCTATAGACTGACTTGCGCTGGGAAAAATGATTTTTGCTTAATTTTGAAATCGAAGCCTGAAAGCAACTCACGTGCTAGGAGATAGATTTTTCAAAAATGAAAGGGGTAGGAAAGAAATTTGCAGTTAAAATAGACCGAAATTTTACCTTGTCGAAAAGGATTTTCTCAAATGGCTAAGTTTTGCAAATTTTTAAAATGAAAATTTGAAGAGAGAGACATACCGACAGACTCGACTTTGGACGTGACCGAACGAGTTGACAGACACGACTGAACTCTCTAAGGGTTGGACCGTGATTCGGTAGGGGGTGGGCCACCTAAGATAACAAGACTCTTAAGTTGCGCTATTCCGTAGCCTAGGCGAGTGGCAACATGGTCGAATCCTCGGGATGGTAAGATATGTATTCCGTAATGACAGGATCGACTTAGTAGCAGCAATGCTGTAGACTGGTGTTCTTTTTTGAATTCTTGGATTTTGGGTTATGTTCCCAAGGTAGGGTGTAGCTTCGAGTCTTTAACTGACTCTTGTCTTCGACTGAGCCGAGTACTAGGACACTCTATAGAAAGAAGGCTAGATTTTGAAAGTATTTGGATTATGTGAGTGGATGGAGAACTTTTGCCTAGGAGAAGCCCCCAGGATGGCAAAGCTAACTATTGAGAACATGATAGTATCGTGACAGGAATGATGGTGCTTTTTGCATTTGTGTCAATGTGGGTGGTTGTGCCTCTGTTGAAAGGCTGCCTACGTATTCACGTGTAGTGAAATCAAACCAAGCCGTAGTTCAGTGGATTGGAAGATATGTTATGGTGCCTAGTTTAATAAGGCTTTGTGTGTAACTAGCCATAGCGATGGTGTAGGCTAGGCGCATTCCCAATGATGTCGTAATCAGAGGGCTAGAATGGTTAGGATGTTGATCCTGTGACTGTGAGCGTTCTCCGGGGTAGCCCCCAGAGGTTGTGTGAACTATTTGGGCATGTTCTATGTTGACCGCAAGTTGAGTTCCCGTGTGTGGGGATGGTAACTGGTTTGGATGTTTTTGGAAATGTGGTGCTAGGTCGCAAGTGGCTTTGATTTTTTGTCATCTGGAGCTTGATTTTGTGGAGCTAAGGCTTCGAGGGTAAGGTATTGTAATGTGGCAGGAAAGGGGGAAGTCGAGTAAAAATGACTCAAACTTCGATCGCGGTAGGTTGATAATGCGGGATCTGGTTTCCATGTCTGGCCCTAATGGTTAGGGTGTATCCTATGGAGCTTGAATCCTCAAAATTCCGGGTTGTCTCTTAGCCTAGATCTCGAGAAGGTCTTGAGGATTGTAATGTGGGAAGGCTAAATGTGGTGTTAGCTGACCAACTTGATTGTTTCTCCCCTATTTGATGGTATGAGTATTGATAATTGACCGTACTCCGGTCAAAGGACTTTCACTCGGGTTGACCGGTGGTCATGGGTATTTGAATTCCTTTGGTTGACCTCTTAGCCCCGGTCTAGTTGACCATTTAACCTTAGTCATGGATGCCTCTTTTTTTATGATGGCTTGCTTTTTTGTTTTGGCCTTTTGCTTTTTTTCCTTGGACTTTTGATTTTTTTTCCAGCTTTTTTTTCTTTTCTCTTTTTTTTTTTTTCGTTTGCTATCCCCCCTGTGGTGTTGGAAATAGGCGCGGGTATTCCCAGATCTGTGGCATCCATTTGTGGGTGGATTTGGGATTGGGCCTATCAGTTGGATTAAACTTTTGGAGCTAAGCTTTTGTGTAAGCATGGCGGTTTGGATCTCGGTTTTGTCATCATAATTCCAAGCAGACTTGGTGGGAGCATCGTCCCAAGTTGGGTATTTTTGGCATTACGTCTATAGAGTTACGATGCTTTTCTTGGATAGACTAACGCCTAAGGTAGGGATTGGTCAGTCTTATTGGAGGGGTGTTTATTGTGGGAAATGGGCTTGCCTCCCGTCTTGAACCCAAACTAAGAGACTACCTAGGTTCGTCATGGGATTCGATACCGCTCCCTAAGGGTAGTTATGTGGCTTTTCTATACCAGACATGGAATAGGTAAAAGGAAAACACGGGCTTGGTCTCCTGCAGTCATTATAGATGTGCCTATAGTAGTCATGTGTGTGTGCTCACAGTGTATGACGGTGTTCATCATGTTCTCGAAAAAACATAAGGAAAGTATATATGAGAAATAGAAAAGTTGATTTTATTGAATTTTGAAAAAAGAGGACAGAATACAGCTGACTCTGACTCTGACTTTGACTTTGGAAGAAATAGCACATCCTAAACTCGGACTCGGACTCGGACTTAAATCAAATCCGGAC
Source organism: Agrostemma githago (assembly GCA_958450325.1). Taxonomy (NCBI): domain Eukaryota; kingdom Viridiplantae; phylum Streptophyta; class Magnoliopsida; order Caryophyllales; family Caryophyllaceae; genus Agrostemma; species Agrostemma githago. The sequence goes on along the minus strand of OY288249.1, from coordinate 6,784,747 downwards.
TCTCGGATGATGTTGTCATTAGTCGTTGGCTTCTAAGGACTCGAGTTGATGTCCAGTATAGCCTTCAGTAGAAGCTTCACCCAGATCTTCATTATGTCGAAGATCGTCTTCAATCCTAATGCCCATTTCGGTAAGCACCCCAAAGTTTGAAATGCCGGCATACCTAAGATGGACGCGGTAGGAAGGTAGGAGGTTGTTGATGAATGCCTCCACTAGTGTTTTCTCGTTGGGCTTGTCTACCAACTTCACACTTTCGGCCCTCCACCTTTGAAGGTACATGGTGAAACCTTCTTTGGGCTCTTGGGCCATAACCTCTAGAGTACGCATCGTAGTCTGGATCTCGGTATTATCGGCGTAATTCCGAGCGAACTCTGTTGCCACATCATCCCAAGTCTTGTACTTCTTGGAATCGAGCCTGTAGTACCAGGCTTTCGGGTGCTTCTCGAGGGAAGAAGCAAACAAGTGCTTGAACATGGTGGATTTCACCCCCTTGGCAGTCATGAACTCCTTGAAAGCCCGAATGTGATAAACCGGGTCTTCAGTACCCTCAAACATCGGTATGCCCGTAAGGTTGAGGTTGGCGGGTAGCTCGTCATTCAGAGGCGAATATGAGCGAGCATTTTCTGTATGGATCGAGTTGTTTGTTGACAAATGGGCCTGTTCTTCAAGCTTGTGACGGCGCTGACCAGTTCTGCTATGGGCCCAGTGGTTTCATTCCCGACCTTAGGAGTCCCTTGCTTCATGACACTCAAACGGGTGGTAATGGTTATTTGGTCGGACCTGATAGTTGTCAATTGGGCCTCAATCTTAGCCAATGAGGCTGTCAAATTGTCCAAAGCTTCTTACATCTTGTGCTTATGTCTGGTTACCGGTGGCCTATCTGTAAGAATACCGCGTAATCAGTAAAGTTGCTTCGGAACCCGAACATACCAAGGCATAAGAAATAGCGCGGGAGGAAAGATAACTCGCTTTGACTCGGGTTAGACTCTCCTAAGACAAATGTGTAGGGTGCGATTCTCGAAGTGACTGTGTGATTAATCGCTCCGTCGAAGAATAGCCCCCAAGTGAGACTAAGGACTCTGATAGGACTCAGATGGTGTGACATCTAAGTGACTCGAAAGTGAGGTACGTGAGACGACACGTGTAGGACATGACCCTTAGAGCAACCGTGATTGATCACTCTGCTGAAAGGTAGCCCCCGAGTGGGATAGAAGGTTGTGTTAAGACTCGAGTGTTGGACGAGTGACCCTTAGATGTAAGGATCACGAACCTTTTGTTATAGGGCTATGGCTTGTAAAAGATTGACTTGGCCTCGAGGAAAGGCAGACGGGGTAAGGGAAGAAACTTGTGATGTAAGATCGACAGAGTTTCGACGCTAGAGACCCTCGACTTGACTTGAATAAGGATGGACCCTATGATTAGGGTAGACCCTTAAGTTAAAGGATTCTCGAATTAGGATGACCCGACTAACGGATTGAAAGATGGGCGAAATTCCCTTAGGAAAGGTCGTGAGGACCGTCTTGCTAGAGGGAAAGATCGCGTGGGACTTCCTAGTTTTGACTCGAGTGTGTAAACAGGCTTTTATTGGTAGGGGTATGTCTTACGTAGGTGGGCCATGCCTTAGTCAAATGAGGCGGACTGGGATAGGGAGGAAACTCATGATGTAAGATCGACGGAGTTTTGACGCTAAAGACTTTCGACGACTTATGACAAGACCCGACACTGCTAAATACAGGAAGTCCTAAGAAGAGGAAAGTTTTTTTTTTAAAAGGATATTTTTAGAAAATCCGAGAAAACCGGTGGACGGCCCGATTTTTCGAAAATCGGAAAAGCGCCATCGGGCCGCAATTTTGAAGGTTTGAAAATTTTTTTGAATTTTGAAATGGGTAGCATACCGGCTAAAAATAGGCTATTTTGAGTAAAATCATAAGTCCTAAATTCGGTAGCTTTACGGGTTTTTGAAAAGTTGAATAATTAGAATTTTGAAATTTGAATATCGAAAAAAAAGAATCTCCGATAATTGGAAAAATGGAAACGGGATCCCGAAGATTTGAAAATCGAAAACGGCATCTCGAAGATTTGAAAATTGAAAATGACATCTCGAAAATTTTGAAAATCGAAAATGGCATCTCGAAAATTTGAAAATCGCGAATGGCATCTCGAAAATTTTAAAATCGAAATTGAATTTTGAAAATTCAAAAATCGAATGGTGGATCGGAAATTCCAATTTTTAAATGGGCAGCATGCCGGCTAGAAAATAGGCTTGTTTTGAGTCAAATCTTAAGTCTAAATTTCGGCAGCTTTCCGAGTTTTTGAAAATTGAATATTTTTTAAAAGATGCAATTTTTTTGAAATGATGGTTTTTTGAAAGCGACACGGAAACTAAGTAGCAAGTAGTCGCGCAAGCATAATAACGACGTCATGTATGCTCTACACTAAGTCACGGTCGGTCTAAATGGGGTCTATACCAGTGCACATAGCCTATCCGAGAATCGGGACGGACTTCCTAAGTCGAGTTGAGCTTAGAACATGCCGCAAAACCCATACGAATCGACTATGAACACCTTTGACATATCCATGTTGGAGTACATCAACGGTATAGTAGGACGTCGGTCACAAGTACCGGTCCGGGTAAAAATGGGGTTATGCATGAACCGTAAAACTAAAACGCGTATTGTACTAGTCAAACGATTTCTACACGAGTCTCACCCTGAGGATGCCCATTGTAAGTCACGCATCAGTGAATCCCCAGCGGAGTCGCCAAATTGTGGACATGACATAGGTCCACCCTGTTGTGTGCTAAATTTAGACTGTTTTCCCCCTCATTTAGACCCATTTTTCCCTCGTTTTGCGAGTCTAGAGTGCGAATATCGCCATATTTTGATTACTTCTCGCATTAGCGTCCCTCTTGTGCGTTTTACGTATTTTTGGTAGTTTTTCTATCAATTTTGATAGGATTTGGCACCGAAATCACGATCGAGCTTCCAAGAACACAACTTAAAGTTTAAAGCCATCCAATCAATCGACGAAGAATGAGACAAGGAAAGAGACCAGAAGAATGACCGGGTGAAATTTCACCCGATGAAATACCACCAGGCGAAATTTCACCCGACGGTAAAGTCCCTCCCCGAAGAATTTCCGAGCTTCCTCACCGGGCGAAATTGACCAGGCGAAATTTCGCCCACCGGGTGAAATTTCGCCCGATGGTGAATAGTGCCAGAAATCGCAAATAGTGAAGAAAATCTCACCGAGCGAAAATTTCACCCGGCGGGCGAAATTAGTCCATCAAGCCGCAGGGCGAAACTTTGCCCTATGAAGATGCAAAGGATGATTGTCTCACTAATGAAGCAAAAGTTGGATTTGGGCTTTAGGTTAAGAGACCCATTAAGGATTACTATATACGTAGTATATGTTACCCTAATTTGTAGTCATGGGCAAGTAGTAATAGGCCTCCATTAGTGTAGTCTTCCATCACATTACACATCCATTAGGAGTAGTAATTTAGTAGTATTCTAGTAGTAATTCTCTATAATTCTAGTAGTTTACATAGTAATTATTAGTAGATCTACTTAGTTTCCATCAACAATTCTCTAGATTTCAAGTTTGTAGAAGATTATTTCAAGTTTCATTTGAAGATTTGTGGGTTTATTGAAGAATTAGTGACAAGTTCTTCATGCTCTCCATCAAAGATTAAATCTTTATTTATGCAACCTTCTTATTTCTTCTAGATCTTCATAGTTGGTACATTTCTTTCCACTCTCTAATCTCTAGTTTAGATTTAATATAGTTTTCTCATTATTGTTGTTTAGATCATCTTAGTGTTGTTAGTTTCTCTAGATTTTATTCATGTTGTTTTAGATTATTCTCTAGTTTATTTCGTTAGATCTTGTCTCTTACATAGTTTAGTGGGTAATTGTTAGATTGTAGTTTCCTTATTATTTTGTAGTTATTTTCTTTAGATCTAGTTAGTATGCATGCTTTAGTTAGTTTCTCCTTAGTTAATGTTTTGTTGCTTTCCATTATGATTAGTGAGTAGATTTCTTGTTGGGGGTTTAGGGATGAGGACTTGGAAAATTTGAATTTAGGGGTGTTGGTGGATTGCTTGCCTGTTGGTTCATCTTGTTTGTGGTTGTTGTGTTATTGTTGTTTTAGTCCGGCCAACTAGACCGACTTTGACTCGTTTCTATCAATATGGGGAAACTCGGGGTAGAAATTACCACAACTAGAGACTTACCCTTCTTCGCCGCGAAAGCGGGTTTTTAGGTGGGTTGGGTGAAAAAACCGAAAGGTGGCATTCTCCCTTTATCAATGTTGCAACAAAAACTTGATCCCGACCTTCTTAGACTCCATGTTCCGAATCCCGACTTCTCCCCAACACCTTTCCCTACATTGATCATCTCTAGCTATTTTTATCGTTATTTCTCTAGTATAGACTCGACCCTTAGAAACCTCCCTTCTAGACATCAAACGCATCACTTTTAACTTGTCAACACACTCCGTTCCCTGTGGACCGACCTCGACTTACCACGATTACTCTAGTAGTTTTTGTGTTATTCCGAGTCTATAAATATTGTTTGACCCCCCGTCCTTCGCTAAACGACCGATCCGATTGGGGTGCCCGTCAAAATGGCGCCGTTGCCGGGGAACGACGAGTAATTGTTGTGTTTGATTCTTTTCTCTTCTCCCTTTTCCCTAGTACCATTAGGTGCTAGGAGTCTCACCGTTTAATTGAGTTTTATGCCCAGGAACACGTCATCGCCCTTGTGGTTCGATCCGGAGCCGGAAAGGACTTTTAGAGCATTGCGTTTTCGGGGAAATAACTCAACCACCATCATTCCACATCCTTCATTATCACCTCCTAACCTTAATCTCATCCTACCACATACACCTTCTACACCCTCTACATCACATAATCTCACTCCAAATAATCCTTCCATACCTTCAACTTCACAAAATTCACCACCATCACCACCATCACCAAAAATTCCACCACCAAATCAAAATTCATCCCCTCCAATCATCCAAATTCAAATCCACCATCACCACCAATCCAACAAATGGCAAATTTAGGATCTCATTCCCAACTCACACATGAAGAAACACCTTCTCCCGTCAATTTCGGAGAGATTCCCGAGAATTATAAATTAAAAGCCTCTTTGACAAATGCGGTTCAACAAGATACTTTTCATGGCTTTTCCCATAAAGATGCTCAAGAGCACATTGCTTCATTTAAAGAAAAATTAGTAGGAGCCCGTCTCAATGAATTAACTTCATGCCAATTGCATCGTTTATTATTTCCAAAGACCTTGAGAGATGGAGCTTGAAGATGGCTTCAAGGCCATCCCGCTAATACATTTACGACATGGGCTCAACTATCCAATGCCTTCTTGGAGAAATATTTTCCGCCGTCAAAGACTAACCAATATCGCATGGAGATACAAACCTTTAAGCAAAATGAATTTGAAAGCCTAAGTGAGGCTTGGGAAAGATTTAGAGATCTATTGCGCAAATGTCCACACCATGGAATACCCGATTGGCTAACTACCAAACATTTTATAACACTCTTTCATCAAGAACCAAGAAAAACCTCAATTCGGTTGCCGGAGGAGACTTCTCTTCTCTCACCGATGAGGCATCTAAGAATCTTATTGAGAAGATGGCAAGGAGTGATTCTAGAATGGGTCAATCGAGGGATTCTAGAAAGAAAGTCGAAGTGAACTCAACTCAGAGTTCTAATGAATTGAAACTACAAGCGGAATTTGAAGAATTGAAAAAGAGAATGGATGCCATGAGTTTAAAGCCTACTCCTAGGGGTATATACCAAATTCAATGGAGTGTTCCACCACGGCAACCATCTCCTCCAAAACAATTAACATGGGAAGTTCAATGTGATCATTGTGGCAATTATGGCCATGATTCTAGCTCTTGCATTCCTAATGAAGAAGTTTATATTGAAGAGTCAAATGAAGTCCAAGCTATACAAGTGTATGGGCAAAGACCTCAATTTGATCCCTTTTCTAATACGTACAATGCCGGCACAAGATTTCATCCAAATTTCTCTTATGGAAATCAAAACTTCAAAATCCGATGCCACGAGGCCATTTAATCAAAGCCAAAACGTTCAAGATCAAAAACGTCAATCGAGGCCATTTAATCAAAGCCAACAAAGGCCCTTTAACCAAGGTCCTCCAAGGATGCCCCCATATATGCCTCCTCATCAAAAGAGCAACTTCAATCAACAAGGTAGCAACTTCCATGTTCCTAACAATTACAACAATTATCAAAATCCACATGGTAATCATTTCAATCATGGATACAATCAAGGGTTCCAAGGCAATTTTCAAGGAAATCAAGGTTACAATCAACAACCATTTAATCAACCCTCTCAATCTTATGGCCAATCAAGCAATTTTTAATTTGGTCAAGAAGGAGTTCCATGGGATAACATTAATGATTTGCAAAGAGCCGTTGGGCAACTATAGAATGAACATCAAGATACAAAGGCAAGGCTAAAGGTTTGGGAATCACAAGAAGCAACAAAAGCCTTAGACGCCCCAATACATCCACCTCATGGTTTGCCCGGGCAACCCCAAAACCCAAGAGACCCTCCACACCAAGCAAATGTCGTCATTTTGAGAGGTGGCAAAGAACTTGAGGACCCATGTAAGAATTTGAACTTGAATGCCAAAAGCACCTCATCCAAAGTCAATCAACCAAGTGCACCACAAGCATCATCTCTCACTTCCCCCAAACAAAACCGAGGAATACAAGCGGAGTTTGATATCCTTCAAAATGCGGAGATTGAACTAAGAGAACAAAGAAAGAAGAAAGAGCAAATGGAAACGGAAGAAGCAAAAAGAAAAGAGGCGGAGCGATTAGCCGAAGAAGAAGAAGAATCCAATGTTCCACTACCTCCCGCTTTTGTCCCACCATTGCCTTTTCCCGAATGAGCTAAGCCACATAAAGAGAATGCCCAATTTAGCCATTTCGTGGATATGTTAAAAAAGGTAGAGGTAGCTTTACCCTTCACCGAGGTAATTTCTCAAATGTCCCTCTATTCTAAGTTTTTGAAAGATGTCTTGACTAAAAAGAGAACAATAGAGGACAAAGAATGTGTCTCTCTCACGGCACAATGTAGTGCCATTCTCATGAATCAAATGCCAAAGAAACTGGAGGATCCCGATAGCTTTTCCATTCCTTGTCGGGTTGGAAATGTAGTTGTTAATCAAGCTTTATGTGACCTAGGGGCTAGTGTTAGTTTGTTACCTTATTCTATTGTTAAGAGACTTAGTGTGGGGGAGATGAGACCCACTAGCATGTCGATTCAACTTGCGGATAGGTCCGTCAAGTACCCACTTGGGATACTTGAGGATGTACCCGTTCAAGTTGGAAAGTTTTTCATCCCCTCCGACTTTGTCGTCATGGATATGCCCGAAGACACTATTACCCCCATTATTTTAGGTCGACCTTTTATGGCTACCGGAGGTACTATAGTTGATGTCAAGAATGGTAAGTTGTCTTTTAACATAGGGAACGAGTCGGTAGAGTTTTCCCTTTCTCAAGCTCTTAAACAACCAATGATTGAACAAATGCATTCCATTGAAGTTGTTGATAGTTTGGTTGAGTATAGCTTGATAGATGATGATAAGCAAGAAGATGAACCATTTGACTCTCCACCTTTTGAAGATGAATGTTGCATGAAGAAAAGATAGAACCACTACCGCTGGGTAAGAGTATGGTATCTTCTCCTCCTAATCTTGAACTTAAACCACTCCCCTCTTCCCTCAAATATGCTTTTCTTGAAGGAACTAATTATCCCGTTATCGTCAATGCTACCCTTGATGGACCTCAATTGGAAACACTTTTGATTGTTTTGAGAAAGCACAAAAAGGCCATCGGGTATAGCATTGTCGACCTCCAAGGCATAAGCCCGAATGTCTGTATGCATAGGATCACCCTTGATGATGACCACCGTCCTTCGGTTGAGGGTCAACGTAGGTTGAACCCCACCATGAAAGAGGTTGTCATGAAGGAAGTCCTCAAGTTGTATGAGGCTAACATTATATACCCAATAACCGGAAGTAAATGGGTTAGCCCCGTGCAAGTTGTGCCGAAAAAAGGAGGAATGACGGTTGTCAAAGGAGAAAAGGGTGAGTCTATTTCTACTAGGACCATTACCGGTTGGCGCATGTGTATAGACTATCGAAAATTGAACACGACCACCGTAAAAGATCATTTTCCCCTTCCCTTCATTGATCATTTCCCCCTTCCCTTCAAGATCATTTCCTTGATGGTCATTCCGGATTTCTTCAAATTCTCATTCATCCCGATGACCAAGAGAAAACCACTTTCACATGTCCCTATGGCACCTATGCTTATAGAAGGATGCCATTTGGATTGCGTAATGCGTCGGGAACGTTTCAAAGATGTATGATGGTTATTTTTTCTGATTTTATTGAAAAATCCATGGAATTTTTTATGGATGACTTTAGTGTCCATGGTACATCTTTTGATTCTTGCCTTGAAAATATTGATCAAGTGTTATCTCGATGTGAAGAGTATAGACTTGTTTTAAATTGGGAAAAGTATCATTTCATGGTTGAACAAGGTGTTGTCTTAGGTCATATTGTTTCTAATAGAGGAGTCGAAGTTGATAAGGCGAAAGTCTCCGTGATTGAGAACTTGCCACCACCTACAAATGTTAAAGGGGTGAGGAGTTTTCTAGGTCACGCCGGTTTTTACAGACGATTTATTAAAGACTTTTCCAAAATTGCCAAGCATTTAACTTCTTTGCTTATGAAAGATGCACCTTTTGTTTTCGATGACTCGTGTCTTGAGGCCTTTTGCAGGAAAAAGACCGCTCTCACTACCACTCCAATTATCAAAGCTCCCGATTGGAATCTTCTATTTGAGTTCATGTGTGATGCATCCGATTTTGCCGTTGGTGCCGTTCTAGGTCAACGGGTTGATAAGAAGATACATGTGATATACTATGCAAGCAAGACCCTAGATGAAGCCCAATCGAGGTAAACAACAACCGAAAAAGAGATGCTTACCGTTGTCTATGCCATGGAGAAATTCCGAAATTATGCTACCGGTTCCAAAGTTATTATTCATACCGATCATGCGGCGATTCGATACATTATGTCTAAAAAAGAGATCAAGTCTCGACTCTTTCGGTGGGTCCTCCTTCTACAAGAGTTTGATATTGAGATTAAAGACAAAGCCAGATCGGAGAACTTGGTAGCGGATCATCTTAGTAGACTAACGGTTAGTAAAGGAAGCAATGAAGAAGATGGTATTCCCATCAATGAAGCTATGAGAGATGAGGCCTTGATGGCCGTTGAAACTATTACACCTTGGTATGCCGATACCGTCAATTTCTTAGTATCTCAATTTATTCCGGACGATTATTCCAAGCAATAGAGGATTGAAGAAACTACGCTACAAAGCCCAACGCTATTATTGGGACGAGCCTTATTTATTCCGCCGTTGTGTAGATGGAATTTACCGATGATGTGTTACGGCCGATGAAGGATATAATATTGTGAAGCACCTTCACTCGACATCTTATGGTGGACACTTGGCCAACCAAAAGACAATTGCCAAGGTTCTCCAAAGCAGGTTTTGGTGGTCTTCCATGTTCAAGGACATTCGAGCTTTCATTCTCACATGCGATGCTTCTCAAAGAAGCGGGAATATTACTAAAAGAAATGAGATGCCCCTTCAACCCATCTTAGAAATTGAATTGTTCGATGTTTGGGGCATTGATTTCATTGGTCCGTTCACATCCTCTTTTGGTAACAAATACATCCTAGTAGCGGTTGATTATGTCTCAAAATGGATCAAGGTCGTAGCTTCCCCCACCAATGACTCCAAGGTTGTAATCAAACTTTTCAAGAATGTAATTTTCCCAAGATTCGGTATGCCTAGAGCCATAATTAGTGATGGAGGCTCTCATTTTAGGAAAGATACCTTTGAACACCTTCTTAGGAAGTATGGTATCACTCACAAGATGTCCCTAGCCTACCACCCTCAATCAAATGGGCAAGCCGAGATCTCCAACCATTAAATTAAGGGAATTTTAGAGAAAGTTGTAAATACACACCGAAAGGATTGGTCATTGAAGTTAAATGACGCCCTTTGGGCATTAAGATCGGCTTACAAAGCGCCGATTGGAACCACTCCTTATCTTTTTGTGTATGGTAAAGCTTGTCATTTACCGGTGGAATTAGAACACAAAGCCGAATGGGTAATCAAAGAGCTAAACTTCGATGAGAGTGTTGTAGGAGATAACCGCCTTCTCCAACTACAAGAATTGGAAGAATTAAGACTTGAAGCCTACAAAAATTCAAAGATTTACATGGAACGAACTCGCCAATGGCAATTCTCGAATACTTCGTAAGGACTTCTCCGTTGGTGATAAGGTATTACTCTTCAACTCTCGCTTCAAGCTTTTCCCCGGTAAGTTGAAATCAAAATGGTCGGGTCCATTCGAAGTGACCAAGGTGCAACCATATTGTTCAATAGAGATATCAAGCCCAGAAACCGGGAAATTCATGGTCAATGGGCAACGTTTGAAAATTTATCATCCCGGTCACGTTCGTGAGACCTTTGCTACCGTGAAGTTTGGTGATCTCCCGTTGGGGAGCGTTGTTTAACCCTCCCTCGAAATTGAAGTAGGTTGGTGGTATCCTCAACAACCACCTTGTATATATGTATCATATTTCTTTGTGTTTGTTAGTTTTGTTAGCTTGAGAAGAATGGTTGAACTTGGATTTCGCCATGGAGCATCTATTTGGGTGAAGATCAAGCTTTTGGAGAAAGTTATGGAGCCTAATTGAAGACCACAAGCATGTTTGTGGGAGATATTGATTATGTAATGTGAGTCGAGTCAATATTTGAATCTTTAGGTGATTATTTAAGAGCCATGAAATGGCAAGGCGGAAAAACGAAGAAAACAAGACCGCCGAGCGAAACTTCGCCCGGTGAGACTTGACCGGGCGAAATTTTGCCCTACGGAAATGTTGCCAGATTTGCCGGAATTAACGAAGACACCACCGGGCGAAATGTCGCCCAGTGAGATTTTGACCGGGTGAAATTTCACCCAGTGGAAAAAGTGGCAAAAATGATTTTCACGACGAAAAGTCCGTCGGGTGAAATTTCACCCGGCGGCATGAGCTTGAATGGATCACCTATACCTTATCTCTTCACTACAATTTCAATTCTCTCCTTCACATTTACCACACATAACTTTCCCTCCAAAAATTTTACACCAAAATTTTTACCACCCACTTTAAAACTTTCACTTTCCCTCCTCGATCACCTTTATATATATCACTTTTACCCCACAATTCACTCCACATTTTCACCCTTCATAAAAACATCAAACCACCTTCCATACCCCAACCACATTCAAACCTCCATTCATAATGCCATTCCAACTTGGTGATTTGTTTTGGGGTTTTGAAGAAGGAAAAGAAGTTTTGGGATCATTCTTGCAAATTATTATCATGGAGACAAGAGTCCAACGAGCCGCGCGAAGACAAGGTATGGCTTCAACTTATAAACTTCCCAAGTCTCATAAGCCTAAACTTTTACCTTGTCCTAATACACCCTTAGCTCAAACCTTCTTCTAAAAGACCTTTCGAATCACAAAGTGGCCTTATCCGCTCACAATGGAAATTCTAGGAATAGAGGACGATATTAGAGAGTTATCGTCAAGGACCGGAACTAGCGGACTTCTTAGTTTCGTGGCTTGCACATATAAAGACCTTGCATGTGAGTTCTTAGGTACCTTTACTATCGATAACCCGACCACACCAAGAGATCTTAGATTTCGTTTATTCGGTAAAACCCATTGTTTGACTATTTCCGAATTTGGCTTAGCTTTAGGCTTACCCTCATCGGGTACCGGACTTAGTGAACCTTTTAGTGATCTACAAGCTAGTGCGTCTAGAAGAGACCTTTGGAGGTGCGTAGCACGTGGTCAACGAGATTTTGAACCTAACTCAAACTTCACCTCTGAAATCCGTAACCCCGCTATTCGTTACTTCGCGGAGATACTCTCCCATTGCTTGATACCATCTACCGATAATATTTTTAATCTTAATGTGTACGTCTTACAATTGATTTCTGACTCCTTACTTGATAATCCTAACCCCCTAGACCTACCACTTATCGTAGCATTGCATTTTCACAAAATTATCGTTGCTCAATGCCCCTTCGTAGACTGTGGAGGCCTTGTGACCTTAATCGCGAAAAACTTGGGTTATGCGACCGACCACCTTATCCCACTAGATAATCGAGTCTGGCTTGACGAGGCCTATCTTCCGTCTTGGATCTTTAATGTACCCGATCATCGCCTTATCTCAATTTGCCATGATCGTGCTTTAATAGTCCCCAACATACACCGAACCAATATTTATAAATTATAATTGTCACAATTGGGACCTATCCTTAGGTCCCGGTGAATTCCGATTAAACCAATCGGGGGAATGAAAATTTGGGAGTATGTGAACTATAGGTTACCCGAGGGTCGTACATTATTCGACCTTTCTGAGTTAGAACCCACCGAGGGCGTACAACCCTTACCCGGGTCTCCGACAGTTTCTTTCGCGTCGAATGATTACCCAAATTAAACTATCCCCAGAGTCGGTCGGTGATGTGTGTATTGTGTATGCGTGTGGATTAGGTCGGTGAGTCTTAAATCAGTCCTTGAATTGAATTCGTTCCTTGTTCCTTGCTTCATCATTTTATGATCATTGTAATTGTTTCTACCTCTAACCAAATTGCAAGTTGTCCCACTGTCCCATCGATTTTTGTGGCCGAAGCGGCCTTGGTTTTGCTCCCGGTCTTTAGGCGACGTGATTACGCCATCGAACCTTTTGAAAAATCCAAATTTTAATCAATTTCTCTCAATTTTTCTTAATCCGAGCTAAGTGACGTGACTACACCTACGCCCAATTTCACCCTTTCGTTTTAATTTCTTTTCTTTCCGTCTATTTCTTTTTCAATTTCTTAGCCACTTGGCTAGGGTCTAGGTGATGTGATTGCACCTAGGTCCGCCACTATTTTATCGCTTTCTTTATTTTCCTTTTTCTTTTCTCAAAAATTTCAAAAAAATCCAAAAACATTTGAAAAATCATAAAAATCCAAAAAGTTTTTCTTTTCTGTCTTTTTCGTTCTTCTCCTACGTGTCCATTGAGAACAATGTACAGTTTTAGTGTGGGGGAGGAGTCTACTATCTTTTATTTTACAAAAAACCTTTTCAAAATCCATAAAAATTTGAAAAATTCGAAAAATCAAAAACATTTTTCTTTTCTTTTTCTTTTCTTTTCTTGTTTCTTGTTATGTTTCGTGCCCCGTGTATGGTTTTGTTCTCTACTCTTACAGGTAACGACCACCTTGATAGCGCGAATTGAAGAGATTATGAAAGCACTCCGCTTGGTAACTTCCTTCCTTCTTTCTTTAATTTTGTAGAGGAGTTAGGTTGTTGCAATTGGAGGCTCTCGAGTTGAGCATTTGGGTGTTGTGGTTGATTTTGTGCTTAAATGTCAATGGAGTATGGAGTGTCTGACTGAGGCTTGGACAAGGCGAAATTTAGAGTAGCTACCAGGCCAATCGAGAATTGAAACCTGGCAGACTTCCGATCGGGTCGTTTATAGTCCATTAGACTCGCGTGAAGGGCTCTCCAGACATAAGATAGAAATCATACCTGAGCTGATGATGATAACTCTGTGGGGAATTGGACTTGTCGCATAAGACCTGGGTGCGCCTAGATATGGGCCCATCCCGTGCTATTCTGGAAAAAATGCCACCTAGGGCTTTCCGTTGGGGAGATGTAGTGGGTTGTATGTCCCTGCTTAAGTCGTACCTGTATAAGTCACATAGAATTTTGCATGCAACACGTAGGTAGAAAAATGACTTGCGCTGGGGAAAAAGATTTTTTGAATTTTTGAAATTTTTGACTCCTAAGAAAATTAGGAAAGTTCGGGATGACTAATTCCCGGGCTAAAATTAGGGGATCTCGAGACAAGGCCTGTATGTTGATTTCCTGTTTAGAATTGGGAAACTTTTCATGGAAAACTGATATGGAAAGAGGATCGTAAGGTTGATGATATATATAGTCCTCCCTTGTCTTTGATTTTCCTCACAACCTTCTCATAATTCATCCCTCCTCAAAAAGAAAGTCTCTTTATTCCTTTCAAGAATTTTAGCCATGGGAATCGATCGATTGACCGTGATGTTGCAAGAATGGTCCCGACGCTTTAGGGACGCAGATAGGGTGGCTCTTAATCAGACGGGTATTACTCAGTTGTACCCGTTCCGTCAGATGCAGGTCGATCGTTATTTCCTTGATGCCTGCTTGTCTTACTGGGACGACATATATCATGTCTTTGCCTTTCCCCGGGGAGAAGTTTGTCCTTTACCCGAGAAGATTGCTGCTGTCGGAGGGTGGAACCCGATACTCCGACCTGCCATACCTTATTCAGTTTATGACCCGAGGAGGAAGCTTCGAGAATTTTTGGGACTCTCCCACAACGAAGTATCCCGTATGATGGAGGGTGATAATATTTCCCTGATTGACTTGGCTGAGAAATTTATGAATCCTCTCGATGTCCGGGTCAGACCAGCTCACAGCCGTGGGGCTTTTTCCTTTTGCATGCTCCATGTTTATGCCTTTGAGGGTCACATGGATCTATTGTCTTGTATGGGTAACGCCCGTCTCTTGACCGTGGTTGATTTGATAGAGACGGAGTACAGCCCGGCTTGGCTGATCACGGGTGAAATTATCCAAGGTCTAGACAATCGTAAGAGGGATTCGTCAGTCCGCTTGACCGGGAGTACCCGTTTACTGCAAGTATGTCGGATTTTTTTTGCTTTCTCGATTTTCGTTTTTTTTTCTTCGAATTTCTCGATTCCTGATTTTGTTTCGGATTTGGATATATGAGAGGTTATCAGTGATAGATCCTCCCCTAGACGCGAGCAACTATCGTCATAATCAGGTGATGACGAGGAGACGGGCCATTGATTTTTCTCGCCAGATTACCCAGAAGTATTGGGACGAGGTGCTATCATTCCATGGTGGTCCGTTGATTCGATGGGTAGTGTCGTGGAGGCCCATCTATGTTTGGACAGGCTTGGACCCGAGGGACAGAGCTCGCTATCAAGTGCTTTTGTCTTTCAAGCTGACGTTCCCACATCTCGCCACTCCATCTGGGTTTCAGATTCTTATGTGAAGTGGACTAAAGCAGGCGATGCCAAAGCCCGAGCTTCTCTGAAGGTTGATGAAGCTTTTGATTTGCTGCGAAGGGAGCAAGTTAAAGACAATAGGGGCTTCTTCGACGAAGGTGACACTCCAGCTACCCTGGTCCGTCTAATGTCAGGCCAGAGAAAGAAGACTAAGACTCAAGCTGAGGGGTCTAGTGCTAAAGGTGCTCGGGGGAAAGTGAGCCCCCAGACCGACTTAGAAAGAAGACTGGGCCCAAGACTAGCAATGCAGGACCGACTTGGCCCACGAGATAAGCTACCTGAGCACGTGCGGGCTCGACTTAGACCAAAGACAATAGCAGAAGACCCGCTGTCAAAGAAACGGGTTCGAGCTAAGGAGGTTCCTCTCGTGATTCGGGAACGCTTGCCCCCGCCTCGACGACCTCGGGCTCCACGCGACCCAAAGGACAAAGGGAAGGGAAAGATGCACGAATATTAGTCTCCTTTGTTTTATTATTTGAGTATTATTATTATTATTATTTTTTGGTGTGATCTGTTGTATGACTGCCGTTTTTGGCGTTTTTTTTTTTTAATTTTGGATTTCCCGAGTTTATCGTTTTTTTAATAAAAGACGTATTAGTGAATACCGTTCCCGTCTTTTCGTTTATTGCAGCGGTTGTACCCTTTTGAGAGGTTGCCTACGTATCCATAATTAGCGGAATCAAACCAAACGTAGTTCAAACATGAAGTTTTTTTGCAATTTTCGAAATACATCAAGACTATTAACTCGAGATGTGCGACAGTAGAATAGTTAATTCTAACTTATTGACTTATCTATAATTTTTGGAAATTTATAAAAAGACAAATTTTTATAAATTTTTGCAAATGACATTGAGATAGGGTTTAAGGGTAGTAGCGCTTCAACTGGTCCAAGTTGGTCGGGTTGACGAATTCGTTCCCGTCCAGGTCTGTCAGCATCACTGCCCCTCCTGATAGGACCTTCTTGACTAAATATGGCTCAGCCCAATTGGGTTTGAATTTTCCTCTTGGGTCAACCGGTAGTAGGGCACGAACCAATTTTAGGACCAGATCCCCTTCTTTGATGTTTCTGGGCCTAACTCTTTTGTTGAAAGCCCGCTGGATCCTCTTTTGATATATTTGTATGTTGTTGAGGGCCCGAGACCGCCGTTCGTCCAAAAGAACTAACGAATCGTATCGGGCTTGTACCCAATCTGCTTCTGGCACTTGGCTCTCCAGTAAAATCCTTAAGGATGGTACTTCTAGCTCGACCGGTTGGACCGCTTTCATTCCGTATGTCAAGTAATACGGGGTTGCTTCGGTTGCGGTGCGAATTGAAGTTCGGTACCCCCAGAGAGCAAAAGGTATTTTGTCGGGCCAATCCCGGTAATTCTCAGCCATCTTTTTAAGTATGGTGACAATCGTTTTATTAGCCGCTTCTACCGCTCCGTTTGTTTGGGGACGGTAGGGAGAAGATGTATGCCTTTGAATTTTGTATTTCGCTAGCAACGCAGCGGTTTCAGCTTGAAAATGGGTCCCGTGATCACTGATGAACTCATGTGGGATCCCGTATCGGCATATGATCTTATTCTGGATAAATTTGGCCATGTGCTTGGCGTTCAAGACACGGTATGACTCGGCTTCGACCCATTTGGTGAAGTAGTCGATGGCCACCAAAATGAAGCAATGACCTCCTGTCCCGGAAGGGTGCACCTTTCCAATTATATCAATACCCCATGTCGAAAATGGCCATGGTGATGTCATGGTATATAATAGGGAAAATGGCATATGCTGTACATTGGCAAAGATCTGACAGTTATGGCAGTGTTTGACATATGACTGACAGTCCGTTTCCATGGTGTTCCAATAATATCTGAGCCTCATGATTTTCCGGGCTAACATATGGGCGTTCATATGTGGGCCATTTTCACCATCGTGTACCTCGGACATAACCTTTTCGACCTGTATTTTGTCGATACACAGGAGGAGAGCCCCCTGTGCCGTCTTTTTGTATAACTGCCCGTCGTCCGTGCGAACAAATTGGGTTGCCAATCTTCGCAAGGCCTTCTTGGCCCGGTTTTCAGTTCCCGGGAGATATTCTCCCGTTGCCAAGTAGGTTAGGATGGCCTGATACCAAGTTTCTGGATCAGTTATCTCGATGTCTTGGATGGCGTGGATATAGGCCGGCTCGGACCGTCTTTCAACGCAGATCGGCATGCTAGTAAGATGTTCTGGTATATTTAGCAGGGATGCTAATTCGGAAAGTGCATCTGCAAATTGATTTTCTTCCCGGGGCAGGTAGATATATTCCACCTTCTGGAACTGTTTCTCTAGAACCCTTACTCGTGCTTGGTAAGCCACGAGAGTAGCGTTCCGAGTTTTCCATTTTTGGAGCGCCTGATTGATGACCAGCGATGAGTCACCGTGGACCCGGAGGTTCGTTACCCCTAAATCAGCGGCGGCTTGCAGCCCGTGAATGCATGCTTCATATTCGGCTGCGTTGTTGGTCACGTCAACGTCCAATTTGATGGATAACGGGGTATGTTCCCCTTGTGGTGAGATTAAAAGAATTCCGACTCCAAATCCTCGGAAGTTGGATGCTCCATCAAAATACAAATCCCATGTTTTCGGTGTCGGTATGGAATATGTCTTCATCAGGAAAGGCCCAAGTATCGGTGTGTGCCTCTTCGGATATCGGGCTATCGGCGAGGAATTCTGCCACTAGCCGGCCCTTGATGGCTTTTAATGGTACAAACTTGAGATCAAACTCAGATAACATTAAAGTCCATCTGGACATCCTGCCATTGAGGATGGGCTTCTCGAACAGGTACTTGATATGATCCATTTTGGATAATGCATGTACCTCGTGACTGAACATGTAATGTCGGAGCTTTTTAGTGGCCCAAACCAAAGCTAGGCACGTTTTCTCGAGCATTGTATACTTGCACTCGTATTCCAAGAACTTTTTACTGATGTAGTAAATAGCTCGTTCTTCTGAGTCGATTGTCTGAGCCAGCATAGCCCTCATGGCTGTCTCGATCGTTGTTAGGTATAACGACAAAGGCAGACCGGGTTGAGGTGGCATTAATACCGGCGGAGCGGACAGAATCTCCTTGATTTTATCGAAAGCCGTTTGACATTTGTCGTCCCATAGTACCCGTTCTCCGATCTTCAGTTTTTTGAAAATGGGCTCACATACCATGGTTAGTTTTGAAATGAACCGGCTGATATATTGAACTTTCCCGAGAAACCCCCTTATTTCTTTTTCGGTCTTGGGCGGTTGCATCTCGGTAATGGCTTTGATTTTAGCTGGGTCGACCTCGATGCCGCGTTGGCTAACGATATGGCCCAGTAATTTGCCTGATGTTATCCCGAAACTGCATTTTTGAGGGTTTAGCCTCATGTTGTATTTGCGTAGTCGGGTGAAGAATTTTCTTAGGGCCGCAATGTGCCCGTTTCGGCCTTTGGACTTAACAATCATATCGTCCACATAAACCTCCACTTCCTTATGCATCATGTCATGTAATAGGGTGGTGGCGGTTCGTTGATAAGTGGCTCCGGCATTGATGAGCCCAAATGGCATAACAGTGTAACAGTAAGTACCCCAAGGTGTAATGAAAGTGGTCTTACTCATGTCTTCCTCTGCCATTTTGATCTGATTGTATCCGGCATACCCGTCCATGAATGATAGAAGGGCATGATCGGCCGTGTTATCCACCCGTATGTCGATGTGTGGTAACGGAAAATCATCCTTTGAGCTGGCCTTATTAAGGTCCCGGAAATCCACACATACCCGCACCTTGCCGTCCTTCTTGGGTACCGGCACGATGTTTGCGACCCAGTCTGGATATTCAGACACTTGTATAAAGCCCGCTTTGAATTGCTTCTCGACTTCTTCTTTGACTTTGAGAGACCATTCGGGCCTCATTCTTCGGAGTTTCTGTTTTACCGGTTTACACCCATCTTTGATGGGTATTCGGTGTTCAGCTATTTCCCGATCTATTCCCGACATGTCCTTGTAGGACCATGCAAAGACATCCTTGAATTCCCGGAGGAGGTCTGTGAATTGTTTTCTTTCCTCGGGATCTAAAGATAGGCCCAACTTAAGCATCTGGGGCTCTAAAGTGGTTCCCACGTTAATGGACTCGGTTTCTTCGATTACCGGATCTCGGGACTCCCTTTGTTCGGTCTGCTCGATCAGATGCGGAGGTAGAGGTACCTGTTCGTCGGGTTTCTCAATGTCATTGCATATAATATTTTTGAAATTGAAAGAATTTTGGAAATAAGACAAGTCGTAAGTAGAACGGTTTTCATTATTATTATTAATGGTAAATTTTGAGAAAAGCTCGAATAGAGCGGTCATCTGCTCGTTGGTCAGTGGCGGGATAGGGAGAGGTCTTGGGACAATCCCCGAGACCTCAGTGGAAGTGGCTAAGGGAAGAGGGGTTATAGACTCGACTCTAGCACCAGACCCTCTAGACTTGGACTCAGACTCCGACTCTGACTCTGACTCTGACTCGGACTCGGTATACGGCATGTCTCCCTCACCGGTGGTCAGCTTGTAGATTCGGCCATGGTTGTCAGTTCACTTGATGGTCTTTCTTCAGGCCCTTTTCTCGGTGTCCGTACCGACCTCGGAGATCAGCTTCGTTGGGTCAAACCGATTGCTGCGAAGGATCAGGTTGACCAAGTCATCTTTTGGAGCAAGGGCGGTCTTGTCTTTTCCAAATAGGAGCCCCAGCACGGGCTCGGAGTTGTTTTCCCCTTCCTTGGACTCGGCTTGAACAAGGGTGAATATATCATCGGGGATGAAATTGCATTCCCGAGCCGTTTTGGTCTCGGGATATGTGATGGTGGGTTGGTATAGGCCCACCTGGATTGCCCCAAATACAGGAGTGACGAAGTAGTCAGTTAACTTCGGGCTATAAGGGCCTAAGTAAGTGCCCTTGAGGATGTTGGTGGCCTTGTGGATACCGGCCCGGACCACGTTTTCCGGGGTTATAGCATACCCCAATCCGAATTGTGATTCGTCATCGTTCAGGACCTCGATAATCTTCCTAGATGGAAGATATGGCCTCGAGGTAGCCCCCGGTAAGTAGCCCAAGTTTTGTAGCATCGTGTCGATGCTAGTGGTGAAATAAGGCCTGAAAAGATATTCCTCCTCGATCATACCCACGAAATCAAATCCCCGTGGGTCGGCCCGGCCCGTAGCATTGCAGCTTGCTACGGTGATGGAGGTGGCTTCTAGTGTGATGACACCGTCATGTAGCGGCATCTTGACTTTTCTGTGGAGGGTAGAGGACACGGCCTTGACTGCATGGATCCAAGGCCTTCCTAGTAGTAAGTTAAAGGACGAAGTGGCGTCGATCACCTGAAACTCCAATTCTTTTTCGATTGGGCCCGTTATTATTGTCAACTTAACGGCCCCGGCAACCGGTTTTGGGCTTCCGTCGAAAGCCTGGATAGTTTGTGCCGTCGGGAGATAGTCGGCATCTGTGATGGTGAGGGCCCTAAAGGTCCTTAGGGGAAGGACATTTACAGCATATCAGTCATCAATTAGGGTCATCGGGAGGTACTTCCCTCGGCAAATGACCGTGATGTATAGGGTCAAATTATGGGCGGCCCCAAATGGTGGTAGATCGGACTCGGAGAAGGTTACGAGGGGGCCTTCTTCTTTGGATTTGCCCTTGAGATAGGGCATAATAGTGGCTACCATTTCAGCGGGGGTAACCTGAGAGTCGACCTTGATTTCATTGAGAGCCTTAGTTAGTGCCTCTCGATGTGCTTGCGAGCTAACCAGAAGCTGCCATATGGTTAGATCAGCTCGAACCCTCTTCAATTGTTGGACCAAGGTCGCGTCGTTGCTTGGTTCCTCGAGAGTGGATTCCGTCCTAGCAAGTTCAGTGACGGTTGTGGGAGTAGAGCGCCCGGCTGTGGCGAGATGGTCAGTGGCTAAGGCTTTGGACTTAGCTTTTCGGACCTCTTCACTGGTGATGGGGACAGCTTCCCTTTTGGCTAGGTAAACGTCGTCCTCGTCATCGAAACATATCCCGTTGATTTGTGGGATAAAAGGGAAAATGAGGTGAGAACAGTCGATTACCTCTCCCGTGAATATAGCATAGGTACTGAACGGGTTTTCTTTCTTGCTCGGCTTGTCCCCGGGCAACGGTATTTTCCCGCTTTCAATCAGATCTTGGATCAGATGCTTCAGCTTCCAACATTTTTCTGTGTCATGCCCGTTACCTCGGTGATATTGGCAATAGGCTTGGACGTTGTAGCTCCTGGGCCTTTTCTCCACTGGAAGTTCGGGAGTCGGGCCTATTGGTTGGATAAGGCCTTTAGAAGATAGCCTTTGTAGAGCGTAGGTATAGGTAGTCCCTGTATCCGTGAATACCCGAGTTGGTGTATTCTTTTTGGATGAGGTGTCAAGCAGATTTACCTCATCGAAGATGCTGCGAGTTGCAGCTGCAGGTGTGGGCTTACTTACAGATGAACTTGCCCCTTGATAGCCCTTGGTAGAGGCCTTAGTCATGCTCTCTAACTGTAAGTCGTCCTCGATCCTTGTACCCATTTCAGTTAGGGTAGCAAAATTAGGGATAACAGCATACTGGAGATGGACCCGGTAGGATGGGAGGAGGTTCTTGACAAAGGCCTCCACTAGCACTTTTTCGCTGGGCTTATCAACCAGCTTCACACTTTCGGCTAGCCATCTCTGCAGATATTTGGGGAACCCTTCTTTGGGCTCTTGGGCCATCACTTCCAGAGTACGCATTGTAGTTTGGATCTCGGTATTATCAGCGTAATTTTGAGCAAATTCAGTCGCCACATCGTCCCAAGTCTTATATTTCTTGGAATCGAGCCTATAGTACCAGGCCTTAGGATGCTTTTGAGGGAGGAAGGGAATAAGTGTGTAAACATGGTGGACTTCACCCCTTATACCGCCATAAAATCTTTGAAAGCATGGATGTGGTGGACCGGGTCTTCGGTACCCTCAAACATTGGAATTCCCGTAAGGTTGAGGTTAGCGGGTAGCTCGTCATTCAAAGGCGAATAGGAACGAGCAATTTCAGTGTGGATCGAGTTGTTCGTTGACAAGTGAACTTGTTCTTCGAGCCTGCGAACAGCGCTGACTAGTTCAGCTATGGGCCCAGTGGGCTCAGATCCAGGAGGGGGAGTCCCCTTCTTCATGGCACTCACACGAGTGGCGAGTGTCGTTTGGTCAGTCTGGATGGCAGTCAATTGGGCTTCGATCTTGGCTAGGGCATCCTTCAATGCGTCCATCTTGCGTTGATATCTGGTTTCGGGCGGCCTGTCTGTTAGAACACCACGTAATCAGAAACTAGCCCGAATTCCGGAATAGAAAGTACATCCCGAACAAGATTGAAAAGGAAAATGACTCGGAAAAGACACCTAGACGGGTGACTTGTGAAAGATGGGCCTTCCTTAGGATTCGACGGGTGGGCCGAGTCCTGTTCGAAGAAAGGTCCATGTGAGACATCCTCAGACTTTGGACTCGATTGTGTAGACGGGCCCTCCTTTGTAGGAGTATGTCCTACGTAGGTGGGCCGGGCCTTAGTCAAATAAGGCGGACTGGGATGGGGGAGAAACTCGCAATGTAGGATCGACAGAGTTTCGACGCTAAAGACTTCGACGACTTACGACATGACCCGACACTGCTAAATACGGGAAGTCCTAAGAAGAGGAAGGTTTTGAAAATGGATTGTTTTTGGAAAATCCAAGCAAACTCGGGGAAGGGCCCGATTTTTTGAAAAAAAATCGGAAAGTGCATCGGGCCACAAATTTGAAGGTTTGAAAATATTTTCGAGTTTTAAAATGGGCAGAATACCGGCTAAAAATAGGCTATTTTGAGTAAAATCATAAGTCCTAGATTCGGTATATGTCCCGGGTTTTGAAATTGAATATCTTGAAAAAGACGTATTTTTTGAAAAAGTTGACAGTTTTTGAAAACGACACGGAAACCAAGTAGCATGTAGTCAGGCAATTATAACGACGCCATGTATGCTTTACACTAAGTCTCGGTCGGTCTAAAAAGGGTCTATACCAATGCACATAGTCTAGACGTTGATCGGGACGGACTTTCTAAGTCGAGTTGAGCTTAGAACATGCCGCGAAACCCACTCGAATCGACTATGGACACCTTTGACATATCCATATTGGAGTACATCACGGTATAGTGGGACGTCGGTCGCGAGTACCGGCCCGGGAAAATATGGGGTTATGCATGAACCGTAAAACTAAAACGCGTATTGTACTAGTCAAGCGATTTCTATTCGAGTCTCACCCTGAGGATGCCGATGGTAAGTCACGCATCAGTTAATCCCCAGCGGAGTCGCCAAATTGTGGACATGACATAGGTCCACCCCGACGCGGGTTTGGGGAGGCGAATGAATCTCCATATGAGAATGGATCGAATTGAAATTTAAATCGAAGTGGAGTCGCCACCGAACTTTGTGGGAGTTCGGGCCCGTTCGAACCCACTCTATGTCGTAGTGGGCCATATGCAAAATGCGGCCCATTTCCGGTGTCAGAGTTTATTGGGTTCGTCCCTTAGCATTTGATACCGATACCGTCACTACCGGTTATCATGTATTGAATGACTCTTGTGCGCCAACGGTTTCGGGCATCCGGAAACCGAGGTTCTGAGAAAGGGGTGAGGGTACGTGTTGGGAAGCCCACTAAGGACACTCAACCCCGCCCGAACATTAGCGGTCTCTACTAGGATATCGAGTGACTTTCTAATACGTGCGTTAGTTGAACGGGGAAAATGATATGCAAAGATTATTTTCCCTAAACATGCGAGAAATTGAAAGGGTTTCTATGTCGATTTAATGCAACTAATTCTAACGTCGAAGTTAAATTTAGCATGCGAGGGTTCATTTTAGTACGATAAAATAAACAATAAATCAACAAGAAAAACAAAAAACTTGTTAGTAACGGTATAACGATAATAACAGTTTGCGAATAATATAGAATAATGTAAATAGGATGATGCATGGTTTTTGAAAAAGTGGTATTTCACGTGATAGATTAGGCACGTGTTGACCTAAGTCAAGAAAATATTTATCGAGATTTAGAATATGCCGAAAGACCCGCTATTTCGTTAGAGAAAAGGGCAAAAACTAACTTTTTATGTTGCGCTTTTCAGGGTGTCACGCGACCCGCGCGAAGGGTACGCGACTCGCGTGGCCATGCGACTCGCATGGGGCACGTGCGACTCGCATGGCGGACTGTTCTCGAGATGTTTTTAGAAAATCGACGCTCTTGTTAAATCGCGTATAAATATGACGTAATTTATACTCGACTTAAATTTGTGATACTCGTTATATTCAATGTTCGATTATGGAACCGATATCGAATATTTAGAGCGCGTCTAAAAAAAGATGTTTGAAAAGTTTGTTGAACTAAATTAAGACGAAATAATTAACTTATGTCACGATTTTTCAGAGATCCATGCGACCCGCGCGAGGAGGGCGCGACTCGCGCCACCACGCGACTCGCACATGATCTGTGCGACTCGCGTGGCGGACTGATTTTTGGTCCCGGTTTCGTGTCACTCGTTATATTCCATATTCGATTATAGAATCGATATGCAATGTTAGAGTGGTAACTTGAAGAAAATAATATAAGTCGTTTTAAATTAACTAGCGCGATATAAATTTTCTCCACGTTCATTAATGTCTTAATTAATTCGATTGAATTAAAGGACATCTATATTAGCATCAACGAAAATCGTGTTAATTAATTCATTTGACTAAATCATTAGATTCGACATCCAATTATGGAATTGGTATCGAATCTAATAGATCGATACTTGAAATAAAAACTCGACTTGATTTCCTCCGCATCCCGACATCATAATTAATTCTCGTGAATTGTTTGATGTCGGATCCGCATCAACGGGTTTCGACCCTTATTAAAAAAAGTGTTACTTTAAAAAGGGTTTTAGAATTGATGAAATATGCAATTTGAACGATGATGCGAACGAAATAAAAATTATTGTTTAAGTTAACTTGTTTCAATAATCAAGTGATCAGGGTGGTGGGATAAGCGACCGGCAACGCTGAGTGCAATACTCTTGTATATTCGGTTTTCCTTATCCCACGTCACTCACACTCGACACAAATTCACAAGTACTTTAGTGTTTTATACTAATAATACTATCGGTATTAGAGATGCGATAATAAAATCAATAAAAACAACGAGAAAGTGAGGAGATGACGAGAGAGAGGAAGAAGAAAGGAGAACGGGTTTTGCACCCTCAACCTATATGTTCTTGTTCTCGGACGGAACTCGTAGTTGTGGCTAGCACGGAAGTATCGAGATGTAGGTTAAGTTGTGGTGGTTGGAGTTTGAATTTCTAGGTACAAGGTTTAGGGTTTGCAAGTGTGAGATTAGGGTTTGATTAGGGTAAAAGAATGATCAAAAGTTGTCTTGAAGTGTGTGCATGGGGGTGTTTATATAGGCATAGCCATGTACCTTGGTGTCTAGGGTTTTGTGCCTTGACGGACTTGATCTGATGGCCCGTCTGGAGGTGGACCGTGGGTGAGCGACTCGGAAACGGCTTTGACCGGGTTTTAACCCGGTCGCTAAAAGTCGGTTTTATTTCCAGTGTCGGTTTTGACCCAAATTAGTCTTATTTGTTTGGAAATGACCCACTGGGCCTGAATTTGAGGTCAGCTTTGTGAAATTTGCACTCCGTGAGTGCTTAAGCCAGCAACTAATGGTTTTGAGCCCACATCCGAGCGCGTAGAAACACGTTAGCGTCCGATCATCATCGGGTGTTTTTTGGTAACTACCATAGACACCTGGCAGTCAAAATGCGGGTGTCTACAGAGTGCATGACCTTACTTGTGTTTTCTTTTATTGCTTTTTCCTTTTCGTGTGTTTCTTTTGTTTTTGTATAAAGTGTCTAGGACTAAACTTTTCGAAAACCCGATTACAAACCTTTTACAAGAGTTTACATTCCATCGTAGATAACCTATCGTAGATTTTGGACCTTAATCTAGTAGAATGACTCTTAATCAATGAATTTGTTGATCCTTTAGCTTGAGTCCACCTTTTCTATTAGAGGTTTACTTCGGGGTTTGCATTTGACCACCTTGACCACCCATGGAGGAGTTAGGCCTTGGTTCCCGCATCCCGTTTTCTAGGTGACCTTGCTCAAATGATCATTGCACCTTTAGTCCAAATTCTTTCTGCCTTTTTGTGGGTTATCCGGGAATGGCGCACATTCTCGATTACCTATTTTTCCTCCACCTATACATCACCACAATAAGTTTACACAAAAATAACCTCCAAGCTTGGTTTCGAACCACATCAAAAAGCCAAAAAAAAGGGCAAACCAAAGCAAGAGAAAAGGGCACAAAAATATGAAAAACAAGGAGAGAAAAGAAGCTTCAAATGAAAATCATATCATCAAAAACGTCTCCTTCAAAAAAAAAGCCCTTTGATCGATTCATCGTCGTGAAGTGCCAACAAGAGGACCGAGTCCCGAGGTAGGAAAATAGCGGTGATTAGTCGATCCACCCCAATAATTGTAAACACTCCACTTTTTTTTGTTTGGGCTAATTTAGGAAATTCGAGTTTGGAACGACCCTCTTGGCTTAGCCAAAGAGAGCGGGACTGCACCTACCTACAATGTCGAACGAATCCATGGTTCACTTTTTCCACTCCGTTATACGCCCCGTCGTACCCCTTTAGAAGACTAGGAGGACCTAGGCTAAGGTATCAACATTTATATTGCTTAATTGTCATAGTATTAGGCTTTGGTCCTTGTTTATGTGGGTCATTTATCTTGGAAGTTTATTGTTGTTTTAGGTAAGTAATCGGTGTCTTCCCCGCCGTCTCGATGAGGGACTCGGTGTTTTATTTTTGCTTTGGATGCGTCTATTCTTTCGTGTTATGTGTTTTTGTTTGTTTAGTCGTATCCACCATTTTGAGCAAGCCCCAACTTGCCTTGCATGGGAGTACTCTACCTCGTGAGTATTCCGATGTGAGTTGAAGGGACGGAGCGGGCCCGTAAATTGCCCCGTATCGGCTTAGCATAGTCTAGCTAGTAGTAGTTGTTGTTGTTGTTGTTGTAAATTTTTTTTTGGGTCTTTGCTCGAGGACGAGCAACGGTTTAGTGTGGGGGAATTGTTGTGTGCTAAATTTAGACCGTTTTTCCCCTCATTTAGACCCGTTTTTTCCTCGTTTTGCGAGTCTAGAGTGCGAATATCACCATAATTTGAGTACTTCTCGCATTAGCGTCCCTCTTGTGCGTTTTACGTGTTTTTGGTAGTTTTTCTATCAATTTTGATAGGATTTGGCACCGAAATCACGATCGAGCTTCCACGAGCACAAGAGAAGGGAACACCGTCCAAAAGAGCAAAACACACAACTTAAAGTTTAAAGTCATCCAATCAATCGACGAAGAATGAGACAAGGAAAGAGGCCAAAAGAATGACCGGGTGAAATTTCACCCGATGAAATACCACCGGGCAAAATTTCACTCGACGGTAAAGTGCCTCCCCGAAGAATTTTCCGAGCTTCCTCACCGGGCGAAGTTGACCGGGCGAAGTTTCGCCCACCGGGTGAAATTTTACCCGATGGTGAATAGTGCCAGAAATCGCAAATAGTGAAGAAAATCTCACCGGGCGAAAATTTCACCCGGTGGAATTAGTCCATCAAGCCGCAGGGCGAAACTTCGCCCTATAAAGATGCAAAGGATGATTGTCTCACTAATGAAGCAAAAGTTGGATTTGGACTTTAGGTTAAGAGACCCATTAAGGATTACTATATACGTAGTATATGTTACCCTAATTTGTGGTCATGGGCAAGTAGTAATAGGCCTCCATTAGTGTAGTCTTCCATCACATTACACATCCATTAGGAGTAGTAATTTAGTAGTATTCTAGTAGTAATTCTCTATAATTCTAGTAGTTTACATAGTAATTAGTAGTAGATCTACTTAGTTTCCATCAACAATTCTCTAGATTTCAAGTTTGTAGAAGATTATTTCAAGTTTCATTTGAAGATTTGTGGGTTTATTGAAGAATTAGTGACAAGTTCTTCATGCTCTCCATCAAAGATTAAATCTTTATTTATGCAACCTTCTTATTTCTTCTAGATCTTCATAGTTGGTACATTTCTTTCCACTCTCTAATCTCTAGTTTAGATTTAATATAGTTTTCTCATTATTGTTGTTTAGATCATCTTAGTGTTGTTAGTTTCTCTAGATTTTATTCATGTTGTTTTAGATTATTCTCTAGTTTATTTTGTTAGATATTGTCTCTTTCATAGTTTAGTGGGTAATTGTTAGATTGTAGTTTCCTTATTATTTTGTAGTTATTTTCTTTAGATCTAGTTAGTATGCATGCTTTAGTTAGTTTCTCCTTAGTTAATGTTTTGTTGCTTTCCATTATGATTAGTAAGTAGATTTCTTGTTGGGGGTTTAGGGACGAGGACTTGGAAAATTTGAATTTAGGGGTGTTGGTGGATTGCTTGCTTGTTGGTTCATCTTGTTTGTGGTTGTTGTGTTATTGTTGTTTTAGTCCGGCCAACTAGACCGACCTTGACTCGTTTCTATCAATATGGGGAAACTCGGGGTAGAAATTACCACAACTAGAGACTTACCCTTCTTCGCCGCGAAAGCGGGTTTTTAGGTGGGTTGGGTGAAAAAACCGAAAGGTGGCATTCTCCCTTTATCAATGTTGCGACAAAAACTTGATCCCGACCTTCTTAGACTCCATGTTCCGAATCCCGACTTCTCCCTAACGCCTTTCCCTAGATTGATCATCTCTAGCTATTTTTATCGTTATTTCTCTAGTATAGACTCGACCCTTAGAAACCCCCCTTCTAGACATCAAATGTATCACTTTTAACTTGTCAACACACTCCGTTCCCTGTGGACCGACCTCGACTTACCACGATTACTCTAGTAGTTTTTGTGTTATTCTGAGTCTATAAATATTGTTTGACCCCCCGTCCTTCGGTAAACGACCGATTCGATTGGGGTGCCCGTCAAAATGGCGCCGTTGTCGGGGAACGGCGAGTAAATGTTGTGTTTTTAGTTGTTGTGTTTGATTCTTTTCTCTTCTCCCTTTTCCCTAGTACCATTAGGTGCTAGGAGTCTCACCGTTTAATTGAGTTTTATGCCCAGGAACACGTCATCGCCCTTGTGGTTCGATCCGGAGCCGGAAAGGACTTTTAGAGCATTGCGTTTTCGGAGAAATAACTCAACCACCATCATTCCACATCCTTCATTATCACCTCCTAACCTTAATCTCATCCTACCACATACACCTTCTACACCCTCTACATCACATAATCTCACTCCAAATAATCCTTCCATACCTTCCACTTCACAAAATTCACCACTAGGGATGGCAACGGGTACGGATCCTAATTTTTTTTGGACCCTGCGGGTACGGGTCGGGTATGGGTCCTTCAAAAATGTTCCGGGTCCGGGTCTTAAAAGTTGGACCCGGACCCGACCCTTAGACCCGTATAAAAATAAAATTATATATATGTGGGTGCATATTCCCATATTTGAGAAATGAAACACTAAAGAATAAGCAAAAAAAAGGAATGATTTGCAATAAAATCGGTTTATAAAAGCGAATTATATATATTTGAGATGCAAAATATGTCTATAAGTCACTGTAACTTTGCAATACTCCATTGTTTTCTAAACTTGTATTGTTTTTTTTGTTTGCAAGCCGTAAGTCTTAACACATGGGAGAGGAGCTTTAATTTAGCTTTTGAAATATCGGATTATAAATCGTACATATTAAAAATATAACATATTAAATTAACGTTCATTGGACCCGTGACGGACCCGGACCTTACCCGTACCCATCGGGTCCGGGTAAGGGTCTAAAAATTTTGGACCCTTAAGGGTTCGGGTCGGGTCCGGGTCCAACTTTTGAGAACCGGGTCCTGCCGGACCCGACCCATACCCGACCCGTTGCCATCCCTATTCACCACCATCACCAAAAATTCCACCACATATCATGCCAAGTGTGTTACCTTAGAATTGAGTATTAGTTATATAGAGCATGGATAATGTTTTGTTTTCTATTTAATATAATATATAGATATAGATTTGGTTGGACACTACCTTTCCATTCTAACAAGAGCATTACATAGTCCCATTCGCATGAAAGTCCAATTAATCTTGCTTAAAGATCGAAATATTATACTCGTATCATCATTAAAATAGATTAAATACTTCCTCTAACTTTGTAAGATATCTCCACTTCATTATTATATTCTCACTCAAATCTTCTTTATATAAAAGAAGACACCAAGCATAGTGAGGTGTCACAATAAGGAGTCCCAATTTTAAAATAAGTCCATTTTTTTGAACTTTTATTTTGCAAGGGATATTAAGAAGTATATAATCACACCAAAGCTATTCAAACATACAATTGCATTTTGGGATTAGACGCAGTAAATTTTCATGGGTAATCACGTCATTTAATGGCCTCGAAAACATTCCCCATACATTAGAGCTTTGATCTATTTACTCAACCAACATCTCGAGAAATGACAGAACCTAGATGCCTTTGTAATATACTCGGTATTACCAAGCATATCATCAAACATATCAACAAACCGAAGCCTTTGTAATGTGTTTGAAAAATGTTAATAAATTGTTAAAAAATGTCGGGTTTGAGTTAAAAACCGTCAAAAAAATGTCGGGCTTCGGGTTAAAAATCATTAATAACGCGTTCGAAAAATGTTAATTGTCTTTATTTTTTTAAATATAAATACAATTTCATTCTTAGTTTCAATTCTTAATCATTTACTCTGTATTTCCCTTTTATTTAATATTGCATTTATATTAGAATATCGATATACAATTTTTTTTTACACATAACAAACCGTGACTCGATTCATTGAACTTTTTATCATTATAATAATCATGTAATAAAAATATGATATAAAACATACTACTCCGTATTTTTTTTATAATACTATTATTATCAAAGAAATTTTGAAAATAAATACACCGTCATAAATTCTCTCTCCCCTTCTTTTATATGATCCACATTAGTTTCGGGGATAAAATTAATAAGGATGGAATACTGGAATGTTGATGAAAATGAAAGTGGAAAAATAAAGTGGGGTCACAAATAATAAGAACCACAAAAGACATACTAAAAAGGAAAATGAAAAAATAATATAGAATTACCAAAATAGGAAATGCGTAGGATTATAAAGAAGGGGATGAAGTATTTTTTTAATTACCTAATTTCAGCTCGGGTCATGGCTCGGGCGGGTTCTGCCCCAAAATATTTGCGTTTTAAAAGCGTATATTATAGGCCTTCTTCTTTTTTGTATGAATTGTGTCAAACACATACTATACACGTACTCATTTCGACGTCATATGTCATTATACTTAACATCTACATTTATCATACCCTCTCCGAATTGTTATTACCTACATACTCACGTGAGTTTTTTTACTTCGATATTGAACACACTATAATAATCATATGCGTCAATATTCATTTCATACGCGTTATTTAACTCAATATCGTCTTCCCGTTCACCCACATATGGATTGCGATTTACCTTTTTGATACAAAAAACGCTTGAATTCCGTGAATTTTCACGGGTATTACACTTTATTTCTAACTTTCTATTATTTAAAAAAAATGTTCACAAACCCGTGACGTGTCACGGATATTAAACTAGTTAATATATAGTGGAAAGATAATAGAAAATTTGGGGAACTAATAAATATAGCTCGTCTAGAAATGACATACATTTGTTTTCCTGGATACCACAAATTCCTTAAAAGGTTTCCCCATGTACTCCGACTCCGAACATGTTTTTTTTTTGAAGCCCAAGCACTTGATTTAATCATTCTTTTATTTAGTTTTCAAGAAAATTAATACTATCCATTTAATCTTTCTTGTTTTCTTTTAGCGTGGGTTAAATATCGTTACGGTTATATCTTCCATTTTCAGACTTATTTTATCACTATGTCAATTTGTATTTCGCACCATTTATGATAACATTAATCGAGATTATTAAACACAACCGATCAAGTATAATCTCTTACGGAGTACAATAATCAATGAAAACCGTCTGTCACAGATTCTGTTTAATTTTTACAATATTTGTTTAGAGAAAAGTTCGTGACATAAAACGGTCAAATGACCATATTGGTAAATAAAATAGAGGTTTGATGACAAATTGGTTAAAAAAAAGACTTGAATGACAATTTGGTAAAAAAAAAAGTAGTGGGTAAGTGTCATTTTGGTAAAAAAAAAATCTCATGCCACAAATTGACCCAAAGAAATAATTACTCTTCAAAAACTGTCAGGTTTGGACCGAGTCAAGTTGGGTCGGCTCATATCGAGTTCGGGTCAACATTTCTTTTGAGACGGGTTCGGGTCGAGTCGCTAGTGGGTCCGGTCATTTTTGGTCAATTGGTTTGACGGCCAGATCGGGTTTGGATTGAGTCATTATCGGGTCTAGTTAATTACGTTATCATATTATTTTAATATTTTCCTAATAAGTTTAGTTTTTTACTATCGGGTTATTATCGAGTCGGGTTTGGGTCACTGATTAACGAGTATTGGGTCTCGGGACACAAGCGCATCGGGTTAGGTCGGTTTCGGGTGAATACATTTTCAAATTCTAATGAATCGGGTTTCGAGCAGGCCGGGACAAGTTTTGCCAGCTCTAGCATGAAACTGTTTTTTTATTGTGCTATGATTATCGGTTTTAGGCCAAAATATTTATTGAGAGATGCTGCTAATTGTTTTTGTTATTGTGCTTTGATTAAGATTGAAGACCGGTATTTAGGCTAAAGTTGACAAACTCTGACTCGACCCGTTTAAATTCGAAAAATTAGTCACCCGAAATCGACCCGACCTTATTCGCTTCTGACTCGAGACCCAATACGTTAATAAGTGACCTGAACTCAACTCGATCCGACCCGACCCGATTTGTGTCTCAACTAATAAGATTGAGAACAGAAAACTACTACTACTAATCTTTTAAATTGATCGAAATAAAAGCGATTTAGTGTTTAACTTGATATGCTGGATTTAATGGCAAAATAATCAAAAAAAATGTAAATTATGTAATACATTAAAATTTAAAAAACTAAACTTATTAGGAAAATATTAAAATAATATGATAAAGTAACTCACTAGACCCGATAATGACCTAATCCAAACCCGATCTGGCCCGTCAAACTAATTGACCAAAAATGACCGACCCGATTTGACTCGACCCAAACCCGACAATTTTTGAAGAGTAATTATTTTTTTGGGGTCAATTTGTGGCATGAGATTTTTTTTTTTTAACAAAATGACACTTACCTACTACTTTTTTTTTACCAATTTGTCATCTAACCTCCACCTTATTCACCAATATAGTCATTTGGCCGACATACTCGTACTGGGTAAAATACTACGAGTAATAAGTAATAACATTTGATACGTCTTGCAATCGATATCATCCAACAACTTTCTTTCCTCATTCATCAAATCAATCAAATACCGCTATATTGGAATACACAACATACTTGAGAATGAAACAACGAGTAGTCATATTAATCCCAACAACTTCAACTATGAATCAACAATAAACAATGAAGAATGACGGATACAACCTTAATCCATCCATCAACATTAATAAACAAGATAAAATGGGACCAATAACAATACCGGAAAATCAATTGTAATTGTAATTATAATTGTAATTTGTATCATCACCATTCACCAACCCCCAAAAACTGGAAAAATTAACTGAAATTATACTAATTTCCAATTAATACTCTACCTTAGAAATAAAAATTCAATGGGAAAGAAACCGAGAAGATGCTTATCATCTTTGTATTACCCTTTTCCTCCTTAAAACTTCTCTCCTTTTCTTTTGTCTTCCCCCCTTTCTCTCTCTTCTCCTCTTTCTCTTGGTATGATTTTTAGATGTGAAAATTAATCACACACACAAAAAAAAAGTTATTTTGATTCAATCCCAGAAATATTCAGAACAAAAATCTGGAGCCCATCATGGAAGGTATTGTATATCTGGTTTTATTTCATCTTTTTGCTTTTTGTTATCCCAGATTACGATTTACCCAGAATTAGTTTTGTTGATTTTAACATTCATATCTGAAATGGGTGTTTTTGAGCTTCGATTTTTTGTTTTTTAATCTGGGTATTGCTGAAAGATTGGATCTTTATTGTTTAGTTAGGGTATTTGATTTTGATGAGGAATTGTTTTGATGATATTCTGATTTTTGTTTTATGAATACCTAATTTTATCACGTGATTTCAAGATTATGAGCTGATTTATGTTAGTTCATGAGCTGGTCAATTGCTATGGATATTGGGGAAATGGATAAAAAAAAACCTTTTGCCATTAGCTCATCTTAGGAATAGCTAATTGTTGGAAAAGTAATTACATTAGTGAGATATCTTTGTTCGTCGAACGCAGATCCTCTGTCCCATTTTGTGTTCCATCGTGTATTCCTGCGATGTTGATGAACTGTCTAGTCCCCCCCATCCATAGCTGAGTTCTGCGAGGTTGGATACTCTATCCCATTTCATGTTCCATCGTCTATCCCTGCGACGTTGTTTATGATTATGTGTTGTTTTTAAACACATTATGTTGCTCTTGGATGCATTCCTCATTGTGTGTTCGATGGCTCATTAAAGTGGCACACTACTTGCTGATAATGATGATGTTTCGAGTTTAGCAAAGAAGCTAAAGCTTTCTATATTCTATTCCTCTTATCCTCTCTTAGAGAAGGGATTCAAGGGAGTCTTAAGAATCACTAGGGAAATGGAATACCAGTGAAATATGTGTAGAAACACAATTGCTTAGGAATTCAATTGTGTGCTTTACGTGCTAATGTGTTGAAGAGTTTATAAGTGCAGAAGAAGATTATTAAGGCTGGGTGCGCAACAATGTGAAAGTTGATATTTATGTTATTTCTAGCTGCGAGACCGGTATTGCTTCACCTATCATAGTGAAGAGTTGTACACATTTGTGGAAGTTTTAAGTGTTTTAAAATTTTAATTCACTACATGCAGTTTACTTACCTACACTTACTGAGGTGTGTGATTCAGTTTCCTTTTGCCACCATATTGAAATGATGTTATTAAGGGGTTATTAGCCTTTCAGAATTATCATCTTTTCGATAAACCTGACTATCTTGTTAGAAGTTCCATAAGTCTTATTTTATGGACGTATTGCACCTGTCGTTTCTACGTAGTATAATGTTGTAGTAGGTTCAGGCTTGTGTTTGGTGCTGTAATCGTTTCCGCTAAATTTTTTTTATCTATTTCCCTGCCTTGACTAGAATGCCCACTGAATGTCGTATCAAAATCAGAAACGTCAGCATTTTGTTATGTTTGTGAACTTTTCAGATTCAAGTGGAGTGCTTTGTGACGAAAGTAAAACGTTCTCTGATAAGAACAACAAGGGTAGGCAGTATAAATCTAAAGAGCAACTCCAGGGTCTGGAAGATTTTTACACTGGTGATCATCTGTTCTTACCTTTACAGGTTTCGACGAGTTATGTTCTATTCATCCAATTTTGGTCGATAAATAGTGGAGTTTATTATATTTGTTTTGTTTTTACAGAACACAAATATCCGACCGAGTCATTGAAGGCAGAAATGGCAATTAAGCTAAATTTGACAGAGAAGCAGGTTTCAGGGTGGTTTTGCCATCGAAGATTAAAGGATAAGAGAGCGCAACAAGAGGAGTTAAAAGCAGCGGCCGGAAAACAGGATATCTCAAGTGGTATCATACAAGATCGTGGTAGTGGACTGAAGCAGGATTCATGCAGTAGCACTAAACAAGCAGATTATAGAAGAGCTGAACCAAGAGAGGAAGTTGAAAGCCAAAGATTTTGTCACGAGAATCCTCCAGTTGCTGAGTTGACCTATCAGCAAAGTACTCCTAGTCCGGGTGATGTAAATGAGATGGATGATACATCGTCTGAAAGTAACTCAGCTCCACAAGAGAGTTTTTACCCTCAGAACAGGACTCATTTAGCTGTGGAAACTACCGAGTATCGAGCTTCAAACAGTTTTGTCCAACGGGGACGAGCAGGTCCATCGGGGTACTTGAAAATCAAGGGTCAAACGGAAAATGCAGCAATAACTGCAGTCAAAAGACAGCTAGGAAGGCATTATAGGGAAGATGGACCATCCCTTGGAATCGAGTTCGATCCATTACCTCCAGTGGCTTTCGAAGCACTTGGGAAGAATATAGATGATGGTAAGTATACTTACGTTTCTGTGTTCAATCTTTCCTAGCTTTTGTTGATCCTGAAATGTTGTACCTGAATGGAGTGGAAGATTGATAACAAGAATGTTTGTATATGAAGTAATTAGTATTGTCATCAAACTAAACTCAAGAGGTAATTTAGTCTCGTTTATGTTTAATCACGTGGCTCCAAGTCATTTTTGGAACCAAGGCTTTGTTACTGTATTGATGTCATTAAATCACGGGAAGATAACATATACTCCACATTTAAGTTTATAGAGAAAGTGAAGCATGACGATATATTTTCCGTGAATCTCAACTTTTAGATGGTTGTTTCTCTGTTTTACGATGTGCAGATGTTTATGGAGTCACAGAACCCATTGGCCTTGGCCCTCCAGACATATCCGGAATTCATAAACGCTATGGCCATAACTCTGTAAGTTGATTAGTACTACATATTTCTGCTTTTGCATTGATGTTATAATATACAGTATTTGTCCTTTTTCTTTTTCTTGCACTTCAAGTATACTAGATCTTGACGTAATTATTTATAGTGAGTCATCTTTCTAGATGTACGTTTGCTTGGTTTTACTGTCGTAGATTTAGCTTTTGTTATGGTATTTAGTATTTACCACAGATGCAGTCGTGTGTTGATATTGAAATAAATTTCATTCTTTTCGTGAATTTCGTCACCTGATCCCACTGGAGTCGAACACTCTAAATTCTTTTGGTTCTGATTATGATGGAAGAAAACAAAATGTTTCACCAAGTGGGTTGCATTGAATTAAAGTGATATGTTTGATCCGCAGATTAGGAACGAGGACATGTATGAAACTCCAGACGACAAATTCTCTTTCCGTCAACCCAAACAAAAGCTACCTTTTCCGAATCACAACCGTGGTTTCCCTGACCCAAACTCGTCTTTTGGCATTGGTTCCTACTCGGATTACAACAGTAGTAAAAGCATGAATGTTCCACATAAGCACGATTTGCCAACTTACCCTCCTTTATATGGTGGAAACGTTGTAAATGACAGCAGCAACACTTTCTCACCTGCTTATGATAATGCCACCCCTAAGGTTGTTCGTCGAAGGGAACAATCTTCTTCCAGGCCCGCTGTTTTAGGTGGTCGACACAAGGATCCCAACAGAATAATGAAGGTGCGCTAATGAGCGATAAATTTGTGCTTGTGTTTAGATATGTGGTTGGATGAACGATGTATTGATTAATTTTTAGAAATTCCAGGATGAAGAGCTCTCTATGGGGAGAAGACCGACAACGACGAGTGAGCATCAGGATTCAGTCAAATTGAACATGCGTGCGACAAATGAGCTCCGAGTGAGTCTCTATGTACATCTTATTTATGCAGTAATTACATTTGTTTTGAGGGATATTTTGCATAGCCTTATTGTATGGTATTTACGGTCGGTGTGTCTTCTTCAGGCTAACAAGAGAGGGAGAGAAGAGTTTTTGGAGGAAGGCTATCCCATCAGATCATCGCCTCATGATACGGCTCTTTGGTCGAAGCAGAGAAAAGGGTGAGCGACATCAATTAATTTTAATATATCAACTCCAAATTCGACATTTGTTTTTACGACACTATTCATGAATCATGAATGAAGGAAATCTTCGTTATTCTTTGCAATATACTCCGTACTACTTTCTTA
Organism: Agrostemma githago; assembly: GCA_958450325.1. Lineage (NCBI taxonomy): Eukaryota > Viridiplantae > Streptophyta > Magnoliopsida > Caryophyllales > Caryophyllaceae > Agrostemma > Agrostemma githago. The sequence continues at coordinate 6,746,604 of OY288249.1, read as the reverse complement.
GACCGTTGAGATTTGAGATGATATTCATGAATCATGAATGAAGGAAATCTTCGTTATTCTTTGCAATATACTCCGTACTACTTTCACATGCAATCTTAGACCGTTGAGATTTGAGATGATATGATGATAGTTGTCATCGGAATTTGATTTGATCATCTCCAAAGTTAGTTTTTGAAGTAGGAAGTAGACCGTAATATATTTAGTGTTTATGACAGGCGTACAGAAATGCCATCGAGTTTTAGCGAGGATGAAACTGCAGAAACAAGCTCCTCTATGAACTGAGAAAGTTTTCGCTGGCGAGATTTTGATCAAACAACTTTGGAGCTATGAGATATCATCACTCAGTCATCCATCAACATCAACATCAACATCAACATCAACGGTGTCCGACTCCCGATATGTGTAAATAATCTGTTTTTGCCGTAAAGTTAAAATGTGATGTTCTTACTTGCAATTTTTGTACTGTATTTGTACGGACAAGCCATTTTTAATCTGGCTCCGAGTTTGTTATTAGTATCAATGATATTGTTTCGCCATCCTTTTTTCTTATATATACATCGGTGGTGGTAAGCTCGTGTACCAAGAAATTGTGAGATGTCGGGTAGAGGGCGAGGTGTGTATGCTCTTTATACGTCGCTGGTGGCAGATATGGAGTACGAAGTTTTAGTTAATTCAGCTGGTATAATCTCGTGGATATCATGTTTATTACCGTTTGAAACATATCTAAATAATTTTGACAAATATTCATCAAATCCTTAAAAGGAAAAGGTATGTACCATTGCACTTCTTAATTTGATATTGAAGAAAATTGCGAATTCAACTTCTAAAATATTTGAAAATCGTACTAAAACTAAAATCAGATCCCAAAACCGTACTCGAACAAAATTAAAGATTAGAAAATAAAATATTGGAATCATAATCAATATTTTGTACCTCCGTATAAATTATTTTTTTCAACCGTTGTAACTTAGAAACAACGCTAACCACCTATTTATATAAAATTTTAAAAACTCATTTTATTCGGAAAAAACTGTTATCTCGTGAGAGCTTTCTCCTATCGACTCTAATCCGGACTAAGGCCCTATTTAGTGCATGTTGTCAAAGTGTCAAGCTAACTTATTTTTATGCAGATGTTTAATAGGTGCTCGTAGTTTATTTTGCAAAATAAGATGGTCAAAATACCAGGGAGTAATCAACGGGTCGCTTTGGATGATACACTCCTTAACTTTTGACAGATTAAAAGACACTATTTAGGAATGAAATTCAGGCTGTTCAATGATTGATAGGCCTTACTAAAGCATGAAATGCAGTAATCCGGTTAAAGATGGGATTACTTGGTTTCAGTGCAAAAAGAAATGTCAGGAGGAGCAGAGAATTTAGAGAAGAATTGTATATTTCATTGATAATCTTCTCAATACATCATAGCATCTATTTATAGAGTATAGATGGTTTAATTGCTTGGAAAATAAGAAAAAGGCAATCTAGTAATTCATTGGCCCAAGGCTGATTTAATTCATTGAATCTGAGTTGGTCCCCTTCAGTATTGTACTATTTGCAACGACTCTTTTCCTTCATTTGCTGAATGCACTGGTGAGCTGTCTTTTGGTGGATCATGTGACATGCTATGTGCTTCTAGAGACTGTCCTTTGGCCTTTTCTTTAGTGTTGTCACCTTTGCCAGTAATGCAATGCTTCTCCTTCTGTGTAGCAGCATAGGTGTTAGCCTTCTTTGCAGCTATAGTAATAGCATTCCCTGTCACTGCAGTAATTTCAGTAGCATGTGTATCAATACTCCCTCCTTAAGAGGATCCTTGTCCCCAAGGATCAAAACTAGGATACCTCTTCTGTAGATCAAATAGGAATTCCCAGGTGGCATCTTCTATTGGTGAATCTTTCCATTTTACCGGCACTTTAGTAGCATTAATTCTCCCCCTTTTTACCGACTTTCTTGCCATTATGAGTTCAGGTTCCTCAGAAGTGGGTGATGGGTCAGGAATCGGTATACTGTAGGTAGGTATACCAAAGCATTGTTTCAGCATAGAGACATGGAATGTGGGATGGATTTTGGCAGTGGTAGGCAAGGCTAGTTTATAGGCCACTTGACCTATTCTTTTTATGACTCTGTATGGACCATAGTACCTCTTTGATAACTTCTGATTGCCCCTCTTTTCTACAGATGTTTGTCTGTAAGGTTGAAGCTTAAGGTAGACCAAATCCCCTTCTTTGAATTCTCTTTCACTCCTCCTTTTATCAGTTTGTTGTTTCATCCTGTTCTGTGCGCGAGCCAGGTTTAGTCTTATACCTTTTAGTGCCTCTTCTCTGTCTAATAGGGTCCTGTCCACAGAGTCCACCTTACTCTCTCCAGGTAAGTAGGGTAGATGTACTGGAGGTGGTTGTCCATACACTACCTCATAAGGAGTGCACTTTAGAGAATTATGGTATGAAGTGTTGTACCAAAATTCTGCTGCAGGCAGCCACTTACACCAGTCAGAGGGAGTCTCATGACAAAAACACCTAAGGTAGGTCTCCAAGCATCTATTCAAGACTTCAGTCTGTCCATCGGTTTGAGGGTGGTAGGCTGAACTGAGATTGAGGTTTACCCCTTGTACTGAGAATAGTTCTTGCCAAAACTTGCTTATAAAGATTGGATCCCTGTCAGATACTACCTGCTCAGGCATTCCATGTAATTTGTAGACAAAGTCAAAATAGGCTTGAGCAACTTCAGTGGCTGTGTAAGGATGTTTTAATGGTATGAAGTGAGCAGCTTTACTGAGTCTGTCTATGACCACCATTATGGAATCATTCCGCATAGAGGTAGGCAGCCCATCGATAAAATCCATGCTTATTTCAGTCCAAATTGAGCTGGGAATGGGTAAAGGTTGAAGCTTCCCTGGAGATGCAGCCCTGTCATACTTGCATTGCTGACAAGTAGGGCATTTTTGTATGTAACTTCTGATATCTTCCTTCATACCCTTCCAATAGAACTTCTGTCTCAATCTTTGATAGGATGCTTCTACTCCAGAATGACCAGCTTGCAAAGAGTCATGCATGATAGAAATCAATTTCTGCTGTAATCCCTCTAAGTTTCCCACAACCAACTTCCCTTTTCTTTTCAGTTGATCTCCTATCCAAGCAAAGTGCTTGTGTGATTCAGGGTTCTGTTGGAGATCCCTGATTACAGACGCCATATCTTCGTCTTTTTGCCAAGATTCCTGTATTTGTGCATAAAGATCAGTGCTAATTGTGTTAACATAAAGCTGAAGTAACTCAGAACTGTGCATTCTTGACAGAGAGTCAGCTGCTACGTTCTCCTTTCCCTTCTTATACTCAATGGTATAGTTGTAGCCTAGAAGCTTAGCCAGCCACTTCTGCTGTAACGGAGTAGTAATCTTCTGATCAAGAAGATACTTGAGACTTTGATGATCGGTTCTGATTATGAACTGTCTATCCATCAGGTAAGGGCTCCACTTGGAGATAGCATGAATAATAGCCAATAATTCCTTCTCATATATGGACATAGCTTGATGTTTTGGAGCTAAGGCTTTGCTAATGTAAGCAATTGGGTGTTTATCTTGCATTAGAACTGCCCCGATTCCTTCTCCTGATGCATCTGTTTCAATTACAAAGGGCTTCCCATAATTAGGTAGAGCTAAGACTGGTGGTGTGGTCATTGCTTCCTTCAGTTTCTCAAAAGCTTTTTGTGCTTCTTCATCCCACTTGAACCCTTCTTTCTTCAGGAGTCTGGTGAGGGGTTTACTGATGGTGCCATACCCCTTGACAAACCTCCTATAATAACCCGTCAAACCTAAAAACCCTTTTAATTGTTTTAGAGTTTTTGGTACAGGCCATTGGATCACAGCTATTATTTTAGATGGTTCAGTAGCTACCCCCTCCTGTGATATGATGTGCCCAAGATATTCAAGCTTAGTAATGCCAAAGCAACATTTTGATGGCTTAGCATAGAGTTGATGATGTAACATGAGTTGAAAGATCAAATCCAAGTGTTTTAGATGTTCTTCCCATGAGACACTATAGATTAATATGTCATCAAAAAATACTAATACAAACTTCCTCAAATAAGGCTGAAAAACCCTATTCATGAGGCTCTGAAATGTAGACGGGGCATTGGTTAACCCAAAGGGCATCACCAAGTACTCGAAGTGACCATGGTGTGTCTTAAAGGCTGTTTTGTATACTTCTTTAGGATCCATTCTAATCTGATGAAATCCATACCTGAGATCCAACTTTGTGTAAAATTTAGACCCTTGAAGTTCATCTAATAGCTCCTCAATTAATGGAATTGGGAATTTATCTTTGATTGTCTGTTTGTTTAGTGCCTTGTAGTCAACACACATTCTCCAACTACCATCCTTTTTCTTCACTAACACCACTGGGGAAGCATAAGGGCTAGTACTATGCTTGATAGTGCCCTCCTGTAACATCTCTTGTGTCATTGATTCAATGACATCCTTCTGTATTAATGGATACCTGTAGGGCCTGATGTTCACTGGTTCACTCCCTTCCTTCAGGTTAATTTGGTGATCATGGCCATCTCTGAAAGGGGGAAGTCCTTTGGGAATCTCGAATACCTGGGGGTAGCAGTTTATTAGATCCTGCACATCCCTGGGTAATACCTCCTCCTGTAACATTTGTAAGGCAAAAAACTCTCCCTTCTGATTTTGTTGTAGCACCACTGCTACTTGACCTCCTCCTTCCACCTCTTTACCAATTCTTTTTTGGACCTTCAAGTTCGAGGGTTGTGCTCCCTTCAAGGTTTGATTTTTACCCTCAAAAGTGAACTGCATAGTCAGTTCCTTAAAGTCCCAAGTAATCGGCCCCAAGGTTTCAAGCCATTGAATACCCAACACTGCATCACAACTTCCCAAGGGTATTGCATAGAAATCAGCTTGGAATTCAGCATTCCTTATCTTCCACTTGAGCCTTGGTATGATGTGGGAACACATCAGTTTTCCCCCATTTGCCACTGATATATTAAAGCTACTGACAGGTTCCAGTTTGACTCCTAGCCTTCTTGCTACTCCAGCATCCATAAAGTTATGAGAACTGCCTGAGTCTACCAGGATACTCAGAGTTTTCCTTCCAATTTGGCCAGGTATCCTCATGGTTTGACAATGGGATTTTCCTGCCAAGGCATTCACAGAGATTTGTGCTACTTGTCCTGTCACTTCCTCCTCCTGTACTTTATTCTCTTCCTCACATACCTGTTCTTCCTCTTCATTTTTCAACACAAAAAGTTGCTTCTTGTTCTTGCAAACATGTTGTGCTGTGAACTTTTCATCACAATAGAAACACAACCCTTTTGCCTTCCTCTCCTCCATTTTGGCATTGAAAGATCTAGAACTGGGGGTTGGTCTTTTTGTGGAGTTTTTGTGAAGGGTGAAAGGAGGCTTAGTTTGGTTAAAGGTATGATTTTTTGGAGTGGGTAATAAGGCTGGTTTTTGAGGAGTAGTTGGGTTGAAAATTTTGTAGTTAGGCTTGAATTGCAAATTAAGAGCTGTTTCTTGTAATTTAGCCAAATCATAAGCATCAGCAATAGTCTTTGGTTTCAACATCCTCACCATCACAGATATATTTTCCTTTAGACCAGTCAAGAAACAACTTAAAGCATAATCTGGTTGTAGGCTTAATTTACTGATTAATACATCAAACTCATCGTGATAAGATTGGACAGAACTGGTTTGTTTGAGCATTAACAATTCAGACATTGGATCTTCATGAACATTACCAAACCTAGCCTTAAGTACTTGTTCATACTTCTGCCACTTTAAGGGGGTGGTAGTATTCCTATTCTTAAGGTAAGACTGATGCCACGCCAAAGCTTTAGTTTCTAAATGCATTGCAGCGTATATTACTTTAGCAGTTTCTTCTACTTCAGTTACAGAGAAGAACTGAACACATTTAAACAGCCAGTCCTCCAAATTACTACCATCAAATACTGGGAATTTAATTGTTGGAGATCTTACCATGTTGTTCTGGTTAGTACTCGTCTTATCAGGCTGTAAGGACAAGGTAGCAATGGTTTGCACCAGCGTCTCCATCTGCAGTTTGAGCTGCCTCACTTCCTATGAAAGAGCAGGGTCAGACATTATGACAACAATTTTTGTGTTTTTTGAGATTTTTCTGGATGGAAGTACAAAAGAAGGATTAAAAATATTCCTATTTTTTGGGGGTTTTTTTCTGAGATTTTCTCTAATTTTTACTGTGGATGAATGTTATATAGGTCAGGGGAAAGACTGCTCTGATACCAAATGATACACTCCTTAACTTTTGACAGATTAAAAGACACTATTTAGGAATGAAGTTCAGGCTGTTCAATGATTGATAGGCCTTACTAAAGCATGAAATGCAGTAATCCGGTTAAAGATGGGATTACTTGGTTTCAGTGCAAAAAGAAATGTCAGGAGGAGCAGAGAATTTAGAGAAGAATTGTATATTTCATTGATAATCTTCTCAATACATCATAGCATCTATTTATAGAGTATATATGGTTTAATTGCTTGGAAAATAAGAAAAAGGCAATCTAGTAATTCATTGGCCCAAGGCTGATTTAAATTCATTAAATCTGAGTTGGTCCCCTTCAATATTGTACTATTTGCAACGACTCTTTTCCTTCATTTGCTGAATGCACTGGTGAGCTGTCTTTTGGTGGATCATGTGACCTGCTATGTGCTTCTAGAGACTGTCCTTTGGCCTTTTCTTTAATGTTGTCACCTTTGCCAGTAATGCAATGCTTCTCCTTCTGTGTAGCAGTTAGTGTAGCAGCATAGGTTTTAGCCTTCTTTGCAGCTATAGTAATAGCATTCCCTGTCACTGCAGTAATTTCAGTAGCATGTGTATCATTGGATAAACCTGTTGATAGAGTTATTTGTAGATGATGTTTTATCTTAGATAATGTTTATGGTTTATGTATCCTATTGTCTATCTAATTGTACTCTTTGTATTTAGTTAGCTTATATTAATTGTGTGTTTTTTTTAATAATGAGATGGCGCCACCGGTGGCGCCGAATTTGTGCGCCACCAAGGATATTTTAGTAATTTACTAGGGTTATACTCTCTCCCTTCAAAACCAAACACACCAAAACTCATTTTGCGACAATCTACAAAGTAAAATATAGTCATGTGAGATCTTGTTTGATTCATTTTTGCGAGTAGAATAAGAATATCAAATTTTCAAAATTTTTAGTAATGTAAAATGAAAGATATTGCGATGTAAACCGCGTCTCGGCAAATGTGAAAAAGCAAGTGGTGTGTTTGGTTAGGAAGGGAGAGAGTATTATTTTTCTTCTTTAAAATTTTATTTCAAAAGTAGTTAGTTGGCAAGGGTAAAAATTGGTACTTCACAAAATAAGTTAAATTATATATATAATAATTATATAATTTAAGAAAAGAAAAAAATCAAAAGAGATACGTTAGTTACTATTGAAGATTATTTTTAAAAAAAATGTAACTTAATTGTATGGATTGGTTAGGCTAGGCATATATTTAATTAAATAATTTATAATTAATAATAAATGGTAAATGACATGTCTACCCTTTTGAGTTTGAAACAAAATCAAAAAAAAGATTCTCAATATTTTATTTTTTTTATTAATTTATTCCGGTGGCGCCGAGATTTGGCGCCACCCGGCGCCCTATCACTATCTTTTTTTTAGGTAGTATCAGAACATGTAGAAATTGAATCGTAATTATTATTGATGTAAAGACGTTACATTTATACTAGAGAATAAGAGTATTAGACTACCTATCAAACACAATTAACGTAACCTAACTAAATACAAAGACTACAATTCGATAGACAATAGGATACATAAACCATAAACATTATTTAACATAAAACGTCATCTACAAATAACTCTAACTCTATCACCTGTATCTAATTTCCGTACAAATTTTCAACTAACTTATGGGCTGGTTTTTACCAAAGCTACCTTAAATAAATCTCCTTTATAATCGAGAGGTTTCACAATAATTGTAATATGAGACGATTTCACGTGAGATTGGACTTGTCCATTTTCATGGTGAATATTTTGGTGCGGAACTATATATATACTCCATGTTTTTCAGAAACCCAGAAGCTATCCTTTATCAAAATTCAAATTCCCTTAAACCCTAAAATTGACTCAATTTACTAGCAGGCTCCATTGGACAATTCCATCAGTAAAGGTATTCAAATATTCATACTCCCTACCTCTTTATAATCTTTGTTTTTGCTCCTTTAATATGAATATGGCATCAAAGTTGATATCTTTATACCCACATGAAGCTCAAATCCAATTAGAAGTCTTATTAAGAGAGGCTTACTCTGTTAATCACCCTAAATTAACACCCCCTTTGAACTACACACTTTATTCATCTGAAGAATACTTGAATGTCATCAGGGCTATTGTTTATGGTGTTTTATGTCAACCCAATCTGGCCAATATTCATATAAAGTATCTTCATGCTCATGTGAATGATGGCTATGAATTGTTTATCAAATTACTTGTGCAAATTGTTGATGCCTTGTATTCAAAGTTGTTGGAATGCCCTAAACTTCAGTTGATTTGGGTTGCTTCTCTTATGATTGATGTTTCCGGGGTCGGTTTTGATAATCTTTTGGTCTCACTCCTTAGGCAGATTGTTGGTGGGGATTTTAGTGATGGCAATTTGTGGTTGAGTTTTGAGATGGTGAATTTGTTGTTTTCCAAATGGGATTTGATTTTGGATGAGGTGCCTGTTGTTTTAGGATATGGTTTGTACACTTATCTTAGACTGTTAGCGGATCATTATCGCATACCTCCAAGTCCCAGGTCGACAGAGTTGAAGCGGAGGGAGATCGGGTTTTGTGTTAAAGTGTTGAGGGAACAGTTTCATTTGTGTTTGAATATTGGGAGGGATCTTATCCGGCTTTTGCAGGACTTAGTTCACATCCCGGAGTTTCATGAAATTTGGAAGGATCTTTTGTTGAAACCTAGTTCGTTTGGAAATCCGGGTTTTTTGGATATTGGTAACCTTTATCGAGTTAGGACTTCAAGTAGGTATTTTTTGCTTAGGATCACTCCCGAAATGGAGACTCAATTACGGTTTTTGCTAACCCATGTAAAACTAGGGTCTCAAAGGAGGCACCAAGCGTGGTTTGCGAGGAAATTTCTTTTTAGTCCTGTGAGAGAGTCTCTCATCGTCGACATAGTTCGTTTTATTTGTTGCTCACATCATCCTTCAAATGAAGTGCTTCAATCAGAAATTGTTCCAAGATGGGCCGTTATTGGATGGTTGTTAAAATCATGTACAAAGAAATACATTGAAGCTAGTGTTAAGCTCGCTTTATTCTATGATTGGCTCTTCTTTGATGAAAAAATGGACAATTTTATGAATGTTGAGCCTGCTATGCTTTTAATGGTGAACTCAATACCGAAGTATATCGACATTACCAATTCTCTTCTAGAGTTTTTGCTTCTGCTGGTGGAAAATTATGATATGGATAGAAAAAATGCTGTTCGCAAGGGTGTGTCTTCTGCTATGAATTTGCTGGCTAGAAAAGGAGTCATTGTATCCCTCGATGTTTTAACCTCTTGCAGCTTACTTTCCCCTTCTGTAAAAAAACTGCTTCAAAATTTCATGTTGGATGAAGTTAAAGTCCTCTCTGAGCCTCGATTTCATTTGAACTTGTAATTGTGAGTTTTAGGCTCCGGACCGAATTTAATACTCTTGGAGACTAAGCAAGTTGTATCAACTCATGATGCAAGCCTGCTATATATTAGATGCATTATACTGAATGCAAATCAGAAGGTGCTTGGCGCAAGTGCAGGCTGCATACTACTACTGATTTCGACATTGTCTGATGCAGGAGAGCAGCAATGTCTTTTTCGAGTAAAATTCAGATACAGTTTCAGACCTGATACAAAAGCTATACCATACCTGCTGCACTATTAGTATAGGGAATGCAATGCTCGGATTGAATAGGCTCCTATTCATTGATTTGGGAAGTAGCATGTATAACAAGGAGATACGGGATGGGCTGCTGTTCTAACAATGCAATCTGCATTTATTATCCTTGATGCAACCAGGATTCATATCTAATGCAAGCTATTCCTAATTCGAATACAAATGCTGTAACCGCTGCACTTTTAAGCACAAATCCAGGCTGTAATTCAGCCCTGATTGTGAGGATCAGACTTTTTTGGTACGAGTACTATTTATTTGATGGGGGAAGAAAGATAGAGGCTGTTGTTGAGTGATAGATGGAGTTGCTCCTTCACCAAATCAGGCTGCATTGTTCGATATCCAATCTGCATTTCAATGAATTCAAGCCACAGTTCCCGTTTCGAAGGTGGAAATCCGAAGGGTAACCTTTGTTTTAATCTGATGTAATGTAGCTGTAGCTGTTGAGGCTGCTGCTACAAGTTGGTGAGCTGTGCAACAATTTCAGGTTCGTTTTAGCTGCAATACATTCGAGCCCATGGGGGATGTTTAGAGTATGGTTCCGACAAGTGACACTTTGTTTTAGGCCTAAAAACCTAGGAAAACTGAATCAAAAGAAAAGGTTTTAGAATAATGGGAGCTAGTAAGTACTGTATATAATACAAGAAGCTAAATTTGTGATTCACATTGAGAATGTTGTTGTACAAAATAGCTCAGTTTTATATATGGGATTGTTCCGACTTTGGTGTTCGATGCTACATATGGGTTCAGTTCACACATTTTCTTTACAAATTCACTCAGCAAAATTAGGTCTAAAAGAATACTCCCTCTTCTCACAAAAATGGCCCCCACGTAAGGAATTTGATGGATGGGAGGGGTAGGATCCAATACTCAAGCAATTAATATTCGAAACGATTTTGGTTTAATTATCTTTGTATTAATTCAATGCCTCAATTTATTTAGATATGTAATTAACTTAGCAGCCATTAAGATCAGTCCACTGATTTATCAGTTACACCCTTTGAAAAACTTGAAACACTACATTGTGGAGTATGTTTTATAAGTTACTTACCTTATTAATACACATTCATAACTGATTTATGCAATTTTATCCTGATTTACTATATATAGGGAACAAAATTCTTGCATTCACATTAAATAAAAACACACACACTAAGATTTAAACAAATTTAAAGTGAAAAGTCATGGCTACCCTTGTTGCTCCTCAGAATTCTTCTCCAATTGATGATGCTCAGGTCATCAAAAAGGCTTGTCTCGGTAATTTTCGTGAATATTTTTTTTTCCGGTGTTCTGATGTAATTTTCATTTCATTTTGATTGTGGCATGTGACAATTTTGTTAATGATGATTAATATTAGGATTAGGAACTGATGAGAAAGCGATCATCTCATTGCTGGGACATCGGAATTCAAGCCAAATAAGGTTAATTAGACAAGCTTATCAAGAGGTGCATCAACAGGATCTCATCAAGCAGCTCAAGTGTGAGATTTCCGGTGACTTTGAGGTTCGATGTCTGCCACTTATATTGTGTTATTACTAATTGACGTAATTAATTAAGAATGTATGTACTTTAATTAACGACTTTGTTTGTTTGTTACACGGGTTACATCTATACGTTGCTACTAGAAAGCGATATGTTTATGGGTTGTAGACCCAGTAGAACGGGATGCTCTACTTGTTCACGACGCTTTGAAGAAGGTCAGACCCGATTATCAGGTGTTGTTAGAGGTTGTTTGTACTAAAACACCTGAGGATCTTCTCCGAGTTAAACGCGCTTATCACGCGCTTTATAAACACGCTCTCGAGGAAGATGTCGCGTCTCATTCCACTGGCAAGATAAGAAATGTACACTACTTTTCCAAAAAAATGTAATCACAGTTATAATTAAATTAAACTGTTGTTTCGATCATGTTGTTGTTGAATTTGTTGTCCTGCAGTTTTTGGTAGGAATTGTGAGCACATACAAGTATCATGGAGACGAGATTGACGAGGTAGCAGCATTCGCAGATGCAAATGCTCTTCATGACGAAATACAAGATAAGACATCCGTTCATGAGGAGATCATTAGGATTATTAGTACAAGAAGCCAGAAACATTTGCTGGCTACTTTCAACCATTTCAAGGACATTCATGGAACATCCCTCTCTAAGGTACATAGTACAGTACTAGTCTAGCTACTACTCACACTGTCACACATGTTAGGTTCTTAGAATCGGGACCCAAAATGTAAAGAAACCGACATTTGTCTAATTTCGAACTGTCATACTAATTTTTCATATAATTTGGGGCATTTGGTTTAATATTATTTATAATCGACAATCCTGTTTTTGCACGCTAATTAATTAGCTGCTTAATTGCGGTGATTACATACAGGCATTAAGAGGTCTATCAGAAGACGAGTTTTTCTCGACAGTTAGAGTGGCCATCAGATCCATCAAGAACCCTCAAAAGTACTTTGCCAAGGTAATTAAGACTGTAATTAATTACTGAAACCTAAATGCATGCATGAGGCGTTCTTACATACATGCGAGATCTGTTGATTTACTGACGTGATTTTTGTTTTTGTGTAAAGATATTGCGGGGTGCAATCAAAGGAGTTGGAACGGACGAGGAAGTTCTAAGCCGGGTGATTGTGACACGAGCTGAGATCGACTTGCCACCTAATATGTCATTTACAAATTGCCACCTAATATGTCATTTATTATGAATTACCACCTAATATGTACCTCAATTACCGATATCACACCCAACTTCTATTTCGTAGACGGTTTTCTCAAATTTTCGTTTTTCAGAATTAGGAATGACTAAACCTTATCTTAAATGACAAAATTACCCTTATTTTCATTGATTATCTCCTACCTCCCCAAAATCTATTTTCAATTACCAACTCAACATACATCTAATTAACAATCAAAGCAAAAATAAGAACCCTAATTCAATCAAGCACCTGGTAAACCCAAATTTCCCAAATCATCAATCTCACATTCTCACCCAGTTAATCTCGCTCCAAACTTTCTCACATCAATCAATCTGGGTTAGTCAGGTTCGCTCTTAATAATCAATCTTGCTCCAAATTTATTGAAATTTGAATATCATTCATAACCTGATTCCAATTTGCTCTCTACTTGGATGGAGTTAAGAAAAAAATGTTACAATTTTTCACTCGAGATTATTCATCTTGATTGAAATTGAAAAATTGAGATTGATCTTTGCAGGAAGTAGGTTGGAATTGAAGTTATTAGGGTTTAATGAGTAAGAGATGATATAAAAAAAATTTATGTCTTTGATTTTCCACTTTACTGAATTGAATTTTGAGTGGGTGAGTAAATGATAGATTATGAGGGTAGTAGTTAATTAATGAAAAATAAGGGTAATTTGTCATTTAAGATAAGGTTTAGTCGTTTCTAATTCTGAAAAACGGAAATTTAAGAAAACCGTCTACGAAATAGAAGTTGGGTGTGATTATCGGTAATTAAGGTACATATTAGGTGGTAATTCATAATTAATGACATATTAGGTGGTAATTTGTAAAATGTTGAACATATTAGGTGGTAAATAAATTTGGGAGTAATTTTTGAACTTTTGGGAGTTATTTTGAACAAAATTTTCAAAAGGGAGTAAATTTTAAAATTGGTATCTTACAAGGGAGTAATTTTTAATTTACTCTTATATAAATAAAAGTTTATAGTCTTAAAGAGTGTTTTAAGACTCAAAAGAGAAGGGGTATAATTTTTCGATGTAGATAATTACTTAAGTTTATAGTCTTAAGAGTTTTTTAAGACTCAAAAGATTTTGATTGATATCTAAGAACAAATAATTAGTCTTTATATAATATAAAATTTCATCACCTTATTATAATTTGTCGATGTGGGATAATTTAACTAAAATTTGTAGTCTTATTTATAATATAGAATCATCACCGTAACTTATTTTAATTGTTTCGATGTGGGATAATTTTAAGTTTGTAATCTTATTAAGACCTTTTTTTAAATCAAATTTTTTTTAAAAAGATTACAAATTCATGACCTCATCATAATTTTTTAAAAAATGATATAGAATCATAGTTTTAAAAAAAAAATATATATTGTTGGTTGATATTTAAAAACAATGATTACTTTTAGTTGATGTCTAAGGAATTTTTTTTATTAGTTTTATTTATAATATAGAATTTCATCATCTTATTATAATTTTTTATTTAAGTGTATAGTCTTAACAACTTTTTTAAGACTCAAAAGATTTATGTTTGATGAAACTTTATAATTTTTCGAATGTGGATAGTTTTAATTAAGTTTATATAGTCTTAATATATATTTTAAGACTCAAAAGATTTTTGGTTAATATCTAAGAGCACATGATTACTACGAAGTACTCCATTATTTATAATATAGAAATCTATCGTCTTATTATAATTTGTGGATGTGGGATAATTTAACTAAAATGTGTATCCTTATTTATAATATAAAATCATCACCGTATCTTATTTTAATTGTTTCGATGTGAAATAATTTTAAGTTCATAGTATTATTAAGACCATTTTTTAAACTCAAAATATTGTTGGTTTTTTACAAACTCAAAAGAGAGGGAGTATAATTTTTCGATGTGAGATAATTTACTTAAATTTATAAACTTAAAGAGTTTTTTAAGACTCAAAAGATTTTGATTGATATCTAAGAACAAATAATTAACTTAGTCTTATTTATAATATAGAAATTCATCGTTTTATTATAATTTGTCGATGTGGGATAATTTAACTAAAATTTGTTTTCTTATTTATAATTTATAATATAGAATCATAACCGTACCTTATTTTAATTGCTTCAATGCGGGATAATTTTAAGTTTGTAGTCTTATTAAGAGCTTTTTTAAACTCAAAATATTACTGGTTGATATTTAAAAACAATGATTACTCTTATTTAGTAGAAATTCATAATCTCATCATAATTTTTCGATGTGAGCGAATTACTTAAGTTGGTTGATGTTTAAGGAAGAATTATTATGTCTTATTTATAATATATAATTTCTTTTTCTTATTATAATTTTTTGCTTAAGTGTATAGTCTTAAGAACGTTTTTAAGACTTAAATTAAAAGATTTTTGTTTGATGAAACTTTATAATTTTTCAAATGTGGGATAGTTTTATAAGATTATAGTCTTTATATATTTTTAAGACTCAAAAGATTTTTGATTAATATCTAAGAGCACATAATTACTCTTATTTATAATATAAATTTTTATCACTTTATTATAATTTTTCGATGTAAGATTATTTTTACTTAAGTTTGTAGTCTTATTAAAAGACTTTTAAAGACTTAAAAGTTTTTTTGATTGATATTTAAGAACGAATGATTAGTTAGTCTTATTAATAATATAACATCAACTTATCATAATTTTTTGATGTGGGATAATTTATTTAAGTTTATAGTCTTCCATCACCTCATCATAATTTTTCGATGTGAGATAATTTACTTAAGATTATAGTCTTAAAAACTCTTTTTAAAACTAAAAAAAGTACATCCTTACTTTTGATTATAATATAGAATTTCATCACTCCATCATAATTTTTCAATGTGAAATGATTTTAAGTTTGTAGTCTTATATATTAAAAGCTTTTTTAAGAGTTAAAAGTTTTTTGTCGATATTTAAAATTGAATGATTACTATTATTTATAATATAGAATTACATCACCCCATCATAATTTTTCGATGTGGGATAATTTAAATGTTTTTCTTGGTCAATATTTATTTAAAACCGAATAATCACTCTTCTTTATAATATAAAACTTCGCCACCTCAACATAATTTTTCGATATAGAATAATTATTTAAGGTTTATAATCTTAAGAACTCTTTATGAGATTCAAAAAACTTTTGATAGATATCGAAGAACGAATTATTACTCTTTATTTATAATATAGAATTTCATCATCATATTATAATTTGTCGATGTGGGATAATTTTAAAACTGTTATATGTAATAAATTCATTGCATAATGTGAAACAAATAATATGAAATTTATACTCTAATGAAAGTATTTTTTACCACGAATATAATTATTTTATTTTACGATAATGTTTTTAAAAAATGAACTATAAAGGTTTTTAACTAAGAATGGTAAAACATCCCATTAATATGATAAATTAAATATATATTATAATAATTAAAAGATTCTCTAGTTGATTTTATTTATTTATTTATGATACTTTCCTAATTTGAGGTTTGATGAAAACAGACTAATGAGATCGCTCGAAAAAAGCCTAATATATATATATATATATATATATATATATATATATATATATATATATATATATATATATATAGAGGGGGGATCAGGGGAGTTAGCAACTCTTGGAGAGTTGCTTAGTGTTGATCCCCTCCATCCATTCATCCTAATATGGATGGTGGATGGATGGGGTTCAATTATTAAAAAAAAAAAGGAGACAATGAACTGACATAGCAGCAGTGGAGAGAGGGAAACATCCCCTCACCCAAATCAATCCCTACATTACTTCCCTCATACACTTCCCAATCCCCTCATTTTCAATTCATTTCTCAACTCAATTCATCTCTCTCTAACAAAACCCAACAAATAATCACCATTAATAACTCAGACCACACCATTAATAACTCCGACCATACTCCGTCAACTACTCCGACCATACTCCGTCAACTACTCCGACCATACTGCGTTTTTAACCCAACAAACTTCGTCAGTAACTTTGATCATCATACGAAGGTATCTTCATCTTCATCTTCATCTTCATCTTCATCTTCATGCTTCTTTTTCTTCATCATCTTCATATTCATATTCATCTTCATCTTCATCTTCATGCTTCTTTTTCTTCATCATCTTCATATTCATCTTCATCTTCATGCTTCTTTTATTTTTCATATTTTTTTTTTGTATTTATAAAATTATTTATCTTTATTATCCACAAAAAAAAGAATAACTTCATCTTTAAGATGAAATTTGAAGATGAAGTTGTTCTTTTTTAGTGGGATGAATGAATGTTGAAGATGAAGATGAACAAGTTATTTAGTGCGTAATGTTCTTACAGAATTGCAAGACCACACACTTTCGGTTGTACAGACGTACAGTCACACTCATTATGTTTTAGAATCACGCAGCTGTACACTCATTGTAGTCACATATTCAGTTGTATAGTCACACTCATTATGATGTATAGTCACACTCTTTATGTTGTAGAATCACTCAGCTGTAGAATACCTTCACAATCATTTCATCTTCATGCTTTTTTTACTTTTCATACTTTTTTTTGTATTTATAAAATTATTCATCTTCATTATCCAAAAAAAATGAAGATTAAATATGGATTAAAATGAAGGTTGAATATGAATGAATGAAGATTGAATATTTAATGAATGTTATAATTTGTATAGTCACACAGTTGAAGCTGTAGACTACCACGTTATAACATATTAAGTGTGACTGTCTATCATATTAAGTGTGACTGTCACAACCACGCTATAACATAATACAACGTGTGACTGTCTATCATATTAAGTGTGACTACCACGTTATAATTGTGTGACTGTCCATCATATAGAGTGTGGTTGTGACATTACAACTGTATAACTTTTCAAATTAACAAACCAAACAAAAAAATGGAATTCCAAATGCAAGATACCAAATATATATGTATGTACTCATCTTACCTCCTGCATGTTGAACAGAAATTTTCGACTGGACATTTTCGAGCACATACGAATCGTCAAGGAACAGCACCATTGGAGCATGGAGATGTAGAGGGTTTAGTTATTTTACACCATTGGAGCATGGTTTCTTTATATTTAGGCTAATTTGTCAATAACTACCTATTAAATACAAAGTTTTAAAATTTACTACATATTAAAACAAACTTCGAAATTTACTACCTAATATAAAGTATTTTGTTACGAATTGCTACCTTAGAACAATTATGAGTAGAAAATCAAACATTTTAAATTATTGTCACAAAAATTTATCAAAATATTCCCTTTATACCCTTACTCCATTAATTCTATCTTTTATCTCGTTCACTTCCTACAAATTTTCTTCTCTGCATTCATTATGCGTTCATCTTCATTTACGTTTTCAATAGTCCGACCCTAACTAAATACACGAATTTGACTAGTAAACTAAATTGAAGGGACTTGAACTGAACTGACTCGAATGTTTATCGTAACATACAAAATTTTGTCCCTAAATTCTTTGAAAATAAAACACCCGAAAATGA
Organism: Agrostemma githago; assembly: GCA_958450325.1. Taxonomy (NCBI): domain Eukaryota; kingdom Viridiplantae; phylum Streptophyta; class Magnoliopsida; order Caryophyllales; family Caryophyllaceae; genus Agrostemma; species Agrostemma githago. The sequence continues at coordinate 6,728,429 of OY288249.1, read as the reverse complement.
TCTGCCTGAAAATGCTCCGACCAAAAACCGAACTTATAGTATATGATGTATCAAATTTGTGTGTCAATTTGAACGAGAAGAAAAGAAGATAGCTTGAGAAATTGTCATATGGGAGATGATCAATTGATATTGCTTGCTGCTGCGAGTGATTGAAAGTTTGGCATAATTTTGGGTAATTTAGGGTAAATAATTAGTAAGGGTATTCTAGTCCTTCTACTATTTTTCTTTGTGAGAGTTATTTGTAAATACTAATTTGTAAGTCAAAAGTTTATACAAGGTAGTAAATTTTGAAGTTTGTTTTATTAGGTAGTAATTTGTAAAATTTTATATTTAATAGGTAGTTATTGACAAATTAGCCTTATATTTATTATTGTTGGTATTTTGTAGGGTTGTTATACTTATGATTGTTATATTTCTCAACAGTCGCTGTTGAGAAAGGTCACATTTCATTAAAGTTAGAGATGAATGTGTGCGTTGCAAGATTGATAGTGTGTAATATAGGGTTTCTTTTTATCACACAGTTGTATAGTCACAGAGATTATGTTGTATAGTCACACAGTTGAAGTTGTATAGTCATACTCGTTATGTTGTAGGACCACAGTCATTATGTTGTAGGATCACACAGTTTATGTTGTATAGTCACACAGTTAAAGTTGTATAGTCACACTCATTATGCTGTACAATCATGCAGTTGTAGAGTCATTGTATTGTAGAATCACACAAATTCTTGCAGTGATTAGTGTATGTAATCATCTTTGCTAATGATGATTGAAGTATAAATAAGTACGAGTATAATTTAGTTGTATAGTCACAGAGATTATGTTGTATAGTCACACAGGTGGAAGGATAAGCGATTTTGCTATAGACCTCGCGTGATTAATTATGAAACCAGAAAATAGCGATGAAAATATATTTACATTGGACAAAGTCCATCCTTTACGTATAGTACGTTAAACATAAAAACATTCTAACCCACCAAACATCATTTACACATAGTACGTTCATCCTAAAGCAAATATTTTATCTCACATAAACACACAAGAGCTTAACGATGGTCTCCGGTACGTGCGCAACAATACATTGTCCAATTACGTGGTCGGTCGTTGTATCTTCCACGACCTTCTTCTTCCCACCGCCCCTTTTACCAACATTCCTCTTTCCACCAACTATTTCGCTGCAACAAAACACACAATCAATCTAAATCACACAACACAACTGTACTGAATATATGACTACAATGGCTCTACAACGGCATGATTGTACAACATAATGAGTGTGACTATACAACTTTAACTGTGTGACTATACAAATCAGAGCAAATTATTTAAACATTTATTAAATATTCAACTTTCCTTCATCCATATTCAACCTTCATTTTTTTTTGAATAATGAAGATAAATAATATTATAAATACCAAAAAAAGAAGGAATGAAAAATAAAACAAGCATGAGGATGAAGATGATTAATTATTTTAAAGATGCTCTAAAAAGATAAAAACAAATACCTGAAAATCATCGAGGTTCGGAAGTAGGGATTTGACGAACGTGGAAACTTGAATGTAGATAAAAAAATACCTGAAAAAAGTCACCCAATTTAAGTTGTATAGTCACACACTTTAAGTTGTACAGTCACACTCAGTATGTTGCATAGTCACACTCATTATGTTGTAGAATCACGCAGCTGTAGAATACCTTGGGATTAGGGTATCATGCGTTTAACCATCTTCATTTTCATGCTTGTTTTATTTTTCATACCTTTTTTTTTGTATTTATAAAATTATTCATCTTCACTATCAAAAAAAAATGAAAGTTGAATATATATGAATGAATGAACGACTATGACTTAAAAAAAATGAAAATATCTAAACATTCATTAAATATTCAACATCCATTCATCCATATTCAACCTTCATTTTTTTTTTGATAATGAAGATGAATAATTTTATAAATGCAAAAAAAAAGTATGAAAAATAAAACAAGCATGAAGATGACGATGATTCAACGAATGATACCTTAATCCCAAGGTATTCTACAGCTGCGTGATTCTACAACATAGCGAGTGTGACTATACAGCATAATGAGTATGACTATACAACTGAATATGTGACTACAATGAGTGTACATCTGCGTGATTCTACAACATAATGAGTGTGACTATACAGCATAATGAGTGTGACTTTGCAATTCTGCAAAAATATTACGCACTAAATGACTTGTTCATCTTCATCTTCATCTTCAAGCTCCATTCATCCCACAAAAAAAGAACAACTTCATCTTCAAACTTCATCTTAAAGATGAAGTTGTTCTTTTTTTTTTAGATAATGAAGATGAATAATTTTATAAATACCAAAAAAAAAGATATGAAAAATAAAAAGAAGTTTGAAGAAGATGAAGACTATCGAAGATGAAGATGAGGATAAAGAAGAAACTAAAAAAAATGAAGATGATCAAAGTTTATGCATAAACATACCTTGGTATAATTATCCGTCATGTTGTGCTAAAAACGGAGTATGATCGGAGTTGTTGACGGAGTATGGTCGGAGTTATTAATGGAGCTTATTTGATGAAGTTTTGTTAGGGAGAGATGAATTGAATTAGGGAAATGAATTGAAAAGGAGAGGAGGGAAGTAATGAAGAAGGGAAAGTTTGATTGAGGGGAGGATGCTCCCCTCTCTCCACTGCTGCGAAGTGTGATTGAGGGGAGGGTTGCTTCCCTCTCTCCACTGCTGCTTGTCAGTTTGTTGTCTCCTTTACTTTTTTTTTATACATCATCCATCTAAGTCATCCATTCAACCCAAGATCAAGGGCCAAAAACACAACTTCCCAACTTCCCACTTTTCACCAAACTCCCTTGATCCCTTCTCTCTCTCTCTCTCTATATATATATATATATAGAGTAAGGCTCTTATGAGTCCTTCTCTATATATGAGTCCATGAGTCCTCATCTCATCCATTGGATGAGATGAGGATGGATGGACAAGATGCGTTGCATTTAAAAAAAAAAAGGAAAGATTTACGTTCCTAAAATAACTCACAAGAATTTAGGAAACAATAACTTCCTATCATTCACGTTCATTATCACAATTTTCATTCCACGTTCATTCACACCTAAAAAAAAAACTCTGATTCATTCACGTTCATTCATCGATTTTGAACTCGAAATTCTGCTACAATGGATTCAATGACCGCATCATCGTCTTCAACGGTTGATATGCAACTAATCGAGTATAACAATGGTGAGTTTCAGTGTTTCATTCACGTTTTTATTCGTTTTTTCTTCATGGATTTCAATAGTCATATGGCTTTCAATTTGCGTTTTCATATCAATGTTTTATCGCGTCGAATTGCATTTTTTTTACGTCGATCTTCATGTTTATAGTGCTTTCATTGTCATTCCGTATCACAGTTCGTATCAATTTGCGTTGTTTTGATGTCATTGCGTTTTGATATCACAGTTTCGTATCAATGGTATTTTGATATCTCGATCTCTATAGATTACAGGTCTTTATGCTTTTTATTAAGATTTTCCCTGATATCCATTGATTCTATTTTTTTGATTTCAGTTAACGCAGATTCGTCGTTGAAGTAACATGCCTTCTGAGTTAAAGTAACACTTCATTGCAATTACAGTAACACAAATGAACGTTCAGGAAAAGGGTTTTTTGATATGCTAGAGTAACGTATTGTACACGTTAGGGTAACACCACTTATGAATTACAGTAACACATTATTTGCATTGATGTAACGTTGTTTGATGATATGCAGAAACGTCATTGAAGTAACATACCTTCTGAGTTACAGTAACACTTAATTGCAATTACAGTAACACACTGAACGTTTAGAAAAAAGGGTTTGATGATGATGATGTTAAAGTAACATAGTGTAATAGTTAGAGTAACACAACGTATGAATTGATATAACCGTCAATTTTAATGTTGATATTGCTTTCATTGTTATTTCATTCATCATAGTTTCCTATCAATGGTTAGTTGCTCTATTGATCTTTATAGATTCCAGGGTTTTATGTTTCTTATTTAGGTTTTCCATAATATACACTGATACTATTGTTTTGTTTTATATTAACGCAGAAACGTCATTGAAGTAACATACCTCATGAGTTACAGTAACGTAAGCTTCACTGATATTATTGTTTTGTTTTTTGTTGAAGCAGACACGACACTAAAGCTTCATTGATACAGACTTCTAAGGGCAAAAGACAAGGCAAATGTGAAAAGCTTGTGCGGATTAATTCGGGAGTTCAGGTTGCAGAGACAGTCCGTTTCTGGGGGGGGGGGGTTTGGCAAAACACAGGAACTGGATTTTGTACACATTTTTTTACACATAGCGCTGTGCTACGTTGCAATTAACTATATATATTTATTTAATACATGTGTATTTGGTTAGAGTAACATCTCATGTCTATTGGAGTAACACCATTCGTTAGTTACAGTAACAGACATAATGCATGAAGGTAACTGAGGACAGCAACGTTGTTTAAACAATTCATTACCAAAGTAACTGAGGATAACTTGGATTAGAACCATTCATTACCAAAGTAACAACATTCACTTTTTAAAGAACCATATATAATGCGTCATTGATAATAGCATTGTTTAACTATGAGACAAAGAATAACATCATTAATGACTTAGAGTAACATCATTTGTTCATTAAAGTAACAGTTATAATGCGTCAATGTAACACAATGATTATGAGACCACATTTGTATATTGGGTAAACTTCATTCATTCCCATAGTAACACCGGTCGTTAATTAGAGTGACAGGAACAATTAGTCAGGGTAACAGAGTTTAACAGCGTTGTTCCATTGGTGATAATCAAAATACTAATGTACATAACAAGTTTCGAAAACGATACAAAGCATTATTCGTAATTAGAAAAAGATGACATAATTCGTTAGACACGTTATTTTTTTCGACCCTTTGTTGGCTTGCTCTTGGGACCATCGATGATATTTTGCCTAGTGTCCACATACTTATCTACGTTATCCAACAACCGCGATCGCACCTTGATTTGTCTCCTCCTTTTGCCATCTGAAAAGTACAATAATTATGTACAACTATTGTTACAGTTTAATCTGGTATATAAAATTAAAGTACAACTGATACGAGTGAAAGAAATACCATATGTAAAGCTTATACGCGTTAAAGTAACACAAAGAAAGTGTTAGAGTAACATAGAGTGCAAATTAGAGTAACACGTCTACACAATTAAATGTACCAGATTACTAGCATTCAAAGTAACGTAAAGATGGGAGTAAAAGTAACATGTCTTGTACATTACAGTAACACATGGTCGTCTTTAAAATAACATCATACATGTGTAACACTAACTGAACAACCCCTTACAGTAGCACCTCAAGTTTATTACAGTAACTCATAAGAGCATTAGAGTAACATTCAATGTATGTTAGACTAAGTATGAAGAGTAGAAGCATAGTAGAAGCATAATATGAAGTAGGTGAATTCAATTAAACTCTACAGATTCATACCCAGATACCGCAACAATCTTTAGTGAAACCAATTAATTATAGGGCACAAACGCAGCAAAGTAAATCAATCAATAATTAGCGAGAAAATTAATGAAATCAGATACGAATATAAACTAAACCTAGTTCTTTAGTACAACAATCGAGTATTAATTAGCGACTTACCTTGTATTATGCCGCCTGAAGATTATCTTTGCTGAAGTTAGAGAGTTGCTTCAATGTAGCCTTGCTTGAGTTGAAGACGGGAGGATGCGCGAGTGTGTTTTGAAAAGAAACAGAAGTCGAGCGATTGTGTTTGGGATGATGAAGGTGAAGAGTTTCAGTTAGGATGTGAATGAAAAAATTGAATGTGAGGAAAAAATTGAATGTGAGGAAGTAACGTGTATTGGTTGGAGATAATTAAGGGAGGAGAGAGGATTTGATTTTATTTTTACCAAAATATGTTATTTATTGCCTTAATTACCGGAATCAATCACCACCATCCATCCCACTCTAGATCAATGGTTGTAGATAGGACTCATGGACTCAAAAAAAATAAAAGGACTCACTTGATCCTTCCCCTCTCTCTCTCTCTCTCTCTCTCTCTCTCTCTCTATATATATATATATATTGATTCTTAATGACATTTTCGGTTTTTTCTACTCGTACTTCCTTTCTCATTGAGTAACGTATACTCGAGATTTGGATTCGAACCCGTAAACATTATACTCGGACCGTTTCGTTGAATAATTAGCGAAGATCCTCCCGTCCAAAAAAAACATCTTCGGACAAATAACATAGAAAATCTAACAAATTGAATTGAATACAAGACTTGAAGAATCGCCGTAAATCCCTTCTCATACCGTCAAGAGTTAAGACTTATCCCAATTACTCTGTACTTTTTTGCAATTAAATTTCTGATCTTTGAACCATGCAATTTGTTATTTTCCCAGAAAAATATTTGACTAAGTATTTGTGTATGTACCCAGCTCTGTCCATGGATTCCTGGATTTTTCTGATTAAAAGTAGGTGCTTGTTTGATTCTTCTTTTTTGAAACCCGCTTGTTTTTTAATTACACAAATTCGTATGTGAGAGGTCTCACAATAACCGTAGTGTGAGATCGTCTCACTAGAGACTAACTATTTTAATTATTGCTAAATAGAACTCCCCATGAATTGTTAAAATACGACATTGCTGTAACCTCAAGTGAATTTAACTATCGTTCCACGGTGAACGGACTTTATCTTTATTTTTGTTTATTTTGCTCTAGTTTTTATAGCTACTTTTCACTTAATTTAATTGTTTTACGCCATAATTGACCGTTTTAAGTGATTCATGTTGGTCGACTCATACTCATTTTTATACTAATACTTCTTGTTATAGAATATGTTAAGACTACGTACCTGGACAATTCAGTTATTCAGTTTTGAACCCCTAGGACACGGCTATGTTGGGCTAAATGAAGGTGGGTTTGAAATTCGCTACCCAAGTGAACTCGGTTCGGTCCTATATTCAAAAATTAATTTAGACAATACTATAATTTAAAATGAATTGATAAAAGTTACGTAATATTAATAAACAATTTTATTTAAAAAATATTAATTGTGATAAAATTGCCAACTATTTGTCACAATTAATTTTAAAAACAAAATTGTGACAATTATTTTGAAATATATACGGAGTACTGTACTTAGAGGTGACATTTCGGTCGGGCCGGTCCGGGCTTTGTGACTGGCCCGAGCCAGGTCCCGTGCTTGGTCTTGTCCGTTTCCGTTCGTGCCCCTGCTTCGGTTTTCATGTCGGTTCTCGTGTTTCGGGCTGTGCCTCGATCTACTTTTTTAAAAAATTTCGAAAAATACGACGTGCGTTTTGTATGTAATCCGAATATTTTGTGTTGCGATTCCAATATTAATTATGATTAGGTGTTTATAAAAAATATAATATTTATAAGTTACAGTGTTATAAGTTAAAATTAATACTTGTATAAATTATAGTGTTACAGTTGATAAGGTTGGTTTGCTAAGTATACGTTAAACGTTGGGTGTTCAACTAGAGCAAAAAGTTTTTCCGTTTGAATTATCATTATGGATAATTCGTCAGCACATGTGTTATAATCATAGTTATAGTCTTGTTGTGGAGGGAGTCGGGTCACAAATTGGTCAATGAATGTTTGACCGACGTCTTTGGGAACACATGTTTTAGCGTGTCGTCCTAGGTGACCGGTACCCGATGAACTTTTATCACTTAACATAGTCTTACAGTTATTACACCTAGCAAATTTTTTATCTACACTCTTTTAGCGAAACTTTGTCATACTTTACTTGTGATTTAATTCAGCCATTTTTGCTTCCGTCTGCCAAATTATCTCACTACCGGGTGGTTGAACCGTTTCGGTTTGTGGGGTAACATTTGTGAATTGTGACACGCTTTGTGCCGATGTGTCGTGTGCAGATTCTGTAGACGATTATGGTCCAAATTGTGTAAACGGTGTTTGACCGAATTGACCAGTATGACCGAATTGACTTGTTTGTGTGAAAGGATACGGCGGTAAAGGTGGTCTCCCCGACATTGTGGACGTATCAAAAATAAATTGGTTGGACGTTATGTTAAAAGGTTGTTGGGACTCTTGTCCCGTTTGCGCCTCGGTTAAATCGTAACCGTAAGGGGTCAACCCGCTCGGAGTGCCAAAGTTCATGAATGAATGCGTGATACCGGACCTTGGTTAAATTGTGGGGTCGTAAATTGACCATGTGCCTCCGATTGTGGTGTTTGTGAACCGGAGGGTTCTACGCTACCTTGACGTTGTTGTGATCGACTCCTTTTTTATGCTGACTCAGTGTTGTGTGATTCCGACTTGATTTTAATATTTTAACGAGTTAACAATATAATTATCAAATTAGTAATTAAATTAATTACCAAATTAATTAACAATTCAAATAACAAATTTAATAACAAACACCAATTTAGTTAAATCGATTTTTCTAACGTTAACATGTTAATCTATATAAAACAATAAAAAGTCATCCTTTCTTAGTTAATTAGGATAGCAAGCTCTCATACACTGACACGGGGCATCCCCTAAATGAAAGTCCTCATAATCTATCTATCTGCTCACTTTCTTAATAATATACTCCCCTGTTCCTACTCCCCTCTTCCTTCACCTCGAAATAGAATCACCATCCATTATAGCTCATTTATTCCTCCATTAAAGTTCTCCTCCATTAAATTCCTTGCGGTTACGATGGCATCCGAAGCTCAGAAAAAATAAAAAGCCATCCTTTTTTAGTTAATTAGGATAGCAAGTCCTCAAAGATCGACACGTGGCAAGCTAAATCAAAGTCATCTTAATCCTCTAAATCAAAGCCATCTTAATCTATCTATTCTGTTCACCTGCGTAATAATCTATTCCCCTCTTCCTTCACCTCGAAATAGAATCACCCTCCATTAAATAAAGCTCATTTAATCCTCCATTAAAGGTCTGACAGTTACGATGGCATCCGAAGCTCAGAAGCCGTTTGAGTGTATTTATACTTTCCAAGTTCATACAATTGAGAAGATGAAACCTTCACTTGCCTTTCTCTTTTCGTCCCTCTACAGTTTCACCGTCAATTTCTGTAGGATTACAACCCTTAAACCCAAGGACCTGTTACGAGTATTAACCGAAAAGACAAAAGAAGAGGGATAACAATTATACCTTATTTGTAGCGGAACAGCGTATTAATAAGAAGTACAATAAACCCAGAAATATATATAATCTCCACGGATAGAATAAATAATCTTCACGGACAAGAATAAATAATCTCCACGGACAGAATAAATAATCTCCACGGACAGAATAAAGCACCCCAAACGTGATGCCTCCTATGGTATCCACACGGGTACGGAACTGCGACGTATATGCTAGTATAAGGGTTTTGTGAGACGGTCTCACAAAATTCTCTCTCTAATAATATATGAATCAATACTCACAAATATATAATTTGGTTCATCATATGAACCTCCTTATATAGGAGAGATAGGTTACCTACTTAACCTAGAAGTTATTTCATAACTTCAATTGGTATAATTAGATTATTGCAATAACTCTAGTTACCATAACTAGATTATTACTATAACTCTAATTACCATAACCCGACAGCATAGCTGAGTCGTATTACTACTGACCCGATATATTAATATACCGATATATTAATAATATCCCGTACACATTGTGTATGACCCAATGGGCCCACTTAAGACTATCAGACATATAACTCATTTATATGTCAACCCGACATCGACCTCTAGCAAGGCATATCGGATACATAGACTTAAGCGGGTTAATCCGTAGGACAGTGGACATAACTCCTTCAGTCTCCCACTTGTACATGTCCTTTCAAGAACGGCGTTAAGTCTCTTTGCTACTATTGTCTCCAATTGAGAATGAGGTAAGAAGAAGTGTCATCCTCACATATCTCAATCTTTTACTCGAATCTTTGAGTTGCTTGTTAAAAGAGCAGATAGATGACAATCATCCTATCTGAGCGCGGCCACGCATTTGCACAAGTCACACTCTTCGAGTGGCCAAGAAACAATAAATTCCCTTCAATAAAGGAAGAGCAAATCCCCTCTTATCTAACCACATTCTATCACATGATCCATGCATGCCCAATAACCATCCATAACCCCCTTTCACAGCTGACGAGGAATAGTATCAAAGCATACACATCACATGTACAGAATAGTCAAAGACTCAGGTCTAAAGACCATACAAGTTCATAACTTGTAAAGAACTTTACTGACACTAAGCGAAATCTTAGTAAAATCCTTTTCGGCCGGTCTGTCTAATGCATATTCTTAACATACACCCGTGTGCTTGGTTTAGTATCTCAATACCTATGACTCAAGGAACTTAGTCATCAACCAACTCACACACCAGCCATTTAAGGGTATTCAAATGTCCCAACATAATACCCTGACTAGAGACAAAATAATTACATCATCCAAATAGAGTTCCAAGACTAAGTCACGTATCTAGTGATCTATTTCATTAATGTAAATTATTTAGGGACAAAACTCGGTTACATTAACCAAATGACTATATGTCATAAATATATCAATTATCGAAATAACTCCCACTAAACCAAACACCTCTAAAAGTACTTAGACCACTCGCCCATGCGTCTTATACTGATCATAACCAATATGATCTTTATGTAGAGAAGGTTTCGGGACATACAACATTTGTATCGGTTATTTACAAGCATATGATCAATCTACCTTCTCTCGATTAAGGCAAACTGTTAGTTTCATAAGCAACAATTGTTTCATAAACCTTAAAGTTGAGTGCGTGTTTGATTCGTAACCAAACGTCTATTTGTTTCAAAAGCAATAGAACACTAACTTTAGTTATAATACTAGTCACAGAGTTGTCCTTTGGAACCGTTCCAACACACAATTTCTCATCCAAAACAAAATATACTGAGATTACAATCTCATGTCATCTTTGTCTATTTGGAAATATGAATCGTTGTAACTTGTTTACAATAATTCGTTTATCACATCATGCGCATCTCTTAAATAATTCTCCTTTTTGCTTCTTAAGCGCAAAGGAACAATTCTTAGATAGCAATTTAGTGACACTCACTAGATTAGTATCTACTCGTCATACGAGCACACAATAAACACATTTCTTGCAAAGTCTCATAGACGAAAGCAATCAAATGTCGTTTAGTTAGAGAAGTATGTCACTTACATACCAAATCATAACGATAAATGCACTCCCACTAGCCTCTTGTACATATTGTCTTTCTTCGTCTCAAAGGAAAACAAACATCTTTGAATTACCACATTAAGAACAAAGATACTACTCCATAATACTTGCTCCAATCAAATTGGATCATTCACATTTGTCTAACAATTTTAATAATATGAAATTCATACGAAGTGTCGCACACATCATATTGCATCCCTATCAATAAATGTATTTCACATATATATATGTCCAAAACTCATCATAATGAGTGATGACATTCAAAATGCTAAAACAATCTTAATAGACTTAAGCATAATGTTGTAAAAAGGGTTTTTCATAGTCATTACTATGAGATCAATCCTTAACTACCAACTATATTGCTTCATAGATACTCTTATATCAATCTACATCGTCTTTATATTGAAGATTATTCTTCACTATAAGACTCATTTAACCAAAGTCTATACCTGGTAGTTATGATATATATAGAATCTATTAGATTTTATGTGACTTTTGGAGTCTTTGCCCATTATTGTTTCATCATAGGTCAAACCTATGTAGGGTAATATTTTACAGCTAAGATGATCATGACTTTTCATGAATGCATCAATATTCTCTACAACTGTTGAAGAGAAATCCTGTTAATCTTGAACAATTTCAAGGTCGATTCTACTCCCACTGTTTCCATTAGAAATCACATATTTTTAAAAGAAACATACCACTCCATGCAACAAAACAGTTTTGCTCTTTGGATGGTTTGTAGAATTAATATAATACCCCTAATAAAACACATGCCATAATTGAGTCTAAGTTCTAGAAAACAATTTTCTTTAAACTTGACTTGATAATTAAGAAAAGACTATTTTAGAACATTTCAATCCATATCTCATGTGGTGTCTATTCTTTGACATACATGGACGATCTCATCAACATTGTACAAAGACTTTTATAGTGCATAACTTTCTAAAGCGTCAATAATATCTGCATAACTCATCATAGACCAAATCATATAAAATATGGTTCGATGTAGTTTGAAACACTTTTCACTACTTCTAAGATGATCACAATCTTTTAGTTCAATTCCTCCCTGTTTCAATCATATCGAACAACTCGTACCAACTTATCAAGTTGATCTTGTGCCTTGAACAATTCAAAACATTCAGTTTCATTTCATCAAATGAACAAAACCATAAGCGTTACCCATTTATGCAACATCACTAGTTAAACTCACACGTATCTGTATATGTGTGATTCAACAAGTCTAAGTACCCTCCCACTACAAATAATAGGAGACACTTCTAATGTCAATATCCATCTAAACAAAATCCATCTATCTCAGCTGATCCTTATCAATAAGGTTTATAATTTCATCATTATGAAACTTATTCTTATGTTTCTTGTCTCATGGATTAAGGACAATGCCATAATAGGTAAAACTTGAGTCGTGGGACTTGAACCTTTTTGGTCGTTATGTTATAAATAAAAGCATTCACTACTAGGAATGTAGAGCTCAACAATCATATTAGCCTTATTGTACCTCATATTCTTGCAAGGTATAAAGCAACAATTGTTCTACTTTCATTAAAACTTTTCATGTCCATACATGAAACAGAATCAATATTCTTTCTTATGACTAGTACAAGAATAACAATTATTCAATTCCAGTATTCAGCTTTATGGTAAAATTAAGTGATTTTCCTTTTATATATGAAACAACAACATTTGTTCATTTCATCATAAAACACTTCACTTATATACCATTATTCCACCCTCTTTGAATAATCACATCCACAATGTAATAGTTGCATTTGGTATCTTATACCAAAACAGTAGAATGAAAGTAACAATTACTCTAGGAACATACACATCAGAAGTCATACTTCAATTGATTTGCAGATTTTCTAGACACTTCTAGAAACTATCTACCAATGTCTTATATTTGTCATTACATTAATGACTAATAAAATCGTACCTAATCTAAATTTGGCAACAAGTTTGGGTATGACAACGATTGTCCTTCCCTTACTTTAACCAACGTCTTAGATTCATTAATCATTATCTCAAGCAATTTTCTTAATGAACTCATAGACCATTAGTATGATTTGCCTTCTTGATACAATGTTCAATCGTCTTTTAACATCTCATGCTAAAAGGTGAGAAACTTTATTAAATCACATGTTTATTATATTCATAATAAAGTGACCTAAACTTAGGACTAATTGAAACGATTTCAGTTCCTAATTCTTTAGAAAGAAGCATCCAAAATTTCCTGATTATCAATATAATCACGTCATCGTATGACATATGGATTAATTAGATCATCTTCAATATTTTCTCACTTAATGGGAACTGTTCCCTTTTATTGAAACAATTGATTTTAGTACTTATAGTCATCTTTATGACTCTAATACAGTCCATACTGTACATTAGCATTGGTAATAATCTATCGGAATTATCCTTCACAAGGACAAAATCCGTATCTCTAATTTTGAGAACAATTCTCAAGATACCAATCGACGAGGTTGAACAATTCAAACTCATTTTTAATAAATGTGATAACGGTAACTAAATTACAACTACATGTATATGCAAAGTAAAACGATAATTAATATTAATAATCATAAACAATTTTAAGAAAAAATCATGCAAACTACCCTCAAGTTTGCATAATATTCCAAGATCCTAAACCTTTTATCGCTCAAGTGAACTTGGGCTCACCGCTCAAGCTCCAAAAGTAAAGGTAGACAACGACATTGTCAATTACATCAATATGTAATTCCTGGTTCGTCGGAATTAGTCATCATATGACACCAACTATTTGCCTCAAAGCCCAAGTCCGACTTGATAGCAATGTTAAGCAAACCAGACTGAACCTGTGGGTAACCGTTACCCACCTACTCAGTCCACACACATCGGTAAAGCACCGCTTAGGCAGTCACTTCAACCAATGGTATGAAATTGTTGTAGTGGTCAATTCTGGAAAGGCAATACTTAATATTTGTGCGAGGGATTAATTGCATATGGGTCCTAACCATGTCACTAGGTCAACTTACAAGGCGACCTATTAGTTCTAAGCACACAAGTCACGAGTCTCAAACAATAAAATTCATGCATCGTATGTCATAATTATTCAATTGTTATTAGTGATTTGCGCATAAAACAAGTTAAAAGATCCCATATTTTGATTCATAATCATATTACAATTCATAATTACTATTTGGTTTAAACAATTTCACCAATATCTTTCATTTTCCCAACTATGAGAAACAATTCCTCACCCGGGAAAATTGAACGGATATACAAAACTCGATTCACAATCGATCTGCAACTTATAATTATCATATAGATGAACAATTCATCAAAATCAAATAAGACTCGAGAAACTCCTTTTCCGATCTATTTATGATAATATGATAATTAAAATGCAAAACATTATTTAGCCAATTTATAAAACTAATTTTTCATTGATTCGGAAAAATAAAGTATAATCATGTTTGATTCATAATCAACACACAAACGCAAGAAAACGACTTTTCTTAAAAGTGTCGCTCGACCCGACACCATGTCGTCCGCGTAAATATTGTGTTGTCTTGGTCAAATCTTTGCCACCCGGGTCATCCCGTTCCAACCGGGACACACCCGTGTCTACCGAGTCATACTCGTGCCAACCGAGTCACACCCAATCCGATCGAGTCACACTCGTGTCGACCGGGTTATTAACCTTGTTTCGTTCCGTCTCCACCATAATTAAAACGGGTCTTGTCCTAATCTTATTAGGATTCATCGTCAACAATAATAATAAATTCCAATATATTAACGCTCTCAATTTCAATCGAATCTTGACTAATCTAATTAGTCTCATCGTCAACAAAGAATTTGAGATTATAGTGAGTCAATTTAGGACAAAATTAAATTAAAAATAATCAATATTAGATCTTAAATTAATTTTACGAGTCAATATTAGAATTTAACAATTTAAATTCACAAGACAAACCCTAAACATGAACGAAAAATTGATTGACTAGCCGCAAATCCACAATGCCTCGTACGAACAAGAATCAATCCAAAACTCAAAAATTAACATCCGTATGTTAAAATCTTAGAGTAATCATTGCTAATTATTATTCAATTATGACATAAGTGATATTTACCTTAGCAAATAATAAAATCAATATTTTTAGTTTGCAGCATATCAACACGTCACAACATCAATGCTAATCACAATTATCATACGAGAACAATTCACGGGACGAAAAATATAATCAAATTAATACGCGGGTGGAATCTCTCATAACCAATTATGAGCCATAGATTCACGTCAATCTGATTAATACTACGTAACAGAGGCTCTGATACCACTGTAGGGTTACAACCCTTAAACCCAAGGACCTGTTACGAGTATTAACCGAAAAGACAAAAGAAGAGGGATAACAATTATACCTTATTTGTAGCGGAACAACGTATTAATAAGAAGTACAATAAACCCAGAAATATATATAATCTCCACGGATAGAATAAATAATCTTCACGGACAGAATAAATAATCTCCACGGATAGAATAAAGCACCCCAAACGTGATGCCTCCTACGGTATCCACACGGGTACGGAACTGCGACGTATATGCTAGTATAAGGGTTTTGTGAGACGGTCTCACAAAATTCTCTCTCTAATAATATATGAATCAATACTCACAAATATATAATTTGGTTCATCATATGAACCTCCTTATATAGGAGAGATAGGTTACCTACTTAACCTAGAAGTTATTTCATAACTCCAATTGGTATAATTAGATTATTGCAATAACTCTAGTTACCATAACTAGATTATTACTATAACTCTAATTACCATAACCCGACAGCATAGCTGAGTCGTATCACTACTGACCCGATATATTAATATACCGATATATTAATAATATCCCGTACACATTGTGTATGACCCAATGGGCCCACTTAAGACTACCAGACATATAACTCATTTATATGTCAACCCGACATCGACCTCTAGCAAGGCATATCGGATACATAGACTTAAGCAGGTTAATCCGTAGGACAGTGGACATAACTCCTTCAATTTCCTCCGAAAGTCGCTTCCAATTGGATCCTTCTTGATCGGTAAGATTTATGCTATTTGGTTATTGTCTTTATCGGTCAAATTTAGGTTATTCTTGTATGATATAGATGTTAATGTTGAAGTAGAGAAAGGCCAATGGAGCTTTACAGTTAGTATAAGCTAAATTTATAACGGATGAGTGTATAAGTATGTGTGCGTTCATAATCACTCGCTCTTATACCCTTTAATTTTTGAGGAGTGTATAACTCTGTAATTGTACATATATCTTCTTAAAGGAGTATAAGCTAATCCATATTTAGCCCGTGGATGAGGAGGTTTATTAATTTTTAATTAAATAATGCTCTAAATATAAATAATTATCGAAATGGGATTGGTTTCAAAATAATTATCGAAAATGGGTCCACGTAGGTTCGGGTGTGCGGAGTTGTGGTTCGGGAAGAAGTTCGCTATCTTAGATAACGAAGTGATTCGTAGTAAAAAAAAAGAACGCTCTTTGTCTCACAATCTCTTCCTCATTCTAACAGCTTACTAAAAAAAAACCTTTCTAAACCCTAACCCGATTTTGCCCAAAAAATCTACTCTAAATTTGCCTAAATTCCAATTAAAATTCATAAACATAGCATCTAGCTACTACTAATCTTGTTCTTACTAATTTGTTGGTGATTTTCCCCCAAATATCAAGGTAATTCGTTTTTCCCCTTTTTATGGGTTTTCCTCTTAGTTTATGTTGTAACTGTCCCTAGCTAGTAATAAATTCGTTTTCTCCTCTTAATTTATGTTGTAATTGTACAAGTTGGCTTCATATGAATTGTTTTATTGCTTAGCAATGATTTATGAGTAGTTTATATTGATTTTTAGTATATCTTTTTCTTATAAATTGTTATTGTTCTTAGTGTAGGATAGTTTGATATGCATAAAGTTGTCTTAGGTTGCTTAGAAATTGTTAGTTTAGTTTAGGTTAACTTAATTAGCTTAGAATTTGATATTTTTGTTGTATTTCTAGGTTAATGTTTGTTGTTAATTTTAGGTAATTTTGTATTATTGATGTTGTTATTTTTCTTACAAAATTAGAATGAAAAAAATGGTTATATTATTAATTCCAACAAATTAGGATGGAGAAATTAGCAATATTTATTTGTTTAAGGTTCTATGGAGTATATATTGACAGTTAGCTGTACACTTAGACGGTATACCTCTCATGTGGTTGATTTTGAAATTTTGAGAGAGAATTTGGTTATGAAGGTATTTTTCAATTGGATAGTAGAAGAAAAGTGGTGATTGTTAGTGATGCTTGTTTTGTTTTTATTTGGGTTATGCACCCTCACAATCCATTTCATGACATGTTCTCTCAACTTGGTTTTGGCTCCATATGTAACTTACATAGATTTGTTGAATTGTTGTTGATGGGTGTTTGTTCGTTTGTTGTTATAAGGATGGAGAAACTCAATTTCCCCCTAATGTGTTATTGGGAGGGTGAAATAGTAGAAGACGGTGGCTATGTGACTTATAGAGGAGGCAAAGAGTGTTTCATTTTCTCTAGTACTAAGATGAGTTACCATGAACTTATTAGTGAAATATACAAGGGTATTGGGGTTGATAGTAGTATGTTTGAATTAGTTGTTAAAATGAAATATCCCAGTGTTGGGTGTTTTAAAGTTGTGGCACTGAACAATGATCGTGCATTAGAAGCAATGTGGGCTAGCATAAGTCATTCAAAGGCAGGGTCAATGGACATCTATGTTGACTTGGTGCCTATTCAAATCTCTCAACAAACTAGCGCATCATTTATATTACCAAATGCCTCTTTTAGTAAGATGTTGAATGATGACAACCTTTTTCTAGACTTGGTTATGTCTCCTACACAAACGGGTGAACATTTTGGTAACGATGATCATTTTGTGTCATTGGCAAATATTAATGTGGGTGTCGTAGTAGATGATGGTCATATAGAGGGAGATGAGGTAGAGGATGATGTTGATGAAAGACTAGAGGAGTCGGAGCCCAGTGATGAGGATGAGAACCTTGATCTTGTGTCGCCCACCGCCCCAAACCCTTTATTCACTAGTAATCTTCCCATTGATCAATCACATGCTACCAATTGGGCAAGCTGGAAACATGTTGTCCCCTATGATATTGTAGGGGAGTTCTCTGTTGGTCAAACATTTCCGAACAAGAAGTCGTTGACTGAAGTAGTGACCACATATTGCTTGAGGGTGAATCAATTTTATAAAATTTCAAAGTCAAAACCTCACACAGTGACCTACAAATGTGGGAGAAAACCGATTGCTTGCAATTGGACTTTAAGAGCCACGCAAAAATCATTGGTGACCGATGCCTTCACTATCGTCACGTACAAGGGCGGTCACTCTCCATCGTGCGTCGGGGACAAAATGTCTAGTAATCACCCGAACTTGCGTAGAGGTTTCATTAGCAACGTGATTAGAAATGTTGTCGAGGCTGATTGGGGGGTGAAAGTGCGCGTAATAATTGAGATCATAAGAGATCGTTATAACTACACAATCTCGTATATGCAAGCGTGGCAAGCAAAGAAAAGAGCTATTGCCGATATATTCGGGGCTGGGAATTGTCATTTCAACAACTTCCAAGGTATTTCGAAGCTCTTAAGGGTGCAAATCCTGGTACCATAGTTCAATATTTTAACTATCCAACCGCGCACCCCAATTTTTTCATATTTGGTAGAGTGTTTTGGGCATTTGAGCCATCTATCAAAGGTTTTCGTCATTGTCGCCCTCTAATTACCATTGACGGGACCCATTTATACGGGAAATACAAAGGTGTTCTTATGATCGCAATGGGTGTTGACGCCAACGAACAACTATTTCCTCTAGCTTTTGGTATTGTTGACAAAGAAAGTGAAATTACTTGGTCATGGTTTCTCTCATGCATAAGAATGTACATTACACAACGTAGAGGCATTTATGTCATCTCCGACCGACATAAAGGCGTCATAAGCGCTTTGAATAAAGTGGGGAGTGAGTGGGTGGAACCATTTGCCTATCATAGGTTTTGTATAAGACATCATGCTTCCAATGTGAACTCAAATTACAAAAATACTGATTTGAAGAACTTGTTTACTTGGACGGCTTTTCAACATCAAGAAATAAAGTTCAACAAAGGGCTTGAGAAATTAAAAGAGATGGATCATCGTTTAACGACGGAGTTAGATAAACTTCCTTTATCGAGGTGGTCTATTTGTCATGATGGAGGTCGCAGATATGGCATCAAGACAACTAACTTAGCCGAAGTTTTCAATAATGTCTTAAAGGGTGCACGGTTCTTACCTATCACCGCTCTTGTTAAAGTTACTTTCTATAGAGTCAATTCTTATTTTCTCAAACGACGAGAATTTGCTAAGGATCGTATATTAAATGGAATGAGATTCTCACCGAGACTCACCGAAGAATTGGAGAAAAACTTTTCAAAAGCAGCATTTCATAGGGTAACATCTTTCAACATTGAGAGTGGTGTGTATGAAGTTAAAACCGGGAGAGGTGAAAGGGTATCCGGTAAGGGTTATCATACGCACACTGTTAGGTTATCGGAAAAGACTTGTACATGCAACAAATTTCAGTTATATCACTTCCCGTATTCTCATGTGGCTGCTGTGTGTAGAGAAGCCAACATTAGCTGCGAACAGTACATTGACCCGTTCTATTCTAGTATCAAGTATTCAGATTCCTATAAACGAAATTTTCACCCGGTTCTTGATGAAATCCATTGGCCTATTTGGGAAGGAATACAGTTGCTCCCTAGTACGTCAAAAAGGGAGCCAAAATCTGGTCGGCCAAAATCTAAAAGAATACGAAATGAAATGGATGAAACACCAACTAGCTCCAAAGTAACGTGTAGCTTATGTCGTAATAAGGGACACAACAAGCATGGTTGTCCTTTAAGAACAAGAGAAATTGGAGATGTGTCCGGGTAAATAATACTGTATTATCTTAATTTTTTAGTAGCACGTCGAATTTCGCATCATGTCCTAAGTAACTAATAATTTTGTTTGTGTACTAATAGTTTCGCATCATGTCAGGTCTAATGGATCCCGGGCCACTAATTCCTGACCTTCTTACGTTACAAGAAGGCCATAAGAGCGAGACAATATGGCAGGGGGAGGTAAGTTGAAAAATACAATCATATACCTACTTATGTAAATGTAATTTATTTTTAATAAATACTAACGATTTCATGTTATTATTTTCAGGACCATGGGAAATTAGCATGTAGGACCCATCTACGGTTAAAAGAAGATTTCGGCGTGGATCCAAGGGTCGCCGATGTTGTCAAGAGGACACAGTTTGCCGGAATTCACAGGTTGAGTTTTGTGTTTATAGATGTGAACTTGGTTACAACTTTGGTGGAGAGGTGGAGGCAAGAAACACACACCTTTCACTCCCCCTTTGGTGAGGCCACCGTTACTCTTCAAGATGTTGGTATGCTTCTTGGTTTAAAGGTAGATGGCTTGCCTATTACGGGAGCTAACACTGCAAATTGGCCCGGTGTTTGTGAGGAGTTGTTAGGTGTCAGACCTCCTCCGGACATGTTGAAAGGCTTAGGGTTGAATTTAGGATGGTTATGTAGGACACTTCATGGTTTACCACCCGATTCTGATGATGGTGAGGTAAATCGACGTGCCCGGGCATACATTTTGTTCTTAATTGGCACGATTCTATTACCCGACAAGACCGGTAACTCAGTTTGCATCCTGTTCTTACCACTATTGAGTGATTTGAATAAGATAGACGACTATAGTTGGGGTTCAGCGGCATTAGCGACTCTATACCGCAATCTTTGTGGGGCATGTAAAAAGGCGAAGACTGATATATCTGGGCCCTTAATTCTCTTGCAGTTGTGGGCATGGGAGCGCATTCTAGTTGCTCGGCCAATTATTGGTAGGTCGCACGTTGATGAGGTCGAGGGGGTGAACTATCCTTTGGGGTCTCAGTTCGAGAGTGGATCGGACCCTCTAGGATGTCGGTGGATGAGGATCAATCGACGCTACACAGATCGTAAGCTAGGTCTCGTCACCTATAGGGACATGTTCGATCGACTACTTGATAAGCAATTTGTGTGGGAACCATACACACAATTGATTCGGGATAATGTGGCGCCAATTTGTACCGAGAACCCGGCGCAATGGTATGTTATTGCTCCATTGATTTGTTTTGAGATTGTCGAGTATCACCTACCACAAAGGTGTACTCGACAATTTGGTTGGCAGCAGACGATACCAGAGGTGTTTGATACTCGCCTAGCACTCCATGAATCACACAAAAGGGGTACAAATCGAGATTTTGTAAACGATTATAAATCTTACATTATCTAGTGGAATGAGAGGATGGAGACGGTGGTTCAGTCGGGTGCCGCTTATGATGCTCCCATGTCACACCATGATCCATACATGGTATGGTATCGATCGAGGACTAGGCGCATTATTAGCCCTAAGAACATGATTTTGACAGATGAGTATTACGATGTCCACCACTACCGTTCTGCAGCAGCTGAGTTGGACGTACTTGTGAGTTTATTTATTTTCATCACAATTTAAATATCATTACAACTTCAAGATATTTTTTAACTACTAATGTTGTTTTTCAAATTTCATATATAGGCGGGAGGGCACTCGTATATTTATCATCAAATTGCTGAAAAAATCTTGGCGTTGCCTGAAGATACTTCACCTTTGGTCATGGAATTGCTTTATGAGATGCAAAATATATCGCTAGACTGTTTGACAAAATCGAATTTTGGATATCTCATCCAACAGCCGACCCAACAACATCCAAGTCCGAGAAGGCCTCAAACGTCACAGGCTCGTATGACAATCCTTACCCCAGTTCAAGAAGCTGAAAATGAAGGTGAAGGTGCATCATCATCTCGACCAAGGAGGAACCCGAAAAGAAGTCGTCGAGGAAGGAGGTAGACAACGATGGTTAATTATGTAATGAATTGTGTGTAATGTCTTATCCCCACACTTTGCTAATGTAAGTGTGTTGTGTTTGGTATGTTCGATGTAGTTCTATGGTATGTTCTGTATGTTGTAGGGTTGAAACAAAACTAGTTATGGTTGGCTTTTGATGTTGTTGGTTTCTTAGTACACCGCTATCTTCTACAGCGATGCATTTTGTTGTTGTTGTTGTTGTTGTTGTTGTTTGACAGGCGCCTCAAAATCTGCTGCTGGATATTGTTTCTACAATAAAACGCTATCGAGAAAAGCGATTTGGAAGTAAAACGCTATCTACGATAGCGACCTTTCTGGAAACATTTCCCCCTCCCCTAAATACCTTCTGTCTGACTTTGAATATTGTCTCTACCTTAACTCGCCATCGTAAATAGCGATTTACCTTTAGAATATTGTCCGGAATCATTCTTCCAACCCCTCGCAACCTTCTATCTGTTTTCTAATATTGTTTCTACCATAATTCGCTATCGAAGAAAGCGATTTTTAAGGAAATCGCTTTCGTAGATAGCGAACTTTTCTGGAACCATTTTCCCGCCTTTAAATATTGTTTTTACCATAAAACGCTATCGTAAATGACGATTTCAAGTTAGATCGCTATGCTAGATAGCGACTTATTTCTGGCTTGCAAGTTTCAAATTTCTGGGTGGTGGTTTGCATTTTAAAGAAAAGTCGCTACCTAAGATAGCGTGTTACATCTAAATCGCTATCATAGCCAACGTTTTTCACGAACCTATTTTTTTGAATTGAAGTGGTGTATATTCGCTATCTAAGATAGCGTTTTTAATCCAAGCCTGATTCCACCGATGACGTGGACCCATTTTTGATAATTACTTTGATTCAAAGCCTATTTCGATAATTATTTACATTTAGAGCATTATTTTCTAAAAAAACTCGTAAAGATGACAGTAGTTAGTTACGTGCTTCAGTGGAGATTGGAGGATGATGAAGTTTAATTTGCCCAATTCCTGCAGAAACTGGAAAGGTCTACTCATTAGATTACTAAAATTGAAGTGATTCTATTACCCTCACGAAAATTTGCCGGTTCATGATTCGTTCCTGTAGAGTTGTTTGTGTACGGTATATTCTTGGTAATTCGTATTATTTATACAGCAATCATGGAGGTATATATATCTTGACCTAGCATAACATTTTCGATGAATTATTTATACAAAATCATGGAAGTGTATATGTTGATCTAGCAGAATATTTGCATTTTTCCGTCTCAATCATTTGTTGTCACTTGATCGAACTACTCCTCACGAATAATATAGAAATACATCAAACGACCGAGACAGAGTTAGTTGTTTTTGACGGAGCCAATTAATATTGTAATTGAGTTGATTGCCGTAAGATTTACCTTTCCCATGCTCCGCTGCTTACAATCCTCCGTGTTTTAAACGTTTGTAATGTTATTCACAAATATTTAGCCTATTCTAAACCAATTGTTTTACCAATATATATGGGGTCCAGTACGGGTTGATTTAACATAAGTGGATGAATTATTTAAACTATTGAGTGGAGCCGATTAATACTGTAACAGAGGTGATTTATAGTCTGTATTTTGCTGCTCCTATTTATTATGGAGTATTTACTCACCCAATACCAGGTCATGCCTTTGCGGTTTGGGATCCAACACTAGCCCGTGAAATGGACAATATACAGGCGGCCGAAGAAACAATGAACGCCGCTGGACTTGATAGAAATCAGACGCGTATGAATAGATTTACAAGAAAATGCATTCTTGCAAGCATGAGAGGCGACGCAGCCTCCAGACAAAGGGTTGCCCAGCCTAGGTTTATCCCGCCACAAACACAGCCTCCAATGCAGCCACAACCACAGTTGAGGTTGAATCCTCACAATTACGTAGCCGACAATCTGGTTGGAAAATTATTTACGTATTATTGTTAGTTAAATGTGTCGTGCTACAATAAAGGATTATTATTTAAGTACTATTTTCCAACTATCATGAACTATATTTCAATTGGTTCAACAAGATTTTGAGGTGTGCCTTACCCAGATTCGCACATTTCTTATTTAGTAGCAACGGTCTGTTCTCTACCTTACGCTTATAGTTGGGGTCTACACAACTTTATGTAACAAAACCAATCATTAAGAATTTTCACTCTTTCAACAATTAATCTCTACGTTGACAACAAACGCTCACAAAGAAGGTATAGCGATAAAGGAAGGTCGCACAAATATACCATTGCTAGACCCGTGAATTTCACGGGCACGAAAACTAGTTAAGGAAGAAAACTCAATGATATTATCACGATAAATTAAAATACCAACTCTTTATTATCACACTTAGACTACATAATGATGATTCATTCCTTAGTTAACATATTATCGTGTGCCCAGTGGGCACACGTTAGAAAACCCGTAGTTAAATTGACAAATTAATACGTAACAAATTATTTACGAGTTAACTTAATTTTAATAAGTGAATAAATGAAGAGTGAACACTATAATTAAGTAATAAACAACAATAATTAACAAAATTAAAGTAAAAGGACTAAGTTAGAAAATGCAAACAAAGCTCGTAGAAATCCGGAAAAGCGGTCGAATAGCGAGATGCGATATATTATAATAATAAAAACTGTAAACCCGATACGATCAATTCTTCAGTATAGCAAATTAGCATAAAAAACACATCCAAAACTTTCAATTTATCAAACTTCAAGATTAATACTTATTATATTAAAATTACTATATTTTGTATATATTTTTTATAAGATTAATAATAATTTTTATAACTAATATTATATATATATATATATATATATATATATATATATATATATATATATATATATATATATGTTCCGGTTACGGAAACAGTCTACCCGGCCTAGAATCCGGGTAGTGTAATTGAATTGATGATGGATAATTAGTCGCTTGATTCTCTTGATCTCCCCTTCCTCTCACTCTTGGAATCGGACTTTCCCGGCGGAAAATGGCCTGCTCCCTGCACAAATAAACGCACAGGGCCTCGGAGGTTGTCCGAGGAAACCCTCTCCGATGCCTAAGTCAGTCCGTGAAATGCCTTGACGAACCTAGCTCGTGAGGAACTAGGTGGCGTTTTAAGAGTAAGAGTCTAGAGAGAGAAAATCCAACCCCTCTCATGTGGGAAATGGGTAGGTATTTATACCTTCCCACAAGAGAGAGGAAAAGAGAAAGAAGAGGAGGGAAATGGGTGGATGTTGGCGCGACACGTGGACTTACCTTGTCCACCCATTTCCCCTTACCTTAGATAAAAAGACGGATGGGTCATCGGCTTTCCTTCGGCTTCATTCAGGCGGGAACGCCCTGGAAGCAGGCGGCAGGCTTGGTTTACTCCGTTTGGCGGATGGCCCGAGAGATTGGGGCTACCTTTGGAGATTCCAGTGATTGATGGGGAGAAGCTTCTTTGACAGACCTTTTCCCCCTTTTGAGACTTGGCCGCCTCGGGGCCTGATTGGCAGGCGGCCCATGACAGGTAACCGACCCCCATCAATTGGCCCTCGCCGGCTGAGGAGGAACGGGGTTCCAGCTCGGCAGGCGATGTCTTGTTCCGGGACAGCGGGAGGTTGCTTCTTCGGACACTTCGCATTTAATGCGTCGCATGTTCCCGAGGGAACATGCTTTAATTTCTCTGAGCACTCAGGGAGTTCAAACGTCTTTCGTTATGATTACCCCTCTCTGCATAAAGAATTTTTGGGCAGCGTGCCGCTCCGCTGATTGGCCCTCTCCCTTGCAGAGATGGTTGGGACACCATTAATGCGGGGTTTTCCTTGGTATAAAACCTTTGGCTTTCTTGATCATTTGTGCTTCATTCCACCTTCAATCTTTCCATTTTCCTCATTTTAAACATGGCTTGGATCAAGAAAAGTATAGTTCACCGCGGAGTCAAACATGTTTCCTTCATCTTCAGGGGGTTTTGGAGGCTCAGATATGCGCGGACGGCTTATTTAGCTGTTCGCCGGAGTCGCTGCTCTCAGCTTCGCCTTCGCCGGAGGGGTCGGAAGGCCTCTATCAGGATGGGCAAACGCCCTAGGAGGTCCCCTCCTCCTGCCGCGCCTAGGTTCAGGCATTGCTCTCAAGGGGGGGGCTGTTATGATAGGGGGTGCCATGAATGTTTTCCATGGCTGCACCCTGAACAATTCGGCCCCAACTCTGGCACTGATTCTTCCTTGGAGTCGGGCCCTTCTTCGCCTGTAAAGAAGACAGGCTGTCGCACTTGCGATGAGTCCCGTGCTGTCCCTTTTGGAAGGGATTGGGAAGACAGCAGTCATGATTCTGGCGACAGTGAAGGTCTCGGCTGCTTGAGCGACAGAGATGATGACGGTGCTTCAAGTGACCCCTTTCAGGGTTCCCCAAGTTGGGATTGGGGTTCGACTCTCGGGAGTCCGGGCAGTCCTGGAGATTATTCCCCAGATTTGGGGGACGACTAGGCCTGCGTGGCAGGGCCTTTTAACTTCTGTCAGGCTGGAATTTTTCAAGCCTTATGTAATTTTCTTTCATGCTCGTCTTGCGATGTATCTTTCCCTTGCGAGGTTTTCAATGAAATGACTATTTTGCGTTTTTTTTTTTTTTTTTTTTTTTAGGGGGGACGTCATAGGGTGACCAGCCTGCTGACACCCTTTGGTCCTCCCAAGGTTTTTCTTGGGAAGTTGTCTAGGGCAGACCTCCCCAGGGGTGACACGTGGACCGCAGCCCTTGGGCGAATTCAAGAGGGCTGAGTGACTCTTGGCATGCCTTCCTCTATAAAAGTGATTCATCGTCCATCACCTTCCTCTTTTCCAATCTCTCTCTTCTTTCGATATTCCTTCACTCTCTTCTTTTTGCCAAAAACCTTTGGGTATTGACGGATCACTTCTTCCTTGTACTCCCATTTCCCAGAAACTCCCTCTTTGGGCTTGTGGCGTGCTGTCGGGCGATCCTTAGGTCAGATTTCCATCCTCCGCTCTTTTTCTTTCTTCGGTTTTCTTTTTTCTGCATCTTTTCCTTTTTTAGAGTAATCATGTCGGGAACCCGTGAAAGGATTTTGCCCTTTACCGACCCATCAAGGAGGGGAGAAGGGATGGACTTTGCCTCCTCCTCTAGGGAGGTTGATTTTGAGGAGGAACACTCGGCGGATAGTGGGGGCGGTAATTCTCCTGAACCCCCCTCGTTTGACGTTATCGACTCGGACGACGAGGCGTTGGAAGTTGACCCTTCCCGAACTTCCGGCCCCCTCGTTCGTCGGGAGAAGGGGAGGGTTTATTATCTGGACAAGGCTAAATACCGCATCCCTCTGAGCACGTTCTCTGACCCGAAAAATCGGGAAGTGATCCTTGCTAAGAACGCCGCCGTCGTGATTGAGCGGCTCTATAACTTTGGGGAGGGGTACACAGTTGTTGTCCCTGGCGAAAAGGATACCGTATGCAACCCTCCGGATGGGTGTATAGCGGTCGTTCATAAATGTTTAGAGTTTGGCCTTCGCTTTCCCCTCCATCCTGTCTTAGAGGAGATCTTCAGGCGCATGAACGTCGCCGTCGCCCAGCTGACAGCCACAGCTGTCAGGGCGTTGATTTCATATGTCTGGACCTGCCTTTTCCACCGCATGGAGCCTTCCATCGACGCCCTGCGGTTCATGGTGGGTTTGCAGATGGTTTCATCTGGGAGTACGGGCTCCCCTGGTTACTGGTCCCTTTTGAGGCAGAAGGGACATTGTTTGGTGTGGCCTGGTATGGACAGCTTGAGGGATTGGAAGAACAACTTCATTTACGTACACAGCACCCATGGGTGGAGGATTCCTCGTCACTTCAGGAATCACGTCCACACTAGGATGGAGACCCCTGAGGAGTACCACCCTGGCGTGGGTGGGAAGGCTTTGGAGGTTAAGCTGAGTGAGAAGGAGAAAGAGTTGACGGCCTACTTTGCAGGCCATACCAACAAGTACGGGGTGTATGGCCCCACCTTATGGCTCCCTCATGCGGAGCTTTTAGCGACTGACAATTATTTGACCCGGCTGGGCATGAATCCGGGTCTGGATAAAGGTAGTTCAGGAGTGCTGGTGATTCCTTCTAACTCTTGTGTATTTCGGAAATGCCTTAACGGCCTGTTTGTTTGCTTTGCAGCTCTTGCCACTTTCATCTGGAAGAAAGGAGAGGTGAGACGCCTGGGTCTGGACGAGAACCTTACTGTCATCCAGAGTCGCCCTTCTCTTCCCCCTGGTTTTAGGAGAGGCGAGAAAAATCTGATGAAGCATTTGAAGGGCCTGTCATTCAGTAGGCCAAGGCTTCCCCCTCCTCCCCGAGTTACGCCCGCCAAGACGGCGGTTTCTGAGGCTACCCCCTCGCCAGCTGCGAGGGCGATTGCTTTTGAGGCTACTCCTTCGCCTATTGGCAGGCAAGAGGGCCTTTCAGCAGGGATTCAGATTCCCTCGCAGCCGCGGGCCGCAGGTTCCGAGGAGACTGGGGAGAGTACCCCCCGGTCACTGACCAGAAAGAGGAGTCGGGAGGCCCCTAACGTTGACCAGGTGGTGGATTTGGAGACTGCCACGCCTGAACCCAAGCGTTTTGCTCCGGAGATTCCCGCCACCCTTTTATCTGAGGAGAACGTTGAGTTCCACTACAATGCGGGTGACAGCCAGGATATTTCTGCCCTACTCTCCGACTCAGGGGCGGTTTTAACTGACCATCTTCTCAAGACCGTCAAGTCCGCTGCCAGTCAAGTGACCCAGTATATTAAGCACACCTCCCGAATTATGCAGGCTTCCGCGGAGCTGGCTGCCCTTGGTCGCCTGAGTGACGAGGAACTAGCCAACCCAGACCGCCTTTCTGCAGTTGAGAGGGACGTTGCTCTCATTGCCAGCCTGAAGGATCAGCTGGCGAAAAAGGAGATTGAGCTAGAAGAGGCCAGGGGTCGGGCTACCCACTGGAAGTCTGAGAGCGAGAAAGCTACACGGGAGGTGTCTCGCCTGGGGGAGGAGTCCAAGAGAGCGCAGCAGGCCTTTGCTGAATTGGAGCGGGCCAGAAAAGCTCTGGCTGAACTGGACCATGCTAAGAAGAGCGTTGTTGACCTTGGTGAGCGCCTTTCTAAGGCAAACTCTGATCTGCAGACGGCCCTTGGCGATCTGGCGGCGAAGACCGAGGATCTGGCGACGAAGACCGAAGACTGGGAGAAAGAGAGGGGTGAGATTCTCCAGGAGGTGGAAGTGGCGGTGTCGGCGGGATTCGTTAATGGTGCTAACTCCTGCCTGAAGGTTGTGATGGAAGCTGTCAGGGAGATGTTCCCGAGTTTTGACGAAGATGCTTTCCGTGCCCTTTACACAGCTAAGGATGAAGCTCAAATGCGTAGGCTGTCTGAGGGAGACGCTTCCGGTCCAGACGCTCCCCCTGCTTAACATGGAGGACAGTCTTCCTCAGAGGGCTCTTGCTCGTCTCCTGCTGCGCCTGTGCTAACGCTTTAACTTCCTTGCCTTTTTGCGCGCCGAGCCCTTTGGTGGCCGGCTGCCGTACTCCTGGTTGTAACTATTTGTCTTGAAAACTTGAAAACTTGTCTTGTATTTCCTCGACGCTACTTTTTCTTTTATATGTGAATTTTCTGTTTGCTTTTGTGTATTTTGATTCTTCATGAGTTTGATTTGCAACTCACCCGCCTGTAGGTAGGAGGGTTTTTGTTTGCTTGGCCTGTCCCTGGTTTTTGTTTAAAATCCAGAGAGCCTGCCCCCTGCCTGCCTAGGGGTAGGAAGGGAGATTCCTCAGCGTTTTTTCTACAAGGCTGGGGGGCCTGCCCCCAGTCCTTGTTGGTATGGCCTGCTCCTGGCTTTTCGTTCAAAGTCCAGGGGGCCTGCCCCCTGCCTGCCCAGAGGTAGGCAGGGTAGCTTTTTGCGTTTTTTATACAAGGTTGGGGGGCCTGCCCCCAGTCCTTGTTGGTATGGCCTGCTCCTGGCTTTTCGTTCAAAGTCCAGGGGGCCTGCCCCCTGCCTGCCCAGAGGTAGGCAGGGTAGCTTTCTTTGGTTTGCGTTGAGGGGTTCACTTTTCCCAATTTTGGCAACAGGGGGGCCTCCCCCTATTGCCCCCTGCTCGTTTGTGTGTGAAAGACGCGAGTGTGAACAGGCAACGAGTATAAATCTGCATTTTCTCATTTCTCTTAAAATTTTCTTCTTGACATAGGGGTGGTCGGAGCCGTCGACATTTCTGATCGTCCTCCGCCTTTTTACTCTAGTAAAAGTAAAAATTGCCTACACTCTTGCTTAGACGTAATATTTCTTTAGTGTATCTGCATTCCAATGAGCGCCTAGCTCTTGTCCCTCCAGAGTGGCTATCCTGTACGTGCCTGGACCCAGAACCTGAGTTATTTGGTATGGGCCCTCCCAATTGGCACTTAGCTTCCCATGCTCTCTTGACTTTCCAATCGCCTGTGTTTTTCTCAGAACTAATTCGCCCACCTGGAAGCTCCTCTGTCGGACTTTGCTATTGAAAGCTTTCCTCATTCGCTGCTGGTAGGCAGCGATATTGGTACTGGCTTCCTCTCTTAGCTCATTTACCAGGTCCAGGGCCTCAACCATTGTGGCTTCATTCTCAGCCTGGTTGTACTGCAGGGAACGTAGAGAGGGAATCCTTGTCTCAATTGGCAATAAAGCCTCTGCTCCATATACTAGGCCAAATGGGGTCTGGCCTGTTGACTCCTTTCTGGTAGTTCGGATGGACCAGAGTATACTGGGGAGTTCATCAGCCCACCTGCCTTTGCAGTCATCCACCATTTTCTTCAGGCCGTTCAGAATTTGTTTGTTGGCTGCTTCTGCCTGTCCATTGGTTTGAGGATGGCAGACGGCTGAGTAGGCGACCAAGATGTTGTGGCTTTCCAGCCAGTTTCTTAGTGGGTCATTATCGAACTGCCTTCCGTGGTCAAATACCAGCATTTTTGGTACACCGAACCGGGTGATGACATTTCGCCAGATCACCTTCCTGACTGCCGGCTCAGTGATGTTAGGCACAGCTTCAGCCTCCACCCATTTGGTGAAGTAGTCTATGGCGACAATTAAGAATTTTCTGCCCCCTGTGGCCACCGTGAAGGGTCCTAGGATGTCCATCCCCCATTGAGCAAAAGGGATGGGAGATAGGATTGGCCTGAGCTCCTGAGCTGGGGCATGGATCGATGGGGCAAAAAGTTGGCATTTTCTGCATTTCTGGGTCAGGTTCTTGGCATCTGCCAGCATGGTAGGCCAGTAGTAGCCTGCCCTGAGGGCCTTGTGGGCCAGCGACCTCCCGCCAATGTGATGCCCACAAATCCCTGAGTGGATATCATCCAATACCTCAGCGTCCTGATCCGCACGTAGGCATTTAAGCAGGGGATAAGTAAAAGATTTTTTGTAGAGTTCTCCATTAATGAATATGAACCAGGCCGCTTTAGCCTGTACCTTCCTTTTTTGTAACGGGTCTGACGGTAAGATACCGTGCCTCTTGTACTGGACGAAAGGGGTCATCCAGCTTTCCAGCTCTTCTTCCACGGCATTAATCATTTGACAGGGATCAGTAGACTTCTCGTGTAAAACGTCGACCCATACTAATCTTCGGATGTCCTGCAGACTGGAGCTTGCCAGTTTTGACAGGGCATCTGCTCTGTTGTTCTGGGACCGGGGAATTTGTTTGACCTCATATGATTTTAGGCCGGACAATTCTCCCTTTACCATCTCTAGGTATGCGGCCATTGCCTGGTCTCTTGCTTCGTATTCTCCATTGATTTGGTTGGCGATGAGCTGGGAGTCTGTTGCTAAAACAATTCGTTCTGCCCCTGCGGCTTTAGCCAGCCTGACGCCTGCGAGTACTGCTTCATACTCTGCTTCATTGTTTGATGCTGGGAAAACGAATCTGAGAGCATGCTCAAAGTCGGTCCCTTCTGGGCTGGTTAATACGACGTCTGCGCCTGCGCCGTTGGCCGTTGATGACCCATCAGTGTATACGACCCACTCCTGGGCGGGGGCTTCCTCTTCCCCTGAATGGGAGCACTCAGCCAAAAAGTCTGCCAGAGCTTGGGCTTTGATGGCTGTTCTTGGCTGGTAAGAGATACCTAGCCCACTCAGCTCAATTGCCCATTTCAACAGTCTTCCCGATTTTTCGAATTTTTCCAACACCTTTTCCAGGGGTTGGTCGGTGAGGACTATGACTGGATGCGCGTCAAAATAAGGTCTGAGCTTCCTGGCTGCAATTATGACCGCGTAGGCGGCTTTTTCAACCATCGGATAATTCTTCTCAGCTGCCCCCAGCGCATGACTCACAAAGTATATAGGTTGCTGGGTGCCTGCCTCTTCCCGTAGGATGACCGCGCTGACAGTTATATTAGTTACTGCAATGTAGAGGAAGAGTTTCTCTCCTGCTACTGGTCTTGCCAGGGTAGGGAGCCTCTTAAGATGGTCTTTCAGTTGCTCGAAGGCCTCTTTCTGCTCGTTTTCCCATTTGAACTGTTTGTTTCCTTTCAGAATTTTGAAAAAAGGAGTGGCTCTGTCTGCCGATCGGGCTATGAATCGTGCCAAGGCGGCCATTCGTCCCGTCAGGCGCTGGATGTCCCTGATGGTCTTGGGCTCAGGGAGGTCTAGAACTGCCTGAATTTTTTCAGGGTTGGCATCTATACCCCGAGAACTGACCAAGAATCCTAGGAATTTTCCGGAGCGTACTCCAAATGTGCACTTTTTCGGATTTAGTTTCATTTTATAAGCGCGCAGGGAATTGAAGGTTTCCTGCAAGTCTGTCAGGTGCTCCCTGTCTTCCCTGCTTTTTACGATGGCATCATCAACGTAAGCCTCAATGTTTCTGCCTTTTTGTTTCTCAAACACCTTATCAACCAACCGCTGGTATGTAGCCCCTGCATTTTTGAGCCCGAAGGGCATCATCTTATACATGTAAGTGCCCGAACTAGTGATGAACGCACACTTCACTCTGTCTGGCTGCCACAAGTACACTTGGTGGTAGCCTGAAAAGGCGTCTAAGAAGCTTAGCATGGTGTAGCCACTGGTGGCGTCTACCAATTGATCGATCCGAGGGAGCGGATAGCAGTCTTTCGGGCAGGCTTTGTTCAGGTTCGTGAAGTCGACGCACATCCTCCATGCTCCGGACGACTTTTTGACCATGACAACATTTGCCAGCCATTCTGGGTAGTCGCAGACTTCAATGAAGTCTGCCTTCAAGAGTTTGTCGATTTCTTCCTTGATTGCTGCGTCTTTTTCTGCAGACATGTTTCGTTTCTTTTGTTTTACAGGGCGAGCATCCATGCTTACGTTCAGCTTGTGAACGATGCATGAGGGATCAACGCCGGGCATCTCGTCTGCAGAATAGGCAAACACATCTTTGTTCTCTCTTAGAAGTTTGACCAGTTTGGCCTGGTAGGATTCCTCCAAACCTGTTCCTACCAGGACCTGTCTTCCTGGTTCTAAGTCCACCAGCATGCTTTCGCCTCCTGGTTCCAGGCGGTCGGGCGTCGGGTGCTCGACTGGGACTTCGCCTTCTCTGCAGGGGGAACTGTCGGCTTTTCTCTTTCCTTTTCTGTCCCGCTCGTGCTCTTGTAGGGCCACGGAGTAGCATTGTCTGGCTGACTCCTGGTCCCCGCGTATCTTTCCTTCCAGCCCGAAGTCTGTGACATACGCAATGGTGAGAGCTCTGATAGAGATTGCGGCCTCGATTTCATCCAGCGTGGCCCTGCCAATCAGGGCATTGTAGGCAGACCTCGCGTCCACAACAACAAAGGTTGCCCTGACATTCCTGGCTGTGGAACCTTCCCCAAAGGTTACAGGCAAGTCGATGATGCCCATGGGCAGCACGCCGGCTCCACTGAATCCATACAGGGACCCAGGAGCAGGCCGTAGATGCCTTTTTTCCAGGCCCATCTTTTCGAAAGCATCCTTGTACAAAAGGTTTGTATATGCGCCTGTGTCTACCATACATCTTCGCACAATATGGTTGCTGATTTCTAGGGACAGCACCAGAGGATCACTGTGCGGATATATCACCCGTCCTGCATCATCAGGGGTGATACTTAGTGTCACTCCCTTTGGACTCCCTTCTTTCTCAGCGTAGCAGATCTGGTTTCTCAGCTCGCGCATTTGCCTTTTTTGACTTCTTCGACTGAGCTGGCCCTCAGTGCCCCCTGAAATCACGTGGATTACCATCCGGTTCTGCACTGACCCTTCGGGTTTCTCAGACACTTCCTTCTGAGACTTGTTTTTAGCTGCGTAGTTGGCCAACCATCCGTTCCTGATTAATTTCTCAATTTCATCCTTCAGGTGACGGCACTCTTCGGTGGTGTGGCCAATACAGTCGTGGAAAGTGCAGAATTTCTTTGGGTCGCCTTTTGGGCTGCGAGGTTTGCTTGGACGGTTCCATTTGGCAGTTTCTTTTTCCAGTTCGAAGATTTCTGCCCTGGATTTGTTCAGAGCGGTGTAACTATCGAATCTGGGTTGGTAGACTGGGCGTTCTTTCTTGGGAGTGTCTCCCTCTTCTTTCTGCTTTCCTGGTTCACCTCTGCCCCTTCCACCCTGCGGTCCCCCTTGAGGCTTTGTTTGGCCTGCAGGGGTGTCCGTCAGGCCGTGGAACTCCTCCTGCAGAATGAACCCCTCAGCAATCTTTCTGGCCATGGCCAAGGTTTCCGGCTGGGCCCTGATCATCTGGTTTTTCATTTCCCCTGGAAGTAGGGAGATTGTCAGGGCGTAGGCGGCGGTGGAATCGTCGATCTCCCTAACCTGCTGGTAGGATAGATCGAATCTCCTCATGTATTCTCTCACACTCTCACCCTTCTTTTGTTTCAGGGTCATGAGATCGAAACGGGTAAGGCGTCTTCTCTTATTTCCGGCGTACTGTTCAAGGAAAATTTCAGCCAACTCTATGAAGAATCTGATTGACCCCTGGCGGAGATCTCTGAACCACCCTTGCGCAAGTCCCACCAAGGTGGTAGGGAAAACTTTGCACCAGACGGCATCATCTACATCATACATGCCCATGTGGCTCTCAAAGGCTGCCAGGTGGTCCTCAGGGTCCGTCGTCCCGTCAAATTTGATGGTGGGCATTTTGATTTTTGGAATGGGGTACTCTTGTACCTCAGGGTGTAACGGGGTTTTCGTAGGCCTGCCTACCAGTCGTGACCTGCTTTCCCCAGACTGGTTACCATGAGATTCCCATTGTCTATGGGTTGGTTTCCTCGTACTGGGGGAGCGGTGCCTCGGTGGCGGTCTGCTAGCTGCCTCGTCCTCTGTTCCCGAGGAGGTCTGCCTGGGCCTCTTCCTCTGGGAGTGGCAGAGGTTTTCACCCTGATGGTACCTGGATTCGAGCGGTTGTCCTCGGTTGAGTCTGGATTGCAAGCTTTGTGATAAGCCGGGGGCTGACTGTTCCTTGGCCGCAGGTGTTAGCCTGGAGAAAACTCCGCCTGGCCTCTCTCCTAGGCGTTTTGACACAGGCTCCCTGGGCCTCATGCGCTCCTGTAATCCTTGAGATAAGCCTCCCTGCCCTCCAGACGCCGATTCTGTCGTGTGAATAGAGACCGCCTGCTGGGTAGGTGGTTCTGGTTTGTCAGTGGTAATGCGCCTCTGCACATGCGTATACACTTGGGCTGTTCTTCTCGCTTTTCTCTGAGCGTTTCTGGCGGCGGTCCGCCTCGTGCCCCCGGCCTCGTCCCTGCTGCCTGGGGACGGTTGCCTAGGAGCCGATGCGACCCTGCCCACCAGGTCCTCGGGTGTGAACTCCTGATCCAGCATCGCAGAGAAGAACGCGGCTGCCTGTGCCATCTGAGCTGGGGTCAGATTAAGAGCACGTCCAGGGCGTGCCCCCAGCTCGGGTGTCACAGCAGTGTTAGATCTACCGAGGGGATTGGTTCCCTCTACCCCGAGGATTGTGGCAGGAGGGACCCTCTCCAACAGCGGCATTCCGTACAGGGGGGTCACCGGGGGGACCGTCGGACCCGCTCCTGCACTGTCATCGTCAATTTCTGGCATGATTGTGCTTAATTTTGTGGTTATGAGTGGTTGATTTTAGTGGGTAACTCGTGGGCACAACCGTAAGCTCCCCACAGACGGCGCCAAATTGTTCTGGTTACGGAAACAGTCTACCCGGCCTAGAATCCGGGTAGTGTAATTGAATTGATGATGGATAATTAGTCGCTTGATTCTCTTGATCTCCCCTTCCTCTCACTCTTGGAATCGGACTTTCCCGGCGGAAAATGGCCTGCTCCCTGCACAAATAAACGCACAGGGCCTCGGAGGTTGTCCGAGGAAACCCTCTCCGATGCCTAAGTCAGTCCGTGAAATGCCTTGACGAACCTAGCTCGTGAGGAACTAGGTGGCGTTTTAAGAGTAAGAGTCTAGAGAGAGAAAATCCAACCCCTCTCATGTGGGAAATGGGTAGGTATTTATACCTTCCCACAAGAGAGAGGAAAAGAGAAAGAAGAGGAGGGAAATGGGTGGATGTTGGCGCGACACGTGGACTTACCTTGTCCACCCATTTCCCCTTACCTTAGATAAAAAGACGGATGGGTCCTCGGCTTTCCTTCGGCTTCATTCAGGCGGGAACGCCCTGGAAGCAGGCGGCAGGCTTGGTTTACTCCGTTTGGCGGATGGCCCGAGAGATTGGGGCTACCTTTGGAGATTCCAGTGATTGATGGGGAGAAGCTTCTTTGACAGACCTTTTCCCCCTTTTGAGACTTGGCCGCCTCGGGGCCTGATTGGCAGGCGGCCCATGACAGGTAACCGACCCCCATCAATATATATATATATATATATATATATATATATATATATATATATATATATATATATATATATATATATATATAGTTTTTATAAGATTGGTAATAATTTTTTATAACTTATATCATAAGATTAGAATATTAGAAATTTAGAATATTAGAAATGTAGAGTATTAAGATTTGAGAGAATTAGTAAGAATGATTAGAAGATTAGAAATATATTAGAATGATTTGTGTGAAATGAAGTTGGATGCAATGAGTATTTATAGGAAAAAAAACTGGAAAAAAAGAAGAAAGAGACATTGCACTCCAACGGTAAAAAACGACCATTTTTCCCGGGCTCGGGCCCACCGTGCCCGGGTCGTACCTGACCCGTACCTGTTATTGTGCCGGACCGAGCCATACTCGTGCCAGACACGGGCTTCTCACCCAATTCGCCACCGAGGTCCAACCCGAGACACAGCAGGTCGTGCCCGTGCCAGACACGATTTTTCACTCGGGTCGGGCCGATCGTGCCCAAAAACCGATGCCCGGCCCGGATTGCCTGGTCTTACTTTACTCTAGAGCTGATCAAATGGCCCAACCCGGTCCGCCCCGATTTTTTCAAGGGCTTGGGCCATCGTGTTGGCCCAAAAAAGCCCGACCCGATCTTAGCTCGATATAAATTTTGGGCCGGGTATGGGCCGACCTTAAAGCCCGAATTTTGGCCCGGCCCAATTTTTTTTAAAAAAAATATAACATAATTTACGTTTTTAAACTTCTTTTATGTGGAAATTCATGTGTTTTTTATCCCAAATTTTTTTTAAAAAAAAGCCGTGCAATTTTATATGGAAATTTATGTTTTTTATATGTTCATAGTTATTATACACGGACACTAATACTGTATACTCCGTATATATGTGTGTATTTGTACTGTGATATGTTAGTGTGACACATAATAATACGAAAAATTGTCCAACACCAAAACTATGTGTGAAATGTCTAATCGAGGACTCGAGGTAAAAATTGTCCACACCAAAACTATGTTAGTGTGTATTTCTTAATATGGAGTATTGATATATCATTATGTACTAGAGTCGTCTGATTAATTTCGGGTAAGTTTTAGTAAAAAAAAAGGTTTGTTTATTAATCGGATCGACTGCGGGCAAAAAACTCGATTAAATGTTGGTTAATTTGTGCTAATAAATATTTTTTTAAGGTGACGTAATTTTTTTTTTTAACTTAATCACGAACAATCGTTGTGACCCAATTAAGCCCGGAAAGCCCACAAGCCCGAACAGATCAGGCTTGGGCCTTACAAATCGGTCCGTTTTAGGGGTCCGACCCACTAAATGGGCTATAATTTTATGGCAAAGCCCGACTCAAACCCGACCCATAATCACCTCTACTCTACTCCACTCCATAAGACCATAACTATCTATACCCTGTTGTCAAGACTCAAGAGCATCTAACCTTGACCGACGTCTTCGGTACTATCAATACCCAGTACGGTGGTACGTCTTTCATCTTCCTCCTCCTAATCAACGTAAAAAA
This sequence comes from Agrostemma githago, assembly GCA_958450325.1. Taxonomy (NCBI): domain Eukaryota; kingdom Viridiplantae; phylum Streptophyta; class Magnoliopsida; order Caryophyllales; family Caryophyllaceae; genus Agrostemma; species Agrostemma githago. Next base: position 6,689,925 of record OY288249.1, on the reverse strand, counting down.
AAATTGAAAATTGAAATTGAAAAAATTGAAATCAACATATTCCTCCTCGCTTATCATCCTCCTCCTCATCTCTCATCTTCCTCGAAAAAATTGAAAGTCGAAAGTCGAAACTCTGAAGATTTTTCAAGGGAGTCAAGGTAATAGTATTTGTTCCGGATTGATTTTTGTTGTTTTCATGCTTGATTGATTGAGCAATTTCTATTTCAAAATTCAGTTCGTTGGTGATGGTGAATTAGTTCGTCGTAAAGCGGGCGAACTAGTTCGGAAATCGTGCCGGCGAACTGCGAATCTGGTAACACTGGGCTAAATTTTCAATTTTGTGGTCTAATTCATGTATCCAGTATCGTGTAAGTGTCGGACACACGATATGGCAGAGTGAAGTGTTGGAGTAACATCGATATTGTGATGCCACTAAGCTTGGTTGAAAAAAAAACTAAGACGGCTGTTGTTGTCATCACTGTTGACAGATGGGATCTAGAGGTGGAGGTCGTGGAAGAGGCCGTTTTGGGAATGGAGGTTTCAGATATGCAAAGCAGGAACCTTTTGAACTTTTTCCTGTTAGTTACCTTCTGCATACATACCACTCTATTTACTTTCGTCATCAAAACTCAGATGAGACCATTAATCCGTACAACACTCGCTTTGATGTTTTGTACCTCAAATAACGATAATTATTATAGTTACTAAATGTAACATGTATAAAACAATCTTACATGAGACTAACGTGTTAGGTAGTACACTGCACTCTGTATCTATCTTTATAAATGTTGTATGCCTTGTTTAGGTAAGGAAGGAAGAGGAGTTTAGTCCATCGAACAACTCTCAATCTTTGGACATATCCCCCAAGTTTTATTGAAAATCCTATGTATTTGTTGTTGGCTATTGATGTGCTCAAATGTTGTCTATGAGCTACATGTGTAGTGTAGTACGATCCTACATGAGACTGGTGTGTTAGCGCACCTCATATAACAATTATTTCGTGATCATGTAACATGTATAGAATGATATTACACAAGACTAACGTGTTTGGTAGTATGGAGTACTAAATATGTTTATAAATGTTGTACGCCTTGTTTTGGTAAGGAAGGGGAATTTGGTCCATTGAGCAACTCAATCTTAAATCCTGTGTATTTCTTGTTGGTTATTGATATACTCAATGTTGTTTATGAGCTACAGGAGATTGAGTTGCCTGCCATCAACAAAGATGAGGTTCAGAAGAGCGTGGGATTGGCGAAGATTTGTGCTCGGTTGCAGCGATATTCAAAGAATCTACCCTACTTTCTTGAGGAGACACTTGGTAAATATTCCGACTTTGTGATTGTGATTATATCTTTAGCGGGCCTTGTTATTTCTAGCTTATTTTCAGCTGTTTGCCATACTCAGGGGCGGACCCAGGAATGAAATGTATGTTGGGCTAAATTTGTGAACGGTTAAAACATGTCGGTTCCTGCGACCTAGTATTCGGGTGAATATTGATTGTTATTATTATCGTTATCAAATACTATACTAGTTGGTCGACACAAAATTATAATCTAAACAGTTGTAGTTAAAGATTATATCAAATGATTATGAATATAAAATAGGGTTATTTAATAGCAATAATACTGACTATTGGGCGTATTCCATAAATAATACAAATTACAGTTAATCCCAGAATAATACGGAGTATTGGAGTAGTCTTATGAGAATGGTACAGTGGACTTTGTTACCTACAACAGTAGGTAATCTTGTTGAAAAACAACCGGCAACTTCATTACATTAAATCCACACCCACCCTCCTTCTTTACCCTCTTTCTCCATCTCTCTCCTACTTAATTTCAGGTCTTTAATGGCAACTTTTGCAAGAAAATTAAAAAAGTTTCATTTCCATTAAATCTAATAATGGGCTCTTCATCAAATGCAAGCTCTTCAAATCCCATCTTTCAACCTATCAAAGCCACATTTCTCAGCTTCTTCGACCACAGTAAACCAACACAACTCATCCGGGTCAACTGAGATTGTCCTAGTTTGCTTAACCGTGTAACACAACTCTGAATCTTGCTTAACAAATGTACCCCAAATAAGAACTTCAAGATCACACTACTCCAAGGGTCAACCTACACAATATGTCAGGTAAGTGAATGTAAAACACTACTTTTACCTAACAATTTGCTTGATTAAGATTGAATTAGGTGGTAAAATGATCAAAAACCCCAAAAATAACATAAACCCTAGAAATATGAATTGAATTCAGAAAATCGAGTAACTTACCTCTCCCATTGTCGTCGAAATACTCTAAAGCGAACGAACTTCAACCCAGCATCTGTCAGTGTCGATAAACGATTAAACCAACTTCAACTGAAGAATAGGCACGGATTTACTTACGAAATTGCGAACGAGATTAGAAGATTAGGGTTGGAGATGTTTAAAATGAAGGTTAAAGGTGTGGTGATGGACAGTAATGGTTGCATGAAGAGGAAGGGAGAGGGAGAAGTGGAGAGTGAAGTGGTGATGGTGACTGTTGATTTCAAAGTAATGAAAAGTCAAAACTGAAGTAAATGACGCGCTTAAGGTAGGTGGACTGGTTACTCAGGTAACCAGTCCACTGTACCATTCTCATAAGACTACTCCAATACTCCGTATTATTCTGGGATTAACTGTAATTTGTATTATTTATGGAATACGCCCAATAGTCAGTATTATTGCTATTAAATAATCCTATAAAATATAGGTCTAATGTGAGACGGTCTCGTAATACGATTATTGTGAGACCTTGATGTTTTTTTGAGGGAACACATAGAAGGATGTTAGTAATGAATAACATCATTCTATCTGAGAGGTTTCACAATCATTCTATCTGAGAGGTCTCACATAGAAATTTGTGAAGAAAATAAGTGTAAGTGTGTAACTTATTGCGCTTTTATTTTTTTTCAATCAACTACGAGTATTTCAGATCATACACCCTCTGGTTTTAATGTTTGTCCTATTTTAATTAAATCTCTTAACATATATTGAGAAAATGGGACAAATATTAAACAACAAAGTAAGTATTAATGATTATTATAGCATACGGAGTACCAAATAACGCGACTTAAATATATTTTTCTTTAATATAAAATATTAAAATTGTTTTTCGTATAAAGTAATTTTCTAGGATGGACGTTGAAATATAAGAAAACTTCATTTTTTGATTAATGAAACTGAAAAAAGAAAAGCTCCTAGCAAGAATAAGCAAAAGGCAGCAAAAAAATAGTGGGAAATGGCCATAGCAAGACTCGAACCCAGGCGCTTCCAACGAAAGGTCATTACAACAACCAACTGCGCTACACTGTATTACCTATTATGAATTGCACTTCATATTATTTGGCAGAACATGTCAGGCTATAGCCCAACATGCCTACGCCTGGGTCCGCCCCCGACCATACTCACTTCGGTTTAGTTAAACTCACTACATTAGAAAAGAACAGGGTGAAACGTCTATTGGTTTTTAATAATCTCTTCACCTAGATTTGTAACAAGTGAAAGGGCCTAGATTATTGTGGTGTTTTTCCGTTTTTTCATGTTGATTTCTAATTTTGATGGACTGGACTTGACTGGACTGTCGTCTCAGAGGATGACAATGTCGACATTGAGAGATATTCCGACATGGGCAAAAAGAGAAGTCTATCAAATCGAGAATCTCTAGAAAACTCCGGGTATCTGACACTCGAGCCCGGGTATTTTCCTTTGGAGCTTCTTCGAGGTTAGCTTTTTATGGAAACGGGAAATGCCTTAGACTGATGTATGTTCATTCCGAAGGTTGTTTGACACAAGATTCTACTTTCCAGGAACCAAGCGCAGGACCGGGAAGAAAGTGCAGTGGAATCCAAAAAGGGGTACTACTTCAAATGAATTTCTGGGATATATTTGTTTCCGTTTACATATCCCGTGTCCCGTTGTTTCAGTTTTCAAGTATCTTAATTGCAATCAGAGATTTTCTAACATAGATGATGTTTACATGGCAGACCTTAAGAAACTGGATCTACTTGAACATCTTGAGGCTAAGTTCACAGTAAGTCATCCTACATATAATTGCTGCTTTCCCTATTTATTAGACCATTCCTCTTTTGTGGTCGACAATCACGTTTCGATTTTTCTTGAAATACATAGGATATGGACCCTGAAGGCAAGACCGGGAAAAAGGGAGAAGAAGAGGAAGATGAGGAAGTGGAGGAAGTAGAAGATTTCTCGAGTGATGACTCTGATGATGACTACAACAAGGTAAAGTTTATGCGGATTCCATCTGTGTTGTCCCACATCCCAAGTCCTTCATATGAATTTTAAATTTGAGTCCCCATATATATAGCAAGAAAATCAAATTTTTGGTACTATGTTTTTACCACATCATTTCGTTGTTACTTTATTTGTTATACGCTCCGATTCTGAGGATGTTTTGAATCTGCTAGTCAGTTGCCCCGGTGGCACTTACTTACCTTTAGTGCTTGGGAACTTATTTTATTGGCTGATTCTTGAGCATGTATCATGCAGCTGCACGACATTGATGATGACGACGACCCATACAACCAATTGTCAGAGGATGGTAAGGAAATCGGAAATCCATTTGACTTGGTCTAATTGTATGTGTTGAAGTCCAAACTGCAGGAACTACTGTGATTTACAATTTTTGTGTTGATGTTTGTTTTACAGAGGAAGAAATCCTATAAAGCTGGCTCTTGCTAATCTCAGTTAACCGTGCTTTAAGGTCGCAATGTTCGCACAGAGTTAATGCTAATTTGTCTTGGATCATTCGGATCGAGTTAATTAGTACAGGCTAATGACACTTAAGTAAGCAGTTCTGACCATTTTTTAAGATTAATTCCAGGATCTGTGTTCCCACTTGATATTCTACTTACTGTGTGTTGCTTAGAGGCTGAGAAATTGATGTGATTTGAAGCTCTTGCCTAAACTATCTACAGAAACTGTAACTTGACTCCTGCATATTATTCTAACTTTAGGTTGATGGGATATCTAGGGTGTTCAAAGTGGTCCAGACCGGACTAACCCGGACACATCCTGGCCGGATCTCCAGCTCCCCAAAAGTTTGGTGACCATCTGGTATGCCGGTACGGTACAGTCCGAATTTAAGGTTAAAATACTCGAGTCTTTTTTTGTGGTTCGATTCGGTCCACTTTTAGAAAATGAAAAAAAAATCAAAAGCACCATTTTTGGTGGTTCGGTCCGGACATTCCAGTCCCCTTCCAAGCGGTCCGCTCTCTCGGTTTGAATTTTAGGGTTGTCCAGTTCGATCCACTCCAGTGCCGGAGCAGTGAACCTCTAGGGATATCTTTACCAAGGTGGAAATAATTCTGGCACGACTCTACATTAGGAAATAATCCTACCCTAACTCACTGACACAAAGTCACAAACGTATGGTTGGTTTGTGCTGTTACAATGATACTCCGTGTATCTTTACAAGGTGGTGAAAGATATTACCGGCAAAAACATGTATTTTGTGTCATTACAATCGCACATCTTCACCAAGATGGAAATAACAACCCTGACTTTAAGTGACAGAAATAATCTTGTCACGACTCTACGACATAAACATGTCTTTTGTGTCGTTACAATGAGATATCTTCACCAAGTACAAATAATTCTGTCGTGACTCCACGACACACATATCTTTTGCAAGTCTTTATGGCACAAACATGCCGTTTAAAATGGGGTATCTTCACCAAGTCGAAAATAATCCTGCCATGACTCTAGTCACTCCACAACACGAACTCAATTTATCATATTTTCGGTACTCTAATCAATTATCAGTAACATTTCGTACCGTTTCTCAATACGGTGTGCAATTAACAATATCATAGAATGTACGTACCAAACTTCCCGACTTAAAAAGTGACATTTATTCCTTCACTTCTATTGTCGTTATGGGTTAGTCCTATTGAGTAAAATAGTCTCATACAACAAGATAAATTGGGAAGAAGATGCAAGAACAAATTGCAAAACACAAATGATAGAATTGTCATGATGCTTTATTTATACACATAAGAGTAGCATCTACTCCATCTAACTAGTTATACACAAACAACCCAAATGCATAAACTATGAACAACAAAAAATCAAAATCAAAATCAAAATCAAAATAAACATTATTGGAGTATTAGGATATTATTATTATTAGTCAAAATGAATTAACTTCCAATCTATACACTCTCTTCTCCTTCCTCTTGAGCAACTCCATTGATGCTTCTTCAAACACCTTATCCCCTTCAAAGCCACCCCACACACCCACCCCACCATCACCCTCACCATCACTCTCACCCTCTTTCGCCGCTGCCTTATTTTCCGGCTTGATCACAACCAATGTAGCCCCTTTCATCACTTGCCCACTTCTTACCAACTCCAATTCCTTCACATACCATAATTTCATCACCAGATTCCCTACATACTTCATTTGACTCGCACTCGAACTCAAACTCGATTCCTCCGCAACAACATTCTCACCTGAATGGACTGAATTCCGCAGTTCCTCAACCTGCGATTCGTTCATGTAAAGTTTCCCTTGTTTCCCGGCATCCGAAATCACAGCATTACTCAACTTAGGACATTGAACCAACATCTTTTTCATCAGATTATGCCTGCCTGATGATGCAATTAAACATGATATGATCCATATAATCCTTAACCTCAGTTCATCATCCGAAAATATTTCTTCTTCATCGTTTTCCCCAATTACACTGTTTCTCCTACAATTACTAGGACTACTACTACTATTAGTGCTACTGTTTTTAATTTGCGAAATCGAGGTTGCGCCCAGAATTACACACCCTTCCATCCCCTTCCCGTACCCTGCTTCCCACTTCAACAGTGGGATATTCTTATTAACCCCAATTTCGCCGCCATGGCAGGGAAGCTCAAGCTTAATCGATTCAGCATCGCGAAAATTCTTCAAAACATCTTCAACCCAATTGAATATATCAACTCCAGTACCGAAATTATTATTCCTCGACGAATTTATCAACTTTCTATTATTGTTAGTAGAGTTCAGAATGGCTTGTTGCAGAAAAGTGAAGGGTTTACTCAAGAACTTAGTCATAAAATTCTTGAGTAAATTCTTGGACCCGTTTCTTGATTTGGACCCGTCTTCAATGGGTTTCTTCAGTTTGGGGTGATTCGCTGTGATGCATACGGATCCAACTTCGGGAATCAACGATGCGAAACGTTTCGAAACGGCGAGGCAGCGACAGAGCGATCGTGCGTCGTAAATCTTGTTGAAAATTATTCCCAGAATTGGGTCTGGTAATTGATCAAAGTAATCAATTTCTTCTTGTTCTTGAAGAAAAGCCCCTAATTTCATAGCAATTGAATCTGCCATGGATCAAATTCTTTTCTTGAAATTTTGGTAGAATAATGGAAATTGGATGTGGATTGTATGGGAGAATAGGAATAGGAATAGGAATAGGAATTGGGTGGAGAATGGAGGGGATATTAATTGAGATGATGTTACGAAAAAGGGAGGGAAATTAGGGATGAGAAAAGGAGGCGGTAGGAGTAGATGATGATAATGGTGGGCGAATTTGTCGTGTGTGTGTGTGTACGCGTTTTGACGAGAATTTCGACACGTTGTAAGTGAAGATGTGGGATTTATAATGTCGGCCACCTTTCCTTCATACTTTTATCGCTTTGTTTATGTATGGATTAAAGCAAGTCCGTTTTAGTGTCACGTCACGTATACGTCTGGGAGTAAAATTCACGGTATAATTAGCGTGAGATCGTCTCATAATTAATTTTGTAACTTTTTAATAGGGTTACACAATCTATTTTTGACCTCACTAAAATATTCTCTTTTTATCTCAATATAAAAAATATAATAATTAGATTATGAGAATATTTCCTCAGGATAAAAGGGTGTATTAATTTAGGTTAAAGCAATGGGAGAATGGGTGTTTGTACTTTATTGGCTTGGGAAGGTTTTTGCGATGGTGTTGACTCGTAAAAGTTAGATCATTAGTCACAAATCACAATCAATTTGTTATGTTGATTAAAAAAAATGTTTTTTTTTAAAAGTTTGATTTAGTTAATTTACTACTGCGTATTGGTCTATTAGATTCCTTAGATTTAATTTAATTTATCATGTATTCCGTACAATTTTATATCAGATCAGGACAGTTTAATATTGTATTGAGTATATAAATTGATTATTTAGTCGAGTTTGAGTTTTATAATTTAAAATTGATTTTTGTTAGTTTAATCTTGTTTTTCATTTTGGTTTTTTTATCAAAATTTTGTTTTTTCGTTTTGGTTTAGGAAAAAGAGTTAAATTCAACGTTTAAAAAATTGTAGTTCAAGAGAACTGCCATAACACTTGTAAAAGTGTAAACTGGCACGAAAAGATCTCCTCAATTTTGGTAGACATAAGCCTAACTTAAAACTTAAAAGCGTGATTAATATAAGATTAACTACCGAAAGTGGATATAATATGAATAATAAAGGAGACTAAATGCTACCACATCCAAATGTTCTACTCTAAGTAGGATAGCACATTAATAGTATAGTACCTAAAACTCGAGACCATTATAAATAGATATTTTCCACATTTGTGACCATATTCAAAAAATGAGATAAAACAGATAAAATCGACTTTCAGTGTCATCCACATTGTAGAGTCTATTGAAATTAACATCAAAATGAGTTATCGAGTTGAGATTTTGGATTATTGTTATTATGAGTAAATCATGTTTTACTTCGTATAAGATAACTTTGTACGACCAATTTGTGGCTAAAGCAATGAACTACTCGTACATACTACCTCCGTCCCACTAAGATTGTCTCGTTTCATTAAAATACTTCTCACATATAATAGAGAAATGAGACAATCTTTTAGGGACGGAGGAAGTAATATGTGAGAAAGTACCTAATAAATTTGATATCATCCTATCCGATGACGCCTTACTATTAACACAAAAATTTATAAGCTTGATAGCTGATGAGAGACGTCTCTCATAATGGAGAGGTGGAGCGAGACAATATTCCAGAAGATTTAGTCGGTAATAAATACGTACTATTCTTACTTAATTCTTGTTGAGTCGAGTTATTCATTTTTTTCCACGAAGTATTTCCATTTTAAAAAATATTAATATGCGATGGTATAAATTTATCTTAAATTTGTCCCCACTTTTAACTTGATAGTTAGTCTCCTTTATGACGGAGGTATCCGCCATTTTATTATAATGAGTCAAGTATTAACCATTTATATAGAAAAGACAATAATCCATCTATCACTTTTGTGATGTTTTGTTTTTTTCATATAAATGGATCATATTTAATCCGTTATTTCAAAAATTTGCATTAAGTTGGAGGGAGTATTAGTTAGAAGAGACGTGGAGATGTGGATTCGGCATATCGAGGGTAACACGTAGGAATAAGAGATAGGGATGAATAATAGTAATACTGTAATACTACTAGTAGCAGGTCCACTAAATGCTCAAGATTCGATATGATCTGAGGACTGAGGAGGAGGAGGAGGGAGGGAGCTACATTCTTTGCATGTCAATAAATATAATGACAAAAATAAAAAGCCTCCTTCACATTCACATTCTTCATTCTATCTAATCTCTTCCAACCATTTCTTTTTGGTTGTAGGGATGATCATATCTTGTCGAATCTCCTACACATTTTATTCATTTCATCTGCTAAATAAGTACTCCATCACAATAGATAGGGGGATTATGATTATATATAGCCATATAGGATACTCAAACTCCGATCCAGAATGACAAATTAGATTGATTGATCGCACGCACATGTCTCATCTTCGAAAAAAATAACCTTGATTTTTCATTATAATATATGACGGTCCTATATGTGCTCTGATAACCATCTTATATTATTCGACGGTTTTAGAGGAATATATGACGGTCCTATATGTGCTCTGATAACGTTTTTATATTATTGACAGTTTTAGAGGATAACCAGAATACTACAGGGGCGTTGAAAAGGGAAAAAAAGGAATGTGGGTTTGCTGGTTAAGAGTAGTTGAAAGAAGTTCCTTGAGTGAATGGGCTTTGCATTCACATTTCACATTTCACATTTCACATGTGTAGTGATGTAGAGTGTAGTTCAAAGATCGTACGTTGAGTGGGCTTTGCATTCACCTACACACATGACTCACTCATTGTGGCTTGCTTTTTGATCCATACTTTTACTTAAACTTACTTTTCCAGTTTCTTTTACAAAAGGGTTTATAACTCGAAGATGAGTTAGGTTTCTCTTGGAATGAGTGTATCCGTCACAATATTATAACGGATCAAGTATTATTAAAAAAATAAAAATATATTGTCGAAAGGATGTTAATCCGTGATTATCTCATTAGCCAAGTATGGTATAAATATCAATGGGATACAACAAGTTACAAGGAGTATACAAAGTACCTAGGTAAGAACTAATTACATCTAATAATGAGAGTAATGCATTATTCAATGAGCGGAATATGAACAGTATACTAATTATATACATATAATCTATTACACCCCCGCAGTCGAAACGGTAGGTAGGCAAACGTTGAGGCTGGATCGAAAATCATCAAATAGGACACGTGGGAGCCCCTTAGTGAAAATGTCGGCGTACTGGTAACGAGATGGGACATGAAGAACTTGAACGTGGCCAAGAGCAACTTTTTCGCGGACAAAGTGAATATCCATTTCGATATGTTTCGTTCGTTGGTGGCTCACAGGATTGACAGATAAATAGATTGCGCTAACGTTGTCACAATAGATAATGGTAGCCTTAGATAACGGACAATGAAGCTCAAGGAGAAGGTTGCGGAGCCAGCAGGTTTCAGCCACGGCATTAGCTACGCCTCTATATTCGGCCTCCGTACTAGATCGTGACAAAGTTGCTTGGCGTTTCGAGGACCAAGAGATCAAATTGTCACCCAAATAAACACAATAGCCGGATGTGGAGCGGCGCGTATCGGGACAACCATCCCAATCAGCATCGGAGTAAGCGATAAGAGAGTTAAACGAGGATGGACGAATAGTAAGACCCAAGGAGAGAGTCCCCTAAACATAACGCAAAATGCGTTTAAGAGCGGCCCAGTGAGGTTCTCGGGGATCGTGCATGAACAAACACACCTGCTGGACAACATAGCTAATATCTGGTCGTGTAATGGTGAGATACTAGAGGGCACCTGCGAGGCTTCGATATAGAGTGGGGTCGGAAACGGGAGGACCGACATCGGCACTTAATTTGGAAGCGGTGTCGACAGGTGTATGTGAGGGCTTACAATTCGACATGTTGGCACGACTAATAATTTCCTCCGCATATTTTGGTTGTGACAAAAATAGGCCACCAGACTCGGGACGAATAGAAATACCGAGGAAGTAATGTAACGGACCCAGGTCAGTCATGGAAAATTCGGAGCCAAGGCTGGATATAATACGGGCACGGAGAGCATTAGACGAGGTGACGAGCATGATCTCATCCACATAGAGTAGAAGAAAAGCCGTGGTAGAGCCGGTGTGGAGGACAAATAAAGAGTGATCCATGCGACTTTGGACGAAACCGAGTGTGGAGACATATTTGGCGAACCGCTGGTACCAAGCCCGAGGAGCCTGTTTTAGACCATAAAGAGATTTTTGCAGGAGACATACATGGTCGGGACGAGATTTATCACGAAAACCGGGCGGTTGATGCATGTAAACGGTCTCAGCTAAGTGGCCATGGAGGAAGGCGTTCTTGACGTCGAGTTGGTGAATAGACCATTTTTTAGAGACAGCGATGCTAAGGACAGTGCGGTTAGTGGCCGGCTTGACTACCGGGCTAAAAGTTTCATCACAGTCAATACCAACCTGTTGAGACCTGCCATTAACAACAAGACGAGCTTTGTGTCGCTCAAGGGAACCGTCAGCATTAAACTTATGTTTGAACAACCATAGACACCGAGTAACATTAATTCCCGAAGGACGCGGGACGAGGACCCACGTCTTATTTTTAATGAAAGCATCGTATTCATCGTTCATGGCCTTATTCCAATTCGGATCTCGAAGGGCATGGATGGGATTTTTGGGAATGGGAGACGGTTCAGTGGAGACAGTAAGATTCATGAGGGTGCGAGGTTTGTATATGCCATGTTGGCTTCGGGTGGTGACTCGTGACGTAAGAATAGGTGGAGAGGCAGCAGAAGTGGTGGGTGGTGTGGGGGGAGTCGCGGTATTAGTCTCTGTGGGAGGGAGTGGGAGGGGTAGAGTTAGATTCGGTGGAGGGGGATGTTTCGAGGTTGTTTTGTTGGTGGTGACGAAGATAGGGTGAGGGTTCGGTATCGAGAAAGTCGTAGGTGGTATGGGAAGGTGTAGGGTTATTGTGAAAAGGAAAGACAGTTTCATGGAAGGTTAGATGACGGAAGACAATCAACTTACGAGTAGAGATATCGAGACACAAGTAGCCCCGATGATCAGTGGGATAACCGAGAAAAACGCAAGCGGAGGAACGGGGAGCGAGTTTGTGGATGGTGGAGGAGGGATAATGAGGGTAGCATAGGCAACCAAAGACACGAAGGTGAGAGTAGGACGGATATTTGAGATAAAGACTTTGAGTGGGTGTGATGTATTTGTTGGCTTTACTAGGGGTAAGGTTGTGGAGGTACGTGGCAGTAGTTAGAGCATGGTGCCACAAGTTGGGTGGGACTTGAGAATGGGCAAGAAGTGTGCGAATCATATTGTTTATAGTTCGGATTTTACGCTCTGCTTTCCCATTTTGAGAGGAGGTGTCTGGGCAAGTAAGACGGAATTGAATACCGTGAGATTGGAAGTAGGTACGAGTAGGGGTATTTTCAAATTCTTTACCATTGTCACATTGAAAATTTTTAATACGTGTATTGAATTGTGTGATGACATAAGCATGAAATCGAGTGAAGTGATCATGAACTTGGGACTTATTTTTAAGGGGGAAGGTCCATAGGAAGTTGGTGAAGTCATCTAGAAAGAGAAGATAGTACCGATATCCGAGGGTACTAAGGACGGGGGACGTCCATAAGTCGCTATGAATAATATCGAAAGCACAAATAGTAGATGTATTAGACGGAAAAAAGGTAGTTTTATGTGCTTGCCTAACTCACAAGCATGGCAAAAAGTTGTGCTGGGCACATTATTACATGAAATAACTGGAGAGTTGCGAAGTAAAGAAAAAATACTGTGACCGGGATGGCCAAGACGGGAGTGCCACACGGACGGTTGGACGGCTGAGAGGGAAATAGATGAACTCGGTGAAGGGGAGGGAGACGATTGGAGAGGATATAGATCACCGGAGCTACTACATCTCATAAGCTGTATCCTCGTCTGAAGGTCCTTCACAGTAAAACCAAACGGGTCAAATTTGACGGACACATTGTTATCGGATGTAAATTGATGGACCGACACGAGATTCTTTACTATATTAGGCACATGGAGTACGTTGTTTAAATGTAAGGGTGGCAGGGGTTTTGGAAAAATGGAGTTACCGTAACCATGAATCCGAATTTTCTGGCCATTTCCGACAATAATATTCCGGTTATTGCTTAAATTAAAATAAGATGAGAGTTTACCTGCGTCCGTTGTCATGTGGGAAGATGCACCGGTGTCCATGTACCAAGACTCGTCGGGGGGTTGGAGGGACATCGAGTGTAAGGCAGCCGTGAGTTCTGTCGGGTAATATGCTGACGGAGACTCTGGAACGGGGGCCGCCGTGTACGGTGGCTGGACAGGGGCAGGACCACCGACGAGGTAGGCATGCTGGGGTCGGGGTCCAAGGATTCCGGCGCCGGATCTGGAGGGAGGGGCCCATCTGGTCGTGGGATAAGGGCAAGGCGGCATAGCAGGAGAGTAGGCCGGGGAACAGGCTGACGGAGCAGGGACCCAAGCCCAATGGTCATGGGCCGTCGCCGGTGCCGGGTGGCAGGTGGTGTGTCGTGACTGGCGCCTTTGTGACCACCACCAGTCGAGCGGCCCCTATGGTTTCGGTTGCGGTTGTTATTGTTGCCGCCGCGACCGCGACCGGAGCCACCACGAGAGGTGTTGTTCTGGCCAGAGGTCTGGAAGGGTGGGTCTGGTTGGTTATCCTTCTGGGTTGTGGCGGCCAGGGCCGTCGAATCGACACCCTTACCTTTTCGGGTTTCTTCGAGGCACAACATGGAGCGGACTTTATAGAATTGGGGCAACGGGTCACTCTGTTCAATGAAGGTAGCGAGTGACCCGTAACCGGAAGATAGTCCAGTGACTAATCGGAGCACCAATCGGTCATTAGATACCTTAGTCCCGACATTATTGAGTTGATCGGCTAGCATCTTCAACGCTTGACAATAAGAGGAGGTGTTGGGGAATTGGTCCATGTGTGTGTTCGAGAACTGCTGTTCCAGGAACACCGCACGAGAGTGTTTGTTGTCTTCAAATAGATCCTTGATCCGGTTCCATGTCTCCTTGGCAGTGGAATCGGTTTCGACGACGGTTTGAAGTATGTCGCGAGAGACAGTGGAATAAATCCATTGTTTGACGATTGCGTCAAGACGGTTCCACAACGCCGTATCAACCGGAGTGAAGGGCGCCTCAGCGGCAGGGAGAGTGATGAGGTGATCGGCGACGTCGTGGGCCCGGGCGGTATTGAGAAAGAGTTCAGCCCAAAGCGAGTATTGAACGTTGTCCATCTCAAGGGTGATGGCGACGTGGTTACGGATGTTTGTTACGGAAAAGGCAGAGTGAAAGGGGAAGGTTTTCTGCTCCGTTCCGACCATTGTCGCAAGGTTGATGAAGGAGATATGAGATGGATTTTTTTTTTGAGAATATGGGAGGCAGAGCAGTAGGTTGAAGAAGAAGAGGGAGAAGAGGAGTTAGAGTTCTACTGATACCATGAAAGGATGTTAATCCATGATTATCTCATTAGCCAAGTATGGTATAAATACAATGGGATACAACAAGTTACAAGGAGTATACAAAGTACCTAGGTAAGAACTAATTACATCTAATAATGAGAGTAATGCATTATTCAATGAGCGGAATATGAACAGTATACTAATTATATACATATAATCTATTAGATACTAGCAAGACATTTGTCTTATTTAGATAAATGGTATGATACTTGATTCATTTTACGATTATGACGGATATCTCCAACGACGTCAAAAACTGGTTATGTTTTATTTTGTAGTACCGCAAGCCTACGGGTATTGTAGCATACAGGTTGATCTCAGGGAGGTGAATGATTAAATACTAGCTAATTTCTGACTACAAGTTATCTACGTCGAATAAAGGTGTTGATTGTATAACTAATTTTAACAAACTAGTACAGAAAGTAATAAATCGAGATGAAATCAATAAACGGAAAGACCTAGAGCAATGGTTCACCACTAACATGGATTATCGATGCAATCAAAATGAGACACGACTTTGTGAAATTATCGTCTTGGGTGAGACTTAGCTAGTATTCCAATTTTGATCAAAGTGGTGAGAAAAGACATCAAACCTTCGATTGACCCACAAGAATGGAGTTGTTGAGAATGAAATCGTGCACACTAGACCGTACACACAGAAATTGAACCTGAGTTGAACTGAATTGTGTCAATTTCAATGATCCATTTCGAGTTCTGAGACAAAACTCACAAAATTAAGGTTTATGGAGGAAGAGGGGTGGCGGCATATGTGGTGGTGGTTGGGTGGCAGGTGGCGGGTGAGGCGGAAATGGGTCACGCCTTCACGGGTGGTGGTGGTGATGGTGAGGGAGTGCTGGCTATGGTAGTAGTTTTTTTTTTCAATGTACGTTCACCATGTTTTTCTTTTTCTCTCTTTTTTTTTGTTTGAGAATGAAGGAGGAAGGAGATGGAAATATACCTGATGAAGTAAAAATTAGAGCCACTAATAGCGAACAGAACTCAAGTCTTAGCATGCAAAATTGGGTGAATTTCTGAAAACGCCGCTAGTAGCGGCTCAATTGCCTTTCAGTTGCCGCTACTAGCGGCATTGAATTCATGTCACCGAACTCCCGCTTCTTCAATCTGCAGAAATGAGTCAAATTAGCAATCTCGGGCTCATTGTAACACCGTATCCCTTGTATTTTTGGTTTTTTTTTCTAAATTTTGAAGTTTTTTTAAAGGTAAGAATTAAATGAAAATTACAATAAAATAAAAA
Source organism: Agrostemma githago (assembly GCA_958450325.1). Taxonomy (NCBI): domain Eukaryota; kingdom Viridiplantae; phylum Streptophyta; class Magnoliopsida; order Caryophyllales; family Caryophyllaceae; genus Agrostemma; species Agrostemma githago. The sequence goes on along the minus strand of OY288249.1, from coordinate 6,673,804 downwards.
TATGTACAACACGGGTTGCCTCTCGAGAAACGCTTGTTTAGAGTCACAAGCTTGACTTCCTGTTTTTTTTTTTTTCAATTGAGGATGGGATTGACAAAAAGTGTATAAATGACTTTCTCCGGAATCGGATCACCTGCAACATAGTGCTTGAGACGTGCACCATTGACCTTAAAACTCTCATTTTCATCACTAGAAACCTAAACCGATCCATATGGGAATACTTTGGTGACTCGGAATGGTTCGGACCACCTCGACCGCAGCTTGCCTGGAAATATTTTAAGTCGTGAGTTAAAAAGAAGAACTAAATCTCCTTCATGAAATTCACGTCTCAATTTTTTTTTTCGTGCCATCTTTTTGTCATCTCCTTATAAATTCGAGCATTCTCGTAAGATTCAAGGCGAGTCTCATCGAGTTCATTCAATTGCAAAAAACGACGCTCTCCCACACTCTTGTAGTCGTAATTAAGAGCTTTGATGGCCCAAAATGCACGATGTTCTAATTCTACCGGTAGATGACATGATTTCCCATACACCAACCGAAATGGTGAAGTACCAATCGGTGTCTTGAATGCGATGCGATAGGCCCATAATGCATCGTCAAGTTTCATTGACCAATATTTTCTCGAGCTTGCAACCATCTTTTCTAATATAGCCTTAATCTCGCGATTGGAGGTTTCAACTTATCCACTTGTTTGTGGATGATGCGGGAGCCCAAATCGATGTTGAACACCATATTTCTTCAATAATGCCTCTAGCTTCTTCTCAATAAAATGTGTCTCATTATCACTTATCAACACTCTAGGAAGTAGGAACACCAAATCGAGGAAATATAACCTTTTTGAAGAATTTGGCCACGACTTTGCCATCATTAGTAGGTGTAGCGATAGCTTCCACCCACTTAGAAACGTAGTCGACCGCGACAAGGATATATTTATTTCCATAGGAGGAGAGAAAATGGTCTTGGAAATCGATTCCCCGCACATCAAATAATTCAACCTCCAATATGAAATTAAGAGGCATCTCGTTCCTTCTTGAGATATTCCCGGCCTGTTGACAACGATCACATGACTTTACAAATTTTGCAACGTCCTTGAATAAAGAGGGACAATAAAAACCACACTGAAGAATTTGTGCGAAGATTTTCGTTGTACTAGCATGCCCTCCATTTGGCATATTATGACAAAGAGACATAATCAATGTCGTCTCCTCCTAGGGTACACACCTACGAATGATTCCATCGCCACACGACTTGTCGAGATGTGGGTCATCCCAATAATAGTGCTTAGCATCGTGATATAATTTCTTGCGTTGGTATGAACTTAAACCTTTAGGAAAAATCTCACAAGACAAGTGGTTCACAATATCGGCATACTATGGCAATTCAGACTCGAGAAGAGTAATAGAATAAAGGTGATCGTCCGGAAAGGAATCATCAATGGGTAACTATCATCATCTTATAACAATAGGCGAGATAGGTGGTCAGCTACCACATTCTCGATGCCCTTCTGATCTCTGATCTATATATCAAAGTCTTGAAGCAATATAATCCAACGAATCAAGCGGGGTCTAACATCATTCTTATGCAACAAATACTTAAGTGTCGCATGATCCGTATGAACAACAACTTTCGAACCTATGAGGTAGGACTAAAACTTCTCAATGGAGAACACAATAGATAACAACTCCTTTTCAGTTGTGGTGTAATTAGCTTGAGCAATTAAGATCAAGAGTTCTACTAGCATAGTAAATGACATGAAGTTTGCCATCTTTCCTTTGGCCAAGCACGGACCCAACAACGTGATCACTAGCATCACACATCAATTCAAAGGGAATAGTCCAATCCGTTGGTTGGATAATAGGTGTTGATGTGAGACACGCATTAGAAAACACAAAAGGGATATCCTTGGCTAATAGTTCCGTTAGTGGACGGGCAATTTTTGAAAAATATTTTATGAATCAACGGTAAAACCCCGCATGACCGAGAGAACTTCTCACCCCATTCACATTAGTGGGGGGTGAGAGTCCCTCGAAGACTTCCACTTTGGCTCTATCGACCTCGATACCCCGATTAGATATAATGTGTCTTAAGACTACACCCTCTTGCACCATAAAATGACACTTTTCCCAATTCAAAACAAGATGAGTTTCTTGGCATCTATGAAGCACTTTAGTCAAATTTTGTAAACAAGTGTCAAGGTTAGTGCCATATACCGAGAAATCATCCATGAAAACTTCCATGATGCACTCTACGAGATCAAAAAAGATGGCCATCATGCACCGTTAAGAAGCAGTCGAAAACCTAGGTTTGAGGATGATGACTCAGTAGAGATGGTAGAGGATTTGGGTGCGAAAACAGAGGGTGTGGAATAAGAAGACGCTGAAGTAGAGGAACATGCAACAAAAACAGTGGATTCCTATGAAACTTCACTCAGTGAGTCTTTGTTAAAAACTCCAGTAAAGGAGGAGATGATGAAGAATTTGTATGAGATGGCTCTGAGATTTCCTGTTCAAAATGGAAGATTTTATCCTAAATCTTGGTTTGAATCTTCTCCTGTATTAAAATTTCATGTTGATAATAATGAAACTCAGAAGTAGGAAAAATTGTTGGGGTTCTCTGGTCCAATCTATCCGAGTGAGTTAATTCAACTATATTGCTCTGTAACTATCCAAGATGATTGGTTTGTGGCAAATGTAAATGGGGAGTCTATATATCTTTGTTACAAAGAAAGATTTTAATGATGAATATGGGTTAGATGACAAATTTAAGGGGATAATGTATATTGTGTCTATTCTTGGTCGTATGTGTTTGATGAGTATAAACTGAAAATCAAGAAGACCATAGACCCAGATGCTACCATTAAATCACCTACCATAGTCCTTGCAGACCTAAGCCCAGAGATCAAGTTTTTGTTTAATATGGTTAGACGCTCATTGATTCCTAGAGCTGGCACAAGAGGCCATATTTCTATTTCTGATGAGTTGATGATGGGAAAATTAATTCTGGGGGAAAGGGTGGATATTGTCTATGTTGTATTCAAACACTTAGTTGCCATATCAACTGTTGTTAAGAACTCAGCTACAAAATCGAAGGGTATTCCTTATGGAATGTGCCTCTCTCAATTGATGGTAACTAAGATGGTTGTTAAAGACGGCTGTATAATGTTGATGGTTATGATGAGATGGGTGGAAGTGTACTTGGGCAGATGCGTGTAGTTGTGCTTATATGATGATCCGTTAATTCTTTTATGTGAGTTAGCTGCTTCAAAGGCTGATAAGTGTGTTTTGTACTCCCTCCCCTCCACATTGATGTTCCCACTTTGACTTGGCACATGGATTAAGAAAAAGATAATGAAAGGTGGTAAATTGTTTGGTGGGGTTCAAGATGTCAAATCATAAAAAGTAACCAATAGGAAGAGAGTATAATGAATGAATAAGGAAAGTTTTGAAGTGGGAAAATCTTAGTGGAGTTTCCTTTTAAGGAAAGTGGGAAGATCTTAGTGGGGTGGAGGGAGTATTGTTTATTTCCCGTGTTTGGTCCCGTTTTCTCTTGTGGAATCGCTCTTTAGAGCGGTTTCGAGGCTACTTACGCTTCTTCTAGCTTGTTTTAGGTTTCTAAGGCCTATCTTGGAGAAATGAAACGATTCCGACTCGTTTCCGAGGCATATGGAGCCAACGATGAGAAGCAATGATGACTCGGTGGCTTAGACTCAATCCCGAGTCCCATAGAGCCCACTTGATGATATATCGAGCACCGAGCATCGATAAGAAGCCTAGGAAGAGTAAATAAGGACCCATCACGCCCGGGAAGGACCCATCTCGACCGGAACGAGAAGACGAGAAAGGACGGCCTACTGGAGGGTGATCCCGGCCGGGATCAAAACCTTCCCGACAGGGACCACTCCTTCCCGACCGGTATCATTTCCTTCCCGGACGGGAAGGACCCAGATCAGCCCCGTTTTCATTCTTTCGCCTCCCTTTGCTTATGGAACCCTATATATACCCCCCTCTTGTATTGTTTTAAGGGATGACTTTTACATTACCCTACATCCACTAAACCCTAGACTACTTTAGGTTAGACTAGCTTAGATTAGTGTAGATTAGCTTAATCTCTCCTTATTTACTCCTTAATCTTAGTTTAATCCTACTTAGGTTTTGTGTAACTGAAGATCTATTGAAGAATTCTTCTCTATTGACAACATTGAAGATACTTCTTGGGTTGATTTTATACAAGATTCAGTCTTTTGCCTTTCATTTGTGTTTGGTATAATTTCTCTTCTCTTTAATCTTCTTTACTTTACTTTTCTCTTGTTTATGTTCTTGTTTGATACTCCCTCCATTCAAATCCACTTGTCTCATTTCCTTTTTTGACACTATTCACACTTGAGGGAAATTTTTCGATATTCTCGACAATCTATAAGTGAGAATATAGTCATGTGGGATTTTGTTTGATTCGTCTTTATGAGCACATTAAGAATATCAAATTTTTATAATTTTTGCTAATGTAAAATGAAAGATATCGCTAGTGTAAAACGCGTTTCGGCAAATGTGCCAAAAGGAAATGAGACAAGTGGATTTGAATGGAGGGAGTAATACTCAATCTCATATCATGAACCACCATTGTTATGCTTGTTTTGTGATGTGTGTTGTGATTGTTGTCTTGAATATGAGTGAGTAGATTCCCTTTCTAGGGTTAAGAGAGGGATTGGGTGTTGATTATGAGTGACTAGGGTGGAAATTGGTGGTGTTTGATGTTGTTTTTGTTGTTTCCTATTGCCTTGCACTCTACATGTTCGATGAAATGCTTGTGAGACTTGAGACGATCATTCCTTGTTTTTCTTGCCTCTTCTCTTGCATGTTCTTGTTTGGTTGATAGGTTTGGTTCCTCCACTAGTAGCGAGAGCGTAGTGAGGAGGCCCCTAGGCCGTATAAGTAGTGAGAGCCCGAATGTAACCTAGGCTACGAAAACATGCTAGCACCCTCGTTTCCTTCTTTTGATCTCTTTGGCATCCATGAACCCGACCTAGCCCTAGTTTTCTTCTTATTGATTTACTTAGCTTCCCTTTGTCATTAGTTGTTTATTTTGCCTTTTACTTCGTGTTTTAGACCTTAGCTTAGTCATTAGTTCACTTTAGCCGTCACCCTAGTTTAGTTTGTCTTGAACCTAGTCCAGAATTGTAGCTCACCTTAGTCTAAACCCATTTTCCGTCCCTGAGGATCTCGACCCGACTTACCCTAGCTACCTAGCTTAGGTTCGTTGGTTATTATTTTGACTGGTGGGATAGACGACAAACACCTCCCGTCAAATTGGCGTCTTTGCCGTTGGTTATTAATTTGACGGGAGCTAGCATGTTTTCGTAGCCTAGGTTACATTCGGGCTCTCGCTACTTAAATGGCCTAGGAGCCTCCTCACCACGCTCTCGCTACTAGTGGAGGAACCAAACATATCAACCAAACAAGAACATGCAAGAGAAGAGGCAAGAAAAACAAGGAATGATCGTCTCAAGTCTCACAAGCATTTCATCAAACATGTAGAGTGCAAGGCAATAGGAAACAACAAAAGCAACACCAAACACCACCAATTTCCACCCTAATCACTCATAATCAACACCCAATCCCCCTACTAACCCTAGCAAGGTAATCTACTCACTCATATTCAAGATGACAACCACAACACACATCACAAAACAAGCATAACAATGGAGGTTCATGATATGAGATTGAGTATTATCAAACAAGAACATAAACAAGAGAAAACTAAAGTAAAGAAGATTAAAGAGAAGAGAAATTATACCAAACACAAATGAAAGGCAAAAGATTGAATCTTGTATAAAATCAACCCAAGAAGTATCTTCAATGTTGTCAATAGAGAAGAATTCTTCAATAGATCCTCAATTACACAAGAACTAACTAGGATTAAACTAAGATTAAGGAGAGATTAAGCTAATCTACACTAATCTAAGCTACTCTAACCTAAAGTAGTCTAGGGTTTAGTGGATGTAGGGTAATGTAAAAGTCATCCCTTAAAACAATACAAGAGGGGGGTATATATAGTATTCCATAAGCAAAGGAAGGCGAAAGAATGAAAACGGGGCTGAACTGGGTCCTTCCCGCCCGGCCGGGAAGGAAGTGATCCCGGTCGGGAAGGAGTGGTCCCGGTCGGGAAGGTTGTGATCCTGGCCGGGATCACCCTCTAGTAGGCCGTCCTTTCTCGTTTTCTCGTTCCGATCAAGATGGGTCCTTCCCGGCGTGATGGGTCCTTATTTACTCTTCTTAGGCTTCTTATCGATGCTCGGTGCTCGGGATATCATCAAGTGGGCTCCATGGGACTCGGGATCGAGTCTAAGCCACCGAGTCATCATCGCTTCTCATCGTTGGCTCCATATGCGTCGGAAACGAGTCAGAATCGTTCCATTTCTCCAAGATAGGCCTTAGGAACCTAAAACAAGCTAGAAGAAGCGTAAGTAGCCTCGAAACTGCTCTAATGAGCGATTCCACAAGAGAAAACGGGACCAAACACGAGAAATAAACAATACAAAACACACTTATCAACTCCCCCACACTTAAACCTTACTCGCCCTCGAGTAAGCACGAACTAACTAATAACTAAAAGAAACTAAAATACTAGCCGAGCGGGTATTAGCACACCCTACGCCCTTTCAACTCACGCGAGAACACTTAGAGGACAAGTGCTCTCCGCAAGGCAAGTGAGGTCTTGCGACAAAACTGTGAATACAATAGAACACGGAAACACACAAACAACCAAACAACCAAACAATCGGTTGCATCCAAGAAGAAATAAATACCGCTTCCCTCAACAAAGCGGTGAAAGAAACACCGGTTAAGGACTCAAGGCAAGTGACAACGTTCCCAAGCTAATAATACAAACCGAAATGGACAAAATCCTAATAGTATGACAACAAAGTAATAAAAACGTTGGTAACTTATCTAGTTCCTCCTAACCTTCTAAGAATGTACCACAGGACGATAGGCGAGATGGAAAAAGGATGAACCACGGAGTTAGTCGACATTGTAGGTAAAGTGAAACCCCGCCCCCTTTAGCGATAAGCCAAGAGGGTCGTCCCGTGCTCAAAAACCGCCCAACTAGTCCAAGTGAAAGGTGGATATGGTTGCAAAGTGAAGGAATACTGACCACTACCGCTATCATCCTTCCTAGGGACTCAGTGCTTTGGTAGGCTCTTCACGATAACAGTCGGTAGAAGGCTTATTTTGGGGGGGGGGATTTTTTTGTGAAATGATTTTCTTTGGCATTTTTCTTTTGTATTTTGTTTTTGAGTTGCTATGTCATTTCTTTTTCTTCTTTTGTATTTTGTTTTTGATTTGTTGTGCCTTTTCTTTTTCTTCTTTCTTTTCTTTCTTTATTTTTCTTTTTCTTTCTCTTTTTGACTTGGTTTGCCTTTTGGATAAATCTTTTATTGTAGGCATTCAATCACAACCAAGTAAGAAACTTTCAACAAATTGCAACTTATTTGTGGAATGTGTAGAAGGTAGGGAAATGGGTATATCGGGCGCGCGCTTTCCCTTCAAACCCACAAAAAGGGGGAAACTTGGACTTATCAAACAAGTTCGAACACGGTCACCTAAGAGACGGGACTCGGGAACCAAGGCCTTTTCACTCTGTGGGTGGTCAAAATGGTCAAAATGCAAATCCCGCAGTAAATCCCTAGTAGACTAGGTGGACTCAAGGTAAGAAACCAACGAAATCATTGATTTAAAGTCATTCTACTAGACTAAAGTCCAAGACTCGATTCATATCACTAGAAAGGGAAAGTAAACACTTGCGCACTAGCCTCAAAACCAGATTTTCGAAAACATTTTCTACACTAGACTCACAAACTATACAAAGCAAACCAAAGACGAAAGAAATGAAATGAAATGAAACAAGACAAAACAAAACAAACACACAAAGAAATAAACAAACACCACCCCGAAACTTCCAAACAAGCCACCACATCAATCCACAAACTCCAAAAAGCTCCACCCAAGCATACACCATCACAAAACATCCTCCAAACTCCACAAAAAGGAAAAAGGAGAAAGAATTGAAAGGATATTACCGGATGCCAAGAGCTTTCCGAGATTCACGGCGATCAAGCAACCTACAAGGAAATGGGGAGGCAAAACACACACAACACAACAAATATACGACACAAAGACTCAAAAGAAAAAGACACAAAAGAAAATCTTTTTTGGTTTTTTTGTGATTTTTTTCAAATTTTTAGGAATTTTTAAGATTTTTCGAAGAAATTACAAAAATAAAGCTAAGCTAGACTAGAATATCGCTCCCCCACACTTAAACCAAGCCATGTCCTCATGCTCGATCGGTAGTGTGTGGAGACACAAAAAAGATGAGAAAAAGGGAAAATAAAGCTAAAAATCAAAAATGAAAGTGAAGAAAGTGTAGAATGTGTTCGGCCGGGGTGTAATCAAGTCACCAAGGGCCGAGACAAGAAAAGATATGGGTGGGGGAAGAAATAAAAAGAAGAAAATAAAAGGAAATTGGAGGGGAGAGCTAGGTGTAATCAAGTCACATAGCCCTGATTCCGCCCGATTCCGACTAAATTCGACCAAAAAAGGAAATAAAAACAAGGAAAAAGTGAAAAGACTTGTCATTTTGAATTTTTCAAATGATTCTCGATGTAATCACGTCATCGAGAATCGGGAGCAATAATCACAAAGGCCCCGAGGGCCACCACGACACTAAAAGGATAAAAGGAAGGGGACATACAAAGAAAGACTAGTAATAAAAGACGAAAAAGAAAGGAGAGTCGCCTACCAAACGGTTAGCAACTCAATAATCTCCATCGTCTCAATGATCGTTATCGGTACTTTGCTTGTCTTCATCATCGTTATTCCTCTTCTTCCTAAATGTAGTCGCATGGTTGAAGTATCGGACTTGTAATGGTGTAATGAGGTTGGGATTTGAGGGGAAACTCTGTGTATAGTGATGAGAAGTTGAGATGAAGGTGCTTAATTGAAGTACACGGATGAAATGATAGTGGCAAAGGTGAGTAGGGAGGTTGGGATGGGGTATAAAGCGGTGGGGTGGGGCTTAAATGAAGAAAAGAAGGCGAAAACCACCTAAGGTACTCCTTCCCGGTCGGGAACAACTCTTCCCGGTCGGGATCATGCCTTCCCGGTCGGGAAGCTCACCCTTCTCGAGCAGGATGGCCTCACAGTGGGCTGTCATTTAGAGCACAACTCATCTCGGTCGGGAAGACACTTATCTCGAGCGGGATGCTTCTCTAGCTCTTTATTCCCTTTGATTTTACCAAGTCTTCCACCCAAATAATACCTCGGGATCCAAAATCCCGTCCCCAAAGCTTTAACCAAGCTCAAAAACTGACTTCCTCCACCAAGCTTTGAAGCTTCTATCATCCATAACCCTTTCTATTTCTTCATCTTCACTTCAAACCTATCAAGCAAGCTCAAAAACTTCCATCAAAACTCCCTCCCTCACATCACTCAGAAAATTCCAAATTACAAGGATTCCACAAAGACTTACAATTCCTAGAAACCAAACTATCCAATCATACAAATACAAATACAAATACAAAAACTCAAAAGAAGAGAACAAATATATTTACAACATGATATTCTCACCATCTACGCTCCCATAGCCATCAAGGGCTCGGAGAAGCAAGTCAAATGCCCTAGCAACATCTTCATGAAGGCTCATGTGGCCGAGCCAAGCTATCTTCAAGAGCTTCCAAGTCGAAGGCAAGAAGCATGATGGAAGGGGATTTGTCGCGAATCCCAGTCGATCAAAGTAAAAACCAACTAATCCTAAACTTGGGTAGTCGAGGGTAAGTCGGGTCGAATCCACGGGGACGGTCTAGTAAAATAAGAGTCTCGGTCTAGCTAAGGTATTAGTCAAAAGAAGAGAAATTTTGGTTTAAAGAGAGGTCTAACTAATGAGCTAAGCGAATCGAACAAACAAATGAAGACAAATACGATAAAATGGACTAGGGTCAAGGTCAACGAGGTAGTCTCAAGGGAGTTGTCGGAGTTCACAAACGAGTCGATTACAGTCGGTAATTGGGAAGATAAAGGGTCCCTCTCAAGTCTCTATCTACCCGGGACGATCCTAATAACGGGCTCTCGCACTTATTACTAGATCGACCCACCCCAAAGAAAGCTCGACGAAATACGATTCACCCATCGCGTCCAAGACAAGTAAATCATACAAAAATCGCAATCAATGGAGAACACCAACAATAATAGACAAGATAATAAACTCACAACAAAACCCATAATCGAGACAAACCGAGGCTTCCCCGACCCTAGAAATTAACTACTCAAACATGATTAAAAGTAAACTAATTAAGCTACCCATTACTCTAAACATAATATAAAACAATAATAACTAATAAAGATGCAAACTTTAATAAAAATAAAATAAGAGAGAAAGAGTCAAGAAAGTATACCAAACTTGAAGAAATGGAGAATTGCATAAATGGAGAAGGATAGAATGTAGAAGTATTAACTAAGCTAACCAATCTAAATAATCTCCCAAAACACAAGATTAAAACTAAGTGTAATAAAGAAAAATGGAAGAGGGAAAAAAGAAATCCTAAAACTACTGCTACTCTCGCCAATCTCCCCTCTAACTGACTGCACCCCCTACAAAATGAGGGTTTCAAATTATAAATATCTCACAAAACATAGAAAATTACTTAAATGCCCTCAACTTAAATGAAGAAGAAAGAGTAAGAATAAAGACTGTTTTATCATTTGACTTCAAAATAGAAGACAAACAGCTCAATCAAATTAGAACACCACCCCAATTAAATCAATTGAGAGTGAGCGCGGTGGCTGGCAACGGTCACAGTGGCGCGCGAGGGAGGAGTGGTCGGAACATAGAATGGTCGTCGGAGCTGGGCTGGCTGGAGTTGCGACGCGGCGAGGGTGGTCGAGCTTCGCGTGTGGCGCGCCTGGTTGTCGCCGGTGGTGCGCGCAGGGTGGTGAGGCGCCGGTTTCTGGACTGGTGGCCTGAGTTAGTCGAGCACGGTGGCTGGAGGTCGGAGGCGAAGTGGAACAGGGTCGTGAGCAGGGGCGACTCGGTGCTGCTGCTGCTGTTGTCCTGTTGGTCGGAGCTCGACGGAGTAGAGGTCGGCGCACGACGGAGCAAGGGAGGTCGAGTCTGGTGGTTGCTACTGTAGCTCGTCGGAGTTGTAGAGCGGTGAACGGAACTGGGCCGTCGGAGTTGTTCGCCCGAGATGGTGGGCTGGAGTTGGTCGAGCTTGTCGTCGGAGTTGGAGGCATCGACAATGGTGGTCGGAGCTTGGGTCGGAGCAGAGGAGGTTCGTGGTGCGGTGGAGCTGGCGGCCGGAATCTGGGCCGAAGTGGAGTCAGAAGATGATGGTGGTGGTGATATATGATGGTGATGATGGAAGTTGATGGTGCCATGGTGGTGTTGATTGCAGGGGGAATCGAAGAGGATGAGGTGAAGGAGAGCAGGAGAGTTGAAGTGGGTCAAAGGTCCACTTGACCTTTGACTACTTTTCTTTAAGTTTGATCCGTCTCGATACGTCTTGTTTCGTCTTGACTCGTTTCCTTCCGTCTTTCTCGGCTACTCCCGCTTCAAGTCCTACAAAATAAAACTAACAAATAGTAGTACCAATTTCTCGAAATATAACATTATAAACATACAGCTACGATAAATATACTATTTTACTAATTAAGTACTAAAATGAGCTTTAATAACGGTTAAGCACGTAAAATCGACCCGAATAAGTAAATAAATGTGGGTAAAATAATAACTAAAATGACGTTTATCAAAGCAATCATCTAATCCATTATGCTCAGATTTCTTGTGATCTCCCGTGTCTTTCCAACCAACATAGCAACGATTCTTATGATCATCCGGTAGGTATAGTGGTCTAAAGTCATGCTTGGCGTTATGGTTTGGGAGATCACACCCTAAGGGTGTTGCTTCTTCTACGGGGTCAAGGGTGAAATTCTTTTCCGCCGCCCGACAAGGATCCACTTCATCAACCATCTTACAAGACAAGGGACTCAAAATTGAGTGCAACAAAGGAGGTGAAGGCATCAAGTTTTCTTCATTGGAGGCTCTAGAGGAGACCTCATCGTTGTCCTTACTAGAATTCTCACCATGAGGAAATTCAAGGCCTTTGATGGCGGCCTCAATTTCTTCGACAGTTTGGTCTAGCATAACATCTCCAAATCCCCCAATTGGCTCCTCCAATTTCCCATTCAAGGCAAGTTCTAAGGCATCTATCTCTTTCTCCCAAATATTACCTTCATTTTCACTCACCTTGTCAAGTTGGCCTAGAGGAGTCTTCTCTTCACTTGGCTTTGGATTGTCAAGATCCGGTTCATCACGAAGAAAATCATACAAATCCAATTTAATAGCCAATACATTGGCTTCCCAAGAGTTACTTTGGGAATCATGTTCAATTTCCTCCTCATGATCAACCCTTGAAGCTTCAACTTCCTCCATTATTCTCATAGCTTCACCATCCAAGCAACTCTCAACAATGATCTCTTGGTTGACCTTCCCTTCTTCATTCGTGGCTTCATAATCGGTTTGATTGCCTTGTGGAGACAACCGATATTCTTGCCCAAATGAATCTTCCTCAACAAGTTGCGGAGCTCGAGTGGTCAACATCGTGTAACGAGCCATAAGTGCATTAATTCGAGCACGTTGCACCTCTTTTTGGGCTATGAACTCCTCTTGGTCCCTTTTCATTTGAATCATCATCTCTTGTTGACTCTTTTGCATTTGAATCATCATCTCTTGTTGATTCTTTCGCATTCGAATCATCATTTGACAAAGCTCAAAGTTGGGGATTTTTGGTTGTGGGTTGTGTGAAGGTATTTGGTAGTTGTTAGGATTTTGGAATGATCCTTGACAACTTTCATCGTAGCCATATGAAGGGGGTTCATAAGATTGTTGATGAGATTGACATGGTTGGTAAAATTGTGGCTCTCGGTAATTTGCCCCATGATTGTCCCATGATGATTGATAGTAACTTGGATGCATAACGTTGCCTTGATACATTGAATGAACTAGAAGCACTTGAGCAAACGTTAGAAGCCTAGTGCTTTTGAGGCACTAGGACGAGAAATAAGCACACAAGAAGTAAAAACTGTAACACCCGCTAATTTTCTAGGCGTTGTTATCTATTCTGTTATGACTCCGTCATGACTCTGTGATTTTTTTTCTGCCTTCAGTATCCTTCATTTTCAAACTTCATAATATTTTCGAGTCAAATATTATTTATTTTCATTAAAATATTTTAAATATTTTATTTTCCTATAATAAATCTATTTATTAAATTTTTCGTCGCAAACTATTTATTTAATTCACAAAGAATCTCATTTTTATACGAACTATCATTTTAAGCTTGGATTTGGGTTATTTATTTTTCTAAAAGGACCCAAATACGTTTATATAATATTTCTAACTAAGAAAATATTTTTATTTGTGAAAATCTATCATTTAATGATTCTATTACGAAGTTTCGTAATTAATTGATTTCTTACGCGAGATTTACTCAAATTGCTTTGAAATGCCTTTAATAATTTTACGATCCTTATTTTTATCGACTTATGACTTATTTTGGACTCACCTTGAATCATTTGGACCGTGACCCTTGTCACACACCACCATTACACTTTCTTTTATAAACATTTCATTTTATAAAATGATTAAAGGATTAAGATATTTTCTTCTCATCCATTAAATTTGATGACTCATGTATAGACTTTTCACTCTCTTATTCATTCATTTTGGCCATGTGTTTTAGTGGTACATCCACCTTGTTTTTATCATTTTTATAAGTCACATTCATTCATAAACTCTTCATTAGTTTCATTCATTCAACCACTAAATAATATTCAAGGCAAAAACTCTCCCTTTTCCTCTCATTTTCTCATCTTGGCTGATATTTTCCAGCACCCTTTCCAGCAAGATTTAGTCTCTAATCGAGTCTCGATCGTATCGTTTTCATCTCCTAAATAATCGTCATTCCGATCCCTTCGTTAAGGTAATAATCGATGTTGTTTTCGATCGTTATTTGCCTTGATTTTCTTAGTTTTCTCATGGTATTTTTCCACCATGTTTTTCTTGTGTTGAAGGATTTTTGAATGATCCCGAAGCCGACGAATTTATAATCGACTCGAATTTGGGTTAGAGGTAACGTCGATGTTACTCGGTATTTCATGATTTTAATTGTGTATTTGCATGTATAATTTTTATATTTTATTTTTGACAATATATGTATGTCATATAATCTGGAAAATTTTTAAAAGTTTAAAATTTGCATGTTTTGATATTTTTATCGCTTTTACGAGATTAACGATTAAATCGTCATATTAATTTGTAAAATCGTAATATCCGGCCTAACATGTTATATATATTTATATTCTGTAAAAATTATTTTTTGATGATTTTTAATAATTTATTATTTTTCTGATATTTTAGTTATCGATTATTGAATTATTTCCGTTTACGGACAAAAATGATTAAAAGCCGATTTTTAGTTCTAGTACTTAAACACTTTATTTTAATCTGATTTTTGACGTGGTGAAACTTTCTGATGAAATATAATTTTCTGAAGTTTTTCGTAATTTTTTGGAATTTTTAAGTGGATAAATTAAATAATCACTTTAAATCATCGTTTATCGTTAAAACCGCGTTTGTCGTTTAAATTCTCGATTTTTGGTCTTTTGATTTAATCTGGAAAAAATTATGATTCTGATGATTTCATAATAAAATGTATTTTTATGATTTTTACTGCTTTAATAAAATGTTACGAACGATAAGTTTTATTAATGGAATCGTTAATTGTGAAAACGGGTTTAAAATACGGTTTTAACGGGGTTTATTAAATCTGGAATTTTTGGAAATTTGGAAAAATAGTATTTTCTGGAAAATCATGATTTTTAAGTTTAATAATAATTTTTGGATATTAATACTTAAATCGTTTTGTAATTACTATTTTTATTAATCGTTATTGTCGAGATTAGACGATTAACGAGAAAACGCTTTAAAAACCGAGTTTTAGGATTCTGGAAAATTTTCTTTTCTTGACAGAATGTCCATAAATATATTTTAACTATTTTATGTAGGTTTTGTACTATTTATTAAAGTCTTTAATTAATAAGTATTGATTTTTGGACAAACTACGATTTATCGTTAAAATGCTTCGTCTTACCAAAAAGATTTATTTTTCCAGCTATTTTGAAAACATTTAAATCTGAAACTTTAAGAGTTAAATCATCCGTTAACATATTCTAAATATATTCAATGGTTTAATTAAATAAAAGACGTTAAAAGATTTAATTTGACATTTGCCGTAAAATCCTATTTGTAATCGTATTGTCGTAACTAATAATAATTAGTGAATTTTAGCTTTGTAAATTTTGAAAACACCCTGATTAGGATTATTAAAATGTTTAAGACATTTTTAATCATTTTATACACTTGTACGATATTTCAATAATTTCATAAACTCAAATGTTCTTACTTTAATAATTAATATCATGAAGGCCGAAAGTATTAGTTTTATAAATCTATATCGTTTACTAAAAATGTGGTATTAGTATGAACTAATATTTTCACTATTTTGATATAATACTATTTTTATTAGAGTTTCTAAAAATAGAAGTTTTCTAAAATAGAAAGTTTCATCTTTTAGAATATAAATGTTTACTTCTTTTATCCTCATATTATTTATATTGATTATATCTTTTGAATATCGATAATGGCTTTGTTTTGGAGTTATGGAATAAGGACAAGTGTGAAGTTAGAGTAATATATTCTAGGGTTTACGGTTTTGCCATCAACTATAAGGCTAGTGTATCAGGAATCTGTACATTGGTTGTTGAACCGGGTGACAGGTATCCCGGGAGTTGTGTACATTTTGACCTTAAGCTTAGGCCTCGCGGTAAGTCGCCGTCATAAGTTGAACTGGGTGACAGGTAATCCCAGGAGGGGTGTGCATTATCTTAAACTAGGGTCACGCATTTATAAGTCGCCGCTCTATTATGGTTGAGTAGCCTAGTTAGAGACCGAAGTTTAATTTGTTTGAACTAAGTTCTCGAAGCTAGTTTTTAGTATTCTCCTAGTGAAAGTCTAGCCGTCTACACTACTCCTATCCATAACGCCATTTTGAATATTTTTATTATTATCGATATAATTTGGTTGCAGGTTGGCAAACGTTTTATGTTTTCTTCGAAATACTCATTTTTATTATATTGTTTTGATACGTGAAGTTTTTCACTGAAAGTTTATTTTTATTATAATGTGTTTTACTGTTTTCCATTTTTACTATTTTTCTATAATAGTAATTACAGTTTTAAAATCCTGTTATAAGGCTGGGAGAACGTTGACGTTGCTCCCCACTGATTGTGGTTGTTATGTTTTTAACATGGCAGGTATATGTGTTTTTCTTCGGGTGGGCTAGCGAGCAGTTATGGATCCTGCTTGTTTTAATCAGATCACTATATTATGGATTGTTAAAACCCTTTTTATGGATTTTATTTTTTTTTATTTTTTTTTGTAGCCATTTTTTTATTTTATGGCTTATGTATTGACTTACCATTTTTATTTAATCAAGGCATATCTACCGTGTGTTATAATCCCACTTCTACAGTGTTTCCGCCATTGTATTGCGTTATAATTTCTAGGGGATTACAAAAACGGAGATACACAAGGAGAAGAAAACACAAAAATCAAGAACCAAGTCTAAAACTAAGCACACAAGAGTTTAAACTACGCCGTCCCCGGCAACGGCGCCAATTTGACGGGAGGTGTTTGTCGTCTATCCCACCGTTCAAAATAATAACCAACGAACCTAAGATAGGTAGCTAGGGTAAGTCGGGTCGAGATCCTCAGGGACGGAAAATGGGTTTAGACTAAGGTGAGCTACAATTCTGGACTAGGTCAAGACAAACTAAACTAGGGTGATGGCTAAAGTGAACTAATGACTAAGCTAAGGTCTAAAACACGAAGTAAAAGGCAAAACAAACAACTAATGACAAAGGGAAGCTAAGTAAATCAATAAGAAGAAAACTAAGGCTAGGTCGGGTTCATGGATGCCAAAGAGATCAAAAGAAGGAAACGAGGGTGCTAGCATGTTTTCGTAGCCTAGGTTACATTCGGGCTCTCGCTACTTAAACGACCTAGGGGCCTTCTCACCACGCTCTCGCTACTAGTGGAGGAACCAAACCTATCAACCAAACAAGAACATGCAAGAGAAGAGGCAAGAAAAATAAGGAATGATCGTTTCAAGTCTCACAAGCATTTCATCGAACATGTAGAGTGCAAGGCAATAGGAAACAACAAAAACAACATCAAACACCACCAATTTCCACCCTAATAACTCATAATCAACACCCAATCCCCCTACTAACCCTAGCAAGGGAATCTACTTACTCATTTTCAAGATGACAACCACAACACACATCACAAAACAAGCATAACAATGGAGGTTCATGATATGAGATTGAGTATTATCAAACAAGAACATAAACAAGAGAAAACTAAAGTAAAGAAGATTAAAGAAAAGAGAAATTATACCAAACACAAATGAAAGGCAAAAGATTGAATCTTGTATAAAATCAACCCAAGAAGTATCTTCAATGTTGTCAATAAAGAAGAATTCTTCAATAGATCTTCAATTACACAAGAACTAACTAGGATCAAACTAAGATTAAGGAGTAATTAAGCAGAGATTAAGCTAATCTACACTAATCTAAGCTATTCTAACCTAAAGTAGTCTAGGGTTTAGTGAATGTAGGGTAATGTAAAAGTCATCCCTTAAAACAATACAATAGGGGGGTATATATAGGGTTCTATAAGCAAAGGGAGGCGAAAGAATGAAAACGAGGCTGATCTGGGTCCTTCCCGGCCGAGAAGGAAGTGATCCCGGTCGGGAAGGAGTGGTCTCGGTCGGTAAGGTTGTGATCCCGGCCGGGATCATCCTCCAGTAGGCCGTCCTTTCTCGTCTTCTCGTCCCGGTTGAGATGGGTCCTTTCCGGGCGTGATGGGTCCTTATTTACTCTTCCTAGGCTTCTTATTGATGCTCGGTGCTCGGGATATCATCAAGTGGGCTCCATGGGACTCAGGATCGAGTCTAAGCCACCGAGTCGTCATCGCTTCTCATCATCGAAACCGCTCTAAAGAGCGATTCCACAAGAGAAAACGGGACCAAACACGAGAATAAACAACACAAAACACACTTATCAAAGGCCGCAAAGGAGAAAGGGAAACATGTGGTTGTGGAAGAGGTTGAGGACCCTAGGCCTAAGGGGAAACACAATTCAAGAGCAGAAGAATGCTCTGATCCCATTGTCCCCATTATTGATGAGCTCTTTGAAACTCAAGAAGGCTGGGTTGACTCCCTCACAAAAAACATGAAGGTCCAGAAATCATGGCTCAAATCTAATCAGGAGCTGCTGGAGAACCTGTCCAGGGTTCAAGTTCCAGAAATCCGCCAGATTATTATGTCCCCACTAGAAGGATACCATTCTGGTATGCTCAAGAAGATGGAATACTTTCAAGAACAGTTTCCTACATTGGGAAGAGTATCCAACATTCTAAGAGAGATGGTTAAGGAGGTTGACAAGAAGGTTGACAATCTAATGGTGAAGGTTGTCGATTTGCTGCAGAATTCCACTAACCATGCAATGGCAAGCTCACGTGAAACTCACATCCTTTGCCACCAGATCCTCTCCCGCCTCCATGGACCTGCACCACCACCACCTCCACATCATGTTGATGTGTGCTACATTTAGACCGTTTTTCCTCCCATTTAGACTCGTTTTTCCCTCGTTTTGCGAGATTAGAGTGCAATTATCGCCTTATTTTGAGTCTTTCTCGCATTAACATCCCTCTTGTGCGTTTTACGTGTTTTTGGTAGTTTTTTTGTCAATTTTGATAGGATTTGACACCGAAAGCATGATCGAGCTTCCACGAGCACAAGAGAGGGGAATACCATCCGAAGAGCCAAGCACTAAACTTAAAGTTCAAGCAATCCGATCAATTGACGAAGAAAGAAACCAGAAACGAGGGCTGGAAATCATTAGATGAAGTTTCACCCGATGAAATATCACCGGGCGAAGTTTTGCCCAACGACATTTCTACCTCCCTGAAGATCTTCGAGAAACGTTCACCACCGGGCGAAATGATCGGGCGAAACTTTCACCACCGGGTTAAGTTTCGCCCGACGATAAAGGAGCCCCGAAATGTGCAAATGAGAAAGAGTTTCACCGGGTGAAACCACCAGGTGAAGTTTCACCCAGCGGTACTAGCTCGATTGACAGCCTTTAATCGCAGGGTAAAGTTTTGCCATATGAGGATGCATAGAGTGAAAGTCTCATTAAGGAATGAGGATTGGATTTGGGCTTAACTTATATAACCCACTAAGAGCTATGTATAAATACTTAACCCTAGATTTCATCTTGGGACAATCTCTATTAGCTTCTTTATCATCTTTTTAGAAGGCCTCATTAGTTAGATCTCCATTTTAGTAGTAGCTTTCATTAGACAAAAACTTCATTAGAATTACCATCTTTTCTTAGTTCATCTTCATCTTCTTAGTTTTTAGTTGTTTTATCAAATAGATTATTATCTTTTGTAGTAGATCAAGACTACTCTTTTAATTATGTTAATCTTCCATTTTTGCAATCAAGCTTCTATCTTTGTTGAAGATTTGGGTTTATTTGAAGATTAAAGGGGTTTTGCAAGGATTTAGTGACAATATTCTTGTTCTTCTTCTTCAAGCTTCATATTTATGTTAATCTTCATCTTCTTCCTTTGAGTTTTCTCTTCCATAGTTGGTACCTTCATTCCTCTCTCTCTCCTTCTTAATTAGTTTCCTCTTTAGTTTCTTTTTACTCTATTGTTTGCATTTGTTTTCCTTGTGTTTAAATTGTGTAAATCTCCATTATTGCTATTTCCTTGTTTTTGTCTCTCCTTTGTTTATTCCCATCATTTTAATTTCTAGTATTTGTGTTCCTTTCTTATTTTGCCTTGTTGACTTGTTTATTCCTTTCTTGATTGTTGTTTTGTTAGTGTTTTTCCTCATTATTGTGTTAGATTACTTTTCATTCCTCTTGATCAATATGCATTACATTTCTCTTAGCCTCCTTGTTATTTATTTTGTTATGTCGATTATGACCAGTGAGTAGATTTTAGTTAGGGGGTTAGGGGAGGAGGAACTTTAGATTTGGATCTTGATTTTATGGGGATTATTACACTTTGTGGCGATTTGTCTTGCACGAGATTGTTGTGTTCTTGTTGACTTAGCCTGATCAACTAGGTTACCTTTGACTCACTCGAACCAATATGGGGAAACTTGGGGTTTGGGTAATCTTGTCTTGAGACCTAAGCTTCCTCGTCGCAAAAGCGGGTTTAGGCTAGGTTGGGTAGGGAAACCGAAAGATGGATCCTCCCTTTATCGACCTTGTGATGATTTTTGTGATTCCCGTGTCCTTATCTTTAGTTTCGACTTCCCGACTCCCCCTAACGCCTTTCTTTATCATTGTTTCTCGTTTCTAGTTATTTAATTCGTTCAATTAGTTTACTCTACCTTGTCCCAAACCCCCTTTTTAGACCCCTATCGCAATTACTCCTAGACTTGACCGACTTCAATTCACCGTCTCCCTGAGGTTCGACTCCGACTTACCACTGCTATATAGTAGCTAGTTGAGACTATAAATATTGTTTGCATGCGTGTCAGCGACAGCGCGCATCACATGTCCTTCCTTAAATCTTGCCCTCTTTTATAAACAGTGCCTTATGTTTTGGCAACCATAATTTGAATTCTTATTCGATTTGTGTGGACATGCCATAGGTCCACCCCGACGCGGCGAAGCGCGGGTTTTGGGGAGGCGATAGAATTTCCATATGAGATGGATCGAATAGAATTTTAAATCGAAGTAGGAGTCGCCACCGAATTTTATGGTTATTCGGAACCATTCGAACCCACTCTATGTCGTAGTGGGCCATACTTAAAGCCTGGCCCATTTCCGATGTCAGAGTTTATCGGGTTCGTCCCTTAGCATTTCGATACCGATGCCGACTGGGCGGTTAATCGTATATTGAATGACTCTCGTTGCCAATGGTTTCGGACATCCGAAAACCACGGTTCTGAGTAAGGGGTGAGGGTACGTGTTGGGAAGTTCAGCGAGAACACCCAACCCCGCCCGCACTTAGTGGCCTTTACTAGGATATCGTTCGGTTTTGTGTACACGCGTTAGTTCGACGATGAAATGATATGCAGAGATTATTTTCCTAAGACATGTGAGGAAAAATAAACAAATGGGTTGCTAAGTCGTTTAATGCATGTTAAACTAATAACGTCAAAGTTATTTTAGCATGTGAGTTCGTTTTAGTCTAATAAAACGATAAAAAGAAAATATGAGAATAAAATGCTACAAACACGAGAAAACGGGTTAGTAACGATGAATAATATATGAAATCGAGAAAATAAAAATTAATCGAAATCTGAACAATATTGTTAAAACGTTGTTTTGTATAAAAAAACGAAGTTCGAAAAAGAATAAAAAACGAGAAAGACGCATGTGGGCAGTCAGCCGCGCGACTCGCCCGAGACTCAGGCGGGTCGCGTGGCGGCCTGATTTCGACGACGGTTTTCGGAATTTTTTTTAATTAAATCGCGTACGAATATCGCATAATTCGTACTCGACTTAATATTCTCGATATTCGTTATATTCGATGGTCGATTATGAGATCAATATCGAATATTTGGAATAGTTTTGGAAAAGATATAAATTTAGAAATCGTTTCGAAAAAAACAAAAAAAAGGTACCGGGTTACACACTCGTGCGCGAGTCGCCTGGACCGGGCGCGACTCGCGTACGGGTCTGTCCATTTTTATTTTTGTTCGAAAATCGTTAATTTCATAAATCGCGTATAAATATGGATTAATTTATACTCGGTTTATATTTTCGATATTCGTCGTATTCGATATTCGATTATGAGATCGATATCGAATAGTCGGAATGACTTTAGAAAAGGTTTTGAAAAAGTTTGTTTTTGAACGAAAAGTTAAAAAAAAAAAGATTTTGAACGAAAAGTTAAAAAAAGGAGTTTGAAAAAATATAACGATGTCGTCGAAAACTTAATATAATTCTTGTGAATACGATATTCGATTATATAGAATCGATATCATATTTTAAGAATATTCGATATATGAAAATAGTTTTTAGTAGTATCGATATTAGAAAAAGATAAAAAAAGAGACCGACGAGACCCGTAAAAAAAACGAGAAGAAGAGAAGAGAAAAGAGAAGAGTCGGGTTTGATTTACACCCTCAACCTACATGCTTTGTGTTCTCGGTATAAGGCTCGTCGGACGGTGGCTTAGGCACGGGAGCGTCGAGATGATGCGGGTGAGTTAAGGTGTCGGTTTTTGGGGTGTTTTTGTGTGTATGCGAGGCGTGGGTTCGGCCGGGTGACGGGATGGATTCGTCGGCTTTTTTTTGGATTCCTTCGGATGCGGATCTCGAGATTGTTTTCTGCTATAATAATCGTGTATAAGTTGCTGAAATATTGTGTCTTCAAACTATTTTTTTTTCGGTATTTTTTGATGTATTATCGATCGTTTATTGTGTTGGACGGGAGGTCCTATTTATAGGGAGTTTCCGACCTTGGTTTAGGAGAGTTTGAATACCGCTTAGGATAGGAAACGTAGGAGTTTGAGGGAAATAAGAATTCCGCTTTCTTGGCCAAGAAGAAAGGGAAACACGGCTGACTTGAAGGTGTATTGGCCGAGTGTTTTACACTCGGTCAAGTGTTCGAATCGGTTTTTGAATAGAATTCCTGTTCGAGCTAGAATTACCGCTTGAGTAAGAAGCTGAGAAGAACGAGAATTCCGTTTTCTTGTAAGAGAAGAAAAGAGGAAAAACCGGCTGACTTGGGTATTACTCGGCCGAGTGTTTGCACTCGGTTGAGTGTCTGAGTCGGTTCTCGGATAGGATTCCTACTCGAGATCGAATTCTACCTTAAACGGAATTGTTTATTATTTTGTATGGCTGATTTTTGTAGTATCCGAATTCAAACCGGACTGGTAGGGTGTCACGGCAGATTTTATGCCTCAAAAAATATCTTTGACCGGGTTTTGACTCGGTCGCTAAAAGACGATTTTACCCCTGGTGACGGTTTCGACCCAAATTAGTGTTATTTGACTCGAAATGACCCACTGGGCCTGGATTTGAGGTTGGTTTTGTGAGATTTGTACTCCTTAAAATGTCTAAACCAAATGTCCATGATTACAAGCCCATATCCGAGTCTATCAAAGCACGTTTACGTCCTATCATCATCGGGTGTTTGGCGGAAACTACTATAGACACCTGGCGGTCAAAATGTGGGTGTCTACAGAGCCCCCACTCTGACTGAGGCTTGGACAAGGCAAAAGTCAGAGTAGCTACCAGGTAAATCAAGGATTAAAACCTGGCAGACTTTCGATCGGGTCGTTTAGGGTCCATTAGACCTGCGTGAAGGGCTCGCCAGCCATAGAAATAGAAATCATACCTGGGTTGATGCTGATAATGTCGCGGGAGCTTGCCTAGGAAGCTATGGGTATACCTGTTTGCAGATATATCCTGTCTTGGAATTGCGCGGGAGCTTGCCTTGGAAGCTGAGAAGTTGCCTGAGCTTTTCCACTGGGGAACTTAGAATTTCTGGGAGTCTTGGGTGTACCTGTATGCTGACATAATTTGTATGTAACATTTTAGGCGAAACACTGACTCATGCTGGGGAAGAAATGATGATTTTTTCGAAAAATTTTGAAAAGAAAAAGGCTGAATTTTTTTTTTTGGAAGTTTGGAAATAAGGATGCTTGGGATGACTTTGATTCCTAATCGGATTCTGACACGGATTCCTAGAATTTCCTGGTTAGGCCTGTATGCTCAGGTGAAGTAGGGGAAGTGGTAAAAACCCTATTCATGTGATGACTAGGAAGAGGGATATTCCCTATTATAAATAGAGGGCTTTGGCTTCTTATTTTTCATATTCCCACCCAAATCTTTTCTTCTATCTCGAAATCCCTTAGACTTTTTAGGATAAAATAAAAGAAACTATTCTTGCGATGGGTATTGACCATTTGACCGCGATGCTTCATGCGTGGGCCCAGGATTTTCGAGATGAAGACAGAGTCCAGTTAACTCAAATGGGAATTGTGGCTTTATTCCCACTTCAACGACTTAAGGTAGATTCGCACTTCCTTGATGCTTGTTTATCCTTTTGGGATACTACCTTTCATATCTTTGCATTTCCTCGAGGAGAAATATGTCCTCTTCCTGAAGAGATAGCAGCTATTGGCGGGTGGTGCCCTAATGCTCGTCCTGCTATTCCCCCATTTTATCCTGACCCAAGGAGGAGGTTGAGGGATTTTCTAGGCTTGTCGCTTGCTGAGACAGCTCGTATGGTGAAGGGAAATTCAGTTTCCTTATTTGACTTGGCTGATAAATTTATGAACCCGGTTGGTGAAAGAATTACTTCTACCCATAGGCGTAGGGCATTTGCCTTTTGTATGCTGCATAGATATGCCTTCGAAGGTCGAATGGATGCTGACTCATGCTTAGGTGAGATCAGGCTGATCAGTATAGTTGACCAAATGGAGACGGGTCACAGCCCAGCTTGGCTGATAACTGGGGAGATTATTATGGGTCTTGACGCTAGGAGACTCGAACCAAGTCAGCAATTGACAGGGAGCATCCGTCTTTTGCAGGTATTTAATCGTTTTCTTCGAACAATTGCCCGATTTCCCGATTTTTGCGGTAATCCCGAATTTTCTCGGATTTTTCCGGATTTTTTGAAATTTTTGATTTTTGCCGAAATTTTCGAATTTTTTTCCAATTTTTACGAAAATTTTAATTTTTCCGATTTTTCGAATTTTACGAATTTTTCGAATTTTTTTTTTTTAATTTTTTTTTTCTCGATAGTTTTTGACTTTTCGAAAATTTTGCAGATCTGGTTATCCGAGCGTCTGTCGATTATAGAGCCCCCGGTAAACATACCCAAATATCGTAGTAGTCAGATCGGTTCAAGGTCTCGCCGAATTAGATCAAGTCATCTAATAACTCAAAAATATTGGGATGAAGAGCTAACGTTCCACGGTGGGCCTTTGATCAGATGGAACGTCATCTGGTGGTTCCTTTCGAGGCTGACAGGATTAGCTAGGAGAGACAAGGCCCGTTATCTGGTGATTTTGTCTTTGGACTGGACTGTCCATATCTATCCGGACCGTATCCTAAGACAGTTTGGTTCGTTTCAGGAGATCCCTGAGACTGAGGCAATTATTAGCGTTTCGATCCAATTGACGGACGCTATGTGTGACACGTGGCTACAACGATGGTTCACCCGTGTCATATGGACTATACCTCGCCCTTGTCAAACCACTTGGGTTTCTGAATCCTATCGAAAATGGACTTCTGAAGAATCCCAGGAGGCCCGTAAAGCTTTGAAGACCGAAGAAGCTCTTGACTTGGCCCGCCGAGAATCGGCCAAAAATAACAGGCGGTTCTTCGAGGAGACTCCCATTACCTTTGTTGAGCCAGGGTCGGATTCTAAGTCAAAATCTAAGACTCAGACTAATGAGACTGGTGCTAGCGATTTGGAGGGAAGACTCGGACTGAGGCTGGCGGTCCGAGACAGGCTAGGCCCACGTGACAACGAGGTGACCGGGGGGTCGAGTTTGAAGAAACGAGCCCGGGTTAAAGAGGTTCCCTTGGTGATTAGGGAGCGTTCCCCTCCACCTCGACGCCGATGGACCGAAAAGGAGGCTAAGGGCAAAGGAAAGGGAAAAATGCCCTAGTTTTTTATTATTTAAGTATTAGTATTATTTTTTGTGATGTTTTTTTTTGATTTTTTGTAATTTTATTATTATTATTTTCTTGAAATAAAGAAAGGTTTATTAAAGAACCGTTCCTGTTTTTCTTTTCTCGATTGCAGCGGTTGTGCCCTTTTGAGAGGCTGCCTACGTATCCATAATAAATGGAATCAAACCAAACGTAGTTCAAACTGAATTAAATTGCAATTTCGAAATACATCAAGACTATTGGTTCAAGATGTTTGAAACAGTAGAATGAATAATTCTAGCTTTTGACTTGTCTTTAAAAGTTTGAAGAAAATGTTTTTAATAAACTTTTTGCAAATGACATTGAGAAAGGTGGGTTAAGGGTAGTAGCGCTTCAGCTGGTCCAGGTTAGTTGGGTTGACAAACTCGTTCCCGTCCAGATCCGTTAGCATTACCGCTCCACCTGATAGAATCTTCTTTACCAGATATGGCCCAGCCCAGTTATTTGAATTTTCCCCTTGGGTCTACTGGTAATAAAGCTCGAACTGACTTGAGAACCAAATCTCCCTCTTTGATGTTTCTGGGCCTCACCCTTTTGTTGAAAGCCCGCTAGATTCTCTTCTGATAGATTTGAATATTATTGAGGGCACGAGATCGTCGTTCATCTAAAAGGACTAGCGAGTCATATCGTGCTCGAACCCAATCAGCTTCAGGTACTTGACTCTCAAGTAGGATTCTGAGCGATGGTACTTCTAACTCAACGGGTTGGACTGCTTCCATGTCGTATGTAAGGTAATACGGTGTTGCCCCGGTCGCAGTACGAATCGAGGTCCGATATCCCCCAAAGTGCAAATGGTATTTTGTCGGGCCAGTCTCGGTAATTATCAACCATCTTTTTGAGTATGGTGACAATTGTTTTATTAGCCGCTTCTACCGCTCCATTGGTTTGGGGTCGGTAGGGTGAAGAAGTATGCCTTTGAATTTTGTACTTGGTCAGCAAGGCTGCTGTTTCGGCTTGAAAATGGGTCCCGTGGTCACTAATGAATTCATGAGGGATCCCATACCGGCATATTATCTTATTTTGAATGAATTTGGCAACGTGGCTGGCGTTGAGGATACGGTAGGATTCAGCTTCGACCCATTTGGTGAAATAGTCGATTGCTACCAAAATGAAGCAGTGTCCTCCGGTTCCCGAGGGGCTTATCTTCCCAATTATGTCGATTCCCCATGTTGAAAATGGCCATGGTGATGTCATGGTGTATAGCAAGGATGGTGGCATATGCTGCACATTGGCGAAAATTTGACAGTTATGGCAATGTCTAACATATTGTTGACAGTCAGTTTCCATGTTATTCCAGTAGTAACCGAGCCTCATGATTTTTCGGACTAACATTTGGGCATTCATGTGTGGACCGCATTCGCCATCATGTACTTCAGCCATAACTTTTTCGGCGTTGGTTTTGTCGACACATCGAAGGAGAGCCCCCTGTGCTGTCTTTTTGTAAAGTTGCCCATCGTCGGTGCAGATGAAATGGGTTGCCAGTCTTCGCAGGGCCTTTTTGGCTCGGTTGTCAGCTCCGGGTGGATATTCCCCGGTTGCTAGGTATGTCAACACGGCTTGATACTACGGCTCGGGATCGGGTATCTCGACCTCTTCGATGTCGTGGATATATGCTGGCTCGGATCGTCTTTCGACACATATTGGCATACTGGTCATATGGTCGGGAATATTTAGTAAAGATGCCAGCTTTGAAAGTGCATCTGCGAATTGGTTTTCTTCCCGGGGTAGGTATATATACTCTACCTTGTGGAATTGTTTCTCGAGATCCCGTACTCGTGCCTGGTAGGCCACGAGATTAGCATTTCGAGTCTTCCATTTTTGGAGCGCTTGATTAATGACCAGAGATGAATCACCGTGTACTCGGAGGTTTGTGACCCCTAAGTCGGCGGCGGCTTGTAGCCCGTGGATACACGCTTCATACTCAGCGGCGTTGTTAGTGACGTCAAAGTCTAGTTTGATTGATACGGGGGTATGTTCCCCTTTTGGTGAGATTAGGAGGATCCCGACTCCAAACCCTCGGAAATTGGATGCCCCGTCAAAGTACAAGTCCCATGCTTCGGTATCAGTGTGGAAAATGTCTTCGTCTGGGAAGGACCAAGTGTCGGTGTGTCCTTCTTCGGTTACGGGACTGTCAGCGAGAAATTCGGCTACTACTCGTCCTTTGATGGCTTTCAGTGGTACGAATTTTAGGTCGAATTCTGCCAACATCAGAGTCCATCTTGATATCCTGCCGTTGAGGATGGGCTTCTCGAAGAGGTATTTGATTGGATCCATTCTGGATAATACTTGTACCTCCTAACTGAGCATGTAATGTCGGAGCTTTTTAGTGGCCCAGACCAAAGCTAAACATGTCTTTTCGAGCATGGTGTACTTACACTCGTACTCTAAAAACTTCTTGCTGATGTAGTATATGGCTCGTTCTTCGGAGTTGACCGTTTGAGCTAGCATAGCCCCCATGGCTGTCTCTGTCGTAGTTAGGTACAGTGACAAAGGCAAACCGTGCTGAGGTGGCATTAGGACTGATGGTGAGGCCAAAATCTCTTTGATTCTATCGAAGGCTGTTTGACATTTATCATCCCATAGTAACCGTTCTCCTATTTTCAGTTTTTTGAAGATCGGTTCACACACCATGGTTAGCTTTGAGATGAACCTACTGATGTATTGGACTTTTCCGAGAAACCCTCTTATCTCTTTTTCGGTTTTAGGGGGCTGCATCTCGGTGATGGCCTTGATTTTGGCTGGATCGACCTCGATACCTCGTTGGCTGACGATATGACCCAGTAATTTGCTAGATGTTACCCCGAAACTGCATTTCTGAGGGTTTAGTCTCATGTTGTATTTGCGTAGTCGGGTGAAGAACTTTCTCAGGGCGGTGATGTGACCGTCCCTGTCTTTGGATTTGACGATCATGTCGTCCACGTAGACTTCCACTTCCTTATGCATCATGTCATGCAATAAAGTTGTGGCGGTTCATTGGTAAGTGGCCCCGGCATTGATGAGACCGAACGGCATAACAGTATAGCAATAAGTACCCCAAGGTGTAATGAAGGTGGTCTTATCCATATCTTCTTCTGCCATTTTTATCTGATTATACCCCGCATACCCGTCCATAAATGATAGAAGGGCATGATCCGCTGTGTTGTCCACCAGTATATCGATGTGTGGCAACGGGAAATCGTCTTTCGGGCTTGCTTTGTTAAGATCCCGAAAGTCTACACAGACACGAACCTTACCATCCTTTTTAGGGACTGGTACGATGTTCGCAACCCAATCTGGATACTCGGAGACTCGTATGAACCCAGCCTTGAATTGTTTATCAACTTCCTCCTTGACTTTGAGGGACCATTCGGGCCTCATGCGTCGGAGTTTTTGTTTAACCGGCTTGAACCCTTCCTTGATCGGTATATGGTGCTCGGCTATTTCGCGGTCGATTCCCGGCATGTCCTTGTAGGACCATGCGAAGACGTCTTTGAATTCTTGAAGGAGAATTATGAATTGTTGTTTCTCCTCGGGATCTAAGGATAGCCCTATCTTAAGTATCTGAGGCTCTAAGGTTGTTCCCACGTTGATGGATTCGGTTTCTTCGATTACCGGATTGCGGGATTCCCTTTGCTCTAGCTGTTCGATCAGGTGTGGAGGCAAGGATACCTGTTCGTTGGGCTTCTCAATGTCATTGCACATAAAATTTTTGAATTTGAGAAAGTTTTGAAAATGAGACAAGTCGTAAGCAGAACGGTTGTTATTATTGATCATAAATTGGGAAAAGAGCTCGAAAAAAGCTGCCATCTGATCACTAGTTAGTGGCGGGATAGGTAGTGTGCCCGGGACTGACCCCGAGGCACCAGGAGTAGTGAAAGGGAGAGGGGGAGTTACAGGATTGACCCTAGCACCAGACTCACTAGACTCAATCTTAGACTCTGACTCGGACTCCGACTCGGACTCAGACTCAGATTCTGGCATTTCTCCTTCCCCTGTGATCAGCTTGTAAGTTTTTCCTTGACTGTCAGTCCATTTGACAGTTTTCTTCCAAGCTCTGGTTCCGGACCCGACTTCCGAGATTAGTTTAGACGGGTCAAAAGTGCGACTGTGGAGAATGAGGCTGACTAGCTCTTCCTTCGGCGTTGGGACCGCAAGTTCCTCTCCGAAAAGTAGCCCTAGCGCGGGCTCGGCATTCTTAGCATCTTCGGCCTGGATGAGAGCGAAGATGTCGTCCGGTATGTAGTTGCAGTCCTGGGCCAAGTGGGTCCCAGGGCGTGTGTTTGTGGGCCGATATAGGCCGGTTTGAATAGTCTCGAATACGGGAGTGACGAAGGTAACCTTACCGGTTTCGGTTTGGCCCATGTTTTCCGGAGTTAGGGTGTAGCCCAAGCCTGTTTGAGTCCTCCCATTGTCCAGAACTTCAAGAATTTTTCCTGCAGGAAGATCGGGCCTTGATGTAACCCCTGGTAGAAAGCCCAAATTCTGCAGCATCCGGTCAAGGTGGACCGTGAAATAGGGGCGGAAGAGACGGTCTTCTTCGATGGCCCCTACGAAGTCAAATCCCCATAGATCGGTGCGGCCCGAGGTGTTGCAGTTAGCCACGGTCATAGGTGTGGCTTCTAGAGTGATGACGGAGTCATGCAAAGGTAGTTTGATTTTCCGATGCAAGGTAGAGGACACAGCCCTGGTCGCATGGATCCAAGGTCTTCCTAGAAGAAGATTGAAGGAAGAAGTCACGTCGATCACTTGAAATTCTAGCTCTTTCTCTATCGGGCCTGTTATGATAGTGAGTTTCGTGGCTCCGGCTACTGACTTTGGACTTCCGTCAAAAGCCTGAATGGTTTGAGCCGTTGGAATATAGTCGGCCTCGGTGATGCCGAGGGCTTTGGCGGTCCTCAAGGGGAGGACGTTGACTGCCGACCCGTCATCAATTAGGGTCATGGGTAAGTACTTTCCACGGCAGATAACCGTGATGTAAAGGGCCATGTTGTGGGCCGGCCCAAATGGTGGTAGATCAGCATTGGAGAAGGTAATCAGTGGGCCTTCCTCTATGGATCTCCCCTTTAGATGAGGTAGGACTGTGGCTACCATTTCAGCTGGTGTAGCCATGGAGTCGATTTTGACTTGATCGAGGGCCTTAGTGAGTGCCTCTCGATGTTCCTGAGAGCTAACTAGGAGTTGCCATATGGAGAGGTCAACTCGAGTCTTGTTCAGCTGTTTCACAAGAGCCTTTCGGGCTCCACCTTAAGTGGTTCGGCAATGATAAGGGCTTGACTAGTGGCTAAGGCCTTGGACTTAACCTTCTGAATCTCCTCAGGCGTGATGGGGACGGCTTCCCCTTTGGTGAGGTAGACATCGTCTTCGTCATCGCACCAGATCCCGTTTATTTGTGGGATAAATGGAGAAATGAGGTGTGAGCAATCCATTACTTCTCCGGAAAAGATGGCGTGAGTGGCCAACGGGTTGTCCTTGTTGTTGGGCTTACCCCCGGGCAAAGGGATTTTCCCGCTTTCAATGAGGTCTTGGATAAGGTGCTTTAGTTTCCAACATTTCTCGGTATCGTGCCCCTTACCACGATGATAGTAACAGTAGGCCTGGAGGTTGTAGGCCTTAGAGCGACGTTCAACCGGGATATCAGGCGTTGGGCCTATCGGGGTGATCAGGCCTTTTGATGATAGCCTCTGGAGGGCGTTTTCATAGGTAGTGCCTATGTTAGTGAATACCCGGGGAGTGGTAGTTTTCTGGGATGAGGTATCGAGTGCATTTACCTCGTCGAAGATGCTACGAGTGGCGGCGGTAGTAGTGGGCTTGCTTGTTGATGAGCTAGCCCCTTGGTATCCCTTGGTGGAGGCCTTAGTGAGGCTTTCCAACCTTAGATCATCCTCGATTCTCGTTCCCATTTCAGTTAGGACCGCGAAGCTAGGTATGATGGCGTACCGGAGGTGGACCCGGTAAGCTGGAAGTAGGTTCTTGACGAAGGCTTCAACCAACACTTTTTCACTGGGCTTATCGACCAGCTTGACGCTTTCAGCCCTCCAGCGTTGAAGGTATTTTGTAAATCCTTCCTTAGGCTCCTAGGCCATTACCTCCAGGGTGCGCATAGTGGTCTGGATTTCCGTATTGTCGGCGTAGTTTCGAGCGAACTCCGTTGCCACGTCATCCCAAGTTTTGTATTTCTTGGAATCGAGCCGGTAGTACTAGGCCCTTGGGTGCTTCTCGAGAGAAGAAGCGAACAGGTGCTTGAACATGTTGGACTTAACCCCTTTAAGGGCCATGAACTCCTTGAAAGCCCGGATATGGTGGACCGGGTCTTCAGTACCCTCGAACATTGGCAGACCCGTCAGATTGAGATTGGTGGGTAGTTCATCGGTAAGTGGGGTGTAGATCCTAGCATTCTCCGTATGGATGGAGCTTTGGGTTGTCAGATGGACTTGTTCTTGCAGTTTGAGAACTGCACTGGCCAATGCGGCTAGAGGCCCGTCATCTTCAATCGAAGCATTGGGGGTTCCCTGTTCTACGGCACTAACCCGAGTAATGATGGAGATCTGGTCTTCCCGCATTTTTCTCAGTTGGTCTTGGATTTGGGCCAATGAGGTGGTCAATTCATCTATGGCTTTTTGCGTCATGGCTCGAGTGTGGGGTGACCTGTCTGTAAGGGCACCGCGTAATCAGTAACTGACCCAGATCTTAGAATCAAAAGTACATCCCGAGCAAGGAAAAGACTAGACTAGAAACAGACCGAAAACCGACTTCTAGACGGATGACGCGTGGATGGTGGGCCTTCCTTAGGATTTGGCAAAGTGAGCCTAGTCCTGTTCGAAGGAAGGTCTATGTGAGAATTCCCCAGACTTTAGACTCTAGTGTGTAAACGGGCTTTCCTTTGTAGGAGTTGGTCCTACGAAGGTGGGCCGTGCCTTGACAAATAAGGCGGACTTGGGATGGGGTAGAAACTCGTGATGTAAGATCGACGGAGTTTCGACGCTATAGACTCTAACAACCTATGACAAGACCCGACACTGCTAAATACGGGAAGTCCTAAGAAGAAGAGGGTTTTAAAAAAAGAATTTGGATTTGAAAAAAACGAGCAAAATCGGATTGGAAGGACCCGATTTTTTTGAAAACCGAGAAAAAGGGTTATCGGGCCGAGATTTCGGGCTTTTTTTTTTTGAAAAGGTTTGGACAGCATACCGGCTAAAAAATAGGCTATTTTGAGTCAAAATCATAAGTCCTAAATTCGGCAGCTTTCCGGGTTTTGAAAAAGATGTAAGTTTTTGAAAAATGACGGTTTTTGAAAAAGACCAAAGAAGATCAGGCAACATGTAGTCATAGAAACAGTATAACGACGCCATGTATGCTCCTAGTCTAAGTCTCGGTCGGTCGAATAGGGTCTATACCAACAACGATCGCATTCTCGCAAATCAGGACGGACTTCCTAAGCCGAGTTGGTCTTAGAACCTGCCGTAAAACCCATGCGAGTTCCGCGATCGAAGTCTTTAGTGCATCCAAGTGGGAATGCACCGTGGTATAGTGGGACGTCGGTCACAAGTAACCGGCCCGGGATAGAACGGGGTTATGCATGAACCATTGAACTAAAACGTGTACATTACTAATCGAACGATTTCTTTTCGAGTCTCACCCTGAGGATGCCGATGGTAAGTGACACATCAGTTAATCCCCAGCGGAGTCGCCAAATTGTGGACATGCCATAGGTCCACCCCGACGCGGCGAAGCGCGGGTTTTGGGGAGGCGATAGAATTTCCATATGAGATGGATCGAATAGAATATTAAATCGAAGTAGGAGTCGCCACCGAATTTTATGGTTATTCGGAACCATTCGAACCCACTCTATGTCGTAGTGGGCCATACTTAAAGTCTGGCCCATTTCCGATGTCAGAGTTTATCGGGTTCGTCCCTTAGCATTTCGATACCGATGCCGACTGGGCGGTTAATCGTATATTGAATGACTCTCGTTGCCAATGGTTTCGGACATCCGGAAACCACGGTTCTGAGTAAGGGGTGAGGGTACGTGTTGGGAAGTTCAGCGAGAACACCCAACCCCGCCCGCACTTAGCGGCCTTTACTAGGATATCGTTCGGTTTTGTGTACACGCGTTAGTTCTCCAGCCGCGACGGCCCACCAGTCCCGTCATACTTACTGGGATGAAGGCGTGCTATCGCAGCGCTGATGGTGGCCGCATCAGTCACTGGTGGTTTCGGGGCGTGGATGTTTCTCAGAGCTTCCAAAAGCGCATCGTTGGTTGCCTGTAAGCGCGTCATTTCCTCATCACGCGGAGTGGCTGGGGTAGAACCAGTGGCTGCTTCCTTTGACATGATTACTTCAAAATACCAATAACATACACATGAGCCTTAAATGCTCATACATCATAACAATACATTACTATTAACGTTGTAATTACTCATATTATTGAAAACATCACACCCATAACTACTCATAAAAATTATGTAATTCAAAGAGATTCATATCATCATCGCAGACCCATCCTATTCTACCCTCTCTCGGTCTCACACGTGGTTACCGGGTCTAAACCAAAAGGGCCCGGAGGTTGGTATGAGGACGTCTCCTCAACCAGAGATTTTAAGTGGGCTCCTAATGGTCTATCACCGGGGTTCATTTTAATTCCTATGTTCATTTATTCAGGCTCCAGAATCGATCGCTCTGATACCACTTTGTAACACCCTCATTTGTTCAGGAGACTTAACAAGTCATCCTAAACAAATACGAGTGTTACCATCTCGGTAAACCGAGGTAGCAGACATCATTACTCACAATATTAGAGTGTCCAAACGTTAAACTTAATAATAGATTATAGAAATTCAGTCTACAAACCAAACAATAAAGAGTATTCGTGATAGTTTAATAAATAAGATGGAATACGAACGATCAAGGGTCTATACTACTCTTGTGAATTCGCACTCTGCCCATCCCGTAAATAGCATCCCGAGTCAAAAGCACACTCCATCAATCATCTGAATACATCCCTGCTCCCCAAATGACCATAACCGTCAAGTGGATCATCACAGATACATCAGAAATACACACACAAGATCAGTTTACGATAACATTAAACAATATTAGTATCATCAATATCATCATTCTTATCATCACTATCGCGACCGCAGTCACGCCCCGTCAGTCCGAGTGTGCACACCCCTCCTAGGCTCTCCTAGGAGGAAACATTAGGGAAGGTCCCGAGATCAACCGGGCCTAGCTAGTCCTAGCTAGCTTCTCTCAATCGGTACACAACCGCAATCTCAACATCATCATTATACCATTATATCATACAATCTCAATATCACCATTATACCATTATATCATACAATATGCAAACATACAACGGAAACTGAGTAAGGATAACCTTACCTAATTAGCAGGTTACTACCTCGCTGTTAGTACTATTCACCACGGAATTTCTACGAAGTCCGAACCTAATAAAATATTATATACATAAATTAATATCGATAGTAACGTATTTAATGTATAAAATGAAACCGATAGCATTCTAATTAGACTATCACGACTTGTTATTATTCTTAAAACAGAATTTACTACTCCGTACATATACACTGCCCAACACATAATGTTATTATTAAATTATTATTATTATGATTATTATAATTATTATTATTATTATTATTATTATTAAAATCAATTACGTACAGCAACTACTACTACTATTATTATTATTATTATTATTATTATTATTATTATCAATTACGTACAGCAACTACTACTACTACTACTACTACTACTACTATTATTATTATTATTATTATTATTATTATTATTATTATTATTATTACACAACAACACTACAGTAACATTACGGCCACTACATCAAAGCTATCAATTTACAACGCCATCAACATATTACTGAAACAACTACGACAACACGCATTACCCGAAACCATCGATCCGACTACTCTACAACCAAACCCGACATAAACAACTATATGACACGACTACCAATAATATTAATACGATAATCAAACGCTATTACCGATACTACGACATTAAACTTGCTAACGGTACCAAAAAAAACGAAACAACGTAGCATACCTAAGATGCGGGTACGATCGAGTCTAGTCTATCGACGGTCCGATCCGACTCCTAAGTTTTATCCATTTGCTTCTTCTCTTCGTGCGGTGGTTTGTGTTTGTGATGTTTTGTCGGTTTGTGTGTGATGATTATGACGGTTTGTGTGTGATAGTGTGATAAGTATGTGTGATGCAAGTAGTTTGCATGGTAGTTTCTTAAATAGAGAATAAGATAAGCACGAAACTAAGTGGGCTCGGGTATGCACGGTATTAAATGGGCTCGGGTCAGATTACATGACTCGGGTTTTAAAACAACTGATGTATTACGTAATGATCGAAATATAAAATATAACTAAGGTTCCGGTTGACCTGTACCGTCATGACTCAATTTGACTCACTCTATAAACACGGGTATTACAAGAGACTTGTCATTAACAAAAATGGGGAATTTGAAGGCTTGAGATTGGTTTTATGGTCTTTATAGTAACTTCTACTTATAGCAATCTCATATTATGTTTTGATGATTACAAGTGGCACGTAACGGGTTTGTTTGTCTAGTCGCACATGCTAAGTCTTACAGGAATGAACCAGATAGAGAAAAGGAGTCAAGTATCAAGATGGATAAACGACTCAATTGCATTGAAGCACGCAAGTTTATAAATAAGCATTGAAAATCATAGAAGAATGTGTTGAAGCTTGTAGAAGAGGAGAAAGATGTGAAGATGTCTAGCCCAGAGCTATAATCACTCCACGGTTGGAAGAAGATGTCTAACATGGAGGTATAATCACTTCATGGTTGGAAGAAGATACCTAACATGGAGCTATAATCATTTCATAGTTGGAAGGACAAGAAAAAGGCGGAAAGAACAAGGAGCCTATCGATCTAGTCCGCTAACTTGACGTCATGAATCGAGTTTATGGACAAGGCCGGTTAGGTGAGTCAAGTTTGAAGAGAGTTTGGAACTTGTTACAGTCGGAGTTGGAGTTGTTACAGTCTGAAACCAGATGTTACAGTCTGACTTTGAATATTACAATCCTGTTAACAGATGTTACAGTCTGTGAGGTTTCGTGATAGAATTTGTGTCAAAAAGATTTTGTTTGGCACGCCAAATTTGTTTTAAAAGTATTTTCTTGAAGTATTTTTCTAAAATATATTCTATATGATTTATGGAAATTATATTCCATTAAGTTTTGAAAATATTTTATTGTGTTTTATTTAAGGTAAAACTCTTTCCGAAATAAAACTTATTTATGGAAATAAGACCTAGTTAAATTGGAACAGGTTACTGAGATCTTGAAAATTTATCAAAGTTAGGAGTCTTATATTATTTGTTTATCTTTCATAATATCTTTAATATATAGTTTCCTAATTTTTATAGTATTCTACTACTCGTAACCTAGGCGCACGTTTGAGAGTAGTATATAAGCCAACTCGGTCTTTCATATATATTCACGTAAATCTTTCGTTGAGTTTTAGAGTCTAATCAAAAATATTTTCTAGCTAAAAACGTTTTTTCTTATTTCTTTAAGGTTAGAATTTGTCACGGAAAAGTCACTTCTTACTTGATTATTGTGTTACATTGCTCTAAGTACTTGTCGGTTGAAGAACGACGCTTCTACATCCGTCTTACGAAGAAGACAACTTATAGGAGATCTTGTGCCTAAACATTTATGTATCAATTGGTTTAGAGTAGAATAATTAGTATTATTCTAGCACCGCGGCTGAGTAGCCATTGAGTGGGATACCGCGGCTAAGTAGCCATTGCCTATTAGGTAGAGATTAATATCTTGTAATCCTCAGGGCCGGCCCATTGGGGGCTCAATTAGGTTCTTGGAACCGGGGTTCAAACAAGTTAAGGGCCTCAATATATATATTGTTAATACAAAATTAACATGGAGTGGTATATTGTTGTAGTGGTTAAGGTGGTTAAATTTGATCTAGAGGTTTTGTGTTCAAGTCCCATATTGCACATTTTTTGATAAAAAAATTTTACTTCTATTGTACTAGGGCTTCAATATTGCAGTTGGAACAGGGCCTCAAAATTTCATGGGTTGGCCCTGGTAATCCTAAGGATCGACGCTGAAATATTAATGAAAGAATAATGGACGTAGGTCTCGGAGTGTGAGACTGAACCATTTCAAAAAGTTTCGAGTCATCTTTATTTATCGCTTGCATAAATACCCACCGTTGGAAGGCTACGAGAAAGTGCTTTCCAACGGAACTTGAATCACCCTCATTGGAGTTGTAGAACTCAAGATATAATGTTTGAAGTTGATACTTGTGCAAGCGATCCTTCCTTCTTCTCGTTTCACGTCTTTCTTAGATTGTCGATTTCGTGACGCTTCGATTAGCTCCAAAAGCATCTAAATCTACAAGATAAACACAAATACGGAAGTATCGACATTCAAAATATATATAGCATCATTATCAACGAGTTAAGCACGAAAATCGAGATAAAACTAATAATTAGGAGATGAAAATACGTATATAAATGACACTCATCACATATGTATACTGCATGCAACTATGATTATATGCGGGCATTTGACGAAGTTGATTCTCAAAATCTTGATCTTGCTATTTTTTGGTGAGATCAAAGTAGAGCTCTTCTCTTATGTCCGCAATAGCAAAGGACTTCCTGTTTATTATTGAAGCTAGTTTCATCTGTTGCGTCCGAATGTTATTTCAGTGTCGCTAAGAAGGTGTTGGATGATAAACATACATCTTTGGATTTCGACACCCTTTGAATGTGTGTATGCTACAAGGATTGGTTGGATGCGAAAGACAAAAGACAAGGTGAAGAAACTACCACCGAAGTCGTTGATCTTTAGAACTTATATCGGTAATTAATCCTTTTTGAGCATTTTCTCTAAGATCTTTTTCTTTTCTTTTTGATACAAAACACATGGCTAGTATTAACCCAATTTTTCAACCACAACCACGTATTTTCCTACCCTAAAATTTTGCGCCCAAAACCACTATAAAAAAATCATAGTAAAAAGGAGGAAGTACGGAGTACATTGTTTATTCTAATCGTAACCGATCAATTAACATTTTACATAATACGGAGTACATATTTACACTTTTCACATATTTATAAGTCTACGTTTGGTCATCGATTACTTTTCGCAATTAATTTAACTATATATTAAAAGCTAAAAATTAAACCACTATTTACACAAAATACAAATAATTTAATACTTTGTATATAATAACGTAAAAATCGTACACGATAAACGTAATCGAGACACGAAACGCGTTAAGTCGTAAACGATATGTTTTAATTTAAAAAAATAAATAAACAGAGACACAAACCCAGGCCCGTCACGACATGACCGACCTGCTGACCGTGCCTATGTTGAGCCCAGTTGAGGGTCAGGCACGACCGTCCGACCCGAAGCACAGCCCAACATGCCGAGTTGTCACCTCTATTCCCATGGATCCCCTTTCAATCCATGGATAGGGACATAGGGTGCTTGTAGTTCCTTAATAAATTTGATATGACATGTTTGAGAATTTGAATTTGTATTTGAATTTCGGATTTGAAATTTTTCAAATGTTTGAGAACCTTGAGATTTGGAATTGAAATTCAGACAAAATCCAAAATAGTTCAAATTTGGCTCTCAAATTCTTAGCGCATGGGTAGTCATTTCAATTTCGTCATTTATACTTTGTTTGTTTTTTCCGCATAATCTTGTTAGACTATATTTCTTGTTTATGTTTTTCCTCGTATTTGAAAATTTATATTTTTCTAATTAAAAGTTTTCAAAAAAAAATGGTGACCTTGACCCGATCCACCCGCCCGAATTCCAAATCCAAGTATATCCAAACACAATTTTGGATTTGGATTTGAATTTGGATTTAAATTCTAGAAATTCAAATATAGTTAAACTAATTCAAATCATATTGGTAGCTGTAGACACCCACATTTTGACCGCCAGGTGTCTATAGTAGTTTCCGACAAACACCCGATGATGATCGGACGCAAACGTGATTTAACGTACTCGGAAATGGGCTCGAAATCAATGGCATTTGGCCTAGGCATTTTACGGAGTACAAATTTCACAAAACCAACCTCAAATTCAGGCCCAGTGGGTCGTTTCGAGTCAAATAACACTAATTTGGGTCGAATCCGACACCAGGGGTAAAACCGTCTTTTAGCGACCGAGTCAAAACCCGGTCAAAGTTTTTCCCGAAACATGTGAGTCAGCCGTGACACCTCACACGGCTGATTCTTACTCAAATTCTACAAAAAATCAGCTTCACAAAATAATAAACAATTCCGTTTAAGGGTAGAATTCTATCTCAAGTAGGAATCCTATCCGAAAACCGATTCAAACACCCAACCGAGTGCAAAACACTCGGCCGAGTAGCATGAACCAGCCGAGACTCCTTTTCTTCCCTCACAAGAAAACGGAATTGTCGTTCTCCTCAGCTTCTTACCCAAGCGGTAATTCTAGTACAAGCACATCTCTCCTAAGTCAAGGTCGGGAACCCCTATAAATAGGACCTCCCATTCAACACTTTAGAGACACGAATTATTAGCAATACACACACATTATCGACATCAAATATTAGCATCAGAAATACACAACCTTTTTTTCATCAATCATCCTTACACTTAGCATCGAGAAACCGATATTACAAACCCGAAGGAAACCGGTCCGATACCCGACACCCTTCACCCGATTCTCGTCCAAACCGAACCCCTAGCCAAACCAAACATCACTCGACGCTCCCGTGCCTAGCCACATTCCGACGAGCTCCGATCCGAGTCAACAAAAGCATGTAGGTTGAGGGTGTACCAAACCCGATTTCTCCTTTCTTCTCTTCTCTTCTCCTCTTCGTCCGTTTTTTCTTATGGGTCAAGAGTCGTTTTTTTTATTTTTCTAATATCGTTATTAACGAAAAACTATTTTCATAACAATCATTCTGAAAAATACGATATCGATTTTTCTATAATCGAATATTGTATCGAAAAGAATTATATTAAGATCTCGACGATATTAAAAATCGTTACATCTTTTTTTCGTTCAAAATTCTTTTCTTTTACTTTTCATTCAAAACAAATTATTTTACAAAACCCTTTTTTATTCCGAATATTCGATATCGATTTCATAATCGAACATCGGATACGACGAATATCGAAAACATGAATCGAATACAAATTAATTCATAATTTGTACGCGATTCATCAAAAATAACAATTTTCGAATAACGAGCGAATCGGGACAGACCCGCACGCGAGTCGCGTCCCTCACAGGCGACTCGCGTACGAGTCTGAAATCCGCGTTCCTTTTTTTACTTTTTCGTTCGTTTTATTATTTATTTTTCGAAACGGTTTCTAAAATTTACATCTTTTTCAAAACTATTCCAAGTATTCGATATTGATTTCGTAGTCAACTGTCGAATATAACGAATATCGAAAATATTAAGTCGAGTACGAATCATGCAATATTCATACATGATTTAATAAAAAAATCGAGTTTTCAGAAAACCGCGTCCAAAACCAGCCCGACACGCGACTCCGGCGACCCGGGCGAGCCGCGCGGCCGGCTGTCCCGACGCACCCTTTTCGTTCTTTTTTTATTATTTTTCGAACTTCGTTTTTTATACAAAACAACTTTTTAACGATATTTTTCAGATTTCGATTAATATTTATTTTCTCGATCTCGTATTTTTTGCTATATTATTATTTACAAACCGATACTAACTCGTTTGTTCATCTTTTGTAGCAAATTCATCTTTTTTATTTCATTTGTTTTATTATACTAAAACGAATCTCACATGCTAAATTCAACTTTGACGTTAATTAACTTTTCATGCATTAAACCACTTAGCAACCCATTCAATTCCTCACATGCTTAGGAAAACAATGTTTGCATATCATTCATCGTTCAACTAACGCGCGCATTAAAACGTCATTCGATATCCTAGTAGAGGCCGCTAATGTGCGGGCGGGGTTGGGTGTTCTTAGTGAACTTCCCAACACGTACCCTCACCCCTTACTCAGAACCGTGGTTTCCGGATGTCCGAAACCATTGGCAACGAGAGTCATTCAATATACGATTAACCGCTCAAGTCGGAATCTATATCGATATGCAAAAGGGACGAGCCCAATAAACTCTGACATCGGAAATGGGTCGTATTTTGTAC
This sequence comes from Agrostemma githago, assembly GCA_958450325.1. NCBI lineage: Eukaryota > Viridiplantae > Streptophyta > Magnoliopsida > Caryophyllales > Caryophyllaceae > Agrostemma > Agrostemma githago. The sequence goes on along the minus strand of OY288249.1, from coordinate 6,631,743 downwards.
ACGGCCCACTACGACATAGAGTGGGCTCGAACGGTTCCGAATAACCATAAAATTCGGTGGCGACTCCGACTTCGATTTAAATTTCCATCTGACCATCTCATGGAGATTCATTCGCCTCCCCAAAACCCGCGCGTGGCCGCGTCGGGGTGGACCTATGTCATGTCCACAATTTGGCGACTGCGCTGGGGATTTACTGATGAGTTAATAACCTTCGGTATCCTCAGGGTGAGACTCGAATAGAAATCGTTTGACTAGTACAATGCGCGTTTTAGTTTTACGGTTCATGCATAACCCCACATTTTCCCGGGCCGGTACTCGTGACCGACGTCCCACTATACCATTGATATAGTCCAAATTGGTTATGTCAAAGGTGTCCATTAGCCGATTCGTATGGGTTTTACGGCATGTCCTAATCTCAACTCGAGTTAGGGAGTCCGCCCCGATTCTCGATAGGCTATGTACACTGGTATAGACCCTTATAAACTGACCGAGACTTAAACTAAGAGCATACATGGCGTCATTATACTGTTTCCATGACTACGTGCTACTTGATCCACATCATCTTTTTCAAAACCGTCATTTTTTTTCAAAACTTGCATCCTTTTCAAAATACCCAATTTCAAAACCCCGGACATATACCGAACTTAGGACTTATGATTTTACTCAAAATAGCCTTTTTCTAGCCGGTATTATGCCCAATTCAAAACTCGAAAATATTTTCGAAGCCTTCAAAACCCGTCATTCGGCCCACTTCTTTTTCTTTTTCGAAAAGGGGCCGGATTTTCTCCCCGATTTTACTCGGGCTTTCAAAATCATATTTCAAAACTTCCTCTTCTTAGACTTCCCGTATTTAGCAGTGTCGGGTCGTAAGTCGTTGAAGTCTAGCGTCGAAACTCCGTCGATCTTACATCACGGATTTTCCCCCTATCCTAGTCCGCCTTATTTTACTAAGGCAAGGCCCACCTACGTAGGACATACTCCTACAAAGGTCGGCCCATTTATACAATCGAGTCTAAAAGTCTGGGAATGTCTCACGTGAACCTTCCTTTGGACAGGACCCAACCCACATAGTTGGATCCTGAGGAAGGCCCACATTTTCACAAGTCGCCCGTCTAGGTGTCTTTTCCGAGTCATTACCGTTTTAGTCTTTTTCCTTTTCCCTTGCTCGGGATGTACTTTTCTTAGGATTCGGGTTAAGTTGCTAATTACGTGGTGCTCTTACAGACAGGCCACCCTTCACTCGAACCATGACGCAAAAAGCCATAGACGACTTGACCGCCTCGTTGACCCAAATCCAGGACTAATTGAGGAGAATGCGGGAGGACCAAATTGCCATCGTCACTCGGGTTAGTGTCGTGGAACAGGGAACCCCCAATGCTTCGGTCGAAGATGACGGACCCTTAGCCGCATTGGCCGGCGCGGTCCAAAAACTGCAGGAACAGGTCCACTCGACCACCAGAAACACCATTCTCACGGAAAATGCCCGTACCTACTCACCGTTAACTGATGAACTGCCCGCTAACCTCAACTTAACGGGCTTGCCAATGTTCGATGGGACTGAAGACCCGGTACTTCACATTCGGGCTTTCAAGGACTTCATGGCTGTTAAGGGGGTCAAATCGACCATGTTTAAGCATCTTTTTGCTTCCTCTCTAGAGAAACACCCGAAAGCCTGGTACTACAGGCTAGACCCCAAGAAATTCAAAACTTGGGACGATGTTGCAATGGAATTCGCACGGAACTATGCGGATAATGCTGAAATCCAGACTACCATGCGTACTCTGGAAGTTATGGCCCAAGAGCCTAAAGAGGGTTTCACCAAATACCTTCAAAGGTGGAGGACCGAAAGCGTTAAACTGGTAGACAAGCCCACCGAAAAAGTGCTAGTGGAGGCCTTTGTTAAAAACCTCCTCCCCGCTTACCGAGTCCATCTCAGGTACGCCATCATACCCGACTTCGCCACCTTGACCGAAATGGGCACTAGAATCGAAGACGATCTAAGGCTAGAGAACCTTACTAAGGCCTCTACCAAGGGATATCAAGGAGCCAGTCCCTCCTCCAACAAGCCCGCCACCACAACGGCGGCCCGAAGCATCTTTGATGAGGTTAACTCACTGGACACCTCAACCAAAAAGAATACTCCAAATCGGGTATTCACCGACATAGGGACAACTTATGCTAATGCCTTACAAAGGTTGTCTTCGAAAGGCCTAATCCAACCGATAGGCCCAATTCCAGAAGTTCCCGTGGAAAAGCGATCCAAAAGCTACAACATTCAAGCCTATTGCCACTATCATCAAGGCAACGGGCACGACGCGGAGAAATGCTGGAAATTGAAGCATCTAATCCAAGATCTGATCGAAAATGGAAAGATACCACTACCCAGTGACAAGCCAAGCAACAAAAACAATCCTCTTGCTACTCATGCCATTTTTACTGGAGAGGTAGTTGACTGCACTCATCTCATTTCCCCTTTCATTTCCCAAATCAACGGGATATGGAATGATGATGAAGATGATGTTTACTTGGCTAAAGGGGAAGCTGTCCCCGTCACTATCGAGGAAATCCGGAAGGCTAAAACCAGAGCTCTGGCCGGTACACACACCATCACGACCAGTCTCGCCACTCCGGAAACCGTCACTGAACCTTCCAGGACGGAACTTACTCCCGAAGAGCCAAACACCGACACGGTCCTAGTCAGACAATTGAAGAGGGTCCGAACTGATATTACTATATGGCAGCTTTTGGTTAGTTCTCAGGAGCATCGAGCAGCATTTACTAGGGCCTTTGATGAAATCAAGGTCGACTCATCGGTTACCCCCACCGAGATGGTAGCCACGATCTTGCCATACCTCAGGGACAAGTCCAAAGGAGAAGGCCCACTTATCACTTTCTCCGAGTCCGACCTTCCACCATTCGGGACCACCCATAACTTGGCCCTATATATCACGGTGATCTGCCGAAACAAATATCTCCCGATGACCCTGATTGATGACGGGTCCGCAGTCAACGTCCTTCCTTTAAGGACCGCCAAGGCCCTCGGCGTTACCGAGGCTGACTACCTTCCGACTGCAAAAACTATCCAGGCTTTTGATGGAAGCCCAAAATCAGTTGCTGGGGCCGTTAAGCTAACCATCATAACGGGCCCAATCGAGAAGGAGTTAGAATTTCAAGTAATCGATGTCACTTCATCTTTCAATCTGCTACTTGGTAGACCATGGATTCACGCGGTCAAAGCCGTGTCATCCACTCTTCACAGAAAGGTCAAACTACCTTTACAGGATGGGATCATCACTCTCGAAGCCACTCCCATAACCGTGTCAAGCTGCAACACGGCAGGCTCAGCTGACCCACGAGGATTCAACTTTGTGGGAATGATCGAGGAAGAATACCTTTTCCAGCCATACTTCACCACTAGCATCGATACGATGCTACAGAACCTGGGTTGTCTACCGGGAGTCACATCAAGGCCCTATCTTCCACCCGGGGAAATTATCGAAACCTTGAACAACGGGCAATCTCGCCTCGGTCTAGGCTACACCATGACACCCGGATACCCGGACCAGACCAAAGCGGTCACATTCGTCACCCCGGTGTTCGGAGCTATCCAAATGGGCCTCTATCAGCCCACCATCTCATATCCTGGGACCAAACTGGCTCGGGAATGCAATTTCATCCCAGATGACATCTTCGCCCTTATCCAGGCCGAGTCAAAGGAGGGCACAAACAATACTGAGCCCATCCTAGGACTACTCTTCGGGGAAGACAAGGTCGTCCCGACCCCTAAACAGGAGTTAGTCAGCTTGATCCTCCGCAGCAGCAGGTTCGATCCAACTAAGCTGATCTCTGAAGTCGGTACCAACACCGGGAAGAGAGCCTGGAGGAAGACAACTAAGTGGACCGACGGTCAGGCTCGAGTTTACAAGCTAACTACTGGAGAAGGAGATATGCATGCTATCGAGTCTGAATCTGAGTCCGAGTCCGAGTCAGAGTCAGAGTCGGAGTCTGAGTCAAAGTCTAGAGGGTCCAGTACTAGGATCGAGTCTGTAACCCCTCTCCCTTCTTTAGTCACACCATCGGGAGCCTCGGAGTCTATCCCGAGGGCTCTCCCTATCCCGCCTCTGACCAATGATCAGATGGCAGCTCTCTTCGAGCTCTTTTCAAAATTTACTATCAATAATAACGATAACCGTTCTGCTTACGACTTGGCTTATTTTCAAAATGTTTTCAAAAATCTTACTTGCAATGACATTGAGAAACCCGACGAACAGGTACCATTGCCTCCGCATCTAGTCGAGCAACTCGAACAAAGGGAGTCCCGAAATCCGGTAATCGAAGAAACCGATTTCATCAACGTAGAAACCCCTTTAGAACCTCAGATGCTTAAGTTGGGCCTATCTTTAAATCCCAAGGAGAAACAGCAATTCACGGATCTCCTCCAGGAATTCAAAGACGTTTTCGCATGGTCCTACAAGGACATGCCGGGAATAGACCGGGAAATAGCTGAACACCGAATACCCATCAAAGACGGGTACAAACCGGTAAAACAGAAACTCCGAAGAATAAGGCCCGAATGGTCTCTCAAAGTCAAGGAAGAAGTTGATAAACAATCCAAAGCGGGCTTTATTCAAGTGTCTGAATATCCAGACTGGGTTGCAAACATAGTACCAGTACCCAAAAAGGATGGCAAAGTCCGAGTGTGTGTAGATTTTAGGGGCCTTAATAAGGCTAGCCCAAAAGACGATTTTCCATTGCCACACATCGACATATTGGTGGATAACATGGCTGACCACGCCCTTCTATCATTCATGGACGGGTATGCCGGATATAATCAGATCAAAATGGCGGAAGAAGACATGAGTAAGACCACCTTCATCACACCTTGGGGGACTTACTGCTATACCGTAATGCCATTTGGGCTTATTAACGCCGGTGCCACTTATCAACGGACCGCCACCACTTTATTGCATGACATGATACATAAGGAGGTGGAGGTCTACGTCGACGATATGATTGTCAAGTCAAAGGACCGAAATGGGCACATTGCAGCCTTAAGGAAGTTTTTCACCCGACTACACAAGTACAACATGAGGTTAAACCCTCAAAAATGCAGCTTCGGGGTAACATCGGGCAATCTACTGGGCCACATTGTTAGCCAACGTGGCATCGAAGTTGACCCAGCAAAGATCAAGGCCATAACCGAGATGCAACCGCCTAAAACCGAAAAGGAGATAAGGGGGTTTCTCGAGAAAGTCCAATATATAAGCCGATTAATTTCAAAGCTAACCATGGTATGTGAACCCATTTTCAAGAAACTGAAGATAGGAGAACGAACACTATGGGACGACAAATGTCAAATGGCTTTCGACAAGATCAAGGAAATTCTATCCTCTCCACCAGTGTTAATGCCACCTCAGCATGGCTTGCCTCTGTCGCTATACTTGACAACGACCGAGACTGCCATGGGCGCTATGCTAGCCCAGACGGTCGATTCCGAAGAACGAGCTATTTACTACATCAGTAAAAAGTTCTTAGAATACGAGTGCAAGTACACCATGCTCGAAAAGACGTGTCTAGCATTAGTATGGGCCACTAAAAAGCTCCGACACTACATGCTTAGTCACGAGGTACACATGCTATCCAAAATGGATCCGATCAAGTATCTGTTCGAAAATCCCATCCTCAACGGCCGCATATCCAGATGGACTTTAATGCATGCTGAGTTCGACCTCAAGTTCGTACCTTTAAAAGCCATTAAGGGCCGGGTAGTAGCAGAATTTCTAGCCGATAGCCCGGTATCCGAGGAAGATCACACCGATACTTGGGCCTTCCCAGATGAAGACATATTCCATACCGACACCGACACATGGGATCTGTATTTCGACGGAGCATCCAACTTTCGAGGATTTGGTGTCGGGATCTTGCTAATCTCACCACAAGGGGAACACACCCCGTTATCCATCAAGCTAGATTTTGACGTGACTAACAACGCAGCCGAATACGAAGCATGCATTCACGGGTTACAAGCCGCCGCCGATTTAGGAGTAACAAACCTCCGGGTCCACGGTGACTCGTCACTAGTCATAAATCAAACCCTACAAAAATGGAAGACTCGGAACGCGAATCTCGTGGCTTACCAAGCACGAGTAAGGGTTCTCGAAAAACAATTCCAAAAGGTGGAGTACATTTATCTGCCTCGGGAAGAAAACCAGTTTGCAGATGCTCTCTCAAAATTAGCATCTTTACTGAATATCCCAGCACATCTAACCAGCATGCCCATTTGCGTTGAAAGACGATCCGAGCCGGCATACATCCACGCTATCCAAGATATTGAAATAAATTATCCAGAACCTTGGTACCAGGCTGTTCTAACCTACTTAACGTCAGGGGAATATCCTCCGGGAGCTGAAAACCGGGCCAAGAAAGCTCTACGAAGATGGGCCACCCAGTTCATCCGCACAGTTGATGGACAGTTATATAAGAAGACAGCACAGGGGGCTTTACTTCTATGCATTGACAAAACTCGAGCCGAAAGAGTCATGGCCGAGGTACATGATGGTGAAAACGGCCCACATATGAACGCCCATATGTTGGCCCGGAAAATCGCAAGACTCGGTTACTATTGGAATAGCAGGGAAACTGACGGTCAGTTGTACGTCAAACACTGCCATAACTGTCAGATTTTCGCCAATGTTCAGCATATGCCTTCATCCCTATTATATACAATGACATCACCATGGCCATTCTCAACATGGGGAATTGATATAATCGGGAAAGTGAACCCTTCTGGGACGGGAGGTCACTGTTTCATCCTAGTAGCTATCGACTATTTCACTAAATGGGTCGAAGCCGAGTCATACCGGATCTTGAATGCCAAAAACGTGGCTAAGTTCATCCAAAACAAGATTATATGTCGATATGGGATTCCGCACGAGTTCATCAGTGATCACGGGACCCATTTCCAAGCTGAAACTGCCACTTTGCTGGAAAAGTACAAGATCCAAAGGCATACATCATCACCTTACCGTCCTCAAACAAATGGAGCGGTGGAGGCGGCCAATAAAACAATTGTCACCATTCTTAAAAAGATGGCTGAGAATTACCGGGACTGCCCGACAAGATACCCTTTGCCTTATGGGGATATCGGACATCAATTCGAACTGCAACTGGAGCAACTCCATACTATCTGACATATGGAATGGAAGCAGTCCAGCCAGTCGAACTAGAAGTACCATCCCTCAGAATCCTGCTCGAGAGCCAGGTACCAGAAGCGGACTGGGTCCAAGCCCGATATGACTCGCTAGTCCTCCTAGACGAACGGCGATCCCGGGCTCTGAATAATATTCAGATATATCAGAAAAGGATCCAACGGGCTTTTAACAAAAGGGTTAGGCCCAGGAACATCAAAGAGGGCGATCTAGTTCTAAAATCTGTTCGAGCTTTGCTACCAGTTGACCCTAGGGGAAAATTCAAACCCAATTGGGTTGGGCCATATCTAGTGAAGAAAATTCTTTCAGGAGGAGCAGTAATGCTAACGGACTTGGACGGAAACGAGTTCGTCAATCCAACAAACTTGGATCAGCTGAAACGTTACTACCCATAAACCCTATCTCAATGTCATTTGCAAAATTTATAAAAATTGTCTTTTATGAATGTTCAAAATTTTTAAGCAAGTCAATAAGTTAGGATTATTTATCCTACCGTTGTACATCTCGAATTAATAATCTTGATGTATTCGAAAAATTGCAAAAATACTTCTGAACTACGGAAGGTTTGATTCCATTAATTTTGGATACGTAGGCAACCCCTCAAAAGGGTACAACCATTGCAATAAACGAAAAGACGGGAACGGTATTCACTAATATGTCTTTTTATTATTTCAAAAAAGCATCACAAACAAAAAAAAAACAAACAAAATCACACCACAAAAATAGTAGTAATACTTAAATAATAAATTTAGGAGACTACTCGTACATTTTGCCTTTCCCCTTATCTTTTGGGTCACGCGGAGCCCGAGGCCGACGGGATGGGGGCGAACGTTCCCTAATCACAAGGGGAATTTCTTTAGTTCGAACCCGCTTCTTCGATTTTGGGTCGTCCACCATTTGCACCGGTCCAAGCCGAGCCCTAACGGGTTCGGGAAGCCTGTCTCGAGGACCAAGTCGGTCCTTAACCGCCAGCTTTGGTCCTAGTCTCCTTTCTAATTCCGTCTGGGGGCTCACCTTCCCCCGTGCACCCTTAGTACTGGACCTTTCAGTCTGAGTCCTAGATCTCCTTTTCTGACCTGTCGAAGTAGCTTCTTCGGCAAAGAAGCTTCTGTTATCTTTAGCGTGCTCTCGGCGTAACAGGTCATAAGCCTCGTCAGTTTTCAAGGCAGCTCGAGTTTTAGCTGAATCAGCTCGGGTCCACCTTACATAAGAATCGGTTACCCAGATCGAATGAGAGTTTTTTAGAACAGGCCCCAAGTAGCTCGTGTATACCACCTTTGCATCCAGGTGTCACACATTACATCCGTCAACTGAGTAGATTCACTCACAACGGCCTCGATTTCTGGGATTCTTTGCACCCGACCATATTGCCTAAGTATGCGATCAGGAAAGAGGTGGATAGTCTGTCTAAAAGATAGGATTACCTGATATCTAGCCCTATCTCGAGACTCTAGACCGGTCCTAACGTAAATTGGCCACCATGGTACGGCCCAACGGATCAGTAATCCTCCATGGAAGGATAGCACCTCGTCCCAGTATTTTTGGGTATTGAAGCGCGAAAAGGGAATAGCTCGTCTTCTCGACATTACTTGCCTGGGTTGATATCGGCTCACGTCTAGGGGAGGATCCAGGATCGATAGCCTCTCAAACAGCCACAGCTGAAAAACCCGCAAAAAAATATCAAAATCGCAAAAATCGTCAAAATCACGTCAAAAAAAAAAAAAAAAAAAAGACGTGAAAACCGAGAAAACCGCAGGAACCGGGAAAATAGGGAAAAACCGCGCAAACCGCAAAAAACCGGAAAATCGGGAAAAGCCAAGAACAGCATACCTGTAGAAGCCGAGTACTCCCAGTCAGCCGGACTGACGGAACCCTCTTACGATTATCCAAACCCTGGATAATCTCTCCTGTAATCAGCCAAGCCGGGCTGTGCTCCGTTTCCATCAGGTCAGCCACAGTAAAAAGTCTAACGTGGCCCATGCAAGATAATAAGTTCATATGCCCTTCGGAGGCATAAACATGGAGCATACAAAAAGTAAAGGCCCTACGGCTATGGACCGACCTGACCCGGACGTCATCTAGGTTCATAAATTTTTCAGCTAAATCGATCAGGGAAACGGTGTCTCCTTCTAGCATACGAGATACCTCCATATGGGAAAGCCCTAAAAATTTCCTTAACTTCCTTCTTGGGTCAGAAACTGAAAAAGGGATAGCAGGGCGAAGTATAGGATTCCATCCTCCTGCAGCAGCAATTTCCTCAGGAATAGGGCAAATCTATCCTCGAGGAAAACCAAATACATGATAGGTATCGTCCCAATAGGACAGGCAAGCATCCAAGAAGTGGCAATCTACTTGCATCTGACGGATCACGGACAATTGGGTAACGCCATTCTGGTTTAGGATAGCCCTATCGGCATCCCTAAAATATTTGGACCATTCGTGCAGCATCCCAACTAATCGGTCAATCCCCATATTTGATTTGCTAAAAAGAAAGAATAAATTTTCAGGACTTATTCTTTTCTCTAAGGAATTGAGGGAATTGGGGAATTATGAGAATTTATGAAGCAAGGAGAGGGTATTTATAGCATAAAATCAATTTCTCCTCCTCACCTTAGGATTCCCAGTCCTAGAGCAATTAGCATACAAGCCATTGTCCTAAGGCTTAGCTAAGTCATCCCGAGCACTCCTATTCCTTTTCAAAGTCACACCAAAATTCTTTAATTTTTCAAAGACTTTTTGCAAACTCAAAAATTCAAACCTTTTCTCAAATTTTTATTCCCCAGCACGAGTCATTTTTCCTACAAATATTACATGCGAAACTTTGCTACTTTGCATAAATATGTACAGGACGAGTCAAGCAGGACCATGCAATTTGCATAACTCCCCAGCGACATTTTAACAAAGTAAGCCCACATACAGGCCTATTTTAAGTCTTATACGACGAGTTCAATTCCCCACGGAGTTATCATCAGTTCAGATACATTTCTAGCCCATGGCCGGCAGGCCCTTCACGCAGGTCTAATGGACCTTAAACGACCCGACCGGAAGCAACCGGGTTTTAATCCTTGATTGGCCTGGTAGCTACTCTGACTTTCGCCCTGTCCAAGCCTCAGTCAGAGTAGGGACTCTGTAGACACCCACATTTTGACCGCCAGGTGTCTATAGTAGTTTCGGACAAACACCCGATGATGATCGGACGCAAACGTGCTTTAACGTACTCGGAAATGGGCTCGAAATCAATGGCATTTGGCCTAGGCATTTTACGGAGTACAAATTTCACAAAACCAACCTCAAATTCAGGCCCAGTGGGTCGTTTCGAGTCAAATAACACTAATTTGGGTCGAATCTGACACCAGGGGTAAAACCGTCTTTTAGCGACCGAGTCAAAACCCGGTCAAAGTTTTTCCCGAAACATGTGAGTCAGCCGTGACACTTCACACGGCTGATTCTTACTCAAATTCTACAAAAAATCAGCTTCACAAAATAATAAACAATTCCGTTTAAGGGTAGAATTCGATCTAAAGTAGGAATCCTATCCGAAAACCGATTCAAACACCCAACCGAGTGCAAAACACTCGGCCGAGTAGCTTGAACCAGCCGAGACTCCTTTTCTTCCCTCACAAGAAAACGGAATTCTCGTTCTCCTCAGCTTCTTACCCAAGCGGTAATTCTAGTACAAGCACATCTCTCCTAAGTCAAGGTCGGGAACCTGTGGACATGACATAGGTCCACCCCGACGCGGCCACGCGCGGGTTTTGGGGAGGCGAATGAATCTCCATGAGATGGTCAAATGGAAATTTAAATCGAAGTCGGAGTCGCCACCGAATTTTATGGTTATTCGGAACCGTTCGAGCCCACTCTATGTTGTAGTGGGCCGTGTACAAAATACGGCCAATTTCCGATGTCAGAGTTTATTGGGCTCGTCCCTTTTGCAGTTCGATACAGATGCCGAATTGAGCGGTTAATCGTATATTGAATGACTCTCGTTGCCAATGGTTTCGGACATCCGGAAACCACGGTTCTGAGTAAGGGGTGAGGGTACGTGATGGGAAGTTCACTAAGAACACCCAACCCCGCCCGCACATTAGCGGCCTCTACTAGGATATCGAATGACGTTTTAATGCGCGCGTTAGTTGAACGATGAATGATATGCAAACATTGTTTTCCTAAGCATGTGAGGAATTGAACGGGTTGCTAAGTGGTTTAATGCATGAAAATTAACGTCAAAGTTGTATTTTAGCATGTGAGATTCGTTTTAGTATAATAAAACAAATGATAAAAAGGGATGAATTTGCTACAAGATAAACAAACGAGTTAGTATCGATTTGTAAATAATAATATAGCAAATAAAATATACGAGATCGAGAAAATAAATATTAATCGAAATCTGAGAAATATTGTTGAAAAGACGTTGTTTTGTATAAAAAACGATGTTCGAAAAAAATATAAAAAAGAGCGAAAAGGATGCGTCGGGACAGCCGGCCGCGCGGCTCGCCAGGGACGCCGGCGAGTCGCGTGTCGGGCTGGTTTTGGACGCGGTTTTCTGAAAATTCGATTTTTTATTAAATCGCGTACGAATATTGCATGATTCGTACTCGAATTAATATTTTCGATATTCGTTATATTCGACAGTTGACTACGAAATCAATATCAAATACTCGGAATAGTTTTAGAAAAGATGTAGATTTTAGAAATCGTTTCGTGGAATAAATAATAAAACGAACGAAAAAGTTAAAAAAGGAGCGCGGATTTCAGACTCGTACGCGAGTCGCCTGTGAGGGGCGCGACTCTCGTGCGGGCCTGTCCCGTTTCGCTCGTTGTTTGAAAATTGTTATTTTGATGAATCGCGTAGAAGCTATGAATTAATTTGTATTCGATTCATGTTTTCGATATTCGTCGTATCCGATGTTCGATTATGAAATCGATATCGAATATTCGGAATGAAAAAAAGATTTTGTAAAATAATTTGTTTTGAATGAAAAGTAAAAGAAAAGAATTTTGAACGAAAAAAAGATGTAACGATTTTTAATATCGTCGAGATCTTAATATAATTCTTTTCGATACAATATTCGATTATAGAAAAATCGATATCGTATTTTTCAGAATGTTTGTTATGAAAATAGTTTTTCGTTAATAACGATATTAGAAAAATAAAAAAAAACGACTCTTGACCCATAAGAAAAAACGGACGAAGAGGAGAAGAGAAGAGAAGAAAGGAGAAATCGGGTTTGGTACACCCTCAACCTACATGCTTTTGTTGACTCGGATTGGGGCTCGTCGGAATGTGGCTAGGCACGGGAGCGTCGAGTGACGTTTTGGTTCGGCTAGGTGGCACGGTTTGGACGAGACGGGTGAAGGGTGTTGGGTATAGGACCGGTTTTCTTCGGGTTTGTAATATCGGTTTCTCGATGCTAGATGTAAGGAATTATGTGTGTGTTATGATATTTTCTGATGCTCGAAAGTTGTGTGACCGAATTTTTTGTTGTATGAAAAATTGTTGTTTTTTATGTTGGATGCAAGGGGCTATTTATAGGGAGTTCCCGACCTTGGCTTAGGAGAGTTTGACTACCGCTTAGGATAGGAAACGTAGGAATTTGAGAAGCATGAGAATTCCGCTTTCTTGTGAAGGAAGAAAGGGAAACACGGCTGATTTGCTGCTGTTTTGGCCGAGTGTTTGCACTCGGTCAGGTGTATGAATCGGTTTTTGAATAGGATTCCCGTTTGAGCTAGAATTACCGCTTGAGTAAGAAGCTGAGGAGAACGAGAATTCCGTTTTCTTGGTGAAGAAGAAAAACCGGCTGGTTGTGTGTTACTCGGCTGAGTACTTGCACTCGATTGAGTGTCTGAGTCGGTTCTCGGATAGGATTCCTACTCGAGATCGAATTCTACCTTAAACGGAATTGTTTATTATTTTGTGTAGCTGATTTTTTTGTGGAGTTTGGGTAGAAATGGGACGCGCGAGACATCACGGTCGGTCCACCAGTCTCGGGAAATATCTTTGACCGGGTTTTGACTCGGTCGCTAAAAGACGATTTTACCCCTGGTGTCGGATTTGACCAAATTAGTGTTATTTGACTCGAAACGACCCACTGGGCCTGAATTTGAGGTTGGTTTTGTGAAATTTGTACTCCGTAAAATGCCTAGGCCAAATGCCATTGATTTCGAGCCCATTTCCGAGTACGTTAAAGCACGTTTGCGTCCGATCATCATTGGGTGTTTGTCGGAAACTGCTATAGACACCAAGCGGTCAAATGTGGGTGTCTACAGAACCCCTATAAATAGGACCTCCCATTCAACACTTTAGAGACACGAATTATTAGCAATACACACACATTATCGACATCAAATATTAGCATCAGAAATACACAACCTTTTTTCATCAATCATCCTTACACTTAGCATCGAGAAGCCGATATTACAAACCCGAAGGAAACCGGTCCGATACCCGACACCCTTCACCCGATTCTCGTCCAAACCGAACCCCTAGCCGAACCAAACATCACTCGACGCTCCCGTGCCTCGCCACATTCCGACGAGCCCCGATCCGAGTCAACAAAAGCATGTAGGTTGAGGGTGTACCAAACCCGATTTCTCCTTTCTTCTCTTCTCTTCTCCTCTTCGTCCGTTTTTTCTTATGGGTCAAGAGTCGTTTTTTTTATTTTTCTAATATCGTTATTAACGAAAAACTATTTTCATAATAAACATTCTGAAAAATACGATATCGATTTTTCTATAATCGAATATTGTATCGAAAAGAATTATATTAAGATCTCGACGATATTAAAAATCGTTACATCTTTTTTTCGTTCAAAATTCTTTTCTTTTACTTTTCATTCAAAACAAATTATTTTACAAAACCCTTTTTTATTCCGAATATTCGATATCGATTTCATAATCGAACATCGGATACGACGAATATCGAAAACATGAATCGAATACAAATTAATTCATAATTTGTACGCGATTCATTAAAAATAACAATTTTCGAACAACGAGCGAATCGGGACAGACCCGCACGCGAGTCGCGTCCCTCACAGGCGACTCGCGTACGAGTCTGAAATCCGCGTTCCTTTTTTTACTTTTTCGTTCGTTTTATTATTTATTTTTCGAAACGGTTTCTAAAATTTACATCTTTTTCAAAACTATTCCAAGTATTCGATATTGATTTCGTAGTCAACTGTCGAATATAACGAATATCGAAAATATTAAGTCGAGTACGAATCATGCAATATTCATACATGATTTAATAAAAAATCGAGTTTTCAGAAAACCGCGTCCAAAACCAGCCCGACACGCGACTCGCCGGCGACCCGGGCGAGCCGCGCGGCCGGCTGTCCCGACGCACCCTTTTCGTTCTTTTTTTTTTTATTTTTCGAACTTCGTTTTTTATACAAAACAACTTTTTAACGATATTTTTCATATTTCGATTAATATTTATTTTCTCGATCTCGTATTTTTTGCTATATTATTATTTACAAACCGATACTAACTCGTTTGTTCATCTTTTGTAGCAAATTCATCTTTTTTATTTCATTTGTTTTATTATACTAAAACGAATCTCACATGCTAAATTCAACTTTGACGTTAATTAACTTTTCATGCATTAAACCACTTAGCAACCCATTCAATTCCTCACATGCTTAGGAAAACAATGTTTGCATATCATTCATCGTTCAACTAACGCGCGCATTAAAACGTCATTCGATATCCTAGTAGAGGCCGCTAATGTGCGGGCGGGGTTGGGTGTTCTTAGTGAACTTCCCAACACGTACCCTCACCCCTTACTCAGAACCGTGGTTTCCGGATGTCCGAAACCATTGGCAACGAGAGTCATTCAATATACGATTAACCGCTCAAGTCGGCATCTATATCGATATGCAAAAGGGACGAGCCCAATAAACTCTGACATCGGAAATGGGCCGTATTTGGTACACGGCCCACTACGACATAGAGTGGGCTCGAACGGTTCCGAATAACCATAAAATTCGGTGGCGACTCCGACTTCGATTTAAATTTCCATTTGACCATCTCATGGAGATTCATTCGCCTCCTCAAAACCCGCGCGTGGCCGTGTCGAGGTGGACCTATGTCATGTCCACAGTAGCACAAAGATAATCTCAAGCAAATTAAGTTTGTACCGATATTCGAATTCTTAACTTGAGGACTTGAAGTTATGCCGTTATGGACTTATGGTTAGTAAAAATACGAGTATTATGGTAACCCGAATTTTAACCTCGAGTTATCAGAACGATCATTTTTAAAAATATTTTTGATACTTTTAACTATGAGTATCGAAGATGTTTTACCTATTGTAATGCAGCCAGATGTACCATCGGCATGAAAAAAAAAAAAAAAAAAAGCCCCGACCAGGAATACCGTTCATCAAACGACGTCGTGTGAATTGTTAAACAAAATCCATAGAAATTGGATGAATTCTCCAACAAGCTTCGTTGAAGAACTCAAAACCCCTCCCATGGCGGTTTCCCTTCCATCCTCCAAAACTCCATAACCACCGCTACTGCAACACTTTCCCTCCTCTTTCCTCTTCTCAACAATGGCGTCGACTGACGACGTGAAGTTCAGCATACTCGTCTCTCTCTTCAACGCGACATCAAGTGAGAGTAGTTTCTACACAAAACGCTCTAAATTACGCAAATTCCTCGACGTGTACTGCAGTCCACGCGACTACTTCTCCGCGATTCGCCTCATCCTACCTTCGCTCGATCGCGCGCGTGGCTCCTACGGCCTCAAGGAGAACGTGCTCGGAAAAGCAATCATCGACGCGCTCGCGATGTCACGTGACTCCGAAGACGGGAAGAAGTTATTGCAATGGCGGAAAGGCGGCACAAAAGTCGCCGGAGATTCCGCCGGGAACTTCTCCGCCGTCGCTGGTGATGTTCTCCAACGCCGTCAGAACACCGTCTCCGGCGGTCTCACCATCGGAGAGCTGAACAACCTACTCGACCGCCTCGCGGCGGAGGATCGTCAAGGTAAGAATAGCGTTCTCGTTGAATTGATTAGGAAAACGAATTGGAAGGAGATGAAGTGGATAATCATGATAATATTGAAGGACATGAAGTTAGGGATTAGTGTGAAGACGGTGTTTAAGGAGTTTCATCCTGATGCTGACGATTTGTTTAATGTTACATGTGATTTACAGCTTGTTTGTGAGAAATTGTGTGACAGGAAGGTGCGGCATAAGCGGCAGGATATCGAGGTTGGCAAGGCAGTGCGGCCACAACAGGCGTTGCGCTCGTATAACCTTGCCGCTTGCTGGAAGAAGTTCCAAGGTAAGGAGGTTGTTGCTGAATGTAAATTTGATGGTGAAAGAATTCAAGTTCATAAGAATGGCATCAATGTGTGTTATTTTAGTCGGAATTATATTAATCATTCCGAATATGAATGTGGTATGAATGATGTGATTGTTGCGAATGTGTTGGCTGAAAGGTGTATACTTGATGGTGAAATGGTGGTTTGGGATAGAGTGAGTAATAGTTTTGTGGAATTTGGGTCGAATCAGGAGGTTGCTAAGCTAGCTAAAGAAGGGTTAGATAGTGATAGGCAGTTGTGTTATGTTGTGTTTGATGTGCTGTATGTCGGAGATACGAGTGTGATTCATCGGACCTTGAAGGAGAGACATGAGTTGATGAGGAAGGTTGTTAGGCCGATTAAGGGTCGGTTGGAGATCCTATTGCCTAGTGGAAATGAAAGTATTAACGCTCGTCGTCATGCTGATGAACCATGTTGGTCCATTATCGTCAAACATGTGGATGAAGTCGAGAGGTTTTTTAAAGAGACAGTCGGTAATAGGGAAGAGGGGATTATTTTGAAAGACCTTGGATCGAAATGGGAGCCCACTGATAGGAGTGGAAAGTGGATGAAGTTGAAGCCAGATTATTTTAACGCTGGTTCTGATCTAGATGTTTTGATCATTGGTGGTTATTATGGGACAGGTCGGCGTGGAGGGGAAGTAGCACAGTTTTTGTGTGGAATTGCGGAGAGGTCTTCTCCAAACACGTATCCTAGGAAATTCGTGTCTTTCTGTAAGGTTGGTACTGGGCTTTCTGATGAGGAACTTGATGAATTGGTCATGAAATTGAAGCCGTATTTTAGGAAGTACGAGTACCCTAAGAAGTCTCCCCCTAGCTTTTACCAGGTTACTAATAAGTCGAGAGAAAGACCTGATGTTTGGGTAGAAAGCCCTGAGAAGTCGGTTATTGTCGCGATTACTTCTGATATTCGTATTATAGATTCTGATGTGTATGCTGCACCTTACGGTTTGAGGTTTCCTAGAATAGACCGGGTGAGGTATGACAAGCCTTGGCACGAATGCCTTGATGTTCAGTCTTTTGTCGAATTGGTGGAGTCGAGCAATGGGACGATACAAAGAGGTGATAATGGAGAGACGGCAGTTGGTAAACCAAAACGGGCAAAAAAAGGTGAAGGAAGAAAGAAACTCTCACTTACCGTTCCCTCTCATTTTGCTAGCACCGATGTTTCTAGTGTGAAAGGAGAATCAAAAATATTCTCAAACATGGTCTTTCACTTTGTCAATGTGCCTAAGGGACATTCCTTGGGTTCACTGCACACTCTGGTTGTTGAGAATGGAGGAACTTTCTCTATGAATTTGAACGACACGGTTACTCATTGTGTTGGGGCAGAGAGTAAAGGGATAAAGTATGAGGCAGTAAAGCGTCGAGGCCGAGATGTCATTCATTACTCCTGGGTTACAGATTGCTGTTCAAAGAAGCAGCTTCTTCCATTAAGGCCTAATCACTTCATCAACCTCTCAGATGCATCGAGAAAGAAGTTGCAGGAAGAGATAGATGAGTTCTCTGATTCTTACTTCTGGGACATTAATGTTGCGGAGCTGAAACAAATTCTTCGTGATGTAAATAAGTTAGAAGATACAAAAGTTGTTGACTACTACAAAAAAAAGTACTGTCCCCGTGATAAATGGTGCTGTTTCCATGGCTGCCAAATTTATTTCCACCTAGTTGACAAACACCCGTCTTCTAACTGGGAGGCCTTTTTGAGAGTAGCCATTCGAAGAATGAAAGTCAATGTTTCCATCGGTGGGGGAAAAGTCGTTGAAAACCCATCGCAAGCTACGCATGTAGTAGTTGTGTCGTTGCCAGGGTTTGACCTGAACTTTGAGACATTGTTGCAGAGTTTCCCAGAAGACAAGAAACGGGTTTTGCGTTTGAAAAGGGTTCAGGTTGTGGGATCGAAATGGTTGGAGGACTGTTTTGAGAGAGGTCAGAAATTGCAGGAAGTGGAATATAGCTTGAAGCTTGATATAATGGAAGAATCATCTTCTGGTGAGGAGGAAGCTGAAAACAATGCTAAACCTGTTCATGAAGAACCCGATTCTCCAAAGGGATCAAAAACAGTTGCTCGTCCTATAGAACCCAGAAGAAAACGAGGAAGGCCCGCTGTGGTTAGAGTAAGATCTCCAAAACCGAAAAGGGCTAGGGTTGGTAAAAGGCCTGCTAAATTGCAGGAAATTGCATCTGATGATGAATTCAGTGAGGAAGAGCATCATGTACATGACTTAATCAAACCTCAACGGCCGAAGAGAAACAGCGTCAGTAAGAGGCCTGCAATATTGCAGGAATTGGGGTCTGATGATGAGTTCAGTGAGCAAGAGCATCGTGTACAACCAAGAGCGAGCCGTAAGCATGATCTAAAAGGAAAATCCGTCAATAAAATCCCGACAACCAAAAGGGCTAGAGGAGGAAAGAGGGCTGCTAAATTACTGGGAATCTCTTCTGATGAAGAGAACAACGAGAAAGACCCGAGCCCTGAACGTGGCATGGATGGCCATGTTTTTCATAATGAGTCGATAATGCAAGAGGCTAAGACGCTGGAGAAATGTGATTCTGGAAACGATACTAATAAAGTACTGGAAAGCAAACCGGTTACCTTGGAAACGAAAATGGAGTACAATCAAGAAGAACCAGAGTATGGAGATGATGAGATAAAAGCACGGAATGCAGATGAAAACGCAGAAGTGTCGACTTCATTGAAATCAAAAGAAAGGGATGATCCTGATCCTGTTCAAGAGATGTTACAGAGTTTGATTCCGAGCCTTGGTAAGACGGCTCATGCTCCGAATATGGTTTCGGAAAATAAGGACCTACCTGCGAAAACTTTGAAAGAGGGTGATTCTTCAGTGCCCCAGGGAGAAACAGTGAAGAAGAAGAAGGTTAGTTACAGAGACCTTGTAAAACAGCTACTCAAAGATTAGTGTGATACACTTGGATACTTCAATTTAGATCAAACAATTTAGACCGTGTCTTACTCTTTTTGTGATTATATGAAGCCAAGTCATTCTAGAATTCTAACGGTGTGACCATTTTAAGCTTAAAACTAACCACTTTTTAGTGAAGTAGTCATTTCTTTAAGTGAATTACAGTATTACCTGTTCTAAGGTTTTCGCTTTTCTTCAAATATTCACAATTAAAGATAATCTTTAATGTTTTCGACAATCTATAAAATAAAAAATGTAGTTACAGATTTTGTTTGATTCGTCTTTATGAGTAGATTAATTCTATAAAAAAAATTACGGAGTATATTTTTGTTTTCTGTTAAGGTAAAATGAAAGATAATGGTGGTGTAAAACATGTCTCAACAAATGTATCATGGAGGGATTCCATTTTTTTTTTAAATTATAGTGTGCCCAAGTATATACAGTATTATTCTCCAAGATAAACCCTTTTACGGCCAAGTAACCCCAACGTTGCCTTCGGAAACCACTTAAGAGCAACCTTTACGCAACTCGTCTCATTATCACCCTTACCCTTAGGCCTTAGTCATACTATAAAACGGTCGGAGCCTCACAATTTGCAAAGCCCTTTTAATCAAACATCATACTTTTTGATTGAGTACAAAGTTTTCTCATATAGAGTAATGCAATATGACTGTAGAAGTCCAATAGGAGGGCATGAAAAGAGAGTATAGGCAACAAACGCCGAAATATTACATGTTTTTTTTACAGGGTGCCCTGATATAAAAAGAAGCTAAAGTACATCAAATTCTAGAAGCGATAACGGGGGTGGAGTTCTGAAGGTATGCAGAGGCGGCTGCAACTCCGCTTCCTAGCTTGACGGGGTATCCCACGTCCTTGAGTATCATTTCCACACCAGCTAAGCATCCCAGCAATTGCAGCTACAATCGGAAGCAAACCAAACCATCTTAGCTTATCCATGTCGTAAATGAGTGTTATGCTTAGTGCAATAACAATAACATCAACCCGATACCTCAAGGATATCCCTAAGTGGCAGGAAAGAGGACACAACATTGCCCCTACTTTAAAACCGAGATGTGTTTTACTATAACTCGAACAAAAATTGCTTTTGGAACTGCATCAAATGACTATTTACAAACAAAAGAAAAAAAAAACTGTCTTTGAATTACTTCTACGGAGTAATTTTTACTATACGACGGTTTGCTGTATATTCCATCATTTCTAGAATTTGATCATATTTTGCAAAAAAAGTTTGATGTTACTACATAAATATCACATTATTGTCCCACTGCATGATTATTGTTTTGAAAAGAAAAAAAAAACATTTTTCTCATATTTAATTTATTTTTTTACCATCTAATTACATTTATAAATTCATCAGTTTCATATTTTTGAAAGTATTTCTGAGACAGAGAGTAGGTTCATCGGGAGGATAAAAAGAAGAGAATTGCTATCTACCTTCTCTTCTCAAATTTGCTTAAAAAATTGTTTATTTTGCCTCCTCCACTTGCCTTCCGGTCCCACCCGATATATATTTAGTTTAATCAGTTGTGAGAGGGGAGAGGGAGAAGGTAGATATCAATCTTCTAAAAATAAATATACTCCTTAGTCATTTGCAGTTTTCATTTGAATCAATTTTGATGTTATAGACTAATAGGTTACTACTGTAGAGGGAAATGGTTGGTACCTCATTCAAGTTACCAAGGTGCCCTATCCTGAAAACCTTGCCAGCTACTTTGTTGAGACCGAGACCTAAGCTTAGATTGTATCTCTTCCATGCTCGCTTTACAATCTCGGAGCTGTCGATGTGTGGGGGGATGACGACTGCAGTAACAGTGTCACTGAACCATTCTTCCTTCTGTGCACAATTCTTCAAACCCCACGCATCTACGGCAAGTCTGTATCTCAATATCACAAGTAGATTAAGTTAAATTATGATATCTCTGTGACTGACCAAGTTTTGTGTAATGCCGTGATTTAGTAACATGTTGTTTTTATGTTAAGTAGCGGATGTAATATGGGTTCTGAGAACCCAACCAGCATGTAATCCGATGCACTTTCTTCGTTGGCAAAAAAAAAAAAAAAAAAAAAAAAAAAAAAAAAAAAAAAACTGATTGTCTTAAGTCTTAACCCAATAACAACTCTCTTATTCTTGATGGTAACTTCCACTTTTAAGTTGAGTTTTTCTTTTTCGGATCTGTCCTATGCTGAAGGATGGTTTTATAGGAAAGTTATTCCATCTCAGATGCAATTTTTCACTTCTGTAGGAGGTGGTATTGAAAGACTTGCCTGGTTGCCTTTGCAAGGCGGCCATGCCTGGCAATGACATTGTCAAGGCCTTCCTCAAAAATGAGATCCAAAGCAGCTCTGAGCCCATAAAGTAGTTGTATGGAAGGCGTGTAAGGCCAGTAAGTCCCCATTTTGTAGAACTTCAAGTAATCATTCCAGTCAAAGAAAACTCTGACAGATTTGGCTGTCTTGGTTGCCTCAAGTGCTTTGGCGCTTGCACAAATAATCCCCATCCCGGTTGGAAGAGAAAGAGCTTTCTGAGAGCCTGTTAAAGCGACATCCACTCCCCACTCGTCCATGCGGAAGTCAAGGGCACAAATTGATGAAACACCGTCGACTAGGAGAAGTGCTGGGTGATTGTAGTGATCTGACAGTGAGACAGACACCCATCAGAAACATGAGACTGCCTCATTTATAAATATTTGTCATTCTACTTGGATTATGATTAATGTTTTTTTGTAAAGGGAGTCATAAGATCGATTTTGATTTGATGGGGGTCGAACCCAGATGATAAGTACCATGTCTCATTATTTACTAACTAAGCTAGTTGGTATCTGATTAATGTAAAGTGAGACCAACCCAGTCCAACTAGTATCTTTACCTATATTATACCCTATTAATCGACTAAAAAATATACCAAGGGAAAACATATCTTATGGTGAGAATTTCTCATATGAAATTTTGTGTTCTATATAGCAAGCAAGAACAATGGCTTTGAGTTTCATAGGTGAATCAGAATTCAGTACTCGTAAAGTCTTTTTGGTTCACTTAGAAATATACCAATTATTAGTTATACTGGAACTAAATAGTTGAAAAAAACTCATATTCTTGCCAAGCATGAGAATGCATGAAAAATTACCCAAAATCCTCCTGACAGTGGCTAAATTGTTGGTGACACCAGTGGCAGTCTCATTGTGGACAATGCAGATAGCCTTAATAGTATGTGCAGTATCAGCTTCCAATTTTGATGCCATGACTTCGAGGTTGGCACCATGTCCCCATTCACTCTCTACAACATCGACATTGAAGCCAAGGCGTTGCTGCTGATCAATCCACAGCAAACTAAACTGTCCTATCTGGAACGATATAGTTCGGTCTCCAGGTGAAAGTGTGTTTGTCAAGGCACTTTCCCATGCTCCAGTACCTAGAAAAGGCAGTTTCAGTGAAAATGTTACAAACATCAAGGGATCAATTGTGATTTCTTGTCAAGACAGTTTTATGGTAAGGAGTAAAGGACTAAGGACTAAAATGCGGCGACCTAGCTACGTTTCAATGCGAGTTGTGAAGTTCAAATTCCAAAACTGAGCCCCAAAACATTTAAAGTTCAAAACTTAAATAATTATTTTAGATCAACTTAGTAAAACCAATCATTTTTATGAATCCAAGTGAGCGTTGTTGTTGTGTTAAGGACATTACTGACAGTAAAGTAAAAGTCAGTACTCAGTATAGTAGATGACCATTATGATAGATGGTCACATTCTGCCTATGCCACTGTGGCGTCCTTTGGATTGTGCTCGCAATAGGTTAGGCTTGAGTTTCTCTGTGAATGGTTAAACTTGTTCCACAAAACAATCTCTAGTAGAGGTGTACCTGTTGTGGGGATGATAAAAGGAGTTCCAGATGTACTTTTGAAGATCTTTTTAACATCTTCAAGAAGAGTTTTGGTCAGTGCAGGTATAGCAGGAGACCGATAATCTTCATTGTTTCGATTCATGGCTCGAATGACAGGTTCCGGGATATTGACAGGCCCTGGAACAAACAGGTGATTCCTCCCTGGTCCATAAACGTAGTCCATGTTTCCCCTTGAATTATCACCGGATATGTTAAACCAAGTTTCTACACCGGCAGCTCCTTAACTGCAAAATACAGAAACAATATTATCATCCTGCGCAATTTTGCATACAATATGGGAAAAGTTCCAAAACTCAATGTATGAATGACCCGTAAAGCCACTAATAAGAATGTCCAAACCCAAATTATTGAAGAAATTGACTAGACATATGAGCACAACCAAAATCAAAGTGCCACAAATGGGAAAAAAGAAGAAAAAAAGATTAACTTATCCTAGCAAGCTATGACATGTTCAGATCTTCCAATTTGCCAAAGGGATGAGATCAAGCAAATTAGTACACATCATAGCATAGTAAACAGAAACGTAAATTTGACATTTTTGACTTTGAATCTTATCACTTGGCATGATGCAAGTCAACATGCTCTTTGTTCATTTCCCTATATGGTACACAAAAGGTATTGAGTAGGGAATCAACATATATTCCCCTTTAAGGCTTTAATACCAACTATGTAGTAGTATTTCATAAAATTCTGCAAGGTCTTTTAGCACATATATAAATCTAAAATCGTCTTTCATTTATACCATCTTTTCCCACCTCAAACGAGCCAAAGACTCGCTCTTCTTTGGTTCTATATTATGATGAAAAAAAGATAAATGATGCAAAAAATTACTCCATCGGTTCACTTCAATTCCGTAAGTTTGATCAATATATGCAATGGAATAGTTCGATCAAACATAAGAAATTTGAGGGCGCGGGAGTATAAAGTTGTTGTCCATTCACTGCATATCTCCTCAGGTCATCTGGAAATCGCTCATGTAACACAAGTATAGAATTAAATTTCGGTATTGATTATAGTATCCGTAATATCTGCTATCCTCGTCTACTGTCATTTAATACAGCCAATATTGCCTTAAAATAGAGTAAAATTTGGTCGTAGTGATCTTCTAAAACACTTACACAATGGTCGGGATTCTATGTTGGAACTTGATTTAATACCATGAACATAGTTAAGGTTTCGACCCCAAACCCCATAACGAGAATCTTTGAAGCACTGGGCTAATATACGATATACTACATCTTTGAAGCACAAGTTATGCATAACAGCATAAGTGAGCTAAGCTTCAAGTCAACATCGGATATGAAGGTGGCAACCTTGCTTTATGTCCTAACTCCATCATATTTCATGGATGTAACAGTTGTCTCAACTAAATTTATTATTACCACAATCATTCTTAAGACATACGTCTTTAGATTAAAACGGGTCATATAACCTTCTATGTGGTCGCTATTCCAGCATTTGTAAAATGGATACGGATATGCATGTTATGCCCGTCTTAAACAACAATTTACATGACAACATATTATAAGAAGAAGTGATGAGTACCAGAGTGATAAAGTTGCAGATGAAGAGGACCGATTTGAAGCCACCACCTTAAGAAAGAAAGAAAGAAAAGTTGACTATGATTAAAAAAACAAAGAGGGGAAATTTACAGGAATTGGAAAAGAAGGGAAGTTGGAAACACCCTGAATTCAGATAATGTGATCAACTTTTGGTTATATACAAAAGGGCGGGAGGCCAATCAACGTTCAATGAGACAAAACCCACATTTACTTATACGTGGCAGATAAGGATTCTGCTCTTCTAAGGCCAAGAATTCATACATCACCTCCAAATCAATTGGAATTCACACATATTTAACCCATTCATACAACTGTGTAATGAAAATGAAAAATATTACAAGTATTTAAAATACAGATATTCCTATTATATTGACCTTCACATCTTATGTTAAATTTAAAAAACATCGATGATAGATTAAATTAATTTCATGCTGAATTTAGTTATAAGTTGGGTGAAATTAGCTATAATCATTTTCCATCTCAAAAACAGCCAAATCGGGTTTAAGCTTAACTTAGATCAACCATGACACTTTGTTGATAATACATAACTTGAATGCACGGACACAGCCAAGCACATGCAATTGATGCAAACGAGGCTGTGGCACGGCAAATTGTTTAGAAAAAAGAATATAGAAATAAATAGATAAAATATGATTATAAATATAGATAAAATTAATTTTTTAAGGGAAGTAGAATTTGAACCTAGTTTAGTCCCTGCTCAAATGACACAGTTGATGGGTAAAAGGGTGTTACCATAATGACAGTTTATGCATGTAACATAACAAGAGATTAGGGTAGCACATACACAAAGTACTGTATATCTCAGTTTTTTTTTGACAGTTGTATACATCCTAATCAACAAAAACTGGAATCTTTATTTTTGGGGCTGAGAAAGCCGAATAAAAGATAACAAGATAATGAGCTATCAACCACAGACTTGGTTGGGAGCCCAAAGCCAGAGTCATTTTGGTCCAGTTTGTTTTTCCTAAGATGTAACCTTCCTAACATTGTTCCTTCCTCCATCTTCTCATCATCATTTTTGTACCTATTAGGGGAAGGGAAACCATACCAAACCTGGGACGTGTGTCAACGTGGTACATACCTTCGTATGATTATAATCTCAATTTTAGCAAAAGCAAAAAAAAAAATATCAAACCACGTGAAAATATCAGCTAGCTCAGTTGGTAAAGTTATTGGCTTGTTGGGAAACTCTCCTCCTACGTCACGTTGATGTATATTTAACTAAAGTAGATAGAAAAGAGAGATAATCTTCAGATGGAGTGAACGATAGACCAATCTTCGGATGGAGGAAACAATAGGCCACAAGTTATTTATAAATCAGCCGAACGAAACGATATCATAAAGTAAAAACAGATGAAAACAGCAAATGTTATCAACCAGCCATAAGAATATTTAACATGCGTGCAAATAAAGAACCAAAGGCTACTGTCAGCTTTCGAGGCGGGAACAAAAACTTGAGGCAGAATCCATGAGATATAACTATACAAGCCTCTGGTTAAAGAAGAGATATAACTGAATGAAAAGGTACCTCAGTTAGCGCTGCGCCTCAGTCTTACCACCTGTGAGAACATACCAAATAAGCAACTTGATCAGAGCAAACAGGCAGAACAAAGTATATGGATAAAGGGAACATAAGTAATTTCTGAATGATATCAGTCTCATACATTTTTGGAGATATACTCTTTCATTAACTATTGATCAAAACCAAATGAGCACAAGCTACTTCCAAACCAAAACTCAGACAACAAAACTGCACACTGTACACTTCCAGAGTAATGTACAATAGTTACCATCATTGGCGTGTCAAGAAGATAGTTGGTAAGCATTCTCAACATATCTTCTCTAATGCTAACTATGTTTTCAGAGTAGTAGTTAGCAAACCAAATAGGTTTTGTAACCCTGAATTATTATTTCCTTTGAGCCAACTTCATCACAAACCATGAAAAGCATTAAGCTTCGACTGTCATCAATTTCCACCTGCAGGAAAAGCCAAGGGTTTGCATTGGTCATCTCGGCATGCGAAGAAAAGTTCTCATTTATACATATGAGCTGAAAAAACCTCTAATAAAGCCGGTCATCTCCACTCTCTCCCTTCATTTCCATGCTTCAGAAGTCTTGTTGAAGATGTAAAACGATACTTCTATTTGAAAGGATACTTGAACACAAATGAAGGGTGGAATATGACTGGCAACAAAATGAACTGTAGAATATAAATGGCAACAAGTGCTTCTTTAGCAACATGTATATAGTTGCAGATTCAATCCACTTCTTGCTTACAAAAGTTAGCAGCTTGCGAATATTTGGCTAAAATGTAAATCTCCCACATGGGGTAGATGCTTAGCCTCCCATACAAGAGAGGAACTATAACGGACATCGTGGTTATGTACTTGCCATAAATTGGCTGAAACAAGGCCTGGAACTGCATCAGTCTCCTTGTCCTCCAAACCCCTCACTTCCTCCCCTCTTTAATATTTCATCTATATCCATGCTTAAGAGTCTGCATTTTCTTTTGTCGGTAATCTCTTCCTTGAATAGTTACATCACCCCAAACTTCACGACCGCATAAAAGTAAAAGAATCATTTACCTGTAAATCGTTTTGTGAGTTCTAAGGGCTCTCGTCTCCTAAGTAAGTTGCCGGGGAATTGATCCTCATTGTTGGGAATCAAAGAAACCAAACTTGGGAAGGGTCCGCCAATCAATTGGTCTTACCTCTTTAAGTACACTCCCCAAGGAGACTACACCAACTATCTAGAAGATGAACATGATTAGCACCCAAAAGAAAAACGTCACTTCCGAGAGCATTCATAGCTTGTTCTGAAACTGGAACCGTCTGAGAGACAAATAATCCGCTTATATGTCCAAACTCCAAACTCCACCGTCTACATAACAAAAGAGAGGAGTCAGTGTTATAATGCCATATCCTTTGAACCCTTCAAACCCTACATTTATACATAGTGCTACCTACTCGCCTACTCTTAGTTAAAACACGTAGGAGGTAGGACCACATCAAACACGTATGGAGTATCATACAACAATAACTCATACGTTTGACAGTTTCGACAGAAAATGGGCCATATTACTCAAACCTTCTGGTCACCATTAGCATTCACTAACCATCATATCTCACTCGATGTATCCATCATCTTCTTCTCAACATCATTTCTAAAAGACTATGTGTACATCACTTGAAATAAGTCATACTCCGTATATTATTGGACTACGTCCTCTATTGACAAAATTGCAGCTAAGACTAGCCCCTATATCAATCCCAAAATACGGAGTATAACACAGTAATTATCCTGTAAGAATGTTGCATGGCATACAAGAGCATTACACAAACTTCCACGCCTCATTTGATCATACTCATAAATGAAGTGCACAAGCATTACAAAGTAGTTGTACGTCATATAACAGAATAATTTGCAAACATTGCAGCAAATCAAAATGATCCCTAGGTACACTGCAAGCATATCCGACCTGAATCGATATAGCCATCTATTAGATGAACCAACTTAACCAAAATCTTAAGGTGATGGTTGAGGTCCAACTATTACATTTATATTCTATTACGCTCCTCACTCGAATGTTCATTGAGCTTGAAGAGTGGTTAGTGCACAGACTTCCCCGTATATACCATGTGCTTCCACTTGAGAGAGTTTGATAATGAGGACTACCAGGATTCGAACTCGTGATCTTTGATCTGATTACACTGACTCCGATACAATGTTAGATGAATGAAGTCAACCAAATCCTTAAGGTGATGGGCGCTTCAACTAAGAGTAAGTCCATAATGAAAACAATGTCAGACACTTAAACCATGGTTACGGGTTGGCGGGTTCCTTCGGGTAACCACCGAATCCCAAATCGTTAAAAGAGTGAATTCTATCTTATCATATCCTTACTAAAAATACACATAACACGTACACTCTAGAAGACCGAGTCGTCGATTAAAAAGGGCGTATTCATAAGGAATCCGGCAACCATGATTTGAACAACAAAATTGAACCTTGAAACAATAACTAAGCAGGATTGCAGAAACAGGGATAATCAAGCAAATGCTCAAAATTCAATGGCGGACGATCACAAAACAATTGAAAATGTGATCCTAAATACTACGATAAATGTTCAATTAAATTGCGATGCGTGCACTAAACAAAGAAATCAAACATAGCTTGACGGATAAACCCTAACGACTCTAATTGAATCTATCATAAACGCAAGCTGTTCATTCGATAAACTGTGATAAATAACTCACCGATCAAATTCAGTTGATCAAATTTCGTGCTAATTTTCCCGCCATTGCGTCTGTTTTTCGGAGTTTACCGATGATTGATGGCCCAAACGACCCCGTTTCATGAAACCAAAATATGCGCTACTTTTAAAAAAAATACTCGTACTCTTTATCGTATACTCTGGGATTCAACGACGTCGTTTCATGAGCCTAAAATATGCGTTATTTTTGGGGCCTAGGAGTGACCACTGAGCAAAATCGAGTCCGGTAGCTGGTTTCGACTCCTAATGAACTGGTTTCCAATGTTTTATTCGGGTTCCACGGATCGTGTTGTAACGGAGGCGTCTCGTTACCTACGGTTTGTTAATTACGCGAGAAGAACAAGACAAATAGCAGACAATAATAAACTGACACACAGAATTACGTGGTTCACCAGCAAAATCACCGGCTACGTCCACACCGACAAGGAGACCAAATTCACTATTGTGGAGATAATAGTACAACAGTAGACCGTAATACACGTGCTTAATAGTTCACAGGTAAAGCCAAAAGTACTACCAATTCTACCAACCAGATAGTAATCTCAAACTGGAAAGAGACTACCCAGACTGAGTCGACCTGCGACGAACTCACCGACGAGACGAATGACAAACGATCTTGCGGCCAACCAAGATCCGAACAAACTCCAACAGTCTCCAACGAAGACGAGATCAATAGAACCACCAAATAACAGGGACTCGGAACAAACTGAGTTTTCCCTCAAGAAAACCTCACAAATCAACCTTCTATATTGTGCTCTCAAATCATCTCTATGTCCTAATTAACCTAGAAACTAGTCAGGTCTTTATATAGTATTATTCCACCCAAACTAGTTACCTAAACTTATTAGGAAACAAAGGTCAATCTTACAATCTCTTGTTACCAGAAGATCAACATAAATTAATTCATGACCCAAAAGGACAATTGCTAGGCACTTATTTCCTAACAGATTGGATCATGGTGTGGACATGACATAGGTCCACCCCGACGCGGCCACGCGCGGGTTTGGGTAGGCGAATGAATCTCCATATGACGGCTTGCACGGGATTTAAACCTAGCTTTAGGAATTCTTGTGCTCGGTATGGACTCGTAGTGACGGCTTGCACGGGAGTTTCGAGATATGTAGAGTGAGTTGTGGTGGTTAGGGTGTAGAATTCCTAAAGCTAGGTTTAGGGTTTCGATTTCTAGGCTAGGGCTAGGGTTTGCTCGGTGTAGAGTAGAGTTTGGATTAGGGTTTCGAGGTGTGTAAAGTCCAGGGTTGCAAAAGGTTGAAAAAGAGATTTTAATTGAGTGTGCATGGGGTTGCTTATATAGGCAAAGCCAAGGAACCCGGCTAGGGTTACTCGACCGAGTAATTGGCTGACTCGGTCGAGTGGCCTAGTGCGTCAGGCGTCGGGCTTGAAAAAGGGCCCACTCGATCGAGTGGGTGGGGCACTCGATCGAGTGGCCCAGCTGGGTCGTGCGGGTCCATTGTTTTGGACCGTGACCTGGGTTTGTGCTTGACTTGGACTTTTGATGTTGTGAGTGGCTGTTTTGTGTGTCTCGGAACGACCTTGATCGAGGTTTGACCCAATCGTTAAAAAGTCGGTTTTATTTTCGGTGTCGGTTTTGGCCCAAATTAGTCTTGTTTGACTCGGAACGGTCCGCTGGGCCTGATTTTGAGGTCTGTTTTGTGAGATGTGTACTCCATAAGTGCTTTAGCCAATAACTAACGATTTTGAGCCCATATCCGAGCGCGTAGAAGCACGTTAGCGTCCGATCATCATCGGGTGTTTTTTTTGGGAAACTATCATAGACACCTGGCAGTCAAAATGCGGGTGTCTACAGAGCCCCCACTCTGACTGAGGCTTGGACAAGGCGAAAGTCAGAGTAGCCACCAGGCCAATCGTGGATTGAAATCTGGCGGACTTCCGGCCGGGTCGTTTATAGTCCATTAGACTCGCATGAAGGGCTCGCCAGCCACAAGCTAGAAGTCATACCTGAGCTGATGACGATAACTTCGTGGGGAATTGGACTTGTCGCATAAGTCCTGGGTGCGCCTGTAAGTAGGCCTATCCCGTGAAATGCCGCATTTGGCTTCCGCTGGGGAGATATAGTGGGTTGCACGTCCCTGTTTGAGTCGTACCTGTATAAGTCACATAAAATGCATGCAACACGTAGGTAGTAAAATGACTCGCGCTGGGGAAAATAATTTTTGAAATTTTTGAAAGTTTTGAAAATTTTGAAATTTTGAATTTTGTTTGAAATTTTGACTCCTAAAGAAATTAGGAAAGTTCGGGATGAATATCTTCGTGCTAGTATAGAGACTAGGCTTGTGGCTTGATTCCGATTGGGATTAGGAAACCCTTGTGCATGCAAAGATATGGAAAGAAGGCTATAGAGTTAATACTATAAATACTCCTTTAATGCCCTTGATTTCCTCACAATTCCCTTACAATTCACTTCCTTCTTAAAAAGAAAACCTTTTCATCCTTCTCAAGAAACTAGCCATGGGAATTGATAGATTAACTGTGATGCTGCAAGAATGGTCCCGACGCTTCAGGGACACAGATAGGGTAGCCCTTAACCAGACGGGCATAACTCAGCTGTACCCGTTCCGTCAGATGGTGGTTGATCGTTATTTCTTGGATGCATGCTTGGCCTACTGGGACGACGACATATATCATGTCTTTGCCTTTCCTCGGGGCGAAGTTTGCCCTTTACCTGAGAAAATTGCAGCTATAGGAGGATGGAACCCGATACTTCGTCCCGCTGTCCCGTACTCGATCTATGACCCAAGGAGGAAGCTTCGAGAATTTCTAGGGCTCTCTCACAACGAGGTGTCCCGTATGATGGAGGGTGATAATATTTCTCTTATCGACTTGGCTGAGAAATTTATGAATCCTCTTGATGTTTGGGTCAGACCGGCTTACAGCCGTTAGGCTTTTTCTTTCTGCATGCTCCATGTTTATGCTTTCGAGGGTCACATGGATTTGCTATCCTGCATGGGATACACCCGTCTTTTGACCGTAGTAGACTTGATGGAGACTGAACACAGCCCGGCTTGGCTGATCACGGGCGAGATTATCCAAGGATTGGACAACCGCAAGAGGGACTCATCAATTCGTCTTACCGGGAGCACCCGTTTGCTGCAAGTATGTTAGTTTGCATTTTATTTTTCCCAATTTCTCAATTTTTCGATTTTTGATTTTTTTGCGAATTTTTTACTGCAGGGGGGTACTCGATCGAGTCACCCTGGTACTCGATCGAGTACCCTCGATAAAACCCTCCTAATCTGTCTTCGGAGGTGCCACTCGATCGAGCTACCCTGGCACTCGATCGAGTGCCCTCGTAAAAGCCCCCTGTTTGTGTTCAGGGATACCACTCGATCGAGTGTCCTAGGCACTCGACCGAGTGGCCTTAGGCGGACGCTTATTTCACCTCGGGAACTCATGTTTTTGTTTCTTTTTTCAGATTTGGCTATATGACAGGCTATCAGTGATAGATCCTCCCCTTGATGCGAGCAACTATCGTCATAACCAGGTGATGACGAGGAGGCGGGTCATTGACTTTTCTCGTCAGATTACCCAGAAATATTGGGACGAGGTATTGTCATTCCATGGTGGTCCGTTAATTCGATGGGTAGTTCCGTGGTGGCCCATCTATCTTTGGACCGGCTTGGACCCGAGGGACAGAACCCGTTATCAGGTGATATTATCTTTCAGGCAGACAGTTCATCTTTATCCGGATCGCATACTAAGGCAGTACGGATGGACCCAACGAATCCTTGAAGTCGAAGCAGTTGTGAGTGACCCTACCCAACTGACTGATGCAATGTGCGATACATGGATGCAAAGATGGTACACCCGGCACACCTGGCCCATCACCAAATCTCGCCACTCGATCTGGGTTTCAGACTCTTCTACGAAGTGGACCAAAGCAGGCGATGCTAAAGCCCGAGCTGCTCTGAAGGTTGATGAAGCTTTCGACCTGCTGCGAAGGAAGCAAGCTAAAGACAACAGGGGCTTTTTTTACGAAGGAGACACTCCTGCTACCCTAGTCCGTCTTATGTCAGGACAAAGAGAAGAAGACCGAGACTCAAGCTGGAGGGTCTAGTGCTAAAGGTGCTTGGGGGAAGGTGAGCCCCCAGACTGACTTGGAAAGGAGACTAGGCCCAAAACTACCCGTGCAGGATCGACTTGGCCCACGGGATAGATTACCCGAGCACGTACGGGCTCGACTTGGGCCAAAGACCGTAGTTGAAGACCCGTCGTCGAAGAAACGGGCTTGTGCTAAGGAGGTTCCACTTGTGATTCGGGAACGCTCGCCACCACCTCGAAGACCTCAGGCTCCACGCGACCCGAAGGACAAGGGGAAGGGCAAAATGCCCGGATATTAGTCTCCAATATTATTATTTGAGTATTATTATTATTTTTTTGGGTGTGATTTTTTTGTGGTTTGCCGTTTTTGGCGTTTTTTTTGTAGTTCCCGAGTTTATCGGTTTAATAAAGACGTATTAAAGAATACCGTTCCCGTCTTTTCGTTTATTGCAATGGTTGTACCCTTTTGAGGGGTTGCCTACATATCCACGATTAGCGGAATCAAACCAAACGTAGTTCAAAATTGATTTGATTGATTTTTTGCAATTTTCGAAATACATCAAGATTATTAATTCGAGATGTGCGACAGTAGAATAATTAATTCTAACTTATTGACTTGTCTATAGTTTTGAAAATTTATAAAAAGACAAATTCTTATAAATTTTTTTGCAAATGACATTGAGATGGGGTTTATGGGTAGTAGCGCTTCAGCTGGTCCAAGTTGGTTGGGTTGACAAATTCGTTCCCGTCCAAGTCTGTCAGCATCACCGCTCCTCCTGATAGGACCTTCTAGACTAAGTACGGCCCAGCCCAATTGGGTTTGAATTTACCCCTTGGGTCAACCGGTAGTAAGGCACGAACCGATTTTAGGACCAGATCCCCTTCTTTGATGTTTCTGGGCCTAACCCTTTTATTGAAGGCCCGTTGGATCCTCTTCTGATATATTTGGATATTGTTGAGGGCCCGTGATCGCCGTTCGTCTAAAAGGACTAGCGAATCGTATCGGGCTTGGACCCAATCTGCTTCAGGTACTTGGCTTTCAAGTAAAATCCTGAGGGATGGTACGTCTAGCTCGACCGGCTGGACTGCTTCCATTCCATATGTCAAATAATATGGAGTTGCTCCGGTCGCGGTGCGAATTGAGGTTCGATATCCCCACAGGGCAAAGGGTATTTTGTCGGGCCAGTCCCGGTAATTCTCAGCCATCTTTTTAAGTATGGTGACAATTGTTTTATTGGCCGCTTCTACCGCTCCGTTTGTTTGAGGTCGGTAAGGCGAAGATGTATGCCTTTGAATTTTATATTTTGCCAGCAATGCGGCAGTTTCAGCTTGAAAGTGGGTCCCGTGATCGCTAATAAATTCGTGAGGGATCCCATACTGGCATATGATCTTGTTATGGATAAACTTGGCCACGTGCTTGGCGTTCAAGACACGGTATGACTCGGCTTCGACCCATTTGGTGAAGTAGTCGATGGCCACCAAAATGAAGCAATGACCTCCAGTCCCGGAAGGATGCACCTTTCCAATTATGTCTATACCCCATGTCGAAAATGGCCACGGTGATGTCATGGTATATAAGAGGGAAGATGACATATGATGTACATTGGCGAAGATCTGACAGTTATGGCAGTGTTTGACATACAACTGACAGTTTGTTTCCATGGTGTTCCAATAGTACCCGAGCCTCATGATTTTTCGGGCTAGCATATGGGCGTTCATATGCGGGCCGTTTTCACCGTCGTGTACTTCGGCCATAACCTTTTCGGCCTGTATTTTGTCGATGCATAGGAGGAGAGCCCCCTGCGCCGTCTTTTTGTATAATTGTCCGTCGTCCGTGCGAACAAATTGGGTTGCCAATCTCTGCAGGGCTTTCTTGGCCCAGTTTTCAATTCCCGGGGGATACTCTCCCGTTGCCAAGTAGGTTAGGACTGAATGATACCAAGGTTCCGGGTCGGATAGCTCGATGTCCTGAATGGCATGGATGTAGGCGGCTCGGACCGTCTTTCGACACATATCGGCATGCTGGTCAGGTGATCCGGGATGTTCAGTAGAGATGCTAACTTGGAAAGTGCATCTGCGAATTGATTTTCTTCCCAGGGCAGATAAATGTATTCTACCTTTTGGAATTGTTTATCTAGAACCCTTACTCGTGCTTGGTAAGCCACGAGATTGGCGTTCCGAGTTTTCCATTTTTGGAGCGCTTGATTGATGACCAATGATGAATCACCGTGGACCCGGAGGTTTGTTACCCCTAAATCGGCGGCGGCTTGCAACCCGTGAATGCATGCTTCGTATTCGGCTGCGTTATTGGTCACGTCAAAGTCCAATTTGATGGATAAGGGAGTGTGTTCCCCTCGTGGTGAGATTAGCAGAATCCCAACCCCGAATCCTCGAAAGTTGGATGCTCCATCAAAGTACAAATCCCATGTCTCGGTATCAGTATGGAATATGTCTTCATCGGGAAAGGCCCAAGTATCGATGTGGTCCTCTTCAGATATCGGGCTATCGGCGAGGAACTCGGCTACTACTCGGCCTTTGATGGCTTTTAATGGTACAAACTTGAGGTCAAACTCAGATAACATTAAAGTCCATCTGGACATCCTGCCGTTGAGGATGAGCTTCTCGAACAGGTACTTGAGAGGGTCCATTTTGGATAATACATGTACCTCGTGACTCAGCATGTAATGTCGGAGCTTTTTAGTGGCCCAAACCAGAGCTAGGCACGTCTTTTCGAGCATTGTGTACTTGCATTCGTATTCGAGGAACTTTTTACTGATGTAGTAAATAGCTCGTTCTTGTGAATCAACTGTCTGGGCCAGCATAGCCCCCATGGCTGTCTCGGTCGTTGTTAGGTATAACGACAAAGGTAAACCGGGTTGAGGTGGCATTAATACTGGCGGAGCAGACAGTATCTCCTTGATTTTGTCAAAAGTCGTTTGACATTTATCGTCCCACAGTACCCGTTTTCCGATCTTTAGTTTCTTGAAAATGGGCTCACATACCATGGTTAATTTTGAAATGAACCGACTGATGTATTGGACTTTTCCGAGAAACCCCCTTATTTCTTTTTCGGTCTTGGGTGGTTGCATCTCGGTGATGGATTTGATTTTAGCTGGGTCGACCTCGATGCCGCGTTGGCTAACGATATGGCCCAGTAATTTGCTCGATGTTACCCCGAAACTGCACTTTTGAGGGTTTAGCCTCATGTTGTATTTGCGCAGTCGGGTAAAGAATTTTCTTAGGGCCGCAATGTGCCCACTCCGGTCTTTGGACTTAACGATCATATCGTCCACGTAGACCTCCACTTCTTTGTGCATCATGTCATGTAATAAAGTAGTGGCGGTCCGTTGATAAGTGGCCCTGGCATTGATGAGCCCAAATGGCATAACAGTGTAATAGTAAGTACCCCAAGGTGTAATGAAGGTGGTCTTACTCATGTCTTCTTCTGCCATCTTGATTTGATTGTATCCGGCATACCCGTCCATGAATGATAGAAGGGCATGATCGGCCGTGTTATCCACTAGTATGTCGATGTGGGGTAACGGAAAATCATCTTTTGGGCTAGCCTTGTTAAGATCCCGGAAGTCTACACATACCCGCACCTTGCCGTCCTTCTTGGGTACCGGCACGATGTTTGCGACCCAGTCTGGATATTCAGACACTTGTATAAAGCCCGCTTTGAATTGTTTGTCTACTTCCTCTTTGACCTTGAGAGACCATTCGGGCTTCATCCTTCGGAGTTTTTGCTTTACCGGTTTGCACCCATCTTTGATGGGTATTCGGTGTTCAGCTATTTCCCGGTCTATTCCCGGCATGTCCTTGTAGGACCATGCGAAAACATCTTTGAACTCTTGGAGGAGGTCTGTGAATTGTTTTCTCTCCTCTGAATCTAAGGATAGGCCCAACTTAAGCATCTGGGGCTCTAAAGTGGTTCCCACATTGATGGACTCGGTTTCTTCGATTACCGGGTCTCGGGACTCCCTTTGTTCGAGCTGCTCGATCAGATGTGGAGGTAGAGGTACCTGTTCGTCGGGCTTCCCAATGTCATTGCATATAAAATTTTGAAAGAATTTTGGAAATAAGACAAGTCGTAAGCAGAACGGTTTTCGTTATAATTATTAATGGTGAATTTTGTGAAAAGCTCGAAAAGAGCGGCCATCTGATCGTTGGTCAGTGGCGGGATAGGGAGAGGTCTTGGGACAGGCCCCGAGACCTCAGTGGATAAGGGAAGAGGGGTTACAGACTCGACTCTAGCACCAGACCCTCTAGACTCGGACTCAGACTCCGACTTTGACTCTGACTCAGACTCGGTATCTGGCATGTCTCCCTCGCCGGTGGTTAGCTTGTAGGTCTGTCCTTGGCCATCAGTCCACTTGATGGTCTTCCTCCAGGCCCTTTTTCCTGTATCTGTACCAACTTCGGTGATCAACTTTGTTGGGTCAAACCGATTGCTGCGGAGGATCAGATTGACCAGATCATCTTTTGGAGCGGGGACAGCCTTGTCCTCTCCAAATAGGAGCCCCAGCACGGGCTCGGAGTTGTTTTCCCTTTCCTTGGACTCAGATTGAACAAGGGTGAATATATCATCAGGGATGAAATTGCATTCCCGAGCCGTTTTGGTCTCGGGATATGTGATAGTGGGTTGGTAGAGGCCCACTTGGATAGCTCCGAAAACTGGAGTGACGAAGTAGTCAGTTAACTTCGGGCTATAAGGGCCTATGTAAGTACCCTTGAAAATGTTGATGGCCTTGTGAATACCGGCCCGAACCCGTTTTCCGGGGTTATAGCATACCCCAATCCGAATTGTGATTCGCCATCATTTAGGACCTCGATAATCTTCCCAGCTGGAAGATTTGGCCTCGAGGTTGCTCCCGGTAGATAACCTAGATTCTGTAGCATC
Source organism: Agrostemma githago (assembly GCA_958450325.1). Classification (NCBI taxonomy): domain Eukaryota; kingdom Viridiplantae; phylum Streptophyta; class Magnoliopsida; order Caryophyllales; family Caryophyllaceae; genus Agrostemma; species Agrostemma githago. The sequence continues at coordinate 6,593,531 of OY288249.1, read as the reverse complement.
GTGTCGATGCTAGTTGTGAAGTAGGGCCTAGAGAGATACTCTTCTTCGATCATGCCCACGAAATCAAATCCTCGTGGGTCGGCCCGGCCCGTAGCGTTGCAGCTTGCCACGGTAATATGAGTAGCCTCTAGTGTGATGACACCATCTTGAAGTGGCATCTTGACTTTCCGATGGAGAGTAGAGGAGACGGCCTTAACTGCATAGATCCAAGGCCTTCCTAGTAGTAAATTAAAGGATGAGGTGACATCAATCACCTGAAACTCTAACTCCTTTTCGATTGGGCCCGTTATGATTTTCAGTTTAACGGCCCCGGCAACTGGCTTTGGGCTTCCGTCAAAAGCCTGGATAGTTTGCGCCGTCGGGAGATAATCGGCATCGGTGATGCCGAGGGCCTTAGCGGTCCTTAGAGGTAGGACATTTACAGCAGACCCATCATCGATAAGGGTCATTGGGAGGTACTTCCCTCGGCAAATGACCGTGATGTAAAGGGCCAGATTATGATTGGGCCCGAACGCTGGCAGATCTGACTCGGAAAAGGTGATGAGTGGACCTTCTTCCTTGGACTTGCCTTTGAGATAAGGCATAATGGTGGCTACCATTTCAGAAGGGGTAACCTGCGAGTCGACCTTGATTTCATCGAGAGCCTTAGTCAGTGCTTCTCGATGTGCTTGTGAGCTAACCAGTAGCTGCCATATGGTTAGATCAGCTCAAACTCTCTTCATTTGTTGGACCAAAGCGGTGTCGTTGCTTGGTTCTTCAAAGGTAGGTTCCGTCCTGGCAGGTTCAGTGGCTAAGGCTTTGGACTTAGCCTTTCAGACCTCTTCAAGGGTGATGGGGACAGCTTCCCCTTTGGTTAGGTACACATCATCCTCGTCATCGAACCATATCCCGTTAATTTGTGGGATATAGGGGGAGATGAGGTGAGAACAGTCAATTACCTCACCGGTGAATATTGCGTGGGCATTGAACGGGTTTTCCTTGTTGCTCGGCTTGTCTCCGGGCAACGGGATCTTCCCGCTCTCGATCAGGTCCTGGATTAGATGCTTCAGCTTCCAGCACTTTTCAGTATCATGCCCATTACCACGATGATATTGGCAGTAGGCTTGGGCGTTATAACTTTTGGGCCTCTTCTCCACTGGAAGCTCGGACATCGGGCCTATCGGTTGGATCAGACCCTTTGAAGATAGCCTTTGTAAGGCATAAGTATAGGTAGTCCCTATATCTGTGAATACCCGATTTGGTGTATTCTTTTTGGATGAGGTGTCAAGCAAATTAACCTCGTCAAAGATGCTGCGAGTTGCAGCTGCAGGTGTGGGCTTGTTCGCGGATGAGCTTGCCCCTTGATAGCCCTTGGTAGAGGCCTTAGTCAGAATCTCTAATCTTAAGTCGTCCTCGATCATTATACCCATTTCACTTAGGGTAGCAAAATTAGGAATAACAGCATACCGGAGGTGGACCCGGTAGGAAGGGAGGAGGTTCTTGACAAAAGCTTCCACTAGGACCTTCTCACTGGGCTTCTCGACCAGTTTTACGCTCTCGGCCCGCCATCTTTGTAGATATTTAGTGAACCCTTCTTTGGGCTCTTGGGCCATCACCTCCAGAGTACGCATTGTAGTCTGGATTCCAGTATTGTCGGCGTAATTCCGAGCGAATTCGGTTGCCACATCATCCCAAGTTTTGTATTTCTTGGAATCGAGCCTGTAATACGAGGCCTTAGGATGCTTCTCCAGGGAGGAAGGGAACAAGTGAGTAAACATGGTGGACTTCACCCCTTTGACAGCCATAAAATCTTTGAAAGCCCGGATATGATGGACCGGGTCTTTGGTACCCTCAAATATTGGAATTCCCGTAAGGTTGAGGTTAGCAGGTAGCTCGTCATTCAATGGCGAATAGGAACGATCAATTTCAGTGTGGATCGAGTTGTTCGTTGACAGGTGAACTTGTTCCTCGAGCCTGCGGATAGCGCTGACTAGTTTAGCTATGGGCCCAGTGGGCTCCGATCCAGGAGGAGGAGTTCCCTTCTCCATTGCGCCCACACGAGTGGCGAGTGCCGTCTGATCAGCCTGGATGGCAGTCAATTGGGCTTCGATCTTCTCTAGGGCATCCTTCAATGCGTCCATTTTGCGTTGATATCTGGTTTCGGGTGGCCTGTCTGTAAGAACACCGCGTAATCAGAAACTAGCCCGAATCCCGGAATAGAAAGTACATCCCGAACAAGACTAAAAGGGAAACGACTCGAGAAAAGACACCTAGATGGGTGACTTGTGAAAAGTGGACCTTCCTTAGGATTCGGCGGGTGGGCCTAGTCCTGTTCGAAGGAAGGTTCACGTGAGACATCCCCAGACTTTGGACTCGATTGTGTAAACGGACCCTCCTTTGTAGGGGTTTGTCCTACATAGGTGGGCCTTGCCTTAGTCTAATAAGGCGGACTGAGATAGGGGAGAAACCTGCGATGTAAGATCGGCAGAGTTTCGACGCTAAAGACCTTGACGACTTACGACATGACCCGACACTGCTAAATACGGGAAGTCCTAAGAAGAGGAAGGTTTTGAAAATGGATTGATTTTGAAAGCAGCCCAAGAGAACTCGGTGGAGGGCCCAATTTTCGAAAGAAAACGAAAAGAGTATTGGGCCACGGGTTTTGAAAGTTCGAAAGTAATTTCGAGTTTTGAATTGGGCAGCATACCGTCTAGAAAATAGGCTATTTTGAGTAAAATCATAAGTCCTAAATTCGGCATGCGACCCGGGTTTTGAAAATTGAATATCTTGAAAAAGATGTATTTTTGAAAAGTTGACGGTTTTTGAAAATGACACGGAAACCAAGTAGCATGTAGTCAGGCAAGCATTATAACGACGCCATGTATGCTTTACACTAAGTCTCGGTCGGTCTAAGAGGGTCTATACCAGTGTACATAGTCTAGACGTTGATCGGGAGGACTCTCTAAGTCGAGTTGAGCTTAGAACATGCCGCGAAACCTACTCGAATCGACTATGGACACCTTTTGACATATCCATATTGGAGTACATCAATGGTATAGTGGGACGTCGGTCACCAGTACCGGCCCGGGAAAATATGGGTTATGCATGAACCGTAAAACTAAAGCGCGTATTGTACTAGTCAAACGATTTCTATTCGAGTCTCACCCTGAGGATGCCGATGGTAAGTCACGCATCAGTTAATCCCCAACAGAGTCGCCAAATTGTGGACATGACATAGGTCCACACCGACGCGGCCACGCGCGGGTTTGGGTAGGCGAATGAATCTTCATATGAAAACGGATCGAATGGAAATTTAAATCGAAGTGGAGTTGCCACCGAACTTTGTGGGAGTTCGGGCCCGTTCGAACCCACTTTATGTCGTAGTGGGCCGTGTACAAAATACGGCCCATTTCCGATGTCAGAGTTAATTGGGTTCGTCCCTTAGCATTTGATACCGATACCGACATTATCGGATATCGTGTATTGAATGACTCTCGTGCGCCAACGGTTTCGGGCATCCGGAAACCGAGGTTCTGAGTAAGGGGTGAGGGTACGTGTTGGGAAGCCCACGAAGGACACCCAACCCCGCCCGCACTGGCGGCCTCTACTAGGATATCGAATGACTTTTGAATACGCGCGTTAGTTAAACGGGAAAAAGATATGCAAAGATTATTTTTCCCTAAGCATGTGAATGTAATTGAAAGGGTTTCTATGTCGATTTAATGCAATTAATTCTAACGTCAAAGTTGAATTTTAGCATGCGGGTTCATTTTAGTATGATAAAATAAACAACCAAAATTGACAAGAGAAACAACAAACGTGTTAGTAACGATATGATGATATTAACGATTTGTGCAAATATTGAATTGTGGAATGATGCAAAGTGAGTTAATGCATGGTTTTGAAAAAGATGTTTCACGTGATAGATTAGGCACGTGTTGACTTAAGTCACGAAAAACAATTGACGAGACTCGAATGTGATTTGTAGGACTCACGGTTTAACGTGATAAAGGGCCACTCGACCGAGTCATTGTGGGACTCGATCGAGTGGACCTCTAAAAGAGGTTCTGTCCGGATTTTATGACCCTACTCGACCGAGTTATTGACCAACTCGACCGAGTACATCGCCACTCGACCGAGTCACTATGAGACTCGACCGAGTGGAGGTCGTAAAGACATTCTGTTTCGGTTTTTGTGATGTCACTCGGTCGAGTGGCGTAGGCACTCGGTCGAGTGGCGTAGGCACTCGGTCGAGTGGCACCTGTACCAACCATGTCGTTTGCAATTTTGTTATCGATTTCGAAATTGCTTTTGATTTTGACGATTTGGTGAATTGGGCATAAATATTGTGGAATTTATACTCAATTCTACATTTGAATGCTCATCGTATCCCATATTCGATTATTGAATCGATATGGAATACTAGAGTGAAAATAAAAGAAAATTGCTTTGAGTCGTTTTAAATTGACTACCGCGATATGAATAGATTTTCTCCGCGTTTAATAATGTCGTGATTCTAGCGAATCGTATGACTATTATTTTAGCATCAACGAAAAAATCGCATTAGTTAATTAAATTGACTAGATCGTTAGATTCGACATCCAATTATGGAATTGGTATCGACTCTAACGGATCGACACTTTGCTTGAATTGAAATACTTGATTCCCTCGGCTTTTCCGACACCGAAATAAATCCTTAGGGATCGTGATGTCGGATCCGCGTCAACGGGTTTCGACCCTTATTCAGTAAAATACTTGTTTTGGAAAATCGATGTGAATATGCGATGCGAACGAAAATAAACGAATTATTGTTTAGGTTGACTCGTTTCAATAATCAAGCGATCGGGGTGATGGGATAAGCGACCGGCAACGCTGTGTGCAGTACACTTGTATATTCGGTTTTTCTTATCCCACCATCACTCACACTCGACACAAATTCGCGAGTATTTTAATGTTTTACAGTACTAGCGATATTAGAGATATTACAGATGCGATAAAGAAGTAAAAAAAAGACAAAAAAACGAGAAGAAAAAGAGGAAAGACGAGAGAGAGAGGAGAAGGAAGAAGACGGGTTTTGCACCCTCAACCTACATGTTCTTGTGCTCGGTATGGACTCGTAGTGACGGCTTGCACGGGAGTTTCGAGATATGTAGAGTGAGCTGTGGTGATTAGAGTGTTGAATTCCTAAAGTTAGGTTTAGGGTTTTGATTTCTAGGTTAGGGATAGGGATTGCTCGGTGTAGAGTAGAGTTTGGATTAGGGTTTCGAGGTGTGTAAAGTTCAGGGTTGCAAAAGGTTGAAAAAGAGATTTTAATTGAGTGTGCATGGGGTTGCTTATATAGGCAAAGCCAAGGAACCCGGCTAGGGTTACTCGACCGAGTAAGTGGCTGACTCGGTCACTGACTCGGTCGAGTGGCCTAGTGCGTCAGCCGTCGGGCTTGAAAAAGGGCCCACTCGATCGAGTGGGTGGGGCACTCGATCGAGTGGCCCAGCTGGGTCGTGCGGGTCCATTGTTTTGTACCGTGACCTGGGTTTTTGATGGGTTTGTGTTTGACTTGGACTTTTGATGTTGTGAGTGGCTGTTTTGTGTGTCTTGGAACGACCTTGATCGAGGTTTGACCCAATCGTTAAAAAGTCGGTTTTATTTTCGGTGTCGGTTTTGGCCCAAATTAGTCTTGTTTGACTCGGAACGGTCCGCTGGGCCTGATTCTGAGGTCTGTTTTGTGAGATGTGTACTCCATAAGTGCTTTAGCCAACAACTAACGGTTTTGAGCCCATATCCGAGCGCGTAGAATCACGTTAGCATCCGATCATCATCGGGTGTTTTTTTGGGAAACTATCATAGACACCTGGCAGTCAAAATGCGGGTGTCTACACATGGTTTTGCTAATTCTAGTTGGATCGAGTTATAGCTACTGAGTATTTTGTAGTGCACTTTTATACCACATATCGTATCTAATACAAGTACTCTGTAAATTATACCCCAGTCTTGTATGGTTGTATCTACTCTAGTTATCGGTAGCACTAGTAAATGTGATACGGGTATATCTAGATTATTAATTACTCCGTATTAGTCCCTCCGGTTCTCAACATTTGCTTTATGCACGGCACAAGGAATATGAATAAGGTTGTGAGTGTGGATGGTAGATCTCACTAATAAAGTAAAATATCCTCACTAACAAAAGCATGCCAATATAGAAATGTTACAATTCGAGTGAACTACCTAGAAGAAATATGTTGCAATTTCAAAGAATAGAAGAGGGTAAAATGTAGGCCTTGTATATAGGAGTAAATAAGTATTCTTACTCTTATTAGGATCAATGAAGTATAAACATCTTTTATAGTATCATTTTTTTTTCCAAAAAACGTGTGTGATAGGTAAAAATCGAATCTTCAACTTGATTGGGATAAGAGAGCTCTTACTATTTGAGCCAACTCTTATTCATACCCACTATACTATTATTTACTCCCTCCGTCTCAATGAATTGTTTGTCTATTTCATATTGGGGCGTCTCAATGAATTGTTTGCCTTTCTATTTTAGGAATGTTTTTTGTGTGTAATTTAACCATTGGTTCCACATGTTCCCTCCTAATTGGATCCTTCCCCTTGATGCCAAAAGTAAAGGTAAACAATTCATTGGAACGAAGGAGGTATGATTTTAGATAGACTTACCAATAAAATATAAATGTAATTTCAGTTACGTTATTTTATGAAATGACTTAGAAAAAAATAGACCTATCTAATAAATCGACAAAATCAGATTAGTTGGCTCAGGTAATTCTTGGGAGTTGGGACGGTAAGAATTAGGTCAACATTATTGTCTCAGACCAACTATTTCAGAATAAATTATTTTCGAATTGTTATTTAATTCTTTTTTTGAAATATTTGTCCTATGTTGATAAATTTTTGGATCAATTTGAATTAGGTAGGTTAATTTAAAATGTCAAATTCTTGTTTAAGACGGTATATCAAGAATTAAACTCATGACAGGTAAAATATTTATAATAAGACAAGTTCACGTCCATTGGGTATAGCAAAAGTTGTTTGGCATTTTCTCGGAGCCGTTTTAATATTAAGGCAGATATGACCGTCACAATTAGATCAACGGATTTAAAATTAGGCTTTTGGACCTCATATTGAGTATGGTTGGGTAACGTGGTTATTAACATCGGGTCAAGTCTGCTACTGCTAGGTGCTAGGTCTGTCTACCTCTCCAAGTAGCTCGTCTTCGTCTGCTCAGAAACCCTAGAGAGAGAAGAGAGAAGCTTCAATGGCGGGAGGTAAGATAAGGAAAGAGAAGCCGAGGGGAGGAACAGGAACAGGAAGCAGCCATTTTCAAGGAGGAATACCTTTCCACAAATCAAAGGGACAGCATATCCTGAAAAATCCGATGTTGGTTGAATCAATTGTTGAAAAAGCTGGTATTAAACCCACAGATGTCATCCTCGAGATTGGACCTGGTACTGGTAACTTGACTAAGAAGCTTCTTGAATCTGGTAAAAAGGTTGTTGCTGTTGAATTGGATTCTCGTATGGTTCTTGAGCTTCAGCGCCGTTTTCAAGGCACTCCTCTTTCCACTCGCCTTCAGGTCTCTTTTTTTATTCAATTCAATTACTTGATTTTGATTGCTGATGTTAAACCTGTATCGAATGTCGAAGAATCGATTAAGACTGGAGTTGTGTATGCATTGGCCTGCTATTTGTTGATGGAATAATGGTATGTTGAAAATAGATTAATATTCGATTAGGGTAAGCATTGGCCTGAAATCTCTTCATAGAGTAATGGCAGGTTGAAAATCGATTAGCAGTGAGTTGGGTATGCATTGGGTAATTATTTGTGTAAGGAATAGTGACAGGTTGAAAATTGATTACGATCGGATTAGGATATGCATAATGGCATGTTTAAAATCGATTAATATTGGACTAGGTATGCATTGAGATGTTATTTGTGTATGGAATAGTGGCATGTTGGAAATCGATTAATATTTGAGTACGGTATGCATTGGGATGTTATTTCTGTACGGAATAATGGCATGTTGAAAATTGATTAAAGACTCGACTAGGGTATGCATTGGCCTGTTATATATATGTGTATGGAATAATGACATGTTGGAAAAGAGTATGCAATTGGCCTGTTATTTGTGTATGAAATAATGGCATGTCAAAAAACCGATTAAGGCTTGAGTTGGGTATGGAGTGGGTTGTTATCTGTGTGTTGAATAATGGCATGTTGAAAATAGATTATGTCAAAAAATCGATTAAGGCTTGAGTAGGGTATGGAGTGGGTTGTTCTCTGTGGGTTGAATAATGGCATGTTGAAAATAGATTAGGATTTGAGTAGGGTATGACGCATTAGGCATTTAGTCTGTTATTTTTGGATTGTGGATTGCATTGTGCATTTAGAAGTGCTTGAAACGAGCTCAAGCAAATGTACTGTACTCTATTTTAGTGAGTTTAGCCTGGGAATGAGCTTGACCAAATATATTGTACTCTATTTTAGTTAGTTTAGCCTGGGGACAAGCAAATAAAATTGTGATTGAGGGAGTAATAAGTTAACTGATTCGCCATGGTTATCGTGATCTACAGGTTATCCAGGGCGATGTCCTCAAGTGCGATCTTCCATATTTTGATATTTGTGTAGCCAACATCCCGTACCAAATCTCTTCTCCACTTGTGTTCAAATTGCTAGATGTGAACCAAAGGCAGAATTTCAGATGTGCTATCATAATGTTCCAGAGGGAGTTTGCCATGAGGCTAGTTGCTCAACCTGGCGACAAGCTTTACTGTCGTTTATCAGTTAATACTCAGCTCCTCGCCCGAGTTAACCATCTTCTCAAAGTCGGGAAGAGCAATTTTAGACCTCCACCGAAGGTTGACTCATCCGTGGTTCGAATCGAGCCTAGAAGACCTCTTCCAATTCCTGCAGGAAAACTCAAGGAATGGAATGGGATGCTATCATTATGTTTCAGCAGGAAGAACAAAACCCTGGGGTCAATTTTTGCGCAGAAAAAGGTCGTTCAAGCTCTAGAAAAGAATTACAAGATGTTGGAATCATTAGGGCAGTTCAAGAATGAAGATGTGACTATTGATATTTCTGAGTTGGTGGATGAAAATGGGGATGAGGTTATGGAGGTCGATGGAGGAAAAGAGGGTGACGATGAAATGGAAGTAGAAGGTTCGGATGAAGAGGCCGATGATTCGAGTTTTAAAAGTAAGGTTGTGAGTGTGCTGAAGAAGTATGATTATGCTGATAAGAGATCCTCCAAACTGTCACAAAATGAGTTCATACATCTTCTCTCAGTTTTTAACCAGGCTGGTATTCATTTCACTAGTAGTAAATAAATACTAGTGTTTCAGAATTCATCAATTTTGTTTCATGTTTTGGTTGTATTTCTTACAAAGTACGGAGTATAAATTATAGATGTTTTAGTCTAGTGATTATTGGTTAAGAGTTAAGACGGAGGTGCCCTAGGTTTGATCCCCCTTCTCGCTATTGTAATGTATGGAATACTGAGTATGTGCTTTGTTGGACCAAGAAAAAAATTACTCCGTATACGTATGTTAAAAGTTCTATAGTCGAAAATTAGATGATGTTTGTTAGCCTTATTCTCGAGTATTCTTTTATCGATCTTTAACCTTTCTAAAAGCACAAGGTTGCATAATTGCTTCTGAGGGACACAAAATGGATGTGGAACGAAAACGTCAGTATATTTTGAATGTGGCAAGGCCCTTAGATTTCAGGTACATCTTCCCCTAGTATTTTTTTGGGTGAATGTATTTTGAGTGCACTTTTATTCAATAATTCGTACTCCTAAATCGTTCGACAGCAAAGCCACTGGAAATCAGCCTTATTCGGATTTTCATGTCTGTTATCCTAAGAATTTTCTTCATGCAAGCGACAACGTCGTAGCTCTAGGATTCTATCATCGATTGCAACTCTAATATACTCCGTAGTTCGTCTCATATTTCAATTGCCTGATACTTGTTGTATATAAACATCAAAACATCGAATACAACACAAAAAAAGAACATTTCCGATATTCTGTAAAGAAACAAGGATAAATAATGGAATTCGATATCATTTATCATAGATCTCGTACTAATAAAATTAAATACCGGGTACTAGAGAGTAATACGTACGTAATAATTAGGAAATACAACTATTACTAGTACTACTAGTTTACTAGGGAGTAATATAATGATGATTAATTAGCAGGAACGATAATTCCATAGATGGAAATAGTTATAGTGGGACGAATATCTGAAATGCTTGTATGAAAGATGGATGGAGAGGAGCAATCAGGGGCATTTGGGGCCGCCTCTCTTGGTCTTCCAGTTGTTGTAGCAAGGGCAGAGCTGCTTGTTACCGTATGTACCGGGAGGAACACACAAACACTTAGAACAACATTTTTGGCAGAAGAACATACATGGCTTCTTATATGCCGTGGCCGAGCACCTCGTCGTACACCTTGATCCACATTCTACATTCATTCATTCATAACAATGTACTTCCAATTTTAGATTAACTAACTTGTAAAATCCTACATTTATTTGTTCATATATACTTTGAACGTAAAAGTCTGAAAGTAAATTAATCTGAAAGCCTCTTATTTAGATTGTTTGGTAGGTAACAAAATAATGTGTTATGAGTTGTGAATTGTGAATTGTGAATGTTGTACCTTGTGGATGGAGGCTCCCTTGCTTGGCACCATACTGCAAATTAGCCGGACATTAAAGATTAAAACGAGTCCAATACTTAACATTCTTTTTATTATGTCGGCTTGTTTACTACGAGGAACTTTCGAGTCTACATACATGTGTTCCTTTTGTTTTGCCTGTCCTTTTTTATCCCTCGATCTAAAATTTAAGGTTTAGGACAAATATACCATCTTAAACATGAATTTATTTGTACGTATACGCGAACATTCAGTGTTAACAACTCTTAATAATCTTTATTGTTGATGTTTTTAAATGGTAGACGACCACGGCGGTTAATTCTAGTGTAAGTACAACATAATCTTTTTCTTCATCAATTGTCATTTTACGAAGTTAATCATTTAATAGTACACGATGATATTACGAGCTTATATTACCCGGGCCTATGATGATATGTGAAAGGCAAAGAAATACATGACCTCAAATCGTCGTCCACAAAAACCTTGAATTATTACTACGGATTGGAGTATTAATTAGTGTATTCTCTTTATGTACGATGCACATTTTATTTATCCCCTCGTTTTGTACCAAGAAAAGAGTTGCTCGTAAGAGGATATCTATTACCGACGGAATTCGAACAAAGATTTCATCATTCTTCATTTTTTTACTAATTAAGATAGTTACTAGTACAGTAATACTTAATATCCGCATTTTCATGAAAATGCAACCATTTATGACTACTACTGAGTACTGAGTACTTACCAATTTACCAGCATACACTTGTGGCCTAGAAGATTGGCTTACAGCCTGCAAAAATGCAAACAAAGAGAACACCAAAATTTAATATCCATAATTTGTTTATCTTTGATTAAACAAGTGACTACTCACTAGAACATTTTTTTGGAGTACATACTTTTTGTACTCAATGATAATAAGATTGAGTTTTTGTACCTGATTAGCCGTTAATAATACAAGCATCAAAGTAACACATAATATTACCGAAATATTCCTTGAAATTGCCATAATTTTCAAGTTTTTTTGGATGAAATATTGTGATTTGAGAAGCGTGTTATTTGTAGTTGAATTTTGGTGAAATGTTTAGTGAAGAGTGGTGGAATTTATAGGCATTAAATAAACCATATTCATGCTTGACTTTAAAGAGGAAAAGTTATGTTCATTTTGGATTACAGTTGCGAAAATATATCCGTCATAAATTGATAACGAGTCAAATGATCAGTGCAGATTTCTTGTCCCATTTTTGTGTTCCAAAGAAAATATTATTTAACCTATCACAAATTTACGATGGATATATTCGTTGCAAAGAAGAATTAATGATTTTGAAAGCGATGTTTGACCAAATTGTCCTCCCCTCTATTAAATATTTTTCACCTAATTTACTCTTTATAGTTACTTCACGAATTGCGACAAAAAAAAACACAGAAGTTGTAGTGGTGTGCTTTCCAAAAAAGAGAAAGTGGTAGTGTTGCAAATTATGCGATGCGATTGTTGGTTGTACAGTGGGACAAAGAAAAATGTGTTAGAAATTAGATTATCTTTATTCATCCTCCATTCTCTATTCTTGGATGAGATTACAGGATAATGATTTCTTCACTCATGGTGACACCTTTTTTCATGGAAAATAGAAGATATTTATCTTTTTTAAGAATGAAGTGGATAATAAAAATATTGATATTAAAATAAATTAAAAAAATGTGTAAATGAATGGGTGGAGCAGTGAAATATGTTGGGATCCATTGAAGAATAGAAAATTCATTTTTGGGTGGAAGTGTTATGTTAGGATGGGAAAAAATAAGATAAAAATAATGAGGTGGGTCCCATTCAAAAATGAAAAAATCATTCGAGGATGAGATGCTTTTACGATGAAGAGTAGCAATAAAAAAAGGGATATTCTACCTGGTACCCTTTTGGTTTTTTCAAATTCTACGTGGTACCCTCATTTTGCTCAAAATACCTTTGCCTTCCGATAACTCTTAGCTATGAATTACAAAAGAGAAGATTTTAATTTTAAACTGAAGATCTCTTAAAAACGATCCGTTTGGAAAAAAAATCATCACTTTCGGAACTCGGGAAAAAGAGTTATGCCCGGTCAAAGTTTATTCGTTTAAAAGCATTTGACTGAGCATACTCGTAGTACAAGTTTCGAAATTGCAAAAAATCAAATCTCAAATCGAGGATCTTGTAAAGACAATGATTTTAGCGAAAATATCATCATTTTTGGAACCCGTGTCCATAAGTTATTTTGACTAAAAGGAGGGGTACCACATAGAAAATGAAAAAACACAAGGGTACCAGGTAGAATATCCCTAAAAAAAATGATGATATACGAAATTAAATGTGCAGTAAGTTTATACAAATGTCTCAAAGTATATAAACTTACAAACCAATTTGTGGATACCATTTATCAATGAGCTCTATTTTTATACTCATGCACTCGAACACGTTCATGTTTCGAATTATATCTCAAATTTATACTCCGTAATTCCAAGGCAATAGTATACAACTCAACCACAAAAACACGCTTTTATAAGAGTAAGTTTTAAATATGAATAATTTGATGATTGATTGGTTGTAAATCCTTACTCAAAATAAGAAATGTTTTGTTGTTCATGGAGGCTGGTTCATACCTACATAAAATAAATTAGTCTAGAAAAAATGGTAAAAAAAATGTAGATATCTCGTGAGAGGCCTTACATAACTATTTACGAGAAACTGTTGCACTTGAAAACGAGTGGATTGATAAAGATATACGTAGCTTTATAGCCTACCACTTTGCGATGAGGATGGGGATTGAGGAGTAATTGTCTCCGCAAGTGTAGCCTTTAATTTTGGCATAAAATATGACAATAAAGTCATACAGTAATTAATTCAGCGAGTAATTAACGCAAATTAATTACAGCACCCAACCCAACTGTGCGCGTTAGTTAGTTAGTTAGTTGGGTGGCCGTTTCGGAGATTGCGGCAACTGTAGCGTAGCCCAGTTGAGTGGAGTGGGCCTATTTATTACCGATAACGGAGGCCCATCTCCATGTGCTCTCACATGCGCACTTCCTATTCAATTTTTAGCCCTACATATCCTTTTATGTTCTGTCTCACACCTTTCAACCGGCTCAACTAAATCGTGTTTTGATCATATATATTTCGACTTTATAAGAATTATTATTGTCACACTAAATCGGGTTCATTTGGGTCAACTTAATTTTAAATTTGTAGGATTTCATAGCCGAGACTAGGTCAAGCCAAGTGATATCGGTTTAACACTTTCGGGTCATAATTTGGTTGGCTCATTATTTGAGATGGCATGAAAGTATTACGTTTTCCATCTTAGCCATTTATTTAATTTTTGTATTATTTGTGATGGATTTTTTAATCAAAGATAAACAAATGACCGATACGATAAGAGTCTTAAGCTATTAAGAGATATACTATGAATCTGTGATGATTTGCATCTACTCTATACTAATTGAGAAACACAAATCAATAAAGAAAATGAATTACATGTGTCTTAAATTTTTCCTGTTTAAAAATATTTACCTCTGTTATCTTTAAATCTTCATTTGACCCAAAATATGGATAATTTGCAATCGGTCCAATAAATCTATGCAAAACTTATACACCAATTGTTAAGGCTTGAAAACGACTTGACTAAATCAAATTAAATTAAATTAAATTGAGAAGTAATAAAAAAAAATCATAAATTTATACGTCAATTTAATTAAAATCTATTGTATTATTATTATTATTTTATTTACTAATAAATATATTTCTAATATAAACTGTGCATTTTATATGGGAACTAAACTACTCCGTAGTAATGAAATAACGAAGCCCGTGTATCTACACTTTAGGTGTTGACTGTTGAGTTAGAAGGGTTGGGTCGATTCCGTCCTGTCTACTCACATCCAGGCCTATGTGGATCTTCAATCCATTGTTTCAAGATTCGATGATAGAGTGAGTATAGACCCCACAAATCGCACCAAAGTAAACCGAGTCTCCAATTATTTGGTGATTGAAATTAAACATTGAATGGACGGAAGTGAATATGAAGAAGATAAATAAAGTAGAATAAACTGAAGTGAATTGAAATTAAACCCAAAAGAACACGAGCATAGTTATATTTTGAACAATAATAGTCTATGTTCATAATGGTTTTCGAAGCTAAGACAATGAGTACACGACCAAACTCCAACCATCCTTGTACCAACCTAAGATGTACTCGTACTTGGGTTGAATCAGCCCAAGTAGCCCCTGGTAGTAAGTAGGCCACATCAAAAGGACAAAGAGCAGATTCAAGATTTCAAAAACCTTCATTACGCAATGCTCCGACTTGGGCTATATTTTCGGCACACCTAACTCAAACTGGTTGTCGACTTCCTGCAACCTTCCTTTGCACCCTGAACCAAGGAATTTCAACCTGTTGCATGGAAATTCACCACCGCCTTTACACTTCTATCACTACAACATCTTATAACAATATAAGACACTCAAACACACTATCGACACATAATCTAGCAGTCCACGCTTTAAATTCATGACACGATGAGATTAATAGTTATTACAAACTAAAATGGTTTAACTGTTACGCAGGTCAGTCCTTTCATTTACCTCACGACGTTTGTAGGCTTCTTCTTTTTCTGGCTTTTCTTAGGCAAGAGGACCGAAAATCGAGCAAACTTATTCCTTTTCACAGCAATTTCCTTAGGATTCCGACCATCTTTCTCCATTTTCAGATTCGGTTTTCCGAGCATCTGACCCAAAGACACCTTACTTTTCCCACAGCTTTTTCCAGATTCAAACTCTTGAGTTATCAGAAGTTTATTGCTAAGTATTTGCCCAATTGACAAGTTAGACCTCAAAACCGGAGTTGTTGTTGTGGATTCACCTTCGCCTGCAAGCGTGATACCATTAACATCAAGCATCTTAGAGTCTCTCCTACTACGGCTAGCCGGGCATGGATTTTTGAATTTGGTATTATTTTGCGTAATAGACCGTTTATCCGACCTCCATTTCCTGAGTGCCTCCTCCATAGCTAGCTTTGATCTGTCTGCGGCCTCAGCTCTAGCAAGAGCAGCTTCTAAATCCCGCTTGGATATCTTCACTTCTTCCATTGCTTCTTCCACTCGCATCATTAAATTCCCTTTAACCACATTTTCTTCATCCACTCGATGTAACGCCTCGAGAACTTTAACATTAGAAGCTTGTTCAGCATCACAAGCCTTCCTCTTCAAGGAAGAATATTCAGCACAAGTAAGAGTGATTTTTTCAGTGTTGTCATCCCGAACACCCAACTCTAAAGCCTTGATTTCTCCTAGGGCAACAGATTCCGCTGCCCGGGCAGCTTCTTTCATTTTGCGAGCAGCCACCAGTCTGATCTCTGCTGTCTTTACCTTTGCCTTTGTCTGCTCAATTTCTGCCATAACCTTCATCGACTCAGCTTTCGCTTCCTCTCCTATCTTTTTATACTTTTCTACCTCCATACCTAACTGCTGAAGCTTCAGCACAACATCTTCAGCAGTAGCATTATCGGATTCTTGTAGCATAGACTTTGTTTGAGTAATCTCATCTTCAAGAGATGAAATTTTGGATGTATTTGATTTCAACCTTTGACGGGTTTTCTCAAGAGCCGTCCTTTCACGTTCGACCTTTTTGTTGTATGATTCTACAGATGCTCGAATTTCAGCAAGATCGTTGGTCGTTTTGGTAAGGTTCCACTTGGCCTGCTTGAGTTCCATCAACACCGCACTTGGGGCAGAAGCCAACACATCACACTTTTGAAAAGAGATGTATGGATTATTCTCCTTTTCGTCTTCTTTCATTTCTTCTTCTTCTCTATCCGTATTATCATTAATGTTCAGTTTGGCAGTAGCTTCGTAGTTTTGTAGCGTTGACCTAAGTTCCTCAACCATTAACTTGGTTGACTCGAGTTCCTTTAGAACCTCGAGTGTATCTCTTTCTTTCACTTTGAGCTCTTGTACTAATTGTGCTGCCTGTTCCTCTACTCTTGCGACATCAACCTCTTCCACATCACCTGACTGACATCAAAATGCAGTTTAGAACAACATTGAGAGACCCCAGGCCATTTAGAAGAACATGAACCTGTTCCGAGCTCATTTTCTCAAAAATCAGAAACAACAAGACATCAGAACCTGTTCCGAGCTCATTTTCTCAAAAATCATTCATAGCCATAGGTTTGTTCCCAGCTACAATAATACTAGTGTTTACACTTGCTTATTTAGCTTGGAACCTATTAGTCGACATCAGAAATTCATAGTCATAGGTTTATTCGGAGCTACAATAATACTACCGTTTACACTTGCTTGTTGTATCTGGGAACACATCAGTAGTTTCATATTAACAATACAATATACATATATATCCTCCCACTCCCCCATCTTCACCATTGCCTTTTCACAGACGTATATTATTGGTTCACAAATTCTTGTATGAGAGCACGTAAGAGTAGTGATATTCATTAGTGAAGAGATTATATTGGGTTTGATCCACCCGTACACAAAATCTCGTGTGTGACGATCGGGTCTGATCCACTCCTAGCTAGGATGATGATTGTCGTCGTCGTTGTTGTTGTGGGTGTGTGTGGAGTCTTTTCTGAACAAATTTAAGCAAGTAAAGAGGTAATGCAACAAGGAAATCAGCAGTTGGATGGTTTATGTGTGAGACCGTCTCAAACTATAACAATTTTAGCAGCACAAGATCCTGAAAGAGACGGACTATTCGTACCCTTAAATGACAACTTTGTTTTGTAACTGTTTTTATAACAAGCCTATCATCTTTATATTTGTATACTTTTTAGGTTAATCGTAGCTAATTCTATTAGGTTTGGTACCATTGTTCCTTCAATTTGTACTTAGTCTCTCAGTAAAATTAATGAGAGACCGTCTCTGAAATGGGACTAATTCAAGAGAATGGAGGGAATACTAGTCTAGTCTCCCTTGTAACTGACCTGACCCGCCGTGTGAAGCAGAAGAAATGAAAAGAGGTGAAATAAGTGATGTAACATAAAATCCAAATGCTTGTAGTATACCAAATTGATTAGATTGTTGCAATTAAAGTTGGGACTACTAAATGAGATAAGAAATGCCATAATCTAGTATTACTCCGTAGCTACTGTAGTGGACTGGGCTGGAATTAGAAAAAACAAAGTAGAGTATATATATATATATTACCAGTAGCAGTTGAGAAGGAGAAGGAGGAGAGGAATTAGGGTTGAAAGAGGGAAGAGGTTTCCAAAAGCCAAGACCACCAAACTTAGTAACAGCTTCTTTAACTGACTCAAATGGCGCTGATGTGTCTATCTCACCACCACCACCACCACCACATTTGCCACCACCTTCTAGGGTTTCCATATTTCTCTGCAAAACCCTCTCGCCCAATAACTAACTAACTAACTACTGCTACGATAATCCAATCACTGTAGTAGTAGTAGTAAGGATGGAGGGAGTGAAGTTGAATTTTTGGAAGAAATGTTGAATATTTGGAATTTGGGAGAGGAGACACACACTCAACTCACTCAACTACGGCTACTCTGACAAGTGTAGTTTCAACTTTAAACAAGGAAACAGAATATTATCGTAGCCAGTTCAAACTTCAAACACCAATATATCCGTTTCAACTTTAACTCAAGTGTCTAACGAATACTTCTCAAATATATACTCGTACAAATGTAATTGCCCTAATTAATCCCAACCTAGTTTGTACAAACACGGACACATAGACATATCGGACACGCGATACAGTGTTCGAAAATTTATAGGACATGAACCCGACAAAAAAAAAAATCAATATAAATATTTAAACAAAGAGAATTTGAAAATCAATATATAGGTTTCGTTAGTTAAACTACATAAAATAACAAAACCAAAATAAAGTCTTATAAACTCAAAGTTCTTATAGTATCCAGTAACCGCTATAAACGTATACAGAGTAATATTGTTCTTTTATTAAAGTCCAGAAATTCATAAATAATGTTAATACCATCCCTAAGCAAGATCATGGAGGAGGTCATAACCTTGTTGGGTCAACTTAATTAGCAATTAAAGAGTATATATTATCATGATCCAATTGCAAAAGAGGTCACTTGGTGACACTAGGTCATGACCTTGTGGCCTTACATGTGTCTTTGTGTCATTGGTGGGGGCACAAAAATAAATGTGGGAAAAGAAAATTGATTGGATTAAATAAATAATCAATCAATCAATATACATTAATAAAGAATGAACTTTTTGAGTTATTTGATTGGTCCAAGTTTTTTTTAATATATTTTTTAAGTTGAATAAAGAATATAAAAATGTGTATATGAAAAAAAAAATCTACTCTATCTAAGACTCGATTTTTTTAAAAATTTAAATAAAGAATATAGAAATTTGTATAGGAAAAAAACCTTCATACTTCATTAAGACTCAAAAAATTATCACTATATAAATCCACGATTATCAGCTCAGTTTTACAAAAACTCCAAAGATTATAAACTTCTCAAGTAAAAATTATCCTACTTACAAAAATGATGATGAGGTGATGAAATTCTATATTATAAATAAGAACCGTCATTCTTTCACACATATTGACTATCAATCTTTTATTTGAGTCTTAAAAAAGCTTCTAAGATTATAAACGAGTATATTAATAAGAGCAATCATCCGTTATATCAACCAAAAAATAAAAATTATCTTAAATTTTTTCAAATTCTACTTAAATAATAGCAACAATTCGTTCTTAGATACGAAGTATCAACCAATAATATTTCGAGTTTTAAAAAAGATCATAAGATTAAATAAGTAAAAAATTCCCTCATCAAAAATTATAATAGGGTGATACATTCTATTATTCCTAAGATAAATAAGAACAATCAATCTTTTGACTCTTAAAAAACTACTAAGATTATAAACTTGAGTAAAAATTATATCATATTGAAAAAAATATGATGAGGTGAGGTGATGAAATTTTTTATTATAAAGAAGAGTAATAATTTGTTTTTAGATATCAACAAACAATATTTTGAGTCTTACAAAAAGTTCCTAAGATTATAAAATTAAGTAAAAATTATCCACATCGAAAAATTATGATGGGCGATGAAATTCTGTATTATATATAAACAAGAGCAATCATACGTTCTTAGATATCAAAGTTTCTTAGTTTTCAACCAAAAATCTTTTGAGTTTTAGAAAAAGCTCTGAAGATTATAAACTTGAGTAAAAATTATCTCACATCGAAAAATTATGATGGAGTGATGAAATTTTATATTATATATAAGAGCAATCATTCATTCTTAGATATCGATCAACAATCTTTTAAGTCTTAAAAAAGCTACTAAGATTATAAACTTAAAAGTAATATTATCTCACATCGATAAATTATGATAAAATGATGAAATTCTACATAAACTTAGTTATCAAGCAACACTTAAAATTATCCCACATCGAAAAATTATAATAGGTTGATGGAATTTATATCATAAATTAATATCAATCATTCATTCTTAATTAGTTATCAACCAACAATCTTTTGAGTATTAAATTATCCACATAAAAAAATTACGATATTTCGCATATATATTGATGCTTTTTTTAATTTAAGGGATATGATAATTGGTCTGTTTAATCAAAACAAAAAATTACGATATTTCGTATATATATTGATGCTTTTTTTAATTTAAGGGATATGATTGGTCTGTTTAATCAAAACTCGATTCATGAAAATATCATAAATAATAAAGAAAATCAAACAGAGAATCTTTTAATTATTATATATATATATATATATATATATATATTTAATCCATTATATTAATGTGATGTTTTACCATTTAAAGTAAAAACTTTTAAGTTTCATTTAACAAAATGTTAGAATATATTATATTCAGAGTATATTTATTCGAGAGATATTGTTTACTTGTATGGTAGTTGTTTCCAATTGGGATTGTTTACTTGTATTATAGTTGTTTCCAATTAGGAAATTCAGAGATATGGAAATTTCTAGTAATATATATGTTATACTGTATCAAAGTTTGAAGTAATGAGAATTCAATGAATTAATTCATCTCACAAACCCTAGAATTTATCATGGTATCAGAGCTTTATTGAGCGATCCACACACACACAAAAACCGACATACCCAGCCATGGCAGGTGGTGAAGATAAAAAAAAAAAGATAGCGGAATTAAGATAATTCCAGCGACATCTCCGCTCTACTTACATCCTTCCGATAATCCTAGTCTCAATGTCACACAAATCATCTTCAATGGAAGTAATTACGATATGTGGGCAGATGCAGTCAAAAATGGACTAGACGCGAAAAATAAATTGGCGTTTATCGAAGAAAAAGTGAAGAAGCCCGAGGGAGATAATGAAGAAGATAATCTGGAACTCGTAGCATGGCGACAATGCAACGCTATGCTACGAGCATGGTTAAGAAACGTGATCGATCCTAAATTACACCCGAGTATCAGTTTTTCTCAGCCCATCCAAGACGTCTGGGACGAGTTACGTGAAAGATATTCGGAGGGGAATGCTCCTCGCGTTCACCAATTGAAAAGTGACCTGAACGAGTGTAAACAAGGACGAGACACCGTGGTGGAATATTATACAAGGCTGAAGATAATCTGGGATGAACTTGCAAATTACAGTAAAATTAAACCATGTACCTGTGGAGCAGCGACCTCAATCGCGAAAGAACGAGAAGAGGAGAAGGTACATCAATTTCTTATGGGATTGGACTCGAAGCTGTATGCGCATGTCAGAACCAACCTCCTAATGGAGGAACCAATCATCTCTCTATCTCGAGCATATTCAAGTATCTTGAGAGAAGAGTGACACGCCTCCATGACGAAAGGAAAAGAAGAACGCCACGACGCAGCAATAGCCACACGTATGGCCAGAAGAGGCCGAGAAACAGGCACGACGGCCAAGCCAGGAAACGATGAAGATTCGCCGCCTTCATGTACTCATTGTGGAAAATTATACCACACCGAAGAAAATTGTTGGGACAAACACGGATATGAGGAAGTGCAGGCAAGAGAAAGAGGACGAGGTCGATGCGAAAGAGGTGGCAGACGTGGGGGCCGTGGCAGGGGAAGAGGCCGCAGCAGCCATGTCGCGAATGCAGCAACAAATCCGTCCAGGCAGAACGCCGCTTTTACTGCAGAAGAGATAGATCGACTTCGTACTTTGCTTGGTGCTAGTCCCGAGGGTAATAATAAGTTACAAGGTATGAAATTTTTTCCAAAAGCTGAATGGTTGATAGATAGTGGAGCGTCTCATCATATGACAGGAAAGCAAGAACTTTTGGAAAATATTCGGGACGAGAAAGAATCCACCGTCGGACTACCGGACGGTAGAGAGGTGAAAGCCTCGATACATGGCGAGATCAAATTGGACGACGATTTTGTTTTAAAAGATGTTCTCTATGTGCCCAATCTTACTTGTGATCTTATTTCCGTCCAACAATTAATCAGTGAAAACAATTGTGTGATAACGTTTTATTCTGATTATTGTGTAATACAGGACCAGACTTCGAGGATAGCGATTGGACGGGGTGAGCATCGACAAAGGGTTTACTATTACAAGCCGAAAGAAAGCAAAATAGCAGGGCATGTGACCGTTTCGAAGGAAAGTCAACTTTGGCATAGAAGACTCGGACATCCATCTAAGAGTATTTTTTCTCGTTTTACTACTTTAGTAGGTTGCAATTTGCATTAGGGTTCAGAAGTAGCTTGTGATTCCTGTTGTAGGGCAAAACAAACTCGCACTAAATTTCAGTTTAATAATAAACGATGCAATTCTTTGTTCGGAATTATTCATTGTGATATTTGGGGACCATATAAGGTAGCAAGTTTGACCCGGGCACACTACTTTCTGACCATAGGTGACGACCATAGTAGATCGGTATGGGTTTACCTTATGAAAGAAAAAAGTGAAGCAGGAAACTTACTCAAAGAGTTTTGTCAAATGACGAAAAATCAATTTGAAAAAGAAGTTAAAATCATTCAAAGTGATAATGGAACCAAATTGTTGTCAGGGGAGATGGAAAAATTATTATGCAGAAAACGGAATTTTATTCCAAACTAGTAATGTTGATACCCCTCAACAAATTGGTCGAGTTGAGAGAAAACATCGACATATTCTCGAGAAGGCTCGAGCACTTCGTTTCCAAGGAGAGTTGCCTATTCAATTCCGGGGAGAATGTATTTTGACGGCTGCTTATTTAATAAATCGCACCCCTACTCCCTTATTAGATGGTAAAACCCCGTATGAGCTTTTGTATAAAAGAAAACCGAAATTAGATCATTTGCGGGTTCTAGGTTGTCTTTGTTATGCCCATAACAAAGACAAGCCCAAGGATAAGTTTGGAGAACGAGGGAAACGGTGCATATTTATTGGATACCCACGTAGTAAGAAAGGTTGGAAGGTATATGATTTGAAAGAAAAACGAGTATTTGTGTCTCGTGATGTCCAATTTTTTGAACATACCTATCCTTATTCCACCTCCATTACGTCCACACAATCTAGTGACACAAACCTCACACCTCCCATTGAAATTTCCTTTCCTTATGATGATGTACATGTGAGTCATGACGAAGGGAACACGGGTGACCCAGGTACGGCGGAACGAACGGGGGAGCTGGCTGATGTCGCGGCTGGTGAAGGGGGGCAGACTGGCGACGTAGGAGTTATTCCAGCTTCCGCCGAAGATAAAGTTGAGAGGAGGAAGTGACCGAGGGTGAGATAGAGGAGGAAATTACCGTCGGGAGTAGTGATGAACCGAGAATGGGGCGTGGTGCCCAAAAGCGCTTTGAACCACGATGGAAAAAGGACTATGTATGCAAATCGACAAGACTAGTAAACCCCGACTCGAATGATCATCTCGCCCTTGATACTTCCTCACGGTCAGGTACTCGTTACCCTTTAATTAATTACGTCAGCATCGATTGTTTTTCATTGTCTCACAGATCTTTCATGGCGAAGCTTGATGAGGGCTGTGAACCCAGTAATTACCGAGAGGCCGCAACCGACCGAAACTGGCAACAAGTCATGAGAAACGAGATAGATGCTTTGGAGAAGAATAAAACATGGAAATTGGTAAGTTTGCCTCAAGGCAAGAAACCGATCGGATGTAAGTGGGTGTACAAAATTAAATACCGAGCCGATGGGACGGTAGAGCGATACAAGGCAAGACTTGTGGCACAAGGATTCACACAAGTAGAAGGTATCGACTATCACGAAACTTATGCCCCAGTCGCAAAAATGACTAGTGTTAGATGCATGTTAGCCGTTGCAGTGCAAAAAGGTTGGTTCATAGAATAATTAGATGTGAACAACGCTTTTTTACATGGAGATCTTGACGAGGAAGTATATATGAAGATACCGCAAGGATTTGGCAAAGGACAAGATAACAAGGTATGTAGGTTACTCAAATCTATTTATGGTTTGAAGCAAGCTTCCCGAAATTGGTTTTCAAAATTAACCGTTTCAATGAAGAAATATGGGTTTGTCCAATCACTTGCTGATTATTCATTATTTACTTACAACAAAGACGGAATTTTCATTGGAGTGCTAATTTATGTTAATGATATGATTATAGCTAGCAACAATAGTGAAGCGTCCCGAAAATTCAAAAATTTCCTAGATAAAAGTTTTGGAGTTAAGGACTTGAGAAAAATTAAATATTTCCTAGGAATAGAAGTAGCACACGATAAAGATGGATTATTTCTAAATCAAAGAAAATATGCAATAAGAATAATTGAAGAAGTAGGGATGCAAGGTGCAAAAACGGCATGCACACCATTAGCCACGACAACTGGGTACGTCCTCAAGGACGTAATGAAATACCGGCGTTTAGTAGGTCGGCTCGTTATTTGACCATAACGAGGCCGGACCTAGTTTATGCGGTACATGTACTCTCACAATTTGTGAATGAACCAAGAAAGGAGCATTGGGAAGCGGCTTTGAGAGTGGTTCATTATCTTAAAAGAAATCCAAGCAAAGGAATAAGTTTTAAAAAGACGGGGGATTTGAAACTTTGTGGATATTGTGATTCTGATCACGCACGGTGCCCTGTGACTCGAAAATTGCTGAGTGGATATTTTGTGTCATTAGGTGGTTCACCGATTTCGTGGAAGGCTAAGAAGCAAGTAACTGTATCCAGATCATCAGCAGAAGCAGAATATCGAGCCATAGGTTTGGCCACAAGTGAGTTATTATGGTTGAAGTCATTCTTGGCATCGTTAGGAGTTTTTCACACCGATCCGATGAAGTTGTATTGTGACAATGAAGCGGTCATACATATTGCTCGAAATCCCGTGTTTCATGATCGAACAAAACACATTGAAATTGACTGTCATTTTGTTCGTCAGCATATAAGTGAGAAAACGATCAGTTTGTTTCATATAAGGAATAAAGAACAAATAGCCGACTTATTCACCAAAGCATTAGGAGGTGAATTATTTGATCATCTGAAGTTCAAGTTAGGACTCGATTTACCGAGTGCGCCAACTTGAGGGGGAGTGTTAGAATATATTATATTCAGAGTATATTTCTTCGAAAGATATTGTTTACTTGTATGATAGTTGTTTCTAATTAGGATTGTTTACTTGTATGGTAGTTGTTTCCAATTAGGAAATTCAGAGATATGGAAATTCCTAGTAGTATATATGTTACGGAGTATACTGTATCAAAGTTTGAAGTAATGAGAATTCAAGGAATTAATTCATCTCACAAACCCTATAATTTATCACAAAAAATTATCATAACAAAAATATACAAATGAAATAGTTAGATTTCATGGTAAAAAAATATTTTCATTAGAGTATAAATATCATATTTAATTGAAAAAGTGATGAATCTATTATTACATATATAAAAAAAAAATTAAAACTATACCACTTTAAAAAATTATAATGAAGTGATAAAATTCTATTACATAAATAAGAGTAATCGTTCTTCCTTAGATATCAACCAAAAAATTATTCTACATTGAAAATTATAAGAAGGTGATGGAATATTATACTCCCTCCATATCTATATGGTCGTCCCCTTTGTCTTTAATATACTTTGCCTCGAATCCAAAATCGTTTAAATCAATATCACCTCCAATGGCTCCCATTGCACCAAACTAATTCTCAACGAATAGTCGAATATCATAGCGACCTTGGCAAGTGAAAAGAAAGAGCATAAGAGTAATTGTTCGTTCTTAGATATCAACCAAAAATTTTAAAAAGTAAGATTATCAACCACGACTCTAACGTGGTGAGTATCTACAATTATAAATATGAAGTCGTAATTCTCAACTTTACCATCATTTCAAATGCGTTCATAATTGTACTACTATAAGTAAGGGTATGCATCGTGACTTTAACCGACAACATTTATTATTATATCTTGTGCGCAGATGATGACAAATTTGTATTTTTATCACATGTTTCATCGTTGTTAATTGTAATATGTTCCCATTTTACCCAGTGAATATTTATATCTATGTACATTTATGTGCGAGGTACTTCAATTAATCTTTCATTCTGATTACAATGTACCATGTATAATGCTTATAATTTAATTTGACGTTTGCCACATATATTATCTTTGATCCCTTGAAACACATTCACGTATGTGGATAATGTTCATTTACTATTATGCATACTTTTACCTTCGACTTACTTTCTACTTTTGTGCAGTCTCACCAATTTATGCAATCATCCAAATTCGTATCCTTATCAATGTCACTAACAAGCGGCCCGTGCATCGCACGAGTTTTCCAACTAGTATATATATATATATATATATATATATATATATATATATTAATAAAGCAATAACTTTTCGAGCGATATGATTGGTCCAAATTTTTTAACATATTTTTTAAGTTAAATAAATAATATGAAAATTTGTATATGAAAAAAAATCTTACTCCATCTAAGACTCGATATTTTTTTAATTTAAATAAAAAATATAGAGATTTGTATAGGAAAAAAATAATCATACTCCATTTAAGACTCAAAAAATTATCACTATATAAACCGACGATTATCACCTCATAAGACAACAAAAATTGGACAACGACAGCGCGAAACACTTAGTCAATTTTGTTTGATAATTGCTTTAATATTTATTTATTCACCCTAAAAAAATATATAATTAAAATTTTGTCGAGGTGATGAAATTCTTTATCATACATAACATAAATCATTCAATTTTAGATATAAACCAAAAATCTTTTGAGAGTATAATAATAAGGTGATAAAATTCTATTATATAAATAAAAATAATCATTCGTCTTTAGATATTAACCAGAAATCTTTTGAGTTGTAAAATGAGTTCTTAGGATCGAACTATAAACTTAACTAGAATTATCTCACATCGAAAAATTATGACGACTTGATGAAATTTTATACTCCCTCCGGTCATTAAAATTTGCCAATTGTGTTTTGCATACAAAATAAGAAAGGCATTAAAAAAATAACAAATATGGAAATAGTGGAACCAAATAATGAAGTACACATGTGGAACATGATTTAATTAAGAACTAATGACAATGGAATGCCCAATTAACAGAAAATAGAACGTGGTAATGTTTCCCACCAATTTGCCTCATTGTCAAATCAGAGCATTAAATGCTCAAGCAACTTTAGCAACTTATGCAGTGAGGACACGAGAATTGTAGCAAAATAGTGATGATTATCTATGAAATCATCAGAATTGGGGATGATTTTGGGGGGAAATTACACATTTACAACCCAATTCAAAACATATTTACTGTCTCTTACTTAAATACACACACCAAATTCTGATTTGATAACATTACAAAACCAAAAAACCAGTAGCTTTTTTTTTCTTCACTTGAACCTTCTTTTGTTCCTCCTGCCAATACCAATATTCCTCTACAACACATTCACCACATTTCGTTCGCGATGCGGGGACCGAACCTGACAAATGACGTGCATCTTGCTTGAGAACGCAATGGATTACAAGCCACGAAGAGGCTTGATGAAAGAACTTGGGGCAAAATTTCAAGTAGACAGAAAGACGGTTTTCCGAGTTTGGCAAGAAGCAAAGCAACAAAGACTAAATGGTGAGCCTATATGCGTCAAGTCCAAAATGTTTGGTAACTCGGGTAGGGTATGCTTACCGATACCAAATGAGCAAATAATGGGATTGCACAAATCGAAGAGAGGAACCATGAAAAACTTGGCTCAAGCAATAGGTGTGTCAAAGACTACAATACATAATTGGGTTAGTGTGGACACGACATAGGTCCACCCCGACGCGGCCACGCGCAGGTTTGAATAGGCGAATGAATCTCCATATGAAAATGGATCGAATTGAAATTTAGGTCTATGTGGAGTCGCCACCGAATTTTGTGGTTATTCGGAACCATTCGAGCCCACTCTATGTCGTAGTGGTCCGTATACAAAATACGGCCCATTTCCGATGTCAAAGTTTATTGGGCTCGTCCCTTAACATTTGATACCAATACCGACATTATCGGATATTGTGTATTGAATGACTCTTGTACGCCAACGGTTTCGGGCATCCGGAAACTGAGGTTCTGAGTAAGGGGTGAGGGTACGTGTTGGGAAGCCCACAAAGGACACCCAACCCCGCCCGCACATTAGCGGCCTCTACTAAGAATTCGAATGACTTTCCAATACGCGCGTTAGTTGAACGGGAAAATGATATGCAAAGATTATTTTCCCTAAACATGTGAATGGAATTGAAAAGGTTTCTATGTCAATTAATGCAACTAATTCTAACGTCGAAGTTAAATTTAGCATGTGAGTTCATTTAAGTACAATAAAATAAACAAAAATAAATTGACAAGAAAATAACAAACTTGTTAGTAACGGTATAACGATAATAACAGTTTGCGAATAATGTAGTATGATGCATGGTTTTGAAAAGAATAGTAGGTCACGTGATGGATTAACACGTGTTGACCGAGGTCAAGGAAAAAAATATATCGAGATCTAAAAAAAATATTTTGTCTAAAAAAAATGATTTTCGAAGAATAATAATAAAAAAGAGCGAAATTGTTTTCTTCGGAAAATTGATGATTTTATTAAATCGCGTACAAATATTGCGTAATTTGCACTCGACTTAATATTTTCGATATTCGTCGTATTCAATATTCGATTATGAAATCGATATTAAATACTTGGAATAATTTATACTTGATTTTAATTTTGATCGATGCTCGTCATATCCCATATCCGATTATTGAATCGGTATGAAATGCTAGAGCGAAAACTTGAAGAAAATAATATAAGTCGTTTTAAATTAACTAGCACGATATAAATTTTCTCCGCGTTTATTAATGTCGTAATTAATTCAATTGAATTAGAGGACATCTATATAAGCATCAACGAAAATCGTGTTAATTAATTTATTTGACTAAATCATTAGATTCGACATCCAATTACGGAATTGGTATCGAATCTAATAGATCGACACCTTAAAAAAAACTCGCCTTGATTCCCTCCGCATCCCGACATCATAATTAATTCTTGCGAATTGTTTGATGTCGGATCCGCATCAACGGGTTTCGACCCTTACTAAAAGATGCTCGATAATTTTTTATTTGACGAAATATGCGATTGAACGAAATCTACGCGAACGGAAATAAAAATTATTATTGAAGTTGACTCGTTTCAATAATCAAGTGCTAGGGTGTCAGGATAAGCGACCGGCAACGTTGTGTGCAGTACACTTGTATATTCGGGTTTCCTTATTCCGACATCCTTCGCACTCGACACAAATCTACGAGTATTTTAATGTCTTTTGATACTAACGATATTAACGGTATTATGACGCGAATAAAATAATAAAAAAACGACAATAACGAGAAAAGACGCGAGGAAGACGAGAAGGGAGAAGAAAAGGGGTTTTTGCACTCTCAACCTACATGTTTCTTACGCTCGGACGGGACTCGTAGTGGCGGCTTGCACGGGAGTATCGAGTATGTAGGCTAAGTTGTGGTGATTTGGGGTTTTGAATTCCTAAAGCTAGGTTTAGGGTTTGATTATGGTTGAAATTAGGGTTTGAGTTTGATGTTTATTAGAGTTTTAAAAAGGTGTGAAATTGATTGTGCATGGGGATGTTTATATAGGCTTTGTCCATGTACTTTGGTGTCTAGGGTTTTGTGCCCTGACAGACTTGACCTGATGGCCCGTCTGAAGGTGGATTGTTGGTTTTGCTTCTTGAGTTGGACTTTTTGTATTTGAGTGGCTGCTTTGATGTGTCTCAGAAACGACTTTGGCCAGGGTTGACCCAATCGCTAAAAGTCGGTTTTATTTCCGGTGTCGGTTTTGGCCCAAATTAGCCTTATTTGATTGGAAACGGCCCACTGGGCCTGGATTTGAGGTCTGTTTTGTGAGATTTGTACTCCGTAAGTGCATTAGCCAACAACTAATGATTTTGAGCCCATATCCGAGCGCGTAGAAGCACGTTAGCGTCCGATCATCATCGGGTGTTTTTTGGAAACTGCTATAGACACCTGGCAGTCAAAATGCGAGTGTCTACAGAGCCCCCACTCTGACTGAGGCTTGGACAAGGCAAAAGTCAGAGTAACCACCAGACCAATCGAGGATTGAAACCTGGCGGACTTCCGGTCGGGTCGTTTATAGTCCATTAGACTCGCGTGAAGGGCTCGCCAGCCATAAGCTAGAAGTCATACCTGAGTTGATGATGATAACTCTGTGGGGAATCAGACTTGTCGCATAAGTCCTGGGTGTGCCGGTGTGTAGGCCCATCCCGTGCTATTCCGGGGAAAACGCCGTCTCGGGCTATCTGCTGGGGAATTGGACTTGTCGTATAAGTCTCGGGTGCGCCTGTATATGGGCCCATCCCGTGTTGATTCGAGAGAAAATGCCGCCTTGGGCTTCCGCTTGGGAGATTTAGCGGGTTGTATGTCCTGCTTGAGTCGTACCTGTATAAGTCACATAAAGTGCATGCAACACGTAGGTAGTAAAATGACTCGCGCTGGGGAAAAATGATTTTTAAATTTTTGAAAGTTTGGATTTTTGAAATTTTGAATTTTTGAAATTTTGAAATTTTTGACTCCTAAAGAGTTTTGGGAAAGAAATTTGCAGTTTAAATAGACCGAAATTTGACCTTGTCGAAAAGGATTTTCTCAAATGGCTAAGTTTTGCAAATTTCAAAGTGGAATTTGAAGAGAGAGGCCTACTGACAGACTCGACTCTGGACGTGACCGGACGAGTTGACAGACACGACTAGACTCTCGAGGGGTTGGACCGTGACTCGGTAGGGAGGTGGGCCACCTAACAAGACTCTTGAGTTGCGCTATCCCGTAGCCTAGGCGAGTGACAACATGGGAATGATCTGTTATAGAGGGACTGCAGTAGTTTGTAATGAGACTGTTTTAGTCTGGTGCCCTTCTGGATTTTTGATTTTAGGGTACAGTCCAAAATGGGTATTGCTTCGAGTCCTACAGATTCTCGTCTTCGACTGAGCCGAGTACTAGGACACACTGTAGAAAGGAGGCTAGTTTTTTTTTGATTTTGTGAGCGGATGGAGGTTTCCCGCCTAAGAGAAGCCCCCAGGACGACAAAGCTAGCTGTTGAGAACATGATGGCCTGGTGTCGTGACCGGAATGATGGCGCTTTTTGAATGTGTGTCAATGTGAGTGGTTGTGCCTCCGTTGAAAGGCTGCCTACGTATTCACGTGTAGTGAAATCAAACCAAGCCGTAGTTCAGTGTCGGAAGATGTATTATGGTGCCCAGTCTAATAGGACTTTGTGTGTAACTAGCCATAGCGATGGTGTAGGCTAGGTGTATTCCCAATGACGTTTTGGTCAAAGGGCTAGAATGATTAGGATATTAATCCTGTGACTGTGAGCGTTTCCGGGATAGCCACCAGAGGTGGTGTGCACTATTTGGGCATGTTCTATCCCGACCGCAAGTTTGGTTCCCGTGTTTGGGGTTTGTAACTGGTTTGGATGATTTTGGAAATGTGGTGCTACGTCGCAAGTGGCCTTGATGATTCGAAATCTGGAGCTTAATTTTGTGGAGCTAAGGCTTCGAGGGTAAGGTATTGCAATGTGGTAGGAAATGGGGAAGTCGAGTAAAAATGACTCGGACTTCGATCAGGGTAGGTTTAATAATGCGGGATCTGATTTCCATGTCTGGCTCTAATGGTTAGGGGTATCTTATGGAGCTTGAATCCTCAAAATTCCGGGCTGTCTCTAGCCTAGGTCTCGGGAAGGTCTTGAGGGTTGTAATGTGGGAAGGCTAGATGTGGTGTTAGCTGACCAGCTTGATTGTTTCTCCCCTATTGGATGGTACGAGCATTGATAATTTTGAATTTGACCGTTTTCACTACGGTCAAGGGTTCTTGAATATTATTTGGATGACCTCTTAGCCCCGGTCTTGGGATTTTTGAATTTTTGTTGGTTGACCTCTTAGCCCCGGTCATGGGTTTCTTGAATGTTTTTTTTTGGTTGACCTCTTAGCCCCGGTCATGGGATCTTGAATTTTGGTTGACCTCTCAGCCCCGGTCATGGGTTTTTTTGAATGTTGGTTGACCTCTCAGCCCCGGTCATGGGTTTTTTGAATTTTTGTTGGTCAGACTAACACCTAAGGTAGGGGTTGGTTGATCTTATTGGATGGGTGTTTATTGTGGGAAATGGGCTTGCCTCCCGTCTTGGACTCAAACTAGGAGACTACCCAAATTTGTCATAGGAATTCGATACCGCTCCTGCTAAGTGTAGTTTTGTGGCTTTCTATACCAGACATGGAATAGGTAAAAGGAAAACACGGGCTCGGTTTCCTGCAGTCATTATAGATGTGCCTATAATAGTCACGTGCGTGTGCTCACAGTGTATGACGGTGTTCATCACGTTCTCGGAAACACATAAGGAAAGTAGATATGAGAAATAGAATATTGAAAGCTTGATTTTATTGAATTTTGAAAAGGGGACAGAATACAATTGACCCTGACTCTGACTTTGACTTTGACTTTGACTTTGACTTTGGAGGGAATAGCACATCCTAGACTCGAACTCAGACTCGGACTTAAATCAGATCCGGACTCTCGGATGATGTTGTCATTAGTCGTCGGCTTCTACGGATTCGAGTTGATGTCTAGTATAGCCTTCAGTAGAAGCTTCACCCAGCTCTTCATTATGTCGAAGATCGTCTTCAATCCTAATGCCCATTTCGGTAAGCACGGCAAAGTTTGAAATGCCGGCATACCTAAGATGGACGCGGTAAGAAGGTAGGAGGTTGTTGATGAACGCCTCCACTAGTGTCTTCTCGTTGAGCTTGTCTACCAACTTTACACTCTCGGCCCTCCATCTTTGAAGATATTTAGTGAAACCTTCTTTGGGCTCTTGGGCCATCACTTCCAGAGTATGCATTGTAGTCTGGATCTCGGTATTATCAGCATAATTCCGAGCGAACTCTGTTGCCATGTCATCCCAAGTTGGGTATTTCTTGGAATCGAGCCTGTAGTACCAGGCTTTGGGGTGCTTTTCGGGGGAAGAAGCGAACAAGTGTCTGAACATGGTGGACTTCACCCCCTTGACAGCCATAAATTCTTTGAAAGCCCGAATGTGGTGGACCGGGTCTTCGGTACCCTCAAACATTGGTATGCCCGTAAGGTCGAAGTTGTCGGGCATTTCATCATTCAAGGGTTAATAGGTACGGGCATTTTCCGTGTGGATCGAGTTATTTGTTGACAAATGGACCTGCTCTTCAAGTTTGCGAACAACGCTGATTAGTTCAGCTATGGGCCCAGTGGGCTCAGATCCAGCAACATGAGTCCCTTTCTCCACGGCACTTAGACGGGTGGCCAAGGTCGCTTGGTCAGTCTGGATGGTAGTCAATTGAGCTTCCATCTTGGCCAGCGCGGCCTTCAGTTCGTCCAAAGTTCTGGTTTGCATCTTTTGATGTCCGGTTTGCGGTGGCCTGTCTGTAAGAATGCCGCGTAATCAGTAAAGTTGCTTCGGAACTCAAATTCACCAAGGCATAGGAAATAGCGCGGGAGGAGAGACGACTCCGGTTTGACTCGGGTTAGACTCCCCTAAGACAAATGTGTAGGGTACGATTCTCGGAGTGACTGTGATTAATCACTCCGTCGGAGAATAGCCCCCAATGTGAGACTAAGGACTTAGATCGCGTGGCATCTTAAGTGACTCGAAAGTGGGGTACGTGAGGCACGTGTAAGACATGACCCTTAGGGCAACCGTGATTGATCGCCCTGCTAAAGGGTAGCCCCCGAGTGGGATTGAAGATTTTGTTAATACTCGAGTGTTGGACGAGTGACCCTTAGACGTAAGGACCACAAACCTTTTGTCATAGGGCTATGCCTTGTAAAAGGTTGACTCAGAAAAGACACCTAGACGGGTGACTTGTGAAAGGTGGGCCTTCCTTAGGATTCGACTATGTGGGTCGAGTCCTGTTCGAAGGAAGGTCCACATGAGATATTTCTCAGACTTTGGACTCGATTGTGTAGACGGGCCCTCCTTTGTAGGGGTATGTCCTACGTAGGTGGGCCGGGCCTTAGTCTAATAAGGCGGACTGGGATGGGGAAGAAACTCGCGATGTAGGATTGGCGGAGTTTCGACGCTAAAGACTTCGACGACTTAAGACACGACCCGACACTGCTAAATACGGGAAGTCCTAAGAAGAGGAAGATTTTGAAAATGAATTATTTTGGAAAACCCGAGAAAACTCGGGGAAAGGCCCGACTTTTCGAGAAAATCGGAAAGTGTATTGGGCCTCAAATTTGAAAGTTCGAAAATATTTTCAAGTTTTGAAATGGGCAGAATACCGGCTAAAAATAAGATGTTTTGAGTAAAATCATAAGTCCTAAATTCGGTATACGTCCCGGGTTTTGAAATTTGATATCTTGAAAATTGAAAATTTGAGTGTCGGAAAAAAGGAATTTCCAACGATTTGAAAATTGAAGATAAGATCCCGAAGATTTGAAAATCGAAAACAGCATCTCGAAGATTTGAAAATTGAAATTGAATTTTTGAAAATTCGAAAATTGAATGGTGGATCGGAAGTTCGAATTTTGAAATGGGCGGCATGCCGGCTAGAAAATAGGCTTGTTTTGAGTCAAATCATAAGTCCTAAATTTCGGCAGCTTTCCGAGTTTTTGAAAGTTGAATATTTTTGAAAAGATGCATTTTTGAAAAAGTTGACGGTTTTTGAAAACGACACAGAAACCAAATATCACATAGTCACACAAGCATTATAACGACGCCATGTATGCTCTACACTAAGTCTCGGTCGGTCTAAAGAGGGTCTATACCAGTGTACATAGTCTAGACGTTGATCGGGACAGACTTTCTAAGTCGAGTTGAGCTTAGAACATGCCGCGAAACCCACTCGAATCGACTATGGACACCTTTTGACATATCCATATTGGAGTACACCAACGGTATAGTGGGACGTCGGTCGCGAGTACTGGCCCGGGAAAATATGGGTTATGCATGAACCGTAAAACTAAGACGCGTATTGTACTAGTCAAACGATTTCTATTCGAGTCTCACCCTGAGGATGCCGATGGTAAGTCACGCATCAGTTAATCCCCAGCGGAGTCGCCAAATTGTGGACATGACATATGTCCACCCCGACGCGGCCACGCGCGGGTTTGGGTAGGTGAATGAATCTCCATATGAGAATGGATCGAATTGAAATTTAGGTCTATGTGGAGTCGCCACCGAATTTTGTGGTTATTCGGAACCATTCGAGCCCACTCTATGTCGTAGTGGTCCGTATACAAAATACGGCCCATTTCCGATATCAGAGTTTATTGGGCTCGTCCCTTAGCATTTGGTACCAATACCGACATTATCGGATATTGTGTATTGAATGACTCTCGTGCGCCAACGGTTTCGGGCATCCGGAAACCGAGGTTCTGAGTAAGGGGTGAGGGTACGTGTTGGGAAGCCCACAAAGGACACCCAACCCCGCCCGCACATTAGCGGCCTCTACTAAGAATTTGAATGATTTTCCAATACGCGCGTTAGTTGAACGGGAAAATGATATGCAAAGATTATTTTCCCTAAACATGTGAATGGAATTGAAAAGGTTTCTATGTCAATTATGCAACTAATTCTAACGTCGAATTTAATTTAGCATGTGAGTTCATTTTAGTACAATAAAATAAACAAAAATAAATTGACAAGAAAATAACAAACTTGTTAGTAACGGTATAACGATAATAACAGTTTGCGAATAATGTAGTATGATGCATGGTTTTGAAAAGAATAGTAGGTCACGTGATGGATTAACACGTGTTGACCGAGGTCAAGGAAAAAAATATATCGAGATCTAAAAAAAATGTTTTGTCTAAAAAAAATGATTTTCGAAGAATAATAATAAAAAAGAGCGAAATTGTTTTCTTCGGAAAATTGATGATTTTATTAAATCGCGTACAAATATTGCGTAATTTGCACTCGACTTAATATTTTCGATATTCGTCGTATTCAATATTCGATTATGAAATCGATATTAAATACTTGGAATAATTTATACTTGATTTTAATTTTGATCGATGCTCGTCATATCCCATATCCGATTATTGAATCGGTATGAAATGCTAGAGCGAAAACTTGAAGAAAATAATATAAGTCGTTTTAAATTAACTAGCACGATATAAATTTTCTCCGCGTTTATTAATGTCGTAATTAATTCAATTGAATTAGAGGACATCTATATAAGCATCAACGAAAATCGTGTTAATTAATTTATTTGACTAAATCATTAGATTCGACATCCAATTACGGAATTGGTATCGAATCTAATAGATCGACACCTTAAAAAAAACTCGCCTTGATTCCCTCCGCATCCCGACATCATAATTAATTCTTGCGAATTGTTTGATGTCGGATTCGCATCAACGGATTTCGACCCTTATTAAAAGATGCTCGATAATTTTGTATTTGACGAAATATGCGATTGAACGAAATCTACGCGAACAGAAATAAAAATTATTATTGAAGTTGACTCGTTTCAATAATCAAGTGCTAGGGTGTCAGGATAAGCGACCGGCAACGCTGTGTGCAGTACACTTGTATATTCGGGTTTCTTTATTCCGACATCCTTCGCACTCGACACAAATCTACGAGTATTTTAATGTTATTTGATACTAACGATATTAACGGTATTATGACACGAATAAAATAATAAAAAAACGACAATAACGAGAAAAGACGCGAGGAAGACGAGAAGGGAGAAGAAAAGGGGTTTTTGCACCCTCAACCTACATGTTTCTTACGCTCGGACGGGACTCGTAGTGGCGGCTTGCACGGGAGTATCGAGTATGTAGGCTAAGTTGTGGTGGTTTGGGGTTTTGAATTCCTAAAGCTAGGTTTAGGGTTTGATTAGGGTTGAAATTAGGGTTTGAGTTTGATGTTTATTAGGGTTGTAAAAAGATGTGAAATTGATTGTGCATGGGGATGTATTGCCCATGTACTTTGGTGTCTAGGGGTTTGTGCCCTGACGGACTTGACCTGATGACCCGTCTGAAGGTGGACTGTTGGTTTTGCTTCTTGAGTTGCACTTTTTGTATTTGAGTGGCTGCTTTGATGTGTCTCGGAAACGACTTTGACCAGGGTTGACCCAATCGCTAAAAGTTGGTTTTATTTCCGGTGTCGGTTTTGGCCCAAATTAGCCTTATTTGATTGGAAACGGCCCACTGGGCCTGGATTTGAGGTCTGTTTTGTGAGATTTGTACTCCGTAAGTGCATTAGCCAACAACTAATGGTTTTGAGCCCATATCCGAGCGCGTAGAAGCACGTTAGCGTCCGATCATCATCGGGTATTTTTTGGAAACTGCTATAGACACCTGGCAGTCAAAATGCGGGTGTCTACAGTTAGGCAAGGGAAGATTAAAAGCCACACATCAGCAATAAAGCCAGATTTAACAGCTGAAAATAAACATATCAGGTTAAATTTTGTGATTTCAAAGCTTTATTATGATCGTCTTTTAAATGCATTGAAATTTAAGGAAATGTCACATATGGTTCATATTGATGAAAAATGGTTTTTCATGACACAATGCAATACACGATACTACCTCTGTGAAGATGAGCAGTTACCATACCAATCTTGTAAGAGTAAGCGGTTCATTACGAAGGTCATGTTCATGGCCGCTGTGTGAAGGCCAATGTATGCTGAAAACGGTGAATGTATTTTCGATGGAAAAATGGGATGTTTCCTTTCACTTACCAAGAACCCGCACAAAGAGTAAGCAAAAACCGACCAGCCGGAACAATAGAAACCAAATCGGTGGTTTCCATAACCAAAAAAGTTACAAGGGCAATGCTAATAGAAAAGATAATTCCAGCCATTAGAAGTAAATGGCCATCAGCAGCATCAAAAACTATAGAGATACAACAAGACAATGCAAAGCCTCACTTACGAGGTGACGCCCCTTTATTTCTACAACATGACACATCAGATGGCTGGAATATTTCTTTAAGAAATCAACCAGCAAATTCACCGGACCTTAATGTGTTGGATTTAGGGTTTTTTAGATCAACTCAGTCATTGCAAACAACAAAACATGCTAGCATAGTTGATGAACTGGTAAAGAATGTGGAGGAGGCATGGAATGAAGAAGAGGCACAATGCTTAGATGACGTATGACTTAGTCTACAAGCCTGTATGTTGGAAATTATGAAAAGAAAAGGGCACAATGTAACAACCCGGATTTTCGATGACTTAAATTAATAGATAATGCGGAAAATTATCTAAGTCATTTAATTAAAATTATATCAGAGTGTAAATAAATCCGGATCGCTACGGATCCTTACAACAAACGACTATTAATTACATAGTCTTGATTCACTTAGTACAGAATATAAATTGTATTTTATACACATATTATTAAATCTCTCTCGCTCGATTCCCCAATGTCTTAGACCTGCAAAAGAAATAATACAGTGGACGCTGAGCGGGACAACAACCAAGCCGTTCATCTAACATCACCTCGAACACATAAGACAATCATGTGAATAACAAATAATATGGTTACAAAAATATTAAAGGATATCATGTAACAGATAGTTTCCTGTGATTCAATTATTAACATGTGAGGTGATGAAAACGATAAAGTTTAGAAGATGAGACATTGGTAGCCATTTGATTTTTAAATCATTTTTCACGTAAACAGACAAAACACACGAGTCGTGGCTCCTAGTATCACCGCTACATCCTATTGGCTTGCATCTCACCAATAGAAGTAACCGTTGTACCGACTCGTAGACCGAACTGATCTTATGAGGTCTACATCTCACCCATAAGGCTCAATTGGGCCCGAACTTCTATTATATTATACGTTTATTCAAACGGGGCTCTGGGCTGAAATGAAAGCTGATGATTACATTCTCTGCATCACCAAGAGGGAACCCGTAGTTTTCAGAATCCTGTTCTGCCCCCGCTACCTAGGTGGTAATACTGATCAAGTACTTGTCTATATGTGCGCCACATACCCTACGCACTTGAACCACAGCTTTCACTACCGTAGGACGACTACCTTAAACACTAGGTCGACTCTCGGACCGCAACCTCCGAGTATGCTTTTCATTACAAGTGCAGTCGAAACACCACGCATGGTAGGATCCAACACAAGCTATTCGTCCCAGACTCGCATCGTAAACCTTATATAAAAGTCGCCCGTGAACAAGTAGTACTTTATTTGGTGACCTTCAATAATTGGTCGGACTCATTTGAAACAGTCAAATCCTCAAATACTTACTTTCAGTGTGACAACGTTATACTTTAATCCTCAAGTGTCACCCGAAACATCATATCCCATATATCGTATAACTTCTTTTAAAATAAATCTTTTTAAATGAAGTTTTATATATAAAAATAAAATTTAAGGTATAATAAAATATTATTTTAAAATTTATAGTTTCTGAAAAATATAAAAGTTTATGAAAAATATAAATTAAGTCGTACTTAATTGATTTACAAAATTTGACGTAAAATCATGTTTTTAAATATTTATAAATGTTCGGAATAAAATAAATTCATTTATTATAGAAAATGAAATTTATAAATCTTTACCTATATAAAAATAATAAGTGAGTTTTATTAAAATAAAACATTTTGCAAGTTACTAATTTACTCTATTATTATAATATATAAACGAATGTGAAAATACTAAAGAAAATTAAATATGACCGAAATTACAATTATATAAAATACAAAAAAAATATAAAGTACATAGAATAAACATACATAACAAATAGAATTAAACATACATATAAAATACAATGAAAATGATATAAGTAAATTTTATTATTTTAAGTTCTTTTATTCATTTTCTCATTTTTCATATAAACAGAAATGTAAAGGTGATAAATAAATAAATCAAACAAGTGATAATTTAATCGAGTTGAATTTAGTCATAAATAAATATATAACACATAAAATATCACGTAACATTTTTATATATACATAAGTAATTTAGTCATACAAATAAGCCTAAATATTTAAGTAAGCAATTTA
Organism: Agrostemma githago; assembly: GCA_958450325.1. Taxonomy (NCBI): domain Eukaryota; kingdom Viridiplantae; phylum Streptophyta; class Magnoliopsida; order Caryophyllales; family Caryophyllaceae; genus Agrostemma; species Agrostemma githago. The sequence goes on along the minus strand of OY288249.1, from coordinate 6,553,387 downwards.
TTAATTTAGTAACACAATATACTTATATATAAGAAATGTTGTTAGAAGAAAAGTTTGGTTATCTTAATAGCTATTACGGAATATTTATTAACGTTATTAAGAATTAAGGTCGACGGGGTCAATAATATCGTCTACGTAAGAAAAGTCGTCTTTTTCCTCCTTTAAAGAAATTTTCGGGTCGAAATTAAATTGACCCAAATACGGTACTAGAAAAGTGATTCCGTCAAATACTGGGCAGCTCTTTATTCCTGATGCTCCAATAGAGAAGGACGAATGAGTAAATATAGTACAGAGTATATAATATAGTAATTAGAAGTAGTAGTACGTAATATAGTACGGAGAGAATATAGTATGGTACGAGTAGGAGTAGTACGTAGGAGATTGTACGTAAGTGTACTATGGTATTTATAGTGGTGTAGAATGTAGTGTGGAGACGTAGGTATAGGAGTAGATTAGCAATGTGTGTCAAATGTAGTGGGGGGTAATTTTTACTGTCGGCGCTTTACTTCTTACCGTCGGCGTTAATTACGTAAATTGATGGTTTTGCCCTTCATTAATAATTGTTTTTTGGTTTTTGTTTGTAATATTTTCGATTAACGAACTCGAGAATATTTACGATTTTTAATTTGAAAGTCGTCATTTCCAAATCGTTTTTTTAGAAACCGTTTATTAATTGACAAGTAGTACGCCTTTTTATTAATTTGGTTCATATGTATTTTGGGAAACCGTGCTTATAAATTTACTATTTTGGAACTCGACTTGAATGACTCTGATTTTTGGAAATCGATTTCTTAAAATCGAACTTGAGCCCACATAGCCCCCACTCCCCCCTTGACCAGTGTTTGAATATCCCCTTTTCCCCCATCTTCCATCTCCCTCGTTTCACTCCACGCTCCTCATCTCCATTCACTCGTCTCACCCCCTCGTTTCACTCTTCACTTCCATTTCCCAATTTCCATTCCTGCGTATCACCTCGATTCAGCTTGTTTCATAGTAATCATTCATTTCACTCCAAAGGAAACGTGACGAAGCGGTTTTTGCGATTACTCCGAAACGGTTTTTGAATATCGAGTTTCTTATTCCACTATCGAAGCTTGAAGAGCGGGTATTTAAATTCCACTGTCGGGTTGCAGTAATCAATTTATTGTGCTATTATTGGAGGTATTATTTGATTTGATTTTTCCACTTCTTTTGTGTTCAATAAAATTGATTCATATCGTAGATTTGGGTAGATTTATTGGTATAGATGAAGTTGTGAACGTCCGTTTGCCCTCCAGGTCGCATGAATCGAGGAGAAAACAAAAAAAAACCTGGAAAAGGGGAGGTCGAGAGAATTTTTCGAGACCCCCATGGGATACTCGAAAAAATCGCCCGACTTTCGGATGGGGTTTTCGATTGATTTCTTCGAGTATCCCATGGGGGTCTCGAAAAAATCTCTCGACCCCTCCTTTTCCAGGTTTTTTTTTTCGTTTTCCGGGTTATTCTTTGTTTTTCGCTCGATTTAATTGTAATTTGGATTGATTTCTGCGATTATGTTTGGATGTACTTTGCGATTATGAAGTTGTGAATGTCGGTTTGAACCATTATCTGTTTGGTGTACTTTTTGGACTTATGTTTTCGATGGTAGGTATCTTGTTCTTTATATATTCCGAGACACAGTAATATGTTTCTCACAGTAATTAATAGGTAGAGTTATTACTATTCGTTATGTCCAGTTTTGAAATTGCAATTGGTTGGGTGTAACTTTAATAGTCTGTTTTCTGTAAATAGCCTCTCCGAATTCAACATAGGACTGCCTTTGAGGAACTCTGTTAATGTTGTTGTCATTGTTTGGTTACTCCAACCACTTCACTGGGGTGAAATGTCGCGTGTTCGACACATATTGTGTCCTACTCTAGCTTATACTATCTGATTGCCTAATATCGAACTTTTTCATACGCCATGAGAGGATTGCTCCAAAGCTTGGTCTCCAATTTTTTTCTCTCGTCGGAAAGTGGCAGCAACAGCAGCTCCGCTATCACAGAACCAAAGTGAATCTAGATCTGTTCTATTTGATTCTTTAGGGTTTTTGTTTGCTATTCACAATGTTTCTTGGTGCTTTGTTTGATTTTGTTGGTCATTTTGTGCCTGTGTTATTTTCTTGCTCTTTATTTACACTTTTTTGTGATGTGTTCATTGATTTATTGCGTGTTATATTTTTTTTGGTTGAAATTGATTTGCATACTTCTTAGAGTAGTAAGTGAAGTATAAGGGGAGTACCATAAGAGGTGCAAAGTGTACCATGAATGATCCTCGTAGGTCGCTTAATTGACTATAAAAATTTGTCTTCTACCGTGGATATAGTGAAATTGGTTATTAATAGTAAAATAGTGTAATATAAATAGTGTAAAATAGTTTTAGCCCGTGGATAGTAAAATAGTGTAATATACTTGTAATTCGAGAAATCGAGTATCCCATGGGGGGAGTGGATAGTAAAATAGTGTAATATACTTGTAATTTGGATAGGAAAATATGGGAAATCGATTTTTTGTAATTTTCGTATTTTATTGTTTTTGTTTATATTTATTTCCTTCGTAAATATATAGTTCAAATCTTTCGTTGTTTTCTTATGTCATTCGTATGACTTTTTGTTTTATATTTTGTATGTTTCCGTTCTTAACTAATTAAATAGCGTACTCTTTGTTTTATTTTCCATATTTTCCGTTATGAACAAATGATTCCTAATTTTGTTATTATATATAAATTATTTTCTCAGTTTGTTGCTAAATTATGTTTCTTGTCATTAAACAGATGGTTGGTAAGGGTAAGGGTGTCGCCGGACAAAGTCGAGTAGATGGTCGTGCCGTGACGGCTTCTGGTCGGGCCAGGGCATCTCAGGGGACTAGAGGTCCAGGAAGTTCTCCGACCACACACACAGACGCTCCATCACGGTCAATTGCTTCAGGTGATTTTGAATGTGATTTTTCGGAGGAGCAAGGAGAGGGAGGGGGACGAGGTTCATTCTACCGAGCAAGAAGTTATGGCTTTAATGGGTCCGAAAACAGAATCCCGTTCGACGAAATCTGTGCACTTCAAGCGTGGTACCATGGGTCACTTTGAGGGGACTTTTGGTAGTTCAAGCACTGCTAGCTTGTCCAAGAAGAGGAAGAAGGATACGTCTTGGTTGATTACGGGGGCTTATCCCGGAGGTCCTCAGGTGCCAGATGTGATTCCGAGTTTTGGTGGTCACATAGCGCATGTCCTATGGTCGAAACCCGAAAAAGCTTGAGGTTTGTTGAAGGCTTGAAGCTGTACGAAAGGCATTCGAAAATCGAGGCATTAGCGAAAATGCCGGTAGACGCAGAGATGCACACTCTTTTATCGGCTACTAAGCTATGGCATCTCAAAAGTATTGTGTCTAAGAATTTAAATCTCCCCCTTCTTTGTGCTTTTGTTGAGCGTTGGCAGCCGGATACGAACACATTTCACATGCCTTTCGGGGAGATGTCCATCATGCTTCATGATGTTTCTCGTATCCTTGGTCTAGCTGTCACAGGGGATGTTTGTTGTATTTTTGACAAAAATAAGAAGGTTGTCGATGGTGTTGGTGATGTGGTGGATTTTTTTGGTGAGACACTTGAACAGTTGAAGGGTAGTACGCCGGACAGAAAAACGCCGACTTATAAAAGCAGGTCGGTGTTGTCTAAGGCAGTATTAGAGAGGATGTAGACTGGTAAACTAAAACAGAGAGTACAGGGTTACTTGGCAATAATGTTGGGGGAAGCTGTTTTTGTGGACACAACGGGCGATAGGATCCCTCGAGAGTTGTTCTCCTTGTGCAAGGACCCGGCGAAGATACGAGAGTACGCTTGGGGTGCAGCTACCTTAGCGCACTTGTACAGGCGATTGGGGATGGCCTCTCGAGCTGAGATGAGAGGACTTTCTGGATGCCTGACTTTGTTGCAGGTACGGATATTTAAATTATTCCTCAACTCCTTTAATTTGTTTACTTATCCAATTGTACATTATGGTTTTATTTATATTAAAATTTAATGTCTTCGTTGGTCATGTGATTTATTATTGTGTACGAAGTATTTGAATTTCTTGTGTTCGTTCGTCACGTGATTTATTAGTGTGTGCGAATTATTTGAATTTACTGTTTTTGTTGGTCATGTGATTTATTATTGTGTACGAAGTATTTGAATTTCTTGTTCTCGTTGGTCATGTGATTTATTAGTGTGTGCAAATTATTTGAATTTACTGTTTTCGTTGGTCATGTGATTTATTAGTGTGTGCGAATTATTTGAATTTAATGTTTTCGTCGGTCATGTGATTTATTATTGTGTACGAAGAATTTGAATATCTTGTTTTTCGTTGGTCATGTGATTTATTAGTGTGTGCGAAAACAGTTGAATTTACTGTTCTCGTTGGTCATGTGATTTATTAGTGTGTGCGAATTCTTTGAATTTAATGTTTTCGTCGGTCATGTGATTTATTATTGTGTACGAAGGATTTTAATGTCTCGTTCTCGTTGGTTATGTGATTTCAATATCGCAGGTGTGGATATTTGAGTACTTCCCCATGTTTCGACCTGGTATTCCCACTACTACCTCCTACCGTTGGGGACTTGGGGTAATGTCGCAAAGATATGTTCTAGAGCAGGACCATTTTCTTGCACATACGATGATTTATTGGAGTAACGTCGGCACATCGACGGTCTTACTGCTGCGAGTGTGATGTGGGAGCCATTTGGTTCTAGGCAACACGAGCTAGTGCCGACTACCATGTTTGTGGGTATATTGCGTTTCATGGACATATGCGAGCCGTACCAGCCAGACCGTTGTCTACGGCAGGTAGGTTACAGGCAGGTGATACCGGTAGACATGCCTGATCTGGAGGTCGTTCATCGTCCAGCGGCAGGATCTACGTCGTACTCGTTGGATTTCGGACATAGGTGGATGGATCACCACTGGAAGACTGGTACAGAACATCGCTGTGACCCAGATGCACGATCTGTCAGATGCGTACTCCCAGGAGAAACAGAGGAAGGGTACATGCGTTGGTACTTGAAAGTGTCCCACCCGCGCCTCATACCCGACGATAGTGAAGATGCACCAGACCGGACAATGGTACAGACGCAGCAGACAGTGGCGGTAACTGACTTCTTAATTTTATTCGGCATTTAATACTTGAATTTGTAATTGTATTTGTTTATGTATTATCTGCTTCATTTAATTATGCATGTGTACGCCAAGCACAACAAAGCTTGTGGCAAGAATTTGGGGCGCTTCGGACCATGGCACCTGAGGAGCGTTACGCGTACGTCGATTCGCTTTTGAAGACTTACGAGCAGTTGCTTCCCCTGACTACACGCCCGCGTCGTCATTAGTTACTTCCCCATCCCCGTTTTAATGTTCGAGCTGAACCATGGACTGTCATTTCAATTGTAACGGACTTATCGTTTTGTATGGTGTCTTCAATTTATGAACCTCAAGCGTGCGGAACTTGTTTAATTTTTTAATGTTAAGAGGGACAATGGACCTTCTCGAAGATAATTTTTAATGCATGACAACTAATATATATGTATATGTAGCACGGTTAAACAACTAATATTCCGTACGAACTTAAATTCCGCCGCATTGTTCGTACATATCTTCCCACATCTTCAGTCGATCAGTAAAAAAACCGGGGTAATGTACCACTGATGCATCCGGTGTCCATAACAGGTTAATCGGGGGCATAGGACAATCATCAGTCATACGGATTCTAAAGAAATGAGTACCTGTGTGACCTACCCATAATACACCATATGGGTTACGAACACCAGGTACATTAGTGGTCAAAGGCAGGTACGTCGCACTAGTGGCGAATAACCTCGTCGGATCATAGGGGCTACTCTGCATCGAATTCATAAGACAAATAACCCGGTTATTCATCGTCGCATATCCGAACAAGTCGATGTCCCACATCCAATTTGTCATTGGTGTAGGTGTCGGCTGGACAAACCCAATACGGTTCAGGTGGAACTGGAGTGCTCTATTTATGTGGAACGTGTTGTAGTATATCGGCCGTTTAATCTCCCCGTACAACTGAACCCTCATACCAGTGTAGTGGTCTTGGACTCCCCGTAACGCATGTGATATCACACGGTATCCACAATGACCATCAGCAATCGGATCACACCAACCCTCAAAGAAATGGTCACAGAATTGGATCACGTAGTCACTGTAAGGACAACTACTACGATCTCTGACGATGTAGCCCGTCTCAAGTGGTGCATTTTGCTCACCTGCCCACGTACCGCTTGTTGACTCTGTCGTAGCACCGCTCTGTGAATGGCCCAAGCTGGGAGGGGTCATACCGGACGGGGGCAGTTGCCTCCTTGCATGTTCAACACCAATAAGCTCTCGACCGGTTGCTCGACGTTTTGGGGGATTCGGATTCGGCGACGGCTCTATCAAGCCAAATACCTTCGGGTTCAGTGCAACTTCTATGACTTCTAAGTACGTCGATCTCATAATTGGATCACTATCTGCGAACTGGTCAATTAGTCCGTTCAGCCTAAAAACATCACTATCAGGCATGTCGACCTCACCTTCATAGTCCAAACTCCGCCAGAACTTATGCACCTCATTAACTTGTAGCCTTCCATCTCGGGCCAATACTGCATGTAGGCGGCAAGCACATGGTAGTCCACATGTGGTGAATAGAACACACTCACAATCTTCATTAACTGTGTCGCCCAATTTCGTCATTCTGGCAAGCTCTCGTTACAGTACTTGCACGGCCTTACGACTAACCCGGAGACTCAAATTTCTCAACACAAGTAAGAGGCCATTAATTTTCTTCGTACGAGATTTCTCCAGGTGACAATTGATTAAAGAATGTTGTCTTCCCAAATAAAAGTGCGTTCTCTCCCAAATTGTATCCAACGCACCAACCGAAGTGTTCAAGGCGACTTCAACGCCGAATAGAGGCCCTCGACTCTGGAAGTGGTTGTATTCCCAAAATGCAAGACACCGTTCGTGTACCCGTGAGCCCACTTCCGGATATGAGGTCGGACCCACACTCTACCAATATACGCCGCTAACCCACCATATACCAATCTCGTTCTCAAGTCGTTCCACCTCTCCAAGGTCTCTTCGATGGTATTTGCGTACAACAACTTCTGCCAAATCGCATGCATAAACATAGACCGTACTCCACTGTCAGGGATGTGCTTAATGGCCCGGAGTTTAACACAGTTATTGATATGCCATGTACATAACAACGAGGATGAGTTGGGGAACACCTTCGGTATAGCATCTAGTAGACCAAGCTCACGATCGGTTACTATGGCATTCGGTGCAACACCGTCCCCAAGGAGCAAACTCAACTTCTCTAACACCCATTCATAAGTTTCAGATGTCTCATGTTTAACCAAGGCATATGCAATAAGGAAACTCTTACCAACAGGGAATAATACCAACCATCTCAACCATCTTCATGTCGTACTTGTTGGTTTTGTACGTTGCATCGATAAGAACTACGTGACTGTAAGTGCGGAACATCCTCGCGGCAACCGGGTGAGCCATAAAAATGTTATCCACCTCCAAGGTGAATGGATCCTCAAGGTAGAACTGAACGTACCCTTCCCTACTGGCAAGTGTCATCATCTGCTCAATACCGTTCCTCCCTTCCCTTCCCTCCGCCCTTAATCTAGCTCCTATGTTGTAAATCGTAACAACGTTGGGACGTGCCTTATTAGGAGCACGCGCATGCAAAACCTCGAGGATCTGAGTTGGTCGTATATGTGATCTAAGCATAGAGATGACACTTTCTTTCTCGTCTTCACTCAATGCCGCTCGTCTACGATGTCCTTCGAAATACACGGGAAATTTGTGGTTGTGTATACCTACTTTACCAACACCCAAATACCACCCCTGGCCACCAAGACACTGAACAACTTTAACGAACACCTTACACCCAAGTTTTATAGAAGACGTCTCGCGAGTGGTTTTTCTTTTATAATTCTTTCTTGGTGGCCCATAAGCGTCACAGTGAAAATAGTTAGCACGGAGTTGCGACAATGGTCGAGAAGCTGACTTGTTGGTTGCCTTTGTGAGATTACAGCCGAGCTCAAGAGCTATTTCATTCGCATATTCGAATACGGCGTCACTAGTCGGGAACACAGTCTCGGCAAAAAGAAAACAAATTCGGTAGTAAATATCATCACTGCCATAATCATTCTCGTAAATCTGTGAAACACAATATCAAATTACACACAAATTAGTAACATCTTTCATATAATACAAACATCAGGAAATGAAAAAAACATATAATTAAGTGATCAACGAAAAATAAAAAGTACAAATAACGAACACTATAATCTCAAATACAACGAAACATAGAAATTACACAAACGGAGATTAGATTAATTACGAAACAATCGAGATTAGACAAGCAGTCAAGTACACAATTAAACGAGATCGTTTGAGATACATACATTTGAAAACACCAAAATAATCCAGAAACATATAATTACGTGATTAGTGGAAAATAAATTATACAAACAACAAACACTATAATCTCGAATACAACGAAATATAGAAATTACACGAACGGAGATTTAATTAAATACGAAACAATCAAAATTAGACAAGCAGTCAACTACACAAGTAAGCGAGATCCTTTATAATACAAAGAGTTGAAAAACCAAAAAAACCCGAAACATATAATTACGTGAACAGCGATAAATCAATTACACAAACAACGAACTCTATAATATGGAATACAACTAAACATAGAAATTACACGAACGGAGATTTAATTAAGTACAGAACAATCGAAATTAGACAAGCAGTCAGGTACACAATTAAGCGAAATCGCTTGTAATACACACATTTGAAAACCCCCAAAAAAAAAAACGAAACATAAAATTACGTGATCACTGAAAAATAAATTATACAACCAACGAACTTCATAATACGGAATACAACGAAATAAATGTAATTACACGAACGGATATTTAATTCATTACGAAATAATCAAAATTACACAAGCTGTCAACTACACAATTAAGCGAGATCGTTTCTAATACAAACATTTGAAAAACCAAAAAGATCCCGAATCATATATTTACGTGATCAACGAAAAAAAACAAACAAACAATGAACACTATGATATGGAACACAACGAGTATGACGAGAATAGGCAAGAACTGGGTGCGAACGGCAAAGGAAGAGGGCTGAGTCGAAAAAATACGTCGAAAGGCCGATGGGGGAGTCGACGTATTTTTTCGACTCAGCCCTCTTCCTTGCCGATTTACCCCAGTTCAGGATTTTGCCTATTCTCGTTAAAATCAAAGGACCGCTGCCCTTGTGCGTCGAACATAATAAATTCTGGACAATTTCGAAATACAAGAAAACGTAAACAAAAGAGAATCGATGAACAAATTAAATTATTCCGTACAAAATAAGGTCAGAGAATCGAAAAGTTAGTTAAGTAATTAAAGTACAAATAACATTACCCCAAAGTGTAAAGGTGGTCCACCATTGGCCATATTCGTAACCCGGCACCGAGGACTAGACGGAAATGATCGAAAAGGACAAAAATATTGGCATTTTTAGGAGAGATAAAAAAAAAAGGAGATGTGAGGGTAATTTTTTTTTTACCACAAATTTTTTTTTACCCCAAAAAAAACCGACCTTTATAGAAAACCGAGTTTCGTATAGTACGAAGTTCAAAAATAAATAAAATTCACTAACGACTTTTGTTAAACGCAAAATCAATAAAATGTAATTAACATAAAAAAAATGTCATTTCCCGTCGATCCGATTACAAATTAATCGAAAAAAAAATAATATTATGATAATCGAAAAAAAACGGTTTTTTTACCGAGTTATTCATTAAACGAAAATGTCAGAGTACTATTAATTACATCATTAATAGGAAGGGCAAAACCGTCTTCTTACGCAATTAACGCCGACGGTAAAAAGTAGTTGCGAATGTAGTGTGTTAGTGTAATATGTGTCAGTGTGTAGGGAGTCTAGATAAGTGAGTAGTAATAGTAGGATATAACGTGGAAGGTGAATAGGAGGTCCATAATTCCCGAGTTCCGGCCCGTTTCTCGTACGAACGTCTTTCTTTCTTAAAAAGTTGAAATATAAGATTACGAAAATAAAATAATGAAAACCGTAAAAAAAAAATTAAAAAAGAAATTTGTGAGACGGTAAATAAAATAGACTGTAAATAGTATTATGAGACAATAGTTATAAGAAATCATTATTTTAAGAATACGATAAATTATTGAATTTTTAAAAGACGAGAAAAACGTTAAAACGACGGGTCAATTATAAAAATATATTTTCGAGTTTTAAACTTTATTTAAAGAAAGATAAAAATTTTAATAATTTGATAAATAAATACTCATCTTTTAATAACGGAATAATTTTTAATTTTAACGAAAATAAAATATTTTATTTACGAAAATAATTTTTCAAACGTTAAACTTGGTTTAAATAAATGTTTAAAATTTTAACACTATTTGAAAAATACGGGGTATTACACACAACGACTACAAATTGCCCCACTTACAGAAGCATGCACAAAGAAGACAAGGGATACTACCAAAGAACTTAGAAGCATGTCAGGAAGAGGTGAAAAGCTGCATTCAGTATTTGTTAAGCGTTGGTAAAGGGCAAAATTTAGATGAACTTATTAGGGAATTAGAAGTGGTTGTTCCTAATTGAAGTTTATTTTCTAAAATTTGATGTAAAGGATGTGTGAATTTTCTAACTACATGCAGTAGATAATGTGTTGACAAGTTTCAGTAAGTTAAGTTGCTTTTGAATGGATTATGTAACAAATTTTCTAATGTTAATTAAAGTCCCCATTTTATTTCATCCATTGTTCTTCTTGAACTGTACAACCACAACAACAAACACAAAAGATACTTTAAAAAAATGAGATATAGACAAATAAGAACATGAAGTAAAATAAAAACAACAACCAAAGATCTTAACGGACATATAAGATGAGACAAATAAGATGAATAAAAAAACACCATTGATATGCAAATAAGAACATAAAAACAATTGAATGTACTGTTCTGTACAATAATATAGACGAAAAAAATCCCCTTTTTTAAAAAAAACGATAATAGAAGGCACATAGACAAAAACCGATAAATAATTTTGCAGATCTGTGACCAGAATAAAGAAAAATAAACCAAAGATCTCCACAATAAAACATCAATGAACACAAAAAATTGAAGTAAGGATTCGAAACAACCTCTTTTTTTGTTCGTTTTTGTAACCGACACTAGCTTTGTAAGACGGAAATTTCGACCCTAGTAGCCACATGATGGGATCGACCCCATCCCATAGGTCATCTATACAGAACTTTTGCAACAACGCTTCCTCTTCAGCTATCTCCTTCTCAACCTTCCCTTTTTCCTCAACCACTTCTTCTAAATTTGTCTCTTTCAGATCCAACCAAGGATCCAAACTGTCGTTCCACAAATCCCCATCAACATCAAAAGTAATTTCTGAACACGAAGTTGGGAGTTCTTTAAAAACAACGACGTTTGAAAGACGATGATACTTCATCTTTTTCTTTGGAGTCATCTACATCAACAAAGCCGTCAATAGAGTCGGGAACAACATGACCATATCTAGGAGAGTACCAACATAGTGGGTTTGATTCTTGTGATTTTGAAGGAGGATGTGAGTGAAGATGAGGGAGTTGAAGACGATTATAAGGTGAAAGGGAGGAGAGATCGTCGGAGTTCATCATGCGGCAAGGGTTTGAGTGAGGCTGAGGGAAGGAAATTCTGGGAACACATTTTTTTAATTAATTGAATGGGTTTGATGGGGTGTGGAGTAATTGTTGCTGTGGGGAGTACGAAGAGTAATAAATGGGGGTGGGTTGGAGTTTAATGGGTGAGATCAATTAATGGGGTGGTTTGGTGGGAAAAAAAAGGTGCGAAAGAAAAAGGAGGGAAAAATTAAAGGGGGAAATTGATTAACATAAAAAATTAGAGTATGTTAATGATAGAATCAGATTATTTTAGTTGGATAAATTGATGGCACAAAATGCAATATGATGTCATATAGAAGGGTAGTTTGGTAATAACTGTAAGCCCAAAAAGAAAAGTGTAGAAATGGGGCAAAAATTAATAAACTGCCAAAAAAGAAAAACGGGACAAAAGATTGTGAACGGAGGGAGTATCATAAATAAGATAAACCAATCGTGTTTAGATATTAATCAAAAACCTCCTCTTTCGATTGAATTCTTTGTCACTTACTATATTCACTCATCAATTCTTCGTTACATCTCACATCAATAAAATTTAATTACTCATATTGTTATATTATTCACGGCAACGTATAATATATTTTAGAAATATCTATTTCAAATTGGCTCTTTTACTTTACATAGATACGTGAATATTATTTGTCATTTTATTTATTGGTTATTACATTTATAATAATTCTCCGTAGATAATATTGTTGAATTCAAAACTACGTGAAATATAAATAAATATTGGTACCAATATGTTGTTGAAAATGTACTTGTGTGCGAGGTACTTAAATTAATCTTTCTTATTACAATGTACGCCAAATACATTCACGTATGTGGATAGTATTCATTTACTATTATGCGTACTAACTTGATGTCATTATCAACGTCACTAAATATCGGCCCGTGCATCGCACGGACTTTCCAACTAGTCAGTGCAACAGGTAGGCTAGATCCGACATGGTCGACACTCGATAGTACCCACCTCCTCGGCCAACTACTAACAGTGTCATATCAGGTTCTAAACAACAAATCAACAACCTCGACCTAGCCCGACCACTCTAACAACCTGAAGATTGTCAGTGTGACAGTAGTACAACTTGTTACCCACTATGTATCTTTTATTTATTAAAACAGACACCAAGACAGGTGAGGTGACACATGTCTTTGATGAGTATTTCAAAATACTCAACTCTTATTAAATCATCCTAATTATGGCAATTCTTCCCATGAAAACATTCATCAACGAAATGGGCTACACAATACAAGTTTGACTATTGTTATACACAATATATGCTACACAACCTAATTAAATATTAATGGTGTTGAGTTGCTTCTAATGGACTCAAAGATGATTTGTTATCTTATATTTTCATCGTCAAAATTGTATAAATATACTACAAGTTAACGGTCTTCACTTGCTCGAATCATTCATGTTTTTTAATTAATTTCATAATATATACGGAGTAAATATTATTCATTTTCTAAAATATATAAATATTAATTTTTATTGTAGGGAAATTATTATTCATTTTTTTTATTAATACTTATCTCAATAGTATATAAGTATTACGAATATTCATTTTATAAAATATATTGGTACATACAAAAGAATTTTCCAAAAAATCATTTTTAATTATTTTCGTAATTTAAATATTAAAATTGATAATTCGTTGTTAGTACTTTCTCTAATATAATACATAGTATTTTATATGTATTACAGTAACACTTTATTTAACGCAAAAAAATTGTCCTTCATCAATATTTAATTCTACGGCAAATTCGCATGGACAAGTAATTATTAGTAATCGTTATTTTATTAATTAGAGAATTAATTTCTTATTAAACTTTCTTATTATGGGATAAATTACAATTTAAGTATTACACAAAGTTTTAAAGGTAATGTTCTATATCAGCCATCAACAAGTATTACACAAAGTTTTAGAGAATAAGTACGGAGTATTATTTTTCAAAAAAATTCATAAATAATAAAATCATGAAATTATTAATTGTAAGCAATTTGTCAAATCATTGAAAAGTGTATATTATATATGATTAATTGGTCATTATATTTGATGAAGAACATATTCTTAGTGGGCATGAAATCAACTTCGAGTTCGATCATGAATAATCAAGTGTAGCGGGTGAGGGGTGTAAAATTGGAATGCCTTCAGGCTCCTTTACTCACCGATCGATCGGGTTAAATTTGTCGTCATAAACTCTCTAAGTTTGTGTTTTGTATTCGAGTCACTATATGATTAAAAAAAATGTGATTTTGTCAAGGGTGATTTGGCTTGAAATGTTAACATACCACCTACATTTCAACCACCTTGAAGTGGTTAACGAGTTAGTTAGAAAAGTTGTTATGAGGTTGTTACAATTGTAAATAATTCATTCATGTATATATATACTCAATAAGGTTGTAATTACTCCCTCCATTCAACTCCACTCTTCACTTATTCCTTTTTGGTCCATTCAAATCTACTTATCACCTTTCCTTTTTTGGCAATTATTATGACAAATTTGCCCTCACTATCTTACTTTATTTACACCATATACCACTATTATGACCCACATACTTCATTTTGGTCCACTACTATTAGGACAAGTGTGGTGTGTTGGTCCACACTCTTGTCCTTTTATTCATTTTTTATTACTTTCTTAAAATTGGTGTAAAAATGAATAGTGACAATTGGTAATGAATGGAGGGAGTATCATTTAATTCAATACAATCAACATTTTATTTTGCTTGGCCTTCTTTCTCCTCTGCTTTCCTTCGTGTTCTCCAAGCTCAATTCGAGCTCCATCAATGGTGAAACATTGATTCGAACATGGTATCAGAGCGTTTTTCTGCTTAATTCTGATTCATTTTCTTTCCGCTGCAGAAATTTCTTACTCTATTCTTCAAATTACTCATTTTCCCCAAATTTCACAAAAACCCTAAAAATGCCAGAAAATTCATCGATTCCGATAATCCGTTGCACATTAGCTCCTCAGATTTAGTTGTCACGAAACTTGTGACGAACGTGTTCGATGGAGCTGGATTCAGCAACTGGAAGCGAAGTATGATGATCGCACTATCGGCGAAGAACAAATTAGGGTTCATAGACGGAACTATTCCACAACCTGCTGCCAATCACTCTACAGCAAATTCCTGGAAGAGGAATAACGACATTGTCTTCTCCTGGATATTGAACGGATTGTCTGAAGAGATCGCACGATCTGTGCTGTACTCCGCTTCGGCAAAAGATGCGTGGGAAGATCTTGTAGAGCGTTTCGATCAATCAAATGGAGCGCAATTGTACGGAGCGTACAAGCAATTATCTGAGTTTTCTCAAGGAACTGGAACAATTTCTGCATATTTTACCAAATTGAAGGTAATTTGGGATGAAATTGATGCTATGGGATTAAACCCTAACTGTTCCTGTACCTGCATCTGTGGTGCATCTGCGAAGCGTGTAAAGTTTCAGACATCTCAGCGCGTGGTTCAGTTTCTAATGGGGCTAAATGATTCATATGGTGTTATACGAGGCACAATTCTTCTTCAAAATCCTCTTCCTTCACTCTCTACGGTCTACAATAACTTGATCCAAGAGGAACGCCAAAGAGAGATTCACCATGAATCATCATTCCAGACTGAATCAGCATCATTCTATGCAAAGAATCAGCATTACAAAGCTGCTCAGCAAGGTTCTTCCAGTTCATCGAACCAGCAGTCTCAGGGAGAAGAGGATCAGAAACCGAAATTCTGCAATTATTGCAAGAAACCATGACACACAATTCCTACCTGCAGACGCCTGCAAAACAAAACCAAACGCTTGGCTGCCGGTAATGTTGTCGCAGGACAAGACGGGATTCTAGGTGCTTTTGATGATTCACCAAGTTCTGCTTCAACAGGTGATGAACTTAATTCCTCCATGATTCAGCAGTTTCAGCAGTTCTTGAGGAATAATTACACTCCTAATGCTACTCCAAGTAGTTCCAACTTTGCTGGTAACTCTACTCAACTCCCTCACTCAAATATATGCAATCATTCTTGGATTTCAGATAGTGGTGCAAGTGATCATATGTGTTATAACAGGGATTTGTTTTCTGATGTTAAAATCATTCCTAAACCATACATAACTTCCCTTCCCACTGGGGCATCAGTTTGCATTAATTGTGTTGGTACAGTCCCTATAACCAAGGATATTTCCCTCAAAAATGTCCTTTATGTGCCCTCATTCAAATTCAGTCTCTTGTCCATAGCCAAGTTGTCTAAACAACTTGGAACTAGCATTCATTTCACCTCTCAAGCTTGTTATTTGCAGGACTCTCTCTGAAGACGTCTCTGAAGTTTGGCACAAACCATAAAGACCTCTACTTGCTTAAGACCCCTGTTTCTTCTGCTTGTACAGTTAATAATTCTGTTTCTTCCTTTTCTTTCAAAGTCAGTGCTCGTGTGTGGCATCATAGACTAGGTCATGTGCCTTTGTACAAACTGAAACAACTTGATCCTTGTAAGAATTGTGAAATAGATGCAGAAGAATTTCATTCTTGTATGATTTGTGCCAAGGCTAGACATCACCGATTACCATTTTCTCACAGCCACATTCAAACCACTTCCCCATTTCAACTCATTCACATAGATCTTTGGGGACCTTACCCTACTCAAACTTATAATGGCTACAAATATTTCCTTACTATTGTTGATGATTTTACTCGTACAACTTGGACACATCTCCTTTCTTCTAAGAGTAATGATTTTCCCTTCATACAAACATTTATTGCTATGGTTGAACACCAATTCAATAAAAATGTGCTTACTATTCAAAGTGATAATGCATTTGAGTTAGGAACCAGTAATTCCACTCAATCTTTCCTACTAAACAAAGGCATCACACATCAAACTTCTTGTTTTCACACTCCACAACAAAATGGAGTTGTGGAACGCAAACATAAACATTTGTTAGAAACAGCCCGTGCTTTGATTTTCCAATCTAAATTACCTAAAAAATATTGGGGAGAATGTGTCCTCACTGCCACATACATCATCAACAGATTACCCACAAGACTCCTACATAACCGCTCTCCTTATGAACTTCTCTTTAATAACATTCCTGACTTGTCTCATATGCGAGCCTTTGGATGCTTGTGTTATGCCAGTAATCCTAAGCCTGGCAGAGATAAATTTGATCCCCGTGCTATTCCCTCAGTGTTTCTAGGTTATCCATTTGGGAAGAAAGCTTACAAGCTCCTTAATATTGAAACATCTCAGGTTTTTATCTCTAGAGATGTTGTTTTCCATGAACAAATTTTTCCTTATCACAATAAGACTCCTGATTCTTCTTCCTTGTTTCAGCCTCTTATTGATCCCATTCTTTCTCCTGTTCTTTCCCACCCCACTTCTCCTTCCCCATCAACCAATGCTTCTAGCACAAATCCTCCTGAGAATGACAATTCTTCTACTAATGTTCACAATCTTACCACTCCTCTCATTCCTCCTATGCCCACTCGACAATCCACTCGCATCACCAAGCCACCCACATATCTTCAAGATTACCATTGTTCTCTTTCTCATCTACAGACCAATGCTTCTTGTGCCCACACACTGACTTCCCTTTGCATTTTTTACCAACCTTTTCTAACACTTTTTGTTGTAACATCAGTGCAAGTCCCTTGTTAGATGCTAGGTTGCTTGTCCCTCTACAGGAACCCAAGAATTATTCGCAGGCAGCAGCTTTTCCTGAGTGGCGTGATGCAATAGCCAAGGAATTTTCAGCTCTTGAGGCAAATAATACTTGGCAACTTGTTCCTCTTCCCTCCAACAAGAAGGCTATCAGTTGTAAGTGGGTCTTTAAGGTCAAGCATAAGTCAGATGGTTCAATTGAACGATATAAAGCTCGTTTGGTCGTAAAAGGATACACTCAAAAAGAAGGGATAGACTACACAGAGACTTTTTCCCCTGTAGTTAAGATGACTACTATTCGTTGTTTGATTGCGGTAGCCACTAAGAACGGTTGGCCATTGACACAACTTGATGTTAATAATGCCTTTTTGCATGGTGACCTTCACGAAGACATATATATGCAGCCCCCTCCAGGTCTTTCTTCTCCTCCTGGTCTGGTTTGCAAGTTGGAGAAATCACTTTACGGTCTCAAACAAGCTTCTCGTCAGTGGTATGAGAAATTAAGCTCTGCTCTTCGTTCTCGAGGTTATGTGCAGTCCCTCAATGATTACTCTCTGTTTTCCAAGAGTATTCAGGATAAGAAGGTTTATTTGGTGGTTTACGTCGACGATATTCTGATCACGGGAAATCATACTTCAGAGATTCTTTCTCTCAAAACGTTCCTTGATGCTACTTTTAAAATCAAGGACTTGGGACCTCTTTCCTTTATTCTTGGTATGGAATTTCACACTGTTGGTGTTACTGTCACTCAGCACAAGTTTCTTATGGAGTTACTAACAGATTTTGATTGTCTCCACTCCAAGCCTGCTAGTACTCCACTTGATTCTGCCTCTAAGTTGTCTCCAAATCATGGTTTACCTATTCCTGATGCTTCTTTGTATCGAAAATTAGTTGGGAAACTCAACTATTTGACTCACACACGTCCTGATATTTCATTTGCCGTTCAGCATCTTAGTCAATTTATGTCTAATCCGCGAGTTCCGCACATGGAAGCCGCCATCCACACCTTGAAGTATCTCTCCAAGTGTCCTACTCAAGGGTTGCTTCTTAATTCTACTTCTGATTTTCTCTTGGAGGGTTTTTGTGATGCTGACTGGGCCTCTTGCCCTCTCACACGGCGCTCTGTTAGCGGGTTTGTCATTTTTCTGGGCAACAGTCTGATATCGTGGAAATCTAAGAAGCAGCAAACTGTGTCGTTGTCATCTGCTGAAGCTGAGTACCGATCCCTCAGGCGTATTACAGCTGAGCTCTCTTGGCTTACTCGATTAATGTGTGAATTGGGTGTCCCTGATATCACGCCTATTCCAGTCAAATGTGATAGTCAGGCCGCAATTCACATCGCTCGAAACCCGGTATTTCATGAGCGTACCAAACATATTGATCTTGACTGCCATTTCGTTCGTGAGAAGCTACGGTCCGGGTTAATTTCCTTATCCTATGTTCCTTCTTCACTACAGTTGGCCGATATTCTTACTAAGAATTTACCGACTTCTCAACACAACCTCCTATTGTCCAAGTTAGGTGTGATTTCACCACCCTCTAACTTGAGGGGGGATGTTAACATACCACCTACATTTCAACCACCTTGAAGTGGTTAACGAGTTAGTTAGAAAAGTTGTTATGAGGTTGTTACAATTGTAAATAATTCATTAAGGTTGTAATTATCATTTAATTCAATACAATCAACATTTTATTTTGTTTGGCCTTCTTTCTCCTCTGCTTTCCTTCGTGTTCTCCAAGCTCAATTCGAGCTCCATCAATGGTGAAACATTGATTCGAACATGAAATCCGCTCAAATCATTGTGAGTTTTAAATATGAAAGTCGAGGAGAGATTCGAGCTCAACTCGAGTCCGGCCAAATTATTCCTTTTATTTTATTTTACTTAATAACATTTGTAACAATTAAAATAAATTTGTGTAAAGTTATCTTAATATAACTTTTAAAGAAATTAGTACTCATTAGTTAACAAGTGAGTTACAATTTCGTGTTCATATAATGGTACACATACTCACGTAGACATTCATTCCCATTAATAAACTAAGAAACCAGAACAAAAGTTATGAACATACAAAACATGAACGTACACAATCCAATAATCAGTACTTATTCCGACGGCATATGTCGTTATACTTACGATACCTTCTACATTTGTCATACACTAAGAAATTGAGGAAAATCTACATACTCATGTGGGTTCTTTGACTTCGATAATGAACAAATTGTAACAATCGCCTACGTCAATATTCATTTCGTTTACGTTATTTTCAACCAATATCTTCTTTCCGTTCATCCTCATATGAATTGTGATTTGCCTTTTTGATGCAAAAAAATGTTTCAACCCCGTGAATTTTTACGGGTATTATTACACTATTCCTCTATTCAATAATTTCACAAATGTATCATGCAATAATGTCTTTATGTTATATTACTTATTAATTATCTTCGATATTTTCTAACGATAATGAAAGTGCTCAACCCCGTGAATTTTCACGGGTTAGTACACTAGTTAGTATGTAATTATGTTATAGTATCAAGTATTCTGACATTGCAAATGTTCGAGTTTACTTCACCAAATCGGTCTCACACAAAATGAACGCAACGGTTTAAACTCCCTTAATACACTGATATTCATAAGAATTCAGGACCGTCTCAAATTAAAGGAAATGTGTCGTTAGATTCACACATAATCTTACCAATACAGAACATGTCCTTGAGCAAGTAAAAGAAACTTGAAACCAGTACAGTACAAGCTAGACATTGTTGCTGAAAGCTCGTTTTTCTGCATCAAATAGTCGTAAAACAAAAACTACGTTGAATAGCTAATCGAGTACCTAATGGATACTTGAAGGAGTAACCACTTACGCTACCGCTTAAGATGTTAGCTCTCTAAGGTTGTACTTTGCTCGCTCCTTGTACTTGTCCACCACGCTTATCATGCACACCGTCTGAACACGACAAACATAGAAAAACAACCTTTCAATAATGGGCTTAGGCATGTAAATTACCGGTTAGTCCCCCTTATGATGGAGATATTCGTTTTATTGTTATAACATGTCAAATATTACTCTTAGATAGACGGGACAAAACATTGTTATTCCCAACTCCCAAGGTTTTTTTTGACATTTATACTATCTAAATGAGTAATATTTAACCCTTTACGATAGTGTAAAGGATATCTCCGTCACAAACAAGAATTTGTAGTGAATTACTACTAGATGAACCAACAGATAGAAGAACTCGGAAAAAAATGGGATTGATGAATTTATGTACCTTGACAACTTGAGCAATAATGGTCTTCTCTGGGTTCTTTAGATCCACTTTGTGTGATTTAGGAACGGATTTTGCAACAGCATCTATTATCTTCATTCTCTCAATTCCCGAATTTGCACGAGCATCATATTGTACAGCAAACTGACAAAAATTATACCAGGGGAATGAAACAATGATTCAAAAACTACACTGAAACATCTGACTCAAAAAAAAAAAAACGTTTCATATCAATAGATCAAATATTATGTTAGTATTTTGAACCATGAAAAGGGTAATACTTTGAAGCATTAGCATAAATAAATGGCATTTGATGCAATGTTCCACATTATGCGCCTAAGTTTCAAAATTCCGACATGGCACGACCAAGTCATCAACCCTAAATTGGTGTTAGCAGAAGTACCTTGATTGGTGTCTCAGCATCGGCAGGGAAATGCTGTTCGACAAGTGGCTTAATGGCTCTTGAGATTTCTTCATCAGAAGCATAGCATGAGAGCTCCACTGGTAACACTCTAAGCAGAAATCTGTAATGACAATCAAACAATAAGTCTTGTGAGAAACCGGTGTACGCATCAACGAAACCATCAACCCTGATATTATTTACGGTTATAGCATTAACTGGCTTGGTTTGTACATACAACTGTCTCATCTGAGCTTTTTTACTATCGACTTGCAAATGTACCAGCAAAGTATTCATCAACAAACTACATGTGCTTATTGCCATCAGGTCAGACGGGTCAGGTTCATGTCACCTAGGGTCATTTTCTGATTTGTAAGCATTCATGTCGAGTCGAGTCATTCGGGTTTTTCTGGATGCGCTATTATCAAGTTATTAAACATAACTATTTGGATGGAGTCGGGATAATCGGGTAACCGATCAAGCCGGGTCTTCCCTACGGGTGTGGGGCCATTTTTATCATGTATACATGTGCAGGACAAATAATACACAGTGGAGAATAATATAAGCCAATGAAACCTTGACATATGTTTCTTTGTAGTGACAGCAGATTCCATGATGTGCTGCACAATGTCTGTAGGACTCGGGTCTCCATCCCTTCGTCGCATTAGAATAAAAACAACACCATTGCAGCCAGTATCAAGCTTGGAGAAACGCCTCTGGTTCAATACAAAGAGTTTATGACACGCTTAGTTTCAGTAAACTCACTTATGCATCTCACAAACCAAACATGTACTTTCACCTTTCTAAAACACGTCTAGGAAGGACAATCGTCATCTATCAAACAAAACATGATTATTCGATAAAGGGCACAATACACATTTAACTTCTTGCATATGGGTAAGACACCTAGACAATTTATTTTATGCCAGAAACGGAGGGTTTTTTTTATACAAAAGCCATGTCAGATACTTATACTCAAATTTGAGTAATATAGGTAGTAAATGCATGTCGAAGTGTCCGAGGCAACTATTTCGTGAAATTAAACTCATGTTTTTTTGCCCAAAATGAAGTCCCTAACCGTCACACGCAACACGTCTAGTAAACGACATGTCCTAGTAACACTGTGGTTATAAATCTCGGTCACACGTCACACGCAATACATCTCGCCATCTCGGTCGATACGAGATATCTCGGCCAAGCTTTAAAACCATGAGTAACAGAGCTGCGGGTGGAGAGCACAAAGATAAAAAAAAAATCATCCAGGAAAAGAACTCCAGATGGTGAGTACTGACTACTGAGTGTCTTGAGTCCCAATTGAATATGTGAAAACTGCGTAGGAACAATTGAACTACCATTTACTCAAAAAATATATAACAAATAAATAAACAACTTGGATGAAGCGGGAATGTAGAGTGGCAGATTTACTGACCTTGCTCTTATCACCCAATTCCTTGAGTTCAGCTTCAATTAACTTATCAACAGACAACTCTGTGGTTTTAGAGCCTGTATTTTCACTTTCTGATATTTTAACATCAGCGCATTGTTTCTTCTCAGGTGGTTCCTCATTCTCTTCGCTTTTCTCCTCAGCCTGTTCTTTGTCAGCATCCTTACTGCCACCATCTTCAGGTCCAACCCCGTGCACCTGATCAGCCTTATCTGCATGATCGGGAATTTCTTCCACCTTAGATCCATTACTTACACCGTCTTTGGGAGATTCAACTGTTTTTTTGTCCTCTTCCTCTTCCTCAACATCATCGTCATCTTCTTCTTCATCAGAGTCGGAGTAGGTGAACGTGATTTTTTTATTTATGGGTTTCTCCAATGTCACAGTCAAACTGGATTCCTTTCCGTTGATCAGCTCTTCAAAAAACTAAAAACAAGCCAAAACAAAGAACTGATTGTTAATTCCAGCAACGAAATGGACCATCATGCCAGATGGCAAGTTGATGAGTTGATCAAGGGTAGAATTTACGGAGTATAATTGAAGCAATATAAGGGATTGAACCCGAAAATACCAAGTCTCTTGTATATTTAAACGAGTTTAGGCAACAATGCTTGAAATTCAACCAACTATCAGAACCTTACCCAATCTCTAATCGACTATAGATCATAGCAGGATATGTCTCAAATTTCTTCATCAAAGTGACACTTTACAATCAGTTAATCAATCCATAGAGCTGAACACGGCAACAATAACTCACAAAACACCCGGTGAACCTTTAAACAAAATCAGAAACAACTACGCCACTATCACTATACCATAACACCAATTGCATAATCCATCTAACTAAGAGTACACACGAAAAAAACAGTAACTCGATAAGCCTTCAAATAATAGCAGAGACGATCAAGCCTACAATTGGGCCGAGAACTCTATACCAGAATACCAATTTGCATAATCCATCTACCTAGGACTCTAGGAGTACACTGTACACCCACAAAGAACCAGTAACACGGTATCCTTTAAATAATACTCCGTACTCCTAGCAGAGATGATTAGGCCGACAATTAGACCGAAATCTACATACCATAATACCGATTTGCATAAAAAAAAAAAAAAAGTTTATACGGTAAGCCTTCAAATAATAGCAGAGACAAAATAGGCCAAAATCTCGATA
Source organism: Agrostemma githago (assembly GCA_958450325.1). Taxonomy (NCBI): domain Eukaryota; kingdom Viridiplantae; phylum Streptophyta; class Magnoliopsida; order Caryophyllales; family Caryophyllaceae; genus Agrostemma; species Agrostemma githago. The sequence continues at coordinate 6,529,673 of OY288249.1, read as the reverse complement.
CCATAATAGTACCGATTTGCATCATCAATCTAATCTAATTAGTAACAATGCTCAAACCTTAACTAAAAAATCAAAACCCACCAATTGCTAATTGGCTAAAAAAACATAATGGAAAAAGGTCCAATCTTTCCATCAAATTGTAATTTTGTAACCAATTGATTAACCTAAAGAGCTAAGCACAGCAACAATTCATTTACAAAAAAAAACCCAGTAATCCTTTAAACAACAGCAGAAACAAATCAACAATTGCGCCGCAATCTTTATGATATAATACAGTATCAATTTGCATGGTGAAATAATAATGGATTAAAATTGTATACATACGGAATCAATGACATTAATGGCTTCCTGAGCAGCTTGATATTCTCTACCACCATCACAAGTTATGAAGAATCCCTGAATTCCTGGCCTAATTGGGGCTCCTCCCTTCTTCCTCACTGGCTTCTAATCAATCACACAAATCACAAAACAAAACAAATTAAGAGACGAAAATTACGAGGGGAATAACTAGGGAAAAGATATACTCCGTATGTGATAAAGGGGGGGTAAAGGGGCGTTACGTTATGGGGTAAGTAACATCGCTTGCGTTTTTTGGGATCAGTAGATGCGTTGTTTGCTTTGTTTTCAGCAGCCATTTTCAAGTTCGAAGGTTGCAACTGCAGAAAGAAAGAAAGAGGGAAAATGAAAACTGAAAGGGGTTTAGGAACCAGAGTTGGGGGGAGGCTAACTTGAGACTATTTTTCGACAGTTCAGTGTCGTGATTTAGTCCAATTGAGTTCAAGTCCAATAGTTATTGTAGCTAGCTTTGTCAACTCATCTTTTGGGCTAAGTTATTTTTTCAGCTACAACCTACTTCCTCCATTCAAATCCACTTGTCACATTTCATTTTGACACATTTGTCGAGACGTGTTTTACACTAGCGATATCTTTCATTTTACATTAGCAAAAATTATAAAAATTTGATATTCTAAGACGAATCAAACAAAATCCCACGTGACTATATTTTCACTCACAAATTGTCGAGAATATTGAAGATTCCCCTCAAATGTGAATAGTGTCAAAAAATGAAATGAGACAAGTGGATTTGAATGGAGGGAGTACAATAGTAAGCTACAAGGAGTTGTAGCATGAAATTTCCACAAAAGAAAGAAAGGTGGAAGATGAGGAAGTATTATTTAATTCACAATAATTATTATTTTTATTTTTTTAAAATTCTTGTAGCTTGAACAAGCAGGATATGCTTTCAAACTAAAACACAATTTTCCTCTTCAATGGTTTCCATGTAGCTAGAATATTTTTATTAATTGCAAATAGGTCATTTAAAACAACTACTGAACTTGCTCTAAAATCGATACTGAACCTTCAAAATTTACAAGCACGGAGCCACGGACTTATACGCGTAGAAGGTGTCAAAAGTGACTTGGACCAACCCCAGACCATACTATCTCAATTCCCAAATACTATCTCAATTCGAACATCCTAAATAACAAAAAATAAATTAAGGGGGTGTTTGGTTCATCAAAGGGAAAGGGAATGAAGTCAACAAAGTGAAACAGGAAAAAGAAATGGAATTACCCTAAATTTAGGTTTTTGTTTGGTTTTCGATGTAAGATAATGTATTTCACCCATCCTTCCCCAAACCTCAATATTAACGGTCTGTCATCCTAATATTTATACATTTTATGTAAAATAAAAAAATTAATTAATTTTAATATTTAAAATTTTAAAAAAATTGTTTAACTTTTATAGTATATCTTTTAATAATAAAATACATGTAAAATATATATATGTTTTACAATTTTTTAATTGTGAATACGGTAATTATAATAATTATTACTCCGTACAATATAACAAAAAAAAAATTAAAAAAAAGTTTTTCTTTTTATTTGATAAATTAAGGGATCAATATTATTTTAACCCATATTTTACCTGACCCGAAAGTGTGGTGGTCGTAGTGGTGGTAGGAGGCTTTGGTGGTGTTAAGTGCTATTTTTAGCACTATTTGTGAGTGCATATCGTCATATTTGTAGTGTTTAAGAGTGGATTTGGGGCGATATAGTGATATTTGAGTGATTTTCGATGATCTCACATGGTTTGATTATATATGTGTTTTTTGATGACGCTTCTAGCTATTTTGAAGAGCCGAGAAATTCATGTATTATGCCCGGATTATAGTGGTGGTATACGTGTCAAATGTCGGGTTATATCGAGGATTGAATGAAGAAAAGAAGAGAAGAAATCAAAAGAAAAGCAAAGAAGAGAGAATAAAGAATTTCAAATGCCGCTACTAGCGGATGACGAAGAGCAAAACTGCCGCTAGTAGAGGCTTCATCAGAATTCATGCAATTTGTGAAGCTTCCAGAGTGCCGCTAGTAGCGAAAATGGCCGCTACTAGCGAACAGCTGAACGCAATGACTCTTGATCTCCCCTCTATTCTATCCTACTTATATTAGATTACTATTATTATTAGAATAACATATCATTCCTAGACTACATACATAAAACTTATGCAATTTTATTAGATTTATGCAAATGTAGTTTTATTGTTCAAGACCTTGAAGAAACAATTGTTCATCATTTTGTCCATTATTCAAGACTAAGCTTTTCTAATTCTCTACTCTTTATTTTATTTGTTGATTGTTATTTTTATTATGAATTGTGAGTAGTTCTTTTATCTAGGGCTCGGTGAGCCGATAATATGGGTTATTGATGCTTTGATTTTAATCGCGCTTTGTTGAATTATTGAATTGGGTTTGTTTCGGTTGTGCTTAATAATTGATTGATTAGTTTGAATTGCTAGGTTTGAGTCTAGATTATCATTACAACGAGAGTTGGATGCTTTCATATGAATCATGCCTAAAAGTTTGTATCTTTGTCGATTAATTTCTACTCAATTTTAATTACGATGAAAGTCGGGTTTTAATTTAGAGAATCGAAACAAGATTTGAACTTTCACATGAGAATAGTGAATTGGAATAATTGGGACATGTTAGTATTGATTCTTAATGCGTCTAGTTTTGTTATTAGTGTCATGAGAATAGGATTTATAACATGCTAGATAGGCTTTTTATGTCTTGACGGAGAATTTAAGGTATTGATTAAAATAGGAATGCTAGTCTCACCCAAGACGGTAATTTGACAAAGTAGTGTCACTTTTTGATTGCATCGATAATCCATGTTAATGGTGAACCATTGCCCTAGGTCCTTATATTATTGATTTCATTTCGATTTATTACATCTAGTTTGTTAAAATTAGTTATACAATCAACACCTTCTTTATTCGACGTAGATAACATTTACTCAGAATTAGCTAGTACTTAATCATTCACCTCCCTGAGATCGACTCGTATGCTACAATACCCGTACGCTTGCGGAACTATAAAATAAAACGTAACAAGTTTTTGGCGCCGTTGCCGGGGAGGTAACGGATTAATATTAGCTTAGATTTTTTATTTGTTAGATTGCGTCTTTTTTCGCGTACATTGGTACGCTTTCTTTGTTTCTAATATTTCACTAGTTGCGTATTGTGATCTTTATGCGCAGGAGTAAATCAAAGGGTTTATACGAATTTGACCCCGAGATCGAAGCCACCGCTAGAAGACGAAACGCAGAGAGAAAGAAGAAGCAGGCTCAACGTGAGCCAGAACCCGAGGAAGTAATTCTTAATACTGAGGAAGTAGTCACTGATACCGAGATAGAAGTTACTATGACGTCTATTAAGGATGAAAGTGCTCCAAAAGTTGTGCTCAATTCGAGCATTACGAGACCCGCTGTGCAAGCAAATAATTTTGAGCTGAAGACTTCATTGATTTCGTTTGTTCAACAAAATCAATTTAGTGGGTCACTAACGGAAAATCCTAATGAACACATTAATATTTTCCTTGAAAATTGCGACAATGTGAAGATCAATGGGGTTTCCGATGATGCTATTCGATTGCGTTTGTTTCCATATTCATTGCGAGATAAGGCTAGAGAATGGTTGCGAAATTGTGATGCCGGCTCTTTTGATACTTGGGACAAGCTCTCCACCGCGTTCCTTCACAAGTTCTTCCCACCGGCTAAGACTGCAAAGCTACGCAATGATATTAGCTCATTCATTCAACATGAGAATGAATCATTATATGAAGCTTGGGAACGGTTCAAGGAACTCCAACGTCAATGTCCACATCATGGTATTCCTAATTACCTTCTTGTTCTTACATTCTACAATGGTGTGAAGCCGGAATCTCAAATGAGTCTTAATGTTGTTGCTGAAGGTAGCTTAGATAGTCTACCATGGAATAAGACTAGAGAACTAATTGAGGAAATGGCCGCAAATACATATCATTGGGGTAGTGACCGTCAAGTGCGAGGAAGGAAGGTAGAAAATAATGACTTGAACATGGTGCACACAAGGCTTGATGATTTATCTCAACAAATCTCCAAGATTAGCCTAGGTGGTTCGAGCTCATCGGTTTCCTCGTGTCAATTGTGTGGTATTCGGGGTCATGATTCACACTACAAGAAAAGTGTAGGTTAGCAACCGATATTTTCCGACCGCACAAACAGCGGTCGGTATTTTGATTTACCGACCGAAAATCAGTCGGCAAATTGAAATTTCAGTCGGTATATTAGCGACCGATTTATCGGTCGGCAACTTATAAATCAGTCGGTATTGTATTGTTTTACCGACCGATTTCGCAATTTACCGACCGCCACATCGGTCGGTATGTTTTTTAACAAAAATCCCCCCAGATCCCTTCATTACTCACTTCGCTGTTAAAAAATAAAAAACAACATCGCAAACCCTTTAACCCCAAACCCCAAACCCCGACGACCCAAACCACAATCCCCGACGACCCCACTCCCCCTCGCCGGAGACTCTCGCCGGACCGCCGCCGCACCGACGCCGCACCGCCGCCGTACCGCCGCACCTCACCGGAGAATCTTACCCATCCTTCCCAAAATCCCTAATTTCAACCTAGGTATGAATTCTAACTCAATTTTTTTGTTTGATTTTGTTTATATTTGCTTTATTATTGTTGTTAATCCAATTGTTTGATGAATTTAGGTTATTAGGTTTGATGAATTTAGGTTATTAGGTTTGATGAAATTGATTAGGTTAGTGTAATATATTAGGTTTGATTATCCAATTGTTTGATGAAATTAGATTTAGGTTAGTGTATAGTGGATTTTGGTTGAGTTAATTTGATGAGTTAATTTTGGTGAAATTATATAGTTGGGTAACTTCTAAGGTTTGAAATTTTAGTGTATAGGTTTGAAATTATATTAATTTTGGTTGAGTTAATTTGATGAGGATTTTTGTGAATAACTTCTAAGGAAATTTGGAGAAGTATTATTATTATAATTAATATTGTTTCTATGTGAATAACTTCTCAATAATGATAAATCTATGTATTGATGAGATGATGATTTATGATTTGTTGAAGAGATTTCTCTTTTGTATAATTTCCAATTTGTACTGGGCTACGCATTAAATGCGCAATTGTAACCATGATTTAATGAAATGGTTGTCGATTAATCGACAACCATTTAATGAAATGGAGAAATGGTTGCCCTTAATAATTCGCGTAGAGTTGCCCTTGATAATTCGCGTTGGACCTGTTTGTGAAGAGATTGAGTTCTGTTTGTATATGTTGGTCAATTCAGGTTATACTTGCCCTTGATGATTCGTTGGCTTGTGAAGAGGTTGAATTTTCTTCCCCAAATTCACTGTATTTTGTTTGAATTTGTTGATTAATTGAGACTACGATTATGCATTTGTTCTCGAACTTGTTTATGAAGAGATTGAGTTCTGTTTGAATATGTTCATAAATTGGGGTTATGCTTGCCCTTGATAATTCTCGTTGGACTGTGAAGAGGCCGAGTTTTGTTGCTCATGTTGGTGTAATTATGTTGAATTTGTTGATTAATTGTGGTTACGATTCCACATGTGCTTTATAAATTCAAACTTGTTTGTGAAGAGATTGAATTCTGTTTGAATATGTTGATCAATTGAGGTTTTGCTTTTTTTTTTTTTTGGTAAAATGTAAGTAATTTCATTCCAACCAAAAACATTACATATTGTTCACCATCCAATCATATCGATATCTATACATAGTAGTCTAACATAGGAAGCACCTAATTTGCCGTTGCATATTCAAAGTACAACCTAGGAGTCTACTACATACATCCTGTTTAATTAACCCAACCACTTTACACGGCATAGGAAGAATTTGTTCATGCACACTTCGGTTCCTTGCCCACCAAATATGATAGATCATAGCATTAATACTAGCAGCCCATACTTTCTTGTGGCTATAGAATTTCCCTCTCCTCTTAAGCCACCATTCACAATATCCCATGGATGGAATCTCGCTTTGCAGCCAAGTATTCACTCCCATAAGTATTTGCTTACTATATGAACATTGAAAGAATAGATGCTCATGAGTTTCTACATCATTCTCACATATTCCACAATTCCTTGTTGAATCCACATACCATTTACTTATCCTCTCCCTTGTCATAAGTCGACTCTTACTTGCTAGCCAGCTCATAAAGGAATGCTTCGGAATTGACAAAGAATCCCAAATCAAAGGAGCAAACCTGCTTTTCATCTCTACCGGTTGCAGCCACGCATACCCGATTTTGATAGCGTACCTCTCCTTCCAATCGTTTTGTTGGAAGCCAACTTGAAGCTTGTCCCTAGTCTTGCAAACTTGCCTCCAGGTCCAGCTACAATTAGCCCCCGGTTTATAATCATCCCACGTCTTTCTCTTCAAATAGACCGCATGAATCCACTTGACCCACAAGGAATCAGCCAAGCTGTACAGCCACCAACATAGCTTGCCAATACACGCCACATTCCAGTTTGCCAAATTCCGCAGACCTAGTCCACCGTTCTTCTTCCCATTGCAAACCTGTTCCCATGACACAGCAGGAGTAGAGCAATGGTACTCACTGCTACTCCATAGAAAATTGCGACAAATCGTCTCTATCTTTTTAATCACAGCCATTGGCAGTATGAAGATGCGTGCCCAGTAGCTGTGCAGATGACTAATAACTGACTGTATGAGCTCCAATCTCCCCGCATACGATAGATGCCTGGCCCCCAAACTTCGAATTCGCTGCACTATCTTTTCTGACAGTATGGCACAATCATTTATAGACAGTTTCTTTGGTGATATTGGGACACCAAGATACTTAAAGGGTAAAGTACCAAGGTTCATACCTGTAATATTCAAGCATTGTTGCTTCTCCTCTACTGTCATCCCATTCAGGAATATGTTAGATTTCTCTACATTCATATCTAACCCAGATGCATTAGAGAAAGTATAGAACCCACTAAGCAGCAGCCTGATGGACTCCAAATCTCCTCTACAAAACATTACCAGGTCGTCAGCAAAGCATAAGTGTGTTAACTGCAAAGGGCGACAAAGGGAATGATATTTAAACCCTATATCATCCTGAACAACTCTCAAAACTCTGCTCAAGTACTCCATTCCCATAACAAACAAAATTGGTGACATTGGATCACCTTGTCGAAGCCCTTTCTTGCCTTTAAAGTACCCAAATACCTCCCCATTCAATGAGAGCGAAAAGGAAGTAGTAGTGATACATTCCATCACTAATTTTTGGAATTTTACAGGAAAATTCAGTGCCATCATCATTTCTTCAATGAAACTCCATGAAACCGAATCGTAGGCCTTCTTCAAATCAAGCTTCATCAATGCTCTAGGGGAACAAGATTTCCTATTGTAAAGTTTTATAAGGTCTTGACATACCATGATATTTTCAACAATATCTCTCCCTCTAATAAACCCACTATGATTGGGACTTAACACCTCCGGTAGAACACTCCCCATTCGTTTTGCTAGAATCTTTGTAATGCACTTATACACCGTATTACAACAAGCGATAGGTCTAAATTGTGATACTGATGTAGGGCGTTCCACCTTAGGGATCAAAGTTAGCACTGTATGGTTAATCTGCTTTAACAGTCTACCATTCTTCATAAAATCTTTTACTGCCAAAATCACATCCTTGCTAATTATTGACCAAGTATCTTTAAAGAACTTACTACCATACCCATCAGGGCCTGGACTCTTGTGGTTGGGAATGCTAAACAAAGCATCTGTAATTTCTTTGCTAGTTACTGGACCAAGAAGAATATCATGATGCTCCTGCAGTAGCACTTTCCCCTTTCTTACAGTATGTTTATGCACCCTGGTAACTTTACTTTCCTGTCCAAGTAAGTTGTGATAATAATCTTCAAAAATCTTTTTGATGTTCATAGGGTCAAAGACTAAAACCCCCTGCCCATCCTCTATACACATCACCTTATTCCTAATACACTTGGTTTTGATCGTACTATGGAAAAATTTAGTATTCGCATCACCATCCTTCAACCAATTCGCCTTTGTTTTTTGCGCCCAAAATTGATGTTTTGCTTTACTAAGCATAATGACGTCCTTAATCAATTTCCCCTCAAGTTCATACAACGTTTCATCCCCATTCTGTTGTATTTCAGTTTGCAAAGCATCCAAGGCTGCTTTGGCAATACATTCTGCATTATCCACATTGTGAAACACATCCTTATTGAACCTTCGCAAATGATACTTCAAGTTTTTCAGATTTTTCACTAATTTGTACATTGGTGTTCCAGTTACTCCTGCATCCCATTCAGCTGCAATCAAAGGTAAAAACTCTTCTGATTCCGCCCACATATTAAAGTACTTGAAGGCATTTCTGCTTTTCATCTGCTTCTTCTTCTCAACAATCACTGCAGGACAGTGATCATAAATTCCTTCAGGCATAAAATGAACTATCTGCTCAGGAAAATCCATCAAATAGTCAATATTTGCCATCATCCTATCAATCTTGCTATAAACTCGAGTCTCATCACCATGTTTATTATTCCAGGTAAATTTAGCTCCCATACCCGGTAAATCTTGTATTTGGCATTCATCCACACAATCCCTGAAATCCTTAATTTCAGCCCAGTTCACTCTCGATCCAATCCTCTCATCGAAGTTCAAGACATTATTAAAGTCACCTCCAATAAGCCAAGCCCCCACCTCCTGATGATAATATCCGCGAAGGTCTTTCCAGAGAGATTGCCGTTCCCCCAACTTATTATAAGCATATATAATTGTCATCCTAAACGACTTATTTCGAACCTTATCACTCACCATCATATGGATAAGTTGAGGTTTCATATCCTTAATAGCTATCTCATAGTAAACTGGATTCCACAGTACCCAAATCCTCCCACCAGGATGCAGAGAACTATTAGTACAGATCGACCAGTCACGACATATATTATTGCCAATATTAAGCCAATTTTTATTTCTAACTCGAGTCTCCAAAAGCCCAAACAACCCTATGTTATTCCGATGGAAAAACCACTTAATATCGAGTTGCTTATTTATGCTGTTTAGGCCTCTAATATTCCAGAATCCGAGGCTACCCATGATCATTCATACTAGTTCCAACCCCAGGATCCTTTTGAGAAGAAATCAACATGGAGTGTAAGGTCTTTATGATGCTACTCCCTTCCATACTAGCATTGTGCAGCGGACCACCATCCTCCCTACTCAGCTTGGATATCATCCGTGCAGGTGACGGAGCCTGACTAGCTGCTGGCGGTATCACGACCACTGGTGTCTGCTCAGGAGCAATCACAGCTACTCCCTGAGTGCCCTTTTGCTTCCATTGCGCCTTCTTCCGTTCATCTTTCCTGCAATGCTCAGTCTTGTGTCCAATACCTTTACACTTCTCACATCTTGAAGGTATCCAATCATATTCAATGCGAACGCTCTGTAGACCGCCTTTCTCATCCAAAAAGGAGATCTCCGAGGGAAATTCCTGACCCAACTGGACCGTAACCATTACCTTAGCAAATCCCAGAAATGTCTTACTAAGAGTAACAGCATCACTCTGCACATATCCCCCAATAATTCCAACAATTTTCTTTAAGCACTCCTCTCCCCAGAATTTGAGCTTTAATCCATGAATCTTCAACCATATAGGTATCTCATGAATGTCACTCTTCTCAAGAATTGCTTCTTCAGTCCAAGGTTTAATCACCACCGGTTTGTTATCAAACATTACCCATCGCTGTAGTGCAGCTTGCTGTAATTCCTTAGTCTTAAATCTAACTAAGAATACACCATTGTTCATGAATGACAGTTTATCCACCTCCTCCTTTTTCCACAATCTATTTAGAAACCCTTGGATGACCGACCAGGGTGGATTTGCTCCGACAATGTACCCATAAATCGCCGTCTTCCAGTATTCCATCTCATCTTCTACATCACTATCAAGTAACTGCAAAAGTGGAGGATCATTTTCCTTTGACTTACCTTTCCCAGATGACTTCTTTGCTACTTCAGTCCATGGCGTTTCATTCATGTCCTCAGTCGAGTTTTCTGACGAACCTTCCAGCTCATAAGGCTCAATTTCTGCCACTTTCTTAGGATCAGGAGTCATATGTTGCTTAGTATTAGTTTTGTAAAAAGGATCTGAATTACGTAGAACTCTTTTATTGTATTTTTGGAAGCTTTTTGAAGATTGTTTCTTGGATCTTCCCATTTTCATGTATTGGCTGCTGCAGCTTTTTGGATTTCTCTAGGTTTTTTCTCTCTCATCTCTCTAGCTCTCTATTGAGGTTTTGCTTGCCCTCGATAATTCGCGTTGGCTCGCTCATGTTACTGTATTTTTGTTTGTTTGAATTTGCTGATTAATAGAGGTTACAATTGCGCATTTGTGCTTGATTAATCCGAACTTGTTTGTGAACAGAATGAATTCCGTTTGAATAAGTTGATCAATTGATGTTATGCTTGCCCTTGATACTTCCCGTTCGCTTATGAAGAGGTCGAATTTTGTTGCTCATGGTACTGTAATTATGTTTAAATTTAATGGGATGATTTAATGAAATGGTTGTCGATTAATGAAATGGTTGTCGATTAACACTCATGGATATATGCAGTTATTATTATATTTTTGTTTGGTTTTAGGCAAGCTAATATTAGTTGTTAAATGTTTTCTTGGATTGCATTTGGTAAGTGTTATTTGCATATGTTTGTTTGTTTTGTCATTCAACAGATCATACCTGAAAGATGGTTGGACGTGGACGTGGAGGAGGACGTGGACGTGGACGTGGACGTGGACGTGGACGTGGACCACAGGTGGAGGTCCACGAGCACGAGGAGGACCAGCAACAGCAGCAGCAACAACAACAACAACAACGACGACAAGAGGAAGATCTGCCCATAATTCCGATAGAACCCAATGGGAGATGGTATTGCTTATCCTATTATTATCGAAGTAGATGTAGTATATAATTTTTTTTATACAAAAATACAATTTGTTTTTTTGGTTTTTGATTAAGGTTTGATGACTCTGGTGTGGTAAGACGAGTAACGAAGTCATTCAAGGGTTTCTACCATGAACCGCATATGAACTACAGGGAGACCCCGAAGACGATAAAGGAAAAATGGTTCGGCAATTTTAGGGTATACATTCACTTTAATTTATATGAGTATATTGCTAACTATATAGATATATATATATAGTTATATGCACTTTTAATTGTTATTTGAATATTTTCTTAAAATGTAATTATTAAATTATGATCGGTCACAATGTCAGGGCTACTGTTCATGGAAGCCCGAGGATGAAGAGCAAGTTAGAGAGAGATACGACGTCGAAGCACGAAAACGGTTGAAGGACACCGTCAACGACATCTGTGAATTGAAAAATGGCAAGAACAAAGATTGCCCGGGGTGGATGGTGCCGCAAGTCTTCAAGGACTTGTTGGAGAGACGGAAGACAAAGGCTTTTCTGAAGAGATCTAGGACAGCGGCGGCGAATAAAGCTTGTGCTCAGCCTGGCCCTACACACCACGGGGGGTCGATCAAGGCAACTAAACATGCTTCGAGGCTGGTAATGACAAAATATATTAAAATGTTCCATAACGTTTTTATTAATATTTTTTTGAAGATGATAGTAATAATTGATCCAAGTTTATGCATAGTAAGTCTTAATTTGTTTTTGTAGATGGAGCAACTGGGTGGTAGGCGGCCCAGCGCGGCCGAGCTCGCAGAAACCATACATTCTAAGGAAGTCGAGGGTAAAAAGGTTTATACTAGTCAGAAGGCAAAAGCTACATTTGTAAGTGTTAATTTAGTTAATTATAGAGATTATCTTAAAATTCCTTAATAAATTAGTTATAACTTGTTCCTAAACATTACCTTTGTCTGTTTGCTTATAGGGACGTTTTGAAGAGCTGAAGAAAAAGAACGAGGAGGAGGGGAAAGAGAAAGAGGACGACGAGCTTTGGTTTGAAGCGGCCGGGGGCTTCAAGAAGGGACACGTCTACGGAGTGGGATCCGCCGGCCCATTGTACTTCACCCCCCCTGCACAGAATAAGGGGAATGCTTCGTGCTCTTATCATCCCGGTATTCTTGTACAACAAGAAAAACGGGCAGAAGCATTTCAAAACAAGATTTTGGAAGCCTTGGAGAAGGAAAAAGAAGAGAACAGGCGCTTCAGAGAAGAGACACGGGAGCTCATGCAACAACAACAACAGCTCATGTCAGCGCTGAACACGGCATTACAAACTCAGAATTGTAATCCGTTTACCTTCAATAACGTCCGTAATCCGAATGATGATAATTCGGGAGGTGGTGGAGTTGGGGGAGCCGGGGTCGGTTTTCAGGTGTAGCTTGAACCTCTCATTGATAACTCTTTTAAATTGTGATAACTTTGATTTTTCTTCCAAGTTGTTTAGACTCTTTACACTTTCATTAGTAGTTAAACATTTTAGAAAGCTATGTCCATGATATCGAATGTTTTATGTGAATGAATTGTGAAGATGTTGGATTTTGAATGAAGTTAATGAATGAAGGGGTTGAAGTGAATGATGTTGTAGTTTGAATGAGTTGGAAGAATTGAATGGTATGATGGTTATAATGCAGATTTATATGTGCAAATTAGAGGACAACAAAGCCACTATAACCCCCGGCCTTAACGTATTTTACCGACCGACAAAAGGTTTTACCGACCGATTTCCCACGTCACCGACCGCCCAAACTGACCAAGGTTTTCCAGGGGCTCCTGGTTTAGCCGTGGTCGGAAAATATTACCGACCGAAATTATCAGTCGGTAAAAACATTTACCGACCGCATTATTTTTTTACCGACCGATACGACGGTCGGTATTGCTCGAGTTCCGACCGCTTCTGTCAGTCGGTAAAAAATAATTACCGACCGTTTGTTTCTTTCCCGACCGTACTTCGGTCGGTGATTTACCGACCGCAGGTTTCGGTCGCTGCTTTCCTTTTCCGACTATAGTTTTCGACTATGTTTTGTCGGTCGGAATTATTTCAAAATCGGTCGGTAATTCAATTTACCGACCGATTTCTACGCTTACCGACCGATTATATCGGTTGGTAAATGCCTATTTCCTTGTAGTGTCAACTGATTGTGGAAATGTGTCGATGGTGGAACAAGCTAATGCTCTTTATCAAAAGCAACAATTTGATCCATATTCGAATACATACAATCCCGGTTGGGCCCATCATCCGAATTTCTCTTGGAAAAACAACAATAATGCTCAAGGACCTTTGTCACACCAACAACAATCTTCTAGGCCTTTCAACCAACCTCCGGGCTTTATGCAAAAGCCTATGTTCCGACCACAACAAACTCCACCGGTTCAACAAGTTCAACCGATTCAACAACAAGCTCCACCAAAGTCTAATATGGAGTTGATGTTAGAGCAAGTCCTTGCTCAACAAACTCAATATATGCAAAATCAAGACAAGAAGAATGATGAGTTCTCGACTTCAATTTCTCAAATTAAGGCTTCTCAAAAAATGACCGAGACTCAAATGGCCCAAATGGCTCAACAAATCAATCTTTTGTCTAAGTCAGGTGGACTATTCCCGGGGAACACCGAAGTAAATCCCAAGGGACAGATAAATGCGGTTACTTTGAGAAGTGGAAAGCAACTTGAAGATCCGGTGCGACCAACTAAAGTACCGGAGATTGTAGTAGTGGATGAGACCGAGGTAGAGCCAATTATTGAAGATGCTCCAATTGAGAAAGTGGAAAAGGATAAGCAAGCGGACGACACATCTACACCTGCAAGGGTACATTATCCTCATATTCCCTTTCCACAAAGGTTGGCACGAGAGAAGCTAGAGCAAAGGTATGGTAAGTTCATTGAAATTTTGAAAAAGCTTCATATTAATATCCCATTTTTGGAAGCTATATCCGAGATACCTTCTTATGCCAAGTTTCTTAAAGACCTTCTATCAAACAAGAGGAGACTAGTAGAGCATAATGTTGTTGCTCTTTCGGAGGAATGTAGTGCCATATTGCAAAATAAGTTACCAAAGAAGATGCAAGACCCGGGTAGTTTTTCTATTCCATGCTCGGTTGGTAATGTAACTATCCAAAAGGCATTGTGTGATCTTGGAGCTAGTGTGAGTCTAATGTCATTGTCTATTTGTGAGAAACTTCATATGGGTGAATTGAAACCCACTTTGATATCTCTTCAATTGGCCGATAGATCGGTAAGATACCCTCTTGGTATTATTGAGGATGTTCCCATTCAAGTTGGGAAGTTGGTGCTCCCTTGTGATTTTGTTGTCATGGATATGGAGGAGGATATCCAAATTCCAATTATACTTGGAAGACCATTCTTAGCCACCGCTGGTACACTTATTGATGTGAAGGGTGGTAAACTTTCAATGTGTGTTGGCAATGAAAAGGTGGAATTCGAACTCCACAAATCTATGGGGAAACCAACATTGAAAGAGGTATGTTACCGTGTTGATGTTGTCGACAAACTAGTTGAAGAAAGAGCTTTGGATGATGCATCTACTGACCCACTCCAAAGTTGCTTAATTGAGGACAATACCGATGACATAGAGGTGCTTTCATACACTCAACTCCTCGATTCCTCTCTCTCTTATTATGATCATGGTTCATCTTTTGAGGTATTATCATTGGAGTCTACACCTGAGGTACGTCCTAATCCTCCTATAGTAGAATTAAAACCCCTTCCCCCAAATTTGAAACATGCCTTTTTGGGTGATAATTCTACTTATCCGGTTATTGTCAATGCTAACCTTAATGACACTCAACTTGAGAAATTGCTTGATGTTCTTCGTAAATACAAGAAAGTTATTGGGTATACCATTGATGATATCAAAGGAATCAATCCATCTTTTTGTATGCATCGTATTTTGCTTGAAGACAATCATGTCACCTCCATTGAATCACAACGACGCCTTAATCCTAACATGAAAGAGATTGTCAAGAAAGAGGTTTTGAAATTGCTTGACGCGGGCATCATCTATCCTATTTCCGATAGTGCATGGGTGAGCCCGGTTCAAGTGGTTCCAAAAGAGGGTGGCATGACCGTTGTTAAGAACGATAAAGATGAATTGATTTCTACTAGAACAGTGACGGGTTGGCACATGTGTATCGATTATAGGAAATTGAATAAAGCCACCCGAAAAGACCACTTCCCCCTCCCATTCATAGATCAAATGCTTGAAAGGTTGGCAAAACACTCATTCTTTTGTTACTTGGATGGTTATTCTGGTTTTTTCCAAATCCCCATCCATCCAAGTGATCAAGAGAAAACGACATTCACATGTCCATATGGCACATTTGCTTATCGTAGAATGCCGTTTGGATTGTGCAATGCTCCGGCTACCTTTCAACGGTGCATGATGGCTATCTTTTCTGATCTCGTAGAGCGCATCATGGAAGTTTTCATGGATGATTTCTCGGTCTATGGCACTAACTTTGACACTTGTTTACAAAATTTGACTAGAGTGCTTCATAGATGTCAAGAAACTCATCTTATTTTGAATTGGGAAAAGTGTCATTTTATGGTGCAAGAGGGTGTAGTCTTAGGACACATTATATCTAATCGGGGTATCGAGGTCGATAGAGCCAAAGTGGAAGTCATCGAGGGACTCCCACCCCCTACTAATGTGAGAGGGGTGCGAAGTTTTCTCGGTCATGCGGGATTTTACCGTCGATTCATAAAAGATTTTTCAAAAATTGCCCGCCCACTAACGGAACTATTAGACAAGGACACCCCGTTTGTGTTTTCTAATGCGTGTCTTGAGGCTTTTGACAGGTTGAAGAAGGCTCTCACATCGGCACCTATTATTCAACCACCGGATTGGACTATTCCCTTTGAGTTGATGTGTGATGCTAGTGATCACGCTGTTGGGTCCGTGCTTGGCCAAAGAAAAGATGGCAAACTCCATGTCATTTACTATGCTAGTAGAACTCTTGATCCTGCTCAAGCTAATTACACCACAAATGAAAAGGAGTTGTTAGCTATTGTGTTCTCCATTGAGAAGTTTCGGTCCTACCTTGTAGGTTCGAAAGTTGTTGTTCATAAGGATCATGCGACACTTAAGTATTTGTTGCAAAAGAAAGATGCTAAACCTCATTTGATTCGTTGGATTCTATTGCTTCAAGAGTTCGATATAGAGATCAAAGACAAGAAAAGCGCCGAGAATGTGGTAGCTGACCACCTATCTCGCCTATTATTAGAAGATGATGATAAGCTACCCATTGATGATTCCTTCCCGGACGATCACCTTTATTCTATTGCTGCTCTCGAGTCCGAATTGCCATGGTATGCCGATATTGTGAACCACTTATCTTGTGGGATTCTTCCTAAAGGTTTAAGTTCGTACCAACGCAAGAAGTTCTATCACGATGCTAAACACTATTATTGGGATGACCCACATCTCTATAAGTCGTGCGCCGATGGAATCAGTCGTAGGTGTGTACCCAAGGAGGAAACAACATCAATTATTTCTCATTGTCATGATATGCCAACTGGAGGGCATGCTAGTACAACGAAAACCGCCGCAAAGATTCTTCAATGTGGTTTTTATTGGCCCTTTTTATTCAAGGACGTTGCACAATTTGTAAAGTCATGTGATCGTTGTCAACGGGCCGGGAATATATCAAGGAGAAACGAAATGCCTCTTAATTTTATATTGGAGGTTGAATTATTTGATGTGTGGGGAATCGATTTCCAAGGCCCTTATCCCTCCTCTTATGGGAATAAATATATCCTTGTCGCGGTCGACTACGTTTCTAAGTGGGTGGAAGCCATCGCTACACCTACCAATGATGGCAAAGTCGTGGCCAAATTCTTCAAAAAGATTATATTTCCCCGATTTGGTGTTCCTAGAGTGTTGATAAGTGATAATGGAACTCATTTTATTGAGAAGAAGCTAGAAGCATTGTTGAAGAAATATGGTGTTCAACATCGATTTGGGCTCCCGTATCATCCACAAACAAGTGGACAAGTTGAAATCTCCAATCGCGAGATTAAAACTATTTTAGAGAAGACGGTCGCAAGCTCGAGAAAAGATTGGTCAATGAAACTTGACGATGCATTATGGGCCTATCGCACCGCATTCAAGACACCGATTGGTACTTCACCATTTCGATTGGTGTATGGGAAATCTTGTCATCTCCCGGTAGAATTAGAACATCGTGCATTCTGGGCCATCAAAGCTCTTAATTACGATTACAAGAGTGCGGGAGAACGTCGTCTTTTGCAATTGAATGAACTCGATGAGATTCGCCTTGAATCTTACGAGAATGCTCGAATTTATAAGGAAAGGACAAAAAGATGGCACGACAATAGAATTTTGAGGCGTGAATTTCATGAAGGGGATTTAGTTCTTCTATTTAACTCACGACTTAAAATATTTCCGGGCAAGCTGCGCTCGAGGTGGTCCGGACCGTTCCGAGTCACCAAAGTATTCCCATATGGATCGGTCGAGGTTTCTAGCGATGAAAATGGGAGTTTCAAGGTCAATGGTGCGCGTCTCAAGCACTATATTGCAGGTGATCCGATTCCGGAGAAAGTGATTTATACACTTTCCGTCATTCCCACCCTCAATTGAAAAAAAACAGGAAGTCAAGCTCGTGACTCTAAACAAGCGCTTCTCGGGAGGCAACCCGTGTTGTACATATTTTTATTTTTATTGTAATTTTATTTTTAATTTTTATGACTAAAAAAAATCAAAATTCAAAAAACCCAAAAATACGAGTGTTACGGTGTTACAATGAGTCCGAGATCGCTAATTTGACTCATTTTTGCAGATAGAAGAAGCGGGAATTCAATTTTCCAATTTTAGGGCCGCTAGTAGCGGCCACGGAAGGCTATTTGAGCCGCTACTAGCGGCGTTTTCAAACCCCCCCCCCCCCCCCCAAGTTTCATGCTAAAAGTCAAGTTTTGTTCGCTACTAGCGGCTTAATTCGCTACTAGCAGCCCTAATTTCTATTCCATCAGGTATATTTCATCCTTCTTTCATACTCAAACAAAAAAAAACAAGAAAGAAAAAAAAAGAGCCGCAAGAAAGAAAAGGGGCCATAATATCCCGTACTATGGGCAAATAGTAAACATCATGGCGGTCGGCGACATAAGAAGACGGCGTTTGGAGGTAAGGGTTAGGATTATGATCATTTTTTGGCGTCGTATTTTTGTGTTGGAATTGGATTATGTGTTGGGGATCGTTGGTTGCTGTGATCCTATTTTGGTTATGATGATGTTTATTGATGTTGATATTATTGGCTTCTAATCGAGAGTGTTTTTGAGCTAGCATGGGGGAGTCCTACACTGACTTGACTCATTGGTTTATCTTTTGGTGTTGACCATGCTAAGCTAGACGATTTCGGAGTAGGTAGTGAGGGAGATATAAGAAGGAACTTGTGAGCTAACCATTTGTGAGTGAGGGAGTTCGCTAAACCTTGCATTGATATCGTCTTATGCCTTTTGAGTTTACTCGAGGACGAGTAAAGGTTTAGCATGGGGGAATTTGTTAAGTGCTATTTTTAGCACTATTTGTGAGTGCATATCGTCATATTTGTAGTGTTTAAGAGTGGATTTGGGGCGATATAGTGATATTTGAGTGATTTTCGATGATCTCACATGGTTTGATTATATATGTGTTTTTTGATGACACTTCTAGCTATTTTGAAGAGTCGAGAAATTCATGTATTATGCCCGGATTATAGTGGTGGTATACGTGTCAAATGCCGGGTTATATCGAGGATTGAATGAAGAAAAGAAGAGAAGAAATCAAAAGAAAAGCAAAGAAGAGAGAATAAAGAATTTCAAGTGCTGCTACTAGCGGATGACGAAGAGCAAAACTGCCGCTAGTAGAGGCTTCATCAGAATTCATGCAATTTGTGAAGCTTCCAGAGTGCCGCTAGTAGCGAAAATGGCCGCTACTAGCGAACAACTGAACGCAATGACTCTTGATCTTCCCTCTATTCTATCCTACTTATATTAGATTACTATTATTATTAGAATAACATATCATTCCTAGACTACATACATAAAACTTATGCAATTTTATTAGATTTATGCAAATGTAGTTTTATTGTTCAAGACCTTGAAGAAACAATTGTTCATCATTTTGTCCATTATTCAAGACCAAGCTTTTCTAATTCTCTACTCTTTATTTTATTTGTTGATTGTTATTTTTATTATGAATTGTGAGTAGTTCTTTTATCTAGGGCTCGGTGAGCCGATAATATGGGTTATTGATGCTTTGATTTTAATCGCGCTTTGTTGAATTATTGAATTGGGTTTGTTTCGGTTGTGCTTAATAATTGATTGATTAGTTTGAATTGCTAGGTTTGAGTCTAGATTATCATTACAACGAGAGTTGGATGCTTTCATATGAATCATGCCTAAAAGTTTGTATCTATGTCAATTAATTTCTACTCAATTTTAATTACGACGAGAGTCGAGTTTTAATTTAGAGAACCGAAACAAGATTTGAACTTTCACATGAGAATAGTGAATTGGAATAATTGGGACATGTTAGTATTGATTCTTAATGCGTCTAGTTTTGTTATTAGTGCCATGAGAATAAGATTTATAACATGCTAGATAGGCTTTTTATGTCTCGACGGAGAATTTAAGGTATTGATTAAAATAGGAATGCTAGTCTCACCCAAGACGGTAATTTGACAAAGTAATGTCACTTTTTGATTGCATCGATAATCCATGTTAATGGTGAACCATTGCCCTAGGTCCTTATATTATTGATTTCATTTCGATTTATTACATCTAGTTTGTTAAAATTAGTTATACAATCAACACCTTCTTTATTCGACGTAGATAACATTTACTCAGAATTAGCTAGTACTTAATCATTCACCTCCCTGAGATCGACCCGTATGCTACAATACCCGTACGCTTGCGGAACTATAAAATAAAACGTAACAGGTGGTGTCGATGGTGGTCGTAGTAGTTGTGGTCGGGTGGACCTTGGTGGTGGTGATGGTGGTGGTTGTTGGTGATGGTGATGACCCGGTGGATAAGTGGGGGAAAGGGAATCTCATTACCTAAGGGAGTGAGGGATAAGAAGGTAGAAGAGTTTGGGGAAGAGAAAGGGTAGAGGCCAGAGGGAATGATTTAATTGACTAAACAAACACAAACAAAGAGAATCATTAACTTTGATTCCCTTGCCCTTTCCCGAATACCTCAAACCAAACGGCTCCTAAGGATTTTCTACATAGTATCTCGTGTTTTTAGTTTTTCAATATGGTATCCAAGGGCGGGTACATGCTATGGTTGTATACTTGTATGGGCTATACCCTAAGTAGGTTGAAGATATAAAATTTATATAACAAATTAAGTATACATGAAATGTTGTATAGGTGGAAAGGTGTACAGTGGATGGTTGTGTTGGACATGGTTAAATCCCTTAAACAATTTTATTTTCAAAAAAGAAAGTATTATAGTCGCTTCGTGTGGTTCATTTATTTTCCTTTTATATTCATAGACAAAAAGATTATTAAAATAGAGAGGATCATAAGGGTTTTTTTTTCTTCAGTTTAAACTATGTCGAAAGTTTCTTAAAAGAAAGAGATTGTGTAAACTTAAACTGTACTCATGAAACAGATAATTAAATTATTAAATATTGATTAATGTACTTCGTAACTAACTCTTACTCCGTATATGAAAGGTCTTACCTTAACATTGTGAAACCGTCTCATTTGAGAATTTGTGTTTACTCGTATACTAATGAATTCTTTTTAGTAGAATTAAGGACCTTTCGTCCTTATATTGTACGTACTCCGTATTTAAAGTATTTTACGAAGTATATGAGTATGGATTTTGCAATATTTAGATTAGTTTTAGAAGTTAGTGATATAAATTTCAGAAAATCCTAGTATCTCGTAAAGAACCGGCTTCACGCCTAACCATGACAAAATTGTCGACATCAATTTTATCCCTAGATAGTTTCAATTCCTAGATCCGCCCCTGATGGTATCCTGCACTTTTATAATCATACATGTTACCCCTCACTTTTAGTTTATTATGTTTTTTTTATGACGGGGAACCCGTAGCCGCTACCTTTTAATATATTACATTTTTTTTAGTATATTATACTGCTTATACAAAAAAATGAGGTTTGAGAAAATGAGGTTTGAGGGAAAGTGAGTGATGATAAGATGAACATAAACAAACAATTAAGCATGGTTAAAGCAACACAACTCACGTAAAGAAAAAGTAAAAAAGACGGAAAATGTCATTAAGGGTAGAGAGACATAATAATACACTGAAAGTGAGGGTACCATGTGTGATAATAAAGTGCAGGGTACCATTTAGGAAAACTATGAACACAGAGTACCATGTAAAAAATCCCAAAAAAATTATGAGTCGGCCCTCGGTTAGAGAAGAGAGAGTCGAGCCCAGCCCCACCCTTCCAACGAAACACACTTTTTTTTTGAGGAAAGTGGGAGCTTGTATTAAGTCATTTTTCGTCGATGCAAGAATCGCATCCGGGGAAAAAAACAACAACAGTTATTCTCCACTTTCTGGGCATAACCGAGTTACGTGATGTGCTACACAATTACCATCTCTCTTAACATGTGACCAACGACATTGAGTAAGGAAAATATGATAAGCTAGAATATCCACGATAATGAGACCCATTTGATCCCTAGCTAGTTTCTCGTCCCATTCAAAACATGTTCTTAATCGCATTACAGTTTAAGGGTACCTAGTGTTAACCACCAAACTAAGCGGTAGTTTTAGGAAAGAAACATGGAATAGGTAAATCTGTACTTGAGAAAACCATTACTACTCCCTTCATTTAACTCTATTTTTCACATTTCTTTTTTTGACATTATTCACACTTGAGGAGAATATTCTATATTTTCGACAATCTATAAGTGAGAATAGTCATGTGAAATTTTGTTTGATTCGTCTTTATGACTACATTAAGAATATCAATTTTTTTTTATAATTTTTGCTACGGTTTTTCTTACGTGTGCCCAGTGGGTACACGTTAATAACTTAATTAAGGCAACATTAATCAGGATATCGTATAAGTATGGTAATTAAAGCTTAATATTTCTACTTCTCATGATAATATCATGACTAATGTTGCCTTAATTAAGTTATTAACATGTGCCCACTGGGCACATGTTAGAAAAACCGTTTTTGCTAATGTAAAATGAAAGATATCGCTAGTGTAAAATGTGTCTCGACAAATGTGCACAAATGAATAGTGACAAGTGAAGTTGAATGGAGGGAGTATATGATATGAGTATGGCAAGAATCTTAGCTTTCCTGGCTGGCAAAATAATAAAATATATATACTCACTTATACTCCCTTCATTCATATCCACTTGTTACATATTCGTCTTTAGACTATTCAAATCCACTTATCATATTTCCTTTTTGGTCAATCATTATGACACTTTTACCCTTACTTTATTCCTCTTTATCCTTCTTATGGTTCATCTTATATCCTTTTTATTGTACTTTAATAATTTTATATTCATCTTCTAAAAACTTGTGTAAAAAGCATATGTAACAAGTGGATATGAATGGAGGGAGTATACTCTATAGAATCTTATTATCTCACTAATACAATTAAACACTACATACTCATATAACCTTCTTATTCCTCCCTAAAGATCCTAGCCTCCCAAAAAAAAAAACTTTGGGCTACCACCATTAATTGGGAGTAATATTTAGTTTTTAGTATTCGTAACCGTATTAGTATTATAGTTATAATAACTGTCATCTCCTTTAATTTTGGAGAGTTTCGCCCTCATCAATTGATGAGTTTCGTTCTCTCTCTTTAGGAGAGATCTTTCTATCTATGATAGCAGAGAGGACGCGGAAGATCAGTACCACAATTGTTCTTTATATGTTATCTCAAATTATGTCAGATTGACGGCTACAATCTATCAAGTTAGATAAAATCGATTCTCTTCAAAACTTTGGAAGATCCGAAGACTCTCTTGCGAAAGGCGCTATCATTAAATAGCGATATGTTGAAAGATGATGTGAACGAGAATTTATTTTACTCAAATTTTATAGTATTGTATCCGTTCAATTTCGATATAATTTGTAAATGTCGTATGACTTTTTATTAATGAAATGATCTTTTTTTGCTCAAAAAAAGAAGATATCTACCGTCTTATTTTATGTACCATCATCTTTATCTTGTAATACTTCGTAATTTTGTATATTATTTCACCCTTATCCTCGTAACCTTATCGAATTGGAGTATAATTTTTAAGTAATACATACTCCCTCCGTTTCACAATATATAACGTTTTGGTTTTTTCGAAGAGCATTTGACTTTAATTTTTATGTAAATATATTAGTTCAATTTTTTTTAAAATTACACCATAAAATTCTTTATGAAAAAAGCTTTCAAATGAGTATGCATTTCATGATATTTTTTCTTATATTCTGAGAGATATTGAAGAGAGAAGGAGATGTCTCAAAAAGTGAGAATGACTCATAAATAGAAACAGAGGGAGTAGTATATAATTTTAATTAAAGATGATCGTTGATGAGATTATGAGAATAATGGAACCAATAATTTTTGTGCTGTCCACATCTATTACCACTCATCTCTTCTTTTTTTTGATTTTTTTTGCCAGCAGTTTTTGAAATTATTATTCTCATCTTTTCATAATCTTATCCAAAACTTCAAAGAGCACAAGTTCCATTATATAACTCGATCACATTAGATTACAGTAAATTTATTTACAAAAATGAGGAATAGACGTTCTCTCACTAACGTATGTTCTTCGTTTTGACATCGTTCATCTTTTAGTAGACCTACTCAAATCCTTTATTATAAGTCGCAAATTATTTTTTGTAAATTCCAATAATCGAAAACCGTGGACAAATTAATACGGAGTACCCGAGTACACACCAATACGCCATCTATATTTTTTTCCCATTTCCACAACTTTACCCCGACTTCAAAACTCTCTTTCTTTCTCATTTCCACGGTGTTAGTCAAAACTAAGAAAATGACTTAATCAATTTCTCCGTAATACTCGTATTAAACATCCATATACGAAGTAAATAATTATTTCCGAGTATTAATCCATTATTTCGATAAATTACATTGTTAAATCATCGCCGTCTTATTCTATATACGAGTAATTTGCGAATTGTAATATACGGAGTACCATTGAAATGAAATGAAAGGAAGAAAAAATCACATGAACATTGCGCTTTTGCTAACCTAAATCAACTGACGTTGTTATCATTTCAATCACACAAACAAAACATTTTTTCAGCATTTGCAATTACAATAATAACAATAATTATTATTATTACAAAGTGATAATCACAGAGCATATATTCCTTGAACATCAAGCAAAAATCGATCAGCCTTTGACATTTCTCAGAGCCATTCCATCGAACATAACGAACGCATGCATCTTTGATGATGCGAAAATTAGCGTTAAAAGATCGAATTTTTTGTTTTATTTGATGAGCTCTTTCATGCGAAATCACAATCCTGATTCTAACAAAGGTCAGATTTTTAATTTTGTGGTGGTTTGTTTTGTTACTTTTCTGGGTTTATTTCAAAAGATAAACTACTGTAATTGTAATTGGCTCATCATTGAATATGAATTCGTATTTGCCATCATCTGGGTTTCAAAATTCGAGTGAAATGAGCCAAAATTTCGAGTTTAGTACCCCGAGCACCTCAAAATTGGGTGCTGAAAATTCTGCATTTAGTTCAATTTCTAGTCTTTCTAAGCCAAGAATGGTGAAATCCAGAAAATCTTCCAATCCTAGATCAATGGGCAGCTTGGAAACCCGGAAAATCGACCCGGGTAGCGACCAGTTTCGACCGGTTTTGGATAACGTTATAGGGGGTTCATTAAGGTTGGATGGTAATGTATCAGCGGGTGGTGGGTTTAGGGATCAAACGTCGGGTTTGGGGATCAAAACCCGACATTTGAAATCGAATGTAAAAAATAAGGTTGAGAAAGTGGGAGATGAACTTACTGATGAAATTAGGAAATTGAGGTTGAATAATGACAGTTCTAGCAAAGGTGTGGATAATGGTTTGCCTGTTGACTTAACGAGATTGAATCTAAGAGACAACGATGACGCCGGTGGTCGTAGTGATGGTTTTGTATTTGGTAGCAGTAGGACAAAGATTAACAATGTTGATCCAGTTGTAGATAGCACTCTTCCTGATCAAATTAAAAACTTAAAAATAGGGGATCATGATCGAAGTCATGGTATGAATGCAAATGACAGCAATCAAGCATTTGTTTCTGGTAGCAACGAAGCTGTTTCTAGTTCTAGTGTAGTAATCGACAGCATGGTTTTAGATGAGATGGAAAAATTGAACATCAGAGGCATTTCAGTTGGATCTGCTGATAATGACAATATGAGTGAGCCTTTAACTCAAAGAAACCCGTCATGTAGACAATCGAGTTGTATAGAAAACTTATCAAATGCACCTCAGGTTTCTGAACATGACAAGAACTCTGGATTATCAGGAGTATCCATGCCGTTAAACTCGGATTTATCCTCTGGTGGTTTCCAATTTCAATGTCAAGTGCCTTGTTCGGATGAAAATGAGAAGAGGGGGGGTTTTAGGTTCAGCGGGAAACAGCAAGGTACAATGATGCCTAATGTTGAATTCAGAACTCCAGAACCAAAAGGCATGTTGTTCTCTGGATCGAATATGAATTTGGAATTCGGCTCAACAGGATCGTCTAAAGTTACTGTGTCTAGAGGAAAGAAGGGGAAGGTGAAAGAGTCTAATCCAGTCCTTGTATCCCTTGTGAAAAATTTGTCAGCGATGGAAACAAGCATGCATCATGAACCTTCTGATTCCTACTCTCCGATGGATGTTTCTCCATGTGAAACCAGATATGATGCACAAAGCGAATGTATGAACATCAATGAAGACAACAATTTGCAGCATGATGTAAATACTGGTGTAGATAGGGCTAACTTAGAAGCTGATTGTGTATCTACAACTGAGGATGTGAGTTTTAAATCTGCAGTTGAGGCTTTGGATAATGACGGAGAAAGTGAAGTTGAATCAAAATATAAGGTAGAAAGTTGTGATCAAACTCAATATTTTTCTGCCTCGAGTTCTATCAGCAGTGGTGGGTCTTCTTTCACATTTTCTGCCTCTTCTCCTTCCCGTAGCCAGGCATCATCTGCCATGCGCAATAATATAAAGAGAAACCAAATGAAAGCGGGCCAAGATGCATGTATATCCCCTAGAGCAATTTTAATGTCTGATGCGACATCGCCATTGCAATTTTCTAGGGTTTCCTTGCTTCCATCACAAGTAGGGCAGTATGACTGTGTATCTAGTGCTTTACGCGAAGGCGGTATAAATACGAAGATAGCCTCTCCAACAAGCCAAAGAGAAGGTATTAATGTTTTCGAGAATTTTGAGAAAGGGATTACTTCTCAGATATCAGTAGCTCGTGCAGCACGAGAAGCCTGTGAGAAGTGGAGGCTGAGGTGCTTGTCATGTTTGACCATTCTTATCTAAACTTTGTATTCTCTTTGCTTTGACTTCGTCTATAACATCATTTTATGTGAGTATGAGTATTGCTGACCGTGATAGATGTCTTCAGGGGGAACCAAGCATATGCCCATGGGGATCTGAATAAAGCAGAGGACCACTATACCCAAGGGTTGAGCTGCATCCCTCGACATGAGACATCCAGGGAATGTCTCCAGTCTTTAGTACTTTGTTACAGTAATCGAGCTGCAACACGTATGTCTCTTGGAAGAATGAGGGCAGCATTAGGAGACTGTCTCGTTGCAGCTGAGATAGATCCGACTTTTTTAAGAGTCCAACTAAGAGCTGCAAAGTAATGCTCATCACTTTCTTGTATCTATTTTTTACTCAGGTCATGTGATACATATTTGCAGTGATGCGATATATGGTGCTTCACGATTCTCAAGCGAGGATCCACATATTTATTTACACATTTTGCCCTACCAATATGAATATCAGGGGGTGGTGCAAATTTCTTCACTTGTGTCATTGTGTACAATGTCTCTTATTCTCGATATTTTCTCAATTGATAAAATAAGCATAGAGTATCGTGTGTAAAAGAAATCAATTATCATGAAAATGTACTGGAGTATAACAGTTGGGTTCTAGTAATAGTGGCAAGCATCTGTCTTAAACTGAAATCTCTTAGACTAACATTTGGATGGTGGTGTTTGAGAAAATGATTGACGGGGTTTACCTGATTCTTGTGGAATTGTACTTTGAGCATCTTTCTTGTATGTTTGACCTCTGACTCTGCATGCATGCTATAGTATTTATCGTAACTTGCTTTGTCCCAAATGGCATTTTTTGGTTGATAGGCTAGCCCTAAGGGCATTGCGACAGACAACCTGGCTACCGTAGGTCTGTAGCTAACACAACCCTTTTCATATTAAACTATTGCTAGCTTCTAAACTCGTGACTGCACATTACCTTCTATGGTATTTTACTCACTGTTCGATCTTCGTATTGTTTATGCTAATGAACTAGTAAAATTTAATTTGGCCATTATTTCCTTCCTTTTAAAGCCTCTTTCTCATCCTTTTGTCCTTGTTGTTCAAGTTGTTACCTTGCTCTTGGGGAAATAGGTGATGCCTCACGTTATTTCAAGAACTTGTTGCAATCTACGGATGCAAGTTTGGAAAGGAAAATTATTCTAGAAGCTTCAGCCGGCCTTCAAAAGTCGAAGGTGCTTTAAAATAGTATTTGAATGCTTGTTAATTACTGTTGAGCTACCTGCTGCCTGTATTCAACAGTTTCTTGCATCTCACAATCCTTGTAGATTAAACCAATGAATCAAATCTGCCTCTAGTTGAGAACAACTAGGAAAAAATAAAATGGGTCGAAGACATAAGCTTCACAGCAACCATCGTACTTTGTAGGTTTTCATGTTTTTATATCTCAGACCTTAACTGTATGAGGTGAGACTTCAGAGGACATGAAATGAGTTGCCATGGAAGTGGTTGTGACATAGGTTCTGGCTTTCCTTCTGATTGTTTTGTAAGATGGCATCCTGACGCGACTCTTGTTAAATAAAATGCACAAAGGTTATATTTTAGGTCTGTGTTGCAAATGGCATGTTGTTGTAACTGTTTTGATGAATGCAAACTAAAATGAATTTAACATTTTGCAGATTCTTCAACAGAAGTCAAATAGTGTTCATTTGAATTCATTTTTAAATAAAATTCCAACTATAGTTACCTATTGACTGACCGTTTCGCGATATTCGAAACATATTGTGTAAAATGCTTTATTGAGTAGTTTATTTTACTAGTGAAAAACTGAAAACTATGACTTTTTCATTGATCTCATCTATCACTTGCCACTGCTTGCTTTTGATGCGACCACATTTTTACTGATGACAATAGCATTTTACAAGGCAATATGGAGATAAGCTACTGTTGGATGAGGATTAAGCCAGAATGTTTTTCATTTTTCTTAAATGGCAGAAATTATCAGAATATATGGATCAGTCTACTTTGTTATCAAGGCAAAGGACACTTCCTGATGTAGAACGTGCTCTGGAGATTATTGCCGAGGCTTTAATTATTAGCCCATATTCAGAGATCTTGCTGGAACACAAAGCTGAAGCACTTTCAACGGTATGTTTTTGCAATAGTCTATTCTGTTTCTCCCTTTTATCTAGCTGTCCATTTATAATCTTCATCAACTATAGTGTTGTGTTACTCTGACTCTCCTACATGGTGTCGTGTTCAACACGTGTTGGAGTGTCGGATACGGCTATTTTTAGTTTTTCAGTTTTTTGGTCTAAAGTGTCATGTCATGTCGTACACGATATTAAGCGAACTGTCGAAGTAACATAGTATAGTTTACTATTTTAATTGTTGAATTTGGTATATTTCTCATGTGTAGCTAAAGAGGTATGAAGAGGTAATACAGCTGTGTGAGCAGACTTTGGAAGCTGCTGAAAATAACTCTTCTATTTCGTGTGCCAATGAGTTATTATCCAACTCGGATGCTGAACTTTTGGAGAATTACTCTTTCCGTACATGGCGATTTGGTTTTATATTTAAATCAAACTTCTATTTAGGAAAACTAGAAGAAGCTTTTGAATCTCTGGAGAAACACGAGCAGTGGAGGTCTATGTTAGTAAAGTAAGAATTTCATTAAATTTTTGTTACATTTCGTAATACCAGTCACCGAATGTTAAGCAGCTTATCCTAATTACGGAATTGATGCAACTGAATAACTTATAGGTATGGAAATGAGGCGCTTGAGTCACTAATACCTCAGCTTTCGACCGCACGTCAGCTGTTACAACATAAGGTATGTCATCCACTTGTTTCTTATACTGTATCCAAACTTGATATTTTTTAACGTGTTTTAGTTGTCTGTAATTTGATATCGGGTTTTCTGCTCTTAATTACAGTCTGCAGGAAATGGAGCCTTCCAAACTGGAAGGCACAAAGAAGCTGTTGAACACTACACTGCAGCTTTGTCATTCAATGTGGAGTCTCGTCCCTTCACTGCTGTATGTTTTGGCAATCGTGCTGCTGCATTTCAAGCACTGGGTCAGATCACTGATGCAGTTGCTGATTGCAGTTTGGCAATGGCTCTTGATGGAAATTATTTGAAGGTTTGCTTTCAGCATCAACCATCTTTTTTTTTGGTTATATATTTGAGATGCGGATGACTTTGCGGTATGAAATTAGGTGTCTCTGATTATATCAAGATCAGATTGTGTGAACTGGGAAGAAAAACTTCTGATTAATGTTCGTGCTCTATGGTGGTTCCAATTACTGCCGAGTATTCCTTGTCAAGTTATGAATTTTTTATTTCTGAGGATAGAAACTTCAAATATCAGTATCTTGCCAGGGCTGTCAAATAATTTTGATAAGTCCGGTTCAAACTATATTTTTAAGGCTCTAGATAAAAAGAAAATAATTTTTTAACACATGATTTCTTTTTAAGTTTTGTTATTACTCGTACTTATTTAAACATATTTTTGGACTCCTTTTCCGAGATCCTTTTAAATTTGCTGATCAACGGTCCTGGATCTAGCATCACACTACCTTCTCAAAGAATTGCTTTGTGGCTGTAAAACTTCTCTGAATGATGATTTTTTAGTTCGATTCTACTCAAAAAAATAGTTCTACTAAAAAAAATTCAAAAATAATCAATAATAATTTTTTTAAAAATAATCAAATGTGAACTAAATACCTCACTGTAATAGTCCAACATCCGTCATGTTTTGTTTCTAGCTTAGCAGGTTCTTGCAATTGGTTAAAGACCCGGTGTTCTTATTTCATTCAACATTTCTACTTAGAATGAATATAGGTCTAACGCCGACCAAATTTTCAGGCAATATCAAGAAGAGCCACCTTATTTGAGATGATTAGAGATTATGATCAAGCTGCAAAAGATCTTCAGAAGTTTGTATCCCTCCTAAGTAAGCAGGCTGAGGCGAAGCCAAATCCAGCCTTACAAGCTGATTTAAGACAAGCTCGTCAGAGACTATATCAAATGGAAGAATACGCCAAGCGAGGGATTCCTCTTAACTTTTATCTCATCTTGTAAGTACATTCTATTGCGCACAGCTGTTTTGTTTTTTCCAAATTCTGACGATATTTTTTGTCCCTTGAAATATTGTTCAAATGTTTATGTTGCTTCGGCATTAGTGTTGGCTAAATACTTGTATAATTAGAAAACGACATTCCTTCTAAAATAATTTCCCATTTCAAATCTTGGTGGCAGAGGTGTGGAGCAATCAGTCACAGCTCCGGATCTAAAAAAAGCTTACCGTAAAGCTGCTCTGAGGCACCACCCTGACAAGGTCCATATCCTTTAAAAGCTGTTTCACTATTTTCTCTAGAAAACAAAATACGGTGTTTTTCTTGTGTATGTGTGAAATTGACGTAGAATTGTTCGTTTAGGCTGTTCAATCTTTGGCAAGAAGTGAATGTGGAGATGATGGGATCTGGAAGGAAATAGCCGAAGAGGTTTACAAGGATGCCGATAAGCTTTTCAAGATGATTGGCGAGGCTCACGCTGTTCTATCTGTTTCTACTAAGGTGACATCATTTTACTTTCGTTTGTTCCCTTCATGTTTTTATGCTGCACTTGAGTTTTTTTTGGCATTTGTTTAATGCTTAAGTTTAGCTCGAATGTTTAAACTTCTACTACAGTATGCTTTTGTAGTGAAAAGTGAATATAGGATCACAAATTACATTGAATGATGGATGACTTTCACTTCACAATAAAAAGAAGTGCAGCGCAGGCAGCTCAGCGAGTCATGTGTGATTCCTTCATAAACTAAAAGTATAGAATAGGGAGGTTTTAGGTCATATAGGCCCTGTTCTTTCCGGCCAAAGCCGGCTGGACTGAACTGAACCGTGAACTTAACTGAATTGATAAGCAGGAAAGAACAAAGCCATAGTGTTGGAAATGAAATCAGTCAGTCTTGATGTTTTTAGTACTGCTAAATTGTTTACAGCGGTCCCAGTATGATATAGAGGAAGAGATGAGGAATGGCGTGAAGAAAACCGGTAACAGCACTTCAAGAATGCCAAATGATCCTTCCAATTATGCAGAACAAAGAGACAGCGTCAGACAACAATGGCGAGAGGGACGACCACCTTCTACCAACCCTTTTTCTCGAGGGTTCGAGCCAACTAGACCAGGTAGATACTATTGACTAAAGATAAAGAACCAAGACCGCTGTCTGCTGGATTGTGTTGTTGCCAAATCTCTACTACAAGTACAAGATTATTTTATTTTAAGAAGAAATGGTGATTAAGTTAGGGGTGTAAAGTTTCCCAATTTCCGATTGTTTATTTATTTTTATATAGAGATTGTTTTACACAAAGAAGACCATGAACCTATCTAGGGTGGGGTTGCTTCTTTGGGGTGATAATGAGACGAGGCATGCATGGAGCCACACATCCTATGTTGATCTCGAACTCCAACTGAGCAGTCCTAGGTCCGTGTTCAGCTTAGCTCGTCATCACCCCTAGGCACTATGTATGTTTTCTTTTGTTCAAGTTTTGAGTGGTTGATTGTAGATTTGTAGCTAGTGTGAGTGAGGGGTTTTTCTTGCAAGCTATTGTAAATAATGGAGTAGGATACTTGTGCATATAATAGTAGAAACATACTTTGATTTCAATGAGATTATGATTTTGATACAGTTTTGGTTTTCATTTGATCTCACAATACAATACAATACAAGTGATACTAATCACAATTATAAGAAAATTAATCGTCTTATAAAACAATTTGTGTTAGTGTTAATCGGTAGATATATAGATGGTCCAGCCCAACTTGAATTGAGTGCATTTCATAATAACTCCATGTCCATGTTAATCGGATCCGGATCCGATAGCCAGATATAGAGGATGTTGACGTTAATGAAAGAAATTTCAACACGGAGAAATGTCTCCACCACTCTAATAACTACAAATGCTACTATAGTACACTAGTGGCTGCCTACTTAACTACCAAGACTTGGAACTAAATGACAACATTATTATTGTAGACTGCTGTATGCCTCATACTAGGGCAACCATTCATGCTTTTGAGTTTCGATACTTCCAAATGGAAAGACGGTCCATCACACGACACAAAATCTTCTATAAGATGGTTTCACAACAATAAGAATTACTCCGTATATTATACGAGTATGAGTATAACTATAACTTTTCATATGAGATCTACGGATAACATGGAGCATTCTATAGTAGTAATTGTAATTGTATTGTATGTATAACCTTGATTAGTGAGTTTATATTGTTCGACTTGCCTATATGTTGGAGTACAAACTCACAAACTTAGAAACATTATGATAGTAACGTAGCATTATTAAGAATAAATTAAACTTTCCGTTATTTATAGAAAAAAATTCTAATGTGAAATATAATTACATAAGTATCGAATTTCTAGTTGAAACAAAACAATATTGACTCAAATTTTAAAAGTGAAATAACATACATACATTATATTACAGAAAATCAATAATTCCGCATTACATTATGACTAAGTTTATGTAAATGGGCATCTTTTGCATGAAATCATGAACAATTAAATGAAGCTAGCTGATACGAGTACATGGAATGTTCAACATCTTAATCAAATTCGACCACTCTAGCTAGTCTCATCTATTATTACTAATGGGAATGCGTATTGCAACTTGCAAGTTGGAAACCTATGCATAAAATTATACTACTACTCCGTACAAGTACAAGGGACCATACTTTGTAGGTTAGTTCATAAATTACAACCCATTATTGCCACTAACATTTCATGTGGAAAATAAATAAATGAATGTACAAAGTCTTGGAGCAATTGACCCGTTAATTTGAAGTCTCTAGTTGACACTAGCATTAACGGATCAGACTCAAAATATTCAAAGTGAAGACTCGAGTTTGGTCATACCTTAAATTGTTCGATAATGATACATCTAAAATTGACTTGAAGTGACACCATCCTTGATCGGACTTGAAGTCTAACAAACCCGAAAACGACCTCATCTAATCCAAATCGACCTAACTAGGCCCCACTTGATTGGCCAATTTGCTTGACCTAGGATATTGCTCAATAGAGTCAACACTTTTGCTACTCAATTAACTCTCTATATAATGGATGGCTAAGTGAACTTCAAAATTATACTTAACACAAATTATTCTTATAAACACTTCTTTTTTCATGAATTCTGCCATGGCTTCTATCACGTTAATGTTCTTGGCATTGCTACTTTATACCCTAAGTCCCGCAGGTATAACCTTTTACACACGTGTGTCGAACGTTAATTTTTTTTATAGAGAAGTACATTCTGTTGCATAAGAAATCGTTTTCTGAAAATAAGTACAAATTCAATTTTCATGACCAGATCATAATGCATCTAATTAAGCTAATCCCACGTTATTAAGTACTTATATTAGTCAAATATTAGTCACATATACCTTTCGTATCAGAGTTCATATTTACTTAATTAGTGAAACTAAAGGCTAAAAAAATATGTTTCATGAATGCAGAAGCGCAAATCGGAGTATGTTATGGAACAAATGGCAACAACTTACCATCTGAGCAACAAGTAGTAAACCTCTACAGATCCAACAACATTGGATTTATGCGAATTTACGGTCCAGATCTATCAACACTACGAGCGCTACAAGGCACGCCCATAAAACTCCTCTTAACCATCTTAAATGACCAACTCCAAACCCTAGCCAATGACCAATCCCAAGCAATGCAATGGGTCCGAACCAACGTTGCCCCGTTCGCGTCCTCCATCCGCTACATTGCGGTTGGGAACGAAGTCCAACAACCCGACAAACCCTTCGTCCTACCCGCCATGCAAAATATCCAAAACGCCCTCAACGCAGCCGGTTTAGGTGGTCAGATTAAAGTCTCGACCGCAATATATTCAGCCTATATAGCCAACTCTTTCCCACCCTCTAGCGGTCAATTTGCTGACATGTCTTACATGAACCCCATAGTAAATTTCTTAAAAGGTCAAGGGTCACCTTTATTGGTCAACATTTACCCTTATTTTTCTTACATAGGGGATAAAAAAGACATTTCACTACAATACGCATTATTTACGGCCCCTGGGACCGTGGTAACGGACCCTAACACCAACTTACAATACCAAAACTTGTTTGACGCGTTAGTAGACGCGGTGTACGCGGCCTTAGCTAAAGCCGGTGGATCCACAATTCCGCTTGTCGTGTCTGAGAGCGGGTGGCCGTCGGACGGTGGAGATAGCGCGACAGCAGGCAATGCCGCGACTTATTATAAGAACTTGATTAATCATGTGAAAAATGGGACGCCTATGAAATCAGGCCGAATTGAGACTTACTTATTTGCTATGTTTGATGAGAATCTGAAGGCGGGTGCAGCTACCGAGCAACATTTTGGGCTTTTCTCGCCGAATCAGCAGTCCAAGTACGGCTCACTTAACCTCAGCTCATAGACCGCCAGCATATAGATGGATAATTAATCCAATATACTACTCCGTATCGATTATATATATACACGAATCAAAATTACTTTGTAGATTCTATAAAGTGTATGAAAAAGTTTGTGTACTTTATTATATATACACTCGATTATACGAGTACACAATACACGTTGTATTCACTTCAAAATAAGTAAGATATCTGGATCTTCATCTTTTCTTGTGTTATTCAATGAAAATGAAAATTTTATCGTGTTTATTTGAAATTGTTACTTTTAAATTATATCTTAAATAACCTGGCCTATTAATAAAAAAAGATTAACCCTTAAACACTACTCCCTCCGATTTTTTATATTAGTTCTCGTTGTAATATACCGTAATATTACTAACATTTCGAGAAGCATACTTCTCTCTTGAATATCTCTTAAAATTATCGATTAAACAATATCAAATGTATATTCATATGAAAGCAATTTTAATGACGAATCTAATGATATAACTTTTATATTTTTTTTCATAATACTTTTTTATATAATTGAAAGTGAAAGGTTTATCTCGTTAAACGAAAACTACTTAACAAAAAATCGGAGGGAGTATAAAACCTTAATTATGTCGTGAGCGGCTGAACTTTTTGGCTAATGTATATGTGTGTGTATATATATAGAGAGAGGGGATCTGATACATTTAAGCATTTTGGTACATTTTACATTTTAATCTAAGCCATCCGATTTCATGGGATCAAGGGTTAAGATATCCTAAAAAAATCAT
Organism: Agrostemma githago; assembly: GCA_958450325.1. NCBI lineage: Eukaryota > Viridiplantae > Streptophyta > Magnoliopsida > Caryophyllales > Caryophyllaceae > Agrostemma > Agrostemma githago. The sequence continues at coordinate 6,493,626 of OY288249.1, read as the reverse complement.
CCTCATATTCTATAATAGTTCACATCATGATTCTTTTTTACAAAATATTTGTAACTTCTATAACAGTTACGCTTATCTCTCTAAAACATAATCAAATAAAAAAAATCTACGTATAACTTGTTAACTACAATCTAAGTGGTGTTCAGTTTGCTTAATATTTGAAATGTAATAATATGAAAATGTAATATTATATTATCAATTTCAGAATAATGTTATCTGATGTTACGTAGTTATTCTAATGTAGAAACTCAGTTATTATCATAACTAACTTGTGTTATTGTATTGGGATGAAATTCAATTATAATTAACTTTATAATAATGTCTTCTGATTTTAAGTAGTTATTCCAACGTAGAAACTCAGTTATTGTAATGAATAACTCGTGTTATTATATTGGGCTGAAACTCAAATATAATCCATTTTAGAATAATGTTATATATGATTTTACGTAGTTTGTCCAATGTGAAACTCAATTATCGTGATGAATGATTTGTGTTACCGTATTGAGATGAAACATGTTGCATATCATTGAGATCACACCTCGTAAAGAAATGCTCACTGAAAGACAAAAAAACAAAAAAGAGGGGGTTAGTTAGAGTACAAAAAAAAATGAAATACAATAATCACATATATGCGACAGAATAACTGTAAAAACACTTTGAAATAACCAGTTATGCAACACAGTAACTAATATAATAAAATAACTGCAAGAATAATATAGAATAATTGCAACAATAATATAGAATAACTGGAATAACATAATAAAACAATTGGGTCTTTTATAGTAATAATAATGTACGAAATTCCAAAAACAGAAATTCATGCTATGCAATAATATGTAGTTATTTTAATTTTCATATTCAAGTATTTCATTGTTCATATTTAAGTATTGCAATATTCATAATTTCAATTTTTAATCTTGTAATCAAAAATTCAGAAATTACTTCAATAATGTATCAAACCATGTAGAATAGTGAAAACTGATAGCGAAATTAGAGAGTTGAATAGTGAAATTAGCTTCAAGTTTAATCTTGTGGGAAAACTGATTTGGATGGTTATTGAAGAACGAAATTGAGAGTTTATGAAATATTGAATCTTTACAAGGAAAAAAAATGATGAAATAAACGTAAAGAAGAAAAAGTAGAAAAAAATAGGGTATCTCATCTCTTTGATTGATGAAATAAATGCAAACAAAGAAAAGTAGGGGAAAAGTAGAGTTTTATCTGAATTTGAGGATTGTAAAAGCTCCTAATTGTTCTCACTTTTCAAGAGGCATACTCCTCTATTAAATATCTCTTAAAATTATCGATTAAACGATATCAAATGTATACTTATATGAAAACAATTTTAATGACGAATCTAATGATATAACTTTTATAATTTTTTCTATAATACTTTTTTATATAATTGAAAGTGAAAGGTTTATCTCGTTAAAAGAAAACTACTTATATAAAAAATCGGAGGGAGTATAAAACCTTAATTATGTTGTGAGCGGCTGAACGTTTTGGCTAATGTGTGTGTGTATATATATATAGAGGAAGGATCATATGAGTCCACTTATTGTAATTGAGTCCGTGAGTCCTCATCTCCACCCTTAAATTAGAGATAGATGAATGGTTAGGATTTATTTTGTCAATTAAGGAAATAACTGACAAAATCTTTGTAAATATTTCATTTTTTCTCTCTCCTCTCAAATTATCTACTCAAATCTTCTCTCCAATTAATTTTTTTCACTGATCTTCTTTCTCTCACACAACACATTTCTTCAAAATTATTATTTTTTAATTCACAAAACCTCCCGCATAACTTACTCTTCGTTTTGACGCGGTTTATTTTAACTCATAGATTGTGTTACTTTGACTCATACAATGTGTTACTGTAATTCATGAACTGTGTTACTCTAACTCGTAAAATATACTCCGTTCCATAATAGTCTCTTGCATACACAGGAGTCGTTTCAATTAATCAAAAGAATAATGTTTGTTTTTATTAAGGATATTCCAAAACAAAAATTGGTACAGGAGTTCCAACTGAATTAACTTCATTACAAGTCCAATGTTTCACATCTGTTACTCATAATTTGTGTTACTGTAACTCACTAAGTATGTTACTCTAACGAATAATGTATGTTACTCTAACAATATACTGTCCTACTTAGAATTCTGCTTCTTCTTCATCCTCCTCGTCCTCTTCTTCTTCTTCTTCATCATCATCGTCAGAAGCTTTGATTTAATCTAACCACCGCGCCATCTTTTTGTTGTGGACCTCCTCACATCGAATTCATAAGCCAATGCGTAGATTTTATAGAAGTTTACTGACTCATCCACGTCCTTGAAGATCTGCCCTATGTATATATGGAGGAAACTCTCACCGACATCCTTACATCATTCATGTGCTTTTGCGTCTACTGAAACACAATAACAGTGCCAATAAACGTGGCGAAAAAGGAAACAATCAGAACTTGAAATATGGATTAAAGTAACAGATGACAAGAATTAAAGTAACAGATGAAGTGCATTGAAGTAACACTGGATTCAATTAACAGAGGATGCTTATAACCAGGTATAAAGTAACAGAGGTCAGACATTAAAGTAACAGATAATGTCAATTAAAGTAACAAATAATGTTCATTAAAATAACACCAGGTATAGGTTAGTGCAAAAAATTCATATAATGATCAGAAATGAGAGTATGACGCAGTATCTATCTTTGAATAATGAGGGCGATACTCTTTGATATTGTTTCCTATTTTGAAGTCAATCACGTCCCATAATTATAGGAAGCAATATTTTTTTTTTATTTTTTTAATATTTTTTTATATGGCGGTATTCTAAATTTTTTTTGTCACTCCAATGCATTACAGTAACAGATGAAAAGAACTAAAGTAACAGATGAAGTGCGTTAAAGTAACGCTAGATTCAATTAACATTATGTGCATTAAAATAACAGGGGTTAGCTATCAAAATAACAGATTGTGTATATTAAAGTAACACAGTATGTGCATTACAATAACTCCATTTATTTGTTCGTGCGTAAAGTTCATATAATGATTAGACCTTCAATAATATGCAGTTTCCATACTGTAAACTTAAGATCTAATAATATGAAACATCCTAATGACGCGTTTTCAGTATAAATTAGAAACCAAATACTCACCGTTTGTGTATTCGACGATTTGCATATCCGCCATCGAATGAGAAATTTCAGTGTCGCGAGGAAGAAAATAAATGATTGAACGTGTTATTGAGTGAGTTGATTGAACGTAAGTTGCAACCGCGCGAAGAAGAAGACGAATGATTGAACGTGATGAAATGAAATGAATAAAAATAACAAAAAATCTGTAAGCAATATCGAAAACTCACCATTGTTGTACTCTACGATTTGCTTATCAACAGTTGATGAAGATGTTGCGATCATTGAATCCATAGAACGGGATGTCGAGCACAGATTGATGGGAAGCGTTTTTTTTAGATTTGATGATGATGAACGTGGTAATGTGAATGAATAAATGAATAAAGTGATTTACTGTTTCCTAAAATTATGGGAGTTATTTTAGGAAACAGCATCTCCTTTTTTTTAATGCAAATCTTAGGATGAATCTTGTCCATCCATCTATCTCCCATCCAATGGATGAGATGAGAACTTAGGGACTCAATATATGAGAGGGACTCGTAAGAACCTCACTCTCTCTCTATATATAGAGGAAGGATCAAGTGAGCCCTCCTATATACATTGAGTCCATGAGTCCAATCTTGGACCACTGATCAAGTGGAAGATGGATAATTATGATTGTTTGAGGTGAAAAAAAGGAATATATATATATATATATATATATATATATATATATATATTGATGGGAGTCGGTTGCCTGCCTTTGGCCGCCTGCCAATCAGGCCCCAGGGCGACCAGTCCCAGAAGGAGGAAAGGCCTGCCCAACAGCCTTTCCATCAAAGCCATTGAAGTCTCCAAGTGTGGCCCTAATCCCTTGAGCCATCCGCCAAACAGAGCAAACCAGGCCTCCCGCCTGCTTCCAGGGCGTTCCCGCCTGAACAGAACCGAAGGAGAACCGAGGACCCATCCGTCATTTTGCCTAAGGTAAGGGGAAATGGGTGGACAAGGTGAGTCCACGTGTCGCGCCAACATCCACCCATTTCCCTCATCTTCTTTCTCTTTTCCTCTCTCTTGTGGGAAGGTATAAATACTTACCCATTTCCCACATAATGGGGGTTGGATTTTCTCTCTCTAGACTCTTACTCCTAAAAACGCCACCTAGTTCCTCACGAGCTAGGTCCGTCAAGGCATTTCACGGACTGACTTAGGCATCGGAGAGGGTTTCCTCGGACAACCTCCGAGGCCCTGTGCGTTCATTGTGCAGGGAGCAGGCCATTTCCGCCGGGAAGGTCCGATCGTGGGAGTGAGAGAAAGGGGAGACCAAGGGAAATCAAACGGTCAATTGTTCACCATTAACCCGATTATACAGCCCGGATCCTAGGCCGGGTGAATTGTTTCCGTGACCGGAACAATTTGGCGCCGTCTGTGGGGAACTTACGGTTGTGCTCACGAGTTACCCACTAAAATCAACCACTCATAATCACAAAACTAAAACAATCATGCCAGAAATTGTTGATGCCAGTGCAGAAGCGGGTCCGACGGTCCCACCGGTGACCCCCCTGTATGGTATGCCGCAGTCGGAGAGGGTTCCTCCTGCCACGATCCTAGGGGTGGGGGGAACCAATTTCCTTGGTGGATCTAACACCGCTGTGACACCTGAGTTGGGGACACACCCAGGACATGCTCTCAATCTGACCCCAGCTCAGATGGCACAGGCGGCCGCGTTCTTCTCTGCGATGCTGAATCAGGAGTTCACGCCTGAGGACTTGGTAGGCAGGGTCGCGTCGGCTCCCAGGCAACCATCCCCAGTCAGCAGGGACGAGGCCGGGGGCACGAGGCGGACCGCCGCCAGAAATGCTCAGAGAAAAGCAAGAAGAACAGATCAAGTGTATGCGCATGTGCAAAGGCGCATTACTACTGGCAATCCGGAGCCACCTGTTCAGCAGGCGTTCTCCATTCATACAACAGAATCAGCGTCTGGAGGACAGGGAGGCTTATCCCAAGGATTACAGGAGCGCATGAGGCCCAGGGAGCCCATGTCAAAACGCTTGGGAGAAAGACCAGGCGGAGTTTTCTCCAGGCTAACGCCTGCAGCCAAGGAACAGTCGGCCCCAGGCTTATCCCAAAGCCTGCAATCAAGACTCAACCGGGGACAACCGCTCGAGTCCAGGTACCATCAGGGTGAGAACCTCTGCCACTCTCAGAGGAAGAGGCCCAGACAGACCTCCCCGGGAACAGAGGATGAAGCAGCCAGTAGGCCGCCACCAGGGTACCGCTCCCCCAGTGCGAGGAAACCAACCCATAAACAATGGGAATCTCACGGTAACCAGTCTGGGGAAAGCAGGTCACGTCTGGTAGGCAGGCCCACAAAAACCCCGTTGCACCCTGAGGTACAAGAGTACCCGATTCCAAAAATCAAAATGCCCACCATCAAATTTGACGGGACGACAGATCCTGAAGACCACCTGACAGCCTTTGAGAGTCACATGGGCATGTATGACGTAGATGATGCCATCTGGTGCAAAGTCTTCCCAACCACCCTGGTGGGGCTCGCACAGGGATGGTTCAGAGACCTCCGCCAGGGGTCAGTCAGATTCTTCATAGAGTTAGCTGAAATTTTCCTCGAACAGTATGCCGGAAATAAGAGAAGACGCCTTACCCGTTTCGATCTCATGACCCTGAAACAGAAAAAGGGTGAGAGTGTGAGGGAATACATGAGAAGGTTTGATCTGTCCTACCAGCAGGTTAGGGAGATCGATGATTCCACTGCCGCCTACGCCCTGACAATCTCCCTATTTCCAGGGGAAATGAAAAACCAGATGATCAGGGCCCAGCCAGAAACCTTGGCCATGGCCAAGAAGATTGCGGAAGGGTTCATTCTGCAGGAGGAGTTCCATGGCCTGACGGATACCCCTGCAGGCCAAACAAGGCCTCAAGGGGGACCGCAGGGTGGAAGGGGCAGAAGTGAGCCAGGCAAGCAAAAGGAAGAGGGAGACACTCCCAAGAAGGAGCGCGCAGTCTACCAGCCCAGATTCGACAGTTACACTGCTCTGAACAAATCCAGGGCGGAGATCTTCAAACTGGAAAAAGAAACTGCTAAATGGAACCGCCCGAACAAACCTCGCAGCCCAAAGGGAGACCCCAAGAAATTCTGCACTTTCCACGACTGTATAGGCCATACCACCGAAGAATGCCGTCACCTGAAGGACGAAATCGAGAAGTTAATCAGGAACGGATGGTTAGCCAACTACGCAGCTAAAAATAAGTCTCAGAAGGAAGTGCCTGAAAAACCCGAAGGGTCAGTGCAGAATCGCATGGTGATCCATGTAATTTCAGGGGGCACTGAGGGCCAGCTCAGTCGAAGAGGCCAAAAAAGACAAATGCGTGAGCTAAGGAACCAGATCTGCTATGCTGAGAAAGCAGGGAGTCCAAGGGGAGTGACATTAAGCATCACCTCTGATGATGCAGGGCGCGTAGTGTACCCACACAGTGACCCATTGGTGCTGTCCCTAGAAATCAGCAACCACATTGTGCGGAGGTGTATGGTGGACACAGGCGCGTACACGAATTTGTTGTATAAGGACGCCTTCGAGAAGATGGGCCTGGAAAAGAGGCACCTGCGACCTGCTCCCGGATCGCTGTACGGATTCAGTGGAGCAGGCGTGCTGCCCATGGGAGTCATAGACCTGCCCGTAACCTTTGGGGAAGGCTCTACTGCCAGGAATGTCAGGGCAACCTTTGTTGTTGTAGATGCAAGATCTGCCTACAACGCCCTAATTGGCAGAGCCACCCTGGACGAAATCGAGGCAGCCATCTCCATCAGGGCTCTCACCATAGCGTATGTCACCGATTTCGGGCTAGAAGGAAAGGTGCGTGGGGACCAGGAGTCAGCCAGGCAATGCTACTCCGTGGCTCTACAAGAGCACGAAAAAGAAAGGAAAGGAAAAAGGAAGGCTGATAGTTCCCCCAGCAGGGAAGGCGAAATCCCAGCCGAACACCCGGCGTCCGAAAAACTGGAGCCAGGGGGCGAAAGCATGTTGGTAGATTTGGAACCAGGCAGGCAGGTCCCGATAGGAGCTGACCTGGAAAAATCCTACCAGGCTGAACTGGTCAAGCTGCTAAAAGAAAACAAAGACGTATTTGCCTATTCTGCAGACGAGATGCCCGGCGTTGATCCATCATACATCGTTCACAAGCTGAATGTAAGCATGGATGCTCGCCCTGTAAAACAGAAGAAACGAAACATGTCTGCGGAAAAAGACGCAGCAATCAAGGAAGAAATTGACAAACTCTTGAAAGCAGATTTTTTTGAGGTCTGTGACTACCCGGAATGGTTGGCGAATGTAGTCATGGTTAAAAAGTCGTCAGGCGCATGGAGAATGTGCGTAGATTTTACAAACCTCAACAAGGCCTGCCCGAAAGACTGCTATCCGCTCCCCAGAATCGACCAACTGGTAGACTCTACCAGTGGTTACTCCATGCTGAGCTTCCTAGACGCCTTTTCAGGGTATCATCAAGTGTACTTGTGGCAGCCGGACAGGGTGAAGTGTGCGTTCATCACCAGTTCAGGCACCTACATGTACAAGATGATGCCATTCGGGCTCAAAAATGCAGGGGCTACATACCAGCGGTTGGTTGATAAAGTGTTTGAAAAACAAAAAGGCAGAAACATCGAGGCTTACGTTGATGACGCCATCGTAAAAAGCAGAGAAGACAGGGAGCACCTGATAGACCTGCAGGAGACCTTCTGTTCCCTGCGCGCCTACAAAATGAAACTCAATCCAAAGAAGTGTACATTTGGAGTCCGCTCCGGCAAATTCCTGGGGTTCTTGGTCAGCTCTCGGGGTATAGACGCCAACCCTGAAAAAATTCAGGCAGTTCTAGACCTTCCTGAGCCCAAGACCATTAGAGACATCCAGCGCCTGACGGGCCGCATGGCCGCCTTGGCACGGTTCGTCGCCCGATCAGCAGACAAGGCCACTCCTTTCTTCAAGATACTGAAAGGAAACAAACAGTTCAAGTGGGAAAACGAGCAGAAAGAGGCCTTTGAGCAACTAAAGGACCATCTTAAGAAGCTCCCCACCCTGGCTAGGCCAGTAGCAGGAGAAAAGCTTTTCCTCTACATTGCAGTGACCAATATAACTGTCAGCGCGGTCATCCTACGAGAAGAGGCAGGCGCCCAGCAGCCTATATACTTTGTAAGTCATGCGCTGGGGGCAGCCGAGAAGAATTACCCGATGGTCGAAAAAGCCGCCTATGCAGTCATAATTGCTGCTAGGAAACTCAGGCCTTACTTTGACGCACATCCAGTCGTGGTTCTCACTGACCAGCCACTAGAGAAGGTGTTAGAGAAGTTTGAAAAATCAGGGAGATTACTAAAATGGGCGATTGAGCTGAGTGGGCTAGGCATATCTTACCAGCCAAGAACAGCCATCAAGGCCCAAGCCTTAGCAGATTTTCTGGCCGAGTGTTCCCATTCAGGGGAGGAAGAAACCCCTGCCGAGGAATGGATCGTGCATACTGACGGATCCTCAACAGCCAATGGCGCAGGCGCAGGCGTCGTACTAACCAGCCCAGGAGGGGCTGACTTTGAGCACGCCCTCAGATTCGTTTTCCCAGCATCAAACAACGAAGCAGAGTACGAAGCAGTACTCGCAGGCATCAGGCTAGCTAAAGCCGCAGGAGCAGAACGAATTGTCTTGGCAACAGACTCCCAGCTCATCGCCTACCAAATCAATGGAGAATACGAAGCAAGGGACCAAGCAATGGCCACATACCTGGAGATGGTGAAGGGAGAGTTATCCGGCCTAAAATCTTATGAGGTCAAACAGATCCCCCGATCCCAGAACAACAGAGCAGACGCCCTGTCAAAACTGGCAAGCTCCAGTCTGCAGGACATCCGGAGATCAGTGTGGGTCGACGTTTTGCACGAGAAGTCCACTAACCCCGATCAGGCGGTTAATACTGTGGAAGAAGAGCCAGAAAGCTGGATGACTCCCTTCATCCAGTACAAGAAGCATGGTATCTTACCATCGGACTCGCTACAAAAAAGGAAGATACAGGCTAAGGCAGCCTGGTTCATACTCATTGAGGAAGAACTTTACAAAAAGTCCTTTACTCATCCCCTGCTCAAATGCCTACGGGCGGATCAGGCCGCTGAGGTATTGGAGGATATCCACTCAGGGATTTGTGGACATCACATTGGTGGGAAATCACTGGCCCACAAAGCCCTCAGGGCAGGCTACTACTGGCCTACCATGCTGGCAGATGCCAAGAGCCTGACCCAGAAATGCAGGAAATGCCAACTCTTTGCCCCATCAATCCATGCCCCGGCCCAGGAGCTCAGGCCAATCCTATCTCCCATCCCCTTCGCTCAATGGGGGATGGACATTCTGGGACCCTTCACGGTGGCCACAGGGGGCAGAAAATTCTTAATTGTCGCCATAGACTACTTCACCAAATGGGTGGAGGCCGAAGCAGTGCCCAACATCACTGAGCCGGCGGTCAGGAAAGTGGTCTGGCGAAATATCATCACCAGATTCGGTCTGCCAAAGATGTTGGTATTTGACCATGGCATGCAATTTGATAATGATCCGCTGAGAATCTGGCTGGAAAGCCACAACATCTCAGTCGCCTACTCAGCTGTCTGTCACCCTCAAACCAACGGACAGGCGGAAGCAGCCAACAAACAAATCCTGAACGCCCTGAAGAAAATGGTGGATGACTGCAAGGGTAGGTGGGCTGACGAACTCCCCAGTATACTCTGGTCAATCCGAACTACCAGAAAAGAGTCTACAGGCCAGACCCCATTTGGTCTGGTATATGGAGCAGAGGCACTATTGCCAATTGAGGCAAGGATCCCCTCTCTGCGCTCCCTGCAGTACGACCGGGCTGAAAACGAAGCTGCAATGGTCGAAGCCTTGGATCTGGTAAATGAGTTAAGGGAAGAAGCCAGTACCAACATCGCTGCCTACCAGCAGCGAATGAGGAAAGCTTTCAACAGCAAAGTACGACAGAGGAATTTTCAGATGGGCGAGCTGGTTCTGAGGAAGACACAGGCGATTGGGAAGTCAAGAGAACATGGAAAGCTGAGTACCAACTGGGAGGGCCCATACCAAGTAACTCGGGTTCTAGGACCAGGCACATACAAAATCGCCAATCTTGAGGGACAAGAGCTACATGCTCACTGGAATGTAGACACACTAAAAAAATATTACGTCTGAGCAAGGATACATGCAGTTTTTACTTTTACTAAAAAAAGGCGGAGGACGGTCAAAAATGTCGACGGCTCCGACCACCCCAATGTCAAAAAGAAAATTTTTAAGAGAAATGAGAAGACACAGATTTATACTCGTTGCCTGTTCACACTCGCGTCTTTCACACACAAACGAGCAGGGGGCAATAGGGGGAGGCCCCCCTGTTGCCAAAATTGGGAAAAGTGAACCCCCCAACGCAAATCAAAAGCCGCCCTGCTTACCTCTGGGCAGGCAGGGGGCAGGCCCCCTGGACTTTGGACAAAAGCCAGGGACAGGCCGTACTAACAAGGACTGGGGGCAGGCCCCCCAACCTTGTATAAAAAACGCGAAAGTTACCCTGCTTACCTCTGGGCAGGCAGGGGGCAGGCCCCCTGGACTTTGAACGAAAAGCCAGGGACAGGCCAGGCTAACAAGGACTAGGGGCAAGCCCCCCAACCTTGTATAAAAAACGCAAAAGCCACCCTGCTTACCTCTGGGCAGGCAGGGGGCAGGCCCCCTGGACTTTGAACGAAAAGCCAGGGACAGGCCAGGCTAACAAGGACTGGGGGCAGGCCCCCCAACCTTGTATAAAAAACGCGAAAGCTACCCTGCTTACCTCTGGGCAGGCAGGGGGCAGACCCCCTGGACTTCAGACAAAAGCCAGGGACAGGCCGTACTAACAAGGACTGGGGGCAGGCCCCCCAACCTTGTATAAAAACACAAAAAGCCACCATGCTTGCCTCTGGGCAGGCGGGGGGCATGCTCCCTGGACTTTAAACAAATGCCAGGGGCAGGCCAGACTAACAAGGACTGGGGGCAGGCCCCCCAACCTTGTATAAAAGTGAAACAAACAGGAACCCTCCTACCTACAGGCAGGCAGACTGCGAATCAAGTTCATGAGGAATCAAAATATACGAAAGCAAACAGAAAGTTCATATATAAAAGAAAAAGTAGTGTCAAAGGAATACAGGACAAGAGTTTTCAAAACAAATGGTTACAATCAAGAGTACGGCAGCCGGCCACCAAAGGGCTCGGCGCGCAAAGAAGTAAGGAAATTAAAACGTTGGCACAGGCGCAGCAGGGGACGAGCAAGAGCCCTCTGAGGAAGACTGCCCTCCATGTTAAGCAGGGGGAGCATCTGGGCCGGAAGCAGCAGCTCCCTCAGACAGCCTGCGCATTTGAGCTTCATCCTTAGCAGTGTAAAGGGCTCGGAAAGCGTCTTCGTCAAAACCAGGGAACATCTCCCTGACAGCTTCCATGACAACCCCCAGGCAGGAATTAGCACCATTAACGAAGCCCGCCGACACAGCCGTTTCCACCTCCTGAAGAATCTCATCCCTCTCTTTCTCCCAATCCCCGGTCTTCGCCGCCAGATCGCCGAGTGCCGCCTGCAGATCAGAGTTTGCCTTGGAAAGGCGCTCCCCGAGGTCAATAACGCTCTTCTTAGCATGGTCCAGTTCAGCCAAAGCCTTTCTGGCCTGCTCCAATTCAGCAAAGGCCTGCTGTGCTCTCTTGGACTCCTCCCCCAGGCGAGACACTTCCCTGGTAGCCTTCTCGCTCTCAGACTTCCAGTGGATCGCCTGACCCCTGGCCTCTTCTAGCTCAGTCTCCTTTTTCGCCAGCTGATCCTTCAGGCTGGCAATGAGAGCAACGTCCCTCTCGACTGCAGAAAGGCGGTCAGAGTTGGCCAGTTCCTCATCACTCAGGCGACTGAGGGCAGCCAGCTCCGCGGAAGCCTGCATAATTCGGGAGGTGCGCTTAATGTACTGGGTCACTTGACTGGTAGCAGACTTGACAGTCTTGAGAAGATGGTCTGTTAGGACTGCCCCTGAGTCGGAGAGTAGGGCGGAAACGTCTTGGCTGTCGCCTGCATTATAGTGGAACTCAACGTTCTCCTCAGAGAAAAGGGTGGCGGGAATCTCCGGAGCAAAACGCTTGGGTTCAGGCGTGGAAGTCTCCAAGTCCACCACCTGGTCAGCACCAGGAGCCTCCCGACTCCTCTTTCTAATCAGTGCCCGGGGGGTACTCTCCCCAGTCTCCTCGGAACCTGCGGCCCGCGACCCCGGGGGAATCTGAACCCCTGCTGAAAGGCCCTCTTGCCTGCCAACAGGCGAAGGGGTAGCCTCGAAAGCAATCGCCTTCGCGGCTGGAGAGGGGGTGGCCTCGGAAACCGCCGTCTTGGCAGGCGTGACTCGAGGAGGAGGGGGAAGCCTTGGTCTACTGAATGACAGGCCCTTCAAATGCTTCATCAGATTCTTCTCGCCTCTCTTAAAACCAGGGGGAAGAGAAGGGCGACTTTGGATAAGAGTGAGATTCTCGTCCAAGCCCAGGCGTCTCACCTCCCCTTTTTTCCAAATAAAAGTGGCAAGACCTGCAGGACAAACAAACAGGCTGTCAGGGCATTTTCGAAAGAAAAAAGAGTAAGAAGGAATCACCAGCACTCCTGAACTACCTTTATCTAGACCCGGATTCATGCCCAACCGGGTCAAATAATTGTCAGTCGCTATAAGCTCCGCATGAGGGAGCCATAAGGTGGGGCCATACACCCCATACTTGTTAGTGTGGCCAGCAAAGTAGGCCGTCAACTCCTTCTCCTTCTCACTTAGCTTAACCTCCAAGGCCTTTCCACCCACGCCAGGGTGGTACTCCTCAGGGGTCTCCAGCCTGGTGTGGACATGATTCCTGAAATGACGAGGAACCCTCCACCCATGGATGCTGTGTATGTAAAGGAAGTTGTTCTTCCAGTCCCTCAAGCTGTCCATACCAGGCCACACCAAACAATGTCCCTTCTGCCTCAAGAGGGACCAATAACCAGAGGAGCCCGTACTCCCAGAAGAAACCATCTGTAAACCCACCATAAACCGCAGGGCGTCGATGGAAGGCTCCATGCGGTGGAAAAGACAGGTCCAGACATATGAGATCAGCGCCCTGACAGCTGTGGCTGTCAGCTGGGCGACGGCGACGTTCATGCGCCTGAAGATCTCCTCTAAAGCAGGATGGAGGGGAAAGCGAAGGCCAAACTCTAAACATTTATGGTAAACCGCTATGCACCCATCCGGGGGGTTGCATACGGTATCCTTTTCGCCAGGGACAACAACTGTATACCCCTCCCCGAAGTTATAAAGCCGCTCAATCACAACGGCGGCGTTCTTGGCAAGGATCGTCTCCCGATTTTTCGGGTCAGGGAAAGTACTCAGAGGGATGCGGTATTTAGCCTTGTCTAAGTAGTAAACCCTACCCCTTTTCCGACGAACGAGGGGGCCGGAAGTTCGGGAAGGGTTAACTTCCAACGCCTCGTCGTCCGAGTCAATAGCATCAAATAAAGGGGGGTCAGGAGAATTACCGCCCCCACTGCCCGCCGAGTGCTCTTCCTCAAGACCAACCTCCCTAGAGGAGGAGGCAAAATCCATCCCTTCTCCCCTCTTTGATGGGTCGATAAGGGGCAAAATCCGTTCACGGGTTCTAGACATGTTACTCTAAAAAAGATGCGGAAAAAAGGAAATCGAAGAGAGAAAAAGAATGGAGAATGAAAATCTGACCTAAGATCGCCTGACAGCACGTCACAAGCCCGAAGAAAGAGTCTCTCAGGGAAATGGGGGTGCAAGGTAGGATCCGTCAATACTCAAGGGTTTTTGACAAGACAAAGAGAATGAGGGAATGTCGAAGGAAAAGAAAGATTGGAAAAAGTGAAAGAATGGATGACTGATCGCTTTTATAGAAAGAAAGACATGCCAAGAGTCGCCCAACCCTCAGGAATTCACCCAAGGGCTGCGGTCCACGTGTCGCCCCTAGGAAGGTTTGCTCTAGGCAGCTTCCCAAGAAAAACCTCGGGAGGACCAAAGGGTGTCAGAAGATTGGTCACCCTATGACGTCCCCCCTGAAAAAAAATAAAAATAAAAATCGCAATACACAAACGCATCGCCTGATCTTCATTTCATTAAGCCTTACAAAGGAAGGTTACATCTTAAGACAGATACGAAAAGAAAAATACATAAGGCCCAAAAGTTCCGGCCTGACAGAAATCAAACGCCCCGCCACGCAGGCCTAGTCATCGCCCAAATCTGGGGAACAATCCCCAGGGCTGCCTGGACTCCCGAGAGCCGAACCCCAGTCCCAGTCTGGGGAGCCCTGGAAAGGGTCATCAGAAGCTCCTTCTTCATCCCTGTCGCTCAGGCAACCAAGACCCTCGCTGTCATCAGAGTCATGGCTGCTATCTTCCCAGTCCCTTCCAAAGGGAACGGCCCGGGACTCGTCGCAGGTGCGACAGCCTGTCTTCTTCACAGGCGAAGAGGGACCTGACGCCAAGGAGGAATCAGTGTCAGAGTTGGGGCCAAATTGTTCAGGGTGCAGCCATGGAAAGCACTCATGGCATCCCCTGTCATAACAGCCCCCTCCCTGGGAGCAACGCCTAAACCTAGGCGCAGCAGGAGGCGAGGACCTCCTAGGGCGTTTGCCCATCCTAACAGAGGCCTTCTGACTCCTCCGGCGAAAATGAAGTCGTGAACGGCGACTCCGGCGAACAGCTAGGTACGCAGCACGAGCATATCGAAGCCTCCAAAAACCTCTGAAGATGAAAGTAACATGCCTAACTCCACGACGAGTTACACTTTTTTTGATCCAAGCCATGATTAAAGACAAAGAATGAAGATTGGAAATGGGTCATAAAAATAGTGAAGGAGGATGCAATTTATACAGAAAACAGAAGCAGGGCATTAATGGTGCCCCAACCACTCCCGCAGGGAAGAGAGCCAATCAACGAACTGGCACACTGCCCAAAAATTCTCTAGGCAAAGGAGGGTAATCATAACAAAAGACGTTTGAACTCCCTGCGTGCCCAGAGAAATTAAAGCATGTTCCCTCGGGAACATGCGACACATTTAATGCAAATATCCAAGGAGACAACCTCCCGCCGTCCCAAAGCAAGACGTCGCCTGCCGAGCAGGAACCCCGCTCCTCCTCAGCCGGCGAGGGCCAATTGATGGGAGTCGGTTGCCTGCCTTCGGCCGCCTGCCAATCAGGCCCCAGGGCGACCAGTCCCAGAAGGAGGAAAGGCCTGCCCAACAGCCTTTCCATCAAAGCCATTGAAGTCTCCAAGTGTGGCCCTAATCCCTTGAGCCATCCGCCAAACAGAGCAAACCAGGCCTCCCGCCTGCTTCCAGGGCGTTCCCGCCTGAACAGAACCGAAGGAGAACCGAGGACCCATCCGTCATTTTGCCTAAGGTAAGGGGAAATGGGTGGACAAGGTGAGTCCACGTGTCGCGCCAACATCCACCCATTTCCCTCCTCTTCTTTCTCTTTTCCTCTCTCTTGTGGGAAGGTATAAATACTTACCCATTTCCCACATAATGGGGGTTGGATTTTCTCTCTCTAGACTCTTACTCCTAAAAACGCCACCTAATTCCTCACGAGCTAGGTCCGTTAAGGCATTTCACGGAGTGACTTAGGCATCGGAGAGGGTTTCCTTGGACAACCTCCGAGGCCCTGTGCGTTCATTGTGCAGGGAGCAGGCCATTTCCGCCGGGAAGGTCCGATCGTGGGAGTGAGAGAAAGGGGAGACCAAGGGAAATCAAACGGTCAATTGTTCACCATTAACCCGATTATACAGCCCGGATCCTAGGCCGGGTGAATTGTTTCCTTGACCGGAATATATATATATATATATATATATATATATATATATATATATATATATATATATATATATATATATATATATATATATATATATATATATTTTCGAAACTTTTTTCGAGCGATCTCATTCGTCCGTTTCATCAAAAAACTCAAATTAGTAAAGTATCATAAATAATTTTTAAAAAATCAACTAGAGAATCTTTTAATCATTATAATACATATTTAATCCATTGTATTAATGTGATGTTTTATAATTTTGGGTAAAAACCTTTAAAGTTCATTTATAAAAAAATGATCGTAAAAAAAATTATAAAAATGAAATAAGTAGATTTGTGGTAGAAAATGCTTTCATTAGACTATAGATTTCATATTATTTGTTCGAAAAAAAAGTGATGAAGTTATTACATATAGCAGTTGTAAAATTATCACACATCGACAATCTATAATATGATTATGAAATTCTATATTATAAATAAGAATAATCATTCGTTCTTAGATATCTATCAAAAATCTTTTGAATCTCAAAAAGAGCTCTTAAGACTATAAGCCTTAAATAATTGGGTTATTTCATGGGAATAATACCAACTATGCGTGTGCTTCTTAAATTAATACAAACTATACATAATCTCATTTTAATACTCCCTCCTAGTTGTTTATATCTTCCCTCTTTTTTTGGGCACAAATATTAAGAAGGGAATAAAGAATTGATTAAAGTAAGAAAATGTGGGGTATAAAGTAGAAATATGGTGGGGTTTGTGAGTAAAGGAAAGAATAAATAATTGAAGGAAGAATAAAAAAATGATTAAAGTACAACCCAAAAATGAAAAGAGGAAGATAATCCAACTAGTGCAAAAAAGAAAAGAGGGACTAGGAGGGAGTACGAACTACGCATGCATTAATCTCGCTTTGTTATGGGTGACCGGCTACCTGTTGAACATTCCCTTTTCAACTCTTCCTCTAACTTTTCTTCTTCTAATTTACATTTCGTGTTCATTTTCGACCATTGATAAAAAAAAAAAAAATTAACTTTTCTGAAAATTCACCTTCCATTTGTTTTTCAATTAGCCTTATAGAAGCTTTGAAAAAAATATTTTTATTGTAATTTTGGCTTTCACGATATTTTCAACGGACCTAATAAAACCATAGAAAGTTACAACAAGTCACTATGACCGGTAATAGCAAGTCATAATTTCATACATAGCAAAGCGAGATTAATGAATGCGTAGTTCATATTAAAATGAGATTACGTATAGTTTGTATTAATTTAAGAAGCACACGCATAGTTGGTATTATTCTCATGAAATAACCCTAAATAATTATCCTACATCGAAAAATTATGATGAGGTGATGTAATTTTATATTATAAATAAGAGTAATTATTTGGTTTTAAATATCGACCAAGAAAAACTTTTAAATTATCTCACATCGAAAAATTATGATGGGGTGATGGAATTCTATATTATAAAAAATAAGAATAATCATTCGGTTTTAAATATCGACAAAAATAACTTTTGAATCTTAAAAAACTTTTAATATACTCTTTCCGTCCCTAAAAGATTGTCCCATTTCTCTATTATATATGAGTAGTATTTAAATGAAACGAGACAATCTTAGTGGGACGGAGGTAGTATAAGACTACAAAGTTAAAATTATCCCACATTGAAAAATTATAGTACTACAAAGTTAAAATCATCCCACATCGAAAAATTATAGTAAGGTGATGAAATTCCATATTATAAATAAGAGTAATCATGTTTTTTTTACTCTTAAAAAGAATTCTTAAGACTATAAACTTAAGTAAATATTTCACATCGAAAAATTATGATGAGGTGATAGTAGACTACAACTTAAATAAATTATCCACTTCGAAAAATTATGATAATTTGATGAATTCTATATTATAAGTAAAGACTGATCATTCGTTCTTAAATATCAATAAAAAAAACTTTTAAGTCTTAAAAAGACTCTTAAAAACTTAATAAGACCACAAATTTAAGTAAAAATAATGTCAAATCGAAAAATTATAATAAGGTGATAAAACTTTATATTATAAATAAGAGTAATCATGTACTCTTATATTAGCATTAACCAAAAATCTTTTGAGTCTTAAAAATATCTTAAGACTATAAACTTAATTAAAACTATCCCACATTCGAAAAATTATTAACCAACAATCTTTTGACTCTTAAAAAAACTTCCAAGTAAGGTGACATCAACCAATAATTATCCTACATCGACAAATTATAATAAGATGATGAATTTCTATTACGGAGTATATAAATAAGAGTAATCCCCTTCAATACAAATATTAGTAAAATCATCCCACATCAACAATTTATTAATAAGGTGATGAAATTCTATATTATAAATAAGAGTAATCATTCGCTCTCCACCAAAAATCTTGAGTCTTAAAGAGCTCTTAAGATTATACGGAGTAAATCTTAAGTAATTATTGCACATTGAAAAATTGTGATGAAATTATGAAATTCTACATTATAAATAAAAGTAATCATTGTTTTTAAATATCGACAAAAAACTTTTGAGTCTTAAAAAAGCTCTTAATAAGACAACAAACATAAAATTATCCCACATCGAAAAAAATTAAAATAACATGATGATTCTATATTAAAAAGTTAAAATAAGATGATGATTCTATATTATAAATAAAAGTAATCATGTGTTCTTTTGGGTCTTAAAAAGAGCTCTTAAGACAGTAAATTATCCCACATTGAAACATTATAAATAAAAAATTTTATATTATAAATAAGAGAGTAATAATTCATCATTAGATATCAACCAAAACTCTTTTAAACTTAAGTAAAACTATCTCACATCGAAAAATTATGATGTGTTGATGAAACTCTATATTATAAATATGACTAATCAATCGTTGTTGGATATCTCCCAAAACTCTATTGAGTCGGATATCTCCAAAAAAACACTATTGGTTCTTAAAAATCTCTTTAAGACTATCAACTCAAGTAGAAGTATCTCAAGAGTTCTTGAGACTACATCTAAACTTAAGTCAAAATGATCATACATCGAAAATATGATGAGTGATGAAATTCTATATTTCATATTATAAATAAGATAAAATTAATCATTCATTCTTAGAATTAATAAAAAATCTTTCACTACAAGAATTATGGCCGCCCCGGGCGTCCACCTGATGGGCGTCTTGGGCATACGGATGCCTATATGGCGTCTACGTCAAAGCACGGGCGTCCATTGTCGGACTCCAATGATGGCATCCAAGGAGGAGCTGGGGAAATAATTTAGGGTAAATGGGCATACACTAGCGGACGCCCTTTTGGGTAGACAGGCATCCACTAGCGGACACCAGGTGCTATCTTAGAAAAAAATATGGGCGTCCACTATCGGACACCCGCTTTCCCCAGATCGCCACAAATACTAGCCGACTCCCATTTCGCCATATTCATTCTTGATAAAAAATTCACTCTCTACCTTCTCTCTAAACCTCACCCGCGCCTTCCTCTCTAATTTCCCTTCTTTTTCCTAATTCTACAATATGTTTTCTTACTATAATTACTACTTATTCAGTATAATGTTCATTATTTTTGATTTATTTCAATTTTTTCAGTTATTATTGCTAGTTTGGTACTTAATGTTGTTTAGGTCTCAATTGAGTTGCATTGTTTGTTTGCCCATTAGTTTAGCCCAATTTTGATTAGGTAGATTGTTAATATAATCTTAGGCTTTGTGATATTGATATTGTGATGAATAAAAAAACACTAAGGGGAAGATAATCAATGAGGAAGCGACATGTGAAGCCAAACTCATGAGAATGGTCAAATTACATATAAAAAGCATTCCTAAAATAGAAAGACAAACAATTCATTGAGACGCTCCAATATGGAAAAGGCAAACAATTCATTGGAACGGAGGGAGTAGTAGTAAACTGAACGGAAATGAAGTAAATATTAGTAAAATTGAACGGAAATGAAGTAAATATTAGTAAAATTGAACAGAAATGTTAGTTAGTAGTAAAGTAATATTAGTTAGTCGTAAATATATTTGTGTTAGTTACTAGTAAATTAAGTTAGGGAAATTCAAATTTAATTTGTTGTTATATACATTATTTTTACATAGAAAATGAAGAGAATTGAGCGGAAATGGATGTATGAGGGAAGACTTGATAAGAAAAGATGTCCCACCGTCGAATTTTTGAAAGGCGTTGAATCATTTGTGGAGGTTGCTAAAAAATCACTTGACTATGCATCGAATGAGGAAGTTAGGTGTCCATGTACTAAATGTAAGAACCTAAATTTTTTTGAGGTCATTGTGGTTAAGGAACATGTCATCTGTAATGGTTTTTCACCCAATTATTATCGTTGGATTTGTCATGGGGAGCCCTCTCAATCCAAGGAACCCGTGATCCGACAAAATGAGGGGGGGTTGAGAGGTATGATAGTTGACGCTGTGGAGTGTAACTAGTTTAGCAACGATAACACATATACGAATGACGACTCACCTAACCCACAAGAGCCTAACCCACAAGAGTGTAACCGACAAGAGCCTAACCCACGAGCAAAAGCGTTTTTTGACATGTTGAACGCTTCGGAGAAACCGTTATATGAAGGGTGCGATGTGACTTTGTTAGAAGTCGCATCTATGATAGTTAGCCTTAAATGTGAGTTTAACCTACCCTTTGCTTGTATAGATGGTTTTGCTGCCTTGCTCGAGAGAGTCATCCCAAAAGACAATATCATGACCCGAACATTCTATACAACCAAAAAAGTTGTGAAAGGTCTTCAACTCCCACATCAAAAGATTGATGCTTGTCCCAATGGATGCATGTTATTTTGAAAGGATGATGACATGCTTGATGAATGTAGGAGATGTGGTAAGGGTAGGTACAAAATGGTTGAGGGAGATATTGTTTTGAGGGGTAGAAAAGGAAAAAGTGGTGATAGGGGTAAGAAACCGATCCCAATTAGTCAGCTTACTTACTTCCCCATTGCACCTAGACTTCAGAAATTGTATGCAACAAGAACCATAGCCGAGCAAATGAGGTGGCACGAGGAGGACATTAGGGTACCGGGGAAGATGTGTTATCCGAGTGACGGTGAGGAGTCGAAGCGTTTCGATAGAATATATCCTCAGTTTGCAGCAGAACCCAGAAATGTAAGGCTTGGGTTGTGTACGGATGGGTTTGCACCTTTCGGCCAATTTGGTAACTCGTACTCTTGTTGGTCTGTGATGATCACACCTTATAACCTACCTCCTTGGTTGTGTTTGAAGAATCTTTTCATCTTTCTACCTCTTATTGTTCCCGGACCAAAAAACCCGAAAAATCATTTGGATGTTTACTTACAACCTGTTATTGAGGAATTGAAACAACTATTGGAAGTAAGGGTGGAAACATATGATGTATCTTTAAGACAAAACTTTCAGCTGAAAACACCTTTTTTGTGGACTATAAACGACTTCCTTGCATACGGTATGCTTGGGATGGTCTACTGCCGGTCAGAAAGCTTGTCCTTGTTGCATGGATGAAAGCAAAACTTTTTATCTTCCAAATTCTAGTAAAATTAGTTGGTTTGATTGTTATAGACAGTTTTTACCAGAGGGTCACCCATATAGGAAGAACAAGAAGGCATTAAAAAAGGGTGAGGTGGTGCTTGATGATGCACCTGTTCGACTCCCAGGAGATGAAATATGGGAGTTGATCTCCTAGTACCCGTCCACTGTTGATGGAACCGATTAGAAGTTCAAAGATCTGAAAAAGTTGAAAAATGGTTGGTTTAAACGAAGCATATTGGAGTATTTTGTTACTTCGTCATAATTTAGATGTGATGCACATAGAGAATTTTTTTTTTGAGCAGTTGATTCACACTGTGATGGATGTGGATGGTAAGAGTTGTGACACTACAGGCTCCCGGCGAGATGTAAAAAATTTTTGTGACCGTCCTCAATTGCACATAAAACGGGATGGATCCAAACCGAGAGCTGTATATAGCCTTGACAAGGCTCAGAGGAAGGTCTTGTTGGAGTGGGTAGAGAAGTTGAAGTTCCCTGATGGGTATGCCTCTGACTTTAAACGATGTGCTGATCATAAGAATCTAAAGCTGCAAGGTTTAAAGAGTCATGATTGCCATGTATTCATGGAGAGACTACTACCAGTATCATTAAAGCAGCTTCTGCCACCGACGGTGTGGAATTCTATAACTGAGATATCTCAGTTTTTCCGAGATGTGTTCTTCTACAGTATTAATTGAGGACATGAATCGGCTGGAGGATCAAATTCCACAGATACTCTGCAAACTTGAGATGATCTTCCCACTGTCGTTTTGAATTCCATGGAGCATCTACCAGTCCACTTGCCCTACGAAGCTAAGGTTGGAGGACCTGTCCAATATAGATTGATCTACCCATTTCAAAGGTACATAACTTTTATAAACTTAATTTGTAATTTTAATTAAAACATAGTTAATTTTTATTAATTGAATTGCTTAAGTTCTGTATATAGGTTCCTTAACCATTTTAAGAAGAAAATAGATAATAAGGCTAGGGTAGAGAGTTCTATTTGTAATGCATATTTGACAGAAGAGATTGCGAACTTCTGATCCCTCTACTTTGAGAAAGTTGTCCAAACAAAAACCAAGAATCTTAACCTAGAACAGTCGGTGTCAATTGACCCTAAGATACTAGAGTTTTTTCAAATGAAGGACGAGGAAGGAACTTCATCAGTTGAGGGTTCTAGGATGTTAGATGAGAAATAATACAACCGAGCTCACCTTTGTCTACTTTCCAATTGTGAGATTTTAGAGCCTTATAAGAAGCAATTTGTAACCGAATTTGTGGCTACAAACCCAGATGTCAATGCTGATGATGATGTTTGGAGTAAGCATGAGGAACAGTTTCCTAAGTGGCTTAAGGATCATGTAATTGCCTTAGACATAAAAGATGATTTAGTTAGAAGTTTAGCATACAGTCCTTTGTGAGTGGTTAAAACCTGGAACCGATACTCGGTAAATGGATTCAATTTTCACACATTCAATTACGGGAAGAATAAGGCTAGATGTAATTTTGGTGTGAATGTGTCATCCCTGATGGTGAGGAGTACTATGGTATTTTGGAGGATATTTTTTAGTTGTGTTAAGCTGGTAAAGAACGTGGGTACAAAATTGTGATTAGGGGTGTTCACCGGTCCGGAACCGGACCCGGTTGGACCGAAGACCGGCCAGGTGCTTTTGCCAGAACCGGAACCTGGACCGGCCAGGTGTTAGACCGGATCGGGACCGGACCGGTCAGACCGGTCTTAACCCGGACCGGACCGGTCGACCCGGATGGTGCGTGGTTACGTACCGCTAGTTGTAATTTATAAGAATTTGGTTAAGATGCAACGTCCCAACGTACAATGTTTATAAATGAATACGTAATCATAAAGAATTGAGAACTAAATAGCAAAGTCCAAGGTAAAAATAAAATACGAAACTAATAATGTATGCTTAAAATTTAATAATGACAATTGACAAGATCACAAGACTAATAAAATCTTCGAATCTTTGAGGTCTTCGGTCTTCAACTCTTCAAAGTTGGACAACGACATCTTCTTCATCAAATATTGTCGTATTCGTCAAATCTATATAAAATTAAATTGACAAATTATGTTAGGAAAATATTAAGTAAGTCGGCAATAGGAATAATAATGTATAAATTTAATGAAAATAACTAAATAAGTGTATAAGTTCGGAAATACCTTTTTCAAGTTTTTCAAGTTCTTCTAACTTTTCTTCCATGTTAAGCCCTTTATCATTTCTTGGCCGAATCCAATCTTGTGCACATAAGAGTGCTTCAACAATCTTAGATGACATAAAATAATAAATTTTTGTGGTTAAAGTCTTCAATAGACATTCGAAGAAAATTAAAAGAGAGTAGAAAAGACTAATAAGAACTAAAATGTCTAAATATATATTACCTTTGGGGTCAATGAGCTTCTAAATGGTGATAGATGTCGACGACCAGCACTAAAAGAGGACTCTGAAGTTACAGTAGAAATAGGCACCGCTAAAACGTAACGTGCTAAACGTGATAAAATAGGGTACCTAGGAGCGTTCAGTTTCCACCATGTCAACACATCATAATCTTGTTCGTGGTCCCCAAGTATTTCCTCCAAATATCTATCAAGCTCGGATTTTGAATACCCACTATTCGACCTTGTCCTCCGAACTTGACGTTCAATAGCTTTTTTGAAATCTAAAGAATCATCATGTCCAACACTACTACGCACAACATGTGTACTCTCATCATTTTGAGGAGCCAAAGGAGCATATAATCTCCTATACTCATCAAATAACCCCATTGCTTTAGTATACACTAGTTTGCTCATTTCTTCATCTTTAGGCGCATCATAAACACTAGTGAAAGCAAACTTCAAACCTACTAACTTAACATGCGGATCAAGAATAGCTCCCATATAAACCAAGACATTCATCTTCTCAACATCTCCCCAATACTTGTCAAATTTCTTTTTCATAGCACATGACATAGCTTTAAAGTCATCATCATCGCTAGCACTAAATTTATTTAACTGATGAAGTGCACGAGCAATGAAAAAGAAACTAGAATCACTAGTCACATACAATGAAGCAGAAACTTTTTCAGTCAAAACTTTAAACTCCTTCAAAAATTTCATCAATGATTCAACTACACCCCAATCATGGTCACTAGGAGCACCAGAATGTTCTACCTCAATAGGATTCCCAAACTCATCAACATCATCTGAACCTGGACTAAGTTCATTTCCTGAAGGGTTAACTGGAACATTTACATCACCAAATACATCCTTAAATTTCAAAGCAGTTTCCAACATATCAAATGTAGAGTTCCATCTAGTAGGCACGTCAAGAGATAATGACTTCTCAGATTGTGTATACCTCTTTGCAACATCCTTAAAGAATTTCACTCTAGCAGGAGAACTTTTAACAAATTTAACCGCATACCTAACCTTACTGATTGAGTCCTTGTTCTTTTTCAAACCATCCCACACAATAAGGTTGATAATATGCGCAACACACCTCATATGCAAATAATCCCCATTCCCAACTGTATTAGGCTTATTTTGAAGAATTTTTCTTAGTTCCAAACAAGCAGTGTCATTAGAACTAGCATTATCAATAGTCAAAGTAAAGACTTTATCATCTAAACCCCACGATTTGAAGCAACCATCAAGAAGGTTTGCTATATCCTTACCCTTGTGACTATAGATAGGACAAAAACAAATGATCTTCTTATGCAACTTCCAGTCATTGTCGATATAATGAGCAGTTACACACATGTAGTTGATTTTCTGAATGCTAGTCCATGTATCAGTGGTAAAAGATACCCTTTGACATGAAACTCTAAGACACTCAATCAATTTAGTTTTCTCATTACAAAAGAGTTGATAGCAATCCCGATTTATAGTGACACGAGATGGGATACGAAATGTAGGGCAAGTCACATACATAAGACGTTTGAAACCAGTTTTCTCAACAAACCGAAATGGTAACTCGTCCACTATGATCATGTAAACAACTGCATCTCTAACCTCCTCGAGATTCAAAACCCACCCTTTCAATTGACCTTCCCCTTCATTTTCACTCCTATAAAAAATTAACTGACTTTGTTTCCCTTTGGACTTGTTTGTAGGAGCATCAGGATTAGCGGGGCATACATTCCAATGATTTTTAACATCTTTTGAACCATTTATATTACTATCAGCTGCAAAATTTTTATTTTCACAATAGATACATTCAGCTCTTCGCTTACCTTCCTCGTCGTCGTACTCACGAAAATGCACCCAATAAGCAGATCTCCTGCTAGATTTACCATCGACGTACTTGTGTCATGGGACTTTCGGCCTGACAGGCAATAAAGCTGTTTCTGGTTTTGTCTGAGAAACATTTATATTCTCGTCAAAGTCCGATGTGAGCAGCTCTTGCGTTACGACCTCTTCCAAATCAGGTTCAAGCCGTCTTTTTTTCGAAACCGAGCTCCTCATTATTCTAAAATAATAATTAACAAAATCAGAACTTGCCACTTGCACTTAAAAAATTCGTCAAAAAAAAAGTAATTAACAAAAACTAACAAATTCGTCAAAAAGAAAAGTAATTAACAAAAACTAACAAATTCGTCAAAAAAAAGTAATTAACAAACAGGAGTACAGGACTCAGGACTTGCCACTTGCAATTAGAAAAATCAGACCTTGCATAGGACTTGCCACTTGCACTGTGAGACAGGAGAGGACAAGACACAAGAGTACAGGACACTGGACACTAGGACAGGCGGACAACACAGACGCACTCACGCACAGCACAGTATAAACAAAATATATAAAAACTATCCTTCCCCTTGTGAGTTGTGACTACGCAGACTCATCACAACTTTTCAACCAAAAATCAATCATTCAACTGATTCAAGTATTCAACAATCAACACAAATTACACAATAAACAATATCAATTAGCAACACACCATGGCCAAAAAAAAATATTTAGAAACAAAATCACCAGATTCACCACCAGTCAACCACGTAGAAACAAGTCAAACAACCAAACGAATACTAAATTACCTGTTAGTTGGGTTGAAACTTCGAGGTCTGGCGTCCGGCGTCAACAGTCCACGGAGGGCGGAGGCAGACTCAGAGAAACCCAGAAGAAGTCAAGATTCAAGAATTATTTTAAAGGTTCTAGAAGTGAATTAGTAATTTTGTATAGTATTTTAATTATTTTAGTATGTTTAGCAGTTTAGAGGAATTTAGAAATTATTTAGGAATTAGGTTGATGAATATGAAGTACTGAAGTTAAGGGAGATTATATTTTGAGAATATTACGATTTACTAAGTCAAACTTTGGGAATATTGGAAATTTGGAAATTTTTAAAAATTAAATTTGCTGAGTTGAAGAGTTGTTCAAACTCTGGAAAATTGGAAATTGGAGAATCGAGAATCTGTTACTGACTTACTGTTACTCTGTTAGTGAATTCCGGTCTTCCGGTCCAAACCGTGTTTTTCCGGTTTTTAGCCCGGATCGGACCAGAAACCGGAAATGCAGAAAAAGAGGACCCGGGGACCGGACCGGTTAGGGTTAGGCCCGATTCGGTCTGGACCGGCCGGTCCGGTTCGGTCCGGTTGGTCGGTCTGGACCGGTTTCTGAACAGCCTGTGATATTCAAATGTGAGTGGAAAGACAACTCAGTGAATGGAACACGAGTGCATGAACGTTACAAGATTGTCAAAGTTAATCACCCCAGGAAAAATCCTGAGTACGATCCCTTTATACTCGCACATCAAGCGAAGCAGGTGTACTTTGCTCCATATCCTAACACGAGAAATGACAGAAATCAGAGTCAATGGTGGGCAGTCTTTAAGACTAAATCACGGGGGCAAATAGACACTTCTCTCTTCCAGAAAGATGCTGTTTCAAGTGGTACACTCTTATCTCCAAGTGACGAAACCATATTCTCCAATGAAAATCATAATGAAGGGGTAGAGGAAGATTTATAGGATGACGACGATGGTGATAACGATGACATCGTTATGGATGTTCGGGAGATCCTTGAGGAGGTTGACGGACACGACCAAGAGAATTTGAAGGACGATGAGGTGGATGGCGAGGAGACGGAGGAGGAAGATCAAAATGAGGAGGATGAGGGTGATGACGCTAAGGATCGCGAAGATGATTATTAGAACGATATTATTAATAGGTTTTATGTATCGTGTCTTAATCATCTGGTTTACTATTTTATTTGTAATTTTAATTGCTAATTACTGTTGATATTGTTTGTTGCAAGGTTAAGATGGCAGGCAAAGGCACCAGGAGACGCGGTGGGAGTAGTAGGTCGGTTCAGACGTCTCACGAGCAGGAAGAAGAGGAGGAAGTGGTCCCCGAAACGGGACAATAGCAACAGCAGAACTAGGAGCAGAGGCAAGGGGTGCAACAGTTTGACGACGAGAGGCGGTTGAGGATTGACCCTAACAACATTTGGTAATATAATCTAACTAATCAAAAATTTTCTAACATATCAATTGTTCGAATAATTTTTGAAGATTTCATATATATATGTGATTCTTGACACGGTGTAGGTTTCTGCATGAAGATGTGATTAAAGGGTGTACTAACAGTTACATGATCGACAAAGGCCAGGGGTACGCTTGTTGGACTCTGGTGCCACTAGACCAGCGCCAGCAGTGGTTCAACAACTTCAGGGTACGTTGGTCAGGGGTACTCACGTTGTTATTATTGTTGAATTTAGACTTTGTAAATATTTTCGCTACTAATAATCCGTATCGGTTTTGTAGTTGAAGTTCGCTTGGAGGCAGGAGCGGGAAGGAAGGGCCTGGGACAAGTACAACGAGACCTGTACACGACGTTTTGCAGACGTCATGTACAAACGACATGAGCGATGGACTGCACTCAAAGACCTCACAGGTGTAGTTTAATAATATTCAGTTTTAACTAATAAATAATCTAACTTCAGTCTTTTCTTAACTAATATGTTTGCAATTCGAATTTTAGGTGAAACATTGGAGAGGTGGGTGGCATATCACAACAGTCCAGAGTTCAGGGCAAGATCGCAACGGGGGAAGAAGAATAAAATGAAGAATGCGGAATTGGAAGGGAAGGCGAACCCTACACATCATCGGGGTTCTCAGTCGTCCTACCGTCGTACTATGATATGATTTTTATTAGTATGGTATTACTTAAATTCTCATAAACTATATTTGCAAAATATTCACCTAACGTTCATCTACATTTATTAGATAAAAGCAGATACCAGGAAAATGTCAACCGCTCCAGAGCTGTTCCTTGACATGCACGGGAAGACCAATGACAAAGGGGAGTCGACCTTTGTCACAAAGAGGGATCATGAGATTTGGGTGAATAATAACTAATTCAAATAAATCAACTTTGTCTTAGTATATGTGGTTAAATAACTATACCGATGGTTTCATCTAATAACTAAAACTGAAATCTTTCTTGTGTATTTAGGATGCCTACGTCGACCACACCACTAACAACACTTCTGATCAGCCTACCCAACATGACCCGAATGTAGCATTTTTCCGGGTCGTCGACGGGTACAAGAAAGGTGGTGTGTACAGCGTAGGGAACGCACACCCCATTTTCTTCACTCCTCAACCACCGCGTCTTGGCACCACTTCGTAGATGAAGTATACGCCCGCGGGATCTCAGCATGACCCGGAGAAGGAGAAGATGAAGGAAGAGTTGGCACATCAAGCGGAGGAAATCAAGACGATAAGGGAAGAAATGCAACTATTTAGGATCATGTTTGCGAGATGAACCAAGGTCCTAACTACCGCCCTCTAGACGATAGAGACCTCTTTAACGGGGATGGTGGGAACTCGGAGGCTTCAGCTAGCTTCACAATTAGTTGATTGATTGTTGTTGTTGTAAACAGATTTATGGTTAATGTATCTTCAAACTAATTTGGATATATGTATCTTCAAATCGTATGTTAAAACTTATTTATATGAATGTTTTTCAGCAGAAATGTGTTGAGAGTTCAATGGGTGTGAATTTTGAGTTGGAAGTTGAGGTATTCTGAATGGCTGAGAGTTAAAGTGTTGTGGATTTTGTTTATTTTGCAGATTTTGGCTAGACATCAAATGCATGTTTATGGCCTTGCAGCAGCATGCATGGCATCCACTGACGGACGCCATGTCCGACGCCAGGATAGGCGTGATGTAGACCAAAAAATGAGATATTCAGGTACCTGGCGTCTGATAATGGACGGTACTTGGCGTCCACTATCAGACGCCATACGGGGCAGACGACGTGCGACAGTGGACGCCATCCTGGGGCACTTGGCGTCTAATGTCGCACGCCAGCCTGTCGTCCATTGTGAGCCGCCAACGTGGACGCCCAGTTTTTGGCGTCCAACAGTGGACGCCCACTTCAAAAAATAGGCGACCGACCTTGGCTACCACATTCTGGCATCTGGCTGAGGATGCCCGTCCAAAAATAGCGTCCACTAACGTAAGCCATTTGTGGACGCCCTTGACCTTTATTCTTGTAGTGTTTTGAGTCTTAAAAAAACACTTGAGAACTTACGTAAGATTATCCCATATCGAAAAATTATAATAAGGTGATGAAATTCTATTATCTAAATAAGAGTAATCATTTGTCCACGATTATAATAAGGTGATTGAAATCTATTATATAAGTAAGAGTAATCGTTTATTCTTAATAACTTAGATGGAAAAAAACTCTTCTTTAGGGTTTGCTTGGGATGCGGGTAATGATTCCTGGGGTAATAGAACAGAAATGAACAAGAAAATGGCGGATAATAGTGATGATACTAAGCGGAAATGAAAAAAAGAGAGGATGATCTAGCGTATTTAGAAGGCGAAAGATTACTCCTCTTTTCCCCCAAGTAATGCATTACCCCCCAATGGGGTTAATGCTTCCTCCCTCATATCTCTTTTACACCATAAAATGTCACAACCAAGTATCATTCTTCTTCAATTCTAGTTCATTTTAGTTCTATTACCCCCGGAATAATTACCCTTATCCCAAGCGAGCCCTTAGTCTTAAATAGAACTCTTAAAACCATAAACTTAATTACGTAAACTTATCACACGCTTTGAATCTTAAAAAAAGTTCCTAGGACTATAAATTTGAGTAAAATTATCCCACATCGAAAAGTTATGATGACTTGATTAAGTTCTATATTATAAGTAAGGGTAATTATTCGTCCATAAATATTAACCAAACATCTTTTGAGTCTTAGAAAAACTCTTAAGACGATAATAAACTTTAAGTAAAATTATCCCACAACGAAAAATTATATAATAGGGAGATGAAATTTCATTATATAATTAAAAGTAGTCATTCGTCTTTGGATCTCAACAAAAAAATAAAGAGTTTTTAAGACTATAACACTAAGTGAAAATTATTTCACATTGAAATAATAATGTCATTGAAAGATGTTGTGTTTTTTAGTAGGTGTTTTGTCCACATTGAAAGAATAATGTCATTGAATGAAATTTACTATGAATTTTAATTATTTTTTTTCTTTCCATTATTGTAGTTATAAGTAAGAAGTGGGGGTAATATATGTTGTGTGTCAAATTTGGACCGTTTTTCCTCCCATTTAGACATGTTTTTCCTCCGTTCTGCGAGATCAGAGTGCGATTATCGCCTTATTTTGAGTAATTCTCGCATTAGGGTCTCTCTTTTACATTTTACGTGTTTTTGGTAGTTTTCTGTCTATTTTGATAGGATTTTCGACCAAAAGCGTGTTTGAGCTTCTATGAGCATGAGAGAGAGGGAAATCGTCCAAAGAGCAAAGCACACGACTAAAAGTTCAAGTAATCCAATCGATCGACAAAGATAGAGACCGGAAAAGAGGCGGAGGATCACCGGGTGAAGTTTCACCCGATGAGTCACCACCGGGCGAAGTTTTGCCCAACGACATTTTCCACCCCCGAAGATTTTTGTGGACACTCACCACCCGGCGAAATTTCGCCCACCGGGTGAAATTTCGCCCGATGGAGAAAATGCGCCAAAATCGCAAACTGAGAAAAAAATCTCACCGGGTGAAATTTCACCCGGTGGGATCAGCTCGTCAGCCGCAGGGTGAAGTTTCACCTCATGAAGATGCATAAGGTGAAGGTCTAGCTTAAGGAAGAAGAATTGGATTATGGGCCTTAAGATTGTGTGACCCATTAAGGATTCGTATATATAGTAAACCTAGGGTTTCATTTCAACTTGAGCCTTAAGTGTGCCTCTTTAGGAGTAGGAGTAGGGTAGAAAATCTCCTTAGTAGTAGTAGTAATTGTAGCAAGATTCCACAGTAAAAACTCAATAGATCTAGTAAAACTTATTAGTTTTAGATTAATTCTACTCAACAATCCTCAATCAAGTTCTTAAATTAGTTGAAGATTTGTGTTTTTATGTTGAAGATTGAAGAATTTTGCAAGAATTGGTGACAAGTTCTTGTATTTTCTCTTCCAAGCTTCAATTTTTATGATAATCTTCATCTTCCTCCTTTAGTTTTCTCCATAATTGGTAGTTTCTTTTCTCTCCCTCTCTCCATTAATTAGGCTTTTTTTTAGTTGCTTGTTAATCCATTGTTAGTGTTTTTCTCTCTCCTTTGTTTGTTTCTCCATAGTTTGTGTTAGATTAATTATTTCTCCTCTAGTTCAAGCATGATAGCCTTTCTCCTAGTCTCCTTGGTGAACATTTTGTTATGGGTGGTGAGTAAATTTTGTTAGGGGGCTAGGGGTGGAGGAATCCTAGATAAAGGTTTTATTTTGTGAGATTATTGCATTTGAGGTTGATATTGTCTTGATGGGATTGTTTTGTTTTGTTTGACTTAGCTTGATCACCTAGGTTGACTTGACTCACCTAGACCAATATGGGGAAACTCGGGGTTTGGGTAATTCCGTCTAGAGACTTGAGTTTATTCGTCGTGAAAGCGGGTTTAGACTTGGTCGGTAGGGAAACCGAAAGGTGGCACCTCCCTTATACACCTTGTGATAATTCTTGCGATGTTACACCCTTATCTTGATTTCCGACTCCCCGACTCTTCCTAACGCTTTTCCCATTAATTGATTCTCGTCTTAGCTCTCTCTCTCGTCTAGTTAATTTAGCTCTTCCCGACCAAAACTCCCCTCTTTTCGACTCCAATCACTCCTAGACTTAGACTTGACCGACTACCCTCGAGCGTCCCTGTGGATCGACCTCGACTTGCCACTACTACGTAGTAGTTAGTTGGAGTTTATATATATTGTTTGACCGCGTTGGATAGGCGACAATCTGACGCGCATCAATATAGTAAAAAAAGTTGGACCAAATAAGAAATATTTACAACTATCAACTCAAATATTTACTGAGTATTCTGTTAAAGAGAAATATTATGAGTTTTAATTATTATCTCCACAATAGTGAAATTTGTTAGAAGAAAGTTAAAATTTGTGTTATTAAATATTAATTTGTTTTAATAATCTATTAAATACAGAGTATTAATTTGAGAGAAAGTTATTCAAGGTATAAAGTTTGAAAAATGATGTTATTTAAGGTATAAAATATCGAATTTTCGTTGATGGGTCAGCTACCTATTGAGTGTCGCCCATTAACCGGAGACCCAGGTTTGACCCGACCCTAGGAGAGCCCGGACCGACAGCGGGCCCGGTGCCAGAACCGTCGGCCGGATCCACCTGGCTGACCCCCAGGGGCACGCCTCTAGAGATGGCCGATCCCCTTTACCCTTGGACCGGCCCTGAGGCCCGACCCTCGGTCGGCCGAGCCGAGTTCTCCAGCACTTCCTCTAGGGGACTGCTGCCCCTCGGTCACTCTGACCCCGAGGGTGTTCCAGACGATCCCAGGGGTGGTCCAGTCGACCTTCCTTATCCAGCCTAAGGTAAGAGGCACGCATGAAGCATATGCCCTCTCTTTTTTTTCTCTCTCTCTCTCTCTCTCTCTCTCTCTCTCTCTCTCTCTCTTCCTTATGGAAACCTATAAATACCCCTTTATGTTCATTAATTAAAGTGTAATTAACTTTCTCTCACTAAAATCTCCCTCTAGAAAACGCCACCTTGTTCCTCATGAACAAGGTCCATTAAGTGCATTCCACAGACTGACTTAGGCACCGGAGAGGGTCCCCTCGGACACCCTCGAGAGGCCCTGTTTGCTCCTTGCGCAGGTGTGAAAGACCCGATCCGTCGGGAAGGTCCAACACAAGGAGAGAAAGACGTGGGACTTGAAGACTAAGCGAGGTCCAAAGAATACAATTCGAGCTAGATCCAAACCCGATTTGGAGTTGATTGTTTCCTGACCGGAACAATTTGGCGCCGTCTGTGGGGAATACGAGTTAAAATCCTCAAAAGGACAAAAAGTCACCAAAAGATGCATGAGATCGAAGAGATCGATATGGGTACAGATCCAACGGGGAAAGCCATGGTCCCACGTTACGGAATGCCTATAACACCGCGGGAGGTCACGCCAGCCGCCACCCTTCGGGGAGGCGGGCAAGCCACGGCTCGTGGTACTCTTAGTAAGGGAGTAACGACTGCGAGGGGGCAGGAGGTAGAGCAAGGGGTAAACCTGGAGCTCACTCCCGCCCAAGCCACGCAGTCCGCTGCCTTCTTTACAGCAATGTTCAACAAAGAGGTTACGCCGGAATATTTGGTTGGCGGACTAGCAACGACCCTAAGGCACCTAGATTAGCCAAGCTCTGCAGGCGCAGGTGGAATGAAGCGAACCGCCGCCAGAAGAATCCAGCGCAAGGCAAAGATAACTGCCAGAAGTTACGTTCAGGCCAAAAAGCGATTGTTGGCTGACACACGAGAGCCAGAACCTCAGGGAAAAGACGAATTAGTTCATACCATAGACTCAACCGCATCCGCTGAAAAAGGGTCTTTGTCGCAGGGCATGCGAGATCGCCTCAAACCGCGGGAACCTTTCACAACACGTCTGGGCCCAAAGCGAGCTGAAATGTTTGACAGGATAACCCCAGCTGAAAAACGGCCAAAAGGGCATGCATGCCAGACTCAACCAGGGTCAGCTGATTGAGCCGAGGCACCACCAGGCTGCGTGGGCAAAGGAAGGTTCAGAAACTGGACTCTCACTGCCACCTCAAGGCAAACGCTCAAGATCCCGACACCAATCCCTCGAAAGGTGGAATGAGGCCATAAGCAGGCACACCCCAAGATACCGCTCCCCGAATGAGGCCATAAGCAGGTGGGAAGACGTGGGGGATTATAATTACCAATCGGAGGGAGGCCGGACAAGAATGTTGAGAAGACCCACCAAGACGCCGTTTCATCCGGAAGACCAGTGTTGGCCAATTCTCAAGATAAAAATGCCGACGATCAGGTTCAATGGAACCACTGATCCAGAAGACCACTTGGCTGCGTACAAAAGTCACATTGGGATGTACAACACAGAAGACGCCGCCTGGTGCAAGATTTTTCAAACGACCCTTGTAAGGCTCGCTTTGGGATGGTTTCGGGACCTGCCTCGAGGATCTATCTATACATTTGAAGAACTCACCACAGTCTTCTTAGACCAATACGCTGGAAATAAAAGGCGTAGGCTTACCCACTTTGACTTAATGACGCTGAAGCAGAGGAAGGGTGAACCCATCAGAGATTATCTGAAGAGGTTTGACCTCGCTTTTAAGCAGGTGAGGGAAATTGGCGATCCCACCGCGGCATACGCGCTGACAAACTCCCTTGTGCCTGGAGAAATGAAGAACCAGCTCATCCGCGCCCAGCCTGAATCCCTGGCCAGGGTCCGAAAGATAGTTGAGGGTTTCATGCTTCAAGAAGAGTTCCACAGTCTGCACGACACCTCGTCAGTGTCAAACTGGCCCCACGGGGTGACGCAGAACACCCGTGGCAGGGGGGAATCAACCGGCAAGCAGAAGGGAGAAGAGAGTAACACCCCCAGGAAAGAGTGTATACCTTATCAGCCTAAATTTGATAGCTATACTGCTCTCAACAAGCCAAGGGCAGAAATCTTCGAACTAGAAAAGGAGGCAGCAAAGTGGAACCGCTCAAACAAATCTCGCTACCCCAAAGTTAACCCAAAGAAGTTTTGCACGTTCCACGATAGCATTGGACATACTACCAAAAAATGTCGGCACTTGAAGGACGAAATTGAAAACCTTAACAGAAATGGATGGCTGGCCGCCTACGCCGCTAGAATAAAAAACCATAAGCCGCCGACCGAGAGACCGGAGGAGTCAAGGCAAGATCGGCTTGTCATCCACGTGGTATCAGGTGACGCAGGGTGTCAGACGAGTCGCAGAGGTCAAAAGCGGTGATGCGCGCTGTCGCTGACACGCATGCAAACAATATTTATAGTCCCAACTAGCTACTATGTAGTAGTGGTAAGTTGGGGTCGAACCTCAGGGAGACAGTGTGATGCAGTCGGTCAAGTCCGAAAATAATTGCGATTGGGGTCTAAATGGGGGTTGGGACAAGGTAGAGTAAACTAATTGAACGAATTAAATAACTAAAGACGAGAAACAATAATAAGAAAGGCGTTAGGGAGAGTCGGGGAATCGAAACTAAAGAATAGTGTTCAAGAATCACGAGAATTATCACAAGATGAATAAAGGGAGGAGCCACCTTTCGGTTTCCCTACCCGACCTAGCCTAAACCCGCTTTCGCGATGAGGAAGCTAAAGTCTCAAGACGAGATTACCCAAACCCTGAGTTTCCCCATATGGTTCGAATGAGTCAAGCTAACTGAGTTGATCAGGCTAAGTCAATAAGACACAATAATCCCAAGCAAGATAAATCACCCTCAAATGCAATAGTCCTCATAAAACGAGACCCAAATCTAGAGTTCCTCCTCCCCTAACCCCCTAACTAAAATATACTCACTATCCATACTAAACATAACCAAACAATTAATAAAGAGGCTAAGAGAAGGGCTAAACATGTTGAACAAAAGGAAAGGGAATTAATCTAACACAATGATGAGGACTACACTAACAAAACGACAATAAAGAAAGAAAATAAACAACAAGGCAAAATAAGGGAAACAAATACTAGATATGAAAATGGTGGGAACAAACAAAGGAGAGAGAAAATAGGAAATTGCTAACAATGGAGGTGTGAAACAATCTTGAACATAAAGAAAACAAAGGCAAACAACAAAGTAACAAGAAATTAAAGAGGAAACTAATCAAAAGAGAAAGGGAGAAAGAAAGTACCAACTATGAATAAAACTTAAAAGAAAAAGATGAAGATGAAGATAAATATGAAGCTTAGCTTGGAGAAGAAAATGGAAGAACTTTGTCACTCAATTCTCGCAAAACCTCTTCAATCTTCAGATAAACCCAAATCTTCAACAAAGATGGAAGCTTGATTGTAGAAATGGAAAATTAACATAAATTGAAAGATTAGTCTTGATCTACTACAAGAAATAATAATCTAATTGATAAAGTTTTCTAAGAACTAAGAAGATGAACTAATTAGAAACTACTACCATGGAGATCTACCTAAACAAGCTTAATCTAAAAGAGGCACTAATGAGAGGTTCTAATGGGGCATAATTAGATGAACACCTAGGGTTAGCTATATATACTAAACCCTTAATGGGTCACACAACCAAAGCCCAAATCCGATCCTTCTTCTTTTAATGAGACTTTCACCCTATTGATCTTCACATGGCAAAACTTCATCCTGCGATTAAAGGGCATGCACGAGCTAGTACTGTGGACATGACATAGGTCCACCCCGACGCGGCCACGCACGGGTTTGGGGAGGCGAATGAATCTCCATGAGATGGTCAAATGGAAATTTAAATCGAAGTCGGAGTCGCCACCAAATTTTATGGTTATTCGGAACCGTTCGAGCCCACTCTATGTCGTAGTGGGCCGTGTACAAAATACGGCCCAGTTCCGATGTCAGAGTTTATTGGGCTCGTCCCTTTGCAATTCGATACAGATGCCGACTTAAGCGGTTAATCGTATATTGAATGACTCTCGTTGCCAATGGTTTCGGACATCCGGAAACCACGGTTCTGAGTAAGGGGTGAGGGTACGTGTTGGGAAGTTCACCAAGAACACCCAACCCCGCCCGCACATTAGCGGCCTCTACTAGGATATCGAATGATGTTTTAATGCGCGCGTTAGTTGAACGATGAATGATATGCAAACATTGTTTTCCTAAGCATGTGAGGAATTGAATGGGTTGCTAAGTCGTTTAATGCATGCAAAATTGATTAACGTCAAAGTTGAATTTAGCATGTGTGATTCGTTTTAGTATAATAAAACAAATGAAATAAAAGGATGAATTTGCTACAAAACAAACAAAAGAGTTAGTACCGATTTGTAAATAATAATATAGCAAATAAAATATACGAGATCGAGAAAATAAATATTAATCGAAATCTAAAAAATATTGTTGAAAAGAACGTTGTTTTGTATAAAAAACGAAGCTCGAAAAATAATAAAAAAAGACGGAAAAGGCCGCGGCATAACAGCCGGCCGCGCGACTCGCCCGGGATGCCGGCGGGTCGCGTGGTGGCCCGTTTCGGTGCCGGTTTTTGAAAAACTCGATGTTCGTATTAAATCGCGTATGAATATTGCATGATTCGTACTCGACTTAATATTTTCGATATTCGTTGTATTCGATAATTGACTACGAAA
The DNA here is from genome assembly GCA_958450325.1 of Agrostemma githago. Taxonomy (NCBI): domain Eukaryota; kingdom Viridiplantae; phylum Streptophyta; class Magnoliopsida; order Caryophyllales; family Caryophyllaceae; genus Agrostemma; species Agrostemma githago. Next base: position 6,455,517 of record OY288249.1, on the reverse strand, counting down.
TCAATATCAAATACTTGGAATAGTTTTGGAAAAGATGTAAATTTTAGAAATCGTTCGAAAAAAAATAATAAAAACGAACGAAAAGAGTTAAAAAGGAGCTCGGGTTTCAGACTCGTACACGAGTCGCCTGTGAGGGGCGCGACTCGCGTGCGGGTCTGTCCCGTTTCGCTCGTTGTTCGAAAATCGTTATTTTGATGAACCGCGTACAAATTATGAATTAATTTGTATTCAATTCATGTTTTCGATATTCGTTGTATCCGATATTCGATTATGAAATCGATATCGGATATTTAGAATGAGTTAAAAAAAAGGTTTTGTAAAATTGTTTGCTTTGAACGAAAAGTAAAAGAAAAGAATTTTGACGAAAAAAAGTGATGTAACGATCTTTAGTATCGTCGAAATCTTAATATAATTCTTTTCGATACAATATTTGATTATAGAGGAATCGATATCGTATGTTTAAGAATATTCGTTATGAAAATAGTTTTTTCGTTAATAATGATATTAAAAAAAGAGAAAAAAAACGACTCTTGACCCGTAAAAAGACAAAACGGACGAAGAGGAGAAGAGGAGAGAAAGGAAGAAATCGGGTTTGGTACACCCTCAACCTACATGCTCTTGTTGACTCGGATCGGGGCTCGTCGGAATGTGGCTAGGCACGGGAGCGTCGAGGCAACGTCGGTTGGGTTAGGGTGGTACGGTTAAGACGGGTGAAGGGTGTCGGGTTTCGGACCGGTTTCCTTCGGGTTTTGAACGTATTATCGGTTTCTCGATGCTAAAATAACTATGTGTGTGTGTCGATAATGTGTGTATTATGGTTGATAAAAATCCGTCCTTTTTGTGTTGGATGCAAGGGGCTATTTATAGGAAATTCCCGACCTTGGCTTAGGAGAGTTTGACTACCGCTTAGGATAGGAAACGTAAGAATCTGAGGGAAATAAGAATTCCGCTTTCTTGTGAAGGAAGAAAGGGAGATCGGCTGATTTGGGCTGTTTTGGCCGAGTGTTTTACACTCGGTCGGGTGCTTGAATCGGTTTTTGAATAGGATTCCTGTTTGAGCTAGAATTACCGCTTGAGTAAGAAGCTGAAAGGAACGAGAATTCCGTTTTCTTGTGAGAGAAGAAAAGAGGAAAACCGGCTGGTTTGTACTACTTGGCCGAGTGGTTTACACTCGGTTGGGTGTTTGAGTCGGTTCTCGGATAGGATTCCTACTCGAGATCGAATTCTACCTTAAACGAAATTGTTTATTATTTTGTGTAGCTGATTTTTGTAGAGTTGGAGTCCGAATAGGACGTGTGAGACCTCACGGTCAGCCTACAAGTCTCAAGAAATATCTTTGACCGGGTTTTGACTCGGTCGCTAAAAGACGGTTTTACCTCTGTTGTCGGATTCGACCCAAATTAGTGTTATTTGACTCGAAACGACCCACTGGGCCTGAATTTGAGGTTGGTTTTGTGAGATTTGTACTCCCTAAAATGTCTAAACCAAATGTCCATCATTACGAGCCCATTTCCGAGTACGCCAAGGCACGTTAACGTCCGATCATCATTGGGTGTTTGTCGGAAACTACTATAGACACCTGGCAGTCAAAATGTGGGTGTCTACAGAGCCCCCACTCTGACTGAGGCTTGGACAGGGCGAAAGTCAGAGTAGCCACCAGGTCAATCAAGGATAAAAACCTGGCAGCTTCCGGTCGGGTCGTTTAAGGTCCATTAGACCTGCGTGGAGGGCCCGCCGGCCATGGGCTAGAAATGTACCTGAACTGATGATGATAACTCCGTGGGGAATTGAACTCGTCGCATGAGACTTAAAATGGGCCTGTATGTGGGCTCATCTTGTTAAATGCCGTTGGGGAGTTATGCAAATCGCATGGTCCTGCTTGAGCCGTCCTGTACATATTTATGCAAAGCTGCAAAATTTTGCATGTAACATTTGTAGGAAAAATGACTCGTGCTGGGGAATAAAAATTTTGAGAAAAGGTTTGAATCTTTGAATTTGCAAAAACCTTTGAAAAAATTAAAGAATTTTTGTTTTGACTTTGAAAAGGAATAGGAATGCTCGGGATAACTTAGCTAAGCCTTAGGACAATGGCTTGTATGCTAGATGCTCTAGAATTGGGAATCCTAAGGTGAGGAGGAGAACTTATTTTCATGCTATAAATACTCTTCCTTGCTTCATAAATTTTCATAATTCTCCCAATTCCTTAATTACTTAATTACTTAAAGAAAAGAATAAGCCCTGAAAAATTTATTCTTTCTCTTAGCAAATCAAATATGGGAATCGACCGATTAGTCGGAATGTTGCACGAGTGGTCCAAATATTTTAGGGATGCCGATAGGGCTATCCTAAATCAGAATGGCGTTACCCAATTGTCCGTGATCTGTCAGATGCAAGTAGACTGCCACTTCTTGGATGCTTGCCTATCCTATTGGGATGATACCTATCATGTATTTAGTTTTCCTCGAGGAGAGATTTGCCCTATTCCTGAGGAAATTGCTGCTGCAGGAGGATGGAATCCTATACTTCGCCCTGCTATTCCTTTTTCAGTTTCTGACCCAAGGAGGAAGTTAAGGGAATTTTTAGGGCTTTCCCATATGGAGGTATCCCGTATGCTAGAGGGAGATACCGTTTCTCTGATCGACCTGGCTGAAAAATTCATGAATCCAGATGATGTCCGGGTCAGGCCAGTTCATAGCCGTAGGGCCTTCACTTTTTGTATGCTCCATGTTTATGCCTTCGAAGGGCATATGGACTTATTATCTTGCATGGGCCATGTCAGACTTTTCACCGTGGCTGACCTGATGGAGACGGAGCATAGCCCGGCTTGGCTAATTACAGGGGAGATTATCCAGGGTTTGGATAATCGTAAGAGGGATTCGTCAGTCAGGCTGACTGGGAGTACTCGGCTTCTGCAGGTATGCCGTTTTTGATTTTTTTTTTGAATTTCCGGTTTTTCCCAATTTTCCGGTTTTGCGCGGTTTTTCCGATTTTTCCGGTTCCTGCGGTTTTCTCGGTTTTCACGCCTTTTCACGTTTTTTTTAACGTGATTTTGACGATTTTTGCGATTTTGATTTTTTTTTCGGATTTTTCAGCTGTGGCTATTCGAGAGGTTATCGATCTTGGATCCTCCCTTAGATGCAAGCCGATATCCACCCAGGCAAGTTATGTCAAAGAGACGAGCTATTGCCTTTTCTCGCTTCAATACCCAAAAATACTGGGACGAGGTGCTATCTTTCCATGGAGGCCTGTTGATCCGTTGGGCCGTGCCACGGTGGCCAATTTACCTTTGGATTGGTCCAGAATCTCGAGATAGGGTTAGATATCAGGTAATCCTATCTTTTAGGCAAACAATTCACCTCTTCCCCGATCGCATACTTAGGCAATATGGTCGGGCGCAAAGAATCCCAGAAATCGAGGCCGTTGTGAGTGAATCTACTCAGCTGACGGATGTGATGTGTGACACCTGGATGCAAAGGTGGTATACACGAGCTACTTGGCCTGTTCTCCAAAACTCTCATTCGATCTGGGTAACCGATTCTTATGTGAGATGGACCCGAGCTGATTCAGCTAAAACTCGAGCTACCCTGAAAATTGACGAGGCCTATGACCTGTTACGCCGGGAGCATGCTAAAGACAATATGAGCTTCTTTACTGAGGGAGCTACTTTGACAGGTCAGAAAGGAAGATCTAGGACTCAGACTGAAGGGTCCAGTAATAAGGGTGCACGGGGGAAGGTGAGCCCCCAGACGGACTTAGAAAGGAGACTAGGGCCAAGACTGGCTGCTAAGGACCGACTTGGTCCTCGAGACAGGCTTCCCGAGCCGGTTAGGGCTCGGCTTGGGCCGGTGCAAAGGATGGAAAACCCAAGATCGAAGAAGCGGGTTCGAGCAAAGGAAGTTCCCCTTGTGATTAGGGAACGTTCGCCCCCGCCCCGTCGGCCTCGGGCTCCGCGTGACCCGAAAGATAAGGGGAAAGGCAAAATGTACGAGTAGTCTCCTAAATTTATTATTTAAGTATTACTACTATTTTTGTGGTGTGATTTTGTTGCTTTTTTTTTGTGATGCATTTTTTGAAATAATAAAAAGACATATTAGTGAATACCGTTCCCGTCTTTTCGTTATTGCAGTGGTTGTACCCTTTCGAGGGGTTGCCTACGTATCCAAAATTAATGGAATCAAACCTTCCGTAGTTCAGAAGTATTTTTGCAATCTTTGAAATACATCAAGATTATTAATTCGAGATGTGTAACGGTAGGATAAATAATCCTAACTTATTGACTTGCTTAAAATTTTGAAAATTCATAAAAAAGACATTTTTTTTTATAAACTTTTGCAAATGACATTGAGATAGGGTTTATGGGTAGTAACGCTTCAGTTGGTCCAAGTTTGTTGGATTGACGAATTCGTTCCCGTCCAAGTCTGTTAGCATCACTGCTCCTCCTGAAAGAATTTTCTTCACCAGATACGGCCCAGCCCAATTAGGTTTGAATTTTCCCCTTGGGTCGACTGGTAGCAAAGCTCGAACAGATTTTAGGACTAGATCGCCCTCTTTGATGTTCCTGGGCCTAACCCTTTTGTTAAAAGCCCGTTGGATCCTTTTCTGATATATCTGAATATTATTCAGAGCCCGGGATCGCCGTTCGTCTAAGAGGATTAGTGAGTCATATCGGGCTTGGACCCAATCTGCTTCAGGTACCTGGCTTTCGAGCAGAATCCTAAGGGATGGTACTTCTAGTTCGACCGGCTGAACTGCTTCCATTCCATATGTCAGATAATATGGGGTTGCTCCGGTTGCAGTTTGAATTGATGTCCGATATCCCCATAAGGCGAAGGGTAACTTGTCGGGCCAGTCCCGGTAATTCTCAGCCATCTTTTTAAGAATGGTGACAATTGTTTTATTGGCTGCCTCCACCGCTCCATTTGTTTGAGGACGGTAAGGTGACGATGTATGCCTTTGGATCTTGTACTTTTTCAGCAGAGTGGCAGTTTCAGCTTGGAAATGGGTTCCGTGATCGCTGATGAACTCATGCGGAATCCCGTATCGACATATAATTTTGTTTTGGATGAACTTAGCCACATGCTTGGCATTCAAGATCCGGTATGACTCGGCTTCGACCCATTTAGTGAAATAGTCGATAGCCACTAGGATGAAGCAGTGACCTCCCGTCCCGGAAGGGTTCACTTTCCCGATTATATCAATTCCCCATGTCGAGAATGGCCATGGTGATGTCATCGTATATAGTAGGGATGAAGGCATATGCTGAACATTGGCGAAAATCTGACAGTTATGACAGTGTTTGACATACAACTGACAGTCAGTTTCCATGCTATTCCAATAGTAACCGAGTCTTGCGATTTTTCGGGCCAACATATGGGCGTTCATGTGTGGTCCGTTTTCGCCATCGTGTACCTCGGCCATGACTCTTTCGGCTCGAGTTTTGTCAATGCATAGGAGTAAAGCCCCCTGTGCTGTCTTCTTATACAACTGTCCATCGTCTGTGCGGATGAACTGGGTGGCCCATCTTCGTAGAGCCTTCTTGGCCCGGTTTTCAGCTCCCGGAGGATATTCCCCTAACGTTAAGTAGGTTAGAATAGCCTGATACCAAGGTTCCGGATTAGTTATCTCAATATCTTGGATAGCGTGGATGTATGCCGGCTCGGACCGTCTTTCGACACAAATAGGCATGCTGGTTAAATGAGCTGGGATATTCAGTAAAGATGCTAACTTTGAGAGAGCATCTGCAAACTGGTTTTCTTCCCGAGGTAGATAAATGTACTCCACCTTTTGGAATTGTTTTTTGAGAACCCTTACTCGTGCTTGGTAAGCCACGAGATTTGCGTTCCGAGTCTTCCATTTTTGTAAGGTTTGATTTATGACTAAAGATGAGTCACCGTGGACCCGGAGGTTTGTTACTCCTAAATCAGCGGCGGCTTGCAGCCCGTGAATGCATGCTTCGTACTCGGCTGCGTTGTTAGTCACGTCAAAATCTAGCTTGATGGATAACGGGGTATGTTCCCCTTGTGGTGAGATTAGTAGAATCCCGACACCAAATCCTCGAAAGTTGGATGCTCCGTCAAAATACAGATCCCATTTGTCGGTGTCGGTATGGAATATGTCTTCGTCTGGGAAGGCCCAAGTGTCGGTGTGATCTTCCTCGGATACCGGACTATCGGCTAGGAATTCCGCTACTACCCGGCCCTTGATGGCTTTCAATGGTACAAATTTGAGGTCGAACTCAGCTAGCATTAAAGTCCATCTGGATATACGACCGTTGAGGATGGGCTTCTCGAATAGATACTTGATCGGATCCATTTTGGATAGCACATGTACCTCGTGACTAAGCATGTAGTGTCGGAGCTTTTTAGTGGCCCATACTAATGCTAGACACGTCTTCTCAAGCATGGTGTATTTGCATTCGTATTCTAAGAACTTCTTACTGATGTAGTAAATAGCCCGTTCTTCAGAATCGACCGTCTGGGCTAGCATAGCGCCCATGGCTGTCTCGGTCGTTGTTAAGTATAATGACAGAGGCAAACCATGCTGAGGTGGCATTAGCACCGGTGGAGAGGATAGAATCTCCTTGATCTTATCGAAAGCCATTTGACATTTGTCGTCCCACAGTGTTCGTTCTCCTATCTTCAGTTTTTTGAAAATGGGTTCACATACCATGGTTAGCTTTGAAATGAATCGGCTTATATATTGGACTTTCCCGAGAAACCCCCTTATCTCCTTTTCGGTTTTAGGCGGTTGCATCTCGGTTATGGCCTTGATCTTTGCTGGGTCAACTTCGATGCCCCGTTGGCTGACAATGTGGCCCGGTAGTTTGCCCGATGTTACCCCGAAACTGCATTTTTGAGGGTTTAACCTCATGTTGTACTTGCGTAGTCGGGTGAAGAACTTCTTTAGGGCTCCAATGTGCCCGTTTCGCTCCTTGGACTTGACAATCATATCGTCGACGTAGACCTCTACTTCCTTATGCATCATGTCATGCAATAAAGTAGTAGCGGTCCGTTGATAAGTGGCACCAGCGTTAATAAGCCCAAATGGCATTACGGTGTAGCAGTAAGTCCTCCACGGTGTGATGAAGGTGGTCTTACTCATGTCTTCTTCTGCCATTTTGATCTGATTATATCCGGCATACCCGTCCATGAATGATAGAAGGGCATGGTCGGCCGTGTTATCCACCAGTATGTCGATATGTGGCAACGGGAAATCGTCTTTTGGGCTGGCCTTATTAAGGTCTCGGAAATATACACATACTCGGACTTTGCCATCTTTTTTGGGTACTGGTACTATGTTCGCGACCCAGTTTGGATATTCAGACACTTGGATAAAGCCCGCTTTGAATTGTTTATCAACTTCTTCCTAGACTTTGAGAGACCATTCGGGCCTCATTCTTCGGAGTTTCTGTTTTACCGGCTTGTACCCGTCTTTGATGGGTATTCGGTGTTCAGCTATCTCCCGGTCTATTCCCGGCATGTCCTTGTAGGACCATGCAAAGACGTCTTTGAATTCTTGGAGGAGATCCGTGAATTGTTGTCTCTGTTCGGGATCTAAAGATAGGCCTAACCTAAGCATCTGAGGTTCTAAAGGGGTTCCTACGTTGATGGAATCGGTTTCTTCGATTACCGGATCTCGGGACTCCCTTTGTTCAAGTTGCTCGATTAGATGCGGAGGCAATGGCACCTGTTCGTTGGGTTTCTCAATGTCATTGCAAGTAAGATTTTTGAAAACATTTTGAAAATAAGCCAAGTCGTAAGCAGAACGGTTATCGTTATTATTGATAGTAAATTTTGAAAAGAGCTCGAAGAGAGCTGCCATCTGATCGTTGGTCAGAGGCGGGATAGGGAGAGCCCTCGGGACAGACTCTGGGGCTCCCGATGGTGTGGCTAAAGAAGGGAGAGGGGTTACAGACTCGATCCTAGTACTGGACCCTCTAGACTTTGACTCAGACTCCGACTCTGACTCTGACTCAGACTCGGACTCAGATTCAGATTCGATAGCATGCATATCTCCTTCGCCAGTAGTTAGCTTGTAGGCTCGACCCTGACTGTCGGTCCACTTAATTGTCTTCCTCCAAGCTCTCTTCCCAGTGTCGGCACCAACTTCAGAGATCAGCTTAGTTGGATCAAACCTGTTGCTGCGGAGGATTAAGCTGACTAACTCCTGCTTAGGGGTCGGGACGACCTTGTCTTCCCCAAAGAGTAGTCCTAGAATGGGTTCAGTATTGTTTGTGCCCTCCTTTGATTCAGCCTGGATAAGGGCGAAGATGTCATCTAGGATGAAATTGCATTCCCGAGCCAGTTTGGTCCCGGGATATGAGATGGTGGGTCGATAGAGGCCCGTTTGAACAGTTCCGAATACCCGGGTGACGAACGTGACCGCCTTGGTTTGGTTCGTGTAGCCGGACGCCATAGTATAGCCTAGACCGAGGTGAGATTGCCCGTTGTTCAGGGTTTCAATGATCTTCCCGGGTGGAAGATATGGCCTTGATGTGACTCCCGGTAGGCAACCCAGGTTCTGTAGCATCGTATAGATGCTAACGGTGAAGTACGGCTGGAAAAGGTACTCTTCTTCGATCATTCCCACGAAGTTGAATCCTCGTGGGTCGACGGAGCCTGCGGTGTTGCAGGTTGACACAGTTATGGGAGTAGCTTCGAGAGTGATGATCCCATCCCGCAAAGGTAGTTTGACCTTCCTGTGAAGAGTGGAAGACACAGCTTTGACCGCGTGAATCCATGGTCTCCCAAGTAGCAGGTTGAAGGATGAAGTAACATCGATCACTTGGAATTCCAACTCCTTCTCGATCGGGCCTGTTATAATTGTTAGTTTAACGGCCCCAGCAACTGATTTTGGGCTCCCATCAAAAGCCTGGATAGTCTTTGCAGTTGGAAGGTAGTCAGCCTCGGTAATGCCGAGGGCCTTGGCTGTCCTTAAAGGAAGGACGTTAACTGCGGACCCGTTATCAATCAGAGTCATCGGGAGATATTTGTTTCGGCAGATTACCGTGATATACAGGGCCAAGTTATGGGTGGTCCCGAATGGTGGAAGGTCGGACTCGGAGAAGGTGATAAGTGGGCCCTCTCCCTTAGACTTGTCCTTGAGGTATGGCAGGATCGTGGCTACCATTTCGGTGGGGGTAACTGATGAGTCAACCTTGATTTCATCAAGGGCCTTAGTAAGCGCCGCTCGATGCTCCTGAGAACTAACCAAAAGCTGCCATATAGTAATATCGGTTCGGGCCCTCTTCAATTGTCTGACTAGGGCCGTGTCAGTGTTTGGCTCTTCGGGAGCAAGTTCCGTCCTGGAAGGTTCAGTGACGGTTTCCGGAGTGGCTGTGATGGTGTGTGTACCGTCCAGAGCTTTGGCTTTAGCCCTCCGGATTTCCTCGATAGTGACGGGGACGGCCTCCCCTTTAGCCAGGTAAACATCATCCTCGTCGTCGTTCCATATCCCGTTGATTTGGGAAATGAAAGGGGAAATGAGATGAGTGCAGTCAACTACCTCTCCAGTAAAAATGGCATGAGTAGCAAGAGGATTGTTTTTGTTACTTGGCTTGTCACTGGGTAGCGGTATCTTCCCATTTTCGATCAGATCTTGGATAAGATGTTTCAATTTCCAGGATTTTTCCGTGTCATGCCCATTGCCTTGGTGATAGTGACAATAGGCTGTATGTTGTAGCTTTTGGACCACTTTTCCACGGGAACTTCCGGAGTTGGGCCTATCGGTTGGATTAGGCCTTTCGAGGACAGCCTTTGTAAGGCATTAGCATAAGTTGTCCCCATGTCAGTGAATACCCGATTTGGATGCGTCATGGTTCGAGTGAAGGGTGGCCTGTAAGTAAGAGCACCACGTAATTAGCAACTTAACCCGAATCCTAAGGAAAGTACATCCCGAGCAAGGGAAAAAAGAAGAAGACTAAAAAGACGGTAAATGACCCGGAAAAGACACCTAGACGGGTGACTTGTGAAGAGGTGGGCCTTCCTCAGGATCCAACGCTGTGGGTTGGGCCCTGTCCGAAGGAAGGTTCGCGTGAGACATTCCCAGACTTTAGACTCGATTGTGTAACTGGGCCAACCTTTGTAGGAGTATGTCCTACGTAGGTGGGCCTTGCCTTAGTAAAATAAGGCGGGACTAGGATGGGGGGAAAATCCATGATGTAAGATCGACGGAGTTTCGACGCTAGAGACTTCAACGACTTATGACACGACCCGACACTGCTAAATACGGGAAGTCTAAGAAGAGGAAGTTTTGAAATATGAATTTTTGAAAAGCCCGAAATGAATCAGGTGGAGAAATTCGGCCCTTTTTTCGAAAAAAGAAAAAGGAGTGGGCCGAATGACGGGTTTTGAAAGTTTCGAAAATATTTTCGAGGTTTGAATTGGGCATAATACCGGCTAGAAAAAGGCTATTTTGAGTAAAATCATAAGTCCTAAGTTCGGTATATGACCCGGGTTTTGAAAATTGGATATTTTGAAAAGGATGCAAATTTTCAAAAGATGACGGTTTTGAAAAAGATATGGATCAAGTAACATGTAGTCATGGAAACAGTATAATGACGCCATGTATGCTCTTAGTCTAAGTCTCGGTCAGTCTGTAAGGGTCTATACCAGTGTACATAGCCTATCAAGAATCGGGGCGGACTCCCTAACTCGAGTTGAGATTAGGACATGCCGTAAAACCCATATGAATCGGCTAATGGACACCTTTGACATAACCAATTTGGACTATATCAACGGTATAGTGGGACGTCGGTCACGAGTACCGGCCCGGGAAAATGGGGTTATGCATGAACCGTAAAACTAAAACGCGCATTGTACTAGTCAAACGATTTCTATTCGAGTCTCACCCTGAGGACACCGAAGGTTATTAACTCATCGGAAAATCCACAGCGGAGTCGCCAAATTGTGGACATGACATAGGTCCACCCCGACGCGGCCACGCGCGGGTTTGGGGAGGCGAATGAATCTCCATGAGATGGTCAAATGGAAATTTAAATCGAAGTCGGAGTCGCCACCGAATTTTATGGTTATTCGGAACCGTTCGAGCCCACTCTATGTCGTAGTGGGCCGTGTACAAAATACGGCCCAGTTCCGATGTCAGAGTTTATTGGGCTCGTCCCTTTGCAATTCGATACAGATGCCGACTTAAGCGGTTAATCGTATATTGAATGACTCTCGTTGCCAATGGTTTCGGACATCCGGAAACCACAGTTCTGAGTAAGGGGTGAGGGTACGTGTTGGGAAGTTCACCAAGAACACCCAACCCCGCCCGCACATTAGCGGCCTTTACTAGGATATCGAATGATGTTTTAATGCGCGCGTTAGTTGAACGATGAATGATATGCAAACATTGTTTTCCTAAGCATGTGAGGAATTGAATGGGTTGCTAAGTCGTTTAATGCATGCAAAATTGATTAACGTCAAAGTTGAATTTAGCATGTGAGATTCGTTTTAGTATAATAAAACAAATGAAATAAAAGGATGAATTTGCTACAAAACAAACAAAAGAGTTAGTACCGATTTGTAAATAATAATATAGCAAATAAAATATACGAGATCGAGAAAATAAATATTAATCGAAATCTGAAAAATATTGTTGAAAAGAACGTTGTTTTGTATAAAAAACGAAGCTCGAAAAATAATAAAAAAGACGGAAAAGGCCGCGGCATAACAGCCGGCCGCGCGACTCGCCCGGGATGCCGGCGGGTCGCGTGGTGGCCCGTTTCGGTGCCGGTTTTCGAAAAACTCGATGTTCGTATTAAATCGCGTATGAATATTGCATGATTCGTACTCGACTTAATATTTTCGATATTCGTTGTATTCGATAATTGACTACGAAATCAATATCAAATACTTGGAATAGTTTTGGAAAAGATGTAAATTTTAGAAATCGTTCGAAAAAAAATAATAAAAACGAACGAAAAGAGTTAAAAAGGAGCTCGGGTTTCAGACTCGTACGCGAGTCGCCTGTGAGGGGCGCGACTCGCGTGCGGGTCTGTCCCGTTTCGCTCGTTGTTTGAAAATCGTTATTTTGATGAACCGCGTACAAATTATGAATTAATTTGTATTCGATTCATGTTTTCGATATTCGTCGTATCCGATATTCGATTATGAAATCGATATCGGATATTTAGAATGAGTTAAAAAAAAGGTTTTGTAAAATTGTTTGCTTTGAACGAAAAGTAAAAGAAAAGAATTTTGACGAAAAAAAGTGATGTAACGACCTTTAGTATCGTCGAAATCTTAATATAATTCTTTTCGATACAATATTTGATTATAGAAGAATCGATATCGTATGTTTAAGAATATTCGTTATGAAAATAGTTTTTTCGTTAATAACGATATTAAAAAAAGAGAAAAAAATGACTCTTGACCCGTAAAAAGACAAAACGAACGAAGAGGAGAAGAGGAGAGAAAGGAAGAAATCGGGTTTGGTACACCCTCAACCTACATGCTCTTGTTGACTCGGATCGGGGCTCGTCGGAATGTGGCTAGGCACGGGAGCGTCGAGGCAACGTCGGTTGGGTTAGGGTGGTACGGTTAAGACGGGTGAAGGGTGTCGGGTTTCGGACCGGTTTCCTTCGGGTTTTGAACGTATTATCGGTTTCTCGATGCTAAAATAACTATGTGTGTGTGTCGATAATGTATGTATTATGGCTGATAAAAATCCATCCTTTTTGTGTTGGATGCAAGGGGCTATTTATAGGAAATTCCCGACCTTGGCTTAGGAGTGTTTGACTACCGCTTAGGATAGGAAACGTAAGAATCTGAGGGAAATAAGAATTCCGCTTTCTTGTGAAGGAAGAAAGGGAGATCGGCTGATTTGGGCTGTTTTGGCCGAGTGTTTTACACTCGGTCGGGTGCTTGAATCGGTTTTTGAATAGGATTCCTGTTTGAGCTAGAATTACCGCTTGAGTAAGAAGCTGAGAGGAACGAGAATTCCGTTTTCTTGTGAGAGAAGAAAAGAGGAAAACCGGCTGGTTTGTACTACTTGTCTGAGTGGTTTACACTCGGTTGGGTGTTTGAGTCGGTTCTCGGATAGGATTCCTACTCGAGATCGAATTCTACCTTAAACGGAATTGTTTATTATTTTGTGTAGCTGATTTTTGTAGAGTTGGAGTCCGAATAGGACGTGTGAGACTTCACGGTCAGCCTACAAGTCTCGAGAAATATCTTTGTCCGGGTTTTGACTCGGTCGCTAAAAGACGGTTTTACCCCTGGTGTCGGATTCGACCCAAATTAGTGTTATTTGACTCGAAACGACTCACTGGGCCTGAATTTGAGGTTGGTTTTGTGAGATTTGTACTCCCTAAAATGTCTAAACCAAATGTCCATCGTTACGAGCCCATTTCCGAGTACGTCAAGGCACGTTAACGTCCGATCATCATTGGGTGTTTGTCGGAAACTACTATAGACACCTGGCAGTCAAAATGTGGGTGTCTACAAGTACTGCCGGGTGAAACTTCACCCGGTGGTTTCATCTGGTGAAACTCTTCTCAAGATATGCAATTTGCGCAACTTTACCGTCGGGCGAAACTTCACCCGGTGGTGAAAGTTTCGCCCGGTCATTTCGCCCGGTGGTGACTCATCGGGTGAAACTTCACCCGATGGTTCTCCGCCTCTTTTCCGGTCTCTTTCTTTGCCGATCGATTGAATTACTTAACTTGTAGTTTCGTGTTTTGCTCTTCGGACGACCTCCCTTTCTTTTGTGCTCATAGAAGCTCGGACACGCTTTTGGTCGAAAATCCTATCAAAATAGACAGAAAACTACAAAAACACGTAAAATGTAAAAGAGAGACGCTAATGCGAGAAATACTAAAAATACGGCGATAATCGCACTCTAATCTCGCAAAATGGAGGAAAAACGGGCTTAAATGGGAGAAAAACAGTCCAAATTTGACACACAACAAGCGGCAACTGCGCGAACTCCACAACTAAATCTGTTACGCTGAGAAAGCAGGAACTACGACCACTTTGACACTCAGTATCACCCCGGAGGATGGAGGACGAGTCGTATACCCGGACAGCGACCCGTTAGTCCTATCCCTAGTCATCAACAACCATATTGTCAAGAGATGTATGGTGGATACAGGTGCGTACACCAATTTACTTTACAAGGATACATTCGAAAAGATGAGCCTGAAGACCAGACATCTGAAGCCCGCCCCAGGATCCCTGTACAGATTCAGCGGTGCAGGCATTATCCCAATGGGAGTCATCGAGCTGCCCGTTACATTTGGGGAGGGCATCTCGGCCCGCAATATTCGGGCGTCCTTCGTTGTAGTCGATGCAAAGTCAATCTACAACGCCCTGATAAGCAGATTCACCTTGGACGAGGTCGAGGCCGCCATTTCCATCCGAGCGCTCATGGTAGCCTATGTCACGGACTTCGGGATGGAAGGCAAGATACATGGCGACCAGGAGTCATCCCGTCAGTGCTACTCGGTAGCTCTACAGGATCACGAGGTTGACCAAAAAGGAAAGAGGAAGATATGCAGCTCCCCCACCAGGGAAAAAGAGATTCCGGCCGACCAACTGACAATTGAACAGACAGCTCACCGCCTAGAAACCGGGGGTGAGAGCATGTTGGTGGAGCTAGAACGTGGACGACTAGTCCTCGTCGGTACCGATCTAGAAGAGCCCTACAGGAAAAATTGATTAAAGTGTTACAAGATAACAAGGGCGTCTTTGCGTATTCGACCGATGAAATGTTAGGGGTAGACCCGGGCCATATTGTACACAAGTTAAATGTTGACCCAAACGCAAGGCCAGTCAAGTAGAAGAAGAGAAACATTTCAGATGAGAAGGACCAAGCCATCAAAGAGGTGATTGAAAAACTCCTGAAGGCCGACTTCGTTGAAAGCTGTGATTATTCTGAGTGGCTGGCCAACGTTGTTATGGTGAAGAAAGTGTTAGGGGCCTGGAGAATGTGTGTTGACTTCACTAATCTCAATAAGGCGTGCCCAAAAGACTGCTACCCTCTGCCAAGAATCGACCAGTTGGTCGACGCCACCAGCGGACACTCAATGCCGAGTTTCCTGGACGCCTTCTCAAGATACCACCAAGTATACCTATGGGAGCCGGACAGGGTAAAGTGTGCGTTCAACACGAGCGCCGGGACATATATGTACAAAATGATGCCTTTCGACCTCTAGAATGCGGGCGTGACCTACCAACGAGTGGTGGACTAGGTCTTTGAAAAACAGAAAGGTAGAAATCTGGAGGCATATGTTGATGATGCAATAGTAAAGAGCAAGGAGGACGAGGAACATCTGGAGGATCTAAGGGAAACCTTCACCTCACTCTGAGCCTACCAGATGAAGCTCAACCCCAAGAAGTGCACCTTTGGGGTTTGATCGGGCAAGTTCCTCAGTTTCTTGGTCAGTGCCCGAGGTATAGATGCCAACTCGAAGAAGGTAAAAGTCATCCAAGACCTTCCAGAGCCCAAAACAATCAAAGACATACATCGGCTGACCGGCCGGATGGCCGCCCTTGCGCGGTTCATAGCCAGGTCTACCGATAAAACAACACCTTTTTTCAAGGTCCTTAAGGGAAACAAAGAGTTCAGATGGGAAGCTGAGCAAAAGGAGGTATTCGAACAGCTGAAAGAGCACCTGAAGCAACTACCAACCTTGGCTAGGCCGGTGACGGGGGAGAAAATCTTCCTATACATAGTTGTTCCAAACTTAACGATAAGCGCGGTTATCCTAAGAGAAGAGGTCGGGGCCCAAAAATCGATCTATTTCGTAAGTCATGCCCTCGGACCAGCCGAGAAAAATAACCCGGTGGTCGAAAAGGCGGCGTGTTGACCCCCCACCAGCAGGTCAATGTAATTGAAGGGCCAGAGTCCGAAAACTGGATGATGCCAATTATCCGGTTTAAAAAAGATGGGACTCTACCTGAAGACCCTGCGCAACAAAAGAGGATGCCATCAAAGGCATCTTGGTATATATTAATCAGAGGTGAGTTGTACCGGAAATCATTCTCTTCGCCTCTACTCAAGTGCCTGGAGGCAGAGCAGGCAACAAAGGTCCTAGACGACAGCCACTCAGGAATTTTCGGGCACCACATCGGAGGAAGAACCCTCGCTCATAAGGCATTAAGAGCGGGGTACTACTGGCCTACCATGCTGACCAATGCAAAAGACCTAACCTCCAACTGTTGGAAGTGTCAACTCTTCACACCAGTAATACATGCTCCAGCACAAGATCTACGACCAATCCTCTCTCCCATTCCCTTTGCTCAGTGGGGAATAGATATCCTCGGTCCTTTCACTGTTGCAACTGGGGGGAGGAATTTTCTCGTAGTGGCGATTGACTACTTCACCAAATGGGTGGAGACAGAGGCAGTCCCAAACATCACTGAGCCGGCGGTCAGAAGGTCATATGGAGAAACGTTATTACACGATACGACATGCCTAAGGTGATGATGTTCGACCATGGCAGGCAGTTTGACAACGACCCTCTAAGGGCCTGGCTGGAAGGTCATGGGATCACAGTTGCTTACTCCGTCGTGTGTCATCTACAGACCAATGGACTGGCCGAGGCCGCCAACAAGCAAATCTTAAACGGTTTGAAGAAAATGGAAGATGACCTCAAAGGAAGATGGGCGGACGAACTCCCGAGCGTTCTATGGTCAATAAGAACGACCAGAAAGGAGTCCACCGGACAGACCCCCTTCAGGCTGGTTTATGGTGCAGAGGCCCTTTTACCCATTGAAGCCAGGATCCCGACTCTCAGGTCTCAGTTGTTTGACAGAGCCAGCAATGACTGAAGCCCTTGACCTAGTAGGTAAGATAAGGCAAGAGGCCAGCTCAAACATTGCAGCATATCAACAAGGGATGAGAAGAGTTTACAACAGAAAAGTAAGTACGAGAAATTTCCAGGTAGAAGACCTGGTATTATGAAAAACCCAACCGGTTAGAAGGGCGAGAGAGCACGGCAAGCTAAGCGCCTACTGGGAGGGCCCCTACCAAGTCACTCAGGTCATGGGTCCCGGCACCTACAGACTTGCCAATGCCGAAGGACAAGAGCTGGCATCATATTGGAATGCAGACACTCTAAGGAAGTACTATGTTTAGTTATGGTTTCAAAAGTTTTTCTTAAGTTCCCTAAAAAACGATGGAGGACGCTAGAAAACATTGTCGACGGCTCCATCGAGACTGCTAGTTTTTTTCAAGAAATGAAAGATCTATCTTCTGCTTATACTTGTTGTCTGTTCGATTTGCACCTCACACACAAACGAGTAGGGGGCAATAGGGGGAGAGCCCCCCTATTGCAAAGCTCCGATAAAATGGATCCCCCAATAAACATAAGTCTCTCTGCCTACCTCCAGGCAGGCAGGGGGCATGCCCCTTGACTTCGACCAGAAGTTAGGGACAGGTCGGGCAACAAAGCCGAACCAACAAGGTCTGATACGTATTCAGCCTTGTATAAAGAATATAAGTCCCTCTGCCTACCTCCAGGCAGGCAGGGGGCAAGCCCCCTGACTTCCATCAAGAATCAGTGACAGGCCGGACAACAAAGCCGAATCTACAAGGCCTGATACCCATTCAGCCTTGCATAAAAAATAGAAGTCCCTCTGCCTACCTCCAGGCAGACAGGAGGCAGGCCCCATGACTCCGACCAGGAGACATGGACAAGCCTGGCAATAAAGCCAAATAAACAAAGCCTAGGATAAAATACACAAGCCTCTCTACCTACCTTCAGACAGGCAGGGGGCAATCCCTCTGCCTACCTCCAGGTAAGCAAAAGGGATGCAGCCAGAAACAAGGTGAAAAGCGATCTTAGCAAAAAGACTAAGGGTAAACAAATTCCAAAATACCAGAGCAAGCAAAGAGGAAAAAAGGATTCACAAAAGCATGCAAACAGGTCCACAAAATAAGCTTGAGAGAAAGGAGATTAAGGGATTACATAAATACCGGCAGCTGGCCACATTCAGGCCCAACGCGCACAAAAAGTTAGATTAAAAACAAGATATGAAAGGCGCAAAAAGAAGACACAAATCCCTAGTTCTTCAAGGGTAGGGGCACGAGCCTTCAGAGGACGACTGCCCTAAGTCTTATGCAAGAGGCGCTTCCTGTACATGGGCCGACGACCCATCAGGACCCTCCTGCGATGGCTTGTTGATCGTGGCCTCATCCTTGGCGGTGTATAGCTTGTTGAAGGCTTCCTCATCAAAATCTGGCACCAACTTCCTTACAACTTCCACACAGAAGTTAGTGACTGAGTTGGCACCTTCAGCAAAGGCCTGGTCTACCTTCTTATCAGCCTCTTTCACAATCTCCACCTTCTCCTTCTGCCAGCTCTCCTTCTGAGCCTCCAATTCCTGGCACTTGTTCTGGGCCGCCGCCAACGCAGACTTTTTGTGTGCTAAATTTAGACCGTTTTCCTCTCATTTAGACCCGGTTTTCCTCTTGTTCTGCGAGATTAGAGTGCGATTATCGCCCTGTTTTGAGTATTTCTTGTATTAGTGTCCCTCTTATGCGTTTTATGTGTTTTTGGTAGTTTTTCTATCAATTTTGATAGGATTCGGCACCGAAAGCAAGATCGAGCTTCTACGAGCACAAGAGAGGGGAATGCCATCCGAAAATCAAAGCACAAAACTTAAAGTTCAAAGCCATCCAATCATACGACGAAGAACGAGACAAGAAAAGAGCTAGAGAACCATCGGGTGAAGTTTCACTCGATGAGAAACCACCGGGCGAAGTTTCGCCCGACGGTAAAATTGCCTCCCCAAAGATTTTCAGAAAGCTTCTCCACCGGGCAAAATGACCAGGCGGAACTTTCACCCACCGGGTGAAGTTTCGCCCGACGGTAAAAGGGTCAAAAAATACAAAACTGGAAGAAGTTCACCGGGTGAAGTTTCACCCGGCAGTATTGGTCCGTATATGACTGGGTGAAGTTCCACCTCATGAAGATTTAAAGGGTGATTGTCTCACTAATGGAGCAAAAAGTTGGATTTGGGCTTTGGGTTAAGGATCCATTAAGGCTTTACTATATATATGCATACCTTAGTTAGTTGCCTAAGTCATTGCATTACAACCCCTTAACCATTCCCTTAGGCCTTCATTAGTAGATCATTCTAGTAGTAATCCATTAGTAGTTCATTATCTCCTTTTTAGATCATCTTCGTATTAGCTTAGATAGGAAGCTTAGTAGAATTTGAGGACCCATACAAGAATTTGAACTTGAACACCAAAAGCACCTCATCCAAAGTCAATCAACCAAGTGCATCACAAGAATCATCTCCCACTTCCCCCAAAAAAACCGGGGAATACAAGCGGAGTTCGATATCCTTCAAAATGGGAAGAATGAACAAAGAAAGAAGAAATAAAGAGCAAATGGAAGCTTATGACAATGGGAAGTTCAATGTGATCATTGTGACAATTATGACCATGATTCTAGCTCTTGCATTCCTAATGAAGAAACTTATTTTGAAGAGCCAAATGAAGTCCAAGCTATACAAGTGTCTGGGAAAAGACCTCAATTTGATCCCTTTTTCTAATACTTACAATGTCGGCACAAGTTTTCATCCCAATTTCTTTTATGGGAACCAAAATGTTCAAAACCCGATGCCACGTGCCCAAGGGAGTTAACCGAGGCCCTTTAACCAAAGTTAACAAAGGCCCTTTAATCAAGGTCCTCCAAAGATGTCCCCATATTTGCCTCCTCACCAAAGGAGCAACTTCAATCAACAAGGTAGCAACTTCCATGTTCCCAACAATTACAACAGTTACCAAAACCAACAAAATCAACATGGTAATAACTTTAGTCATGGATACAATCACGGGTTCCAAGGCAATTTTTAAGGTAATCAAGGTTACAATCAACAACTATTCAATCAACCCTCTCAATCTTATGGCCAATCAAGTAATTTTCAATATGGTCAAGGAGGAGTTTCATGGGATAATACTAGTGATTTGCAAAGAGCCATTGGGAATTTATGGAGTGAGAATCTAGATACAAAAGCTAGGCTAAAGGTTTGGGAATCACAAGAAGCAACAAAAGCTTTAGCTGACCCCAATTCATCCACCCCATGGTTTGCCCGGGCAACCCTAAAACCCAAGAGACCCTCCATACCAAGCAAATGCCGTCATTCTGAGAGGTGGCAAAGAACTTGAGGAACCGTATAAGAACTTGAACTTGAACACCAAAATCACCACAACCAAAGTGAATCAACAAAGTGCACCACAATCAACCTCTCCCACTTCCCCCAAACAAAACCGGGGAATACAAGCGAAGTTTGATATTCTCCAAAATGTGGAGATTGAACAAAGAGAACTTAAAAGAAAGAAAAAAGAGCAAATGGAAGCGGAAGAAGCTAAAAGAAAAGAGGCGAATTGTAGCGTTTAGCCGAAGAAGAAGAAAAAGAATCCAATGTACCACCGCCTCCCGCTTTTGTCCCACCATTGCCTTTTCCCGAGCGAGCTAAACCACATAAGGAGAATGCTCAATTTAGCCGTTTCGTGAATATGTTGAAGAAAGTGGAGGTAGCTTTACCCTTCACCGAGGTAATTTCTCAAATACCTCTTTATTCTAAGTTTTTGAAAGAAGTCTTGTCTAAAAAGAGAACAATAGAGGATAAAGAATGTGTCTCTCTTACGACACAATGTAGTGCCATTCTTATGAATCAAATGCCAAAGAAACTAGAGGATCCCGGTAGCTTTTTCATCCCTTGTCGAGTTGGAAATGTTGTTGTTAATTAAGCTTTGTGTGACCTAGGGGCTAGTGTTAGTTTATTTGTTACCTTATTCTATTGCTAAGAGACTTAGTGTGGGGGAGATGAGACCCACTAGTATGTCAATTCAATTTGTAGATAGGTCCGTCAAGTACCCACTTGGGATACTTGAGGATGTACCCGTGCAAGTTGATAAGTTTTTCAACCCCTCCAACTTTGTTTTCATGGATATGCCGGAAGACACTATTACCCTCATTATCTTAGGTCGACCTTTTATGGCTACCAGTGGTAATATAGTTGATGTTAAGAATGGAAAGTTTTCTTTTAACATAGGGAACGAGTCGGTAGAGTTTTCCCTTTCTCAAGCTTTTAAACAACCAATGATTAAACAAATGTATTCTCTTGAATTTGATAGTTTGGTTGAGTATAGATTGATAGATGATGAGAAAGAAGAGAAACCATTTGATTCCCCACCTCTTGAAGATGAGTGCTTACATGAAGAAAAGGTAGAACCACTACCGGTGGGTAAGAGTATGGTATCTTCTCCTCCTAATCTTGAACTTAAGCCACTCCCCTCTTCCCTCAAATATGCCTTCCTTGAAGGAACTAATTATCCAGTTAACGTCAATGCCACACTTGATGGACCTCAATTGGAAAAACTTTTGATTGTTTTGAGAAAACAAAAAAAGGCCATCGAGTATAGCATTGCCGACCTCCAAGGCATAAGCCCAAATGTTTGTATGCATAGGATCATCCTTGATGATGACCACCGCCCTTCGGTTGAGGGTCAACGAAGGTTGAACCCCACCATGAAAGAGGTTGTCATGAAGGAAGTCCTCAATTTGTATGAGGCTAACATCATATACCCAATAACCGGAAGTAAATGGGTTAGCCCCGTACAAGTTGTGCCAAAAAAAGGAGGAATGAAGGTTGTGAAAGGAGAAAATGGTGAGTTCATTTCTACTAGGACTATCACCGGTTGGCGCATGTGTATAGACTTTCGAAAATTAAACACGGCCACCATCAAAGACCATTTCCCCCTTCCCTTCATTGATCAAATGCTTGAACGATTAGCGCATCATTCTTATTTTTCTTTCCTCGATGGTCATTCCGGATTTCTTCAAATTCTCATTCACCCCGATGACCAAGAGAAGACCACTTTCACATGTCCATATGGCACCTATGCCTATCGAAGGATGACATTTGGATTGTGTAATGCGCCGAGAATGTTTCAAAGATGTATGATGGCTATTTTCTCCGATTTTATTGAAAAATCCATGGAAGATTTTATGGATGACTTTAGTGTCCATGGTACATCTTTTGATTCTTGCCTTAAAAACCTTGATCAAGTGTTAGCTTGATGTGAAGAATATAAACTTTTTTTAAATTGGGAGAAATGTCATTTTATGGTTGAACAAGGTGTTGTCTTAGGTCATATTGTTTCGAATAGAGGAGTTGAAGTTGATAAGGCTAAAGTCTCCATGATTGAGAACTTACCACCACCAACTAATGTCAAAGGGGTGAGGAGTTTTCTAGGTCAAGCCGGTTTTTATAGACGGTTCATTAAAGATTTTTCTAAGATTGCCAAGCCTTTAACTTCTTTGCTTATGAAAGATGCATCTTTTGTTTTTGATGACTTGTGTCTTGAGGCCTTTTGTAGGATAAAGACCGCTCTCACCACCGCTCCAATTATCAATGCACCCGATTGGAATCTCCCATTTGAAATCATGTGCGATGCCTCCGATTTTGCCGTTGGTGCCGTTTTAGGATAACGGATTGATAAGAAGCTACATGTGATTTATTATGCAAGCGAGACCCTAGATGAAGCCCAATCAAGATACACTACAACCAAAAAAGAGATGCTTGCCGTTGTCTATGCCATGGAAATATTTCGAACATATGTTACCGGTTCCAAAGTCATCATTCATACCGATCATGCGGCGATTCGTTACATCATGTCCAAAAAGGAGACCAAGTCCTGACTCTTTCGGTGGGTCCTTCTTTTATAAGAATTTGACATCGAGATTAAAGACAAAGCTGGATCGGAGAACTTGGTAGGCGGATCACCTTAGTAGATTAACGGTTAGTAATGAAAGCAATGAATATGATGATATACCCATCAATGAAGCAATGAGAGATGAGGCCTTGATGGCCATTGAACTATTACACCTTGGTATGCCGATATCGTCAATTTCTTAGTGTCTCATTATATTCCGGACAGTTATTCCAAGCAAGAGAGGAAGAAACTACGTTATGAAGCCCGACGCTATTATTGGGATGAGCCCTATTTGTTCCGCCGTTGTATAGATGGAATCTATCGACGATGTGTGACGGCCGATGAAGGATTTGATATTGTGAAGCACCTTCACTCGACACCTTATGGTGGACACTTGGCCAACCAAAAGACAATTGTCAAGGTTCTCCAAAGATGTAAGAGCTTTCATTCTCACATGCGATGCTTGCCAAAGAAGTGGCAACATAACAAGAAGAAATGAGATGCCCCTTCAACCTATCTTGGAAATTGAATTGTTTGATGTTTGAGGCATTGACTTCATGGGTCCGTTCACATCCTCTTTTGGCAACAAATACATCCTAGTCGCGGTTAATTATGTCTCAAAGTGGATCGAGGACGTAGCTTCTCCTACCAATGATTCCAAGGTTGTAATCAAGCTTTTTAAGAATGTAATTTCTTCGAGATTCAGTATGCCTAGAGCCATAATTAGCGATGGAGGCTCTCATTTTAGGAAAGATACCTTTGAACACCTTCTTAGGAAATATGGTATCACTCACAAGATGTCCTTAGCCTACCACCCTCTATCAAATGGGCAAGCTAAGATCTCCAACCGTCAAATCAAATAAATTTAGACCGTGTTTCACCTCATTTAGACCCGTTTTTCCCTCGGTCTGCGAGATTATAGTGCGATTATCGCCCTATTTTGAATATTTCTCGCATTAGCGTCCCTCTTGTGCATTTTACGTGTTTTTGGTAGTTTTTCTATCAATTTTGATAGGATTCGACATCGAAAGCATGATCGCGCTTCTATGAGCACAAGAGAGGGGAATACCGTCCGAAAAGCAAAGCACAAAACTTAAAGTTCAAAGCCATCCAATCATACGACGAAGAATGAGACAAGAAAAGAGCCAGAGAACCATCGGGTGAAGTTTCACCCGATGAGAAACCACCGTGCGAAGTTTCGCCCGACGGTAAAATTGCCTCCCCGAAGATTTTCAGAAAGCTTCTCCACCGGGCAAAATGACCAGGCGGAACTTTCACCCACCGAGTGAAGTTTCGCCCGACGGTAAAAGGGTCCAAAAATACAAAACTGGAAGAATTTCACCGGGTGAAGTTTCACCCGGCAGTATTGGTCCGTATATGACTGGGTGAAGTTCCACCTCATGAAGATTTAAAGGGTGATTGTCTCACTAATGGAGCAAAAAGTTGGATTTGGGCTTTGGGTTAAGGATCCATTAAGGCTTTACTATATATATGCATACCTTAGTTAGTTGCCTAAGTCATTCCATTACAATCCCTTAACCATTCCCTTAGGCCTTCATTAGTAGATCATTCTAGTAGTAATACATTAGTAGTTCATTATCTCCTTTTTAGATCATCTTCGTATTAGCTTAGATAGGAAGCTTAGTAGAATTCTTCATAGTTTTCTTCATCAATTCTCTAGATTTACATTCAAGCTTTGTAGAACATTTTATTCAAGTTTTTATTGAAGATATTTGGAAATTATTAAGGGATTAGTGACAAATCCTTTATCCTCTTCATCAAGCTTCATCTTTTATTTATGCAATCTGCTCCTTTATTGTTGATCTTCATAGTTGGTATATTTCTCTTCCACTCCCTAATCTCTAGCCTAGATTTATTATTGTTCTTTCAATGTTGTTCATTTTATTGTTTTTCATTATTTTTTTCGATCATCTTTATTTATGTTGTTTTAGATCGTTTCATGTTATTTTGTTGATTGTTATTTTGATCATCTTTGTGTTGTTAATTTCTCTAGATTTCATTTATGTTGTTCTAGATTATTTTCTAGTTTATTTTGTTGATTGCAATTTCTTTCATAGTTTTGTGGTTAATTTATTAGATTTCAATTTCCTTATTGTTTTGTTGTTATTTTCTTTAGATTTAGTTATTATGCATGTTGTAGTTATTTTCTCTTTTTTTAATGTTTTATTAGTCTCCATTATTATGAGTGAGTAGATTTCTTGTTGGGGGGGGGGGGTTTAGGGAGGAAGATCTTGGATTATTTGAATTGAGGATTTTTTGTTGGTTTCTTGCTTGTTGGTTTATCTTTCTTGAGTTTGTTGTGTCATTGTTGTTTTAGTCTGACCAACTAGACCGACCTTGACTCATTTCTATCAATATGGGGAAACTCGGGGTAGAAATTACCTTAACTTGAGACCTACCCTTTTTCGCCGCGAAAGCGGGTTTTTAGGTGGGTTGGGTGAAGAAACCGAAAGGTGGCATTCTCCCTTTACCAATGTTGTGACCGACCCAATTCCAATTTTCTTAGACCCCAATTTTCGATTCCCGACTTCCCCCAACATCTTTTCCTAGATTGATCATCTCTTGTCATTTCTCTTGATATTTAATTTTCGTCTTTTACCGCATCTCTCGCATAGACTCGACCCTTAAAACCCCTTTTAGATCCCAAACACGTCGCCTTTTACTCAATATTGTTTAGTTCCCTGTGGACCGACCTCGACTTACCACGAATGCACTAGTTGTTTTTGTGTTTTTGCGACTATAAATATTGTTTGATCTTTCATCCTTCGCTAAACGACTGATCCGATTTGGAGGCGATCAAGAATCCACCCTAGACAAACGGTCAGCAAAGTCTTTACGTCGTCCTTCCAGCTCTGCCAAGTGTTTCTTTGCCTGTCCCAGCTCAACTTTCAACCCGGTTGCTTCCTTCAGAGCTTTCTTCTCCTGCTCTTTCCAGTTGGCCGACTGACCTCGGGCCTCCTTCACCCAAACGATGTTCCCTTGACCAAACGATGTCTTAGAGAGGTTGGGGACATGGCGCTTGGGCTGGGGTGTGCTGACGTCGGCCTCCAGGTCGATCAGCTGTTCAGCTGTCATAGGCTCCTTATCTTTTCTTTTTCTTGTCAAGAGGGAGACAGTTTCTGATGCGCGTATTTTATATACACTTTTTATGCTTTTTATACGCGCATTCCCGTGCTCATCGAGTAGTGAAAACTACTATTTTTCTCCGAATTGGCTACTTTGTGGTGTATTTTGTCTTTTTGCAGGAACGGAAGCCGCGGGAGCTAAAACGAACCAAAACCGAGCTAAAACAAAGCTGGAAAGAGCAATCGGAGAAATGGGTCAAGTATAGTCGAACGACTATTATAATAGTCGGCCGACCATTATGATAGTCGACCGACAGTTGTTTTAGTCGGCCGACTATTTAGGCGTCAGCAGAAGATCAAATGAGTCAATGTTAGTTGACCGATTATTAAAATAGTCATCCGACTATTAAAATAGTCGTCCGACTATTTTTTGGGCCGCGGACAGATTTCATGTTGAGCAAGAAGTTTCCTTAATCAGTTTTAACCCTTCCTAATTGTATGAATATGGAGTTTCAGCTTGATTTAAACACACTTCTCCACTTCTCCCTAGACTTTTATTCCTAATCTCTTAGAATTATTTTTGCTTCTAGTTTAATTTCTTTCTTAAAAACTCGGTTATTGTAAGATTTCAAGATTTGAATCGCGTTCACTCCATTTGGTAATTTAATCTAATCTTTCTTCCTTCTTCCTTATTCTTCGTTCTTGATTATTCTTAATATTTGTTTATACTTGTCGCAGTTTTATTATCATTCATCATGTTTAATCTAGTAGAATCGTTTATTAGTATTGTTGTTCTTGATTTAAATATGAGGAGCTAATTTCCTTCGCTAGGATTTAGAGGATCTGCGAATTGAATGTGGTCACTAAATAATTTATAGATCTGTCAATGATATTGCGTCTGAGTTGTCAGTTGTAGCATATAATCGCGATTAGTCAGTCAATGCGCATGATTGATTAATTGAATTCGGTAAACTTTAACCTAAGATCGGAAGCCTGATAAAAGTTAGACCTGCTACAACACATTAGTATGCCCTAATAAGATTGGAAGCCTTTAGACGCATGCTAAGGTGAATAGCGGACCTGAAGGACCTTTTCAATACCCCTTAGACCAATCTCTGCGATAGACATGTGACTTAGACCGTGATCATATGAAATTCGTAGTGAACCGACAATCCTAGTTTTCTCTCCATATATCTATTTGACTTTATTTATCTTATTTATTTTAGTTATTTCTTCTCCTTTACTTTTCTTCCTTCATTACTTTTAGATTAGTTAAAAACAAACCAAAAAACCCTCGATTTGTTACTGAGATAAACCAATAAGAGTGTCTCCCTCGCTGACTATATTTTTAGTTGGACCGTAGTTGGTTATTTTTGATAGGTACACGACTAGCTTATCTGTCTCCTCGGCCGACGGTGTAGGCATCACAGCAGCAGAAGGGCGACCTGCAGCAGGGAAACCCTCACATCTAGCTGCAGACGAATGTGTCGTCTCAGAACCTTCACTCCTCCCCTAGGATGGCCTTGCAAGAGGCGCTGATGTTGGAGCACGACTAGATGATCCCATGGGAGGAAATCGGGTTATGCTCTTCACATGTCCCATAAGGCTCTCCTTCTTATAGTCTGAAGGAATGACGAGGCGAGACATGGTAGGATTTTCGGAGTTGTCAAGCCCAAGGGCACACAAGTGTCGACTGGTCCAGGAAGAACCGTAAGTATATGCAAAAAAGACAAAGCTATAAGAGGGTTAGCATGTAAGTGATATCTGCAAAACAACATATACAAGTGAAAAACCCCCAGCTACCTTTGAGGCGCGAGGGGTTCAACCCCGCAGGGATCAACATTCTCTTTGGGAGTAAAGGGAGAGGACCCAGAATCATGAATGTCGGGGTCAACATTCTCTGACTTCAACCAAGGGAAGTACCGGCAACAGCCCCGGTAGTCACAGCCTCCCACCAGGGTGCAGGAGTCAGGTTTCGGTCTCACATGGATTGGAAGGAGGCTTTCCTTGGGCAGCGTATAGCCGCAGGCAACTCGTTGTCCCCAGAAGCATAGGGGGATCGGCGGGCTATTAACTTGCATCGGTCAATAATCCTCCGTACCAACCATACTTGAACTTTGGGACATGGCCTACATGCCTGGTGACGTCAGTAAGGACACCTCTTTTTGAAAACCTTATCAGCTATCCAAACCATTGTTACTAGGAGGAGCGGAGCAATGAATGCGTTCAAAAAATTGGAAAATTTGGGGCAAGTGATCCTCCCTTTTATAATCATGAGATGGGAAGAAGCAGGGCAGTTAATGAAGTCTCAACCGTTCCTGGGGGATGTGACAAGTGTCGCAGAAATGCACGTCTCAAAGGATTTTCTGGAAAAGTAATCATCAAGGGAGGATATTCTGACGCTTCGTTTATCCAAAATCACTAAGACAACCCACCTAGGGAATGAGCACGACATTTAATGCGGGTAAGCCGACGGGGCAGCTTCCCATCTTTATAGACGATCATCGACAGTCGATAGGAGCCATGCTCCCCCCAGCTAGCGATGGGCAATTGATGGGGTCAGCTACCTACTGAGTGTCGTCCATTAACCAGAGACTCGGGTTTGACCCGACCGCGGGAGAGCCCGGACCGACAGCGGGCTCGGTACTGGAACCGCCGGCCGGATCCACCCGGCCGACCCCCAGGGGCACGCCTCTAGAGATGGCCGGCCCCTTTTACCCTTGGACCGGCCCTGATCTGAGGCCCGACCCCCGGTAGGCCGAGCCAAGTCCTCCAGCACTCTCTCTAGGGGACTGCTGCCCCTCGGTCACTCTGACCCCGTGGGTGTTCCAGCCGATCCCAATGGTGGTCCAGTCGACCCTTCTGATCCAGCCTAAGGTAAGGGGCACGTGCCCCCTCTTCTCTCTCTTCTCTTCTCTTCTCTCTCTCTCTCTCTCTCTCTCTTCCTTATGGAAACCTATAAATACCCCTTTATGTTCATTCATTAAAAGGTAATTAACTTTCTCTCACTAAAATCTCTCTCTAGAAAATGCCACCTTGTTCCTCACAAACAAGGTCCATTAAGTGCATTCCACGGACTGACTTATGCATCGAAAGGGTCCCCTCAGACACTCCTGAGGCCTTATTTGCTCCTTGCGTAGGTGTGAACGGCCCGATCAGCCGGGAAGGTCCGACACTAGGAGAGAAATAGGTGGGACTTAAAGACTAAGGGAGATCCAAAGAATACAATTCAAGCTAGATCCAAACCCGATTTGGAGTTGATTGTTTCCTGACCGGAACAACCCTTATTTTTATAATCTTCTTATGAGATCTTTTATTTCTATATAACTTTTTTTTAATGTAATTAAGCCAACTCGTGCAGTGCACGGGCTTTAATCTACTTTTTTCATATTTTAGTGCAAATTTATATTAAACGGGTTATCCAACGTAGAGGTGTTGATTAGTCAATTATCAATCCAACGACAAAAATCATGACACAAACTCTGACGATAGTTGATACAAAGGGGTGTTTGGTTGGCTACTTTGGAATGGATTTGCCCTATTGCAATGTTTTTTTATGACAGGGGAACTCACAACAGCTACCTTATGACGACAAGCTCGGCCTTTAGAAGACAGTCTCAAGCCATACAACTTTCACAAGAACGCTCTTGCATATGCTTGAACCCGAGACCCTTAAGGTGATTGACCACAAGTTTTAACCACTAGATTTCACCATTGCGAGGTGATACTGTAATAACCCGAGTTTAAAGAGTATATATTGGATATGGTGCTCAGAGAAGCGTGTATTGGATATGGTTTAAGAGGTTCATATGAGTGCTTGAAGGGATTGATAGTACTACTCATGTCAATAAAGTGCATTTTCTTTTTTGGTTATCCATGCAAAGTCTGCAGTTAAGCGTGCTCGGCTAAGAGTAGTCTAAGGATGGTTGGCCTCTTGGGAAGGTTCCGGGATGCCCATGAGTGAGGTCAAAATGCGTTGGAAAATACCCGTGTTGATTTGTGGGGCCATTACACGACTTGTTGAGCGCCATAAGTGATACCACAGTCCACAAGTGGTGGCTGGGGTGTTACAAATGGTATCAGAGCAACCCGACGACAGTGTGGTGATCATGTGGTCAGGAGTACCATGGTGATCAACCTAGCTGGGGTGGATCCCGGGGCTTGGCTGCGGTCAGCTTCTGGGAGCAACGAGAACGTTGCTTTCTTAAGTGGGGGTGATTGTAATAACCCGAGTTTAAAGAGTATATATTAGATATGGTGCTCAAAGAAGCGTGTATTGAATATGGTTTAAGAGGCTCAGATGAGTGCTTAAAGGGATTGATAGTACTACTCATGTCAACAAAGTGCACTTTCTTTTCTGGTTGTCCATGCAAAAGAACTCTGCAGTTAAGCGTGCTTGGCTGAGAGTAGTCTAAGGATGGGTGATCTCCTTGGAAGGTTCCGGGATGCGCATGAGTGAGGTCAAAATGCGCTGGAAAAGACCCGTGTTGATTTGTGGGGCCAGTACACGACTTGTTGAGCGCCATAGGTGATACCACAGTCCACAAGTGGTGGCTGGGGTGTTACAGATATGAGTTAGTCGCGTCACCGTAATCAAAATAAACCTAGATTACTACTAACGGGTAGCTAGCGGTAATAAGTAGGGTCGATTTCATAGGCAGAGCAAAAATTATAAGCTAGTTAATTAACTTAATGGATCACGATTATAATGAGTTTTGATATGCCAATAGTCTAATCAATATACATTATTAAAGGAAACTTTTTTTCGAGCGAATAATCCAACTTTTTTAAAACACTAAGAATTTAAATAGTATCTGTATTAAAAGTGGATATATAAATAATTCTCCCATTTGTCTTAGTATTAGATAAAAAATAACACTTATTTGAATTTTAGTAGTAGACAAAACAATCCTAACACCCCTAAGACTCAAAGAGTTACCAATATATAAACCGTCAATTATTACCTCAGAAAACAACGAAATTTGAATAGACACCGCGTGGAACTATTCAATTCGGTTTGATAACTTTTTAATATTAATATTTATTTATTCACCTTATAAAAAATATTAGAATCTCTAAAAATATATAATTAAAATTTTGAATTTCTTAAATAATTATTAATAAAATAAAATTATTATCCTATTTTAAGTAGATATATTATAATTATACAGAGTAATTAATTAATTATCCTAATAGAATAATAGTTTAAGTTGTGAGAAGTTACAATTTTATGTAAAACCATTACATTTCGTTTAAACAAAAAAATTATTGTTCCTATGAGTTTTAGCACGGAATACGTATTAGATAAAATTACAATAAATAATTTTTTCTACTTTCTTACTTTTAATAATATCAATAAAAATATGCTTTAGGAGTTTTATTTTATTTAATATTATATTGTAGTATTTTATTTATATTCATTAATTATAATAGTCATATAGAAATACTTATAAATAAAAAATTTTAAAAAGAGGTAGCATTACATCTATAAAATTATTTTTTTATCGTATTTATCATTTAAAGTACTAGAATAAATACCTTATGCAAATATTATTTCACATTTCATATATAAATATTAATATAGCAATCATATAAATATTTTTTACGGACGAGTCGAGTTCAATCATGACCCTAAATTACCGGGGTCATGACAGTCAATTCGCGGATCAAGATAGGTGTTAACCAACAAAAAAGTGGGTAGGACGGGTTAGGTTTATGAGTCAAGTCAAGCCAAGTTTTGTTAGGTATAATACTACCTCCATCCTAAAAAGATCGCTCTATTTCCTCATTATATGTGAGAATTTTTATCTTAGTGGGACGGAGAGGTAGTGTTCAACTCGAGACCACAACTTTTGTCTCTCGATGTATAAGCAAACAATATACTAAAGATTGCTAGATGATTTAACTTAAAATTAATTGATATATAAAAGTAACTACGTTGAATCAAATAAACATTCAGTCAATCATCAATACAATTAATTAAGCAAGACGTTTTTCGAGCGACATGGTAATCTCCAATAGTTTTTGAATTCTTAAATATAAACTTAAATTATTTAACATTTTTAAATTTTTGAATTTTTGAACACTACAAATTTGATTAATTATTTTGACTGATTCAAAATTTTCATGAAATTAAAAACATTGAAATAGAACAATTGATTAAATAATTAAAAATAAAATGAATATAATTGAACTCTTTTTTGAGTGACACGTAGTCTCAAACTTTTTTAAACTACATAGTTTATTTAAATAACTTTTATACACACTGGATCAAAATAATACGGGCCAGTTCAATTATGGGTCGGGTTATGCAGGTCACGAGACAGGTTATGATTAGAATACGGATGAAACATAGTTTCGAACGTCGAATTTTTTATCCTTTAAATAATATTTTTGATATTACCTTTTTATTTGTTTTAATAATATTATTTTACAGACCTTGATTATAATGTTTATATTTCAATAAATTTTTAAAACTATTTTAATAATTATTTTATTATCAAAAGTTAAAAAAATATTGTATTAAATTGAATATTAGTCTATATTTCTAATTTAAAATATCGAGTCACGGATCAAGATTTAGAGATTTTGAATCTTGACCTACCAATAAACGGGTTGAACGGGTCAGATTTACAAGTCAGGTCAAGTTTTGTCAACTCTAATAGTATTGTTACTATTTAACACGATAATACGACTTTAGTCTCCCGCAAGTCTTCCTTGTGACGTGCGTATCCGTCACACGTTTACTACACGATAATCACTACCCATGTGGGTAGATAAGACAACTCAGGTAGCCATTTCCTACCTATTTTGCTTTTGTCTTATCTATCCCACATAGGTAGTACTTGACCCGTCGCAAGCTAGGAGAGTAATGTACTTCCTCCTTCCATCAATGTTCTACCCATTTGATTATTTTATACCACCTAAATGAATAAATAATGGGTAGAACACTTACGGAAAGAGGAAGTACTAAAATTGCTCTCTATGTAAAGTAAGAATTTGTGTTAGTCTACCTATGTACAACTGTACAAGAGAATATGTACTAAAATTGCTAGATAATTTAAGTTAAGATTAGACAAAAATTTATATTAAAATAAAAGGATAATAATTAATAATTAATTATATCGAATAACTAGAGTTTTAGCAAAATCTAGACATATGAATATGTTGGCTTGAGCTGATATAAGCTTTTAAACTAAGACTTTGTAGTTTCTTTTTTCCTACGGGCTGAATAGGTCAGTCCAGGTCATGGTCCAAAAGTAATAGGTCATTTAAGGTGTATTTGGAAAGATTGATTTGGAAGGAAATGGAGGGGAAGAAAAGTGAGCGAAACAAGTTCCTTTGTTTGGTTGGCAAAATGGGACAGAGGGATTTGTAGGTGAAAGTAAAATTGATTTCTCCATTCCTCTCCTCCAAAGCAAAATATTTTTCCTCCAAAATTAGAGGTAATCATATGCAGGTTCGGGTCGGACATAGGCAGGGCTAAGTATAACATTTTGACCCACGGACAAGCGGGTTTGAGACATGTTCGCGGGCCGGACCTTTGTATATTATTGAAAATGTTGTGTCCAAGCCAGCTAAAAATTCGGGCCAGACGGGACGGGTCAATCGGACTGTACGGCCCATAACCAGCTATATCCAAATAGACAAAATTTGGAGGGAAAATGTATCATCTTCATTCTCCTTCCCCTTCCCGACTCTTTCCCTTCTCTTTTTCCCTTTTCACTCCCTTAGCTTTCTCTCTCATTTTATTATCCAACCACACCCTTAAGATTCAGGTACAAAAAATGGATTCATGACTCTAAAAACAACAAATAGGATGTGGCGGGTTTGCGGGTCGGGTCAAATTTAGAGCGAGTTGATACCATACGTACAATATATTCAATGCAGAAAATCAAATGGTTAGAGAGTAAAAGATATAAGATAAACTCATTGTTTCATATGAGTTGTCACAGACATTAATTAATGCTAACGGACATAAGTGTTGGTATTTTGATAACATCATTTGTTTCACCCAGATAACTAATATAGGCTCTAGACCTGTTGGACATGTCGGGTTAAATACGAGTCATGGGTCGGGTTATGGTTATGGTTAGAATACGGGTCATAAATAGTTCGAACGCCTGATTTTTTTTTTACCCTTTTTTAAGTAAAAAAATTTATAATGATAGGATAGATCTAGATTATGTGACATAGTTAATGTTGGATTTCATATGTTTATGCTTCTAATCGATTCGTATTCAAGGCCAGCCCAAAGATTTTTCATTTCAATTGTAGGAACCGTCGAACTGGGGTTCAAGTAAGTGGAATGCCTTAATATGTACTATTGATTTACCACTTCTACCAAAGTAGCATAATATTAGAAAAACATAGTTAGTAGATTGTAATAACAGGGTTCAGTATCAAATTAACTTAACAGAATTAAAAAGGATATAATTAGCTGATTGTAGGACAATCATATTATAATGTTATTGTTGTACCCGTGCATCGCACAGGCATCATAACTAATTTACCTGAAATAAAAGAGAAATTAGACAAACAGTCTGATGTAGTAGTGATTTTTGAAAAGAGAGGGAGATACAAATGGTGTTGTTATAACGGAAAAGAAAGACAAACAAATAAGAACGTAAAATCGAGAGACAGACAGATTTACGTGGTTCACTAATAACCTGTTAGCTACATCCACGGGCAGAAGAAGGGGATAGTTTTATTAATTTGAGGAGAGATTACAGATTTCAGACTGATCTCATAATTATTAGGGTAAGGGTATGAGAGTTTATATAATACTCTCAACCTAAACAAAAACCCTAAACAGATTAGGAAACCTATACATAAATAGGAAAATCTAGGTCAGATACTCAGATATTGATTAGGAAACTCTAATCAATCAGATATAGGAAACCTTCCTAATTAAATAGATTCAGGTCAGAAACCAATTCGAGATCCGAAAAGACAATTGTTAGGCACTTATTTCCTAACAATCTCCACCTTGACTCGAATTGTCTATCAATCAGATCAGACAGATGCACTCCAACGAATGCCAGATGTGCCAGATGCACCCTAATGAAGCCAGATCAGATGTACCAGATGCACTCCAAAGAATGTCAGATGTACCAGAAATCTCCTCAATCAAACAAATGTACCAAATACACTCCAACGAATGTCAGTTGTACCAGAAACAAAACTCCTCTGCCCCTCCTGCCTCAGATATTGCCTAACAAAGGGCAATTAGATACTTCTAGAATTTAGCAAGTCCAAACCATGTTGGAACTTGCTATTCTGAACCAGATTAGACAGACCCACCTCATCTTCATTACCATACCTGTTCGGAAGCTTGATTGATTGCTCACTGGCCAAACTCTGCTGCTCCTGAACTACTGCTAATGAAAAACCTGATGGTTTAGATTTGGATTCGTATTCAGATTCGGACTGTAGTGGTTGATCTTCAAGTTTTGTTTCACTCTCATCAAGAGTTACTCGCTGCTCCACCTGTTTATCAGTACTACCACTATTACTTCTATTTTCGTCCAATTTCAGTGATGATATCATCAGACAGACTGTACTCTCCTCCAGAACGGCCATCTCAGCGGTGACTCTGTCGTCTTTCTTCACGAATGGCGCCCACCGTCTTTGTTGCTTTAACAACGCCCGCATCTTGATCTGCCACAGACTAAAACTTTTTCTCCCATCAAAACTCTCAATTTTAACGCTCATCCCAGACATCTTTCTAACAGATCGAATTAACCTGAAGCTTTGATACCAGTTTGTTATAACGGAAGAGAAAGACAAACAAATAAGAACGTAAAATCGAGAGACAGACAGATTTACGTGGTTCACTAACAACCTGTTAGCTACATCCACGGGCAGAAGGAGAGGATAGTTTTATTAATTCGAGGAGAGGTTACAGATTTCAGACTGATATCATAATTATTATGGTAAGGGTATGAGAGTTTATATAATACTCTCAACCTAAACAGAAACCTCTAAACAGATTAGGAAACCTATACATAAATAGGAAAACCTAGGTCAGATACTCAGATATTGATTAGGAAACTCTAATCAATCAGATATTAATTAGAAAATCTTCCTAATTAAACAGATTCAGGTCAAAAACCAATTCGAGATCCGAAAAGACAATTGCTAGGCACTTATTTCCTAACAGGTGTGGAGGTAAAATATTACTCGTAGTATACAAATCAAGTCTAGGGATCCGGCTTTTTTAAAACATGAAAATTGTAAATTAAAACCGACCTGGTTCAAGCCGGGTACCCGATCTTTATGTAAACTGTAAACTTTTCATTTTACTATCTATACTAATATATAATACAAAAATTATAGCATTAGCTTTTTGACGTCAAAATGCACTTTCCTAAAATATCAAAATTTTCGTATTAATCTAATATTTCCTCTGAGTTCCTATCATTGACACGTTTTTTTTAGCCGAGTTTGATCTTTTACCCACTTTCTATTTTAGGTCATTATTAATCTAATATAATACTCCGTATTAATCATAATTTTCATATTAATGAGATATGTTAATAGTATTAATAACAATTATTTAAATATTTATATGGAGTACCTTTTAAGAAGCTTCTTACTCATTGTTCCTCACAATAAGGAGTATATGGAGTACCTTTTAAGAAGCTTCTTACTCATTGTTCCTCACAATAAGGAGCTCTTTATATGAAACCAATTTCTAAAGTTAAAAATCGGTTTCATGTCAAAAAACTAGCTCTTTATATGACATAGGGATATGCCAAAAAATAGTACGGAGTAGTATCGAACTAGCTATACATGGTTGTAAAAAAAACTGAAATAACGTAACGTTCATGCAATAACGTTCTACGACATCTAATTAAATCCAACTTAAAAACTTGGCGTCGGATTAATTCATGTACTCCCTTCGTTTCGTTCATTTGTTTGTCTTTGATTAAAATACTAATCACAATTAATATAAAAGGCAAACAAATGGTTAAAGTTCTTCGCCAAATTTTTTTCAGTGACACATCAGTCCACAATATTAGTTATGAAACTTCTTAATTCTCGGTAAAAGTTCTATATTTTCTATGTGGCCCCCCTCTTTTTCTCTCTTTTTATGATATGAAACCAATTTTTTACTTTAGAAATTGGTTTCATATAAAGAGCTCCTTATCGTTGTGAGGAACAATGGGTAAGTAAGGTACTCCATATAAATATTTAAATATGTGGTATTAATACTATTAACATATCTCATTAATATGTAAAATATGATTAATACGGAGTATTATATTAGATTAATGATTATTATATTATATTATATTATACGAAGTATTATATTATATTGAATTATATTATATTGAATTATATTATATAATATTGTATTTTGTATTACATTAGATTAATACGGAAATTTTGATATTTTAAGAAAGTGCATTTTGATGACAAAAAAGTAATGCTATGGTTTTTGTGTTATGTATTACTTCCTCCAGTTTTTTTATATCTTACCAATTTTCTTTTTAGTCAACTTTTTTTATCCACATTTCATTTCTTTCCATTTTGGTTCATAATTTTTACCATACTACCCTTACTATTTACAATACTTTACACCTTTATTCTTTCCTATTTACACACACTTACCATTCTACCCCCAATATTTCTTAATTTTATCATTTTATATTCAATACAAAAAAATTGTGTCAAATGTCCACGGGAAGATATAAAAAAATGGAGTAAGTAATTAAAATCTGGAAATTATAATTAAAAATATTGTTATCGGAAGTTTTAAACAATTCTCTAGTTTCTATAGCTTTCCAAAAATGTTAGTTTTAATTAGTTAGTTACTCTGTTGTGTTAGTGAGGTGAAAAGAACGTGTTTGGAACATTAGGTTTAATTAAGTGTTGGAAACAACGCACTAAAATGTTGTTATCGAAGTTTTAAACAACTCTTCTAGTTTCTATAGCTTTACAAAAATGTTAGTTTTAATTAGTTAGTTAGTCTGTTGTGTTAGTCAGGTGAAAAGAACGTGATTGGGATGTTAGGTTTAATTAGGTGTTGGAAACAACGCACTTTGCATTTTATGGTAACCACTGACATTTTATGGTATAAAACCAGGAATTTGAAAAACACACTCATTCACACTGACATTCAATGACGACAACAATGATCAACCCCTTCATCAACTCAGTATTGTTAGGCTTTTCCTGGAGTACTATCTTCTGGCTTATCCCTATGTCATGAAGATGCAAATAATAAAAATCCAAATAACTTCTCTTCTAATTCTACCACAAACACCCTCACAATCGATCTTAATCACCTAACAGCACTAGCGAAAGCCAAAACAGCATACAATGGCAGCATTATCAAACAGATAAGCCATGCCAAAAGAACATACAATGGCGTTATCGAACAGATACACCAATCTATTCGAGGAGAAAAATATTACGATGACACAACGCACCGAAGCGACTCAATATACTATAGTCAGGCTGGTTGGATTGAGGGGAAATGAACAAATAACGTTGTTCATTGCAATCCGAAAGTCGAATTTGTACACCGTTGCTTATGCTGACCCGGAACTCCACAAGGCCTTCTTCTTTTCTGATTGCGATGACATTGAAGCGTCCATATTCCCTACAACAGACGTACCTTTTGCGAATATGATGCTTCCCTTCTCATCCTTCTATGGTAGCCTGGAAATCAATGCTAAAATATATAGGTTTCACCTCGAAATGTCATTAGAAAAATTAGTTTTCTCAATGGGGTCGATTCATGAGAGGCTCAAACCAAAAGCGAAAATAAAGCCAAGTTTCTCCTCTATGTCGTTCAAGCCGTCTCAGAGTCTGTACGGTTCAAGTACGAGCAGAAGAAATTTGTCGGTATTGTGAAAGCCCTTAAGAAAGACTATGGAGTCCCTGCTCTGAAAGGTAAATGAGAAACAATAAGCAAAGCCGTCAAGAAGGCCATCAGAAGAAAGTTGCAGCCTTCGCTTGTCCTCGCCTATCCTATTGGCTCGAGATGGGAGGTATAAAGCGTTGATGAAATAAAACCCGATATCGGTATTCTACAATATGTTTGATTATAATGAATTAACATTATTGTAATTTCTTTCTCGTAGTATGAATGAGAAATTGAATCAATTTAACGTTGCAATTAAGTTACACGTGAATTAGAAACCAAATTGAATTAATGTTGCAAACTTGCAATTAGTGAATCAAAATCAAGTCGAGTTCACTAGTTAAATTAATAATCTAAACCTAATTAATAATCTAAATCAATAAGAAAAAATCACCAGAGTCGTTGGATCACCACAAATCAAAACATGCATACATATGATTAAGACGAGTTAAAGAATATCGTCACAGTCCTCTCGGATCACCAGTCATCCTAGAAATCACCTAACGGACTCTCGCTACTTATTAGGGAATTCTATCGATTACAACGAGTCTAATCTGTTTCATACTTTCGATCTTAGGTCGGGATTTACAAGATACAAGAAATTAATTATGGCCTATAATTAATTACTTGTCGTTATAATGTTGCAAGAGCGATTTAACTCATAAAACTCGATTTAGTTATCACATATAAACTCCGTTCAATTCGTAATTCACCTTAAATCTAGTGACAGAAAGATTAGTTACTCATATTTACAATAATAATGATACTAGCAAAATACGACATGATGAATAGAATAACTAAAAATGATTAAAAGACATGACAGAATGAATGAAGAATAAGGGCTCGTTTGGATCACCATGGGAAGATGGAGTTACCGGGAACTTAAATTCACGTGAATTTGAATTTCATGGGAATTAAAAAAATATTGTTTGGTTGCTTGCCATGTAGGAAATGACTTCATGCGGGAAGTTCTACACACCAAGGGGGTCTTGGTGAGTAACTTCCCCCATTGTGGAGGAAGTGGCAATTCCCGGGAAGTGGCAATTCCCGGGTAGTGACAATTCCCGGGAAGTGGGCAACCAAACAGCATCTCAATTTATCAATTCATGGGAAGTTCTACTTCCCATGATCTAAGAGGGCAACCAAACGACCCCTAAAGATTAAAGAAAAATAAAGAAACAAGATGACTAAAAGTTTAAGGAAACACGAAAGAATTTAAGAAAAGATAAAGAATAACCAGGGTCGTCGGACCGCGAGTTCAGCCGGTGTTGTAAACCGGGCCTCATAAACTGAGGAGCCTCACTCATATAACGTTTACTGCAAGTATATTGCAGAAAGTTCGTTTAGCCCAGTAGGAAGAGTTTGTAACTGGTCTTGCTAGACCCGATTTCGAACCCTGCTCTTGTGCTTTTCTGTTTTTAACAAAGAAATTTTACCTTCTTCTCCTTTATTAATCTACTTTCACTCCACTCTTTTGTTTTTTTTGTTTTGTTTTTTTTACTATGTAACCTAATAAACAATATTACAATCTAATATAAACAAATAATTTGAACTAGTATAGACCCTGTGCATATGCACGGTACATATGCAAATTTATTTTATAAATATACTAAAATTTACATATTAATTTTTACATTACACAACTTTGTAATTTAGATTTAAGAGAATAATTAGAATTTGTTAAGCAATCAAGATAAATTAGTAAGTCAATACATGTATATTTTGAGATATTATATATATTTTTTATTACTTGGAGTATATGTTATTCTCATACTTTCAAAGTCTCAATTTTTTATTTAAAACATAATTAAGTATGAATTAATATTAACAATTGGTTACTCATATGAGTAATATAATCTTAACATGTTTAATAGCACTTTTTTTTTAAAAAAAAATGACACTAATTCTAAGTCTTTTTAAAAATTGAAGAGAGATTAACCCTGAAAAACAAAAATATTATTTATAAAGATGAAGTGATTATATTTGTTTTTACTATGATGATTTTCACTTTTTTTTTGTCTTCTATGAAATTTAATTGGTTTGTTCTATTTATTACATGAAGTATCATTATTTATTTCTATATTAGGCATGATGCATTTTGGAGGGAACTTTTTAGTAAGTTGTTATTCTTTTAGTTAATTTTAGTTAATATGGGATGGATGTGATAAATTATTAAGTGTGATGTCAGAACTGATCTTCCTCCATTAATGGAGCTTGGAAAGCTTGAGAATATGGAGAAGGAGAAGAGCAGTACACGAAGAAAACTGAGAGAATTTGTATGGAGAAAAGACAAAATAAAAGTGGTTGTATTATTGAATTAATGAATAATTACAACTGTATTGGTTATATATACACAAAGAATGAGTAACAAACTCATAACAAACTTATAACAAACTCTTCAAGGTAGTTGTTTCTCTTGTATCTTAACATCCCCCCTCAAATTGGAGGGTGAAAGATGAAGGCCCAATTTGGACAAAAGCAAGTGATGTTGAGGACCTGGCAAACCCTTAGTAAGTAAATCTGTTAGCTGAACTTTAGTGGGAACATAAGAAAGATTAATCAACCCTGACAGTAGCTTTTCTCTAACAAAGTGGCAGTCAAAGTAAGTCAATGTGCTTAGTACGCTCGTGAAACACGGGGTTGCGAGCAATATGAATGGCAGCTTGACTGTCGCATTTCACTAGGACAGGGGAGATATTGGTGACACCCAGCTCATGGAGAAGTCTGGTGAGCCACGCGAGTTCAACAGTAATGCGCCTGATGGAACGATATTCTGCCTCCGCAGATGACAAGGAGACAGTTTGTTGATTCTTCGACTTCCAAGAGATCAAACTGTCTCCTATGAACACAACAAACCCACTTACCGAATGTCGAGTAAGAGGACACGCAGCCCAGTCTGCATCACCCAATGTGTAGTCTGGGGTTTTGTTTAAGAAAATACCCTGAGAAGGAGAGTTCTTCAAGTACCTCAAGGTGTGAAGAGTTGCATCCATATGGCTGGTGCGTGGCTGAGACATAAACTAACTGAGGGGTTGCACAGTAAAGGAAATGTCTGGTCGAGTATTAGTCAGGTAATTCAATTTCCCCACCAATTTCCTATATTATGAGGGATCACGAAGTAAATCACCAGAATTGGAACTGAGCTTCTTAGTAAAATCAAGAGGTGAAGAAACTGGTTTAGAGTGTAAGCAATTGAACTCAGTGAGCAACTCCGTAGTAAATTTATGTTGAGTCATAGCTAAACCAGTAGGAAGAGGGATGAACTCCAGACCCAAAAAGAAATGAAGAGAACCCAAGTCCTTAATCTTGAAGGTGAAATCTAAAAACGCTTTGAGGTGAGAGATTTCATCAGGATGGTCTCCAGTGATGAGGATATCATCCACATAAACGACCAAATAAACCTTCTTGGAATCTAAAGACTTGGAGAAAAGGGAATAGTCATTCAAGGATTGGTGATAGCCCCGGGATAATAAAGCTGAACTAAGCTTAGCGTACCACTGACGAGAAGCTTGTTTCAGACCATAAAGAGACTTCTCCAACTTGCAAACAGGACCATTCTGAGAAGGGGTAAGACCAGGGGGAAGTTGCATATAAATGTCTTCATGAAGGTCACCATGGAGAAAGGCATTATTAACATCTAATTGAGTAATGGGCCAGCTATTCTTGACAGCAATAGCAACCAAGCATCTGATTGTGGTAAATTTAACCACAGAGGAGAATGTCTCGGTATAATCAATCCCTTCTTTTTGAGTATACCCTTTAACTACCAACCAAGCCTTGTACCTCTCAATGGACCCGTCAGATTTGTGTTTAACTTTAAAGACCCATTTACAACTTATGGCCTTTTTGCCTGAAGGAAGAGGAACAAGTTTCCAGGTATGGTTGGCTTCCAGGGGCAGAAAACTCCTTGGCAATTGCATCCCTCCATTCAGGGAAGGTAGCATCTTCTTGTGTCCAACATAGGATTAGCACTTACATGACAACAGATGGAAGGGATGTTATTGTTGGAAGGGAAAATGCAAAGGGAGGTGAGGGTGTGATCATAATGATTAGAGGATGAAAAGGAAAAATTGCAGTGGTAATCTTTTAGATAAGCAGGAACTGTGGAGATTCTTGTAGAATGACGAGTGGGAGGAGGAGTACTGTGAGGGATAGATGCAGAAGAAGATTCAGTCAATGAATGATTTGTGCCAGAACTAGGAATACATGGAATGGAATCGGAAAGAAATGGAGAGACAGACTCGGGGGGATGGTCAGAAGTGAAAGAAGATTGAGTGAATGAAAGGGAAAGATAAGGAAAGATAGACTCATGGAAAATTACATCTCTGGAGATAAAGACACTAAAATTTTTTAGGTTAAGAAGCTTGTAAGCTTTCTTACCATAAGGGTAGCCAAGAAAAAAGGAAGGAATGGCTCTCGGTGACAGCTTATCTCTGCCTGGTTTGGGTGTGCTGGCGTAACAAAGACACCCAAAGGCTCTAATGTGAGACAAGTTTGGTTTATGATGAAAAAGGAGCTCATATGGAGAATGATGTTTAAGTAGCTTGGATGGGAGTCTATTGATGATGTAGGTAGCTTTGAGGACACACTCTCCCCAATATTTTTTAGGTAGTTTGGACTGGAAAATGAGGGCATGAGTTGTTTCAAGGAGATATTTATGCTTACGTTCCACAACTCCATTTTGCTGAGGAGTGTGGAAGCATGAAGTTTGATGAACAATGCCTTTTTGTAAGAAGAAAGACTTGGTGTAATTACTTGTGCCCAACTCTAAAGCGTTGTCACTTCTGATTTGTTTTACTTGGGTACTGAACTGTCTTTCAACCATAGCGAGAAAGGTTTGAATAAAAGCAAATGCATTCCATTTACAAGAGAGGAGGTGTGTCCAAGTGGTACGAGTGTAGTCATCAACAATAGTAAGAAAGTATTTGTAGCCATTATATGTTTGAATGGGATAAGGTCCCCAAAGATCTATGTGTATGAGTTCAAAAGCAGAGTTATAATGAATAGAGCTATGAGGAAAAGGTAAATGAGTCTGTCTAGCTTTGGCACAAATCAAGCAAGATTGAATTTCTTCTTTATTTATATCACAAAGTTTACAATCAGGCAACTGCACAAGTTTGTACAAAGGAACATGACCTAATCGAGAATGTCATGTGTTGGCTGTAACATGTAAAGACAAGGCATGCCAGAAAGTAGAATTAGCAGTATTAGTGGAGGCTTTATTAGACTAAAGTATGTAGAGGTTTTTATGACTCTTTCCAAGTATCAGTGACTTCTTCTGAGAAGAGTCCTGCACATAACAGATATGAGGGGTGAAATTGATGGTAGTATTGAGTTGTTTAGAAAGTTTAGATATGGACAGCAGGTTGAACTTAAAGGATGGGACATACAAAACATTTTGTAAGGAAATGGTATCAGT
Organism: Agrostemma githago; assembly: GCA_958450325.1. Taxonomy (NCBI): domain Eukaryota; kingdom Viridiplantae; phylum Streptophyta; class Magnoliopsida; order Caryophyllales; family Caryophyllaceae; genus Agrostemma; species Agrostemma githago. The sequence goes on along the minus strand of OY288249.1, from coordinate 6,411,461 downwards.
AATTGGGACAGTACCAAGGTGGCTAATGATGACAGAATCTTCAGTAGGAATAGTAATGACATATGGTTTAGGGATAAGTCTAATGTCATAGAACAAATCCTTGTTAAAACACATATGATTGCTAGCACCACTATCCAAAATCCAAGAATTACTGCAAATATAAAGACGAGGAGAGTGAGATGAGTTACCAGTAAAATTGGAACTGCTCGGAGTAGTCTCAGAACGTTGAGTATGCTCAGAAATTGCTGAAATTGCTTATACATGTTTGCAGTAGTGTTTGAATCCTGAGCTGAGTTCTGGGACTCATTGAAGGGTCCTAGAATCGCATCTTCTCCCCCAAGAGCTGCACTACCAAGGTGTTGATTTTTGGATTGTAGATGCCTGCAGGTAGGAATAGTATGCCCTGGTGTCTTACAGTAGTTGCAAAATTTTCCTCTTGGTGGTTCTGCACCTGCACCATCTTCCTTCATTTGCTGTTGAAACTGTTGAGGCCTTTGCTGAAACTGGCTGGAGTTACCAAAGTGATAAGTGTAGTTTGTAGTGCCTATTTTGCTGTGTTTGGTCCCTGTTTCTCTTGTGAAATCGCTCTTTGGAGCGGTTTCTGGGCACTTATGCTTCTTCTAGTTCGTTTTAGGTTCCCAAGACCATTCATGGAGAATTGGAACGATTCCGACTCGTTTCCTACACTTTTGGAGCCAACGAAGAGAAGAAACGATCACTCGGTGCCTTAGTTTCGATCCCGAGGCCTTGGGACCCATTTCCGAGCCCCTTAGACTCGATCCCGAGCACCGAGAATCGATGAGAAGCCCATGAGAAGCATGGAGGGACCTTAGAGATCATATTGGAGGCCTACAAGAGCCTTCCCGGCCGAGAACAAGTGCCTTCTCAATCGGGAAGGAGTGCGCGTTTCAACCGGCTGCTGTATGGGCCGTCTCGGGCGAGACCATCTCGTATCGGCCGAGATGAGTCCCGTCTCGGGCGAGATCATCTCATCTCGGCCGAGATGAGCCACCTGCAGCTCCGCTTCGCTTCTTTTCTTCTCCTTATCCATTGTAACCCTATATATACTCCCCCTCTTGTAATCTTATGGAATGTTCTTCATTACCCACTAAACCCTAGACTACTTTAGCATAGATTAGCATATATTAGTGTAGATTAGTCTTTAGTTTATCCTTAATCTTAGATAATCCTTGTATTAATTGAATTCTTGAAGATCTCTACCAAGATTGACAACCTTGGTAGATGTATTTGGGTTTTCTCTTCTATGCAAGTTTTCATTCCTCCTTTCATCTTCTAGTATGGTATAATCTCTTTTTCCTTCTCTTTATCTTTGTTTTATCATTCAAGTTTCAATCTTTAGCTCTTGTTTATTGTTTTGTTCATCATCCTTGTTAGTTCCACATATGTATGCTCTTGTTCTTGTTTTGGTTTCTCTTGTTAGTGTTAGTTTTAGTTTAGTTATGTTTGAGTAGACTCTTGCTAGGGTTAGTAGGGAGATTGGGTGCGATTAAGGATGATTAGGGTGAGATGGGTGGTACTAGATGTTGTTTTTGTTGTTTCCCATTTACCTTGCACTCCACATGTTTGATGAATTGCTTGTGAGACTTGAGACGATCAATCCTTGTTTTTCTTGCCTCTTCTCTTGTATGTGTGTGTTTGGTTGGTTGGTTTGGTTCCCTCATTAGTAGCGAGAGCGTGGTGAGGATGACCCCTAGGCCGTTTAAGTAGCGAAGGCCCGGACGTGACCTAGGCTACGAAAGCACGCTAGTAACCCCGTTTTTTCCCTTTTTATGCCCTTGACATCCATGAACCCGACCTAGCCCTAGTTTCTTCTTATCGTTTTATTAGCTTCCGTTATACATTTGCTCTTGTTTTGCCATCACCCTAGTTTAGCTTGTCTCGGACCGAGTCTTGGACCATAGCACCCATTAGTCTAAACCCATTTTCCGTCCCTGTGGATTCGACCCGACTTGCCCTAGCTACCCAGTTAGGTTAGTTGGTTATTATTTGGTGGTGGGATCCACGGCAAATCCCTCCCATCACAAAGTAAGCACCCTTATTCTTCTGATTCCTAGCATAAAAAGATGCATATTTACCCTTAATTGGAGATTCATTGTGAATTTCTCGTTGCCTCTCTTTCTGCATAAGGTTGTTATAGACCGTCGTGAGAGAAGGCAAGGGGCTCTGCAAGAGGATTGTTCCTCTGATTACACCATTGGAATCGTTTAATCCCATCAAGAACTGAACAACATATTTGTCCTGCTTGAATTTTTGACGCTTAGCTGTAGCTCCACAGTTGCAGGCACAAGTACAATTAGGGTTTAGCCCCATAGCTTCAATTTCATCCCAAATTACCTTCAACTTGGTGAAATAGCCAGAAATCGATTCATTTCCTTGAGAGAATTCTGATAATGTCTTGTATGCACCATACAATTGTGCTCCGTTCGATTGTCCAAATCGACTCGTAAGATCATCCCAAGCATCCTTCGCAGACTGGGAATACAAAATCGAGCTTGCAATTTGCTCAAATAATCCGTTCAAAATCCATGAAAAGACGATATCGTTGTTCCTCTGCCAGGTTCTAGCCTTTGGATATCTGGAATTAGGTTTTACGATTGTTCCGTCGATAAAACCTAATTTGTTTTCCGCAGAAAGCGCGATCAGCATACTACGCTTCCAATTGCTAAATCCAGATCCTTAGAAGACATTAGAAACAAGCTTAGTAATTACAAGATCAGAAGAACTGATGTGAAGAGGATCGTCGGATATTGAATTATTTCCGTCAGTTGCCATTTTTGCAGAGAAAAGACGTGAAGAGAGAAGAAGAGTTGAACTGTTTGATGTGTTGATTTGTTGTAGCGGAAAAGGAATCAGAGAAGCTCTGATGCCATGTCAGAACTGATCTTCCTCCATTAATGGAGCTTGGAAAGCTCGAGAATATGGAGAAGGAGAAGAGCAGTACACGAAGAAAACTGAGAGAATTTGTATGGAGAAAAGATAAAATAAAAGTGGTTGTATTATTGAATTAATGAATATATACAACTGTATTGGTTATATATACACAAAGAATGAGTAACAAACTCATAACAAATTTATAACAAACTCTTCAAGGTGGTTGTTTCTCTTGTATCTTATTAACATGTGACTGATGGATTTTCGGAAGATGATACACTTACACAGCGTGTATAACATTTTTCATACACAACTAATAAGAACTTGCCACGTGTCTTATGTGAGTTAACCAAAGATGGTTAGTTTAAGGTTAGATTAGTAATTTTACATCTTTAATTAATTTCAGAAGGTTTTATTTTTGTTATTCATCTTAATTACTTTTCACTTATTTTTATGACTTTTATTTTAATTAGAGAAATTGTTAGACTTCTTTATTTTATATGTTTACTTAATTAATTATCATTTAATATTAATTAGATTTTTAAAAAGAAATATGATTAAACTCTTTTATAATACTCTGTATAAGATATGTAAACTAAAATTTTGGAAACAAAATGATTCTACTAGTATGTTTAAGCCTTAGGGAGACAATAGACTTAATTTACTATTTTATTTTATTTTCGTTTAATTACTTCACATTTCAAATATCCCCTTTTATTTTGTTTGATCATTTATTTTTTATTTTCGTTTTTTTGAATAACAACAAAAAAAACATTTCCAAAATATTTTAAAAGATGTTGATTTTTGTATTAAAAATGATTACGTATATTTATTTTAGTAAAGTATTTTTTTGTGTTTAAAAAAACAAGACCGAAAAAAATACGAATGATAAAAAAATATAGCGGAGATTTTTTTTCGATGATTTACTATTTCTCTTTAATAATTTTTTTTAAGAAATGATAAAAATAAAATAAAGTAATGACTAACTTTCTATAACATACATCTAAAGTCATCGATTTTATGTTTAAATAAAATATTGTAAAACCGAAATTTTTTATTAATAGAGTAATAGAAAAAATAACCATGATTATTCATCATTTAAAGCAAAATAACAATAAAATAAAATAAAGATTTAGAAAATATAATAAGAAATAATATTTACCAAAAATAAATCAGAATTAAAATGAAAACTAACTAAAGTAAAATTACGTAAAGATTGAAAGGTGATAGGAGAAATATCGAGAATAAAAAACTTCCTAAAATTAACCTAATTAGATTAAGAAAAGAAATTAACTAAACGTGTGAAATTACTAAGCTACCCTTAGATTAATTAAATCACAAATGACATGTGGCAACTTCTGATTAGCTGTGTATGAATTTTTCATACACGCTGTGTAAGTGTAGTCTTTTCGTGGATTTTAGTTTCATTGAATCGAACATATTTGTTAAATAAAATACATATTTTTATATGGTAACTATTCTAATTTCATGATCTATTTTACTACTTTACTTTTTAATAGATATTGTAAGTTATTACGAAATATTATTGGTGATTCGTAGATTTTCAACCCAATGTGAAAAAAAAGTACGGATTATAATTAAAAGTATGATTTTTGTTATAATTTGTTCAAAACTGTAACTCAATAGATAATACCATAATTTTCTATTAGAAAAAAATACGCGTATTATTTTTTTTAATATGACTACGGAGTATATAATAACACTCCCTAATAATTGAGGCCTCAGAATTATTTTGAACCTGGCCACCATATTTTATTTGACGGTCCTGAGAATAACAGAAAGAAGAAAAATAATAATTACAGTAACCGAGAAGAAGGAGATTAGGGAAGAAGAAGAAGAAGAAGAAGAAGAAGAAGAAGTACCGAAGTCGGAATTTACTAGAGCAAAGACAAAAGAAATAATGACGATAATAATAAAACATGAATACTACAAACACCGGAATTCGAGACCGAAATAAATTAGAATGAAGACGGAAGAAATAAAGACAAAAATAATAAAACCCGAATAATAGGAACAATGAATTTCTAAGAATATTAATTAGGAATAATCTGGAACTAACTTTTTACATAATTGTGTGAATGATTGAATGAAAGAAGAATAAATAGATTAACTGAGGATCTAGCCTATCTTCTTCTTCTTTATATAAAAGAAGACATCAAAATCCTTAGGTGGCACCTTCCTTTGCTCTCTGTTCCGATATGGAAGCGCTTGACCCGAATCGGATCCGGGTCTTTAATATTCGATGTTTGTTGTTCTAGCAATGATGGTTCAATCCATCGGATCTCTCCTTCCTTTCGCTCCAATGGTCGGACCTTTCCGGCGGAGTTGGCATGCTCCCTGCACAGAGAACACGCAAGGCCCCGGAGGTGTCCGGGGGAACCCTCTCCGATGCCTAAGTCAGTTCGTAAATGGCCTTGAGGAACCTTACTCGTGAGGAGTAAGGTGGCGATTCTTAGAGTGAGAGTCTAGAGAGAGAAAATTCAACCTCTTGTACATGGGAGGAAGGAAAGTATTTATACCTTCCTCCAAGAGAGAAAGAAAAGAGAAAGGAAAGGAGAGAAATGGGTGGATGGGTGAGCGACACGTGGACTTACCTTAGGCAAAATGACGAAGGGGTCCCCGGTTCTCTCTTGGTCCTGCCTGAGTGGGAGCACCCTGGAAGCAGGCAGGGGGCTTAGTTGCCCTGCTTGGCAGGCGGCAAGGTCGTGCCGGGCGGTTGAGCGATTAAGACCATCTACTTGGAGGTTTCAGTGATATTGCTGGGTGGTCTGCTGGGCAGGCCTTCCTCTGTTCTCGGGTCGGGCCATCCTGGGGCCTAACTGACGGGCGACCCGTGGCTGGCTACCGACCCCCATCAATTGGCCCTCACCGGCTGGGGAGGAGCGAGGGCTCCTGCTCAACAGGCGACATCTTGGTTGGGATGGCGGGAAGTTGACTCGAATACTTTTGCATTAAATGCATCGCGTGTTCCCGAGGGAACAAGCCTTAACTTCTCTGGGTATGCAAAGAGTTTAAACGTCCTCTTTCATGATTATCCCTCTTTGGAAAGTGGATTTTCGAACAGTGTGCCAGTTTGATGATTGGTTCTCCTCTTTGCAGAAGTGGTTGGAACACCATTAATGCCCTGCTTTTGCTCTTGTATAAATTTCAATTTTCTTCACGATTTTCACAATCCGTTTTCACTCTTCTTCTACTCTTCTTCAAAGAACCAAAAAATGTCTTAGATTAAGAAAATGGTTTTTCGCTATGGAGTTTACGTGGACGTCCTCTACTTCAGAGGGCGCCGGCGGTTGAAATACTCTAAGCGGGCTCATCAGATTCTTCGTCGTAGTAGGCGGAACCGCTCCCGTCCTCAACGGGCTACCAGGTGGAAAACTCTCTCCAGGGCTGACAAGTGCCCCAAGAGGTCCCCATCCCCCACTGATCCTCCACCTAGACGCTGCTCCCAGGCGGGAGGTTGCTATTATAGGGGGTGCCATAGGTGTTTTCCTTGGCTGCACCCCGAGTAGTTTGATCCTGGCTGCTCTGAACTAGTTTCTTCTTCTGAGTCGGGTCCCTCCTCGCCCTTGGTCAGGAGAAAAAGTCATGGTTACCCTGAAGGCTCCGGGGCGGTTCCCTATGGCAGGGACTGGGATGTGAGCAGTCACGACTCGGAAGATAGCGAAGGTCGGGGCTATTCCTCTGGCAAGGATGAGGAAGAAGGCCCTGATGATCCCTTCAAAGACTCTGATGATTGGGACTGGGGATCCGACATAGGTGGTTATGACAGCCTCGGGGATTACTCCCCGGGTTTTGATGATGATTAGGCATGCTTTGTATATGCAGGCTGGCTGACTGAGCCTGGGATACCAGGCTTCTTTTGTAATCTTTTGCCCTCACCTTGTCTTGTAATTTTTGGCCTTTTGGGCCTTTCAATTAATGAGAATCAGGTGGGCCTTTGTTTTGCCATTATTCATTCGATTTTTTTTTTGAATTGATGATGTCATGCTATGCAATGATTTCTTTCTCTGCTCTTGTTGTGTTCCCGAGGCTCTTTGGGAAGTGATGGTGGTTTAATTTTGGATGTGTAACACGTGGGGGGGCTTTTCTTGGGAAAACCCTTTGATTGGGCGGATCTTCTTTTCCTACGCTTATATAAGTACCAACTGCCCCTTCATTTTCCCCCTTTTACACATCCAAATTTTCGAACCTCTCCTCACAATCCCTTCTTCTGCCAAGCATTCTTCAGACTTTGAGGAATTTTCTTCCGGCGTCTGCAAATTAGGTTAGAGTCCTAACCCTTGAATTCTTTATCTTTTTATTTCTTTGCTTTTCTCTATTTTCTTTGGTCATCATGTCCCAACGTTGTGCCCGGATTCTTCCTTTTACTAGTCGTTCGATTGAAGGGACAGGGGGCAGGGACAGTGTTAACGCTGACCTTGCTTCCTCCTCTGGGGGACCGGGTGTCAAGGTGGCTGAAGAAAACCATTAAGAGGACAGTGGGAGTGCGAATTCCCCCGAGCCTGCTCCTCTCAATGTTATTGATTCTGACGATGAGGAGTTAGAGATTGATGACTCTACCATCGCCGGCCCACTCATCCCCAGGCAGCCAGGGAGGATCTATTACTTAGATAGGACCAAATATAGGATTCCCTTGAGAACATACCCGGCCCCTAAAAACCGAGACCTGATTCTGGAAAAGAATGCTGAGGAGGCTATAGCTAGGTTTTATAATTTTGGGGAGGGTTATACTGTTGTCATCCCTGGGGAGAAGGACACAGTATGCAATCCCCCTGCGGGCTGTATTGCTGTGTACCATAAATGCCTTGAATTCGGCCTGCACTTTCCCCTTCACCCATTTCTGGAGGAGGCCTTTCGTTGCATGAATGTGGTCGTTGCCCTGTTGACGGCCCTTGCCGTCAGGTCGTTGATTGCTTATACTTGGACCTGCCTGTTTTGGTGCGTGGAGCCATCCATAGACGCTCTAAGGTTTATGGTTGGCCTTCAAATGGTGGCTTCTACTGAAGGGAGAGGCTCCCCTGGTTACTTTTCCATCCTTCGCCAGAAGAAGAGCTCCCTGGTGTGGCCGGTGATGAGTAGCCTGAAGGACTGGAAGGACAACTTTCTTTATGTACATAGCGCTACGAGGTGGAGGATTCCTCGTCATTTCAGGAATCATGTCCATACCCGGCTGGAGACACGCCAAGAGTACCACCCTGAGGTTGGGGGGAGAGCTCTTGAGGTCAAGTTGACCCAGCCAAAGAAAGATTTGGTCGCCCGGTTTGCCTCTTCCAAGGACAAGAGATGCTCATATGGCCCCGACATCTAGCTCCCCCATGCCGAGCTTATAGCGACCGATGAATATTTGACTCGGGTGGGTCTGAACCCTGGTCTTACTGCAGGTAGCTCAGGGATTCTGTCAGCACTTAAATTTTCCTTGCCTTGTTGTTTATTTGTGTGCTTACTTGGTTACCTTTTTTGTTTTTTGCAGACCTTGCTACTTGCCTTTGGTCGAGGAACGAGTTGAGGGACCTTGGCTTGAACGAGAATCTCTCAACCTTTGTCAAACATCCCCCTCTTCCTTCTGACTTCAAGAAGCAAACCCTGATGAAGTTCGTGAAGAGTTTGTCTGTCAACAAGGTGAAGTTTCCTCCTCTTCCCCCAAAGCCAACTCCTGTAAAATCTGTGGTTCCGGCCTCAGCTATTAGAGATGCAGAGGGGGAGGCAGCCTCAGAGGCTACCCCTTCCCCTGCTAGCAGGGCGCGGAGATTCCCCTGCTGGGACTCAACCTTCAGCGGGGTCAAAGCCTTCAGATTTCGAGGATACTGGGGAGAGCCGTCCCCTGGTTGGCAGGAAAAGAAAAGATAAAGAGAGATTGGATGATGTCCCGGTGGTGGACCTGGAGGCCTATGCCAGCACACCTGAGGCCAAGCGGCCTGCTCGCGATGTTTCAGGCACCTTGTTCTCTGAAGAAAATACCGAGTTTCACTTTCTTACCGGCGAGAGTATTGATGCCTCTGCCCTGCTTTCTGACTCTACTGCTTCGCTGGCGGACCATCTCACCAAGTCTCTGACTTATTCTACTAACCAGGTGATTTAGTTTATTCAGCGTTGCTCCAGGGTGTTCCAGGCCTCTTCGGAGCTGGCGGCCTTAAGCCGTCTAAGCGACGAGGAGTTAAGTGTTACTCCTGGGTGCCCTTTCCCTGAATGCCTGGCAGTGGTTGAGAGGGACGTTACTCTGATTACCAGTTTGAGGGATCAGCTGGTTAAATATAAGGGCGATCTGGGAGAGGCTAATGACGAAGCAGCCCGCTGGAAATACCAGGGTGAGAAAGTTGTGCGGGAAGCAGCCAACCTATCACTGGAGCTGAAGCAGGCTAAACAGGCGGCAGCTGAACTGGAGCGGGCCAGGAAAACAATTGCCGAGCTGGAGCATTTCAAGAGGAAAGAGTCTGAGTTGGAGGATCGCCAAACCAAGGCTGGCTCGGAACTTCAGAGGGCGCAAGATGATTTGAAGGTGGAGGGGGAGAAGTGGCGCAAAGAGAAGGATGATCTGATCAATGAGGCCAACTCTGCAGTGGCAGAGCATTTCAACGCTGGGGCTACTTCCTCCCTGAAGTTTGTTATGGAGGTTATCAGGGAGATGCTTCCTGATTTTGATGAGGATGCATTTCAGGCCCTTTATGTTGCCAAGAATGAGGCCAGAGCTGACGTGTCGCCTGAGGGAACTCCTGATGCTGATCAGGGTGCTCCCCCTGCCTAACATGCAGGGCAGTCGTTCTCTGAGGGGTCTTGTCCTTATCCTTCCGCACCTTTGCTTCCTCGCTAATGTTTTAGTCCTTTTTGCGCGCTGGGTCATAATGTGGCCGGCTGCCTGGCTTGATGTAATAATTTAATTTCCTTGTGCTTGGATTTTTGTTGTTCATCTTGTTAGACTCTTCTTTTCTCGTTATGAATATACTTTGTTTGTTTTATTTGATGTTTTTCTTCTAAGGTCAGGCCTGATCCTTTGGTTTCTTTTGCTGAAGTCTAGGGGGCCTGCCCCCTGCCTGCCCAGAGGTAGGCAGGGGGACTTTGTGTTTTTTATACAAGTTTGGGGGATGCCCCCAGTCCTTGTTCGTTTGGCACATGGGGCCCAGCCTGACCCTGGCTTCTGGTCGAAGTCCAGGGGGCCTGCCTCCTGCCTGCCCAGAGGTAGGCATGGGGACTTTGCGTTTTTTTATACAAGGTTGGGGGATGCCCCCAGTTCTTGTTCGTTTGGCACGTGGGGCCCGGCCTGACCCTGGCTTCTGGTCGAAGTCCAGGGGGCCTGCCCCCTGCCTGCCCAGAGGTAGGCATGGGGACTTTGCATTTTTTATATAAGGTTGGGGGATGCCCCCAGTCCTTGTTCGTTCGGCACGTGGAGCCCGGCCTGACCCTGGCTTCTGGTCGAAGTCCAGGGGGCCTGCCCCCTGCCTGCCCAGAGGTAGGCAGGGGGACTTTGCGTTTTGTATACAAGGTTGGGGGATGCCCCCAGTCCTTGTTCGTTTGGCACGTGGGGCCCGGCCTGACCCTGGCTTCTAGTCGAAGTCCAGGGGGCCTGCCCCCTGCCTGCCCGGGGGACTTAGGTTTTTGTTGGGGGTCTATTTTTCTTGGTTTTATCAACAGGGGGCCTCCCCCTATTGCCCCCTGCTCGTTTGTGTGTGAAATACAAGTTTGAACAGACAACGAGTATGAATTCAGTACACTTTCTCATTTCTTTAAGATATCCCTGGTCGGAGTTGTCTACATTTTTCTGACTGTCCTCTGCCAATTTTTGAAAAGAAAAGAAAATCCTCCAATTTCTTGAGGCTAGACATAGTATTTTTTAAGAGTGTCGGCATTCCAGTGGGCGGCCAGCTCCCGGCCTTCAGGGTTGGCAATCCTGTAGGTACCTGGTCCCATGATCCGGGTGACCTCATACGGGCCCTTCCAATTGGCGCTTAACTTTCCATGCTCTCTTGACCTCCCGACTGCCTGCGTCTTTCTTAAAAGCAAGTCTTCTACTTGGAAATTTTTTTCGTTCACCTTTTTGTTGTATGCTTTCCTCATCCGCTGCTAGTAGGCGGCAATGTTTACGCCGGCCTCTTGCCTTACTTCACTGACTAGGTCCAGAGCCTCGGTCATTGCTGCTTCATTTTCCGCCTTGTTATACTGTTGGGATCGCAAGGTAGGTATTTGTACCTCAATGGGTAGCAGGGCCTCGGCCCCATAGACCAGGCCAAAGGGGGTCTGCCCCGTGGATTCCTTCCGGGTGGTTCTGATTGACCATAGTATGCTTGGTAATTCATCTGCCCACCTGCCCTTGCGATCATCCACCATCTTTTTTAACCCGTTCAGAATTTGTTTGTTGGCAGCTTCGGCCTGCCCGTTAGTTTGTGGATGGCAGACGGCAGAGTAGGCGACTGCTATGCCATGACCTTCCAGCCAGACCCTTAGGGGGTCGTTGTCAAATTGCCTTCCATGATCAAATACCAGCATCTTGGGCAGGCCAAATCTGGTTATGATATTCCTCCAAATCACCTTCCTGACTGCAGGCTCGGTAATGCTTGGGACTGCTTCGGCTTCAATCAATTTTGTAAAATAGTCGATCCCTACTATTAAAAACTTCCGGCCCCCCATTGCCGCAGTAAAGGGGCCCAATATGTCCATCCCCCACTGGGCAAAGGGAATGGGAGACAAGATTGGCCTGAGTTCCTGGGCCGGAGCATGAATTGTTGGGGCAAACAACTAACATTTTCTGCATTTTCGGGTTAAATCCCTTGCATCAGCTAGGAGAGTTGGCCAGTAGTAGCCTGTCCTTAGGGCTTTGTGGGCTAGTGACCTTCCGCCTATGTGGTGGCCACAGATTCCTGAGTGAATGTCATCTAGAACTTCTGCAGCCTGCTTTGCCCCCAGGCATTTGAGCAGAGGAGGGAGAATGATTTTTTGTACAGCTCTTCATCGATTAATATGAACCACGCGGATTTCGCCGGCATCCTTCTTTTTTGCGCAGGGTCAGATGGAAGGGTTCCGTATTTCTTGAACTGGATAATTGGGGTCATCCAATCCTCGGGCCCTGTTTCCTCGATAACACTGACTGGCTGGCAGGTGGTGGTAGATTTTTCTTGGACCACGTCTACCCAGACTGACCTTCTTATGTCCTGTAGACTAGAACTGGCCAGTTTAAACAGGGCATCTGCCCGGTTGTTCTAGGACCGAGGGATTTGCCTGACTTTATAGGATTTTAGCCCTGATAATTCCCGCTTCACCTTTTCCAGGTAGGCGGCCATGGCTTGGTCCCTGGCTTCATACTCTCCATTAATCTGGTTGGCGATGAGTTGGGAGTCTGTTGTCAGGACGAGTCTCTCGGCCCCTGCAGCTTTGGCTAAATTAATGCCTGCCAGCACGGCTTCGTATTCAGCTTCGTTATTTGATGCGGGGAAGGTGAACCTGAGCGCATGCTCGAAGTCCGTTCCTTCAGGGCTAGTTAGTACAATTCCTGCCCCCGCACTGTTGGCTGTAGAGGATCCATCCGTGTATACCACTCACTCCCCGGCAGGTGGATCATCTTCTTCTGAGTGGGAACACTCAGCCAGAAAATCCGCCAAGGCCTGTGCTTTGATGGCGGTCCTGGGCTGGTATGATATTCCCAACCCGCTCAGCTCTATGGCCCACTTTAATAGTCTTCCAGACTTTTCGAATTTTTTCAGGACCTTTTCCAGGGGCTGGTCAGTTAATACCACGACAGGGTGTGCATCGAAGTAAGGCGTGAGCTTTCTCGCTGCAATGATGACTGCATAGGCTGCTTTCTCAACCAACGGATAGTTTTTTTCTGCTGCCCCCAGGGCATGGCTCACAAAATATACCGGCTGTTGGGAGCCTGCTTCTTCCCTCAGAATCACCGCGCTAACCGTTGTGTTTATTACGGCGATATAGAGGGAAGGTTTCTCCCCTGCCACTGGCCTCGCCAGGGTGGGCAGTTTCTTCAAGTGTTCTTTGGGTTGTTCGAAGGCTTCTTTTTGTTCATCTTCCCATTTGAACTGCTTGTTTCCCTTCAACACTTTGAAGAAGGGTGTTGACTTATCGGCCGACCTGGCAATGAATCGCGCCAGGGCGGCCATCCTGCCTGTTAGGCGCTGGATGTCTCTTATTGTCTTTGGTTCTGGGAGGTCTAACACTGCCTGAACCTTTTCGGGATTCGCATCGATACCCCTGGCGCTTACTAAGAAACCCATAAATTTTCCAGAGCGGACACCGAAAGTACATTTCTTGGGGTTCAGTTTCATTTGATATGCGCGCAGGGACGAGAAAGTCTCCTGCAGGTCTTTCAGATGTTCCGCATCCCCTTTGCTTTTTACAATAGCGTCGTCGACATAGGCCTCCAAGTTTCTGCCCTTCTGTTTCTCAAAAACCTTGTCGACCAATCGCTGGTAAGTGGCATCTGCGTTTTTGAGTCCGAACGGCATCATTTTGTACATGAATGTGCCGGCACTGGTGATGAAGGCACATTTTACCCTATCTGACTGCCAGAGGTAAACTTGGTGATAGCCTGAAAAGGCATCCAAGAAATTGAGTGTGGTGTACCCGCTGGTGGCATCTACCAGCTGATCAATCCTTGGGAGAGGGTAGCAGTCCTTCGGGCATGCCTTGTTGAGGTTGGTAAAATCTACACACATCCTCCAAGCCCCCGAGGATTTCTTTACCATCACCACGTTGGCGAACCACTCGGGGTAATCGCAGCTTTCTATGAAGTCTGCCTTCAGAAGCTTTTCGATTTCTTCTTTTATGCCCTGATCTTTTTCGGCGGACATGCTTCTCTTTTTCTGTTTTACAGGGCGTGCCTCCGGGCTTACGTTCAGCTTGTGAACGATGTGCGCCGGATCTACCCCTGGCATCTCGTCTGCCGAGTAGGCGAACACATCCCTGTTTTCTTTCAGGACTTTGATCAGCTCTCCTCGGTAGGGATCCACTAGGTCAGCCCCTATGAGGACTTGCCTTCCAGGTTCCAGGTCTACCAGCATGCTTTCTCCCCCAGGTTCGAGGTGGTCCGCTGCCTGCTGGCCAGCTGGAATCTCCCCTTCCCTGCTGGGAGAACTGCCCGCTTTTCTTTTACCCTTTCGTTCTGTTTCTTGGGCGCACAGGGCTACAGAGTAGCACTGCCTGGCCGACTCTTGGTCACCGTGCACCTTTCCTTCCATGCCGAAGTCAGTGACGTAGGCTATGGTTAGGGCTCTGATTGATATGGCAGCCTCAATCTCATCCAGGGTTGCCCTGCCGATTAGGGCATTATATGCTGACTTGGCGTCCACCATGACAAACGACGCCCTGATGTTTCTGGCTGAGGTACCTTCCCCGAACGTCACTGGTAGGTCAATGATTCCCATTGAAAGCACGCCTGTTCCGCTGAACCCGTACAGCGATCCAGGGGCAGGCTTGAGGTGCCTCTTTTCCAGATTCATCTTCTCGAATGCGTCTCTGTATAGTAAGTTGGTGTAGGCGCCAGTGTCTACCATACACCTCCTCACTATGTGATTACTGATGATGAGGGATAATACCAGAGGGTCGCTGTGAGGGTAGATAACCCGCCCTGCATCCTGGGGGTGATGCTCAGGGTCAGGCCCTTTGGACTCCCGGCCCTCTCAGCGTAGCCTATCTGGTTTCTGAGCTCACGGATCTGTCTTTTTTGACCTCTTTTGCTCGTCTGGCCTTCCGCGTCTCCCGACACTACATGGATTATCAGGCGATTCTGCACTGATCCCTCAGGTTTGTCCATTGTTTCCTTCTTACTCTTGTTTCTTGCAGTATAGTTACTCAGCCACCCATTCCGGATGAGTTTTTCGATTTCGTCTTTTAGGCGCCGGCACTCCTCAGTGGTATGTCCGACGCAGTCGTGAAATGTGCAAAATTTCTTCTGATCACCCTTCGGACTGCGTGGCTTGCTTGGGTGATTCCACTTTGCTGTCTCTTTTTCAAGCTCGAAAATCTCTGCTCTGGACTTGTTGAGAGCTGTGTAGCTATCAAACCTAGGCTGGTAAGCTACACGCTCTTTTCTTGGAGTATCGCCTTTCTCATTTTTCTGCCTGCCTGCTTCACCCCTGCTGCGTCCACCCTGCGGTCCCCCCCATGCGGCCTGGAGGGGCCTGTGGGGGTATCCGGCAGGCTATGGAATTCCTCCTGCAGCATGAAGCCTTCGGCAATATTTCGAACTTTGGCCAGGGTCTCTGTTGGGCTCTAATCATTTGGTTCTTCATCTCCCCTGGGAGCAGTGAGATGGTTAATGCGTATGTTGCAGTTGAGTCATCAATTTCTTTGACCTGCTGGTAAGATAGGTCGAACCTCTTCAAGTAATCCCTGACAGTTTCACCCTTCTTTTGTCTGAGGGTCATCAGGTCAAATCGAGTTAGCCGGCGCCTTTTGTTTCCTGCGTACTGATCCAAGAAGGCCTCTGCCAGCTCTATGAAGTAACTGATTGAACCCCGCCGCAGATCTCTAAACCATCCCTGAGCCAGACCCACCAGGGTGGTGGGAAAGATCTTGCACCAGACCGCATCATCGGCGTCGTACATCCCCATATGACTTTCATACGCTGCCAGGTGGTCCTCTGGGTCAGTGGTTCTATCGAACTTGACGGAGGGCATCTTGATCTTTGGGATGGGATAATCCTGCACGTCAGGGTGAAGGGGTGTTTTGGTGGGCCGGCCTACCATTCTTGACCTGCTTCCCCCAAAGTGGTAACCGTGGTCGTCCCATTTTTCAGGGGTCGGTTTTCCAGCGCTAGGGGAGCGGTGCCTGGGTGGCCGCCTACTCATAGCTTCATCATCCCTGTCAGGGGAGCGGTGCCTGGACCATTTTTTCTGGGATGGCTCCAGATTGTCACCCTGGCGGTGTTTTGACTCCAGTGGCTGCCCATGGTTGAGCCTTGATTGCAGGCTCTAGGACAACCCTGGAGCTCGTTGTAACCCATCTGGGGTCAGCCTGGAGAAGACATCTCCCTACTTTTCCCCGAGGCGTGTCGTCGCCGGCTCCCTGTGCCTCATCCTATCCCGGAGATCTTGGGATAAACCCCTTTTTTCCATGGCTGAGGTAGACTTAGTGGTATGTATGGAAAAGGCTTGCTGCTGGGCAAGCTGCTTCTGATTTTCGGTGAGGTGCTTCTGGGCCTGCACATACCCCTGAGCTGTTTTCCTCGCCTTCCTCTGGATATTCCTGGCGGAGGTTCGCTTCGTGCCCCCAGCTCCATCCACTCTTCAAAGTGAAGCTGCCTGAGGGTCGTTGCGATCCTGCCTATCAGGTCCTCTGGAGTGAACTCCT
Organism: Agrostemma githago; assembly: GCA_958450325.1. Lineage (NCBI taxonomy): Eukaryota > Viridiplantae > Streptophyta > Magnoliopsida > Caryophyllales > Caryophyllaceae > Agrostemma > Agrostemma githago. The sequence goes on along the minus strand of OY288249.1, from coordinate 6,395,258 downwards.
GGTTGAGCATGGCCGAGAAGAAGACAGCGGTCTGCGCAATCTGGGCAGGGGTGAGGTTCAGACTAGGCCTCTGATAGCCGACCTGCCCGGCTGCGACTGTAGTTTCTCCATTAGGCGCTCCTTGAAGGCTTGCTCGCCTTACCCCTGGGATTGTTGCAGCAGGTCTCATCCCAGGTGTAGGCATGCCATACAGGGGGATCACCGGTGGTACCGTCGGACCCGCCCCAGAATTGGCCTCTACGATTTCAGGCATTTTGTTTGATTGTGGTTGATTTTTTGTGGGTAATTCGTGAGCACAACCGAATTCTTCCCCACAGACGGCGCCAAATTGTTCCGGTATGGAAGCGGTTGACCCGAATCGGATCCGGGTCTTTAATATTCGATGTTTGTTGTTCTAGTAATGATGGTTCAATCCTTCGGATCTCTTCTTCCTTTCGCTCCAATGGTCGGACCTTCCTGGCGGAGTTGGCCTGCTCCCTGCACAGAGAACACACAGGGCCCCGGAGGTGTCCGGGGGAACCCTCTCCGATGCCTAAGTCAGTCCGTGAATGGCCTTGAGGAACCTTACTCGTGAGGAGTAAGGTGGCGATTTTTAGAGTGAGAATCTAGAGAGAGAAAATTCAACCTCTTGTATGTGGGAGGAAGAAAAGTATTTATACCTTCCTCCAAGAGAGAGAGAAAAGAAAAAGGAAGAGAGGGAAATGGGTGGATGGGTGAGCGACACGTGGACTCACCATGTCCACTCATTTCCCTTTACCTTAGGCAAAATGACGAAGGGGTCCCCGGTTCTCCCTTGGTCCTGCCTGGGTGGGAGCACCCTGGAAGCAGGCAGGGGGCTTGGTTGCCGTGCTTGGCAAGCGGCAAGGCCGTGCTGGGTGGTTGAGCGATTAAGGCCATCTACTTGGAGGTTTCAGTGATATTGCTGGGTGGTCTGCTGGGCAAGCCTTCCTCTGTTCTCGGGTCGGGCCATCCTGGGGCCTAACTGACGGGCGACCCGTGGCTGGCTACCGACCCCCATCACTCTCCATTTGAGAATAGAGCTAATTTTTTCAATTTTGTTGTTTTAAGTGTATTTAGTATTCAATTGTGCATTGTAGATTGTAGATAGGTGTGAATGCAAATGTAATTACTGCATTCATTACTCTACCCGTCATTACTCATCGTGATGCATCACCCGAAGCAGCCACCATTAACTTCACTTTCTCATTCCAATAACCATTTAATTCATCATCTTAATCAACCTTGAAAAGGATGAAGCTACACAACTATACATGTACATTCATTCTTGATGTAAATCACGGTTAATGACTCATTTTAAAAAATTAAAAAATGGCTCTTCATTATAACAATACTCATTACTCACCTCTTTGGAAATAGAGTGCAAGTCTTCCATTGGAAACAATACCAATTTATGCTCAACATATATATCAAATTGGATTTATTATCTCTTCATATTTCAAATCTTTTTTACAAATCAATTTTCTGATATTTAGTTGATTTCGTGTACTGAGTCATGTTTTTCTCTTAATTCATTCGAAATTAATCTTATTATTTTTGTGATTTGATTTGATGCAGATGATGAAGATATATTAAAGAAAGATAATGATGGAGATATCCCTATTTATATAAAGTAATGTCTTTTAGAGCAACCACATTCACTCTCATAAAAAAATGTATACGTGGCAATACCACAAATATTTGGAGAATAAAATAATAACTTCTCATCACATTAACTACCTAAATGAAGTTTGTATAAAAATAATTAACATGGTGAAGTTGAAATTAATTATTATGACTTAACTCACTTAATCATACAGTAGTAAGTTACAATTTTATTTTAGTTAAACTTTTCTTATGCCTTATTAATTTTCACTTTCTACATAAAATATTAATTATGCTTTTATTGCGTCTAATTTTTAAATAATATTTTGATAATTATACTTAATTTTATTGTATTTGATTAATTTAAAACATAAAATTTTAAAAAATAAAGCGACCAAAATAAACTAAATAAGCGAAAATAAAAAAATATTAAAAAATATGTAAGTAATAAATAAATATCTTAATCTGAATTGAGTAGATTTTCAACAAAATATTCGAAACAAATGATAGTCGAATCTTACACGGATCTTTCCAAAATTAAGTAAAATGTAAAACTTTTAACGATTAACAGGACAAAAATAAAAAGAAAGGATATTCGATTATCTATCTCTCAAATCTCGAAAAACAGGAAGATAAGACGAAAAGTTTAATATTTACATAAACAACTACTCTGTATAACATAAACATAAAAAACTACCGTATATAACATAAATCCACCCAAAAAAAGATCTATCATCTTCATCTCCACTTCAAATTAGACAAACAACTACTGTATAAAAAAATCTACCATCTCCGCCTCAAAGAAGATCGTAATATTCTACTGATAAGAAACCAAAAAAAAACTTTTAAAAAAATAATACGAGTAATAAATATAGTAGATTCGGATTTTCAAATTTTTTTAACAAAAAAAATTAGAAAATTGTAGTTCAAATGAAATAATTTACAAAAATAGAAAAGTAGGGACGTAAATCGTATAACATAGAAAATTATAATTAAAATTAGAATAAAATAGATTCGTTCAAATTTTGCACAGGGTAATACTAGTTATAAAGAAAATAAGATAAAAATGAGGAAGGTATGGAGAGAAAAAAAATACAGATGGAGATACAAGTCAACAACAGTCGAAGGTAAAATACTTTTTTTTCCATATAAGATTATTTATTCAATTGAAATTTTCAAATCTTAATTATCCGTTTCCATAAAACTATGCACCTTCAATTTAATTGAAATTTCAAATATAGAATTTTTCAATTGTGAATTCTAATTTTGTTCGTAACTATAAATTTCTATTTTTTTCATATTAATTTTTGTAGATTGTTAGATCAAAATAAAGTACGAGTTTAGAATAATTTTTTAGATTAATCCGGATCATAAATTAGGTCAAAATAAAGTCCGAGTTTCACTTCAAATCTACAATATCATATTAAGAAAGGATAAAAAAGATATAAAATTTGGTAAAGTGGAAGAAAAAAAAGACATGCATTTTCTAGGTAATTTTAATTATCGTTTGAATTCAACAGTTTTTAGGCCGTATTTTTTTTTTAATTCAATCGTTTTTCAAAAAAAAATCATCATTTGCATACTTGCATAAAGTGACCATTATTTTCCTAATTGCATACTTTCATAATTATTTCTTATAATATTATTATCTTTTTTAATCATATATTGTTGAATTCGTATTTACTTTCATTGTGAATAGTGGCAGTAAATTATTGGGTCGAAATACAAATTGATAAAGTATCGTCAAAATTCTTATATAGTATTAAAATACATTAAAATTGTTGATATAGTATTATTATATAATCCTCCATCAAAACGTATAAAATACAATTTTTAATTTAAAATATTAAAATAATAAAAGCATACACAAAATAAGTAAATTAGTTTCTTAATATGTAAATATTGAATTAGTAAAGAAATTTTTTTAGAAAAAACCGATTAAAAGTACACAATTCTTAAAATAAACTGATTGAATATTAAATACACAAATCTTAATTTTTTTTTGAAATTAAAGTAAAGAAAAAACGAGATTAAAGTAGGAACTTTTTTGCCCTTTTTAATTAAGAATTTTAAAGTATTTTTGATTTTTAGAATTTTTTATGTGTTTAATTTAGAATTTGTTTTTACATTTTTTAAGATAGTACGAAGTCTTTTTTTTCAACTTTTTCAATTTTAATTTTGTAGATTTTTTGACGCTTTTATTTCAGTACGAAGTAATTTAGATTTTTTTACCTTTATACGGATTAGTATTTTAATATTAAATTTAATCTGAACCGTGTTTGGCCAATTATTATTTTGCAGACCAATAATATATAGGCGAAGAAGGAGCTAAGCAAAGATTCTAACCTTGCAAAACTTGAAATCGAGTTCGATTTTGGGTCATAAATAATCAAGTGTGATTGGCGTAAAATTTGTCATATTCGATTTTTTCATGCTCCTTTATTCACAAGTGACTCATAAATTTGTGCATAATTGTGTAATTAAGCACAATTTTGTTTTTGGCCCCGTTTGGTAAACAACGGAATGATATTAGCAGAAGCAGATTTAGAAAACAGATTTGACTAGCAGAATCAATTGACAGGTTTGACTGACAGATTTATTAGCAGAAGTTTTTAATAGTGTTTGGTTGTTAGCTGTTTTAGATTAGAGGATTGTTTAACTGTTTTGTAAAATGACAAAAAAGGACATAAACAATTTTTTAATTAAATATACGTCAATATATATCACACCAACAATTTCAATAATTAATATCGTCGATTTCTTCTAATATCGATTAAAGTTGATATTTCTTGAGTTTATGAAGTCTCAGCCGAAGCTTGCAAGTCATGAATTAATAACTGCAACAAATAATTGTTTATCAAATTTACGTACTTCTTCCGTTTAATTTTATCTTCTCATTTTAATATAATACTCCACCTATATATTAAAAGAATGAGAAGATAAAAAAATAGGGGAAGCTAAGTATAAAAAAATCGAAGGGAGAAAAACGTACTTAGAATGATGAATTCTATGGAAGAGTTTAGAATAATGAAAGTATGGTTTAAATTGTAAAAGGGTAAAGTAGTAAATAAAAAAGAAAAGTAATCCGCTAAGCTCAATATGCTGCTCCTAGCAGCATATTGCAAAACGGCATATTCGACCTCAATATGCTATTACAATCCGTCATTTACCAAACACTACTATTAGCATATTTTGTGGTCAAACCCGTCATTTGCTCTCAATATGCCGATTTTTGGCGGATCCGCCATTTACCAAACACCCCCTTTCTTTGTTTACTACATTGTGCTTCGTATATGAATTAGATTATGAATTTATATATAACAATTTTGTTAATTTAGTTTTATTTTAATTTTTGTTATGATTTTAACATTTTTTGTAATTATATAATTATATTCATTATTACTCTGTTTTAGCCCGTTTTATTATGAGTAATTAATAATAATAATAATTAATTGTTCCGTATCAAATTATTTTGTTCCTAAAGGAAAATAACTTATGAAATTGATTTATTTATTTCCTAAATAATTAGTTTTCAAATAAGAAGACAAATCAATTACTCTTTTTCTCTTTTTCATTCTCCCATACAGAATTTAAATTCATTTGTAGTTAGTATTTCCCTGTATTTATTTATCTTTCCCCATAATTTTTTTCCTTCCCCTAAATATCAAAATCTTGAAAATTGACGTCCAATTAATAAATTGGCAAGTCTTCAATTAAATTGACCTCGAAAATTGACCTCAATTAGTATACTGACTCTCAACTATTCAAAATCATAGAAATAATTAAATTCAAAGCATGAATTGAATTAGGCTTTGAAAATTGTATAAGTTCTCATAACTAGTGCTTCGCGGTGAATGTTTCATCTTCTTCATAATCATCTTCTTTATATAAAAAAAGACACCAACAACAATGAGGCGTCACCCATTATATTAGCCAATTTGAGAATAAGCCTCAATTATTAGTGTTTTAGATTAGCATAGTTAGTTAGGTTAGTAGATTGAAAATGAGATTGTTAGTAGATGATTGATTATTTTTTTTTGTTAGTATTACAATATTTTCTCTAATATAATATTTTATAAGTATTACTATAATATTTTATTTATCGCATTGACAAATAATTAGTAATCGTTAGTTTATTAAATATATTAGTAATCGTTATAAATATATTTGTAGAACAATATGGTAAACCGGAAATCGAAATGAGATTATATTGATGTGTGTATTACAATACAAGTGTTGATCGATATTTATAGATATCTAAACATAAAGAACACGTCTCTTCGCGGAGAGACGTATTGCTTGGAAGGATAATAACATCCATATTATAACACTCCCCCTTGGATGTCTATTATCCAAAAATATGACATTTTACGATGCGAATGAACCGCTGCCTCATTAAAACCTTACCAGGAAAACCCAGTGGGAAAAAACCATGGTTAAGGAAAAAGAGTACAGCTCACATTACTCCCCCTGGCCTCATGATTACATAACTTAATACGTTGAAATGATACATAATTTGGCAAAAACTCTTGATCATCGATGTCGATTCCATTGTAGCTGATGATAAACTTGATATTATCTTCGATTAATAAAACTTCGTGATATACTTGTAATCATCACGTGTCTTCAAAACTCATAATATTAATGAGTCACCTACCACTCATTTCAAGTATTATATACTGTTTTGTTGTATGTTCGTGACATAACTTGTTCACGATAATTATCACGTCAACAACATAAAAGACACACATCTACCTCGTTAAAAACCTTGCTAGGTAAAACCCAGTGGGATAAAACCCTAGTCGAAGGGAAAAGAGTGTAGAAGTTATCTATCCATTTTGATCTCTTCAGGAGAATCAATTCCGATCATCAAATAAGTTGTCATCATTTTCAATCTTTATGGTATTTCTGAACCACAATTATTTCATATACTTTGCAAGATATTCATTCTTCTATTTCCTCTCATATCTCATACTTCTGGTCAAGATAATATTACAATTATACTTTTGGTTCAAACGATAATGAATTATTCAAATAAACTCTTCAGGATTATTAATATTCTCTTTTCTCAGGATAACTTCACATCATAATGAAGAAGTTTACAATAATCGATCCATTCATTACTCTTAATTTCATGATCATTCAAACACAAGCTCCTTCAGGGAGTCATAGATCATGACAACATTTACGAGTATAATTCATTTATCTTGCAATAAAACATTTAATAATAATAATAATGCGCATGCATGTAATATAATATAAACAATGTATATGACACATGTCCTACACTAATGTGATAATGTAATATGAAACTAATATGCAAAGATGAAATTCTATTTACTTGCAAATGAGGCCAAATGCAAATTCACGGAACTTTTAACGAATATTCATAATTTGATTGACTTCGGGTCAATAGGTGGACTTCAGATCCATGAGCTCATTTTAACCATAAATTATATGTCGACTTTCTAGATGGACTTTTATATAAGATCCCCACTAGTGTCCATTTTATATCGCGCGCAAATTATATTCGGTTCTAAAAAGTATGTATATCGATATAATTTCTTATATTATCAGTACTGCTTGATATCTGAATTCACATATTTCGTATAGGCCATCTATTTTCTTTCAGATATCTATATCACTTCTGGGACATTTATTTCCAAACTTTAGTACCAACTGCACACATACTTTTTGTATGATAAGGTGCTGATATATCATTGTCATCATATCCAAGTAATGTAAATCATCATTCATATGAAGTACTTCTTGACTCTCAGATTGATATATTCATATTTTAACAAGTCACTGAACTTTGAGTTCAGTTGGGGATCAATTATTACTTGTTTGTTCTTTTTACCAGCTTATCCTTATCAATCTCCCCCTAAGATGGTAAAAACTATCATTACCTGATAGATTTAAAGGGCAATAATATCCACCTTAGCTATAAATTAGTTCATATTTCATAAACTTTATTTTCAATCAAATAATACATTGAGGAGTTAGATATAACGCAGTTGGTTTTCCACGTGCTGACTTAAAATTGCCCATTCAGGAGATTGCATTGTTCACATGATACTCAAATTGTGAACTTTAATTACCCAAACTACAAGTAAAATTCTTTGTGACTGCAGGTCACATAATTAAACCATACATAAACATATTCATTTCTATCATCCAACTACGAGTAGTATTCAAATCTCCAACATAATTTTCATCTCAGTGTATTGTCTTGCCTCAAATATTATTTCATTGATACACAAGAGAAGTTCAGCACTTTTCCATTTCTTTCAAGATAAACTACGGATTTATCAAAAACGGGTGTAATAATAAGAACCCGGATGGCCTTTATTGTCACATCTTTATCATTTTCTTGTCGGCTTTGGGTACATTTCATTGCAATTTTCTTATGCATTTGGTTATATCTCGATAAATCGACTTATCGTATGCCGTATTTTCAGTTAAGTGAATCTCATCATGCTTAAACTTCTGGTTAGCTATATACATCGTATGTGCACAATAATTGTATTTTATCATATGTGCACAATAATTGTATTTTATCATATGTGCACAATAATTGTATTTTATCATATGTGCACAATAATTGAATTATACTCCGTACTTATTATTTTGTTCAACTCAAGTGAACATGAAATTTATTCAGAGTATTTCTAACAACTCTTTTCACGTTATATTGCCTTCAGGACATTATTTTTCCACTCAATGGTAAGGGAATAAATTTTCTCATCACATAAGTGATATTAACACAGTCCATATACCTTCCGGGAATATGACTATATTCCTCTTACATGCTTTGAGTATTTTAATTTAAACAGCATAATTTATCCATTTTACACGTGTACTTAATATATTTTACTTCATTCTTGTCAATTGATCGCTGTACTAGTCTTGCGAACTTCAGGTTGCAACTCAATAGCAAAAATATTCTCATTTCTTATTACAATTCCGAAGAACGATCTAACTAAACGTGTTTAGTAATATAAGTATGACCGTATGGATAAACTTCTGGTTTACATAACTCAATTGAATTCAAAATTAATAAATCTCTAGATAAAAATCAAATGAATCGATCATATTCTTTATAGTGGTGAAAAGTATCAATAAAATATATTGTAACTCGTATCATATTATAAGTTTATAACCAAAATCATATGATAAACGCACTGAACATATATGCATGAAACAATCATGCAATCATTACACTAAATAATGAAATTAAACTATGGATGAAATTAATCAAATGGAGGTTAAACTACTATTCATAACAAAGATGCACATTTTTGATAATTAGTACGTAACATATTTATGGGATATGAATGTAATAAATATGGCTAGAATTCACAAAATGATGGTAAATTTTTTGTTTAATTCTGACTTATTATAGTGACTTACGATGATGAAATTGATTTACATAATCTAATTAGAAGAAATGGTAATTTAAGGCAAAAAAAAAAATACAGAGTATTAGTGATTTAAACAATAATCATATATACACATGTTCATGTTGCAAGATATTTTTATTGATATGATATGCAAATTAGATTCATCTATTTTTTTTTGATGGAATAGTTTCCCCAATAGATGAAAACACATATTTTTATCAATATAATTGTACTTAATGATCCAAAGCCACTACAATGCAATTAATTCTATCACCAAACATGATTAACGCATTTAAACAATCAATGAAAAATATCTAAGAAAGTTATTGGTTCAGGGTAATACATATACGGAGACACGGAGTACTAACAAGATGAAACAAAATACTTCTACAAAGTACTAATAAACAACCCAACATATATACCTTCACCGTCATGTTCAATATAGAGGCAAAAATTGTCAATGATCAACCATAAAAAAAATATTATGCAATGTAGAATCATGCAGTAATTAATATTGCTACCACTCATTAACTTATGTAATTAACATAATAAACTACGGGTTGATAAGAATGTTATTGTTAACAATGTACATTGAATTAAGTAACGGTATATCCAATAACAATGTACATGAATATATGAATGTACAGACGAATGCGATAGACGTATTGTGCAGTAAATAACATAATAACATAATAAGTAATATGAGGGTAACTAGTATAATCATGATAGAATTTCATTAAAAAAATGCTAGATAAGAAACGTACGGCTTATGGATTCCACAAAGTTTATAGAATCAGAATCAGGGATGAGTGAAATCAAAGTATAATCTTGTTGTAATCGAACCCAAAACGTCGATGTCATTATTCCCGTTGATTAATTAACGAGGTTGATAGAGAATCGTGCTGATAACGTGTTATAAATGTATTAGTATGAACAATAAAGTAGAGCGAACCGAGAGATGATATTGATATTAGATCGTTATTTATAGATATCTAAACATAAAGAACACGTCTCTTCGCGGAGAGACGTATTGCTTGGAAGGATAATAACATCCATATTATAACAGATAATTTATTTTATTTCTTAAATAATTAATTTTCCAAATTAATGCTATTAAGATACCAACGTAAATTTATATAAAATACATTTAAAAATATAAAATAAATTTTTATCAATTTAAATTTATAAATTTAAAGTATAAAATAAATTTTTTGATTTAAAACATCAAAATATTAAAAGTATAAAAAAATAGGGTTATTTCATGACAATAATACCAACTACAATGGGACTTCTTAGAATAATCTCAACTATACGTAATCTCGTTTTAATATGAACTATGTCTTCTTTAATCTAATTTCACTATGGACAAATTATGACCTGCTATTACCGTTAATAGTGATCGGTTGTGACTTTCTATGGTCCTTGAGTGTTTCGTCGTCGTTCATGAAAGACAAAATAACAAGAAAATTGAAGCATTTTTTTCATGTCTTTTATAATACTAATCGGAAAAAAAATGCAAGATGAATTTTGGAAAGATTCAAAAAAAATTAACCAATAGCCGAAACTGAAGAGGAAGGTTCAACCAGTTTTCCAGGTAACCGGTCACCTATATCAATGAGAGATTAATGAAGGCATAGTTCATATTAAAACGAGATTACGTATAGTTGGAATTAATCTAAGAAGCCCCCTTATAATTGGTATTATTGCCATGAAATAACCCAAAAAAAATATCAAATAATTTAAATTTTTACTATTTAAAAAAAATTAAAGGATACACGGTGAGCAAGACTTCACAGCTTCCCAAATGAAGCTTTAAATTGTTTATGCTTCTTTCTTTTTTCCATGTACATTGAGACTTGAAAGTTAAAACCAAAAATCCTATTGGCCAATGTCTTATACGCAGTAAAAAAAATATGAATGCTTGTGATTCAAACAACCAAATAGAAATTTTTTGTTGGGTTAATTCATGTCGGGTTAGGTGGCATTGTGGCAGTACCGCCCAGAATTAGTTTAGATTGCACCTAATTTTATACCACTTTTTTAGAAAAAAAAAATTTTGTTATAATGTTTATTTTGTTTTTTTTTTTTTTTTTTTATTATTATTATAAGTAGACTCTTTAATTATAATGTTTATATTTTTAAAAATATTAAAAGCAATTTAAAAATTATTTTAATAATTTTTTAATCAAAATGATAAAAATTGTGTTAAATTGAACATTTGTTTTATAACTGTGATTTAAATTGAACATTCCAAATAAGTTTAACACAAAAATTGAATTTAAATACAACTAACACTAAGATGTCAAAGTATTCATCATCATAAAATTCAAATAACTCAAATTATGCACTAAAATTAGACTTTTATATCCATCCTTCGATTTTCATTTTACGATATCTAATTATATTCCTTTCTTGACAAAGATAAATCCGTACTATAGAATTTACATTCATATATATTTAAGTTTTTGACCAGTTACTACATTTTTTTCATATATATGGACGTGACATATAAAATTAGTTACTCGCCCTCATAAAGTTAATCACGTCTAATAAATATTTTTGTCGGTAAACAATTTATCTAATACAAATTACGTTCATACCCCTGTGATTTTTCACGGGTGTAACACTAAAGTTCGTTGTTATATAGTTGTTACATAGTTATGTGCTTTGCTTTATGTCCTATAGTCGTCGTTAAATTATTTCCTTCATCGTTGTACGTCAATTATGTAGAATTTTTTTTTTCATTTACAAAACCAATTTATGGTGTTTAATTGAAAGCTTAAACTTCTCATTCTCCATTAAAAGTGTTTGGATTCTCGAAGCAACTAATTACAGTAATTCTTTAATCTTGCTATAAATTCTTTAGAGTATAGTTGCAAAGATATATTGTATAAATCGTGTAACCATTATACAAGGATATTTGTGCATATTTGCGCTTTTAGAATTATAAGGTTTTGATTTTCTTTGTTTCCCTGCACAAGTTCAATGTTTTAATTCGTCGAGCGTTTAACGAACCAGTGTTTACCCATCTATAGCAATTAGACCTGTCAAACGAGTCGGATGGATAGGTTCACGGGTCGCGCCAAATACGGGTCGGACAAATATATGTCGGACTATGTTGGTCATGGGTCGTGTTAGGTCAAGATACGGGTTAGAAATAGTTATATGTTCGATTTTTAAACATCGTGATTTCATTTATGTGTCACTATATATGAGTAAACTTTTTTTTGCATCGATTATCATGCCTATTACATCTATAACGCTCCAAGAAATTATCTCTAACAACAAAAAAAGTTGCTCAACTCCGTGATTGTTATTATATACTCCCTCCGTTTACTATCTTTTGCCCATTTCGTTAAAATACTTCTCACAAAAATTGATGAAATGGGGCAAAAGATAATGAACGGAGAGAGTATTTCTCTGTTTTTCAATTTTTTCACACAATTATAAGTCTATATAGTTCATGTCATATATTCTTTAAATTCTTTTTAACTTACCTATTATATACGGAGTATGAAATATAATTAAAATTAATCTCCAACTAGTATAGATCCCGCGCATTAATGCGCGGTATATTTAGCATTTTATGTTTAGTAATTACTTGTAATTATCTATTTGATAACTTATTAGCTTTTCACATTTGTAATATTTAGATTTTGATTTGAGAAAATAACTTAAAATTTCAATGATGATTATGATAAACTTATTTTCTTACAAAGTTAATGATACTTTCTTCGTTCCATTTGATTTTTTATGTTTGCTTTTTGGACATTATTTATAAGTGAGTAAAATCGTCAATATAACTTCTAATATATAAGATAAAAGATAGTCATGTGAGATTTTGTTTAAATTATATAATCGACTGCGTTATAAATATCAATATTTTTTATAATTTTTAGAAATATGTAACTAAATTTATATAAACAATAGAAAATGTGTATTGAAAATGTGAAAAAAAACATTACTTTATTCCCATCATAGAAACTGACTATTCAATTAAAATACATTCCTTTACATATTTAGATCAGCTATAAATTTTGTTAACAAATTAAAAGATAACATAATAATTCAACTATTATTTGATAAAAAAAAACTATTTATATACCAAAATCAAAATTTGAAAGTATTTTATACAGGGTATAATTTTTCCCATCATCAAACATTTATGCCCCGTATTTATTTACGTGAACACTTGGACTTCAATAGTTATCGACGCTTATATTTTATTACAAAAAAGTTGTATCATAAAGGTTTATTTGTTCAATAGCTCATAAATAAGGAGTAATAATTTTATTTTGAAGAATTTACATAACTATTTACTTATGACTTGAATTTAAATATTATAAGTATATGTGTGTAATGATTTATTTGTTTCCTTGATTTTGAAATTAATTAATTTATTTAGGTAATAATGTTTGGAGGGAAAACATTGCATGAGGTGATGACACGTCATTATTTTGCTAGTTCTTCCTATCCTTGTAGTATATAGGGGATTTATTCCCCTCATAAGGGAAGTAATAAATTCAAAAGAAAAGAAGGTTGAACTAAAAAAAAAAATGAATATTTGACCAATTAAAAAAATGAAAATTTGATAAAAAAAATTCCAATTAATTACACTTATACGTTAACCCACTATTACTTATTTCAATTTCTTGAGAAACTCATATTTCAGTTTTTCATAAAGAAAAGTTGTTCAATTAAATTTATATCTCACCATAAATTACTATTATTCCCATAAATTTCTTTCCCAGTTTCCATAAGTTGTTTTTTCATAAATTTTTCTTCTTTAATATAGTGAACAAATGTACCATAAATTTAAGTTGTTGAATCTAAAATAATAATTTTTTTTGTTTCAGAACATTTCATCTAGAAATGTCAAACAAGATGAGTATGAAGGTCACGGTCGGTCGGTCGGGTCAGAATATAGGTTGTCGATATATTGTCAAAATTATTAAAGATTACCAATATTTTTATGTATTTGATAAATAGGAGTATACGATCAAATGACAGTAGTTACAAGTTTGTTATTTGAATAAAATAACAGTAGTTACAAGTTTGTTATTTGAATAAAATAACAGTAGTTACAAGTGATCAAATACACACCGTTCTAATTTGATTTACAAGTGATGAAAGTTGACAATAAAATCGGGAAAGGAATAAGTATTATTCCATATATATATGAAAGAGTACTTCACGGTTGTTCTAAAAAAATATTCTAATAACCTTTGTTCTGAAAATATAAAGGAATATTGTACCATATCAGTAAAATAAAAAAATATTGATATATACTGATAATAAAATTTAATCAAATATATTAATCATTTTTATTAATATCTTTTCCGATAAAAAGAAGTACAACTACAATGAATATTCTCATGTCTTCTTAACTTATAGTTGAGTAACTTAGCACCGATCGAGTGATGCTTTTTTGAATTATTGACCATGTTGTGTTCGAGTTTGAGTAACTGAGCACCGATCGAGTGATGCTTTTTCGAATTATCGACCATGTTCGATTCGAGTTTGGGTCACAATTAAGTGAATGTAGCGGGAGACAATTCTTTATGTATACGGATCGATCGGGTTAAGTTTGTTGGTATACATTTTCTTTTGTCCAATATAAAGTATTAATTAATGTTTGCCTGAATGTAGTATCTTTTATCATCAATTAAGACCAGTCCTGCCTTCCTACATTTGGAAATATCGAGGAAACTACCACAACCCGTGAAAATTTTCATGGGTATCACACTTTATAATAAATTTTGTTACCACGGAAATATTTAATGTGTTATTGTAGACACCCACATTTTGACCGCCAGGTGTCTATAGCAGTTTCCAAAAAACACTCGATGATGATCGGGCGCAAACATGACTTAATACACTCGATTTTCGGACTCGGAATCAATAGTAGTTGGCACGAGCTTTTAGCGGAGTAAAAATCTCACAAAACAGACCTCAAATCCAGGCCCAGTGGGTCGTTTCCAGTCAAATGAGACTAATTTGGGTCAAAACCGACACCAAGGGCAAAACCGTCTTTTAGCAACCGGGTAAAACCCCGGTCAAAGACGTTTCCAAGACATAAAAATCTGTCACGCCACTTCAAAAATCTGACTCGAAGTCAAATACTACACAAATATCAGCTACAAAGTAGGAATCCTACTCCATCTAAACCGGGTGTTTCTTCCCATGCAAGTAACATTTTCCTATCCAAAGACGGAATCCCACTTCATCTCAACCGGTTGTTTTCTTCCTTTGCAAGATATCAATCTCCTATCCCAAGTCGGTATTTCATCCTATAAATACCCCACCCTTGCACACACAATTCATACACACAATTCCCGACATTAATTACAACATCAACACAACAATTCCAATCCCGACACACAAATTACAACCCGGAATTCCAGCAATACTAGGCATATTATATTCCAATCTTTCCTCTAGAAATCCTATAGGATTCCCGACCATTCACAACCCAAAATTCTAGGCAATTTTAGGCAAACAGTATACAAACCCGAGAGCAAAACTCGCCAAATCCCTAACCATACACACCATAACTCACCTATATACATCTTAACGCTCCCGCGCCTAGGCAGCTACTACGAGTCCGTTTTCGAGATAATTAAGCATGTAGGTTGAGGGTGTTACAAAATCCTGTTCTCTCTCTTTTCTTTTTCTCCTTCACGTTTTTATTTTTATTTTTTATTTTTTTATTTTTTATTTTTTTTCTCGTTTCTAATATCGATATTATCATAATATTTTCAAAAAAGCATTATTCCCCAAGGATTCGATATCAATTCAATAGTCGAATATCGGATCTAAAGGAATTAATCAAACAACACAATCGTTCTTAAAAATATGATATCGACTCTATAGTCGAATATCGTATCTAGAAGAACTAAATCAATCTCGTTGATGCTAAGATAATCGTCACATAGTCCTTAAAAATATACGACGATTTCAACGCGGAGAGAATTTATTTTAATTCAATTTTCAAACTATTCATAATCACCTTTTCTAAAAATCATTCCGAATATTCGATATTGATTCCATAATCAAGTGTCGAATGTGACGAATATCGAAAATTTGAGTCGAGTATAAATCATCAATATTTATATGCGATTTAGCAAAACTATCTTTTCAAAACCATGCATCATATCATATTTACATCGTTTATTCAATTTACAAACCGTTACTAACCCATTTGTTCATGTTTTCAGCAATTTATTTTACTGTTTGTTTTATTATACTAAAACGAACCTCGCATGCTAAATACAACTTCGATGTTAATTTTTAGATGCATTAAACCGACTTAGCAATTCATTCAATTATTCGCATGTTTAGTCAAAACACTCTTTGCATATCATTCAACTGTCGAACTAACGCGTGTACACCAAAAACGAACGATATCTTAGTAAAGGCCGCTAAGTGCGGGCGGGGTTGGGTGTTCTTTGTGAACTTCCCAACACGTACCCTCACCCCTTACTCAGAACCGTAGTTTCCGGATGTCCGAAACTATTGGCATACGAGAGTCATTAAATACTCGATTTCCGATAATGTCGGTATCGGTATCGCAATGCTAAGGGATGAATCCAATAAACTCTGAAACCGGAATGTGCCGTAATTTGTGCACGGCCCACTACGACATAGAGTGGGTTCGAACGGGCCCGAGCTCCCACAAATTTTCGTGGCGACTTCTACTTCGATTTAAATTTCAATTCGACCCATCTCACATGAGATTCATTCGCCTCCCCAAACCCGCGCGTGGCCGCGTCGGGGTGGACCTATGTCATGTCCACAATTTGGCGACTCCGCTGGGGATTCCTGATGTACCACTTGTCATCGGGGTTCCTAGGGTGAGACTCGAAAAGAAATCGTTCGATTAGTAATGTACGCGTTTTAGTTCAATGGTTCATGCATAACCCAAATCTTTCCCAGGCCGGTTACTTGTGACCGGCGTCCCACTATACCACAGTGCATTCCTAAATGGGTGCATTAAAGACTTCGATGGCGGAACTCGCATGGGTTTTACGGCATGTTCTAAGTCCAATTCGGCTTAGGAAGATTTGTGAGAAAGTCGTCGTTGTTGGTATAGACCCTATTTCGACCGACCGAGACTTAGATTAGGAGCATACATGGTGTCATTATACTGCTTCCATGACTACATGCTACTTGATTTACTTATTATCTTTTCAAAAACCATTATTTCAAAAAACTTGCATCTTTTCAAATTTATCCATTTTTCAAAACCCGGAAAGCTACCGAATTTAGGACTTATGATTTTGACTCAAAATAGCCTATTTCTAGCCGGTATGCTGCCCAAACCATTATCAAAATTTCCGAAAAAAGTCGGCCCGAAGACGTTTTTTTTTGATTTTCAAAAAAAAAAGGGTCGGGCCATCCACCGATTTTCTCGGTATCCAAATTTTCCTTTTCAGAACCTTCCTCTTCTTAGGACTTCCCGTATTTAGTAGTGTCGGGTCCTGTCATAAGTTGTCAAAATTCTTAGCGTCGAAACTCTGTCGATCTTACATCACGGGTTTCTTCCCTATCCCAGTCCGCCTTACTTGTCAAGGCACGGCCCACCTACGTAGGACGTACTCCTACAAAGGCGGGCCCGTTTACACATTCAAGTCCAAAGTCTAGGGAGTATCTCACGTGGACCTTCCTTCGAGCGGGACTCGGCCCACATAGCCGAATCCTAAGGGAGGCCCACCTTTCACGAGTCACCCGTCTAGGTGTTTAGTCTCAGGTCGTTTTCTCGTCCAGGCTTTTCCTCTCTCGGGGGCTACTCTTCAGAGGAGCGATCAATCATGGTTGCTCTAAGGGTCATGTCTTGCACATGTTGTCTCACGTACCCCACTTTTGAGTCACTTAGAGTTCACACCATCTGAGTCCTATCAGAGTCTTTAGTCTTACTCGGGGGCTGTCCTCCACCCGAGCAGTCAACCACGGTTACCCTAGAAAGTACCCTATGATGCCTTTTTCGAGTCGTACCTATGCTACGAATATTCGAGTCACCTAGGGTTATGTCACCACGGTTGGTCCGAGCACGCGACGCGGTCAAACACGGTCGCCCCATTTTCGGACTCACCCTTCTGCAGCTCGAGTCTAATTCACGGTCGTCACTTTGTCTAGGTCAACGTTCGGATATCCCGATCCAAGAGTATTTGTCATCCTGTCACCCCTGGCCGTGTCTAGTTTGACTCTCTCTCTTGCATTTGCGCAAAGTCGAGTTTAGGCGAGTTGTGACACCTGTCGTTCTCTCCAATCAAAGACCTTACCCAAAAAAAAGAATATATACCAACCGAGCATCCAAAAGTCCGGATTTGATTCGAGTCTAAGTCTGAGTTCAAGTCTAGGATACTCTACATCCTCAAGTCAAAGACAGAGTCAGAGTCAGTTGTATTCTGTCCTCTTTTCCAAAATTCAATAAAATCAGCTTTCAATATTCTTTCTTATATATACTTTCCTTATGTGTTTCCGAGAACATGATGAACACCATCATACACTGTGAGCACACGCACATGACTATTATAGGCACATCTATAATGACTGCAGGAAATCGAGACCTGTGTTTTCCTTTACATGTTCCATGTCTGGTATAGAATGCCACATAACTACCTTTAGCAGGAGCAGTATCGAATCCTATGACAAATCTAGGTAGTCTCCTAGTTGGATTCAAGACGGGAGGCAAGCCCACTTCCCACTATAAACACCCATCCAATACGATGGACCAATCCCTACCTTAGGTGTTAGTCTGACCAACAGAACAAAGAGAAAAAAAAAGCTGGACAAAAGAAAATCAAAAGTCTAAGAAAAAACAAAGCAAAAGGCCAAAACAAAAAAGCAGGCTATCATAAAAAATAAAAAAAATAAAAATAAAAAAAAGGCATTCATGACCAAGGTTAAACGGTCAATCCAAGTGAAGAATCCCGAGACCGGGGCTAAGAGGTCAACCAAAAAATATTCAAAAACCCATGACCGTAGTGAAAACGGTCAATTCAAAATTATCAATACTCATACCATCCAATAAGGGAGAGACAATCAAGCTGGTCAGCTAGCACCACATCTAGCCTTCCCACATTACAACCATCAAGACCTTCTCGAGACCTAGGCTAGAGACAGCCCAAAATTTTGAGGATTCAAGCTCCATAGGATACCCTAACCATTAGGGCCGGACATGGAAACCAGATCCCGCATTATCAAACCTCCCCGATTGAAGTCCGAGTAATTTTTACTCGACTTCTCCCTTTCCTACCACATTGCAATACCTTACCCTCGAAGCCTAGCTTCACAAAATCGAGCTCCAGATTTCGAATCATCAAAGCCACTTACTTCCTAGCACAACATTTCCAGAAACATTCAAACCAGTTACCAACCCCAAACACGGGAACTCAACTTGCAGTCGGCATAGAACATGCCCAAATAGTTCACACCACCTCTGGGGGCTACCCCGGAGAACGTTCACAGTCACAGATCAACATCCTAACCATTCTAGCCCTTTGATCAAGACATCATTGGGAATGCACCTAGCCCACACCGTCAATATGGCTAGTTACACACAAAGTCCTAATAAATTAGGCACCACAACATATTTTTCAATTTCACTGAACTACGGCTTGGTTTGATTTCACTACACGTGGATACGTAGGCAGCCTTTCAACAGAGGCACAACCACCCACACTAACACAAATTCAAAAAGCACCATCATTCCTGATACGACACTGTCATGTTCTCAACAGCCAGCTTTGTCATCCTGGGGGCTTCTCCTAGGCAGAAGTTCTCCATCCACTCACATAATCCAAGTACTGTCAAAACACTAGCCTCTTTTCTATAGAGTGTCCTAATACTCGGCTTAGTCGAAGAGAAGAATTTGTCAGGGACTCAAATAAGCACCTACCTTGGGAATATACCCTGAAACCAAAGAAGATCCAAAAGAACACAAGTCTACTGCTAAGTTCTGTCGTACAAGAACAGTCTCATTACAGACTACTGCAACCCCGTATAGCATATCTATCCCATTTTGACGTTCGACCGTTTTGCCACTCGTCTAGGCTACGGAATAGTGCAACTTAAGAGTCTTGTCATAGTAGGCGGCCCACCCCCCTACCGAGTCACGGTCCAACCCCTCGAGAGTCCAGTGGTGTCTGTCAACTCGTCTGGTCGCGTCCAGAGTCGAGTCTGTCGGTAGGCCTCTCTCTTCGAATCCTCATTTTAAAATTTGCAAAACTTAGCCATTTTAGAAAATCCTTTTCGACAAGGTCAAATTTTATTCTATTTAAACTGCAAATTTCTTTTCTACCCCTTTCAATTTTGAAAACCTATCTCCTAGCACGTGAGTTGCTTTCAGGACTTCGATTTCAAAATAAAGCAAAAATCATTTTCCCTAGTGCAAGTCAGTCTTTAGATGCTAAATGCATTTCCTATATGCTATCTTCCTATCTGCTATATTTGCTATTTCTGCCTATATATCTAATGTTACAGGTACCAGCTTGTGCTTCCCAAAGGAACATCAAGCTTTTACTTCCCCAGCGTGAGTCGGTGTTTTGCCTAAATGTTACATACGAATTGCTATGTGTCGGCATCATACAGGTACACCCAGACTCGAGAAGGAAGTCTCCTCGTAAGAATCCCCCATGCAACATTTCTACTAAAGAATCGGGATGTGTCTGCGAACGGACACACCCATAGCTTCCTATGCAAGTTCCCGCGTAATTCTGAATCGAGATGTGTCTACAAACGGACACACCCATAGCCTCCTATGCAAGCTCCCGCGCAACTCCAAGATGGGATGTGTCTGCAAACAAGCACACCCAAGGCTTCTTAAGCAAGTCCCCACAGAGCTATTAGCATCAACTCAGGTATGATTTCTGTCTTATGGCTGGCGAGCCCCTTTACGCGAGTCTAATGGACTATAAACGACCCAATCGGAAGACTGCCAGGTCTTAATCTTTGATTGGCTTGGTAGCTACTCTGACTTTCGCCTTGTCCAAGCCTCAGTCAGAGTGGGGGCTCTGTAGACACCCACATTTTGACCGCCAGGTGTCTATAGCAGTTTCTAAAAAACACCCGATGATGATCGGACGCAAACATGACTTAATACACTCGATTTTCGGACTCGGAATCAATAGTAATTGGCACGAGCTTTTAGCGGAGTAAAAATCTCACAAAACAGACCACAAATTCAGGCCCAGTGGGTCGTTTCCAGTCAAATGAGACTAATTTGGGTCAAAACCGACACCAAGGGCAAAACCGTCTTTTAGCAACCGGGTAAAACCCCGGTCAAAGACGTTTCCAAGACATAAAAATCTGTCACGCCACTTCAAAAATCTGACTCGAAGTCAAATACTACACAAATATCAGCTACAAAGTAGGAATCCTACTCCATCTAAACCGGGTGTTTCTTCTCATGCAAGTAACATTTTCCTATCCAAAGACGGAATCCCACTTCATCTCAACCGGTTGTTTTCTTCCTTTGCAAGATATCAATCTCCTATCCCAAGTCGGTATTTCATCCTATAAATACCCCACCCTTGCACACACAATTCCCGACATCAATTACAACACCAACACAACAATTCCAATCCCGACACACAAATTACAACCCGGAATTCCAGCAATACTAGGCATATTATATTCCAATCTTTCCTCTAGAAATCCTATAGGATTCCCGACCATTCACAACCCAAAATTCTAGGCAATTTTAGGCAAACCGTATACAAACCCGAGAATAAAACTCGCCAAATCCCTAACCATACACACCATAACTCACCTATATACATCTTAACGCTCCCGCGCCTAGACCACTACTACGAGTCCGTTTTCGAGATAATTAAGCATGTAGGTTGAGGGTGTTACAAAATCCCGCTCTCTATCTTTTCTTTTTCTCCTTCACGTTTTTATTTTTATTTTTTATTTTTTTATTTTTTTTCTCGTTTCTAATATCGATATTATCATAATATTTTCAAAAAAGCATTATTTCCCAAGGATTCGATATCAATTCAATAGTCGAATATCGGATCTAAAGGAATCAATCAAACAACACAATCGTTCTTAAAAATATGATATCGACTCTATAGTTGAATATCGTATCTAGAAGAACTAAATCAATCTCGTTGATGTTAAGATAATCGTCACATAGTCCTTAAAAATATACGACGATTTCAACGCGGAGAGAATTTATTTTAATTCAATTTTCAAATTATTCATAATCACCTTTTCTAAAAATCATTCCGAATATTCGATATTGATTCCATAATCAAGTGTCGAATGTGACGAATATCGAAAATTTGAGTCGAGTATTAATCATCAATATTTATACGCGATTTAGCAAAACTATCTTTTCAAAACCATGCATCATATCATATTTACATCGTTTATTCAATTTACAAACCTTACTAACCCGTTTGTTCATGTTTTCAGCAATTTATTTTATTGTTTGTTTTATTATACTAAAACGAACCTCGCATGCTAAATACAACTTCGACGTTAATTTTTAGATGCATTAAACCGACTTAGCAACCCATTCAATTATTCGCATGTTTAGTCAAAACACTCTTTGCATATCATTCAACTGTCGAACTAACGCGTGTACACCAAAAACGAACGATATCTTAGTAAAGGTCTTTAAGTGCGGGCGGGGTTGGGTGTTCTTTGTGAACTTCCCAACACGTACCTTCACCCCTTACTCAGAACCGTAGTTTCCGGATGTCCGAAACTATTGGCATACGAGAGTCATTCAATACTCGATTACCGATAATGTCGGTATCGGTATCGCAATGCTAAGGGACGAACCCAATAAACTCTGAAACCGGAATGGGCCGTACTTTGTGCACGGCCCACTACGACATAGAGTGGGTTCGAACGGGCCCAAACTCCCACAAAGTTCGGTGGCGACTCCTACTTCGATTTAAATTTGAATTCGACCCATCTCACATGAGATTCATTCGCCTCCCCAAACCCGCGCGTGGCCGCGTCGGGGTGGACCTATGTCATGTCCAAAGTTATAAATTACTCTTTCAAACGTATGTCCCACTTTATTTTGGTAAAACAATAAAGTAAATGTTATTGAGAATAGTAATATTGTCATGATGTTGAATTTTGTAAGTTCACATTTTTTGTTATACCAATATATTTAATGAATATATAGAAATATCTGTCACCTAATGTCCATCCTAATACTCCGTAGTATTTAGTATACCTTGTCACTTACGTGTTTTGATATTAACCTTCTAATAAACTAATTCACATCTAATACCGCACATTTAGCCTTTTGTGAATGTAAAATTACGCAACACCATATAGTGACAAGGCTACTATTATACACGTTTTTTATAATTCATTCTTCAAAATCTTTAACAGTGTACGACAAACTATACAATAATTTAGTAGTTCAACCAATACTTAACATAATCAATAATTTAGTATTTCGATCATAAGTTTTTCTTCTGCAACTTCTAATAACAATGAAGGAACCACAACCCGTGAAATTTTTCACGAGTATCATACTAGTTTATACTAATTTTAACCCAAGGAATAACTACCCCACTAACTCCCTCCAGACTCCAGTACCCACTAACTTATTAATATACGTGGGGCAAAGGAAGCGTGATACAAGGAGGGAGAACGTGGGGTAATCAGACTGGATGTCAGTTTGGTCTGAGTCGACTTGCCGCTGCTGGGTCGACTGACTTGCTCTTCTTTTAGGCGGGCTGATTAATGACTTGTCGACTTCATTCTTGCTTGGGTGGGCTGATGCTGGTCTCCTAGAGTGGCCCATTAGCCTTGTCTTCTTCTTTTTCTCAGCTGGTTCTTGTTTACTCTTTGGTTTTCAGGCTGATTGCCTCTTTTTCTTTAATTGAGCTTCTTTGCTTCTTCGTCCTTGATTAGCTATTCAAGCCTTTTAACTTGCATTCTTCGTTCATAATTCATGTCTCGGATAATATCGGTTTAGAACTTCAATTTTTATTTGACTTTGACATATCTTAAACTCTTTTTACTACTCGGTCTAAAATTTCCTGGAAAATATAAGACGTGTACCCGGGTAGCACACATGGGAGAAAATGACACAAACCGACTCCTAAAAATAGTAAAATGACAAGGAAATGCG
This sequence comes from Agrostemma githago, assembly GCA_958450325.1. Classification (NCBI taxonomy): domain Eukaryota; kingdom Viridiplantae; phylum Streptophyta; class Magnoliopsida; order Caryophyllales; family Caryophyllaceae; genus Agrostemma; species Agrostemma githago. The sequence continues at coordinate 6,371,144 of OY288249.1, read as the reverse complement.
GAAAAACCATATAGGAAAGGGACGTATCACGGGGGGCCCAACAATGTTAGGTTGGAGGATTTTCTAGTGAAGTTAGATACTCAGTACTCTCTCCAGATTTTATTGTTTCTCCCCTTTTAATAAACTACTCCTCACATATAAATAGGGTCCTCATAATGCCACGAATAAAAGAGTATGGGGCACTGGTTTTATAATGAATGGACCAAAGTACCATTCTCTTTATTTCCCATATCAATTACTCACTGCCACACTCCCGTAATCACTCTTCCCCAAACCCAAAACTTTACCAAAACTGATTCTTCCTCTCCTCTAACAAATTCTTCCTCTTGCTCTTAAAAAAACATCATTATGTTGTCTGATAACAAAAATTGTTGAAGATCTTATTGCAATATTTAGGTATTAATTTTTCATCTCATTTCTTTTCACTTGCCAATTGATATAATTTTGTGACTTTTTTGTGTATATATTGAGAATCATAGAAACCTGAATTATCCCCAAATTTGACCTAATTTTTAATCGTTGATTGGGAGATTATTTGTATGTATTTGTGTCAAAAAATTTAAGATGAGATGATTTTGTAGAGTGTTAGTTGATGTATTTCAGTTAGGTTTTACTTTGTTTTCATGGAGATAGAAAAGAACAAATTCTCTTTATTTGACAGAAAAAAGAACGAAAGTGTGTCATATGAAAAAACTCTTATTAAATTTACATTTTGAGTTCATAATAGACATTAATGTGAATTTCACTTATTCTTCAGGAAAAAATTTATTTTTTATGAAATTTTTTATTTATTCTTTCTTAACAGCATTCATGGAAGCACAAAATCCAAATAACGTTGAAGAGGACGTCATTCAACTACATTGCAAAAGGTTTGGGACCCGAGAAGAGCTTTACGAGTATGTCAAAACTTTTTTTGCGGCAAAAGGGTATGCTATTGTTATAAAAAATTCTAAAAAAGATGAGTATGTTACTTTTGGTTGTGATAGAGGTGGTGTTTATCGTGATAGGCGTAAGAATTTGATATTGAGTCGAAAAAGAGAAACAAGTACTCGCCTTCTTATTAATTGTCCATTTAAACTTCAAGGGAAGAAAAAAAGTGATGGTCTTTGGACACTTGAGGTGATACAAATTTCTCATGATCATGATGTGTCTAAGAATATGTCTGGTCACCCTTCTTGTCGTCGACTAACAAATGGAGAAATGTTAGATGTCGAAACAATGAGTACCGCTGGTATTCAACCTCGTCATATTCTTTCTTCTCTTCGATTGAAAAATCCGAACATTTAAGCCGTAGCTAGAACATTGTACAATGTGAAGACAAAAATTCGTAATGAAAAGTTAGATGGTAGATCTACGATTCAGGCACTTTTTGAAGAGTCCGGCAAGTCAAAATTTCTTTACAATTATAAGTGTGATGAGAATGGTCACTTAACTCATCTATTTTTAGCTCATCCCAAGTCAATTATGCTTAGTAAAATCTACCGTAAGGTGTATGTGTTGGATTGTACTTACAAGACTAACATGTATAAGATGCCTTTGCTTGATGTCATTGGAGTATCTAGCTCTAACAAGTCATTTTATTCTTGTTTTGTCTTTTTAAAGAAAGAACGGATAGAAGATTATGTATGGGCTTTACAGATGTTTCGTGAAATGATTGGTCCAACATTTGAGCCTTTGGTTATTGTTTCTGATAGAGAAATGACACTAATGGATGCGATACCAATTGTGTTTCCTCAAACTGTGAATCTTTTGTGCATTTGGCACATACAAAAAAATGTCTTAGCTAAGTGTAAAAAACATTTTATAGAAGATGAGGACTGGGGTATGTTTTTATCTACATGGAATTCTATTATGTATGCTATAACAGAAGAATCTTTTGAAGAAGCTTGGAGTTTACTAGAACTTTTATACAAAGAAAAGAAGACCGTAATTTCCTACCTAAAAGATACTTGGTTGCCTTATAGGAAGATGTTTGTGAGAGCATGGACTGATATATATTCTCATTTTGGGAATCGTGTATCTTCACGAGCTGAAGGTGCACACGCGAAGCTGAAAAGCTATTTGCAAGTATCAACTGGTGACTTTGCCCAAGTTGTGAGCAAAATATGTTTGGCCGTTGAAAATGAATTTCATGAAATATGTGCAACAATTCAAAGTGAACGAATTCGAGTTCCTCATAAGTGTCGTGTCCTTTCATTTAAATTCCTTCTCAATCGTGTCTCTCATTTTGCTTTGAGCCTTTTATATGAACAATATGAAATGATCAAGTATGGGACACTAAAGGCAAAATGTAGTGGTCATTTTGTTGCAACTATGGACTTACCTTGTGCTCACATGATGGGTACCTTGGAAGATAACATCTTGTTACTGAGTTCTATTGATTCACAATGGAGAATCGACACAGTTTCTTTACTTCCGTTAACGGGAGATTCTACTGGAGGTTATCATGGTGATGATGAAATTTTTAGGTTGTGTGATAAGTTGCAACATAAATATCAGGAAGCTCCAATTGTAGAAAAGAAAAAAATAGAGGAAAAACTCAACTCAATGTTAGATGTATCTACCCCACTTTTATTGGAGCCAAATATTCAACAACCAAAGGGACGTCCACGTGACGTCCACGTGGTTCTCTTAATAAGAGAAAAGAACCGATGAACTCAACAAGAAGAGAGCCTTCCGAGTTTGAGATAGTTGAAGCATCATTGAATAGCAAAAATAAAGAAAAAGTTGCGCGTACAAGTACAGGTCCAATTAATTTTGGAATTTCATATTCTATCGATACACATGAAAAACATAATAACTTGCTTGGAGTTGATCTGAACGTTGATAATCCATTCATTTGAATTGGTTTGATGTATGTTCTTTGTCCTTATGAAATAATTTGTTACGGAAGTGAAAGAATTTTATGCGTTTGATTCTCATAATTTTGTTTTGTGGTGGCAGGTGGTATCCTTATCGAAGAAAAGAGGAAGAACAAGCTTAAATTGTCAATTTTCGGGTTTGTAGATTCAAGCTATGACCTATGGTTTCATTTTGTTAGTTCTTGATGATAGTATACTAAAATTAGCGAACATTGGATAATTTGAAGATTTGACTTTTATCGTCATTTTGGATCGTGAATGAAAGCAACATGCATTTCGTGGTGGCTCACGTATGTACACGTATTAGCGATCATAAATGTCATTTTGTTAATCGATAATAGTATTCTAAATTTTTTGCTTAAACTTTCAATTTTGTGAAAATCGACACTTATTGTAAATTTAAGCTTTGTTTTTATCTTATTGATATAATTCAAATACTTTAATTATCAATTGTGTTGTTTTTTATAATATACACGTTTACAAAAAAAAAGTCGTATTTGTCAAGAACCGTGTTATGACTTGACTGGAAACCTAACTCGTAACCCGACTCGACAGTCTACAAGTGTCATTTGAGACAGAATAGTAAAAGGTGACATGTCACTCGATTAAATACATTTAGACCGGTCAAACGGATCGGGTCTTGGGTCTAGACATATGGGTCATGTCAGAATACGGGTCAGGTCGTATATAAGTCAGGTCAATATACGGGTCAGGTTATACGGTCACGGCTCGGGTTAGGATAAGAAATTAGTTCTGACCGCTTAAAAGAAATAGTTATAAATACGTGTCATGGGTCGGTTAGGGTTGAACGAGTTGGGTCCGCTTTTGACCCTAAATTAACGGTCATTTCAAATTCGGGTCAAACAGATTACGGGTCGATATTGCGGATTGGGTCGAGTTTTTACGGATGTAAATACATCCTATAATTTGAATGTGTGGTGTTATACACAAAGTCAAAGGGCTAATTCATATAGAATATGTGATAGGTACTAGGGGTAATATGGTCATGCAAGCTAAAATTGCAGTGCCTTAGTTGAAACTTCTCGTGGCATTAGGAGGACCCGATAAATATAGGACGAACACTTTGATATGGACGGAGTACTTTTCAATCCCTTTGAATCTCATTTCCACCTTTCTCCCTTGATTCAAATTTCATTTTCTTCATGCTTTAAAACAAATGAACCAATAAATAAAGAGTTATTTAACGAGAATAATATCAACTATAGGGCGTATTCTCAAAATAATACTCCCTCCATTCAAATCCAAGTGTCTTTGCTTTTGCACATTTGCCGAGACGCGTTTTACACTAGCGATATCTTTCATTTTACATTAGCAAAAATTATAAAAATTTGATATTCTTAATGTGCTCATAAAGACGAATCAAACAAAATCCCACATGACTATATTCTCACTTATAGATTGTCGAGAATATCGAAGATTCCCCTCAAGTGTGAATAGTGTCAAAAAGTGAAATGAGACACTTAGATTTGAATGGAGGGAGTACCAATTTCAATAAATCTGAGAATAATACATATTATTGGAATAATTAAACAAGAGTAATATAACTGAATTTATAACCTGCTACATCAGGTCACCAAATTAATATTTAACCTCCTCCTTCTTAGACCTGGATAACATGCGAACCGTGTTGGGTCAGGTTCGGGTCGGACCACTCTCGGGTTATAATAATCGAGTTGACTTCGGGACGAGTTGACTTCGGGTCGGGTCGGATCGGATAATTTCGGGTTCGGGTCATTCTTGAGTTTAATGTTTTCAACTTTTTTAGGGATATCGACTCGTTTTCTATAATAATAATAGTCGGATCAGTTTCAGGTTAGCTCGGGTCAATTTGGATTATGGGTCAAAATCAGGTCTTCAATTCGGGTATCTGGTCGGGTTCAGTTTGGCTCATTCGGGTCGGGTCAGTTTTGTCAGATTTACTCCTCCTTACTTCTCTCCTTCATCCTCTCTCTCCATTATTACTCTTCATCCTTTTTCAATTTTTTTATATACATTTCGTTTAGATTAACGTGTTGAGTTTGGTGTAGGATTATGTTGTTAGCTAGATTTTGTGAGGTTGAAGACTTGAAGGAAGAGAAATACGGAGAACATTAAAGACGTCTAATCGTACACTGAGTAAGTGAAAAGAAGTAAAATAATATGAAATAAATTAAATGCGAAAAAGGAAGGTGAACGGGTTCTACCACTAACTGGTCATCTATACTACTATGGTTTAACTACTCCAAATATACGTATTATTATCTGATTTATTAAAATTAAAATTATTTTCGGAAGAAGCTTTATAGTTGGTATTATTGTCTTTAAATAAAATTAAAGGTGAAAAAGGAAAGTGTAAGGGTTCTACAGGTAACCGGTTACGTTAAACTACTCAAATAATACGTATTATTCTCAGATTTATTAAAATTGATACTCCCTCCGTTCCAATGAATTGTTTGTCTTTGCTTTTGACACCAAGGGAAAGAGAACCAATGGAGAAGTGACATGTGAAGCAAATGGTCAAATTACATATTAAAAACATTCCTTAAATAGAAAGGCAAACAATTCATTGAGACGCCCCAATATGGAATAAGCAAACAATTCATTGGGACGAATGGAGTATTATTTTGGAAAGACGCTCTATAATTGATATTATTGTTGTTAAATAACTCATAAATAAAAAAGAACCAAACAAATTTTAAAATGTACGCACGATGAATTTCAAATCCTTTCTAATCTAAACCTAATCATTAAACCAAAAAAATCCCTAAAAGACTAAAACGATAAAAAAAACAGAAGTACTATTGGGTTAAAATCGTGTTAACGGGCTGGGTCGACAATAATAAGACCCCTGATTTACCCTCTCCATCCGTGAACACAAATCCCTCACAAAAAAAAGGCGAAGAGAGAGAGAGGAGAAGTCGAAGCTGAAACCTTGTAAAATCAAAGAAAGAGAAGAGTAATGGCGGCAGCCGACGTGGAAGCGGTGGACTTCGAACCCGAAGAAGACGATCTCATGGACGAAGACGCCGCCGACGCCTCCCCACGCGCCACCGTCCCTCGCATCAGGTCCGCCGTCACCTCCGCCGCCGCTATCAAAACCAAAGGTCGCGGTTTCCGCCAAGAACCTGACGCTGACCGCGACACTCGTTTGACCGCGCGTGACTTCGATTCTCTCAACTCTGATGGCGGTCCTGGTCCCGCTCGCTGTAATACTTTTTCCCTCTCAATGATTTCTTTACATTGTTTTCGTTCGATTTAGGGTTATAGATTGCTCCTATTGTAGGTAGTTTATCCGGTTAAGGAAGATGTTCAAAGTTAGGGTTTCGCTTCATATCATTTTTCGCGTATTCGTGTTTTAGCTTCGTGTTGCTGAATCTTATTGATTGATTTGCCCAATTAGTGCAATTTCGATAGTCCAATGGAACGGAACGGAACGGAATGGTAGCTTTAAACTTGAGTACAAAGATGAAATTTCCAAGTTCCAATAGTTTCTAAATGATGGTTGTATGTTTCCTTAATTCTTCTAGTTCGTGTTTTATGTATGAATTGGCTGCTAAGTTGGTAGTCCATTTGGATATTGTTTCCGTACCTCTTTTCGATTGATGTTGACAGTAGATGATATGGTGTTGCTGAAGGCATAGGCAATGTGAGGTAATAATGCATTTGGAAGCAAAATATGATCACCAATTCTAGTCATTTTCTGCTTTTGTAATCTACGCTCTAACCATTAAAATAGTTACGATTTATTTTCAAGGAAAGGTGATAACTAAGGTTATCTTGCTTTTCTTGGGTTAGTTATCACGGTTACTCTCCTACTCCCTCCGTCCTTTATGTTTCTTCCCGTTTCAATAAAATACTCCTCACAAATCATAAAAAGCGGGAAGAAACATAAAGGACGGAGGGAGTACTACATTGTGTTATTCATTTCTTAGGAATAAGATAACTGCGAGAAATTGAGTCTACTGTTTGATGATTGACTGTTAGCCCTTAGTCATTGTTTTTTTGAGTAATCAATCTTGTAATACTTTTTTATAGCAGTTATTTTGTTCGATAGAAGTAACTGTGTGGAGTAATTATTTGATTAGTGATTGTTAATCTTCACTTCTCTATAACTTTTTCCCGATCTTGTAATTAATGTTGAGAACGGAATACGACGTACTATGTCATTCACTGATTTTTATTTAATCAGTTGTAGTTCCTTGATCTTTAGCTTTCAGATGGAGTGTGGAAATAGATACTAATACGTTCTTATTTTTTTTATTTGTATTTGGGTTTTTAGCTATTAGAGCAATTGGCATCCCTTTTTTTGGGAATCTGTAATGCTTAATCAGGCCAAAATTCTGTAGTTAGGGATTGAATATGCAATGGTTTGTTGACTTGCCTTTTGATTGAGCAGCCGTCATGCCCAAATGACATGATATCAAATCATATTTATGCGGTTATGTTGTTGTAGATGTCATGTGAAGAAATAAAATGTTTTTTTGGTGATTTGATCTCAGGGTGAAGATGAGTGAAACCAAAATGGTAGACATATATGTATCGGTTGTTATATTTTCTTATTCACGTTTACACCTGATCGTTTTCCTCATGAAAAGAAACAAACTTGTTCTATTGTCATTTGCCCATTTGTCAGTAGATTTTGTTAGTTTGTGTGATTATAGAGGAGCTCTCTTTCGTATTGTTTCGCGTGTTGAAATCAAAATGGTTAAGCTTGCACGATTCAATCTAATCTGCTGAATTTGATTTCGATGTGTATGTGCAGTAGCTAATGATATCGATCAATGTATGCAGCAATTGAAGGCTGGATTGTGCTCGTCACAGGAGTACACGAAGAAGCCCAAGAGGAGGATCTTCATAATGTCTTTGGAGAGTTTGGTCAGCTGAAAAATCTTCATCTGAATTTGGATCGGCGTACTGGGTTCGTGAAGGTACGTAATTTGCAATTTCAGTTTTCAGTGCCAGCTGCTGTATTTTTGATCATTGGTTGTGCACATCTGAACTTTTAGTTCTACATGAATCTTTTTTTTTTTTTGGTTGTGGTTTTTGGTTCAAATGGGCTGTAGGAAAGTAATGATTGTTTACTCGAACGGAGGAGGATACTGTGGTCCTGATTGCAGCACTAACAGTTTTTATAGCATTAGGCCCAGTCTGTTGGTCTGAGTACATATGAAGAAATTCGTTAAAGATTCAATAATTGTATATGCGAATCAGTTGCAGCTGAATAAGTGTTGGTTGAATCCAGTATTTATGGATGGAAGTGTTTGTATTCACTTGGTGCCAGGCAATACAGGATATCAACCATTGGTTGAGTTTTGCTTGAAGGTTTTAATCTTTATTTTTAAAGGTGTTAAGCGCCCTGCACACCTAAATTTGTGTTTTTGAAGAAATGTGCTGCAATACCTTTATTGGATCTAAAGTTGGCTAATGGAACTCGGGATAATATAATGAAGAAAGGTGTAGTAAAAGAACTAGAAGAAAATAATTTGTTTTGTTTAAAGGTGCACTACGCCGAACACCAGTTAAATGTTAACTACAAGATGTATTTAAGGCGCCCCGATCATTGGGCTCTAGCTTGGTGGATGCATGCTATTTGATTTTCGTTGTCATAGTTGTCATTTGTGAGGTCTTGTTTCTGCATGAATTGTATTGCTCAGTCTCCTATACAAGCCCACTCGATGAAATATTTATTGATTTCCAGGGATATGCACTGATCGAATATGAGCAGTTTGAAGAAGCAGAAGAAGCCATTAAGAAGTTGAATGGTACCATAATGCTTGATCATACGATAAATGTTGACTGGGCTTTCTGTAATGGCCCATACAAGAAGAGGGGCAACCGAAGAAGGTTTGTTTTTCTTATGTACTACTCTCTAGTTTTCGATGTCTGCATGATGACTGGTTTACAAGTGGATGATTTTGTGCATATCTTAGTGTACATACAATTCCCACTTTTGCTTGGAACTTGATTTTTTTTATTCTGGGGTTGTTTGAGAGTACATAATTTGCTCTACAAGATTTTCTCTGTGCAAACGGCATCATAAATGGGGAAAATTATGAAAATATACGGTGATTTTGTTAAACAGTCCCACTGTTCCAGAATCTCATCATTCACTCTCAACAGTCTAATCTTGAAAGTTTGTTCCCAAAAATGCACTGACGATTCTGGATGTGTTATTATAACTAAATTTGCCTCTGCCATTATCGTCGCCTAATGTTCTTTCTAAGGGTTAGTTTGGGAACCATGGAGATCAAGGTTCCATGAACTGTAGGCTGTCTAAAGAGAAGCAAATGAACTGGAACATTGTTTCTGAGCTTAGAGTGCATCCCTGTAAATTAATAGCAAAAGAGTGGTCGGTCACTCCACCTATCTCGGTCAATAGTTTACACTTTTTTTTTCCCCAGTGGTTTAGACTTTTAGTTAGTACTCTTTAGTTAATACTTTCCGTTTTGGTAGTATTGCGTTTTGAAGGTTGGCAATATCTTTGTTAGATTATCAAAACCTTCTTTTCCTAATGTTACTTGTTAATGATATATTCAAAGTCAGGAAGTTATATTTCTAAGGGCACATCCTATTATTGTGTATGATATTTTTTCAGTCCACATGAATGACAAGGTTTCTTTACACTTTGGATGCAGATCACCTCGTGGTCGCCGTTCTAGGAGTCCTCAGAGGAGGTTTTAACCGCCACTTGGTTTCTATTGCCAGTTTCAATTACCTTGTGCGAGTGAGTCTGGGAGTGTGAGTTCTGATGGCATTTCTTTAAAACCAGTATGGAGTATTGATGGGAGTGTGAGTCTGGGAGTTTGAGCTGAATTTCGGGTCTGAAGTTTCGTGACTCCTCAAATTTTAAGACTGGGCTTTGGTTTGATGGTTGTGTAAAAATATTTTCATTGTATTAACTCAGTTCTAGCTGCTGCATTAAAGACTGACCTATGAATTTTCTAAGTTTGAAGATGTTTCCATATGTTAATCACCCTGAGAGTTGTTTCTGTGAATGCTATGATCCTTCTTGTTCATTGTTCCTCGGCCGACATGGCATGAACTTCCTCCCTTGGCGATGAAATGACATGTTGGAGTCAACAACAGTTTGTTGCTTACTTGCTTGATTTTTGCGAAGTGTGTTAAGACTCAAGAGTCTAGACTCTAGAACGGTAACGTGAAAACAAAAACTACTCACTATATTAGTGGAGGAGTACTATACAATTATACGAGTAAATTTTACCCTTTTAAGTAATGTTCGTTAGGTCACTGAGAGACGGTCTTTCTTTAAGTTTATTGAGAGACTATTACTAATAATTGTATCAAAACTAATAAAAATAGGTACTTTTAATAAAATTGTCACTTAGAGGTACATATAATAGTAAAAAATTTAAGTTCAACTATAATGAGTAAAGTTAGTTTCATTTGGTTCTAGTTTATTTAGTTTTTTCTGGTTGAAGATTATACAACCAGTACATAACTCTGTCTACAACTGGTTTTATAATTTTGAGTTTTATCACAAATATAAATTGGTTTTATAATTTTGAGTTTTATCACAAATGTTTTGAGTTTGGCTGTAAAATTTTTGAGTTTTAGTGTAAAGTTATCGAGTTATATCACATAAATCTTTAAGTTAAAAAACTTACAACTTCGTTCAGAAACTTATATAAGGTCAGTAACATATACAAAAGCTCAACAACTTTGCCTTGTTGTAGAATGTTAGTGTACAGGTATATAATCCTATTTTTTTTTGAAAAGACCAAGCAATCCAATTTGGCCTAAACATCATTTGCTTGTTTGTTAATAATCACAGTAGATTCTTGTGGTCAACCATGGGAGAGTATGATTGATATGGTCCGTCTAATGGTAATTGTATTACTCCAATTAGGTGACTGGTTTTAGTACAAATTCTTTGCTGCCTGCCATGTAAATGTAATATTGTAATGTTCATTCCATCAACCAGTTTCCTGAACACATAGACATGACATGACACTCTCGTCTCTCGACTACTTTTTACCGTCGGCGCTTTATTTCTTACCGTCGGCGTTAATTACGTGAAATGACGACTTTGTCCTTACTATTTATTCTCAAAATAATATTACTTTTACATTTTATAGATTATCGATTTATTAAAACTCGATAACAAAACCGTCTTTTTCGATTATCGTAATAAACCAAAACCGACTTCCTATATAGTTAATTACGCAAAATGACGAATTCTCCTTTGCAATTAATTCTCGAAATATTATCACATTTACATTTTATAGAGTATCGGTTTATTAGAACTCGATAATAAAACCGTTTTTTCGATTATTGTTACGCCTCCGATTTTAAACAGTTAATTAGATTAATTAACGACTTAATACAATTTCATAAACGTAATTAACAAATACGAGTAATATGAATCCTAATTAATCTACGACAAGTCGACAATCAAGATTTATTATACAGATCGATGCAAATTAAAATAAAAAAAATCCGGAAATGGGTCAGGTCGAGTGGGTTTTTCGACCCACCTAAGGGTCGTATTATTTTCTCTATAATACTTGAAAGTTTTGAGAAATAATGTAAGTATAATTTAAATCTTCCAATGGCATGAGACATGAAGTATAAGGTGGTGAAAATGGTTACATTGATAACATTTCATACAAAAGGCCTGGGGTTCGAATCCTCTTGATTGCACATTCGCCTTTGAAAAAAATTCTTCGACTCACCCATCCGCGAGTCGAAGAAATTTTTCGACTCCCCCAACCACGAGTCGAAGAAATTCTTCGACTCCCCCCCATTTTTCGGTTTTTTTTCTCTTTTAATATAGTTTTCAGCCACTTAGAATATCAGTTTGTTGATAGTGGTCTAGTGGTTTGGTTATTGGCCTTTTAGTTAAAAGGTCTGGGGTTCGATCCTTGTTAATTGCATAATTTTTTAAATGTTAATTATTTTTTCAAAAGACAAATGTGCGAACAAGAGAATTCGAACCCGGGTCATTTGTATGAAATATTATCAATGTAACCAATTTCACCACCTTATACTTCATGTCTCATACCATTAATTTTCAAGTATTATAGAGAAAATAATACGACTTTTAGATGGGTCGAAAAACCCACTCGACCTGACCCATTTCCGGATTTTTTTTATTTTAATTTGCATCGATCTGTATAATAAATCTTGATTGTCGACTTGTCGTAGATTAATTAGGATTTAATTTGCATATTAATCGTATTTGTTAATTACGTTTATGAAATTGTATTAAGTCGTTAATTAATCTAATTAACTGTTTAAAATCGGAGGCGTAACAATAATCGAAAAAACGGTTTTATTATCGAGTTCTAATAAACCGATACTCTATAAAATGTAAATGTGATAATATTTCGAGAATTAATTGCAAAGGAGAATTCGTCATTTTGCGTAATTAACTATATAGGAAGTCGGTTTTGGTTTATTACGATAATCAAAAAAGACGGTTTTGTTATCGAGTTTTAATAAATCGATAATCTATAAAATTTAAAAGTAATATTATTTTGAGAATAAATAGTAAGGGCAAAGTCGTCATTTCACGTAATTAACGCCGACGGTAAGAAGTAAAGCGCCGACGGTAAAAAGTAGTCCCCACAAAATTTGTCCATCATTTCCTCCATAATCGAAAATTTGACATTATGATCAATTTTGTACTACTTGTGCTCCCATTTTCTTGTCTTCCACCATCCAAATATCCAAACATAACATTCATAGTTTTATAGTATAATCCCATGGCAATCTATTTGCATGTGTTTGTGTTTCCACATGAAAAGGCATCATCTTTAATCTTTATGTATTCTTGGTAGCCCTTTCCTCGCTCCAATTAACCACTAAATTATCCCATTAACCTTAACATCATCTTTATTTTCCACCACTGGGTATGTAGACGCTTCATTTTGGGATGGTGAGAATTTCACACATTAATTACCTCTTTTGCCTTCTACTACTAGTTTTCATTAACATTCCGGGGACGTTTGGTTTGAAGTATTGGAATAGATTGAAATGGAGTTAGATTCCACAAAGTATTGAAGTTAGATAACCATACTTGTTTACGGGTGTTTGGCGTTCAGTTGAAATAGATTATATTTGTAATCATGGTGATATGGATTTAGAACCATGAGTTAAGGGTAGGATGGTGATTCCAAAGGTTTGGAGGGGGTTTACCATACTTGGGGTTCCAATCCTTGTTTCATCGGAGGCAGAAACCTGGAGTTTATATTTGATGAAATTGTGAATTTTGAGGGTCGCCCTCCCTAATAAACAGAGATTGCCATTGCATTATTGAAGTTAACTGATTCAGCAAAATTTGATCAAGTGAAAATATACTACTCCTATTATATAATATAATTGGGTTGATGGGTTTTGATCCGAATGAAATGTGGGTGTAGATCAAGTATGATTTGCCAGTAATTCCTGTTCCCATTCCTAGTCTAGTGTTTCCTCCATTGAAGAGGAAGAGGAAGTGTGTGGGTTTGAAATGGGGTCAAATAAGTTTGTTGTAATTCATTCCTTTGTACATACTCCCGTTTTTGTCTCATCTATCTATCCTACTTCCTCTGTTTTAAGATTTTTGTCTTGATGATATAATCATCATGGAGATGGAGTCATTTGGAAATCACATTTATCATTTATGTCTTCTCTTGTTAACGTACCTACTCCAGATGCAGCTGTTATCTTGCATTTACCTCATTCCTTCCTGCTACCCACCTCCTCATATACTGCATTTCATGCCTATATGCTGCATGCTGCATTTCATTATCGTTTACTCATCATCATATACTCATGTTTGTTAACTACTATACACTCTATACATACACAACAACTATTTACACTCTTCTACACACGACATGCTCCCAAGTGAAGTGAAGTGTGTTGGGGTAACATATATAGATTCCTACTAAAGAGGATGGATCTGTAAAACTATCAAGTGGAGTATATGCCACTGCAAATCACTTGACTCTCATATCAAGGATCAATTATAACATCTAGATTGCAGTACGTGCATATAGCCACATACATCTATCTATCCTTCCATGTTAATGTGCTAACCCATCCCCGACTTCTCAACCTTCATCGTAGCCTGCAGTGTTTCAAATTGAGGGAAAAAGGCTTCGACTTGCCAATCTTCTTCTATGTCCATTCTGCAGTTTTCTATACGTAAATGTTTTTGGGTTTCTGTACGTAGGGGCTTTTGTAAATATCAGTACTGTACTCTTTTAATGTACTATACTAGGCACCTCAGGATGCTCCTGCAGTCCAGAAATTCGAGCTGCATAAACTTGTCGGAGTAGCTATGATCTTCGTCCATATCCAATCAAAGTCCTTCACTCGGTACATTTCTGCCAACTGTTTTCACAATTTTCAGCAATTAGAAACTGATTCTACATTTTGTCTGATATTTTTACAAATATGCAATTTTCATCCCGGATGATGCTCTTATTGTTGGATTCAGGATGAATTTAGGTGTGAAACACGAGTTTATTGGAGCACTTACTCTGCCATCTTTGAGCTTGAAGATGACTTTATCTTCTGCAGAAGGGATTGGTCTTGTAGATGATACCTGCATAATAGTAAGTCATTTCAGCTTTCAGTTTTCAGCTCAAAATGTTCAATTTAATACCGATAATTTCATCTAATCTCACCTTCGGATCACAATTTCTGTTATTCTTGCTTAGTTTTAGGTCTTCTGTTTTATCAGAGCCAACTTCATTAACACATATATCTCGTTCCTTCTCAACCGATGCATTCTCTCTATCGGGGTAACCTAAGTCTCTCCATTTCCACTCCCCAAAACTCAAGTAGCGTAAATAAACCTTCCCGTTTGAGCCTACTAAGAACAACTGTTGACCCTCATAACTCGGACCTGTTCCTCCTAGGAGGCTAACGGTTTCATGTGGTGTCCCATGTTCAATCCACATCCATCCTTCTAGTCGGTTCCAGTGATACTCAACCAGTCCTCCATCTTCCAAAATCATGAAGATTGAGCCTTCCGAAGATAATGTTGATCGCCTTGTTGCTGTCCCTGGTAATCCAGACAGGATTAGATGTTGTGACTGATGATGCTCGTGCCATTGTTTGTACAATACGTTGTACTGATATAATCGACCGTTTCTTCCCGTGACAAATATTATTTTGTTCCTTAATACTTCCTGGTCAACGATACCTGCTACCTTTGTATTTCCAGGGTTTTTGCAGTCCTTCCATTTGAAATTCTTTTGCGCGACCTAAACAACAGCAAACTCAAGTCTCTACCAGTATGAACTTCAATACAGATTTTCAATCTTTACCTCCACTACTGAAAGACTTGCAAATCTTTGATTAAGAACATGATGGAATAAAACAAAATGTAACTAACTGTCTTCTGGTGTTGTAGAGTAGCAGTTGGCCGATACAGTTGATGATGCAAATTTCATCATGATTGATTCAGAACAGACTTTTCGTGGAAGGGTAAGGTTGTGTACATCTGACCCCTATCCCTTGCGGTTAGACCTATCCTATCCAACGGGTCATGCACTAGGGTTTCGTGTTTGACCATTTCGGGTTCGATTAAAATACGGGTCAAGTGTAATTCAGGTTTAAAATATACGAGTTTTATATAGGTTCCAGGTCGGGTAAGGTTCAGACTAAAACTTTACAACCATTTATGTTCTTTATTATTAATAAGTTTTTATTCTTGATTTTCTAATTTAATATATGATGTTCGTAAGAATAAACATGTTTTTTTAAGAAGTTATTACTAATTTAGTGACCTCCTCTTATGTGAGAGGCCTCACAATAATCGTATTGTGAGACCGTCTCACATGAGAATTTGTGTTTGTTTAATATGTCTATACGAAGTAGTGATAAAAATTCATGCTTAGCTTGATCAACTAATTTGTTCTAGATTTGTAGGTACTTCATAACTTACCGTGAACTGAAGTAGGCGTCCGTTCTTGCTGACAAAATAAAGGGCATCATTTGGTGCAATTCTCTGTAAATCCCATGGAGGACCACTGATTATTTGCCTTCCGTGCTTCATAGCAGTGCAGTTTATCCATTGAAGCTCATTGTCTCTCCTTTCTCTGCTTAGTAGATTTCCGTGGATGTCAATGAAGAATAGACTTCCATTGTAGCTTCCAACTGCTCCATTCATGGGAATGGAGTGCTCATGGCGCAACCACACTCCGACATCATTGTTGTAAAGAAATTCAAAACTCATGCCATTGTCTGATACCAAAAACATCGATCTACCTCCTTGCATTACTCTCATTCTGAAGTTACTATAAATCGATTGTTCAAATAACTTGTTTTCTTTTTCCATTTCCCCCAGATTGACATCTGATGAGTCTGGAATCAAGTAGCTATAAGACGATCCCTTCTGCCTTCTCGTTACTGTCCTTGAGGTGGTCATACCAACGATTGCTTCGTCCTTGACACCCACCATACAGTTGAAGGGTCCGCGTTCTTCTGTGCAATACTCAGCATTCCATCCTTCACTTTCTGGGACATCAAGTATAGACCAAACATACTTGTTCAACCCCTTTTTGCGGATGTTTACTTGATGAACGGGTCCTGAATTTTCACCTCCATAGCCCGAATGATAAAGTTCTGCCAGCCTACCGTCGTCTAGTGCGAAAAAAAGTCGGCCAAACTGATATGACTTGCCTGGTATGCCTTTTGCTATTTTTGCATGAGGTGGATGCAAATGATTTACCCATGTTGCTCCTATTTGATTTTCGTGTGTCGCTCCTGTCACCGCACAATGACTGTAAGCGGGGTTTGTTTGGATGCAACAGTAGGAGGGAAGGGGATGAGGATGGAGGGGAATGCTTTCAAAAAAAAATTCCTTTCTAAAGGATTTTGATTTCGAATGTTAGACCCTGTTCTTTCTGTCCGAAATGAGTTTAACTAAGCTGAATTCAACTGAAGTAAATGAGGCTTAACCGAACTGAATAGGGCACTGAATTGAAAATAAACGGGAAAGAACAAGGCATAAAGAATAAAAAAAGGATTCTGTTTGCTTGAGTGTTTACCTGCCTCTTTTATCATTTGATACTCGAGAATTGACCCTGTTGATGTTGTTAGAAACAATGAATACTTGTCACTGGACTCATCCATTAAAACCGGGGTAACTGATGTCAGAAGTTGATCCTCTGAACTTCCGTGCGAAATCCATTTCCACTTCCTCCGATACAATCGCCTCTCAGTTAACATACCCGCCTGCATATATATCGGAAATAATATAAGATCCCTTTTCAGGTAAAACAAGGATTGGAAAAATGTTATTCAGTGATCGCACCTTGGTTATCAGAAACAGTGAAACCGAAGAAGTTCCCGCTAGACCTTGAGCTGTACAACCTTTTGTTGGAATCAAGTACGTATCTTCTGGTACTCCTTCTTTCCTCAAGTGTTTCTTCCATGACGGTTTTGTACTTTTGTCATGCTCATATAGTTCTCCTGCCGAACTAAGTCTCAAAAGCGTCAACTCATCATGTAAATACCCTAGACCACCGAGAACGGAGCAATTATACTTAATTTAAGGAGGTTTATGATGATTCTGTCATTATATCAATGTGCTAACCTGACTGTGAATACAAGGTTCTGTCTGATCGTACCAGCATCAGCTATTGCTGCTACATCCGCACCTGGTGGCTGCCCGTGATTTTCCCACCTGATAGTCACCAGAGAACAGAATACTGTAAGAATCCAGCTTTTTGTTTATGAACTCGACTATCCGAGCTCAGGCACTTAATTACTTGATTCCACCATTCATTATTCATGGATCCGTTATAAAAAAACATGGATGCAGGATCCCCTAAAAATAAGCGATTCGATATAGTTCTTCTAACAAGGCCTCCATATTTTGTGGCCCTAATTACATATGTGATCAGTTATATTATCATTATGGCATAGTGAGAAGTGCAGTTTCGAATCTATAACTTTTGTGTCGTCGACTATTTCAAAACCATTTAACGGGTCTAATTTTTAACTTTTCACAGTGCTCCCAAAATCATTGAGACGGTCCCTGCGTGGATGTAAGACCTTTTCGTGTAAAAAAAGAGATACAAAAATAGAAATTGTGATGCTGACCTTGGCGGATCATTTTCAACAAGTTCTAATAGTGACCCATTGTTGGTGCAAAAGTAAATTCTCCTGGGGGTAGCGCAAATTCGTCAGTGATTCAACTTGGTAAGTTTTTGATTAGGAAGTGGATATGCTGATTTTGGGATGCAAATTAAAATCTAATTACTCACTCCCCATCATTTGTAACAAATCCTGACTTCACTTGAACTTGATTTTGCTTTGCAACTTCGTTATGCTCAACTGCTGTTGCAAATCGAAATTCCCTCCAAAATAATTGCGAGTTTTCTGTCAGCTGCATCTACAAATTGACATGTTTTACAGACATTTTACGGTTACTGTCAGTGTGATACTGCATTTACAGTTCAACTCAACAATCCGATGCATTGAATTTCACCTGATAAATAAGCCCTGCTTCAGAAAGAGCAAGAATTGTCTGATTAACCATGAACACAGAAATTGCAGGTCCGACAGAAGAAGGCAAATCATGAGGAGCAATCACCCAATTCACACCGTTCCAGAATCTCTCGTAGATCGACCCACTTTCACCAGTGATCCATAACGATGTCTCAGACATTTTAGTTAAAGAAACTCTCTTCCTTAAAGGTAAAAGCTTTTTGTAATTCTGTTTTCCCTTATTTCCACTATTTCTTCCATCTCCTATTACTTCTTCTACCTCGCGAATTGAACCGACAGTAGTACAGTTATCATTGATACAGGTTACCAGATTATAAGGCACTTCTACAGGTACCCAACTGTCTAATTCCTCATCAAACCGGAAATACTTATCCATTTTCCGCCTTGGTTCGGGTTTAGGAGACCCGAATGCAGAAAACCAGCTCAACGATAAGGTTACCAAGATGATCAATGTTATCTTTGAATCCGACATGGAGTAATCTGCGAAAATTTCAATGATGGATGGAGTAATTTTCTCTCGTGTCATGCAACCACATACGACTAGGAGCTAAGAAAACTGACATCTACCGTGACTGAAGATTACTGCAGAAAATTCTGCAGTCTGTTTTCATACACCAACACCAACACCAACAGACAGACGATCTATCAGCTAAGCGAGCTGACATCTACTGCCTCTTCAGATTACGGAATGGTATTTTTTTTTATGGAAATACAAGTAAGTTGACAAAAATAGTTTTTTTTTTTGGGGTGTTCTACTTCTTATGGATGCTAATGATAAGATATGGGGTCCTAGAAAAAAGGGTACATGCTAAATTTTTCTGAAACCAATATTATATACACTCCATAAGTTGATGATATCTTCATACACAAGATATGATTCCAATTTATCATGGGACCATAAAAAATATAGAATTTAGTAGTAGGAGTTTGAGAAAAAAAGGTATTTACAAATCAAATTATTAAAGAGTTTAGAGATACCTTAACCAGTTAACCTTAGTTGCAGCAGAAAAGTTAGATGATTAAATTAAGTCATAACTTAAAGCTTGTATGCAGTTTCCTGTCTGTTGCATGATGCTAGATTTTAGTTACTTTTCTTTCTTTCTTACCTACTGAACTGACTTTATAACCCATTTATCAATTATTTATTTGACTGAACTTTCCTTATAACATAAGGAAATGTCACACTGAAAACAACATGTATGTTATTCCCATTTCTTTTGTTGTTGTACTTACTTTGCAATTACCTTCGTACACTAGTCTTGCTCCTTTCACAAATTCTTGTTCGAGTCAAATATAGATACATACACGTGGGTAGATAAAAGACGAATCATTTGCTACTCTCTAGGCATCCTGACTTTGTCTCATTTACCCGTTTGTGTACGTTGCCTCCCGGTCTTCAAGACTCAATCTCGACTGTAATCTTTTGTCAAGGATGGAACATCTCCTCTTGTTTTTCGAGGCTCATCATTTCAAAACTTTTTTCAAAATAATTCAAGTTGGACCTTTAGATTCAATCTCGACTTGCAATCTTTTATCAAGGATCGAAAACCCTCGTATTCATTTTGTTTCATGAGATTCCGTCATTATTTTGAAAGATACTCCGTATTTAAAAAAAGATTAGACTACTAGTACTAGCTAATTTGGACCAATCAGGTAGCTATCAGGATTCAGGAATGATAAGCAATCTGTAATCCAACGGCTAAAAAGGTTAGGATTTGGTTTGCTCATATTATGTGGGTGGGTGTGGGTCCCACCTCAAGTAGAATCTTTAGTCTGTTCCAATAGAATGACTGGAACTGGAGGAATCTTTTTATTTTTTTTTTCTTTTAATATGGTTCATTCACTTACCTGATCATAGACTTAGATCATTGTTTGACTTTCTATATATCTCCCCCCATCTTGTAATACACGTCTCGCTCCTAGTCAATAGTTTGCCCTTGCTCTATCTTCCGCTCACGAAATAAAGTTAACTCAAGATCATCCTCATCATCTTATTACTTTTATCCTATTTTGTTCATCAAAAAAATTGCGCTCCATCCAAGAATTACTTCACCCATTCATTTACAAATCTCTATAAAATATTATTATGGGGACCACGATTTTCATTCTTACAGAAAATGAATATCTATTCTTCATTAAGAATGATTTCTCCGTGGATGGAGGAACCATTTTTCTCCATTTTCCTCCAAGAATGGATGATGGATGGGGACGCTCATCATCCATTCTCCATTCTTGGAGGAAAATGGAGAAAAATGGTTCTTCCATCCATGCAGAAATCATTCTTTATGGAGAATAGAAGATATTCATTCTTTCAAACGAATGGAGTGGAGAATGAAAATCGTGGGTCCCCATGATAAAAATATTAATATTAAAATAAATTAAATAAATGTGTAAATGAATGAATGAAGTAATGAAATATGTTGGGAGCCACTGGAGAATAGAAACTTCATTCTTGAATGCAGCAATTCTTTTACGATGGAAAAAGTAAATAAAGTAATTAGGTGGATGAGGTGGGTCCCATCCAAGAATGAAAAAATCATTCTTGGATGAGGATGCTCTAAGAGTATTCACCATCTCAGAGTGAGTACTCGTATATATTAAGACAATCTCCAACAATGGTTTACCACTACTCATCATCCTTTCATCTTTTCTCTTTCTCACTCCTCTACCTCACAATCAAAAAATCAATCCTCCATCCATAATCATCTCTTCCTCATCATCTTTCTCTCTCATCATTTATCTCTCATACTTTTTAATACCCACCATTCCACATTTTTTTATTAATTATGAAAATAATTTGTTAACTAATGTAATTAACAAAATCGAGTACGTATAATTTAATTTGATTGTTGAACTCGGTTTTCAAATTTCGTACTCGGCTGTTGTCTCGGAATTTTGTACTTGGTTTTCAAACACAACAATTTATTTAAAAATATAAGTACGAAAGACAATATTACATTACCTTTAAAAATAAAAATACGAAGCATGCGTAGAAATACGAAGCACACATGAAAATACAAAGCACACATAAAAATACTAAGCACGCATAAAAATACTAAGCACGCATAAAAATACGAAGCACACATAAAAATATTACTACTCCGTCACTTTCGAATCGGCTCATGATGATCCCCATCGTAATCGTAATCAGAATTGTCCATCCAGCCATCTGGGTTTTCGTCTTCTTGAAGTTCAATTTCCTGAAGCCGATCCTCCTCTGTCGTAATTTCATCATAGATAGTCCAGTAGTACACCTCTTCACGTTGAACAAATGTTCCTCCTCTCCCAGACAAAAGGTCTCTTAAAACATCTTTAGCAATCACTTTGAACCGCCTACGAATCATCATAACTATTTCACTTTGTAAGGAGGTCAGTTCTTCATTTTTAGCCGTCCATGTCTCTGAAATATTTTTTTTTTTTTTTGCCAGCCAAGAAAGAAATGTCTCTGAAATATTAAACATAAAGTAATCAACATATGCATATACCATAGACTTTCATACGGAGTACATACATAGTAATATATAGTAATAGTAGAAAATTATACCAAACGTATTGTTCACTGTCATCGGAGGACTAAGTACTGCATCAGCATTTCCAGTAATTATACCATGTAGTTTGGTTAGGGCCGGTGGACTATTTAATAATAACGTATACACGCTTTCTGTTACGACTAAATTGAGACGAGCACAAAAGTTGCGAGATTCATCCCTAATCTTATTGATTTTCCACCGAGTGTTTCCAACTTCCTCATCATAATAGGCAGACATGTTATATATTTTAGTTATTTTATGTATGAGAGAAATAGGTGTGAGGAGATGTAGTATGAAACCGTAACTTATATATAGAGCTACGTAATTGTTCATTTCAATATTTTTTTCCTGATTTTCAATTGTCAATAAAAGCATCTGTCAGAATTTGTAGTAGAGTCACTTCAATTTTTAATAAATGATTCTGAATTGTCTAATCAACATAATGTCTGTCGGAATTGAGTAGTATATAGTCACTTCAATTTTCGTATCTTATCAAATAAAGCATCTTTCAGAATTTGTAGTGGAGTCACTTCAATTTTTAATAAATGATTCTGAATTGTCTAATCAACATAATGTCTGTCGGAATTGAGTAGTATATAGTCACTTCAATTTTCGTATCTTATCAAATAAAGCATCTTTCAGAATTTGTAGTGGAGTCACTTCAATTTTTAATAAATGATTCTGAATTGTCTAATCAACATAATGTATGTCGGAATTGAGTAGTGTATAGTCACTTCAATTTTCGTATCTTATCAATTAAAGCATCTGTCAAAATTTGTAGTGGAGTCACTTCAATTTTTAATAAATGATTCTGAATTGTCTAATCAACATAATGTATGTCGGAATTGAGCTGTTAAAGAAATGATTCTGAATTCTGAATTGTCTAATCAATAGAGTTGTCAATTAAAAATAAGAGTACGAAGCACAGTAGCACCATTAATTTCAAAATAAGAGTATGAAGCACAACATTAACATTCTTTTAAAAATAAAAGTACATGATTAAAAGGAAAATAACATAAAGGTTCAAGACTCAACACCGTAAAACCTAAGATTCTCCAAATTTCTGCCAAATATTTTCAATTAAGTCCGCCCGGAGTTCTTGATGGCCCCTTGAATTTCTTATGCGAGTTCTGTTCTGAATGTACGTACTTATTGAAGCGGTGTATCCAACTTCATATTCTGGTTCTTGCACGGTTGCATCACCTTCCTCATTTCCATTATTAGTAAACTCATTTGGATCGTAGTTGGCATAATTCTCTCTTTTGTCCTCAACTATCATGTTATGGAGTATTATACAAGTGGTTATGATTTTTCCCATTCGTTCAACACTTCATGTTAGTGCCTCTTTACGTACAATTGCAAACCTAGCTTGTAGGACCCCAAATGCCCTCTCTACATCCTTCCTAGTCGCTTCTTGACGTTCAGCGAATAGTTTGTCCTTCGGTGTTTGTGGTAGTGGAATTGATTGTATAAATGTTGACCATTGTGGGTAGATACCATCGGTCAAGTAATATCTGGTGTTGTACTCATGCCCATTAATTGTATAGTTAACTCGCGGAGCTCTTCCATTCATCATATCATCAAAAATAGGAGAACGATGGAGCACAGTTAAGTCATTACAAGATCCCGGAATCCCAAAGAACAAATGCCATATCCAAAGATCTTGAGAGGCTACGACTTCCAAAATAACTGTAGCTCTACCACTGCGTCCTTGGTACATTCCTCTCCAACCAACTGGACCGTTCTTCCACTTCCAATGCATGCAGTCAATGCTCCCCAACATTCCAGGAAAACCACGTCTATTACCAATGTAGAGTAGTCTTTGCATATCATCAGCGGTAGGAGCTCTTAAATACTCTGGACCCAGTCGATCTACAATTGCATCAGTGAAGCGCTCTAGCGCAACTGTTGCGGTAGACCCTCCGAGCCGAATGTATTCATCATTCCTGTCTGCGGCTTCCCCGTACGCTAACATATGTAAGGCTGCAGTGCACTTCTATAAAGACGACAGACCACCTCTACCGGTCCCATCCGGACCAGGGTTGAAAAATGAATGATATGATTCACAAACCTCCACTAATCTTAGGAAAACATGTCGGTTCATCCGGAAACGACGACGAAACAGATTTGGTGGATAAGTGGGATTCGGAGCAAAGTAGTCGTTGTATAGATTTTGATGACCAACTTCGCGGTTCCGCTCAATGTATCTTCTCGGACCTCTTCGCCTACGACTTTGTTGCGCAACCATTTGTGAGATACGGTCGATACATGCATCAATGCCCGCTCTATCGCTTCGCACTCGGTATCATCCTCACTTGAAGATGAAGAAGACGAAGATGATGAAAATTCATAAAGAGCATCCATTATTTTATTGTGATATTTGTTGTGGTATATTGTTGTTGGATATAAAATTGAAGTTGTGATATTTTTTGTTGGAATGTTTAACAATGCTCAATAAATAGACATGACTCATTACTTCCTCAGTACGATTCCAATACCCACAATAAATAGACAATGCATAGAAAGTTGTGCCACACAACTTGCAAAATACGGAGTATTGTATACCACACAAGTTGGACAACTAACTGTACTACACTATTTCGTCATATAGGCAAGTCATATCATGCAGTAAAAGTAGCTCACTTTTGAAAAAAGAAATGTTATGTTAAAAATTAGTTGATAAGACAGTACGTATCAACTTTATCAAAGTTACTTTCACACAATACGAGTAGAGAATACACTGGTACGCAAAATACAATTACCAAGACTAAACTAAAATAAACACAAACATAAAGAAAAAATACTTAAAGTAAAAACATTAACCATAAACAGAAATATAAAGAAATACTTAAACTAAAACATAAACATACTTAGTTCTACCCGCAAACATAAACATAACTTCAAACTAAAACGTAAACGAAATTTTAAATAAGAGACACTTGCAAATACTTCATAACCCTTCTTCTAGTTTCGTGATTCGTTGAAAAGTTGCTGCTTCCATTCTTCTTCTTCTGGGGTTAAATTGTTCCTTGACGATAAATCGTGGAACGCCTGTCATTTCCACTTCATCGCATCGTTCTTGACCTTCTGTTCAATAACAACAATCTATTTATTCTTCGCTTCAATATGTTTATTCTTCGTTTCCAATTTCTGTTTAGCAAAATTTAGCCTCTCCCACTGCAATTCCGCATCGGCCTCCTTCCTATTCCCGTGACGGTCTATACTTTCAGCCAAATACGCAATCTCTCCGACTTTGATCTTCCCTTTCGTCTTCTTTGCTGCCTTTATATCTTACGGACGTTGACTCCCGCGTCCCTCACCTTCTTCAGCGCTAGTTGGTGTAGAAAAACCACCGTCATTTAGGCGAACTCTCTTACCACTTCCGGCAGAATCTGGGTCGCTTCCAATGACAGGGGTATCTGGATCTGTGCTCTTCTCACCCATAGACATATCGTTTCTACTGTTAGTACTCTGCTTCCTACTAACCCTCGTATTAATATAGCCTTCAACAACTTCACGCCATTTCTGATATTTTCTAAGCATCATCCATGCACGCTCATCTTGAAATTTTCCACCGTGAGCCTCATTATAAAGTGCATGAGCTTCTTGAATGATGTCTTCTTCCTTGTACCCGCTTCTGCCCTTCCTCCGAACAGCTTCTTCGTAACATCCAACCCATTTCATGAAAGCGGCTGTTACTCGTCGAAATCGACTGCACAACATGCCGTGAGTACGATGCATGATCTTGTCAGGGTTAGCTTCACGTGCATTTTCAAAAAACTCTCCGACTTTCACCCATAATGCATCTTTCTTTTGATTAGTTCCAATGATGTTATCAGTTGAGTGCCTCATAAACGAAGATATGAGAGCTTCATCCTCTTGGATAGACCATATCTTTTTCTTCCTTGTTGAACCAGACGGTTCACTAACCCTCACAGAGACCTTAACTTCATCGCTTTCTTCAACTACGTTGTCCCTATCACACTCTGAAGTTTGAGATAGGTTGCAGTTGAACGAGTTATTTGACGGGATTTGCGAACTGTAACCAGGGTAAGTATCAGAATAATTATTGTAGTTATTGTCAAACTGCTGGGAAAGATGAAAATTTTGCGGGGGTTGAGAATTATATTGTGGGTTTTGATAATTATTTTGGTCGTAACCTGCGTAATTAGGCCGGATTTGATAGTTATTTGGATTACATTGTGGGTTTTGATAATTGCCGGAGGTAGCGATATTTGATTGAGGACCCATAAAACTTTCGGTTCTCATTTTTCGAAAAACTTCAAACATTTGTTGTTTGAAATTATTACTACTACTATTATCATTATTACTCGGATTATTGTAATTATTATAGTTATCCATAACTAATACTTCCTCCGTTTTTTATTTATTGCCCCATTTTATTAAAATACTCCACCTATATATTGATGAAATGGGGCGAAAATTTATAACCGGAGGGAGTATTAGAAAGAAATAGGTTTAATTTTGTTTTGTATTAAATGTGATTAACAAAAAAAAAATAGAGAGAAAGAAGTAGTGTGATAATACTATTCAATATTATACTCTATTTATAGAGAAAAAAATTTCAAACTTAGATATGTTTTTTTTTGAAAAAAAAAAAGATTTTTCATAAAAAACCGTACACAGTTCAAAAGAAATAAGAAATAAATATATTAAATATGGACTTGACAAGTGTCAAGTCCCTATTGGATACTAAATTAAAATAAAATAAAATAAAAGGACAAACAACCAACTACACGCTGCTCACACTCTTCCTCACAAACATGAGCCTCCTCATGAGCATCATGAGGATGAAGTATCATTTTCATGCAAAATTATGGTTGGAGCACTTTTAACATGGCATCACCATCCTCATGAGCAACCTCCAACTCATGGTTGGAGGTGCTCTAAGATCGTTAACTAAGCACCCATGTGACCTACCCACGGCGAGTTAGGAAACAAAGGAAAAGGAAAGCTCTCGGGGTTGGGGCTGTGGGGGGAAGGACTATGGAATGAATTTGAGAGTTCTAATTTGAGGCCCTGGCCTCTGTGTTAGATGACGGTTAGTGTATCAATGTTCCCTTATTATTAGATATATTTTTTGGTCTCCAAAATTGTGGGTGGGTCCTACTTCCGAGAACATTTTAAACTTATTAATCAACGATCCTAACTAGTGGGACTAGGGTTGGAGGGAAATTGGGGGTTACGTACATTGTAGATAAATTAGGAATTATATTGTCTGATTTGTATGTACGTGATAAATCCGTATCAAATACCAAATACGCTAAATATAATGCTTCAAAAGAAGCACACTTAGTGGAATTAACTATCCCATATTGCCTCTAAAAGGTGTTTATATATGATCCACTAAAATGACCTACTAGATGTGTACAAGTGAGGACTACGTACACCACACGCGCGCGCGCCGAGACGAGCACGAGTCGGGCTTTGGGCTTTGGTAGAGCGCCTGCGGCGCACCGCTTACGGTATTTTTTTAGTGGTCGGATTATTTGTTTTGTCCAGAAGTTTCCTTTTCTCTCAGTCAGTCTTGTTGCCTTTCCAAGACTGATTGTTGTCATTCCCAAGACTGATTCCTGCAAGTCTCCACCTTGTTCTTTATTGCTGTGCACTGAACCAGTGCCACTGCTCCACTATATAATGCTCTCTTCTCTTCAGTTTTAATACACAGAAAACATACACACATACTCTCTCATTTTTCATTCTTCATATATTTCTCTCTGTTCCGGTTAAGTTGTTGGC
The DNA here is from genome assembly GCA_958450325.1 of Agrostemma githago. Taxonomy (NCBI): domain Eukaryota; kingdom Viridiplantae; phylum Streptophyta; class Magnoliopsida; order Caryophyllales; family Caryophyllaceae; genus Agrostemma; species Agrostemma githago. The sequence continues at coordinate 6,343,522 of OY288249.1, read as the reverse complement.
AAACGTTCTTTGCTGTATTCATTCGTTCTTCACCTACACTGAAGTTACGCTTTGGTTGTGGAATCCTGGGAGTTGAGTGTCATTGAGGCCGTGTGTAGCAGACGGGACATAAATCAACTTTAGGACAATGACGTTTTGTCGCGACACAATCTCTGTTTCGTTCCAGATAAGATCTTACCTTCTTCTCTCCCTATCTCTACTACTACCGTGATAACAATCTAAAGTTGATTTAATTTCGTTTTTCATCATGGTTGGTAGTCCAGTTAGTGCTGTTCTTTCTACTCCTCCTCCTGTTGTTACTTCCGTTCCTACTGTTATTCATAACCCTTTCATACCCGACATGTCCAGATTAGAATTTTTTGATGGAAAAAATTATCGTATGTGGTCGGATAAAATGGAATTTTTTCTAACTCAATTGGGGGTCGTTTATACTCTTACTAAATTTGAGGCACCAGAAAAATCGGGTATAGATTTTGAAACGGATAACGTTACTTGTAGGAGGATGTTACTGCATTACATGACTTCTTCTTTGTACTTGATTTACAGTAAGTTTAAGAAGGCTACTGAAATTTGGGATGCTCTTAAAACCAAGTATGGTTCTGATGATTATGAAACAAAAAAGTATGCTTGCAGTCGTTGGTTAAATTTCAAGCTAGTCGATGAGAAACCCATTTTAGATCAAGTTCATGAGTACGAAAATCTATGTGCAGAGAAGTTAATTTAGTAAGCAATTTTTCCGAATGGGTTGTTGATACTGGCTCTACAAGGCACATTTGCTCCAATCGGGATGTTTTCACGGATTACTCTCAAGTATCGAGTGGGGAATGCGTATTTATGGGGAATTCTAGCACCGTGAAAGTACTTGGTAAAGGGAAAGTAACTTTGAAGCTCACTTCCGGTAAGACTCTTGAACTTAATAACGTGTTACATGTTCCTGATATTCGAAGAAACCTTATTTCTGGAGCTTTACTAAACAAAGCAGGTATCAAATTATCTTTCGAATCAGATAAATTTGTGCTCACTAGAAATGGAAATTTTGTTGACAAAGGATTTTGTAATGGTGGATTATTTGTATTAGACATAGAAGTTCTTAATAAGAATTCATCCGATTCTGTTTATATTGTTGAGTCTGTTTCTTTATGGCATGCTAGATTAGGACATGTGAATGTGACCTCCATTAAAAACATGAAAAAACATGATCTTATTCCTGACTTTAGCGACACAAATTTTGATAAATGTGAAATATGTGTCGAAGCCAAGCATGCTAAAACACTCTTTAATAAATGTGTATAACGTTCTACTACGCGTCTTGAGCTGATTCACCCGGACTTAGCTGACTTTAAGAACACCACAAGTAGGGGTGGGAAACATTACTATATCACTTTTGTGGATGATTTTTCTCGCTACACTAAAGTCTATTTATTAACAACCAAAGATGAGGCCGAAGAAAAGTCCATTGAGTTTAAAGCCGAGGTTGAAAATCAATTAGACCTTAAAATAAAAAGAGTAAGATCTGACCGGGGAGGTGAATACGACGGTAATCCACTTAGTGACTATTGTAAGACCCATGGGATTATACATGAAAGGACTGCCCCCTATTCACCCCAACAAAACGGTGTTGCCAAACGCAAAAATCGATCACTAAAGAATATGATGAATGCAATGTTGTTGAGTTTTGGAATGCTTTCTAATATGTGGGGTGAAGCAGTTCTTTATGCATGTCATGTTCTGAATCGTGTACCTCATAAGAAAACAGGTAAGACTCCTTATGAGCTGTGGAAAAGATACAAGCCCAATCTCAAATACCTTAAAGTGTGGGGGTGTCTGGCGAAGATCGGGATTCCAACGTTTCAAAGAAGCAAAATCGGACCGAAAACCATAGACGGAATTTTCATCGGAAAAGCCATGAATAGTGCCGCTTACCGCTTTATTCTTAAAGATTCGACCGGTTTTGGGGCCATAAAGGAATCTAGAGATGCAGAATTTTTTGAGCATATTTTCCCTATGAAAACTAACTCTTTGGCTCCTAATGTTACAGCGCGTCCCTCTACTCCGGCGGTGGTTCCCGAAGAACCTCGAAGGAGCAAAAGATCCAGGACCGAAACCAGTTTTGGTCCAAATTTCGTGACCGCTTTCCTTGCCAAAACGAGTTTAGTTGATGAGTATGTTGTAAACGTTTTTATGCTCGAAACAGATCCTAGAACTTATAAAGAGGCTATGAGTTCCATTGATTCCACTTTTTGGCTTCAAGCCATTAATAGTGAAGTAGAGTCTATTATGAGTAACAACACTTGAGTGTTAACAGATTTACCTAGGGGTTGTAAACCCCTAAGTAATAAGTGGGTATTCAAAAAGAAACTCAAACCTGACGGCTCAGTTGATAAATTTAAGGCCAGACTTATAGTATGTGGTAATCGTCAAACGAAAGGTCTGGATTTCTTTGATACTTACTCACCTGTTACTAAAGTGTCTACCATTAGGGCTCCAATTGCATTTTCATCTATACATGATTTAGTCATTCATCAGATGGATGTAAAAACTGCATTTCTAAATGGCGATCTTGATGAAGAGATCTACATGAAACAACCAGAAGGTTTTCTGGCTCCTGGTTAAGAGAACAAGGTATGCAAGCTCATCAGGTCCTTGTACGATCTGAAACAGGCACCAAAGCAATGGTATGACAAATTTGACAAAACTATCAGATCCAATGGTTTCACGGTAAACGATTCTGATGCATGTGTGTATTCTAAATATGATGATTCTGGTTGTGTGATAATATGTTTGTATGTGGATGATATGCTCATATTTGGAACAAACATGCATGTGGTAGACGCTACCATAAATTTTCTAAATTCGTGTTTTGACATGAAAGACTTGGGGGAGGCCGATGTTATTCTTGGGGTGAAAATCACTAGAACGAAAACAGGATTATATTTGAGTCAGTCTCACTACACAGAAAAAATTCTGAGAAAGTTCAATCATTTTGATAGCTCACCCCTGTCCTCACCCTATGACTCTAGTATAGATCTGGCTAAAAACCCCGAGAACAGTGTGGGACAAGAGGAATATGCCAGGATTATGGGTAGTGTCATGTACCTAATGAATTATACTAGACCCGATATTGCCTACGCAGTAAGCAGACTTAGTAGGTACACTCATAACCCCGGACAAGACCATTGGACGGCCCTTATTCGTTTGTTGAGATATTTGAGGGGCACTATGGATTGGGGTTTACATTTTGAGAGAACACCTGCTGTTCTAGAAGGTTATACTGGTGCTAATTGGATAGCCGATTCTCCTGATATTTTATCTACTAGTGGTTATGTGTTTACACTTGCTAGTGGTGCTGTTTCATGGAAATCGTCTAAACAAACTTGCATTGCCAAATCGGCAATGGAATCTGAATTTATTGCTCTAGAATTGGCAGGACAGAAAGCAGAGTGGCTTAGGAGTCTGCTAGCTGACATTCCATTGTAGGGGAAGCCGACTCCATCAGTCTCCATGCATTGTGACAATCAAGCTGCAATTGGGGTAGCTCACAGTCAAACATACAATGAGAAAAGGAGACACATACGCCTAAGGCATGGAATAGTGAGGAATCTTATCAGAGAAAATGTAATCTCAATTGAGCTTGTAAGATCCGAGAGGAACATAGCGGATCCTTTCACCAAAGGCCTTGGTAGAAAGATGGTGCTGGAGAACAGCACGGGAAATGGGTTTAAAGCCTGTAAAGGAGTAAACTGTGATTGATACCCAACTTAGCTCAGCTAAGGTCAAATGCGGTCAAACGAAGTCACAGTGAACTCGAGTCATAATGTCACAACCATTTCCTTTTGTAACTGTTTTGCGTGACATACGTTTTATTTTGAGTTTTACTGTCTTGTGTTGTAAGGTTGAGCTTCGGCTCTTAATAAATTCATAGTCCTAAATGGATGGTTTGTGACAGTCAAACTTGATGAATTTACCTATGTGAATGTGGGGGCTATTGCTCTAAACCCCAAGAGATCCTTAGGCTTTAGGATCTCTAGAGGCATTCATGAATTACCAGGATTCATTTGGAGAGCACTTGGGAAGTCCAAGTAAAATACTTATGATATATAGTTGGCGTTCATGATGAGTTCATGGATGGTGCGAATACTAGCCCTGATTTGAGTACAGTAAGTGCACAACTAATCTTTTACCAATATCATTAGGAGGTTAAAGGCTTCGATCCACCTCTAAATGATGGTTCTTGGTTTTTGTATGCACTGGGTGTCAGTTAAAGTCCACAAGACACTGAACATCTAAACACTAAAACTCCGTTTGCCAATGATTTCTCCTTTTTTCTTCTTCTTTTGAATCATGTGGGGGATTGTTAGAGTTAAATGCTTCAAAAGAAGCACACTTAGTGGAATTAACTATCCCACATGGAACATTTATTACTTCTAAAAGGTGTTTATATATGATCCACTAAAATGACCTACTAGATGTGTACAAGTGAGGACTACGTACACCACACACGCGCTCGTGCGCCGAGTCGAGACGAGACGAGCACGAGCACGCTTGGGCTTGGGCTTTGGTAGAGCGTCTGCGGCGCACCGCTTGCGGTATTTTTTAGTGGTCGGATTATTTGTTTTGTCCAGAAGTTTCCTTTTCTCTGAGTCAGTCTTGTTGCCTTTTCAAGACTGATTGTTGTCATTCCCGAGACTGATTGCTGCAAGTCTCCACCTTGTTCTTTATTGTTGTGCACTGAACCAGTGTCACTGCTCCACTATATAATGCTCTCTTCTCTTCAGTTTTAATACACAGAAAACATACACAGATACTCTCTCATTCTTCATTCTTCATATATTTCTCTCTGTTCCGGTTATTGTTGGCAAACGTTCTTGGCTGTATTCATCCGTTCTTCACCTACACTGAAGTTACGGTTTGGTTGTGGAATCCTAGGAGTTGAGTGTCATTGAGGCCGTGTGTAGCAGACGGGGCATAAATCAACTTTAGGACAATGACGTTTTGTCGCGACACAATCTCTGTTTCGTTCCAGATAAGATCTTACCTTCTTCTCTCCCTATCTCTACTACTACCGTGATAACACTCGTATATATTAAGATCATTAACTAAGCACCCATGTGACCTACCCGCGGCGAGTTATGCAACAAAGGAAAAGGAAAGCTCTAGGGGTTGGGGCTGTGGGGGGAAGGACTATGGAATCAATTTGAGAGTTCTAATTTGAGGCCCTGGCCTCTGTGTTAGATGACGGTTAGTGTATCAAAGTTCCTTATTTGTTTAGATATATTTTTTGGTCTCCAAAATTGTGGGCGGGTCCTATTTCCGAGAACATTTTAAACTTATTAATCAACGATCCTAACTAGTGGGACTAGGGTTGGAGGGAAATTGGGGGTTACGTACATTGTAGATAAATTAGGAATTGAATTGTTTGATTTGTACGTACGTGATAAATCCGTATCAAATACCAAATACGCTAAATATAATTTTAGGCATGGTATAGTTGGTATTTAGATACATCACATTAAAAATATAATAATATTGGATGCATTAAATATTTAAGGGAAAAGTCTCATGGTACCCTCGAACTATGTCATATTACACATGGTACCCCTACTTTTAAGTTTGTTCCCATGGTAACCTTGAGTTTTATAGTTTAGTTCCCGATTTGACCTTACCCAAATTTCTGTCATGACGCCGTTAAATTATGACCAAAATTAATTACATTACTCAACAACTACTTTCTTCAAAAGGAGAGGGGTTCACATGGTACCCCTAAGTTTTCATAGTTGTTCTCATGGTACCCTTAAGTTTTCACAGTTTTTCTCATGGTACCCTTAAGTTTTTCATAGTTGTTCTCATGGTACCCCTGAAAGGAAAGCAACGACTCATTGAAGCAAAACAACGACTAGTTTACTGAACTTGCCGTTTCACAAGTGCTTATAAATTCACTTCCCTTTCTATTTTGACAGAAAAGAACAAACAATCCACACTTACTCACTCAACCTTTTCACCTCTTTCTTCACTTGTACAAAAAAATGGAAAAAATTCACAATGTACAATGGAAAAAATTCACAATGGTTCGTTATATATATCGCCTAGGTCATTACATAAAGCATATGCATTGTGTTCAATGTATAATGTATAATGTATAATGTATTTACACAATTCACCCTATTCAGTATTCACCCATCATCAATTCTCAATGATACCAACTTAATTGTTTACACTTTCACACCTTCCCCTACATTCTACATTTACTCCGATCCCTTATTATACTCATTATTCATCCACAGTTGTTGGTATCATCCACGTGCACCGTGATTAAAACGGGTCAAATATCAACCAACTTAGATAGATAGGACACAATTTTTTTGTGATTCCTAGACACAACGACTCTTATCTTTTCCAGAATACTTGACCCGTCTTGAGTTTCACACGGATATATACCCACCCCGTCGTATTCATTTATTGATTTATATCATATTGTCATTGCATAAGCGTTGGCAGTTGGGTCTTTGTACACTACACATTCTAGTATTAGAAGTTACAACATTAGCTTCCTTCACACTTCTAAGTTGTAGACCAACATATATCTTCTCCTTACAAAATAAAACTTACACATGATATATATATAAAACCAATAATAATAATAATAATAATAATAATAATAATAATAAAAGTTCTTGTAATTTGTTCTGGTGTTTAATGAAAGTTCCGTTCTATAATAATAATAATAATAATAATAATAATAATAATAATAATAGCATGGAGATTGAGGCAGATAATACAGAAGCCAATGAAGTTTGTTCACGTACAATATTTAACAATGCTTGTTATGAAGTCGACGAGGACAATGAGACGGAAACGAGTGGTGGCGGTAGTAGCAATGAGAGTAATGTTGCGGTGGCGTATTTGGTGTGGGAGAGTCTAATGGTGGTGATACCCAGTTTCGGAAATGGGCCAACTAAACGAATCCTTCAAGGGATTAGTGGGTATTCTGAGCCGGGTCGGATTATGGCTATTATGGGCCCTTCCGGCTCCGGTAAATCCACCCTTCTTGATTCATTGGCAGGTTCGTTTGTTGCCACCCTTCTAGCTCTTCTATTTCAACTATTTCTTACCGTATATAACCATATATGTTTGTGTTCTTTTTTGTACTTATATGTTTGTGTTTTTAGTGAAACTAATATATATGAATTTTATGGAGACGATCTCACATTAATATAGTACTTCCTCCTTTTTTGGAGAGAAATTAAGAAATGAGTAAAAAGTAAGGTATAAAGTTTAAAAGGTGGCGCAAGAAGTGAAAAAGTGTTGGGGTTAGGTGTGGAGGAAAAAAATAAGGAATAGAAGGAAGAATAAAGAATGATTAAAAGTATCTTCAAAAAAAAAAAGTGAAAAAAATTAAACTAAGCTCAAAAAGAAAAGTGAGAAGAATACTCAAATACTCAAATTAGGAGGGAGTACTTCTATTATACTCAGTGTTTACTGTTGCACTCAACGTTAAACGTTCATAGTAGTAGTATTAGTTGAGTAGTCCTAGCAATAGTACTTCCTCCATTCTTTTGAGTTAGTCCCATTGAGATTTGGTATGAAACTTAAAAATGTGAAAAAGTAAGAAAAAAGTGATGATATGATGAATGTGATGAAAGAGAAATAGAGATAAAAATATTTCTTTAAAAGGAAATGGAGCTAAACCAAAAAAAATATCCAAAAAGGAATATAGAACTAACTCAAGAGAATGAAGGGAGTACTTATGATTAAATAAAACAAGTATATTAATGACGCAAATTTTACATTGCTTTTAGTGAGAAATTGTATAAATGAATAAAAGTATAATTTCTTGTGTTTCCTGATTTCTTTTATTTAATTATATGTACTCTGTATAATTTTAATTTAAGGTGAACTGTAAGATAATGTAATGTGTTATTATTTCAATAAACTAACTCGGTATATATATACCGAAGGTAATAACCAGATACAACGAATCTAGAGCTATACTAATGACGAGAATATATAAAGCTAAATACTAATGACGGAATGTCATGAGACATTCATCATTATTACTAACACGCCCCCTCAGTCAAAACGGTAGTTTACGGACGCTTGGACTGGACCAAGAGATAATTGTAGATGCCGCCGAAGATGAACCAAGTTGACTTTTTGATGTCGGAACCGCAGCTATGTCCCTTGTGTATGTCTAGAATCCTCGCGCATGACGAAAATAAAATAAAAATGCTAACAAATCTAATGGTGCACGAGGCCGAAACGGCAAGTCGTGACACAAATAAAAAAACGGTGTACAGGAGCGTGGCCAACCCGTAAAGCACCACAAACTGGAGCAAAGCTCAACAGTATAAATTAAAAAGAAAAGAAAAAAAAAACGGTGTACGGGAGCGTGACAACCCGTAAAGCACCACAAACTGGAGCAAGGCTCAACAGTATAAGATAAAAGGGAAAAAAACGACTAAACCGAAACATAAAACACCCGACCGGGCTCTTTGATCCTGTGTCGGCTGGTTGGCCTGCGGGTCGTAGTCGACGGAGTCAAACCACCCGACCCGTGGGGCAGGGGTGGTTGCTGGGGCGAACCTGAGACGGACACGGAGAAGGCGATTATGGGAGGGGCGGAGGTTTAGTACGGCCGGCGGTTGTCGAAACAACGACAAGGGTAGGAGCGGTATTGGCGAGGATCAACGGAGAACACGATGACAGATTGACGGCAAAACAATATAATAATCGATACGGAGGGTATTATTATTTATTACTAAAAATATAACATGGGATGAACTGATGAAGAATGGATAGAGATGGCAGAATGTTGCATCGGTGGGATGGACTAAGGATTTCACACCATGAGAGTATTATTGAAGGGAAAAAAACGTAGACATGACATAAGAAAATATAAATGGAGGACACTAAGTACCCGCCGGAGATGGAAAAATAAGAAAACCATCTCCGACCGGCGGTTAAAAGCACGAGGTTGTGGCAAGCGGAAGGAAATTTTTTAGGGATCGATTTAGGCTGATACCATGTAAGATAACGTAATGTGTTATTATTACCATGTAAGATAACGTAATGTGTTATTATTTCAATGAACTAACTCGGTATATATATACCGAAGGTAATAACCAGATACAACGAATCTAGAGCTATACTAATGACGGGAATATATAAAGCTAAATACTAATGACGGAATGTCATGAGACATTCATCATTATTACTAACATGAACAAAATGAGTAATATTATTATGTTGTAATATGATTGAGAATAAAATAAGAGGGCATTATTAAGGACTAAAATCTAATGGCAATTCTCAGACACTACCTTAGCTTGGCTCATGTCCGACACTTGTTGGAGTGTCGGGTACGGCTATTTTGGTTAAAATTTCAATTATTTGATCTAATTTAAATGTGTTGCAAAGTGTCTTTAGATGCGAAAGGGTATCTATGTGAAGTGTTAGAGTAACGTAGAATCATAGAATTAAATTCTCGTAATCAATATATAAAACTTGAATTTTGTTTTGTAAGTGAATTAGGGGAATACTATATATTTCACCTAATGATGATGTTTTTTTTTTTTTTGCAAAATGAAGGAATACAATGGTAGCGAAATTAAGGACTAATATGGTTTGCAGTTGCACCAGTCTCCAGTCATGTCAGAATTCAATACTTTTCTTTGTTTAGTATAACCAATAGTTTTGAATAAAATTCCATCTCTTGTTTAAACATGGAAATTCAAAAATCCTCATACTAGTAAGCCTGTAATTTCTACTGGAGTATCATTTTCCTTAGCTTATCCCATGTGGTTGTAACAGAAATGTACGTACTGTATACACTACTGCAATCAAGAACTACTCCGTACAATAATTACATTCAAAGTGTTATGAATATGATGGGGACCAAAGCAATTTAATGGAGCAATGCCTCATGAATTTGAAAAACCCGCTTCTAAATGTTTAGTTTATTATCCCCCTAAGAAATACTAGGAAAACTAAAAATTTCGCCATTCCAACACGTATCATCTCGTTATGAGTTATGACTACTGTTCACTTCACGGTCAGGGTCGTCCCATATTGGTCCTGATTCACGGTCATCCAAGCTTTGGTGGAGCTTTGACCTGGATCAGACCAGACCGGACCGATATAAAGATGCCGTAGTCTTCGGTCCACATTTTCAAAAGTTTGGTCTTCGGTCGACGTTATTCACCATATCAGAGAGTCAGAGTAAGACTTGACTGTTTATAGGTAAGGTGACTACAGTTACCATTTACTCAAATTTGGTGGGATGACCAAAATTGAAGGGCACTGTAGCACTGTACCTCAGTAGTTAAGAGCATTCAGGTGTAATCATATCCAACCACTGCATAAACCCTACTTAAATGCATTCCCCAGACTAGCCTTCCTGTCCTGTAATGCTTAATGTCCCAATCATCTGCAGACTCAGGGGGTATTTTTGTCTTTTCATCAGCTCTCTACTTCTGTCCAAGTAATAGCTCAAATGTGAACATGAACATGAACATGAACATGAACATGAACATGAACTGTCTCTCATAATTTGCATCCTTACATGAAACTAAGTCTAGCTTGGAGAAGTCCGACCCGGGTGCTACTCCAAGTGGACCAAATGTAAAAGGTTATAATGTTTTTGGGTTGAATGATTGAACGTTTAAAGTGTCGGACACGTGTAGGAGAGGTCTAAAATTGAGTGTCAGTGGTTATTCATTTTCGCCCTCTAGTCATTGTCGAGTAGACTAAGTACACTGTCGAGGCCATTTATGCATGCTCTTACAAACTGAACATGTCCAACCAACATGGTAATGAATGAGCTAGAGTAAATAGAAAGAACGAATAAAACAAAAAGCTTGACAAGATTAAAGTGTCGTCGTCATCGTGTCCTTCCTATATGTTTTTGTTTATCTCCTGTTTCAAATCACTCCGAGTAATAAATGCAAAAGGGGAGCTGAATGGGAAAAAGAAGGGACTATATTAGTATATACGGAGTAGTTCAGTAAAAAACTGTAAAAACTATAGGTATGATCATGCTAGCAGGAACTTACTGCAGCATTCTCAAAATTACAGCAGAAGACGAGACTAGCATTCATTTGGTTATACTAATGTTGTTGATATCTGATTAAATCTTATCTGATGTCCTCTTGCTTCAGGTCGATTATCTTCGAACGTGGTAATGACAGGAAACATTCTCCTCAACGGCAGAAAGAAAGGATTACAGTTCGGCAGCGTAGTAAGTGTGACTGAACATTCATATGATTCTGTTCAAGGCTCGAGTCAGTCCATGAGAGTCCTTATGTCATAGTACTTGGTTTCCTACAGATCTGTCTTTATGCTGTCTGTCCAATGCATGTGTTCATTTCAGGCCTATGTGACTCAAGAAAATGTACTTCTAGGAACCCTAACCCCGAGGGAAACCCTGACTTACTCAGCGTATTTAAGACTTCCGGCAAATTTATCCAGAGACGAGATTGAAGGGATTGTAGAGGGTACCATAATGGAGATGGGTCTCCAAGAGTGCGCTGATAGGGTGATCGGGAACTGGCATCTCAGAGGCTTAAGTGGTGGAGAGGCAAAAAGACTGAGTATTGGCCTCGAGATACTCACTCGCCCTCGACTCATGTTTCTCGATGAGCCAACCAGCGGACTTGACAGTGCGTCCGCCTTTTTTGTAGTACAGGCTCTCAGGAGCGTGGCCCGAGACGGTGGAAGAACTGTCATTTCTTCAATTCATCAGCCCAGTGGTGAAGTCTTTGCTTTGTTTGATGATCTTTGCTTGCTGTCTTCTGGAGAACTCGTTTACTTTGGAGCCGCTGAAAAAGCGCTTCAGGTATGTAATGGACTCTATATACTTAACACTATTCGTCAGAATATTGAATAATAATGAGTCTATTTTCTGCTTGCAGTTCTTTGCAGAAGCCGGTTTCCCATGTCCGAGCAGAAGAAATCCATCAGATCATTATCTACGGTGTATTAATTCAGACTTCGATAAGGTTACAGCTACTCTAAAAGGATCATATAGTGCAAGGGTATGTGAAAATCTGAATTCTTGTAAAATTAGTACTCGTAATGTTTAGATAATGCTACTCCGATACTTCACTATCATGTCGGATATGACACAGTATTTAGATACTTCATTTAGACCAAAATATTGAAAATTTCGCACAAAATAGTTGTATCCGATACTTGCAGACGAGTAGAGTAACATAGGTTTTAGGTAACTGCAAATCTGATGTTATGTTTTGGGTGTGTTTGGATTTAGTTTACAAAGCGAAAGCAAACATTATCCGAAGCGTTCATGGATTTGGATACAGCGCAGATCAAAGCAGCTCTTATTGAGAAGTACAAACGATCCGACTATAGAGAAAGGGTGAGATCAAGAATTCAAGAAATAGTATCCATTGTAAGCGCATGCATGCATACCCTTTGCTCCTTACCCTAACCTTGTCTGTCATATATATACGATGATGAGAATATTTATCGAATTGAATAACAGAAAGGACTGTCGACGGAGCCACAGAAGGGAAGCCAAGCAAGCTGGTGGCGGCAATTGTTGACACTCACACGAAGGTCTTTTGTGAACATGTCCCGAGACATTGGATATTATTGGCTGCGCATATTCATCTACATAGTATTATCTGTATGTGTGGGTACCATCTTTTGGGATGTGGGCACTGGCTACACCGCAATCTTGGCAAGAGGAGCTTGCGGTGGGTTTGTCTCAGGTTTCATGACTTTTATGTCAATCGGTGGATTCCCGTCCTTCATTGAAGAAATGAAGGTCTTTAATCGAGAGAGGCTCAACGGATACTATGGGGTGGTTGTCTACATTCTATCAAATTTCTTCTCCTCGTTTCCATACCTGGTAGCGATATCAATGACTTCAGTGACAATTACTTGGTACATGGTCAGATTCCGTCCTGAATTTTCTCACTACGTCTTCACCTGCTTTAATATGTTCGGGTGCATAGCAGTCGTTGAGAGCTGTATGATGGTGGTAGCTTTACTAGTTCCCAACTTCCTCATGGGACTTGTGACGGGAGCTGGAGTCATAGTAAGACAAACTAATCCTTGCACGAGTTTGCATAATTATGACATCTTCTTACCTTGAGCTAATATATGCAGGGTATAATGATGATGACTTCCGGCTTTTTCCGATTACTGCCTGATCTTCCAAAGATATTCTGGCGGTATCCCATGTCATATTTGAGTTTTGGGTACTGGGCAATGCAGGTAAATCCAAGGACATTTCTTATTTTCTTGTTGCAGAATGATTCTTTTGGACTTGTTTCTAGTAGTCATGACCTGGGTTAAAATAAAAAGCCTCCATCAAAACCAAAACTACCCTTGTGGCTAGAGCTTACTTGCAAACCGGACCCACCAGAATCCGACGGACCAGAACCCGAAAATATAGCAACCTCAAGAACCCGTACATTCTCGACTCGACACCTGCAAGTCTGGGTCAGACAAGCAGTAGACAAGACTCTCATGAATGTGATACATGATCTGATGCAATATTATTCCTAACTGCAACTGCAACTGCAAATGCAGGGTTCATACAAGAATGATCTGGTAGGGCTGACATTCGACCCGCTGAATCCCGGTGACCCCAAGCTGACAGGAGCAGACATCGTCAGGGAATTGTTCGGCGTCCCAATAAATCATTCCAAGTGGTGGGACTTGGGTGCCCTTTACCTGCTCATGCTCTCGTACAGGCTCCTCTTCTTTGTCGTCTTCAAGATCAAAGAGCGGGCATCACCCATGTTTCGAACAATGTACAAAAAGAAGACCCTGAACCACCTTAAAAAGCGACCATCTTTCAGGCTAACCGGTTTTTCTTCAAAGCGATATCAACCTCAGTATCCCTTGTCCTATCAGGAAGGCCTCAGCTCGCCGATTCCCTAAAACAAAATTTCCAAGTGCATATATATTCCATCTGAGCTAGCTAGTTCTATTGGGTCATTCATCAGAAACCGTCTCTGCAGATTCCTGAGGCATGTAACATGTTTGTATTCTTTAATGCAGTTAAATTGGTAACTGAAGTAAATTATTGAGCACCCATGGAGTATCTTTTTACATCATTGGCATTACTTTACAAACCTAAGATACTGTTATTGGTTAAAAATATGCCGTGGTTAAAAAGTTACTATGTTTTTTTTTTATTATTAACTTTTCATGGGCAAGCTTACGTAACAACGTTTGCAAAGTTTTTATTTATTTATTTATTTACAGAGTATAGTTTTTATATATTTATTTACGGAGTATATATTTTTTTGGGTGCTGCTCTTCGCAGTACGCATTTTACTCGACGCAGTACCGTTTTTCCTATTTTGCCCCTCTCATTTTCCCCTCCTTCAAATTCATCCTTTTGTTTTTCCTCTCTTTTATTTCTCTCTTCTCCATGTCTACTCTACTTAACGCAGTACATTATTTTTTACTTTTACGCAATACATTTATTTTTTTTACTTTTACGCAGTACATTTTTCGCAGTACATTTATTTTAAAATTTCATGAAGTACATTTACAATCTTTGAATAAAATATTTTTTAAAAATTTATCAACGCAGTACGTTTCTTTTATCACGAAATACACTTGTTTTTTTTTACAATTTTGACACAGTACATTTTTTTTTTCAACTTTGACGCAGTATATACTCAGTTTATAACTGTACAACACTAGCCTATTGCATACTTCCAATTTAATATCCAATATTAAAGTATTAAATCCAAGAATTGAGTTTCTAAACCAAAAAAATTGAAAATATAATGTTTGCTAGAAAAATTCATTTGTATTCGGCCACAACTTTAAATTTATGTTTAAAGTCATGCGAGACATCCGAACCAAAATAAAAAAGGCTCCGTAAAAAGAGGAACAAGGTCATACGTAAGGTAATTAATGGTTGAAAATCGATAATTGAAACCAATAATTACTGATAAACAAAAAAACAAAAATCATAATTAATGATATATAACCATAAACAAAAAAAATCGATTATTTTGAACTTTGAAACAAAAACCTTAATTTCAATAATCAATGATAACTAATGATTGATACCGGTTCTTCAATCAAAATCTTTCAATAATTAATGATAAACAAAAAACAATAATCATAATTAATGATATATAACAATAAACAAAAAAATCAATTATTTTGAATTTTAAAACAAAAAGCCCAAATTTCAATAATTAATGATTGATACATGTTCTTCAATCAAAATTGTATCCATGATTTATTAAATTTAATAAATTGAATGAATGTGTAGTTAGATTTGGAAGCAGTTAATAATAATTGAAAAAAAAGAAGATGATTTTTAGGGTTAGGGTAGGGAGGGTGGGAGAGAAATAAAATTAGGTTTGTTTTTTTGATAAGGGTATGCAATGGAAAAATATGGGTAAAAAGTACTGCGTCGAGTAAAATGTGTACTGCGAAGAGTAACTCCGTATTTTTTAATCTTACAAAAACGGAACGGATAAAGTATCAAAGTTTAGGGCTTGCAAGATACAAGACAGAAGTTTTTATTTAATCGGCCCACTGGACCGTGAAGAGGCTCAAGTTATATGGTATTGGGCTACCAATCTACCACAGCTTTAATTTACCTAAATTTATAGATTTAATCTTTGGCTCTGTTAATTTTTTTTTTTTTTTCTCGGTGGGTTGGAGAGAGTTAAATGGTTGGGTGACATGCTAGATTGTTAGATGCGTAATCTAAGAACTCGTTTAGTTGATATGAAATTTAACTTTCTTAGACACTTCCAATTCGTACGAGGGGTGAACCTGACTAAAATATTTGCAGATTTCCCTGAAATTACAAATGACCACAAGAGAAGTAGAGTAGCTAGGTAGCTAAGTCACTCTCTCCGTTATATTTATTAACAATACTCCACCAAATATTAGCAAATCATATAAATCAATTAAGACAATCAATGACAATCAATTAGGTCCTAAAATGTAGGCAATCAAAGATGCATTCTCATTGTCTCATTGTGTACATTCACATTGTAAAGGCTCCATTAGCCTTATTTAGCTACTCATTCTCATCCTATATATACTGTACAAATCAACTCATTGTAATTATCAATTCAATAATTCTACTCTATCTCTTATATGGTATCACAGAGCTCTCATCAATCCTGCAAAAACTACCTTCACCCTCGTCGTCATTTATTCAAACGTCCCACCACCATAAAAAACAAACAGTTCATCAACATGGTCAACCACGACATCACTGTCCCCAACCCACACGAAACCGGCGCACCCCTCACCTCCCTGAATCTTAACCACTGTGTCAAACTCACGCCTCTTAACTACACATCGTGGCACTTTCAACTCACCCGAATTTTTTTCGGTTACAGCCTACTCGGCTTTCTTGATGGCACTAACCCATCACCCTTACCAACCATTATCGGTGATGACAACATCGAGAACCCAAACCCTGCTTACTTCACCTGGCTTAAACAAGATGGCCTGATATTGGGTGCTCTTATGGGCACCTTATCATCGGCTGTCCAAGCCTTAATTGTCCGAGCAACCACCTCGAAAGAGGCTTGGGACATCTTAGCACGCACCTATGCCAACCCTTCACGTGCACACATTTTACAAGTCAAGGATCGTCTAGTGGGCAATCCGTTACCGATTATATGAATACCATTAAAGCTTCCATTGACCAACTTGCTCTAGTGGGCAAAATTCTTGACCCGGAAGACATTGTATCCAAAGTCCTCAGAGGCCTTGATTACAATCTCTACAAACCTGTCATGGACACCGTTCGTGCTCGTGACACTCCCATCACGTTTGAAGCACTACACGAAAAATTGCTTCAACACGAACTACTTCTCAAACAACAACTCACTCCTGATGTTTTTCAACCAACTGCTAACCCGGCCTTCCGTAGTCGCAACCATTACCGAGGTAACTATAGCAACCCTTCTACCTACAACCACCAAACCACCCGTCAACAACCCTCCGTCAATCCAAGTCCTCGTCCCTTCAAAGGACGTTGCCAATGGTGCAGAGAAGTCGGTCATGTCATAGCCGATTGTCCTTTATTTCGGAAACTTTTTCCCAATATTATGTTTCCCGCACCACCAACCCGTCAGCACCACCCAACCCCGCAAGCCCACACTGCTATCCAGGGAAACACTATCTCGAACCCTAACTACCTCCTTGATAGTGGGGCCTCTAACCATGTCACCCACGATCTCGATACCCTTGCTGCCCATTCACCGTACTTTGGCTCCGATGATCTCATAATTGGAGACGGTTCTGCTCTCGATATTGCCAATATATAGGTTCTTTCACTTTACCTTTCTCCTCTCTTAAATTCAACAATGTTTTACATGTACCAAGAATTTCTCGTAATATTTTATCAATCTGGCAATTATGTCGTGACAATAACGCTTATGTTATTTTCTCACCCTCTTCTTTTGTTATTAAGGCAATATCGACGGGAGCAACGCTACTCCAGGGCGAAGCTAAAAATGGAATTTACGAGTTGAGTCCGCTACAACCAACTGCCTACTCTATACAAAAAGGCTCAACTTCGATTTCGTGGCATCATAAATTAGGCCACCCCAATTGTGATGTTATGAAAATTATTAATAAAAGTTTACCGTTTAATATTTCTAGTTTTTCTTTTTGCGAATCGTGTCACATTAGCAAAAGTAAGAAATTACCTTTCGAGGCATCCTCATTTAAAACCAATGCACCGCTCGAATTAATTTACTCGGACCTATGGACTAGTCCGGTTTATTCTCGAGAAAAATATAAATACTACATCATCTTTGTAGATCACTTTAGCAAATATACATGGCTTTTTTCGCACTACTACAATAAGCTTAAAATGAATCATTAATAAGAAACCATTTAATTATAGTCAATGATGTCTTAGGTTAAAGAAATCATTTCTCTCAAATAAGTGGTCTCTTATCTAATAAGAAAGACATCATTTTTCAAAGAAATGATTTCTTATCACATTCAATCTAATACAAAGACACCATTTTTTAAGAAAATGATTTCTTACCTAAGTTAATGAAATCAAATAACAAAGACATCATTTTTTAAACAAATAATTTCTAATCATATCACTGCCTTCTTATGTTTTTCTAAAAAAAACTTATTTACTTCTTTCTTTCCCCCTTTTCATAAACCATGGGAATATTCACCCACCATGCTCCATCATAATCGATTAAGCACTAGGATCAAGTCGAGCTAGCTAGTTATTGAACAAAACGTAATCAATCTTGTTTGATGAATATTATACGGTGTAGAAATTCCTTCCATTTCCCCCATTGTATGGTGTAGAAGAGCGATTTTGAAAGCTCTTCCCGCAATTCTATCACTCGATCGCTGATTATTAGGGAAGATCTTCTTTGATTCGGGGATCGAATTGCTCTTTATCATCATTCACCTCTTCATTTTGGAATTCCAATTGCAATTTCTGATTTCTGATTGGATCGATTAGGGTTTCGGCGAGGTTCCACTGTATTTGAATCAGTTCGATTGGATTGGATTAGGGTTATTGTTTTGATTGTGACGATGGCCCCTGCTCAAGTTTCGTCGGAAACGGCTAAGAAAGATGAGCTTAGAGAAGCTGGTAGACGCCGGGTAATCTCAATTAGGGCAAAGCACGGATCGGATATCCGATCCGAATAAGATTTTCGGATCGGATATCTGATCTGAAAATCCGAAAATTCATATATCTGATATCCAATCCGAATCACTTCGGATATCCGATTTTTGATATCCGAAAATTTCGGACCAGATATCCAAAATATCCGATATCCGATTTGGTTAAGATTTTTGGTCAAATAAAATTCTAAATAAAGTTCAATTCAACTCGAAAAGTCTTAATCTTAATTAATCTGGTATTATATGGAGTATACTATTCTATATTTTAAGGCAATACAAACATGTTACCAAGGCTTAATGTAAAATGAATTAAATTATAACCTACTTACATTATAATACACTAACCCAATATAAAAATTACAAAAATAATTCATTGTTCGGATCGGATCGGATATTCGACAAAATTATTTTGGATATCCGAATCTGATCCGATATCCGAAATTTTCGGATCGGATATCCGATCCGAAATCATTTTTCGGATCGAATATCCGGTTTTTCGGATCGAATACGAATCGGATAGCGGATCGGATTCGGATAGTCGGATAATTTGCTCAGCCCTAATCTCCATTATTGTCTAATGTTGATCTTATTTTCTTGCATTTTGATTTTACGATTTCATCGGATTCAGCAATGTTACAATGTGTGTGTTTCTGCAACTTTGATTGTTTTTATTGTGAAGTTTAGAATATGATTGGTGAATGAATGCTGATTTATATGGTAGTTTGATTGGTTTTATTGTTTAATTTAGCATTTTTGGGGGGAATTTGTGGGTGTTCAATTGTTTTGCTGATTTATATGGTCGTTTGATTTGTTTTTATTTGTTTGATTTAGCAATTTTGGGGATTTTGATCTAATGCGTGGAAAATTTATGTGTGTTCCGGTGTTTTGCTGATTTATATGATTTTCCTTTCTCCAGACTCATGCCTATGCCATAAGATCGGGTGTCTGGTCTACCTCTTGCTTATAAAGAAGCCGTCCTTCTCACTAATCCTCTCGACCCTGATCTCAGAGGAGAGGTATCTATGTACTTTTATTTTCTAATTCTATCTATACTGTATGTACGTCACCCTCCGATCGAGCAGTAGCATAATTGTATCTAATTCTATGTACTCTATGTACATACGTACATACACACATACACACAAGCAATAGCATAATTGTACCCCATGCATGCTCGCTCTCTCGCCCTCACAGGTAGACGACAAATATGAGTACTGATGTGAGGACAAAGACAATAAAGTGCATGGATGGATATCATTCGAGCCACATATAGGGTTCTGGATCATAACACCCAACAATGAGTTCCGTTCAGCTGGACCTGTCAAGCAAGGTCTCACATCCCATGTTAGCCCAATCTCATTAGCTGTATGTCAAGTCACCTTCACTGCCATATCATCTAGTACATGTACATCTATTTACATTTGAATTATTATTTCTTTGACAGATGTTCTACAGTGCTCATTATGCCGGTTTAGATGTCACCATGAATTTGAACAAGGCGAGCCATGGAAAAAGATGTTCGGACCCTACTATGTTTACCTGAAATTCAGTTCCGATGTGTGTTCTGGTGTTCACTTGTCTTCATTGTCGTATCGAGACTGGTATCCTGTTTAATGATGTACTGTTCTTTTTACTGCTGATAGATGTGTTTTTGAGAGGTTTCGGAAATTTTGGACTCTTTTTGTTTCATTATTTATGTCATTTCTTTGCTGACCAGATTGTTCAAGATGGTTGCCTTTGGGAACAAATTGAAAGAAGGACAAATTCAAGAATGACAAGGGTATGTTAAGCAGTTCATACCTTTTTTTTCCATCTACATAATAGGTTGGCATTATTCTTTGTATATTCTAGAGTACCATACTCGGGTTATGCAATGTTTCTAGGGTTGCATTTGATATGGGAGAGTACTCAAGTGTGGCTCTAAAATACCTGCAGATCTTTTGCAGGGTGCCTGGCAATGCTTGCCCTTACAAGAAAGAATGGCGTCATATCATGCTTATTTGAAGGTATAATTTTGTTTGCTTATCTGCATTTGATTAAATTCGGTTTTTTTTATAATTGTATCTATTTGAAGGTATAATTCTGGTTGATTTATGTGCATTGATTGAACTCGATTTTTGAGATGGTATATTGGATTATGTGTAGGTTGATTTATGTGCATTTGATTGAATTTGGTCTGTATATTGGATTATGATGTCTATTTGAAGGTATAATCTGTTTGATTTATTTATGCGCATTTGGTTAAATTTGGTTTCATATGATCATATATTTGATTGCGATGTCTATTTGAAGGTATAATTTTGGTTGGTTTATGTGCATATGATTGTGTTTTTTCCATTTCATTTTCATGCATTTTTTCCATTTCGTTTTCATGCATAATTGTGTTTTCATCAGTTGTTACAATTGCATCTTGATTTATACTTGCTCAGTTCAGTTTGATTGCCTTCATTTCATTTCATTTCACTTAGGAAATAAGAAGTTCCTTTGTTATTTGTTATTGGACTATTTTGGAATTGGCTTGACTTCTATGATGGTCACTGGTCAGGGGGTGATATGGAATTCAAGTGTTATTATATTGATTATCAACTCAATGCCTTGGCCATTTCTTCTTCACAGGTTTCCTCATTCATCTTTCTACTTTTACTTCTTTTCTTTTCTTTATTATTTTTACAAATGGTATAGTTTGGTGAAAATTCCGAGACAATACAAAAAACTTGGTTGTACCGTGGTTTAAGAGGAGGATGAAGAAAGGTCATCGGGTCTGGCAAATTGGGTCCTTGCTTTAATAATCAGCACATGAACAAGCAGTGATCACATTAACGAGATGCCAATGTCTAATGTTGCGAAGCACACTACATTCAGCCATAAAACTTCTGTGCATATTTTTTTAGGAATATTGATGTTATAATGCATTATTGTATGTTTCCAATGTAATTTTCCTTCAAATGTAATTTTGTATACATTTTGGCATTAATATATATAAATATATTTTTGATATTTCCTTGAATTTTGTTTTCATGTATTTGATTTTGAATTATCAAAAATATTAAAAGAAAAAAGAAAAACAAGGATATCAAATAAATCATTCTTCTCAATTTGATGACATCAAAGAAACCATTTGAGTGTGTTAAATGGTTTATTAAGTTGGTAGGCAAAGAAATCATTTAAGTACATTAGATGATTTATTAAGTTGAGATAAGAAACCATTTATCTCTCTAGTAAGGTGTTGTTCTCATGGACAAAAGAAATCATTTATCTCTTAAAATTGGTTTCTAAATCATAAGCAAAGAAATCATTTTCCTGACACGATTTCTTACCCTAAGACACCTTTGACCTGAAGATCATCTCCAAAATGGTGTCTTAGGGCATTTTAACATGGTTTCTTTGCCCTCTTTTCTAGTAGTGCCGCTAAAAGAAAAATCTGACGCAACCAAAACATTTGTTCGCTTTAAAGCATTAGTGGAAAATTTCTTCCAAAAACCAATTCGTCAATTCTTCTCCGACAATGGAGGCGAATTTAAAAAATTAAATCCAACATTACTTGATAACGGCATAAGTCACTTCACATCTCCACCCCATACTCCGAAACATAACGGGTATGCCGAACGACGACATCGCCATATTGTTGAAACGGGCTTAGCACTCCTTGCTCATGCTCACCTACCTACTACATTTTGGCCATTTGCATTTAGTACGGCAACATATCTCATAAATCGAATGCCTACTAAAACGCTCCACGGTCATACACCATACTCCAAAATGCATAATTCGCCACCTAACTACACCAAGTTACATAATTTTGGGTGTCTTTGCTATCCATGGTTAAGACCATATACAGAACACAAGCTTGAATATCGTTCTACTCCGTGTATTTTTGTTGGATATTCAACCACACAAAGTGCATTTCATTGTCTTGATCCAAAAACCGGTCGACTATACACCTCAAGACATGTTAAATTTATCGAAGATGACTTCGCATATCCACGTCTCCTCACAACACCACCACCTCCGTCTACTAACACCGATCCGGATGATTGGTGTCCTCTTGTTCTGCCAATCCTCTAACCTGTCACCTCTCCTACCGTAACACCCAGTTCCTCGCATATTCCCACAACTCGTCCTCTCATCACTCAAGTATATACCCGTCGTCAACAATCTAACAACCAACCCTCCATCTCATTGTCCCACTCCTCACCTAACGACTCCATCTCTTCCACAACTGAACCTTCATCTGTTCAACATCCTTCGTCCTCCATTACCCTAACTAATGCCACTTTTACTTCTGAACAAACTAATACGCCACCACCTCGTAATATTGTAATACGTCTAGCCAACAATATACGAAAACCGAACCCGAAATATGCCAACCTCGCCCTTGCTTCCGCTACTAGTCATACACTGCCAACTACAGTTAAACAAGCTTTAATTTCGCCTCAAAGGCGGGCAGCTATGCAGGACGAATTCCAAGCCCTAGAACGAAATAAAACTTGGACATTAGTTCCTCCAAACACGTCTCACAACGTAATAGGGTGTAAGTGGGTCTATCGCATCAAATACAATCCTGATGGCTCTCTCAAACAATATAAAGCTCGTCTAGTTGCAAAAGGTTTTCACCAACTGATAAGTGTAGTTTGTAGTGCCTATTTTGCTGTGTTTGGTCCCTGTTTCTCTTGTGAAATCGCTCTTTGGAGCGGTTTCTGGGCTACTTATGCTTCTTCTAGTTCATTTTAGGTTCCCAAGACCATTCATGGAGAATTGGAACGATTCCGACTCGTTTCCTACACTTTTGGAGCCAACGAAGAGAAGAAACGATCACTCGGTGCCTTAGTTTCGATCCCGAGACCTTGGGACCCATTCCCGAGCCCCTTAGACTCGATATCGAGCACCGAGAATCGATGAGAAGCCCATGAGAAGCATGGAGGGACCTTAGAGATTGTATCGAAGGCCTACAAGAGCCTTCCCGGCCGAGAAGTGCCTTCTCGGTCGGGAAGGAGTGCGGGTTTCAACCGGCTGCTGTTATGGGCCGTCTCGGGCGAGACCATCTCGTCTCGGCCGAGATGAGTCCCGTCTCGGGCGAGACCATCTCATCTCGGCCGAGATGAGCCACCTGCAGCTCCGCTTCGCTTCTTTTCTTCTCCTTATCCATTGTAACCCTATATATACCCCCCTCTTGTAATCTTATGAAAGGTTAGACATTACCCACAAAACCCTAGACTACTTTAGAATAGATTAGATTAGATTAGAGTAGATTAGTCATTAATTAGTCCTTAATCTAGTTAGCTAATCTTGTATTAAGGGATCTCTTGAAGAATCCATTCAATCTTGACAACATTGGTGGATGTTTTGGGTGTTCTTTATATACAAGTTCTCATCTTTTCATTCTCTTGTTAGTTGGTATAATCTTCTCATCCTTTTACTCTTAATCTTTGTTTATGTTATTCAAGTTTCAATCTTTAGCTCTTGTTTATTGTTTTGTTCATCATCCTTGTTAGTTTTACATATGTATGCTCTTGTTTTTGTGTTAGTTTTTCTTGTTCTTGTTAGCTTTCCTTTAGATATGTTTGAGTAGACTCTTTCTAGGGTTATTAGGGGGATTGGATGTGATTAGGGATGATTAGGGTGAGATGGGTGGTATTAGATGTTGTTTTTGTTGTTTCCCATTTACCTTGCACTCCACATGTTTGATGAAATGCTTGTGAGACTAGAGATGATCAATCCTTGTTTTTCTTGCCTCTTCTCTTGTATGTGTGTGTTTGGTTGTAGGTTTGGTTCCCTCATTAGTAGCGAGAGCGTGGTGAGGATGACCCCTAGGCTGTTTAAGTAGCGAGAGCCCGAACGTGACCTAGGCTACGAAAGCACGCTAGTAACCCCGTTTTTCCCCTTTTTATGCCCTTGACATCCATGAACCCGACCTAGCCCTAGTTTCTTCCTATCGATTTATTAGCTTCCTTTTGTCTTTAGTTATTCGTTTAGCCTTGTTAGTTCGTGTTTTAGACCTTAGCTTAGTCATTAGTATATCTTCTAGTTTAGCTTGTCTCGGACCGAGTCTTGGACCATAGCACCCATTAGTCTAAACCCATTTTCCGTCCCTGTGGATTCGACCCGACTTGCCCTAGCTACCCAGTTAGGTTCGTTGGTTATTATTTGGTGGCGGGATCCACGACAAATCCCTCACATCAAATTGGCGCCGTTGCCGGGGACGGCGTAGTTTAGACTTTTGTGTGCTTAGTTTTAGACTTTGTTCTTGATTTTTTGTGTTTTCTTCTCCTTGTGTATCTTCGTTCTAATTCCTGTGTGCTATTCTCCCTTCCTAGTGCCTCAAAAGCGCTAGGCTACTAACGTTTGCTCAAGTGCTTCTAGTTCATCCTAGGTATCAAAGCAACGTTATGGAAATGGCACGTCCTAGCTTCCATCAATCGTCTCGGGACAACTATGGGGCAAATTGCCAAGTCCCAAAATTTCACCAACCATATCAACCTCATCAACAATCTTACGAACGCCCTCCATATGGTTACCATGAAAGTTGTCAACGATCATTCCAACATCCTAACAACTACCAAATACCCCCACGTGACCCACAACCAAAAATCCCCAACTTTGAGACTTGTCAAATGATGATTCAATTGCTAAAGAGTCAACAAGAGGCGATAACTCTAATGCAAAAGAGTCAACAAGAGATGATGATTCAATTACATGGGGTTAGGGAGGAGTTTAGGGCCCAAAAAGCGGTGCAAGATGCTCGAATCGATGCACTCATGGCTCGCATCACGATGTCGGCCACTTGAGCTCCACAAATTGTTGAGGAAGGTTCATTTGGGCAAGAAGGTCGGTTGACTCCACATGGAAATCAACGCGACCATGAAGCCACGAATGAAGAAGAGAGGGTAAATCGAGAAATCATTGTTGAGTGTTGCTTGGATGGTGAAGATATGGGAAGAATGGAGGAAGTTGAAGCTTCAAGGGTCGACAATGAGGAGGGATGTGAGCATGATTCTCAAGGTAAATCTTGGGGAGCCGATGTATTGGCTATCAAATTGGATTTGTACGATTTTCTTCGTGATGAACCGGATCTTGACAATCCAAAGCCAAGTGAAGACAAGACTCCTCTAGGCCAACTAGACAAGGTGAGTGAAAAGGAACATAATACTTGGGAAAAAGAGGTAGATGCCTTGGAACTTGCCTTGAATGGGAAATTGGAGGATCCTAAAGCCTCCAATGAAGAAAACTTGATGCCTTCACCTCCTTTATCGCACTCGATTCCAAGTCCCTTGTCTTGTGAGACGGTTGATGAAGAGGATCCTTGTCGGGCGGTGGAAGAGAACTCTACTCTCGACCCCGTAGAAGAAGCAACCCCCTTAGGTTGTGATCTCCCAACTCATAATGCCAAGCTTGACTCTAGACCACTATACCTACCGGATGGTCATAAGAGCCGTTGCTATCATGGTTTGGAAGACCCGGAAGATCACGAGAACCCCGAGCATAGTGAAGATGATCGCTTCTTGCCTCCGACTTGGAAGCTCTTGAAAGTAGCTAGGCTTGGCCATGTGAGCCTCAACGAAGATGTTGCTAGAGCATTTGACTTACTCCTTCGAGCTCTTGATGGCTATGGAGGCGTAGATGGTGAGAGTATCTTATTGTAAATATCTTTTTCCTTTTCTCTTGAGCTTTTGTTTGTGTATATGTTTGTTTGGATAGTTTGGTTTCTAGGATTGTTAGTTTTTGTGGAATTCTTGTAATTTGGAGTTTTCTTGAGTGATGTGAGGGAGGGATTTTGATGGTGTTTATTGAGTTCGCTTGTTAGGTTGATAGTGAAGATGAAGTTTTGAGAGGAGTTGTCGATGATAGAAGCTTCAAGGCTTGGTGGAGGAAGTCGGTTTTTGAGCTTTATGCAAGCTTTTGGGGACGGGATCTTGGATCCCGAAGTATTGGTGGCCTTGTGGGTGAAGATATCAAGGAAATGAAGGGCTAGAAGACTCTTCCCGACCGAGAAGAAGGCTTCCCGACCGGGAAGGATGAGCCATCTCGACCGGGAAGGAGTCATCCCGATCGGGATGAGGGTACCAAAAATGGGGTTTACTGTTGTGTCATTCCGACCGGGAAGGGAGCTTCCCGACCGGGAAGGGTGTGTCATCCCGACAGGGAGCAGCCATCCCGACCGGGATGGTCCCCTGCTCCTCCTTTTGCCTCTCCTTTGTCATTTGAGTCCACCCTACCACTTTACACCCCCTCCCAACCTCCCTACCTACCCTTGCACCTATCATATGACCCCTACACTTCATTTACATACCCTCACCTCATCTTATCTTCACTTTACACCGAATATACCCTCAAATCCCACCCTCATTACCCCATTCCAAGCTTACTACATCAACCATGCGATCTTACCAAGTATGAAGTGGGATGACAATGAAAAAGACAAGCAAAGTGCCGATATTGATTATCAAGACGACTCTCATTGATTGGTAAGGCGACTCTCATTTCTTTTCCGTCTTTTATTGCTTGTCTCCCTTAGTATGTTCCCCTTCCCCTTATCATCTGTGTCATGGTGGCCCTCGGGGCCTTGGTAATTATTGCTCCCGTCTCTCGATGACATGACTACATTGAGAGTTGTTTGAAAAATCCAAATTTACAAGATTTTCACCTTTTTAGTAGGATTTAGTCGGATTTGGGCGGAATCCGGGCTAGGTGACTTGATTACACCTAGTCCTCCCCTCCCATTTCCTTTTATTTCCTTCTTTTTATTCCCCCCCATCCATATCTTTTCTCGTCTCGGCCCATGGTGACTTGACTACACCCCGGCCGGACACATTCTACCCTTTCTTCGCTTTTCTTTTTAATTTTTAGCTTTATTTTCGTAGTTTCTCTTCTTTTTAGTGTCTCCACACACTACTGATCGAGCATGAGGACATTGCTCGGTTTAAGTGTGGGGGAGCGATATCCTAGTGTAGTTAGTTTTATTTTTTTAGTTTATTCGAAAAATCTTTAAAAACCCTAAAAATTTGAAAAAATTTCACAAAAATCAAAAAGATTTTCTTTTTTGTGTTTTCCTTTTGTGTCGTTGTATCGTATATTTGTTGTGTTGTGCGTGTTTTGCCTCCCTCTTCCCTTGTAGGTAGCTTAATCACCGTTAACTTTGGAGGGCTTTCAAGACATCCGGTAACATCTTTATCCCTTTTTCCTCTTTGTCTCTCTTGGAGTTTGGAGGAGATTTTGTGATGAAGTGTGCTCGGGTGGAGCTTTTTGGAGTTTGTGGTTGATGTGGTGGCTTACTTGGAAGTTTCGGGGTGGTGATTGTTTATTTTGTGTGTTTATTTTTCTTGTCTCTTGTTTTATTTGATTTTGTCATGTTTGTCTCATTTTCTCTCGTTTTTGTTGTGTCTTTGTTTTGTCTCGTTTAGTTGTGTCTAGTTTGTAAAAATGTTTTCGAAAATCCGGTTTTGAGGCTAGTGCGCAAGTGTTTACTTTCCCTTTCTAGTGATGTGAATCGATTCTTGGACTTTAGTCTAGTAGAATGACCCTAAATCAATAGTTTCGTTGGTCCTTTACCTTGAGTCCACCTAGTCTACTAGGGATTTACTACGGGATTTGCATTTTGACCATTATGACCACCCACGGTGTGAAAAGGCCTTGGTTGCCGAGTCCCTTCCCTTAGGTGACCATGTACGAAATTGTTTGATTAGTCCAAGTTCTCCCCTTTTTGTGTGTTTGAAGGGAAATCGCGACCCCCGACTAACCCATTTCCCTACCTCTCCTACACATATCTACAAAATAAGTTGCAAATTGTTGAAATTTCTTTCTTAGTTGCAAAAAGAAATGCCTACAACACAAAATCTAGCCAAAAGGGCAAACAAAGAAAATGAAAGAAAATGAAAGAAAGAAAAGAATGAAGAAAAATAAAAGGCACAACAAGTCAAAAGAAAATACAAAAGAAGAAAAAGAAATGGCATAGCAACACAAAAATTGAAAATGCAAAAGAAATAAGATGCCAAGGAAAACCGTCTCACAAAAAGAATCCCCACATCTTAAAAATAAGCCTTTTTCCGACTATTACCGTGAAGAGCCTACCAAAGGACCGAGTCCCTAGGAAGGATGATAGCGGTAATGATCGGTCTTCCCTCATTTTGCAATCATATCCACCTTTTTACTTGGGCTAGTTAGACGATTTTTGTACATGGGACGACCCTCTTGGCTCATCGCTAAAGGGGGCGGGTTTTCACTTTACCTACAGTGTCGACTAACTCCGTGGTTCATCACTTTTCCATCCCGCCTATCGTCCCTTAGTACGTTCTTAGAAGGTTAGGAGGAACTAGGTAAGTTATCAACGTTTTTATTGCTTTGTTGTCATACTATTAGGGTTTAGTTCATATCGGTTTGTATTATTAGCTTGGGAACGTTGTCACTCGCCTTGAGTCCTTAACCGGTGTTTTTTTCACCGCTTTTTAGAGGGAAGCGGTATTTATTTCTTTTTTGGGTGAAACCGATTAATTGTTTGTTTTTATGTTCGTTTGTTTGTGTGTTTTTGTGTCCGGTTGCATCCACGATTTTGTCGCAAGACCTCACTTGCCTTGCGGAGTGCACTTTTCCTCTAAGTGTACTCGCGTGAGTTGAAAGGGCGTAGGGTGCGCTAATACCTGCTCGGCTAGTATATTAGTTTTTATTAGTTTAGTAGTTAGTTCGCGCTTTCTCGAGGGCGAGTAAGGGTTAAGTGTGGGGGAGTTGATAAGTGTAGTTTGTTGTGCCTATTTTGCTGTGTTTGGTCCCTGTTTCTCTTGTGAAATCGCTCTTTGGAGCGGTTTCTGGGCTACTTATGCTTCTTCTAGTTCATTTTAGGTTCCCAAGACCATTCATGGAGAATTGGAACGATTCCGACTCGTTTCCTACACTTTTGGAGCCAACGAAGAGAAGGAACGATCACTCGGTGCCTTAGTTTCGATCCCGAGACCTTGGGACCCATTCCCGAGCCCCTTAGACTCAATCCCGAGCACCGAGAATCGATGAGAAGCCCATGAGAAGCATGGAGGGACCTTAGAGATCGTATCGGAGGCCTGCAAGAGCCTTCCCGGCCGAGAACAAGTGCCTTCTCGGTCGGGAAGGAGTGCGGGTTTCAACCGACTGCTGTTATGGGCCGTCTCGGGCGAGACCATCTTGTCTCGGCCGAGATGAGTCCCGTCTCGGGCGAGACCATCTCATCTCGGCCGAGATGAGCCACCTGCAGCTCCGCTTCGCTTCTTTTCTTCTCCTTATCCATTGTAACCCTATATATACCCCCCTCTTGTAATCTTATGAAAGGTTAGACATTACCCACAAAACCCTAGACTACTTTAGCATAGATTAGATTAGATTAGAGTAGATTAGTCATTAATTAGTCCTTAATCTAGTTAGCTAATCTTGTATTAAGGGATCTCTTGAAGAATCCATTCAATCTTGACAACATTGGTGGATGTTTTGGGTGTTCTTTATATACAAGTTCTCATCTTTTCATTCTCTTGTTAGTTGGTATAATCTTCTCATCCTTTTACTCTTAATCTTTGTTTATGTTATTCAAGTTTCAATCTTTAGCTCTTGTTTATTGTTTTGTTCATCATCCTTGTTAGTTTTACATATGTATGCTCTTGTTTTTGTGTTAGTTTTTCTTGTTCTTGTTAGCTTTCCTTTAGATATGTTTGAGTAGACTCTTGCTAGGGTTATTAGGGGGACTGGATGTGATTAGGGATGATTAGGGTGAGATGGGTGGTATTAGATGTTGTTTTTGTTGTTTCCCATTTACCTTGCACTCCACATGTTTGATGAAATGCTTGTGAGACTAGAGATGATCAATCCTTGTTTTTCATGCCTCTTCTCTTGTATGTGTGTGTTTGGTTGTAGGTTTGGTTCCCTCATTAGTAGCGAGAGCGTGGTGAGGATGACCCCTAGGCCGTTTAAGTAGCGAGAGCCCGAACGTGACCTAGGCTACGAAAGCACGCTAGTAACCCCGTTTTTCCCCTTTTTATGCCCTTGACATCCATGAACCCGACCTAGCCCTAGTTTCTTCCTATCGATTTATTAGCTTCCTTTTGTCTTTAGTTATTCGTTTAGCCTTGTTAGTTCGTGTTTTAGACCTTAGCTTAGTCATTAGTCTATCCCCTAGTTTAGCTTGTCTCGGACCGAGTCTTGGACCATAGCACCCATTAGTCTAAACCCATCTTCCGTCCCTGTGGATTCGACCCGACTTGCCCTAGCTACCCAGTTAGGTTCGTTGGTTATTATTTGGTGGCGGGATCCACGACAAATCCCTCCCATCACCAACGTCCAGGAATAGATTACACCGAAACTTTCAGCACAGTTGTAAAACCAACAACAGTTCGTCTAATACTTTCACTAGCCGTTACTAACTCTTGGTCGTTGTGCCAACTAGATATCAACAATGCATTTCTGCAAGGAACCTTGCACGGCAATGTCTATATGACCCAATCTCAAGGCTTCGTTGATATATCTAAACCCAACCATGTCTGTAAATTAAACAAAGCTATTTACGGTTTAAAGCAAGCTCCTCGAGCTTGGTATACTGAACTTAAATCATACCTCGTCACCTATGGTTTTAAACAGTCAATTTCTGACTCATCCTTATTTATTCTCAATAACAAAATCACATGTATTTACATGCTCGTCTATGTCGATGACATTATTATTACTGGCCCAAACCATAATCACTTACGACAATTCGTCACTGAGTTATCTCAACGTTTTTCATTAAAAGACCTAGGGCCGCTATCATATTTTCTAGGTATTGAAGTTACACCCAACACACTTGGACTTCATCTTAGTCAGTCTAAATATGTACATGATTTATTGGTTAAATACAAAATGTCTGAAGCTAAACCAAATGCAGCCCCTATGGCCACTGACACTCACCTTACTAGAGAAGACAACAAACCAGTTCACGACCAGTCGGACTATCGAGCAATTGTCGGGAGCCTACAATATCTCTCCCTCACTCACCCTGATATTTCCTTCTCTGTTAACCGCTTAGCACAATTTATACATCATCCCACCTCTACACATTGGTTGGCCTTAAAGAGACTTCTCCGCTATCTCCAAGGCACTCAAACCCATGGCATTCAACTTTATCGCAATACTCAACTTTGTCTACATGCTTTTTGCGATGCTGACTTCGCTGGAGACAAAGACGATTATATATCAACAACCGGATACATAATTTATCTTGGCCGAAACCCAATCTCATGGTCCTCTAAAAAGCAACGCGGCCTTACTCTTTCCACAACAGAAGCTGGATTTCGTGCTCTAGCAACTGCCACCACCGAAATCCTTTGGCTCCGCAACCTACTCACCGATCTCAACATGACTATCACAAAACCCCCGGCACTATACTGTGACAACATGTCAGCCACTCTTTATGCTAGGAATCCCGTTTTTCACTCCAGAATGAGGCATATGGCGCTCTCCTTTCACTTTGTTCGTGAACAACTTCAACTTGGCCACATTTGTACTGTATCCAACATGTTGCCAACAAAGATCAACTAGCAGATGCTCTCACCAAACCGCTTCACAAGCTGCGTTTCAATGAACTACGAGACAAGATTGGCCTCATTTCTTCGACGTCCATCTTGCGGGAGCGTATTAACAATAGTCCACCAAATATTAGCAAATCATATAAATCAATTAAGACAATCAATGACAATCAATTAGGTCTTAAAATGTAGGCAATCAAAGATGCATTCTCATTGTCTCATTGTGTACATTCACATTGTAAAGGCTCCATTAGCCTTATTTAGCTACTCATTCTCATCCTATATATACTGTACAAATCAACTCATTGTAATTATCAATTCAATAATTCTACTCTATCTCTCATAATATTGACTATAGGCATTGAAAGTTTCATTTTTTTTTAAGTGGACATTGAAAGTTTCATCTAAATTGGGAGTAATTCCTGCGTTTCAAAAAAGATGTTAACTAAAAATACATTATAAGTTTACAACTTTCGTTTTATTTATTTTATTCTTGTCTTCAAAAAGAATTGTGGCATGTGGCTACAACCCCATGGGTCTCAGGTTCAAGCCTCTGCAAGAGCGTTTTTATGGGAGTTGTATGGCTTGAGACTATGTCATCTAGACTTCGAGCCAGTCGTCCAAAGGGCGGTTTACATGGTGTGCGTGGTTTGCAGGCTATTGCGTACACCGGGGGTTTACCCAGAGCGCACCAAAGGTAGCGGCTGCGGGTTCCCCCGTCACCAAAAAAAAAAAAGTATTGTGATCATCAAACTTCAAATAAGGCAAAATAAAAGTATGATAAGCTAAATATTACTCCCTCTGTTCAATTCGAACATTCTCTTTTGCTTTTTCACGTTTGTCCACACGCATTTTGCGTCGTTAATATCTTTCGTAACATATTAGTAAAAATTATGGAAATTGGATATTAATAATGTACAGGGAAATCAAACAAGATACCACATGAATATTTTCTCTCTAATAGATTATCGTTAATATCAAAAATTATCCTTAATTGTAAATAGTATCGAAACAAGAAAATGAAAAATTCGACTTTGAATGGAGGAGTGCTTCATTAATAGTGTACTCCGTACTTGCTCAATTTAAGATAAAGCTTCCACGTTAAACCAGGAAAAGCAAAGCACCGTTAGTAGGTGAGCTATAAATGGCGAAGACAGATTTTTTTCCCTCATCAATATTAATGATAAAGATGCTCTATAAATAGGACTATGTATTTGCCTATATTCACGGTAACGTATCTATATACCTAAAACAAATCTATGCTTAGATCCCGTGTATTATGCTCCATTACTTCCCACCTTAATCAACACAAATTATGTGTTATCGTAATTACATTGTGAAATCCCTCATATATATGATTTAAGACCGTCTCACTAATTACTTCGTACATTGTGAATACTTCTCAGTTCTCACCTAGGAAGGAGTTACTCATTTTTAACCATATCGACAATATCCTATGGAGTATAAGATATTCCATCTTACAATATGATTAACGTAATATTGTCTCTTACATAATACTACTCCGTAATCAATATGAAGTAGGAACGAATGATTTTAACTCTAGTAATAAGATTGCTACGTTTTGTTCTCAATGATAATTGTTGTCACTTCTAATGTTCTCACTTGAACTTGATGGGGGAATGGGTATAGGGATCGGACGTATATTAGCACATGCACATTATATATCACACATCAAAATCGATTGATACCTGAATTGAAAACATGAACTTGACCGTAATCTATTAACCACATCTTACATAATCAGTCTTGAGTTGTTAGTGCATTGGTTTTGTTAGTGCATACGAATCAATATACTCCCTCCGAGTTCCTATTATTGTCTCAAAAGGTTTTGGGTGAAAAATAAGGAAGGAGAAATGAGTGGTTGAAAAAAGAAGAAGGAAGAGAGAGAAATGAAAGAGTAATTGTGAACCACACATTAATGGTCTAAAAAGAAAAGTGAGACAAAAATCAAACTCAACTCAAAAAGAAAAGTGGGACAATAATAGAAACTCGGAGGGAGTATTTACTACGAGTGTAATTATGTAGTTGATCGATAACAAGACATGACCTAAACCCCGAAAAAACTAGAAACAAATTAAGTTTGTCATTGCCATGTAATTTTTTTACAAACTCAATGCATTTAAATTTTTTACTAACAATGGAATAACTTTATATAAAGTTCTTACTTGAATAAATTAGATAAAAATAAATAAAATAAATAATAACAATTGGGCAACTCTTCTTGGATTTAGTAAGAACTTGATTCTTATTTTCAAACTCAATTTCTCAAAAATAGTACAAACTTTTGTCCACAATGGACAAACTTTATCAAATAAAGTTCTTTTGACAAACTCACGAAGAACTTTATATTATAAAGTTCTTCTATTGTGTGTTGCATTGGGTTTAATTTGTAAAAATAAGAATTTGATTCTTAATTAAGAACCAAGTCCTTGTATTTTTCAAGGAAAATAAAATAATTTGATTGGATAAAAGTGGGTCTCATTTAAGAATAAAATAACAAGTTCTTCCATTGTAATTAAAAGTTCTTAAACATGGAGATTGTCGATATATTACGTGGAAATGGAAGAACTTATTTTTGAGTTCTTCTATTGCAATTGCTCTAAATAGTTTGGCCTTTCATTAATTACTAGTTTTCATCCCGCGCAAATTGCGCGGTTGTTCTTTAAAAAATTGTACTCCCTCTGGTTCTTCGGAATTGCAACATTTGATTAAAATATACCTCACAAATCATATAAAGTGTTGCAACTCCAAAGAACCGGAGGGAGTACAAATTATCATGTGAGACCTACTCTCACAATAATATAAAAGATGACAAATGACCGAGATGGAAGAATTAACTGATTAATGTTTGATGTTTAAGATAATTTATAAAGTTAGAACAATTTTTTTCCAATTTATTTTGCTGGTTTTAATTTCCACCTTCATAAAAAATTTGGCTTCTCAAATTTGATTAATAAGTTTAAAGGGTTTAAACCCATGAATTTCACGGGTATGTTCTGATATGTGGTTATCGGGTTAAAAAACGATGTTGTGTTAGATGTACAAAAAATGAACTTTGACCAAGGTATCAAATATAAAAATCGAGATTTCTTCATTTTTGTCACACACGATCAACAAATTAAGCCTCACGATACACAAATTATGAAGAAAAAAATACAATAATCAAATATCAATTTACGATATACCAAGTTCTTAATAAGTACAATCAATAATCCATGCAAAACAGTCAGATTAAGTCTCTACTTAACACCAATATAATTGACATAGAAAGTGAAGCTTTTCACTAATTTCTCCAAGGTCAACAACAACTTCCGTAGATGAGAGGGGTAGCTCGATCTGCGTGAACTTCTACAAATTAAAGACTCGAGTTCATCCATGCATGTGGAGCGGTCTTTTACCCGATTATTGCTCGTATAACGTGAATATCCTCCCACATATTCCCCTCATTTACCTATTTTTAAAATACACATCATATACTCGCTATAGGACGAAGACCTTTTGCATTTCTAAGAGATAAAAAACCGAGATAAAACCGTTTCATTCTCCCCGATGGGAACTTACCAAAATATAGATTGGAATCAACATTGTTGTGTATTATATCATCAAAACGGATAAAGTTGTACACACATGTAGGAATACTTGGGTCAGGGTGCATCTTCATGACTTTTGTGCTATATTCGATCCAAATACGACATTTATGAGAAGTCGCCTTCTCGTTTGCCACATTTGTTGAAGTCGAAAATTTGAAAATTGTATAAATGTTCCCTTCTTTAAAAGGGGAGTCGAAAGACTTGACCAATCTTTGTTTAACGGTGCCTTGAATCGTTGCTCCCTAAACATCAAGAATTTAGAAATTAATAACGTTCATACATACTGTGAAATGGACATCGCATATTGATATAAATGAGATTCTTACTGAGCTATCAACGAAGATCATTTCAATGCCAAAAATGGGATCGTTTTTAAGTTGACTATTCTCGTTGATAGATTCCGGTTGCCTCTTCTTTCGAACCCACTTTTGCATAATCCTTGCAGTAATAGAAATTTGATTCATGTTTTTCGTGATTTCGGTGATTGACTTAGGCTGAAATTGGAATGCAATTGTGTATATCAATTTGTTTCTGCTCTCTATTGAATGAAATTCTATCAAATTTATAAGGGAGGGGGTGTGGAGTTGAATTGGGAAGTTGAATTGAAGAGTAGTGGGATATTCGCCGCCATTCATTGAATTGATGATCGATTGAGTTTTTCGGTGGAAATTTATTTGATAGCAATTAAATTGGAGTGACAAAGTTTTGAAATCGAAAAACAGTGGAGAGAAGATAAATATGTGAAATATATAAAAGATTGATAAGAATGAACTGCATATTTGATTAGTGGGGAGTTGAATTAAGAAGTTGAGGTAATGGGAAGTTAAAGAAGAGGTTATTGGGAAATAGTTGTAGTGAACTGTCAGTTTTTATTGGAGGGAGTTACATACTTACATCCTCTCTTTCCTTTTTTTTAACCGGCATGTAGGATGCCAACATGGAGCCACATAGGATGCATAGGTGGATGTTGACGTGGCTTAATATGGTGGCTTCATTTTCTTTGCCTTTAATATATAAAAGAAGATTGTTACAAATCCACTCGATCTCATTATTAACTCATTTGCAGTTAGACCGATATCTTTAAAAGAGTTGATAATAAGACCCCTGACTTGGACTCATTAACCCAGAATCGAACTATATATTAATTCCAACCTAACCTATAATATTCCTACAATCGAATATAATCAAATTCGAAGTGAGATCAACCCGGTGGATTAACTAACCCATGCATTTAGCCGCGCCCGGTGCAGGTACCAGTACCTTGCTTGTGTGGTTGATCAAGTAGTACATCTTCTCATGATATGATATAGTCTCTCCGAGTCTGAATGATCTTTTCACTTTTCCTTCTGCGCTGAGTCATTTTCCTCTCTTTCCTTTTTAATTCATCAATATGTGACCCACATTCATCCTTACATTTCTCTATCTTTCTCTTTTTTTTTTTTTTTTTACTATCTTCTTATTTTTGTCCCCAAAATCTTAGAAAAACATCATTCGTGAATCTAGATAGGTAGATATGTGTAGTGTGCAAGTCTAAGTAGCCAAAGATGGAGCAAGAGGCAGCGTAGCTTATCTGAATTGGGTTCATTAAATTGGCCTCCACTTGCCCACCTACATTACATACATACTTTCTTCCCATCACATTTACGTGCGTTCAAACTCACATCACCAACACCAATCCACCACCCCAATCATCCCTTTTTATGATTAAAAAAATAAAAACATTTTATTAATTAGTTTTAATCTAAAAATAATATACTCGTATATAGATTCGTCGTACAAATAATTAAATTTCCAAAAAACTATAATTTCTGATACAACAGAGAAAAATGTACGGTAGTTAAATCGTTAGTTTGAAATTAATACTACTCCGTAGTATTTTAATAGACTAAATACAGTATACGAGTATTAATTATACTTTAGGATCATTGTACATCACAATCAAAGGGCGTGTTACAAATTTTGGAGGATAATTCTAATCTGGATGAGTGTGAGGCCCGTATAGCGTATACCCTGGCCTCCTACGTATCATACGTAGATGGTAGAGTAAAATGTTGATGTGTAGTGTAGCTGTGTAGGTATATTAATTGTGCACAGAGTCGCATACACCTCCCTTCATTTATTCCCTATTCAATATTTATGTCATCGCATAAGCGTTGGCAGTTGGGTTCTTAAGACTTGAAGTCACATCCCCTTCATTTCCAAGGACTTGGTCATACACTCATACATTACATACTACACACTACCACTACCACTACCACATTTATAGTACACTTAATTATATTTTGTTACAAAAATATCACTCATACGTGATACATACATGAAAATAATGGCTAGTTAATAGGAGTAATATACTTACATACATACAATTAAGTAAGAATGGAAATTGAGACAGCTATACCATATAGTAGCGAAATCTCTTCACGTAATACTAATACTAATACTAGTACTGTTGATACCAACAATAAAGTGTTTAAAAACGGTGGTGGTTATGATGATGACGATGAGACGAGTGGGGGTAGTAGCAGCCATAGCCGGGGGGCCGATGTCCCGGCTGCTTATTTGGTGTGGGAGGATCTAACGGTTGTGTTACCCAGTTTCGGAAACGGACCCACTAAACGGATCCTTCAAGGGATTAGTGGCTATGCTGAACCCGGTCGGATTATGGCTATCATGGGCCCTTCCGGCTCCGGTAAATCCACCCTACTCGATTCATTGGCAGGTTTGTTCTTTTTTTTTCTCCCTTGCTTTTTAATACAGTACTCCGTATCTTTTATGTTTTTCTGTGGGGTTAAGATCTAGAGACAGTTTCGTAATAGAACTGTGGGATGAGTATGAATAATATACTCGTAAGTGTTAAATCAATTTTAGAAAGAAAATTACTCAAGTTAGTTGTAGGTTTTTATGAGTCTGTCTTACCTTAATTGTCTATTTGTTACAGTATTTACAAGTTTATAACTCTTGATTTGAGGTTAGTAATTAATTCTAATTAAATCGGAGTATAGAGCAAGTCTTCTGAAATACTATCGTCTTTTATTTTCACTTTTACCTCTTTTACTTCATCACCCTATCAATCTAATTTACAACTAACAAACTACAGTAGCTACTTAACAATAAGGAGTAAGGACTTGAAGAAAACTTGGGTGCGAGGTATTCCACATTTTTATTTATACGGGAGTATATATATCTAAAAATAAAAGGTGGGGCATTTATTAAAGATTAAAAAGACTAATTTAGTATGTAGTTTTTTTATTTACATTGCGAAATATATCACTTATGTAAAAGATAATTCAATTATTACTAATAATAAATGAATTATATTTTTTTAAGAACATGACGTTTTCACACATGAAACTGTCTTACCCTATCATCTGTGATACAAGGATTTTTTTTTCTTTGAAAATCGTGAATTTAATTTTGTGTAAGCTTTTGTAAGTAAATTAGACGAAAACTTTTTTTACATGAGGATGATGATGTCTTTGTAGGTACTAACCTTTTGCAAAATATAGTAATAAACCCTAGCTACTCTAGAAATATACAAATAAATGCTAAATATGGGCAAGAAAATCTAGCAAATTGTGGGTGCAATTGCAATTGCATTAGTTATGTCAGAATTCAATTTTTAAAATAACCTTTCTTGATGTAATTTCATGGAAGTTTGGTGTAATATAATCAAACATATTACACTGCTCATTTGATTTTTCACGGTCTTTTCCTAAATATATATATTAAGGAGTCGTTTGGTTGTCCTCTTAAATCCAACTTTCCATAAATTGATAAATTGGGATGTTGTTTGGTTGTCCACTTCCCGGGAATTGTCACCTCCCAGGAATTGTCACTTCCTCCATAATGGGGAAGTTACTCACCAAGTCCCCTTGGTGCGTAGAACTTCCCGCATGAAGTTATTTCTCACATGGAAACCAAACAATATTTTTGTAATCCCATGAAATGCAAATTCACGTGAATTTAAGTTTTCGGTAACTCCATCTTCTCATGGTGAACCAAACGAGCTCTAAAACTATAATTTCTTGAAGTCTTTATTCTATGACCAACATAAAAATACTTATGGCTCGTTTGGTTCACCATGGGAAGATGAAGTTACCGACAACTTTAAATTCACGTGAATTTGTATTTCACGGGAAGTGGGCAACCAACTCCCTGAAAATGCACTTCCTGGGAACTTGCACTTTCCGGTAATTGGATGGGTAACCAAACGACCCCTTAGCTTGTTTTATCATATACTCCCTAATAAAGTTTGTGAATAAGACTATATAATCGTGGTCCATATATATATACTCACTCCGTCCTGATTATTTGTTGTCCTATTCCATCTCAAAATGTCTCCATCAATTGTTGTCCTTTCCATTTAAGGAAGGAGATTGATGAGCAATTTGATCTCTTATCTATGTACCAAAATCAAAAGACAACAATTGACCGGGACAGAGGGTGTATCTTAAAATAGTAATTTGACTTCAGAAAGTGGACAAGTATGTAGATGTTTGGAATGGATCCAATTTAGTAGAAAGAGTGCAATAAATTGGGGGACTACTTTCTTGCAATGTTTTGGTTAAGAGTAGGCCTACAATAACTATTGATGAAGGCTACAAATATAATGACCAGGGACCAATATAATGGAGGGATGGGCCATTTCTATCTACATAATCACAGTATTTTTGAGCAATGATCCCAAGTTCGAATTCTTACCCCGGGTGGTTCTGATATCGAGCAATGATAGTCCTTATGGTCGGATTCTTACACTTGTCGAGTTAAAAAGGAGGAATTCTGTGAGTTAAAAACTAAAAATGAGAGAATAACAAGATTTTTGAATAAAACAAGGGTCATGTCTGTCTTGTTAGGGTCGATGTCCTACATTTGCAGGGTCAGGGGTAATTTTGCCACCTCTGTACATCTGTCTGTCTGTCGAAGTTATAGTTCAATGTACATTGTTTTGATAACTTGCATGAAACTCTGATAGGGGAGTCTGCTATCTGTGTTATTATGCCAAATTCTTGTATGAGTGTCGACTGTCAAGTGTCGAACATGGTCAGGAGATTATCATATGAAAACTCGGAATAACATAAGCTGAAATTCGGCTATCCCTTTGCTGCAGGTAGGTTATCATCAAATGTCGTAATGACAGGAAATGTTCTCCTCAATGGCAAAAAGAAACCACTACAATTCGGCAGTGTGGTAAGTGTGACTAAACATCCATACGATTCAGAAGTCAGTGTTGGCCATCTATACTTGGCCTCCTAGAGACCTATCTTTATGAGTTTATTATGTCCAATAATAATGCTTTTGTTTCAGGCATATGTGACTCAAGAGAACGTACTTCTAGGAACGCTTACTCCAAGAGAAACCCTCACGTACTCAGCGTATTTAAGACTCCCGACAAACTTATCTAAAGAAGAGATGGAAGGGATTGTAGAGGGTACCATAATGGAGATGGGTCTCCAAGAATGTGCTGATAGAGTGATTGGGAATTGGCATCTTCGAGGTTTAAGTGGTGGAGAGGCAAAAAGATTGAGCATTGGTCAGGAAATACTTACCCGGCCTCGACTCATGTTTCTTGATGAACCCACCAGTGGACTTGACAGTGCGTCCGCCTTCTTTGTAGTACAGGCTCTTAGGAGTGTGGCCCGAGATGGGGGAAGGACCGTCATTTCTTCAATTCATCAGCCCAGTGGTGAAGTCTTTGCTTTGTTTGATGATCTTTGCCTTCTGTCTTCTGGAGAGTTCGTCTACTTTGGAGACGCTAAAAAGGCTGTTAATGTATGTTACGCAAATTACAAAATATCGACCTTTTTTGGCAGCAGGAGAGAATCAAATCTCAAAACATTCTGAAAAAAAGGAATTGTAAGTAATCTTGTTTTTGCATACAGTTCTTTGCAGAAGCCGGATTCCCGTGTCCAAGCAGAAGAAACCCGTCAGACCATTTTCTACGTTGCATCAACTCGGACTTTGATAAGGTTGCAGCAACGCTAAAGGGATCCTATAGAGCCAGAGTATGTGAATATCTGAATGTTGGCCAATTAAATGTTTCTTTCAAGCAATTCTCTGTATCATCTGATATTTTTCCTGGTTTTTTTCATTTGCTGTGTGAAGCAAATACAAACATTGTCAGATGCTTTCATGGATTTGGAAACAGCACAGATCAAAGCACTGCTTATTGAGAAGTACAAACAATCTGAGTATGGAGAAAGGGTTAGAACAAGAATTAATGAAATAGCATCCATTGTAAGCTTCCTTACCCGATCGTATCATATAATTCAATGTTAAAAGTGATGAGAATTGTCAATGTTAAAGAAATTCAATTGCAGAAAGGACTGTCGACTGAACCGCAGAAAGGAAGCCAAGCGAGCTGGTTTCAGCAATTATCGACACTGACACGAAGGTCTTTTGTGAATATGTCCCGAGACATT
Source organism: Agrostemma githago (assembly GCA_958450325.1). NCBI lineage: Eukaryota > Viridiplantae > Streptophyta > Magnoliopsida > Caryophyllales > Caryophyllaceae > Agrostemma > Agrostemma githago. Next base: position 6,301,357 of record OY288249.1, on the reverse strand, counting down.
GGATATTATTGGCTCCGTGTATTCATCTACATAGTAGTATCCCTATGTGTGGGTACCATCTACTGGGATGTCGGTACTGGCTACACTGCAATCTTGGCAAGGGGCGCATGTGGTGGGTTTATATCAGGTTTCATGACTTTTATGTCAATCGGAGGTTTCCCGTCTTTCATTGAAGAAATGAAGGTCAGTATGTAATTATGTATGTCAAGTCGGTTTGTCTGGTCCATGTTGTCTCTATGCTAATGTCATGACCATACTCTTTCCAATGCAGGTCTTCAATCGAGAGAGGCTTAACGGATACTACGGGGTGGTCGTCTACATTCTATCAAATTTCCTCTCATCGTTTCCATACTTGGCACTCATAACATTGTGCTCGGGAACCCTTACTTGGTATATGGTCAAATTCCGGCCAGAATTCTCTCACTTCGTCTTTTACTGCCTTAATCTTTTCGGGTGCATAGCCGTGGTTGAGAGTTGTATGATGGTGGTTGCTTCAGTAGTTCCCAACTTCTTGATGGGACTTGTGACAGGGGCCGGAATCATCGTAAGATTACTATTTTTTGCATTAACTATAATTGCAGAGTGAGTTTACACAACCACATGTTCTTACCTTGAGGCTTGAGCTAATATATGCAGGGTATAATGATGATGACTTCCGGCTTCTTCCGACTGCTGCCTGATCTTCCTAAGATATTCTGGCGTTACCCGGTTTCATATTTGAGTTTTGGGTCCTGGGGAATACAGGTAACCCCTACCAAAACTGTTATTTTCTTCTCGCAGAGTGAATGCTGATATTACTCCGTATTAGATTAGATGTGCTATTCATGACTTTGGTTTAAACCCCGTCAAAGCCCATGCTGCCCTTCCAGGCTCTGCAGGGATTTTTGAAAGCGGTCCATCATATTTTATCATCCTGGGCCAGAATGCTTGAGGCTAACTTAGCTTGTGAATGCAGGGTGCATACAAGAATGACCTATTAGGGTTAACATTCGATCCCATGATACCTGGTGATCCGAGGTTGACAGGAGAGCACATAGTGAAGACAATGTTCGGCATTCCATTACAACCGTCCAAGTGGTGGGACTTGGGCGCCCTTTTTCTGCTCATCCTCATTTATCGGGTCCTCTTCTTTGTGGTGTTCAAGATCCGAGAAAAAACATCACCCATGTTTCAAACAATGTACAGAAAGAAGACACTGAGCCACCTTAAAAAGAGACCGTCTTTCAGAGGCACTGGTATTACTTCAAAGCGATACCAACCTCAGTATCCCTTGTCCTATCAAGAAGGTCTCAACTCACCCATCCCCTAAACCAATTGAAGCTCCACAAGATAAAATATTCCAAAGGTGCATGCATATAGAGTACGATATGAAAGATTTACTTGTCTCGGTACACGAACATTATATTGTCCATCTTGTATCATTCACACGCATTGTTTGAATTCGTTTGAGTTTATTGTATTGTACTCCATCAAACTCTAAGATTATTTCAAGTCCGACACCATACACACCTCTCACCTCTCACCTCTCTATCTCTTTTTTCTTTACTATTGGTTCGGTTTCTTGTGCATCATCAATTAAACCAGGGCGAATTTGACCATTGTGTTGAAATGTAGGGATGAGCAAAAAATACCCGAAATTTAGCCTTCACGACTTCTGCAAATTTGAAAATCTTTGAGCTCTGTTTCATATTTACTCTGATTTGGTGCAAGATTTATCTTTGCTGGGGTGTTAAATTTTCGGATTTCGATACCCATCTCTGATTAGCGACGGAAGATGATCTCAGGCTGAAGCCATGTAAAGTGTTCATGTTAGTAGATCGATCTGTGGCCCGCCCCTCTTTCCATTTTTTCCCCTCAAGTTTTCGGGTTACCTTAAATAATAATTGGGAACGAGTGAAAAGTATGCTAATCTTCTTCATCCTGGTAATTGTATATTTGAACATAATTAGATGAGTTCTTACCAGAAAAAGAAGTCTTACTCTGATCTCCATGGATCCAGATTTGATTACACAGTGGTCGATCATACCTAAAATCATAAACGGAGTATTCAAACCATGTAAAATGTAACAGATATTTCCCACAACAATGTTAACACAGTAGTCGATCATACCTAAAACGAAACGTAGTATTCAATAGAGGTGTTTTTGTAACAGCCCATGTTAACCGAAGATGTTCTTCACGGAAATTGCCCTTGATAAACCTAAATAACCCATGCTTGAAAGGATTCAAATATAATTCCTATTAATAAAGTGCCCTTTTCTTTTCTAGTTGCCTATATTAAAACCGTGTCATCATATGGAATAGATGTACAACTTGGCGAGCTACCATGAGTGACCACTTTTGATCCAAGTTTGAAACGGGTGTTACAAAAACCCTGCAATCATGTGGTTATGCACCTAACAGAGAGGACTCCGTGGGTTTGACTAGGTTTTTCAGCCGCCGCCATGCACAACAAGGATACAACGTTCACTAAAAGGGAGTGATAGTAGTTTGTGATTCCCTATCTTAAGTGAAGAGGTTCTTAGGCGAGATACCCCTTTGAATTAGTCCTATCACAATAAGCTCAAATCACAAGAACAATATTGTGAGATGATCCCATGAGAGAATTAGTGTTAGAATATTGCCCTATAAATGGGGTCCTTTATCATTCTTGCACCTTGTCATTTTATGTCTAAGAAGCCATGATATAGTTTATTATGTAACATTAAGATCCATATACATTTACTAATTAATACTCCGTATTATCTATCTAATATCTACGTTAAATGTCGTTAACATATACGGAGTATACGTTAAATCATCAAAACGTGTTACTTATGACTTGAGTTCAAACCTAGAAACATTAAAATTAACCCACACAAAATAGGTCATGTAGGAAAACATATGTATTGAGTGTTATTAATCACATTAATAATATCCCTTCTTCAGGCCTCTCAAAGCTCTGACGAAAAAAATGTTTAAAAGCTTGGCCTCGATCCGAAATCCGATTACAAATTACAAAATCCTCAAACCAAAAAGAAATTTCAAATCCTATCCAAAATCTTTTATAGGTCTAAAACTAACACAAATTTTTAAGAATCATTCTTGGAACATCTCACTTTTGAGCAGTTCCATAGGAAAATAAAAACAGCTTGCACTCCGTATATATGTAATATGAGTAACAACTAACAAACCTCCAGTGCAGTTCAGTTCTTCAATGGTGTGTCATGTGTGTGTGTGTGAAACTGAAAGAACCTTAAGCATGTTCATCCTTGTGTGCTTTCTGAATTCCGATCAACCGTGCATAGTCCACCCACCTGTCAAAACATACAAGAAAACATCGGACGTGATGAGACGAGAGATGTTACGAGATTTGAAACAGGAAATGAGAAAAACGAGAACGACTTGAAGAATTATAGGACCACTTACAATAGTGAACCCAAGAATGTGTTGCCGGTTCGTACAGCAAAGCAGAGGGCGCTCAGTATGAGTTTGTGGTTGTGTAACATGGGTTCCAGAAGCCTTTGCTCAACCACACCTGCTACTATTTGGTACCTGTACATAAGAAACAGCGGCAATAGTTGAGAAACATTACTCATAAGGTAGAGGCCACTAATCAAGAAGAGACGAAACGATTGCACGTGAAGAGCAGAAGCCTAAATGGCCTCAGTCAAAGATATTGTAACACCAAATTTTTCGAAAATTTCATAACCCTAACAAACAAATAACACGCTAAACTTGCATCGTTGAGACAGAGTTCCAAAAAAAAATTCCCAAGATGATATCAGAAAATCACTATTAAAAAAAACGGGTGATTCAATGCTATAAACCATCTGGAAACAGGCTACAATGTTACATTAACATAAATGTTGCACACTGATGGTCAAACCTACCTCAGGTTGCTTGAAATAGCCATGTATACACCATATGCTACACTTGTGGACAATATAGGTACATTTTCCACTTCTTCAGCTGCCGTTTTATCAACAGCCTTTCGAGCATTAATCACGGCGTTCGTGATAGCTGTGCCAGCCTGAAGAATCAGCACAAAAATCATCAGATTAGCAACTTGCCCTACCATTTAACATTATAACCAAACAACCACAAGCTGCATAAGCTGGATAAACATTACACGAAAAGATACTTTCTCCATTCCAAATTTCATTTCTTCCATTTGACTTTGTGTAGAGGACAACCAAAATCGATTTTGACTGGTATAATCACATTATGTTACAACTGTTAAAAAACATTTACCGAGTAAAATACACACATTAATAGCAAAAATGTGGGTTATATTGCTTTGCCAATCGGCAGAGAGTTTAGAGAAAGAGTTTCATAGTGCTGATAACACTAAAATCTGGATGCTTAAGCACTGCCAAAGTAGATACTCTAGACTTTTACTTCATCTATCATAGGGCTACATGAGTACACCAGCTGTCATGCATGCTAAATCAAATTGCTTTCACAAGGCGAGAGACTCCCAATCTGAAAAACACAACAAAGATTGTGATGTAATACAAGAGATGAAATCTTACCAAAGAGGCCGTAGTTCCAACAGCAAAAAGTTTTGCTCCGTTGCGCTGCATTATGTACATTTATGTGCATCAGGTGTAGAATTTTTCAACTTAATAAAAGAAAATCAGGCTGAAGACTGTATATTCACATAAAAACACGTACCAAAATCGCACCAAACCGCTGCATCAACGTGAAGGAAGCACCACCGAGAGCAATCTGGAAATAGAAGGCTCAAATGAGATATTTTGCATGTCCTTAGAGCATACGGGAAATACAGTATCCCATGTGAAATATTAGAGGCTACCAAGTGATATTGCACCGGTAAAATACCTGGAAAGCATTATCAGGGCAGTTGTGGAAGAATTTTGCAATACGTCCAGCATTTAATGCCAGAGGTTGCCGGAAAGTAATAGTTGGCGCTGGAAGGTATACAAGCATGAAATCTGCAATGACGGCCATAACCTTATCACAAGAGAGTAAATGATCAGACAATAGAGCCACAGAAGGAACTCTCCAAAGTCCAAAGATCAGCAGAGAAAGGCCTCTACTGAGAATCAAAAGCATTTCACAGCTTACAACACAAATACTGGTTTTTATGGTTATTTCTTTAGCAAACATAGGAAAGCTAGTAGTCTACTTAAAATATACAGGAAAACAGTACATACCACATCTGCAAAAACAATTTCCAGTTCACTGAAAAAGGTCTCCCTACGACGCTCATATTCTGCGGCAGTCTGAAACATAAGGAAACATGTTAAGAAACATTGTAGCTTGAATCATTAAATTATCTAGCATTACACCCATCGCCCACCCAAAGAATCGTCAACAAAGAAAATGGGGAGGATTACACCCATCGCCCACCCAAAGAATCGTCAACAAAGAAAATAGGGGGGGGGGGATCCACGATCCAAATGCTGTCCATTAAAAAAACAAAATAAATTGTAATGAGAATCACAATTATAGACGTAAAAAACATGAAATCTATTAAATTAAAAGCAATGTGATTCAAGAAAATTATGTTTCAGGTAGTTGAAAACCATGCAATAGCCTTAAAAATACCAGGAACTGATAGACTTAATGCTTGATTGAGTAAAATGTTTTTTAATTTTTTTTTCAGTACTGCCACTAACAGATGACTTTTGTTTCACCTTACTCACAAGCCATCTAAATTCTCAAATTGAAAATTATACTCTCGTATTTCACATTCTAGATCTCCCCCCACCTCTTAATAGTAGTTTTTCCCACATTCTAGTTATAACAGAACAAAAAAATGGTAAGGGGCGATAGAAACAGTTAGCATATGCTCCCTCCAAGTCTATGAAAGCTTCCATATTTTTATTCATATGTGAGGAACATTTTAATAAAGGTGGAAGCTTTATGACACATAGGTTGTACAAAAACATTCATGCTAAGAATGGTTTCCAAAATCTTTTGTGTTACCAATATAAAGCTCACCAAAGCTAGTAACATCATTCACCTCAAACTTATAAGAATCACCATTGTTCCCTAAGTCCATCCCACCTCTAAGATTCTCACAATGACCATCCAAGTTCCGCATTTGAACAAATCAACAATAGGTAAAATAGAAACAAACAGCCTAGCTGTGCGCCGATGACCACAATGGTACTCTAACAATGATTCAGCTATTCCCAAAATCTGAACCAAAATCCTAGAAGCCAATTGTAAAAACTTGGTTAAATTATACTGCAAAATGAGAATCTGTGTTCTTTTGAAAGATGTTAGTGAGAATCTTTGCTCTTTTGAATCAGGCTGCAAAATGACAACTATACTCTACTTTGAATTCTTGATTCCCCTCAAAAGTACATTTCCGACATTCTATCTATAATTCTATATACATCCAAAAAACAGTAAAACTGCGATACAGTTGAAGAAAGTTAAATCTGTCATGTAGATTGCACATAAAGTCATAAACCTTTCATGCTGAGATTAGTCTCCACCTAAAAAAATCAAGATCAGATTTTTTCGTGACCAACCTAAAGTTCACTGATGTAGTACAAATCAAGAGCACATTCAGCCATTTAGAGCTCATCATTAAGCAACAATATAGCTAACTGGACACTTACTATTCACTAATCACTATGCTTGAATTCCAATCTTCTCAGTTTCGATAAATAGTACTCGTATGTCAACTAATATCCATACACGAGACTTGTAGCAGTAAGAATCGTCTCACCTTTCACAACAACCGTTCAAGTTTCGAATTCTCACGTATGATTAGATTAAGACTCAATCATGCATATTAAAATGACAAAACTCATGCCGCCACATCCAATCCAAATTGAAGATCAAACTCAGTCCAAAAAGGAATACGTGTCAATGATAGGAACTCGAGGAAATAGTAGGTAATAACTGAACAGTAAGTAGTACGGAAGAAACACAAATGAGGATGATCCTGACCTTGGTGAAAACACCGACGCCACATTCCATGGCGACTTTAGCAAGAAACAGATCATCTGCCAGCAACCTCTCTCTAAAACCTCCAAATTGAAGCAACCACTTTATAAATCCTAACTTCTCCATATTCAAAAACCTCCTCACAATCTCCGCCGATAACTTCCCTTCCTTGATCGCCGCTGCCATATCCGCCGGAAGCGTATCCACCGATCTTCCGATCTCTCCTAACACCATCAACGCCTCCTCCCTATTCCTATTCACCTCACCATCACCATCACCATCACCATCACCACCACCTCTGTTGCCACTTCCGCCGCCATTTCCTCCGTCGCCGGAAAGCGAGAATCCGGCGGAGAAATCGAGTTGTCGGCGAATATGATTGGAGGAGAGAGAAATGTGAGTTTTCGGAGTAATGGCGGTTAGCGAAAGGCGAGGAGAGAGAAATCGGTGATTGTTGTTGAGGTTAAGGTTGAGATCAGCGAGATTGTTTGGAGAAGAGAGAGAAAAGGACATGGCAGCCGCCATTATCGACACTGTTGTTGAGACTTGAGATCTTCGTTCGTTGTAGACTTGTAGAGTTGTAGTAATGCGAGGAGGAAAGTTGAGTTTTCCTTTTTCTTTTAATTTTGGCGCGTGAGGAGGGTAGGTGTCTGGTTGATGACGTAAACTACAGCTTATGCAGCACAGGGGTTAAAGTCGGCAATAATGGACCCACGTATTTTTTCGGACCAAATTCTTGTTTTTGATGAAAATATCGGTCATGAATGTGTAACGGATTAAATAATAGTCACTTGGTAGATAAAGATAAACCCATGTGCTACTAAAAAGTTTCACTCCGTATCTTTTATAACCAAGTTGTATTATTTGACCCGTCATCAATTTGTAACGGATAATATCAGTATATCCCTCACAAAGGAAACTTACTCTTATATGGACTACTCCCTCCGTACCACTAAGATCTTCCCACTTTAATAAGATTTTAGTGATACGGAGGAAGTACTTCGTATCAGTTTTCAGTTCATCACTCCATCAACCCCAATACCCCATGAGCCCGTTTAACTACATATAGTGATAAAGACTTATGTTTTCTAAACTTGTATTTCCTTCATTCCAATCAATTTCATATACTCCCTCCTTCCCACATTGATGTTCTCACTCCAATATGACACATTGATTAAGATAATGAATGGTGGTAAATTGTTTGGTGGGGTTCAAGATGTCAAATCACAAAAAGTAACCAATAGAAAGAGAGTAAATTGGATAAATAAGAAAAGTTTTGAAGTGGAAAAATCTTAGTGGACTTTTCTTTTAAGAAAAGTGGAAAAATCTTAGTGGTGGGGAGGGAGTATTGGTTATTGTGCATTATTTATAGATGAAAAAAATCATCGATATAATTAATATATACGATAAAATATAATCACGTGAGATCTTATTTAAATTGTCTAATCGAATACATCATGAATATTAAATCAATATATATATATATATATATATATATATATATATATATATATATATATATATATATATATATATATATATATATATATATATATATATATATATATTTTAGGCTTTTTTCGAGCGATCTCATTGGTCCGTTCAATCAAACCTCAAATTAGGAAAGTATCATAAATAATAAAAAAATCAATTAGAGAATCTTTTGATTATTACAATATATATTTAATCTATTATATTAATGTGATATTTTACAATTCTGACGTGAAAACCTTTAGAGTTCATTTTTTTTAAAACATTATCGTAAAATAAATTATAAAAATGAAATAATTAGATTCGTGTTAAAAAATGCTTTCATTAGAGTATAAATTTCATATCATTTGTTTCACATTATGTGATGAATTTATAACATATAACAGTTTTGAAATTATCCCACATCGACAAATTACAATATGATAATGAAATTCTATATTATAAATAAAGAGTAATAATTCGTTCTTCGATATCTACCAAAAGTCTTTTGAATCTCAAAAAGAGTTTCTAAGACTATAAACTTAAGTAATTATCCTCCATCGAGATGATGAAATTTTATATTATAAATAAGAATAATCATTCGTTATTAAATATCAATAAAAAAAACTTTTAAGTCTTAAAAAATCTCTTAATAAGACTACAAATTTAAGTAAAAAATAATCTCACATCGAAAAATTATAATAAGGTGATGAAACTTTATATTATAAATAATACTCCGTAGTAACCATGTGTTCTTAGATATTAACCAAAAATATTTTGAGTCTTAAAATATAAGTATATTAAGACTATAAACTTAACTAAAACTATCACACATTTGAAAAATTATAAAGTTTCATCAAACATAAATCTTTTGAGTCTTAAAATATATATTAAGACTATAAACTTAACTAAAACTATTACACATTTGAAAAATTATAAAGTTTCATCAAACATAAATCTTTTGAGTCTTAAAAAAAGTTGTCAAGACTATACACTTAAATAAAAAAATTATAATAATGTGATGAAATTCTATATTATAAATAAAACTAAAAAAATTCTTTAGATTTCAACGAAGTTAAGTAATTGTCCCACATCGAAAAATTATGATGAGCTTATGAATTTGTACTAAAGAAGAGTAATCATCGTTTTTAAATATCAACCAACAAAAAAACTTTTGTTTTTAAAAAAAACTATGATCAAATTCTATGTCATTGTTTTTTAAATTATGATGAAGTCATGAATTTGTAGTCTTGAGTTTATAAAGGATCTTAATAAGACTACAAACTTAAAATTATCCCACATCAAAACAATTAAAATAAGTTACGGTAATGATTCTATATTATAACTAAGACTACATATTTTAGTTAAATTTATCCCACATTGACAAATTATAATAAGGTGATGGATTTTTATATTATAAATAAGACTAATTATTTGTTCTTAGATTCTTAGATATCAATCAAAATCTTTTGAGTCTTAAAGAAACTATTAAGACTATAAACTTGAGTAAATTATCTCACATCGAAAAATTATACCCCTCTCTTTTGAGTCTTAAAACACTCTTAAGGCTATAAACTTAAGTAAATTATATCCCACATCAAAAAATTATACTCCCTTCGGTCGCATCATGAAATTCTATTTTATAAATAAAAGTAGTCATTTCTCCAAATTATGATGAGGTGATTCAATTCTATATTATAAATAAGATTAATCATCCGTCCTAAAAAAAGTTCTTAATGAGGTGATAGAATTCTATGTAATCTTTCGTTCTTAGATATTAACCAAAAATCTTTTGACACAAAAAAATTCTAGGACTAAGACTATATAGTTAAAGTATAATTATCTCGCATCGTAAAATGAATATGGATTGATGGAATTCTATATATTATAAATAAGTGTAATCATTCGTCTATGAATAAAAGTTTTTAATTAGACTATATATCTAAATTTAAATATATTTAAGTAAAATTATCCCACATCGAAAAATTATAATAAGGTGAATTTTTATTATTGTATAAATAAGAGTAATCATTCATCCAAAATATATAATAAGATAATCCATATGTTTATACTAAAAGTGGAATATTTTAAATGCTTAAATACAACACTATGAGTTAAATACCGACAAAAAAACTTTTGAATCTTAAAAAAGCTTTTAATATACAACACTACAAACTTAAAATCATCCCACATTGAAAATTGTGATAAAATTCTATATTTCGTATTATAATAATCAAAACTTAAAAAGAGCTTTTAAGACTATAAGCTTAAGTAAATTATCTCACATCGAAAAAAAATTGACGAGCTGATGGAAGACTATAAACTTAAATAAATCATCCCACATCGAAAAGTTATGATAAGGTGATGAAACTTTATAGTATAAATAAGAGTAATCATTCGTTCTTAAATATCAATAAAAAATTCTAAGTCTTAAAAACTCTCTTAATAAGACTACAAACTTAACTAAAATAATCTCACATCGAAACATTATAATAAGGTGAAACTTAGATAAAACTATCCCACATCCGAAAAATTATAAAGTTTTATCAAACAAAAATCTTTTGAGTCTTAAAAAGGTTCTTAAGACTATACACAAAAGACTAATTATAATTTTTTCCTTAGACATCAACCAACAATATTTTGAGTTTAAAAAAGTCTTAATAAGACTACAAAATTAAAATTATCCCACATTGAAACAATTAAAATAAGGTACGGTGATGATTTTATATTATAAATAAGACTACAAATTTTACTTAAATTATCTCACATCGACAAATTATAATATGGTTATGGTTCTATATTATAAATAAGACTAATTATTAATTCTTAGATATGATATCAATCAAAATCTTTTGAGTCTTCAAAAAACTCTTAAGACTAATCAATGAAATTCTATGGTGATGAAATTTTATATTATAAACAAGACTAATCATTTATCCTTAGATGTCAACAAAAAAAACTTTTAGTCTTAAAAAAAGCTATTAATATGGCTACAAATAAAGTTAAATTAAAATTATCAGGTCTACCTAATCTTTCGCTCTTAGATATTAACCAATAATCTTTTGAACTTAAAAAAAAGGTATAATTAAAGTATATAGTTAATGTATAATTATCCCGCATCGAAATTAAGATGGTGGGATGGAATTCTATGTATTATAAATAAGAGTAATCATGCATCCGTCTATAAATAAAAGTTCTTAATTAGACTATATCTAAACTTAAATAAACTTATTTAAAATTATCCCACATCGAAAAATTATAATAAGGTGGATTTTTTTTATTATATAAATAAGAGTAATCATTCATCAAAAGTATATACTCCAACAAGATGATCAAATTCGATTATATAAATAAAGAGTAATCGTCTATGATCTAACATAAACTTAAGTATGATGATGTGATGAAATTCTATATCATAAGTTAGTAATCTTATGGTTTTAAATATCAACCAACAAATTTTGAGTCTTAAAAAACTTTTAAAAGGACTAGAAACCTAAAATTATCTCACATCGAAAAAATTAAAATAAGGTGATGATTCTATATTATAAATAAGAGTAATCGTGCGTTTTTCTGGGTCTTTAAAGCATATTTTAAAACTATAAACCTTGAGTAAATTATCCTATATCGAAAAATTATGATGAGGCGATAGAATCTTATATTATCAATCAAAAAAATTATTCGCTTGCATTCTTTTGAGTTTTAGAATAAGCTCTTAAGACTATAAACTTAGATTGATCAAGTTTCTTACTGTATTTAACGAATATACATCATCAATGTAATTAAGCCAATTAATCCGAAGCCAACTAACCCGTGCAACGCACGGGCTTTAATCTAGTTTTTTTAATTTTTAGAAATATGCAACTAAATATATAGACAAAAAACGTGTATTGAAATACGTGTATAGAGTAAATGTATGAAATTGATTGGAACGGAGAGAGTAACTTAATTACTTCCTCTCTTTTTTATTGAAATGTTGGTAAAACTACCACGAAAAAGCCAATCATCAATGTGTCCCCCGTGGGATGACACTGAGTCGGTCCTTCCGGTGATCGAGCTAAGGCTCGGGGCCGAGGGTAAACAAGGGCTCCCCACTGAGTGATACTGGGTCGGCCCGGAGGGAACGGGGCCGTGGCTAGGGGTCAACGTTGACATGGTGAAATTGCTGGCCCCATTGCTTCTCATATCTTATACAGAGTAACTATTAACTAGGTACGTGACTCATGAAATTCACGGGTTTATCCGTTTCAAAATTTTGTGCACGGATTCTTGATAATCATGGCTAGGTCTTTTATTCATTATGTATGTTGGTTCAAAAATATGTGCCAATCGATTTTTGCATACCTAAGCAGATAGTAAACACTTTGAATTACCTCAGACCCGGATCGATCCTACTTGCTGGAAGTCTCAGAGGCTTCAGGGCTTACACCGGGGCCTTAGGTCGGACTCTTCCGACCGACTCTCATGAGCGCGTCAATGGAGAACTCCAAGATCCTCGGCTTGGCCTCGAGGCCTGACCTATGGTCGGACCAGTCGAGCCCTAGTCCGTCCTAGCCAAGAGCGTCCCAAGACCCTCGGTCATCCCGACCTCGAGGGTATGCCCCAAGTTAGACCCTCAGAACCTCGCCTAAGGTAAGAGGCACGTCCTTGTCACTCTCTCTTCCTCTTGGGAAACCTATAAATACTCCTTAATATATGAATTTTCTATCACTAAGTTCTTTCTCTAGAAAACGCATGCCACCTTATTCCTCACGAATAAGGTCCATTAAGTGCTTCAAAGGACTGACTTAGGCATCAGAGAGGGTCCCCTCGGACAACCCCGAGTAGGACTGAGCATCGGGTCCGACCTGGACCGGACCCGGTTGGACCCGGAACCGAAATTTAAAAAAATCCGGACCGGAATCTCAAAATTTCGGACCGGGATCGGACCGGAAAAATTCCGGTCCAAGACCGGACCGGACCGGTTGACCCGGAATTTTCAATTTTTTTTTGAAATTTCGGTCCAAAATTCCGGACCGGTTGGACCGGTTAGACCGGAATTTTTAAGAAATAAGCATAATTCCGGTCTTTCCGGTCCAAACCGGTCCGGACCGGAAAAAACTGGGTCAGGACCGGACCGGACCGGAACCCGAAATCGCCCAAAATGATGGACCGGAACCCGGACTGGAATTTTGTATTCCGGGTCCGGTCCGGTTCGGTCCATTTTTCCGGTCCGACCCTGATTTTGCACACCCCTAACCCCGAGGCCCTGTTTGCTACCTGTGCAGGCAAGGCAGAACTGCTCCTCCAAGGAGGTCCGCAAACTAGAGAAGAGAATATGTGAACGCTTGGACAAGGCCAAGGTCCAAGTCAAACCCATCAAAGATCTAGACTTGGTTTAGATCCGGTTGTTTCTTACCGATAGTTTCAATTTGTATAATTTAGTCCAAAATTGTAGGTCGTCACCGATTATTATAGATATCAATTTCACCAATCCAACAATTTCACTAAACTACAGAACCTATACATCAACCAATTTCAATGATATGTCTTTTTTTATTATACCTTAATATTTTGTTTTTGTAAAACTATCACTAAACCTGGATTTATGCACGTTCATTCAACAAATGGGACCTAGTATTTGACTCAAAGGTATATTTGTTTTACATTATTTTTTTTTGTTCAACGAATAGCGCACTATTAGTCGCATTACAACATAGGAGAGGAGGATTCGAACCTGAGACCTATTGTCCCATAACACCTAACCTTAACCACTAGACTAAGACATCCGGTTTGTACTCATCAAAAACGGCTCTCAATAATGACTCCTGCACATGTTAAGCCTATAGCGACGCTTAGTTTTTCCAAAATTAATGGATCAATACCAACTCATTCTCACATCCAGACTAGAACTATAATAACAACAAACTAACAATACTATGGATAATGAACAGAAGTTAATGCACAACATGGCATGGAGAACTTACGTGTTCTTAATTAAGAGCCATGAATATGCCACACACTACCATTAAAAGACTACCCATAAACTAAATACGTGATTTTAATAACCTATGCACATCCAAATCGTTATATCATTGTTTGAAAATGAACGACGAACCGTCAATTCCAAGAAATCCTTAGAAAAAAAAAAAAAAAAAACAGAATTATGGTGGAAAGACGGTTGAAAAAAACTTATAGTGAGCGTACGAAGATGGCTGGTGATGGTGCCGGAGTCGGAGTAAGAGGTGAGCGACGGTAGTGAGACTTGCTGGGAGGCTGGATGTATAACGCTTATTGTGGCAGTAATTTTTTATCTGAGGAAAGGAGGTGGAGAGATGGGGAATGAGAGGTAAAAGAAATCCAAAACCCGGGGGGTGTTCATTTTAGATGGATGTGGGGTTTGTTAATAGGGTAAATGGGGAAGGGTTTCATTAATTTGCTCAAACAAACGTCTACAAAAGGAATCAGTAATCTTATTTCCCTTACCCTTTCCTGAGACCCCCAACCAAACGACCCCTAATGCTACAATTCCAAACCCTAAGGCAAAAAATGATGTCAGAATACAAGGAAACAGTAAGCAGATGCTACTACACAGTGACAGGACAACATCCAGACATCAACACTCTTGAAAAAATCGTCTCAAACGCCACAGACGAAGGCGAAATCCTACAAAATCCTGACAATTCTTCGCTACACAAGAAATCGTTTGATTGAAGCTAAAAGTATAATGTCATACACAAGAATTCACATAGACTGTTTTCAATCGGAAAACCCAATTAAACCCAAAATGCAACACGACCCGAAATGCAACTCGAAAACAGTTACTCCAACTCAAAAACAATAACTCAAAACGATTAAACCCAATTCAAAGAAATTCGAAATTCCAACACAAACCAACACAGAAAACCCAATTTATAACACAGAAAATTCATATCGATTGATTTTAGGGAAGGAGAACAGAAGTCGGACGATGAACAGAGATGGCGCATACAGAGGAGGCGATTACTGAAAGAAGAAACGAACAAAAGCCAGACGATTACTGGAGGTGGCGAGCGTTCAATGATGGAGGAAGGATCGTGGCGAGCGCTCAACACGAACAATAACTTCGGTCTTGAAGGATTGATGGAGAAAGGATCGAAGGATTCTGGAGAAAGGCACATGAACAGATGAGGATGATGGAACAAATGAGGATTGATTGATTGAGCGTTCAAAAGCTAGATTGAAGGCTTGAAGGATGATCGAGGAAGGATCGAAGGATTCTCGATCGTTTTCTTCGATCTAAGTTTCATCTCGTTTAGGGTTTATTAGTTTATTAAAAATAGATGAGTAATTTTGGAGGCTGCGTGAAGAATTCTGGAGGAAGCTAAGGATGAGTAATTCTAGGGTTTATTAGTCTAGGAGTAATAGACATGGGACACTAGTTTATTAGTCTTATTTCAATATACATGGGTTTTTCATATACCCTACATCTATTCATATATTATAGACATAGGTTTTACTTTGACCTATGTCTATAATTTATGGACATGAGTTTTAATTTTGACCTATGTATATTCTCTTTTATATACATAGGTTCTTTTAAATAACCTATGTCTATTAAAAATAGATGTGAGCTTTTCTTTTAACCTATGTCTATTAGGTCATGGCTATGACTAATTTTGTAGTAGTGTTCCACCCTCTTGTGCTCGTGAAAGCTTGAACATGCTCTCGGAAACGGATTTCTATCAAAACAATAGGAAAACTATCCAAAAACACGTAAAATATACAAGAGAGGCACTAATGTGAGAAAGATTGGAATGAAGCGATAATCACACAACATTCCCACAAAAACGGAAGAAAAATGAGTTTAAATGGATGAAAAAGTGAACTAAATTTAACCCATAACAATATCATTTACCCTAATTGTATACCAAGTTGCTAACACACTTCGTAATCTAATGAGTAAATTTATTGGGAAAACCATTGATGGCAGGGATTTGTCGTGAATCCTACTAACAAATAAAACCAACTAAACCTAACTGGGTAGATAGGGTAAGTCGGATCGAATCCATGGGGACGAAAAGATGTGTCTAGACTAAGGTCTACCTAAGGACTAGAGTAAGTCAACTAAGCTAAACAAACTAAAACGATGAAGAGGGATAAAGATATGACTAAGAATAAGCTGAGTATAACAACTAAGGCTAAAAGATTCAACTAACTAGAGAAACCATGGCTAAGATGAAGAGGAAATCAATAAGGAAAGAACTAGGATTAGGTCGGGTTCAAGGGTGATGAGATGATCAAGGGAGAGCAAGGGTGAAGGGGTAGTCAAGCTATCTAGGTATAATCCGGGCTCTCGCTCCAAAACCGACCTAGAGGTTCCCCGCTCTCGCGCAAGAACCCATCCTAGCAACATACAAGGTCACAAGAAGGAAGGCAAGAAAACATGTATTTGCAACTACAAGTCATTCAAGCATTTCATCAAACATGATCTATGCATACAACGACTAAGAAGCAACCAAAACTTCCACCAACAATCTAAACAAACCCTTAATCACCCATGAAGACACCCAATCCCCCTACTAACCCTAGCAAGAGGACTACTCACACATATCTAAACTAAAGCTAACACAAACAAGAGATAACATCAACATAAGAACAAAAACATTCATTATGAGGATGAAACAAGGATGAACAACAAACAAAAGATAAAGCTTAAAACTTAACTAACAATGAAAGATTCAGAGAAAATAGAGGAGAAGGATTATACCAAACTAGAAAGGAGATGAAAAGATGAAAACTTGCATATATAGAGATAACCCAAATACATCCACCAAGGTTGTCAATCTTGATAGAAATCTTCAAGAATTCCAATAATACAAGGATTAAACTAAGATTAAGGACTAATTAAAGAGCGATTAAGCCAATCTATTCTAATCTAAGCTAATCTAACCTAAAGTAGTCTAGGGTTTAGTGAATGTAGGGTAGAGTAATGAAAAGTAATGAAAAGTGCTTAAAACAATACAAGAGGGAGGTATATATAGGGTAGACACTAATTAATCAACTTAAATGACGCTAATTAGACCTGGCAAAACCCGATCCGACTCGAGAAAACGGATCCGCCTCGAGAAAACGGATCCGACTCACTCTAGAACGGACCCGTCCGACAATCGACAATACTGAAAATATCTTAGTGACCGAAACTGACCTGCTTTGATTTGACTCAATCCGATACCTCATTATATCCGATATCCGGTATATTATGAATTCGGTTCACAGTTTTAAAAATCGGATACACGGTTTTGAACCGGTTTACAATTTTAAACGGGAAAAAATTAATATGGAAATTTCTGCAATATTAGTTAAAACGGGATAGAAAACTGTTTCGGAAACCGGTTCAAAATTGGTTTATAACAAAGATGACCATATTTTTTAAAAACCAGGTCATAAGAACCGACTCGAGTTCAAACCGATTCTGTTTTCGTTTGCAATATGAAACAAAAGCGGGTATCCGGTTTAAACCGGGTCGGTTTCATTTTAAGTCATTTGTTTACCTTTTATGTATTTTGTGTGAGAAGTACTGCAAAATGATTGAGACGACGGAAGTATATATGTATATATCTATATATTTGCGGATTTTTTTGAGTGATGTCGGTTGACCATATCTTTACAACACAATTCATGAAAATATCATTAATAATTTTTTTAAAAATCGATTAAAGAATCTTTTAATTATTATTAATATTTACTTTACTATATTAATTTGGTGTTTACACTTTAATATAAATTTTTTGACATTTCGTTTATTCAAACAAATATTGTGAAACAGTTTTAAAGATTTTGGAGTTGAAAACCGGTTCGGGTACTCGAACCAGTTTTTGTATTGGACGAACCAGTTTTTGTATTTGAAAACCGGGTCGGGTTCGGTTCACAATTTAAAAAACCGGGTACACGGTTTTGAAGTTATTTTACACTTTTAAAAGGAAGAAAAAACCGATATGTATATTTCTCACACTTTTTTGAGTTTTTCTGTATATTAGTGAAAACGGGATAAAAAATCGGTTCGGAAACCGGTTCAATAAACCAGTTTATAAGTAAGATAACCATATTTTTAAGAAAAACCGAGTCATAAAAACCTGTTCGGTTTTGGTTTAAAATATGAAAAAAAACCGGGTCGGTTTTGGATCGGGAGAAAACAATTTTTAAAAACCAGGTAGCCGAACCAGTTTTGCTTACCCATAGTTGAAAGAGAACAAACAGCTCAGATGATTTCTTTATTTTTTTATACTCTTCCAGTCACATTCATTTATTTACTTTTTATACTCGTATTATTTATGAGGATTATTCCGATCAAAATTAAAGAATTGAGTGAAACGGGGAGAGTATCTATTAATACTTTTATTTCATAAGTCCTAAATATTATTAATACTCGAACCCGATCCGCCCCACACGACTGTCATCTCTAACACTAATACGGAGTAATATCATATAGTAAATCGTAATTAGCATAAAATAGTAGTACTAATTCATCACATTCATAATACTGAGTATAAATAGTAATTCAGCACACCGCCTAGCATAGTAATAAGGAAAATCAAATTGAGCGGCAAACATTATTCAACATTATTCAGTACACCGCCTTTCTCCCGATTTTTCCTAATTGACGCATAAAACCGCCTTCTCTCCCTCTAATTCTTTTCTAAACTCTCCTGATTTATTCCAATTTATGAAGCCCTATACTATCCCTAATTGTTTTAGTATTCAATTCACCCCAAAATTGAAGAGCTTCTATTGTAATCCCCAATTGTTCATCTTGTGCAATTGTGTAGTAAGTTACGTTTTTGAGTTAAATTTTTTTTAATTGCACTCTGGTTTTAAATTGTTGCCGCTGTGAAGTCTGCATATATGGAATAAATTTCACGTTTTCGAATCATGTAGGATTAATCCTGTTCACTTTCATTTTTTTCGAATTTAATCATGTTGCTGCGATGTCTGCTATCCTGTTCACTTCAATTTTTCGAATCCTGTTCACTTCGCTGCATATATGCGAAGTCTGTTAACTTTCATTTTTTTTAATTGCACTTTGGTTTTAATTTTCTGGGAAATTGTTGTTGCTTCGAAGTCAGCATATATGGGATAAATTTCACGTTTTTGAATCATGTATGATTAATCTTGTTCACTTTCATTTTTTTTTTCGAATTTAATCCTGCTGCTGCGAAGTCTGCATATCCTATTCACTTTCAATTTTTCGAATCCAATTCACTTCGCTGCATATACGCGAAGTCTGTTCACTTTCATTTTTTTTCATGCTGCGAAGTCTGTTGCTGCTGCTGCTGCTGCGTGATTAATATGATTAACCCGATTCAAGTAACTCATTGAAATTATGATTAATCCGATTAACGAAAGAAATAGTAATTTAGTGAATTGCGATTGAAATTGATGTGTCTCATGAATTGCTGTTGCTGCCTATTCGAAGTCCGATTGATTAACCCTTCGAAGTCCGATTGAAATTATTGTGTTTCATGAATTGCTGCTGCTGCTGCCTACTCGACATTAATCCGATTCACGTAATCTATTGCTGCTGCTACTGTCGTTTGCTTAGTTCGTGAATTGCTTCTCGTTTTGCTGCTACTGCTGTTTCGTTAATGTCTCTTCGCTGCTGCTGTCGTTCTTGTTGTTGCGTGTGGACTTGTTGTTGTTCCATCTGCTTTCTCCTTTAATTTTCTCTGCTTTCGATTGTTTACTGTTTCTGTTCATGTCTCTCTGCTGCTACGTTATTGCTACTGTTGTGTTGTTACCGATTCTGCTATTGATTCTGCTACCGATTCTATTTGCTACTGGTCATGCCTTGTCGCTGTTGCGTTTTATTACCGATTCTGTTACTGTTTGTACGTTGTTGATGTTTTCCATCAGTTGCACTTCTTCTTATGTGTGATTAACCTTGTACTGCAGTTACATAGTTGCTGCTCTTCGTTGCTGTCCTCCAGTTTTATCCCTTTTGTTTTGCTCGTATTGGGTCTTTGTTCTTCATCGTTCCTCCAACTTTCATACCTTAATTATCTCTAATTATCTTCATCTTCTCCAGGCAATTGGCTCAAGTTACTGCTTATCGATTCACATAAACGAATTGTTGGGTTACCTTGTTGAAATACTGAAGTTAGGATCTCGGTAATTGTTGGTTCGTTTATACATCACTCAATAAGGTACGTTTCATTGCTTATTATTGTGTAAATCTCTTTTAATTTGATTGCGTCACTATGAAATTAGGATTTATTGCCTATTGTTGCTCTATTGCTGCTGCTGTCATTCGCTTCGTCTCATGGTATAAATTTAGACCATCACTTAAATTTCCTAAATAATACTAACACTAGTGCAACATGTCTACTAATTTTAATAATAAGAATACTAATAATGATGATGATGATGATGATGATGATGATGATGATGATGACGATGACGACAACGACAACCGCTAGTCTCTTGTGAACAGACTAAGGTAAAAATAGTGTAAGACCCCTGTTCTTTTGTACTAGTACTGACTGAAAGTGTCTAAATTGAACTGAACTAAATGAGTTTGAAGTGAAGTGAACCAAAGAGAACTTCACTTACCTTAACTTAAATGAATATAATAATAATAATAATAATAATAATAATAATAATAACAACAACAAGAATAATAATAATAATAATAAACTGCATTTTTTGCATCTCGGTTGAATTATAATAATTATAATTCTCCCTTTTTATAAAAAAAAAATAGTAACAACAAAAACAAGAACAATAATAACAACAACAACAATAATAATAAAGCGTCGGAACTGAACTGAACATGTATGTTCTGATAATTATAACTATCTAGTATATGATAATTATAATAATTGTAATTCTCCCTTTTTATATTTTTTTTTTAAAATAACAATAATAGTAACAACAACAACAACAACAACAACAATAATAATAATAAAGCGTCGGAATTGAACTGGACGTGTTTGTACTGATAATTATAACTATCCAGTATAGGATAATTATTGCAATAATTTGTGTACTAATAATACCAATACTAATTGCAAATAATAATACTAACACCAATACTAATACAATGATAAAACCGTATTATATTTATGTACTACTCCGTAGTATTTATTCAATAAAATTTACATATGTTTACCATTTGTTTTTACAATTCTCATGCATGATAGTATTACTAAATATTGTTTATTCTTATATATTTACATAGATTTGAAATGAAGAGATTAGAACGAAAATGGATGTATGATAGGATGGATGACAAAAAAAGATCTAGGATTGAGTTTATAAATGGGGTTGCTAAATTCCTTGAATATGCTAAACTTCAGGAGAGTTTTCGAGTCGAAAAAAAATTCGATGTCCATGTGTTAAGTGCAAGAATATGAAATATTTAAATGAATTTGAGGTGAAATATCATCTTATTAGCAAGGGGTTTTGCTCCATTACTATGACTGGATTTGTCATGGTGAAGAATATTTCTCAAATCAAGGAGAGTCTAGTGCATTACTGAATAACACTTACAAGGAAATGGTTATCGATGCGTTGGGTTCTAATGTATTTGACACATTGGAGGAACCTCTTATCGATGAGGAAGAATCCCCAAACCCACAGACGAGATCATTGTTTGACATTGATGGGGGTCAGTAGCCTGCCACGGGTCGCCCGCCATTCGGGCCCCGGGGAAGCCCGACCCGAAGATGAGGAACGGCCTGCTTGGCAGGCCATCAGAGCGAAGCCTCCAGAGGGTGACCTCAGCTGTTCCAAGCTCCAAGCAGACTCCTTCCCTGCCCGTCAGGGCCATGCCGCATGTCGGTTGAAACAAATGAGCCCCCCTGCCTACCAGTCCTCAGGGCATTCTGGCCCCTGGCAGGGCCATGGGGGGGGGGGGGGGGGGGAGGGGGGGGAGTCAGAACCCTTCCGTCCAGGCCTAAGGTAAAGGGGAATGAGTGGACGAGGTGAACCCACGTGTCACCTCCCCGTCCACTCATTCCTCCTCTTTGCCTCTCTCTTTTCCCTCTATTTGGGAAAGGTATAAATATTTTGCCATTTCCCACATGAAAGAGGTGGGACTTTCTCTCTCTAAAATCTTACTCTAAAACCGCCACCTTACTCCTCACGAGTAAGGTTCGTCAAGGCATTTCACGGGCTGACTTAGGCATCGGAGAGGGTTCCCTCAGACACCTCCGAGGTCCTGTGCGTTCATTGTGCAGAGAGTAGGCCACCTTCGCCGGGAAGGTCCGATTACCGGAGTAAGTGGAAGGAGAGACCCAGGAAGCAAAGTGATCACCATCAACATAACAACATCAAACACAGGACCCGAATTCGCTTTGGGTCAATTGTTTCCTAACCAGAACAATTTGGCGCCGTCTGTGGGGTTATTCGGTTGTGCTCACGAGTTACCCACAAAAATCAACCACAATCAAAAATATGCCTGAGATCGTTGAAGCCAGTTCTGGGGCGGGTCCAACGGTACCACCGGTGATCCCCTTGTATGGCATGCCCCTGCCATAGATAACGCCCGCTGCCACAATTCAGGAAGTAGGGCGGGCTAGTCTCCAAGGGGCGCCCAACAGAGAAACTACAGTTGCAGCTGAGCAGGTTGGTCATCAGAGGCCCAGCTTGAACCTCACCCCCGCCCAGGTTGCGCAGACTGCAGCTTTCTTCTCAGCTATGCTCAATCAGGAATTCACTCCGGAGGACCTGGTCGGCAGGATCGCAATGACTCCCAGGCAACTTCACTTCGAAGGTGTGGAAGGGGCCGGGGGCACGAAGCGAACCGCCAGGAATGTCCAAAGGAAGGCGAGAAAGACTGCTCAGGGGTATGTGCAGGTCCAGAAACGCATCATCGGCAATCAGAAACAGCCTGCCCAGCAGCAAGCGTTTTCCATACGTACCACTGAGTCCACCTCAGCCGTAGAGAAAAGGGGTTTATCCCAGGATCTCCAAGATCAGATGAGGCCTAGGGAGCCTGCCTTGAAGCGCCTGGGGGAGAAGCAGAGAGGTGTCTTTTCCAGGCTAACGCCGGCTGAGTCACAGCGAACTCCAGGGTTGTTCCAGAGCCTACAATCAAGGCTCAACCATGGACAGCCACTAGAATCAAGGCACCGTCAAGATGATAATCTCGAGCCACCTCAGAAGAAACGACCCAGACAACACTCACCTGCAAGAGAGGATGAGGCTATGAGCAGGCAGCCCCCCAGGCACCGCTCCCCCAGTATGAGAAAACCGACTCCTGGCAAAAGAGACGACTACGGTTATCACTCTGTCGGGAGCAGGTCAAAAATGGTGGGCAGACCTACCAAGACGCCACTCCATCCTGAGGTGCAGGGGTACCCCATCTTGAAGATTAAAATGCCTTCTGTTAATTTTGACGGAACCACCGACCCGGAGGATCACCTGGCAGCCTACGAGAGCCATATGGGAATGTATGACGCAGACGATGCAATTTGGTGTAAGATTTTCCCTACCACTCTCGTGGGCCTGGCTCAAGGATGGTTTAGGGACCTGCCGCAGGGGTCGATTAGCTATTTCATAGAACTGGCTGAAGCCTTCTTGGACCAATACGCAGGAAACAAGAGGCGCAAGCTAACCCGATTCGACCTAATGACCCTGAGGCAGAAGAAGGGTGAGACCGTAAGAGAATATTTGAAGAGGTTCGACCAGTCTTTCCAACAGGTCAAAGAAATCGACGATCCAACTGCCGCGTATGCATTAACCAACTCGTTGCTCCCAGGGGAGATGAAAAATCAAATGATTAGATCCCAACCAGAAACTCTGGCCAAAGCTCGGAAAATTGCCGAAGGCTTCATGCTGCAGGACGAGTTCCACAGCCTGCCGGATACCCCCACAGGGCCTTCCAGGTCACAGGGGGGACCGCAGGGTGGACGCGGCAGGGGAGAGGCAAGCAAGCAGAAAGCTGAGGAGGGGGACACCCCAAGGAAGGAGCGTACGGCTTATCAGCCCAGGTTTGATAGCTACACGGCCCTCAACAGATCAAGAGCGGAAATCTTTGAGCTGGAAAAGGAGATAGCCAAGTGGAACCGCCCAAGCAAACCGCGCAGTCCGAAGGGTGATCCAAAGAAGTTTTGCACATTTCATGATTGCGTTGGGCATACCACGGAAGAGTGTCGCCATCTAAAGGATGAGATTGAAAAGATCATCAGGAATGGTTGGTTGAGTACCTACGCTGCGAGGAACAAGAGCCAGAAAGAGACGACGAACAAGCTTGAAGGCTCAGTGCAAAACCGCCTGATAATTCATGTGGTGTCAGGAGACGCAGAAGGCCAGACAAGTAAGAGAGGCCAAAAAAGACAAATCCGTGAGCTGCGAAACCAGATATGCTACGCTGAGAGGGCAGGGAGCCCAAAAGGCCTGACCCTGACCATCACCCCCCAAGATGCAGGGCGGGTGGTATACCCTCATAGCGACCCCTTGGTTCTATCTCTTGTCATCTGCAACCGCATTGTGAGAAGGAGTATGGTGGATACAGGAACCCTCACCAACCTGCTATACAAGGACGCATTTGACAAAATGAATCTAGAGAAAAGGCACCTCAAGCCTGCCCCCAGATCGCTGTACGGCTTCAGTGGAGCAGGCGTGCTCCCAATGAGGATCATCGATTTGCCGGTGACATTTGGAGAGGGAGCCTCAGCCAGAAATATCAGAACATCGTTTCTTGTTGTGGATGCAAAATTGGCGTATAATGCCCTGATAGGCAGGGCTACCCTGGATGAGATTGAGGCCGCCATATCGATCAGAGCCCTGACCATAGCCTACGTTACAGACTTTGGTATGGAGGGGAAGGTGCATGGCGACCAGGAGTCAGCCAGGCAGTGCTACTCCGTAGCCCTGCGCACCCACAAGACTGAGCGAAAGGGTAAACAAAAAGCAGACAGCTTCCCCAGTAGGGAGGGCGAGATTCCAGCCGGCCAGCAGAAGGCAGACCACCTCGAACCTGGGGGGAAAGTATGCTAGTGGAACTGGAGCCGGGGAGAAAAGTCCTGTTAGGGGCAGACCTGGAAAGTTCCTACCGCGAAGAATTGATTAAGGTCTTAAGAGACAACAAGGACGTGTTCGCCTACTCGGCAGACGAGATGCCAGGGGTAGATCCGACTCACATTGTTCACAAGCTGAACGTGAGTCCGAAGGCACGCCCTGTAAAGCAGAAGAAGAGAAATATGTCTGTGGAAAAAGAGCAGGCCATCAAGGAGGAAATCGAAAAACTCCTGAAGGCCAATTTCATAGAAACCTGCGACTACCCAGAATGGTTGGCCAACGTAGTAATGGTGAAAAAGTCCTTAGGGGCCTGAAGGATGTGTGTGGATTTCACCAACCTCAACAAGGCATGCCCTAAGGACTGCTACCCCTGCCAAGAATAGATCAGTTGGTAGATGCTATCAGCGGCTACTCCATGCTAAGTTTCTTGGATGCCTTTTCAGGCTACCACCAAGTGTACCTCTGGCAGCCGGACTGGGTAAAATGCGCGTTCATCACCAGTTCTGGTACATTCATGTACAAGATGATGCCGTTCGGGCTCAAAAATGCAAACGCCACCTACCAACGGCTGGTCGACAAAGTCTTTGAAAACCAGAAAGGTAGAAACATCGAAGCTTACGTAGATGATGCCATCGTGAAAAGTAGAAGGGATGAGGAACACCTAAGGGATCTGCAGGAGACTTTCTTCTCCCTGCGCGCTTACCAGATGAACTAAATCCTAAGAAATGTACCTTCGGAGTACGCTCGGGAAAGTTTTTAGGCTTTCTGGTCAACGCCAGAGGAATCGACGCTAACCCTGAAAAAATCCAGGCTGTCCTAGACCTGCCAGAGCCAAAGACAATCAGGGACATACAACGCCTGACCGGCAGAATGGCCGCCCTGGCACGGTTCATTGTCAGATCAGCAGACAAGTCAACACCTTTCTTTAAGGTGTTAAAAGGAAACAAAAGGTTCAAGTGGGAAACTGAACAAAAAGAGGCCTTCGAACAGCTGAAGGAGCACCTGAAGAAGCTGCCCACCCTGGCGAGACCGATGGCAGGGGAGAAGCTCTTCTTTTACACCGCCGTAACAAACTCAACTATGAGCGCGGTAATTCTAAGGGAGGAGGCAGGCTCCCAGCAGCCGATCTATTTTGTAAGCCATTCCCTGGGAGCAGTAGAGAAAAATTACCCAGTTGTTGAAAAAGCAGCTTACGCAGTCGTCATTGCGGCCAGGAAGCTCAGGCCTTACTTCGACGCCCATCCCGTCGTTGTACTAACTGACCAGCCCCTGGAAAAAGTTCTAGAAAAATTTGAAAAATCAGGAAGATTGCTAAAAATAGGCCATAGAGCTAAGCGGGTTAGGAATATCATATCATCCCAGGACTGCTATCAAAGCGCAGGCCTTGGCGGATTTCCTGGCGGAGTGTTCTCACTCAGAGGAGGACGATCCACCCGCAGGAGAATGGATAGTATACACTGACGGATCCTCTACAGCCAATGGTGCAGGGGCAGGGATCATACTGACCAGCCCTGAAGGAATAGATTTCGAGCATGCTCTCAGGTTCACCTTCCCTGCATCAAATAACGAGGCAGAGTACGATGCCGTATTGGCAGGTATTAGCCTAGCTAAGGCCGCAGGAGCAGAAAGGCTCGTCTTAGCAACAGACTCCCAGCTCATAGCCAACCAGATCAACGGAGAATATGAGGCCAGAGATTAGGCTATGGCCGCATACCTGGACAAGGTGAAACAAGAGTTATCTGGGTTGAAGTCTTACGAAGTCAAACAAATTCCCCGGTCCCAGAACAACCGGGCAGATGCCCTGTCAAAGCTGGCCAGCTCCAGCTTGCAGGATATAAGAAGGTCAGTTTGGGTGGATGTAATCCAAGAAAAATCCACCACACCCTGCCAGCCGGCCAGTGTCATTGAAGAGGCAAAATCAGAAGACTGGATGACCCCAATAATCCAATTCAAGAAGTATGGGACCCTTTCGCAGGACCCCGTGCAGAGGAGAAAAATGCCAGCCAAGGCCGCATGGTTCATACTAATTGGCGGGGAGCTGTATAAAAAATCATTCTCCTCCCCCCTGCTCAGGTGCCTGGGGGCAGGGCATGCCGCAGAGGTACTAGATGATATACACTCAGGAATCTGCGGCCATCACATAGGAGGAAGGTCACTGGCACACAAGGCCCTAAGGGTTGGCTACTACTGGCCGACCCTGCTTGCTAATGCCAAGAACCTAACCCAGAAGTGCAGGAAATGTCAGCTCTTTGCCCCGTCAATACATGCCCCGGCCCAAGACCTCAGACCAATTCTGTCCCCCCATCCCTTTCGCCCAATGGGGGATGGACATTCTAGGTCTGTTTACTACAGCGACTGGGGGCAGAAGATTTCTCATAGTGGGAATTGATTATTGTACTAAGTAGAGGCTGAGGCTGTCCCAAACATAACAGAGCCGGCGGTCAGAAAGGTGATATGGAGAAATATCATAACAAGGTATGGCCTGCCAAAGGTGTTAGTCTTCGATCATGGAAGACAGTTCGACAACGATCCCTTAAGGGCTCGGCTGGAGAGGCATGGCATAACCGTCGCCTACTCAGCTGTCTGCCACCCCCAGGCCAATGGACAGGCTGAGGCGACGAATAAGCAGATACTGAACGGGCTGAAGAGGATGGTGGATGAGCTCAAAGGAAGATGGGCAGACGAACTGCCAAGTGTGCTATGGTCGATCAGAACCACCAGAAAGGAGTCCACAAAACAGACTCCATTTGGCCTGGTCTACGGGGCCGAGGCCCTGCTACCTATAGAAGCACGAATTCCCACCCTCCGATCCCAGCAATACAATCAGACGAGTAATGAATCTGCAATGACAGAGGCTCTTGACCAAGTCGGAGAAGTAAGGCAAGAGGCCTGCGTCAACATTGCCGCCTACCAGCAGAGGATGAGAAAGGCTTACAACAAGAAAGTAAGTGTAAGAAGCTTCCAGGTGGGGAACCTAGTTCTAAGAAAGACACAAGCTGTCGGAAGATCAAGGGAAAACGGCAAACTAAGCGCCAATTGGGAAGGCCCATATGAAGTCACCCGGATTATGGGGCCAGGAACCTACAGAATTGCCAACCCCGAAGGTCAAGAGCTGGTTGCACATTGGAATGCAGATACTTTGAAGAGATACTATGCGTAGAAGTTAAAAAGTTCTTTTCTAGCTTTTTATCCCTTTCCCCAGTAAGAACGGCGGAGGACGGTCAAGATACAATGTCGACGACTCCGACCAGTGTTTAAAAGTTTTTTCAAGAAATGAAAAGATCCCCGAATTTATACTCGTTGTCTGTTCAGAATAGCACTTCACACACAAACGAGCAGAGGGCAATAGAGGGAGGGCCCCCTGGACTTCGGCAAGAAGCCAGGGTCAGGGCAGGGCTCATGCGCCAAACCAACAAGGACTGGGGAACCCCCAACCTTGTATAAAAAATGCAGTCCCCCAACCTGCCTCTGGGCAGGCAGGGGGCAGGCCCCTGGACTTCGACAAGAAGCCAGGGTCAGGCCAGGCCTCATGCGCTAAACCAACAGGGACTGGGGAACCCCCAACCTTGTATAAAAAACGCAAAGTCCCCCAACCTGCCTCTGGGCAGGCCCCCTGGACTTCGACAAGAAGCCAGGGTCAGGCCAGGCCTCATGCGCCAAACCAACAAGGACTGGAGACCCCCAACCTTGTATAAAAAACTCAAAGTCCCCCAACCTGCCTCTGGGTAGGCAGGCCCCCTGGACTTCGGCAAGAAGCCAGGGTCAGGCCGAACCTCAAAAGAAAATGATGGCATAAATAACCAAAAAAAGTGCATTCATAACAAATTTAGAAGAGTTTAACAAAACGGACAACAGAGATCCAAATACAAAAGAGTTAAAAGGTTACATTAGCCGGCAGCCGGCCACATCAGGGCCCGGCGCGCAAAAAGATCAATAAGTTAACGAGGAAGCAGAGGCGCAGAAGGGTAGGGACAGGACCCCTCAGAAGACGACTGCCTTGCATGTTACGCCATAGGGGCGTCCTGGTCAGCATCAGAAGCCTCCTCAGGCGATCTGTTAGCCCGTGCCTCATTCTTGGCAGTATAGAGGGCCTGGAAGGCATCCTCGTTGAAGTCTGGAAGCATCTCTCTAATGATCTCCATGACAAACTTTAGGGAAGAAGAGGCTCCAGCGTTAAAGTTCTCCGCCACCGCAGAGTTGGCCTCCTGGATTATGTCGTTCTTCTCCTTTCGCCATTTCTCGCCCTGCGTCTTCAAGTCACCCTGTGCCTTCTGGAGGTCTGAGTCGGCCTTGGTCAGACGGTCCTCTAACTCAGTCACTTTTCTCTTAAAATGCTCTAGCTCGACAACTGCTTTCTTGGCCCGCTCCAGCTCGACAACCGCCTTCCTGGCCTGCTCCAGCTCTGCCTCCAAGTTAGCTGCTTCTCTCACAGCCCTTTCACCCTGAGCCTTCCAGCGGGCTGCCTGGTCCTTGGCGTCTCCCAGCTCGCCCTCGTACTTCGCCAGCTGATCCTTCAAACTGGCAATAAGGGCAACATCTCTCTCAACCACCGCCAAGCTTTTAGGGAGAGGAAACTCAGGAGTAACATTTAATTCCTCATCACTTAAACGGCTGAGAGCCGTCAGCTCCGAAGAGGCTTGGAACACCCTGGAGCAGCGTTGGATGAACTGGATCGCCTGATTGGTAGAGTAGGTCAAGGACTTGGTAAGATGGTCCGCCAACGCAGTGTTGGAATCAGAGAGCAGGGCAGAGACGTCAATACTACCGCCAGCTGTAAAATGAAACTCAGCATTCTCTTCTAAGAAGGGCGCCTGGAATATCACGAGCAGGACACTTGGCCTCAGGCGTGTTGGCATATGCCTCCAGATCCACCACCGGGACATCGTCCATCGGTTCCTTATCTTTCCTCTTCCTGCCAACCAGGGGTCAGCTTTCCCCAGTGTCCTCAGAATCCGAAGGTTTTGACCCCACAGGAGGTTGAGTCCCAGCATGGGAGCCTCCATGCTTGTTAGCAGGGGAAGGAGTGGCCTCTGAGACAGCCTCCCCCTCTACGTCTATGGGGGCAGAAGTTGGAGCTGCAGGCTTTGTAGGAGTCGGCTTGGGAGGAAGAGGAGGAAACTTTGCCCTGTTGACTGATATGCTCTTTACAAACTTCATCAAGGCTTTCCCACCTTTCTTATAACTAGAGGGAAGGGAAGGACATTTGACGGCAATTGTAAAGTCCTTGTTCAGTCCAAGGTCCCTCAAATCCCTTTTTGACCAAAGGCAAGAGGCGAGATCTGCAGAAAATGGAAAAAGTTAGCCAGAGAAGAATACAACAAAGTAAGGCTAAGAAAAGGCGACTATTTTCGGAGTCCCCGAACTACCTCCTCCAAGGCCGGGAGTTAGACCCACTCGGGTCAGGTAGTCGTCAGTAGCTATGAGCTCTGCGTGGGGGAGCCAGTGGTCAGGCCCAAATGCACCTGACTTGTCTTTAGAGAAGGCAAACCGCTTGACCAAATCCAGTTCTTTATCGGTCAATTTCACTTCAAGGGCCTTCCCTCCAACGCTAGAGTGGTACTCCTGGAAGATCTCCAACCGAGTATGAACGTGATTCTTGAAATGCCGGGGAATCTTCCATCCTGTGGCACTATGCACACATAGGAAGTTATCTTTCCAGTCCTTCAGACTGTTCAAGATCGGCCAGACCAGGGAAGAGCTCTTCTGCCTAAGAAGAGAGAAATATCCGGGAGAACTTCCGCCCTCAGTGGAGGCCACCATCTCAGGCCAGCCATAAACCTCAAAGCATCTATACTTGGCCCCTCGCCCAGAAATAAGCAGGTCCAGGTATAAGCTATCAATGACCTGACCGCCAGGGCGGTTAACTGGGCAATGGCCACATTCATGCACCTAAAAACCTCCTCCAGGAAGGGGTGTAGGGGAAAACGCAGGCCGAACTCTAAACACTTGTGATAGACGGCTATGCAGCCGTCAGGGGGATTGCACACAGTATCCCTCTCTCCAGGGACGATGATTGTGTAGCCCCCCCAAAGTTGTAAAATCTGGCGATGGCCTCAGCAGCGTTTTTCTCCAAAATAAGGTCCCGATTCTTGAAGGCTGGGTATGTCCGCAGGGGGATACTATACTAGTCTTATCTAGATAATAGGTCCTCCCTGTCTCCCTAGGGATAAATGGGCCAGCGATTGTGGAGGTGTCGATCACCATCGCCTCGTCATCAGAGCCAATGACATTAAAAGGAGCAGGTTCAGGGGAGTTCGCGCCCCCACTATCCTCTGAGTGGTCCTCCTCAGCCGTCCTAACGCCAGGCCCCCTAGAGGAGGAGGCAGGGTCGGTACTAACCCTATCCCTACCCTCCGCCCTTTCAGTCGAAGGATCATTGAAAGAAAGAATCCGAGCATGACGATTGGCAATGGTGATTAAAGAGAAGGAAAAACGAAGAAATGGAAAGACGAGGACAGGGATTAAGATTCTAACCTAATTAATGGCCGCCAGATGAAGATGTAGGAAAAGGCTTCTCAGTCTAAGACGTTTAACAAGGAGAGAGTATGAAGGAGGGTTTATAGGTTTTCAAATGTGCAAAAGAGGGAATGGGGGAGGTAAGAATGCTTTTATAAGCAGGAGAAGACGGAAGGTCGCCCAGTCAGAAGACTTCCCCAAGAAAAGCCCCCACGTGTCACACATTTTGAAACCCAACCACCCATCACTTCCCAAGAGGCCTCGAAAAGGCAACAGAGGGCAGAAATTAATCATTGCATGACGTCACTCATTCAAAAAAAAAGCAACACACGAACGAACGAAAATCAAGCCCACCTTTTTCTCATTAATCAAAAGGCCCAAAAGGGTCCAAATTACAAAACAAGTGGGATAAAAAGAAATTACAAAAAGAGCCTGAAGGTCCAGCTCATCACGCCTGCAAACACGGGGCAGGCCCAATCATCATCAAAACCTGGGGAATAATCCCCGAGACTATCACAACCGCCAGCGTCGGATCCCCAGTCTCAGTTCCTGGAATCTATGAACGGATCATTAGGGCCCTCTTCCTCATCCTTGTCGGATGAATAGCCCTGGCCTCCACTATCCCCTGAGTCGTAGCTGCTCGAGTCCCAGTCTTTGCCATACAGGGCTACCCTGGTGCCCTCCGGGGAGCCGTAATCCTCCTTTTTTTCTCACCAAGGGAGAAGAAGGGCCTGATTTAGGGGAGGAGCCCAAGTCGGGGCAGTCAGGATCAAAATGCTCAGGATGTAGCCAGGGGAAGCACCTGTAGCATCCTCTAGAGGAGCAACCCCCCGCCTGGGTACAGCGTTTGGGCCAAGCTCTTACAGGGGATGAAGACTTTTTAGGGCGCTTACTGACCCTAGACAAAGGCTTCACCCTGACATTCCGCGAAAGGCGAGAGCGTGCTCGTCTGCTACGACGAAGAGCCAGGTGTGCCTGCCTGGAGTATCTCAATCTCCAACGCCCCCTGAAACGGAGGACCTTCACATAAATTCCACAACGAAATACCGTTTTTCTCAACCAAGACATTTGTTCTTTAAAAGAAGAGTAAAGGAAGATGGAGATGGGTTGTGAAAATGATAGAGCAAAGTCGGAATTTATACAAGGGCAAAGGCAAGGCATTAAAAGGCGCCCCAACCATTTTAACAAAAAAGAACCAATCATCAAACTGACACGCTGCTCAAAGAGACCACTTTACAAGAAAAACAATCACGAGGAAAGACATCCCAACTCTTTGCATACCCAGAGCAGTTAAGACCCTTCTCCTTGGGAACATGCGACGCATTAAATGCAAAGATGGAACTCAAGAAGTCAACCTCCCGCCATCCCAATCAAGATGTCACCTGCTGAAAAGGAGCCCTGCTCCCCTTCAGCCGGCGAGGGCCAAATGATGGGAGTCGGTAGCCTGCCACGGGTTGCCCGCCATTCGGGCCCCGGGGAAGACCGACCCAAAGATGAGGAACGACCTACTTGGCAGGCCATCAGAGCGAAGCCTAGCTGAAGCCTCCAGAGGGTGACCTCAGCTGTTCCAAGCTCCAAGCAGACTCCTTCCCTGCCCGTCAGGGCCATGCCGCATGCCGGTTGAAACAAATGAGCCCCCCCTGCCTGCCAGTCCTCAGGGCATTCTGGCCCCTGGCAGGGCCATGGGGGAGGGGGGAGGGGAGTCAGAACCCTTCTGTCAAGACCTAAGGTAAAGGGGAATGAGTGGACAAGGTGAACCCACGTGTCACCTCCCCGTCCACTCATTCCTTCTCTTTCCCTCTCTCTTTTCCCTCTCTTTGGGAAAGGTGTAAATATTTTGCCATTTCCCACATGAAAGAGGTGGGACTTTCTCTCTCTAGAATCTTACTCTAAAACCGGCACCTTACTCCTCACGAGTAAGGTTCGTCAAGGCATTTCATGGACTGACTTAAGCATCGGAGAGGGTTCCCTCGGACACCTCCGAGGCCCTGTGCGTTCATTGTGCAGGGAACAGGCCACCTCTGCCGGGAAGGTCCGATTACCGGAGTAAGGGGAAGGAGAGACCCAGGAAGCAAAGTGATCACCATCAACATAACAACATCAAACACAGGACCCGAATCCGCTTTGGGTCAATTGTTTCCTAACCGGAACAGACATGATAAACGCAGCATCAAAACCATTATATGAGGGTAGCAAAGTCTCGTTACTAGAAGTAGCTGCAAGGGTGATAAATTTGAAGTGCGAGTACAATTTAGTTCGTAGATGTACGGATGGGGTTGCACCTTTGGTTGAAGATGTTATCCCATAGGACAATTTGATGACAAGAACTTTTTAAAACATCAGAAAAATCCTTAAAGGTTTAGAACTTCCTCATCATAAAATTGACGCATGTCCAGAAGGATGTATGCTTTTCTGGAAAGAAGATGCACTTTTAGATAAATGCAAGAAATGTCACTTAGATAGGTACAAACAGACTTCGAAACGAAAGCGGGTGCCACATAAAGTCTTAACTTATTTGCCCATTACACCACGATTGCAAAGTCTATATGCAACCAAACATATCGCAGGGGAAATAAGATGACATAAGGAGAATCCTCGTGTTAGTGGAACAATGGCCCATCCTAGTGACGGTGAAGCTTGGAAGCATTTTGATTAAACTTATCCAGAATTTGCTATTGAGCCTCGTAACGTTCGACTTGGTCTTTGCACCGATGGCTTCGCACCTTTCGGCCAATTCGGGAAGTCGTACTCGTGTTGGCCAGTAATGTTGACACCGTATAACCTACCACCTGGGTTGTGCACGAAGAAGCAATTTATTTTCCTATCATTAATAATTGTTCCTGGTCCCAACAATCCAAAAAAAAACTTGGATGTATACTTGCAACCGTTGGTTGACGAGTTGAAACAATTGTGGGAGACAGGCGTACTTACGTACGATATCTCTAAGAAGCAAAATTTCCTGCTAAAAACATCTCTTATTTGGACAATTAATGATTTTTCAGCTTACGGTATGCTATCTGGTTGGTCCACTGCCGGCCATAATGTATGCATGTCCTTATTGCATGGAGAAAACTAAATCATTTCATCTCCCATGTGGGAAGAAAGTGTGTTGGTTTGTCTGTCATAGACAATTTTTACCCATTGATCACCATTTTAGGACAAATAGAAACGCTTTTTTGAAGGTTACCATAGAAAATGATCATGCCCCTCCAAGATTATCGGGGGAAGAAATGTGGGAGCGAGTTTCAACCTTTCCAACCGTAATCAATGGTACCGTCGAAGAGTTTAAGGAATTAAAAAAGTTGAAAAATGGATGGTTGAAGCAAAGTATATTTTGGGAACTTCCTTATTGGAAATCATTACTAGTTAGACACAATCTTGATGTTATGCACATTGAGAAGAATTTCTTTGAGATGTTGATTAATACAGTGATGGATGTGAAAACAAAAACAACTGACACAATAAACTTTCGGAAAGACTTGCGTCGTTTTTGTCACCGTCCTAAATTGCATATCCATAAAAGTGGCGACATGCCGAAAGCTCCTTTCACACTAGTGAAATCTCAAAGAAAGGAATTATGTGAATGGGTATCTAATTTGAAGTTTCCAGATGGATACACATCAAATTTGAGTAGGTGTGTGGATCTAAAAGAATTTAAGCTTCATGGAATGAAAAGTCATGATTGTCATGTGTTTATGGAGTGTTTACTACTTGTTTCTCTCAAGCGTTTTCTCCCGACAAATGTGTGGAATGCAATAACTGAGATTAGTCAGTTCTTCAGAGATTTGTGTGCTTCAACTATCAAATCAAATGATATTTATGTTCTCGAGAACAATATTGCGGAGATAATATGCAAATTAGAAATGATTTTCCCTCCATCTTTTTTCAACTCAATGGAACATCTACCAATTTACTTACCATATGAAGCAAAAATGGGTGGACCTGTCCAATATCGGTGGATGTACCCTTTTGAGAGGTAAAAATTCAACACAATTTTTTTAAAAAATATATTTATTACAATACAAAATTATTATATTTTATTAATTTTTTAGGTTCCTAAATCACTTGAAGCGTAAAATTGGTAACAAAGCTCGGGTTGAAGGTTCTATACGCAACGCTTATTTAACGGAAGAAATATCAAATTTTTGTTCTCTCTACTTCGAAGAGCATATAGACACAAAAACAAAAGATCTTGATATTGACTTGAAAGAACAAACTGATTCAATATTACCCGAGCTTTTCCAACAACAAATAATGGGTAAACCTACATCAAAAGGTGGCAAAAGATACTTGGATGATTGTGAGTATGAACGTGCTCACATTTACGTCCTATCAAATTGTGATGTATTGAAATTTTTTGAAGAGTAAGTTACTATTTTATCTCAATAATCATTTCACATGCAATAAACAAATTCATTTAAGTTTATCCTAATAAATTTTACATGTCCATAAATTTCAGAAAATTTGAGAAATTTATACTTGAGCAACATCCTCAACTCTCCACGAATGATGTTTGGAGTAAATTTGATGTAGAATGGCCAATGTGGTTTAAAGATCAAGTAAGCGATAAACCTAAATATTCATTTATTAATAAATTTCTAATGCTTACACAAACATTTTCTTATATACTTTCATTTACTATAGGTGATTGATTCAGATATTGACAATGATTTTCTACGAGCTTTAGCAATGGGTCCATCCAAACTAGTTAAAACATGGACACGTTATTCGGTTAATGGGTTTAACTTTCACACATTCGCTTATGGAAAACATAAAGCTTCTTTGAACTATGGGGTATGTGTTAGTTCTGTTGAAGACACAAACTATTATGGAATCTTACAAGAGGTCATTGAGCTAAGCTATCCTGGAAATCAGGATATTTATAAGACTGTCTTGTTCAAATGTGAGTGGATGGATAATTCTGAGAGAGGTATGAATGTGCATGAAAAATATAGACTTGTAGAAGTTAATCATTCTAAGAAACTTCAAAAGTATGATCCATTTATCTTGGCTCATCAAGCCGAACAAGTGTATTACACATCATATCCAAGCTTAAAAAAAATAATGAAAGTCAATGGTGGGTCGTGTTTAAGACCAAGGCTAGAAAACAAATTGACGCTCCGGTTGACTTAATTGTTTTTCAAGAAGACTCAGTCACACAGCATCCAAATTTGTCAGTGGTTGAAGTATATGAATTAGAATATGGTCAATCTGGAGAGGGGGAGGAGGAGGAGGAGGAGGAGTGAGAGCAGGAGCAGGAGGAAGAAGTGGAAGAAGATAATGAAACTGAGGAGGAGGAGGAGGAGGAGGAGGAGGAGGAGGAGGAGGAGGAAGAAGAAGAAGAAGAAGAAGAAGAAGAAGAAGAAGAAGAAGAAGAAGAAGAAGAAGATGATGATGATGACGACGACGATGCAAATAACACTGATGAAGATGGAGATATCGATGAAGTTGACTACTTAGATTATATTTTATATTTGCACATTAGTTTTTCTTACAAAGTTACACATTTGTGTAGTAACTTTACACTTTGGTGTAGTTTTTATAAATTCTAGCCTACATTGTTATCTTCTAGAAAATGTTCTATTAAAACTCAAACAATTATGTTAATCTAATATCATTTCTTGAAATAGTTTTGTCATTAGTTATGGCACGAGGTCGAAAGAGAGTTATGTTGAGCACGCCAAATGTTGAATCAAGTGCTCAAAATGAGGATGTTATGTTGGGAAGTCAAAACAATTTCGGAATGAAAAAGCTTAGGAAGATCTTAGCCCCGAGGACAAGTGATGGCAAAATCGTTTTATCTACAGAAGAGAGTGTATGTTAAATGTATTTAAAATGTTCTTCGATATCTATGTTTCTTTATATATTCACGAATGATTTTAATGTCCATTTTATGCTTTATTAACAGGTTTGGTCATCCAGATGTATCATCGTTGGTCCCAAATGCAATAAGGTCTAACTTCACTGTATTTTGCCCAACTTGGAAAAAGACTCCTGCAGAAGTTCGAGAGAAACGGTGGAATCACTTTCAGGTAAGTACATTACTGCTAAATCAACTAAAAAAAATAATGATTTATTTTATTAACAGTTATCCATATTAATAATATACAACACTTTGCATGGTTATTGTCGATCCAGGGTGAGGTTACGTTTGTGTCTGATCCTGAGGTTGATGTTAAGAAGGCTTTTTTTGCGAAATTCAAAGAGCGCCTTGGGGACATACTTTACTACATCGACACCGACGGTGATAAGCCTGATTAGATGCCGACGACCTCTTTTACCAAACTAAAAGCATATAGAAATAGTTATGCGTTTAAAAAGATGTCTAATAGTGCAAAAGCAAACCGAGCAAAATATGTTGTCGATGGTGAAATTCCAGGAACTCATAACATGGGTTCTATTTCTAGCGTTGAGTTGACTGAGCGAATGGTAAATCAATAGTCTATAGCCTTTTTATTTTTATTTATTTATATTCAAAAATATAAAAAATATTCATCTTCAAAAATTCCAATAATATTTGAAATTTAATTTTCCAGATTAGAGATGATGAAGAAAGGAAAATACCTACGGCTTTCGATTTATTCATTCGTGCTCATTCCCACAATGGAAAGATTACGGATAAGAAAGCAGAAGAAATAAAGGTGAGAAGGAAATATAAGCATCGACATGTGATTGTTTAGTTTTGAAGTTTATTTACAATTCTTTATATTATGTTTTTTTTTTCAGAAAATATTTGAGTCTCGAAAAGCACAAACGATTGTGGAAGGGGGTGAATTTAATGAGGATGAACTTTTCATCGAAGTTGTAGGTGGATTTCAAAAGGGACGATTGTATGGCGTGGGCAGTGCTGTTGATTATTATTTCAAGAAGGCGCCATCATATACATCTTCGCCTACAGATATCACCTCCAATTCTTATGTTGGTGTTGGGTTGCTAAGTAGGATTCAAGTAAATAATTCTAAGGTGCGAGAGGAGAATGCTAAGATGTTAGAGGAGAATAAAAGAATGAATGAAACAATCCTGAAGATGCAAGAACAACTGGTCATTCTAACGAAGGTTTTCGATTGCTAGAAATTTTGGAATGAAATACCTTTTTGTTTTATTGTAATGTGATATTTGAGATTATTTACAAATTTGAATTGTGTTTTCATATCACACATTTGTTTTGTGGAATTTCGGCCTCCTGCTTTGCGGTGGAGTGTTAACGTATGTCGGTGATGTTTATAGGGTTTTCGTATACTAGGGACGACATTTGTTTTATCCTACGGAAGTTCTACAGTTTCCTACGGAAATCTGTAGCTCGATATATTTAATAATATTTTTTTTCTCAATTACTGCCTCCTACGGAAAGATATTGTACTACGGAATTTTTGTAGGAAATTTGAAACCTTCCGACGATTTTTCGTAGGAACGAATTTTTTGTCAACAAATACTCGTCACCAGCCATTCCGACGGAACATTCCGTAGGAAAGTTATTTCCTACGAAAAATGTGTAGGAAGTTTTTTATTTCCGACGAAGTATACCGACGGAATGGTTCCTACGAACTTTCCGTAGGAACGTGCTTATTCCGACGGAAATGGGCATGTTTCCTACGAATCTGGTCTGTAGGAATGAACGTTCATTCTTGTAGTGGATACAGCAACACTAGCTAGAGTAAACACATAGCTAGGGATGACAACGGATCCGGGATCCGCAAGATCCGGTCCACACGGATCGGATATGAATCCTAAATTTTGAGATCCATTGGATATGGATCCGGATCCGCTATCTTTAAACGGATCCGGATCTGGATCTTAATAAATAAATCCGGATCCGGATCCGCAAATCCGTTTTATTAAAAAATTAACAATAATAAAAAACTTAGAACTTTAATTTGTGTTTTTTTGGTTATTTCTAAGACTCTTTTCTTTTAGTTTATTAATTTTTGATTATGACTCTTTATATTCAATTTTATTTGTAAAATTATGAAAATTAATATGGTCGCAAATACGTATTAATTAAAAATTTTGTGAAATTTAAGTAAGAAATTGGATCCGCGGATCCAATCCGGATCTGGATCTACATTTTTGGGATCCGTCGGATCCGGACCGGATCTGGATCCGCTACTAAGAGTGCGGATCTGGATCTGGATCCATGCGGATCCGGTCCGGATCCGGTCCGTTGCCATCCCTACACATCGCCACTAGTAGAGTGTATCTCATCATTCCCAGATACCCAGTTGGCATCACAATATCCTTCCAACACACACGATGTTCTTTGATAATGTAATCCCCAATCTATGGTGCCCTTCAAGTATCTCAATAATCTTATCAAGACATCCTAATGATCTCTGCCATGTGTATATTTGCTAAGTATACTAACAATATAAGCTATGTTGGGTGTAGTGCAGTTCATCAAAAACATGACACTTCCGATCACTTTAGCGTACTCCTCTTAAGACACGCTGTCACTGGTATTCAATATGTATCAAAGAAATCCAACCCCTTTGTTTGTCAGTTACCACATACCACTAATCTCGCCTGGTATTTATCAATTGACACATTCGTTTTGAGTTTCCGTTTGAAAACCCACTTATTACTCAAATCTTTGCAACCCCTGGGAAGCTCGGTCAAAACTCAGGTGTGGTTATTCACTATTGAATCAATTTCACTATTTATGACCTCAAGCCAAACAGTAGTGTCCACATATTGCATAGCCTCTTTGTATGTTCTAGGGTGGTCTTCAAGTATGAAGATACTCACCTCATGTTCACTTAAACACTTATTCTCAATCAACATGACAAAATCTCAACCAGACTCTTTGGGGTACTGACACGTTTACCTCTCCTAGGTTTTGCTACTACTTCATCTGTAGCAGCAGAAGATTGTGTTGAACCACTAGGTGTAAGTGACGCACTTGTTGTAGTACCAATTTTCATGGAAAAATGTGCTCAAAGAATTCAACATCTCTTGACTCTCTAATGGGTCCAAAATCCGATGAATCCTTGAGAATCAAACTGC
This sequence comes from Agrostemma githago, assembly GCA_958450325.1. NCBI lineage: Eukaryota > Viridiplantae > Streptophyta > Magnoliopsida > Caryophyllales > Caryophyllaceae > Agrostemma > Agrostemma githago. The sequence continues at coordinate 6,260,545 of OY288249.1, read as the reverse complement.
ATGCAGCGTTATTGGCGGCATTACCAATGAAGATTGCGTTTATGGTTTTCGGCCCAATTTTATTCCTTTGAAAGTCTGGAAGACCAATTCTTACCCAAACAACCCCACACTTTCAGATAATTAAGGTTAGGTGGATAACCTTTCCATAACTCATAGGGTGTTTTACCAGTTTCTTGTGTGGAACTCAGTTGAGACCCACTCGGTTCAGATACCAGTTTCATACAATCGAGTTCATCAACTTACATGCAACTACTTAGCCATAAGAGATCAGTAACAGAAATATCTTATCTACAAGTAAGACACAAATTAAAGAAATATCTTGTCCACAAGTAAAAGACCCATGATATAAACACCAATCGAGTCCTTACTTTTCCTCAGCCTCATCTTTTATATATACTCAATAAATAGGCCTTGGTATATATACCTTGAGAAATCATCTACAAACGTAATGTAGTACTGTTTCCCACCTCTATTCATTGAGTTTCTAAAATATCCTAGGTCAGAGTGAACCAGTTCTAGGAGACTACTTGATCGTTCTACGCATTTATTAAACGATGCCTTTGCGTATTTAGCCTCAACACATACTTCGCATTTATCAAAACTTGTGCTACTGAATTGAGGTATGAGATTCTGTTGTTTGAGTTGTTTAATCGAATCGACATTCACATGTCCTAGTCTAGAATGCATAGAGATACAGACTCAACAAAATAAACAGAAGCGGAAACATTCTTCGACAAGTTTTATTATCCCTCTCAAAACCCCTCCTAATATTTTCTGGGGTTTCAACATTAGTTAGATCAGAGTATAGTTTACCCCTATTTGACTCAGAAAAAAGTTCATTTTGTCGGACCACATTTTATAATTTTTTCCGTCAAACGGGTCAAGTTTTATTGACATATCAGGAATTATGGGATTAGTCAACATGGTATATGTTAAAGGAATAGCATCATACGCTTCACTACTAGCCATAATAAAAATCAAAGAGCAATAATCGACTTTAGATTGTTAGGCGAGTAGTGAATAAATAAATAAGACGGAAAAAAGAATAATCTTATCTGAGAGGAAGGTTGTGACGTTACTTGAGGTCACTATTCTAAAGTCGATTATGTCCCGTCTACTATGCACGTACTCATTGACATTCGACCCCCAGGATTGCACAACCGCTACGATATTTGTGTAGGCAAGACCGTAGATGAGTTACTACTAAAATCGTTGCCAACATTCCACTCAAACTATAAATTATATTACTAATATTTTTGAGAGAATATTTTGTGATATAAGAGAAGTAGATGAATGATTTTGGATGATTGAAATAGTGGGATTGTGAGGTCTATTTATAAAACCAAGTAGTTGGCCTCCAAGCACTTCTCCTTGGCCACCAAGCAAAATACATGAACATGAGGTCATGCTGTAGGGTTACAACCCTTAAACCCAATGACCTGTTACGAGTATTAACCGAAAAGACAAAAGAAAAGGGATAACAATTATACCTTATTTGCAGCGGAACAACATATTAATAAGAAGTATAATAAACCCAAAATATATATATAATCTCCACGGACAGAATAAATAATCTTCACGGACAAGAATAAATAATCTCCACGGACAAGAATAAATAATCTCCACGGACAGAATAAAGCACCCCAAACGTGATGCCTCCTTTGGTATCCACACGGGTACGGAACTGCGACGTATATGCTAGTATAAGGGTTTTGTGAGACGGTCTCACAAAATTCTCTCTCTAATAATATATGAATCAATACTCACAATTGTATAATTTGGTTCATCATATGAACCTCCTTATATAGGAGAGATAGGTTACCTACTTAACCTAGAAGTTATTCCATAACTTCAATTGGTATAATTAGATTATCACAATAACTCTAGTTACCATAACTAGATTATTACTATAACTCTAATTACCATAACCCGACAGCACAGCTGAGTCGTCTTACTACTGACCCGATATATTAATATACCGATATATTAATAATATCCCGTACACATTGTGTGTGACCCAATGGGCCCACTTAAGACTACCAGACACGTAACTCATTTACATGTCAATCCGACATCGACCTCTAGCAAGGCATATCGGATACATAGACTTAAGCGGGTTAATCCGTAGGACAGTGGACATAACTCATTCAGTCTCCCACTTGTACATGTCCTCTCAAGAACGGCGTTAAGTCTCTTTGCTACTATTGTCTCCAATTGAGAATGAGGTAAGAAGAAGTGTCATCCTCACATATCTTAATCTTTTACTCGAATCTTTGAGTTGACTTGTTAAAAGAGCAGATAGATGACAATCATCCTATCTGAGCGCGGCCACGCATTTGCACAAGTCACACTCTTCGAGTGGCCAAGAAACAATAAATTCCTTTCAATGATTAAAGGAAGAGCAAATTCCCTCTTGTCTAACCACATCCTATCACATGATCCATGCATGCCCAATAACCATCCATAGCCCCCTTTCACAGCTGACGAGGAATAGTATCAAAGCATATACATCACATGTACAGAATAGTCAAAGACTGAGGTCTAAAGACCGTACAAGTTCACAACTTGCAAAGAACTTTACTGACACTAAGTGAAATCTTAGTAAAATCCTTTTCGGTGGGTCTGTCTAATGCATGTTCTTAACATACACCCGTGTGCCTGATTTAGTATCTCAATACCTATGACTCAAGGAACTTAGTCATCAATCAACTCACACACTAGTCATTTAAGGGTATTCAAATGTCCCAACACAATACCCTGACTAGAGACAAAATAATTACATCATCCAAATAGAGTTCCAAGACTAAGTCACGTACTTAGTGATCTATTTCATCAATGTCAATTATTTAGGGACAAAATTCGGTTACATTAACCAAATGACAATATGTCATAAATATATCAATTATCGAAATAACTCCCACTAAATCAAACACCTCTAAAAGTACTAAGACCACTCGCCCATGCGTCTTATACCGATCATAACCAATATGATCTTTATGCAGAGAAGGTTTCGGGACATACAACATTTGTATCGGTTATTTACAAGCATATGACCAATCTACCTTATCTCAATTAAGGCAAACTGTTAGTTTCATAAGCAACAATTGCTTTATAAACATTAAAGTAGTTGAGTGTGTGCTTAATTCGTAATCAAACGTCTATTTGCTTCAAAAGCAATAGAACACTAACTTTAGTTATAATATCAGTCATAAAGTTGTCCTTTGGAACCGTTCCAACACACAACTTCTTATCCAAAACAAAATTTACTGAGATTACAATCTCACGTCATCTTTGTCTATTTGGAAATATGAATCGTTGTAACTTGTTTACAATAATTCGCTTATCACATCATGCGCATCTCTTAAATAATTCCTTTTTTGCTTCTTAATCGCAAAGGAACAATTCTTAGATAGCAATTTAGTGACATTCACCAGATTAGTATCTACCCGTCACACGAGCACATAATAAACACATTTCTTGCAAAGTATCATAGACGAAAGCAATCAAATGTCGTTTAGTTAGAGAAGTATGTCACTTACGTACCAAATCATAACGATAAATGCACTCCCACTAGCCTCTTGTACACATTGTCTTTCTTTGTCTCAAAGGAAAACAAACATCTTTGAATTACCACATTAAGAACAAAGATACTACTCCATAATACTTGCTCCAATCAAATTGAATCATTCACATTTGTCTAACAATTTTAAAAATATGAAATTCATACGAAGTGTCGCACACATATCATATTGCATTCCTATCAATAAATGTATTTCACATATATATGTCCAAAACTCATCATAATGAGTGATGACATTCAAAATGCTAAATCAATCTTAATAGACTTAAGCATAATGTTGTAAGAAGGTTTTCCCATAGTCATTACTATGAGATCAATCCTTAACTACCAACTATGCTTCATAGATACTCTTATATCAATCTACATCGTCTTTATATTGAAGACTATTCTTCACTATAAGACCCATTTAACCATAGTCTATACTTGGTAGTTATGGTATGTAGAATCTATTAGATTTTATGTGACTTTTGGAGTCTTTGCCCATTATTGTTTCATCATAAGTCAAACCTATGTAGGATAATATTTTGGAGGTAAGATGATCATGACTTTTCATGGATGCATCAATATTCTTTACAACTGTTGAAGAGAAATCCGGTTAATCTTGAACAATTTCAAGGTCGATTCTACTCCCACTGTTTCTATTAGAAATCACATATTTTTAAAAGAAACATACCACTCCATGCAACAAAACAGTTTTGCTCTTTGGATGGTTTGTAGAATTAATATAATACTCCTAATAAAACACATGCCATAATTGAATCTAAGTTCTAGAAAACAATTTTTTTTAAACTTGACTTGATAATTAAGAAAAGACTTTTAAGAACATTTTCAATCCATATCTCATATGGTGTCTATTCTCCGACTTACATGGACAATCTCATCAACATTTGTACAAAGACTTTTATAGTGCATAAGCTTCTAAAGCGCCAATAAAATCTGCATAACTCATCATAGACCAAATCATATCAAATATGGTTCAATGTAGTTTGAAACATTCTTCACTGCTTCTAAGATGATCACAATCTTTTAGTTCAATTCCTCCCTGTTTCAATCATATCGAACAAAACCATACGTGTTACCCATTTTGCAACATCACTAGTTAAACTCACACATATCTGTATGTGTGTGGTCTAACAAGTCTAAGTACATACCCTCCCACTACAATTAATAGGAGTCACTTGTAATGTCATTTATCCATCTAAACAAGATCCATTTACCTCAGTTGATCCTTATCAATAAGGTTTATAATTTCATCATTATGAAACTTATTCTTATGTCTCTTGTCTCATGGATTAAGGACAATGCCATAATAGGTAAAACTCGTGTCGAGGGACGGAACCTTTTGATTGTTATGTTACAATTAAAAGCATTCACTACTAGGAATGTAGAGCCCAACAAACATGTTAGCATTATTGTACCTCATATTCTTGCAAGGTATAGAGCAACAATTGTTCTACTTTTATTAAAACTTTTCATGCCCATACATGAAACAGAATCAATATTCTTGCTTATGACTAGTACAAGAATAACAATTATTCAATTCCAGTATTCAGCTTTATGGTAAAATTAAGTAATTTTCCTTTTATATATAAAACAACAACATTTGTTCATTTCATCATAAAACACTTCACTTATATACTATTATTCCACCCTCTTTGAACCATCACATCCACAATGTATTAGTTGCATTTGGTATCTTATACCAAAACAGTAGAATGAAAGTAACAATTACTCTAGGAACATACACACCAGAAGTCATACTTCAATTGATTTGCAGATTTTCTAGACACTTCTAGAAACTATCTACCAATGTCCAATATTTGTCATTACATTAATGACTAATAAAATCGTACCTAATCTAAATTTGACAACAAGTTTGGGTATGATAACAATTATTCTTCCCTTACTTTAACCAACATCTTAGATTCATTAATCATTATCTCAAGCAATTTTCTTAATGAACTCGTAGAACATTAGTATTATTTGCCTTCTTGATACAATGTTCAATCGTCTTTTAACATCTCATGCTAAAAGGTGAGAAACTTTATTAAGTCACATGTTTATTCATAATAAAGTGACCTAAACTTAGGACTAATTGAAACGATTTCAATTCCTAATTCTTTAGAAAGAGGCATCCAAAATTTCCTGATTATCAATATAATCACGTCATCATATGACACGGATTAATTAGATCATCTTCAACATTTTCTCACTTAATGGGAACGGTTCCCTTTATTGAAACAATTAATTTTGGTACTTATAATCATCTTCATGACTCTAATTATACAGTCCATACTGTACATTAACATCCTCTATTTATTAAAAGAACAACCATCTTAGTGTGGATGACATCAGCAATTAGAGTAAAATTGGTATGGAATGATATCATGATGACATCATCTTGAAAAAACTACTATTTGATTCATTTATTTTGCTTAATAACAATACTTTCACATATGGAGTACAAAATTTACATTAGATCTAATTAAGTAATATACCCAATTTTCTTATATGGAGTACATTACAAATTTACAAATAACATATTTTTTTCTTATACATTAAAAATTACAAATGTAAATATAAAAATGGCAATAAATATAAATATTAAAGATAAAATATACTCCGTACAATGTGACACGTAGTATAAACTAATTCTCTCAGATCTGAAAAGAAATCAATCATCACCGAGAATTTCAAAATTGTTAAATTATAAGTCGGCAACAATTACGGCTGCCAATTCTCTGCTTTATTAGGGTTGCAATGCGTAAGCTACTTGACATTTTAACTTAACAATTATTTTTTCAATTAGTAGTTACCGTCGTTCCGAACTTATTAGGGTGGCATAAAGGTAACTCATCTATTATTTATAGACGATTACACTAAATGCCGCCAAACCAATAACGGCGAGGTGGCAAAAAGTAACTACAAAGTAATTCTTAGTCAAACAATATAAATTAATATTTATCATTGTCAATCCCAATCTGCATAAAAAAAACAGATTAATAAAGATCAGTAAAGATTAATAAAGATCAACTACAAAGTAATTCTTAGTCAAACAATATAAAATAATAAAGATTAATAACAGATTAACAGCTAAATTAATTAACTTCTGAAGTTAACTACCCATGACCCCCACTAACATTATTAACTGAAAAAGTAACATCATTAACTACCCATGACCCCCACAAAAAAAACCACCTATCTTAAGGTATAAATACCTCATTTAACAGCAGTAATTGACATTCAAAACACCAAGAAAAATAACATCAAAATGTTACAAGCAATCAAAAAAATACTAATTAGTAGAAGAGAACTTAAGCAACAAGGGAGTAGAAGACTATGTATCTCTAACGATATTATTGGTTGATGAAGAGGTAATTACATGAATTGATAACAAAAAAACATTTTTAATTACATGTTATTCATTTTACTATATATCACACCATTGATTAATGCAATTAATTACCTTAAATACTTTTGAAGGGAGACGTTATTCAAATGACAGCAACAGAGGCTGTGATTCAAGTCTTTGATGGAAAATTTGACGAAGGAAAATGCTACAACATCAGTAGATTTCAGATCATGCTCGACAATGGATACAATATAGCAACACCACACCCATGTCGTTTGAGATTAGGATCAACATCAATTGTTGAAAAGATAAAGGATGATGGCTTGCCACAACATGGTCTTAATTTAGTGAGCTTCGATAAAATCATAAGTGATAAACTTGATGGCAGATTTTTCATAGGTATACCACGAACAAACGCATTAAATATACAAATCTTATACAAAAGAAAATAATTATGTATTCACATTATATTATAGATGTCATAGCTAAAGTTTAGAGTACCGATCTCATATATGAGGTTAATAATAACAAAAGAGCAAGGTTATTTCTTGTGAATCCAATGCAAGTTCACACACCTAATTTAATTGCAAAGCATTTTGCGACTATTATACTAATAAAACAGATGCAAACATTGGGGATCGAGCACTTGCAACTTTGGCTACGGGGAAGCCATGTACACCACACTATTCACATTGCAAAAGATGCAAGGTATAAAGTAGAAAAACCTGTGGTGATTTTACAACGTGTGCAAAGGACAACTCATAGAGGAGAAATAGGAATAAACGCTACCAATGCGAGAAAGATAGTCATTGACCCTTACATTCCAGATGTCAAGGAATATAGAATCAGGTTAACGACAATTTCATTTTTTTATTTTATTTATTGAATTCTTACAGATTAGTGAAGATATAAATAATACTCCCTCCGAGTTTTAGTGTTCTTCTCTCTTTTCTTATTGGGTTGAGTTTGATCTTCTTCTCTATTTCCATTTAAGGAAACTTTTTTTCACCTAACATTATCATCCTACCCCACTACTTTCTTTATATTACACCAATTACTCATCATTAATTAATATAATATTTATCTCTCCTACTTTTACAATTCACTTTTTCTCATTTAATTAATATAATATCCTTCTCTCTTACTTTTTCAATCTACTACATCTTTTTTTATTAATATAATACTCCTCCTTATTTTCCTCCCCGAAAAGAAAGGGGAAGAACAATAAAACTCGGAGGGAGTATATAGAATGCTTATAATATTTATTAACCTTGCAGAATTCCGAAAAGGCCCATAGCTGACAGAGGATTAGTTGCGTTTAGATCAAGCGATCTAATTGCTGGAAATCTAAAGTTCCTCATTGGTGTACTATCTTGGGTAAAGGTCCGAATATCGAGGGTTACTAGAAAAAAGGGGCCGAAGATACTCTTATATGATAAGGATAAATTGTTATCTAATAGTACAAAAATGTAGTTTACAAAGAAGTCTTTGAGCATGTTTAAGACAATTAAATTGACTTGAAGTCCTAATTATTTTTTACAACTGTATAATGTATTTCTACTTATGTTTATTATATTAGTTGCTTTGTAACATTTCAATTTGTTCCAACTAAATAGAGTTATATAAGGTATTCTCATCTCAATAATATTAAGCATATACTGATTCGATGTTACCGAAATATTGTTCTGTCATTATAAACTCAACTTAGAAACATTGCGTGCAAATGTGCACGAGTTAACACTAGTTGGTAATAATTTGTCGGAATTATCCTTCACAAGGACAAAATCCGTATCTCTAATTTTGAGAACGATTCTCAAGATACCAATCGATGAGGTTGAACAATTCAAACTCATCTTTAATAAATGTGATAATGGTGACTAAATTACAACTATATGTATATGAAAAGTAAAACGATAATTAATATTAATTAAAAATCTTAAACAATTTTAAGATAAAATCATGAAAACTACCCTCAAGTTCGCATAATATTCCAAGATCCTAAACCTTTTGTCGCTCAAGTGAACTTGGGCTCACTGCTCAAGCTCCAAAAGTAAAGGTAGACAACAATATTGTCAATTACATCAATATGTAATTCTTGGTTCGTCGGAATTAGTCATCATATGACATCAACTATTTGCCTCAAAGCCCAAGTCCGACTTGATAGCAATGTTAAGCAAACCAGACTGAACCTGTGGGTAACCGTTACCCACCTACTCAGTCCACACACATCGGCAAAGCACCGCTTAGGCAGTCACTTCAACCAATGGGATGAAATTGTTGTAGTGGTCAATTCTGAAAAGACAATACTTAATATTTGTGTGAGGGATTAAATGCATATGGGTCATAATCATGCCACTAGGTCAACTTACAAGGCGACCTATTAGTTCTAAGCACACAAGTCACAAGTCTCAAACAATAAAAATCATGCATCATATTACATAATAATTCAATTGTTACTAGTGATTTGTGCATAAAACAAGTTAAAAGATCCCATATTTTGATTCATAATCATATTACAATTCATAATTGCAATTTGGTTTGAACAATTTCACCAATATCTTTCATTTTTCCAACTATGAGGAACAATTTCCTACCCGGAAAAATTGAACGGATATACAAAACTCGATTCACAATCAATCTGCAACTTATAATTGTCATATAGATGAACAATTCATCAAAATCAAATAAGACTCAAAAAACTTCTTTCCTGATCTATTTATGATGATATGATAATTAGAATGCATAATATTATTTACCGATTTAGAAAACTAACTTTTCATTGATTCGAAAAAAATAAAAGTATAATTCATGCTTGATTCATAATCAACACACAAACGCAAGAAAACGATTTTTCTTAAAAGCGTCACCCGACCCGACACCATGTCGTCCGAGTAAATATTGTGTCGTCTTGGTCAAACCTTTGTCGTCCGGGTCATCCCCTTCCAACCGGGACATACCCGTGGCGACCGAGTCACACTCGTGCCTACCGAGTCCTACTCGTGCCAACTGGGTTGGTCTCTTTTCGTTCCGTCTCCACTATAATTAAAACGAATCTTGTCCTAATCTTATTAGGTCTCATCGTCAACGATAAATTCTAATAACTTTTCGTTCCCAATTTCAATCGAATCTTGATTAATCTAATTAGTCTCATCGTCAACAAAAAAATTTGGGATTATAATGGATCAGTTTAGGATAATTAAATAAAAATATAATCAATATTATATCTTAAATTAATTTTAATATCTAATTACATAATTTAACAATTTAAATTATTTAAAAGATAAATCTTAAACTTCGTCGGATAAAATAGTCGCAGACCGCAATATCTTGTAAACTATTGTTCTTTGTACGAAATAAACTTATGTCGATGAGTATCAAATAATCACAACATAGTACACATACATTCATGACAAGCATGATAACAACAAATTGACAAAAGCATGATGAGCCACGCACCAAATCAAAATAACAATGCAGCACTTGGGTGAGATCAAAGCGGCAACATCAACGGATTCTTATGGAATGGATGAAATAACGAAAACAATTCTCGAAAATATAATCAAATTAATACGCGGTGAATCCCTCATAATCAATTATGAGACAAAGATTCAGGTCGATTTGATTAATAATACATAACAGAGGCTCTGATACCACTGTAGGGTTACAACCCTTAAACCCAAGCACCTGTTACGAGTATTAACCGAAAAGACAAAAGAATAGGGATAACAATTATACCTTATTTGCAGCGGAACATCATATTAATAAGAAGTATAATAAACCCAAAATATATATATAATCTCCACGGACAGAATAAATAATCTTCACGGACAAGAATAAATAATCTCCACGGACAAGAATAAATAATCTCCACGGACAGAATAAAGCACCCCAAACGTGATGCCTCCTTTGGTATCCACACAGGTACGGAACTGCGACGTATATGCTAGTATAAGGGTTTTGTGAGACGGTCTCACAAAATTCTCTCTCTAATAATATATGAATCAATACTCACAATTGTATAATTTGGTTCATCATATAAACCTCCTTATATAGGAGAGATAGGTTACCTACTTAACCTAGAAGTTATTCCATAACTTCAATTGGTATAATTAGATTATCACAATATCTCTAGTTACCATAACTAGATTATTACTATAACTCTAATTACCATAACCCGACAGCACAGCTGAGTCGTCTTACTACTGACCCGATATATTAATATACCGATATATTAATAATATCCCGTACACATTGTGTGTGACCCAATGAGCCCACTTAAGACTACCAGACACGTAACTCATTTACATGTCAATCCGACATCGACCTCTAGCAAGGCATATCGGATACATAGACTTAAGCGGGTTAATCCGTAGGACAGTGGACATAACTCCTTCATATGCAACGTACATCACCATCACATCATGGTGTCCTAGGTCACCAAGAAAAGTATACATCATAATGAAATCATGGGTATGTCATCACACAAGTAATCTTCTTTTGAAGCATTTTTTCAACAATAAGCATTAAAACGATAAAAAAAGTTCGGTACATTCACTTAAAAATAAATGTTGCAATGAGTTAAAAAAAATGCATTCCTTTTTAGCATAGACAATTATATATATATATAGATGAGAGTAGTAAATATGTGACATACATAATAAACAAGATTATGTCGATCAATTATAATTCATAGAAATGGTACGGAGTGTAAAATAAAAAAAAAATCATAAATTATACGAGTATATTTAGAAATGTAGAAAATGGTGAATGGCTAAAAATACTTATTAGCTTTTGTAAAATACAAAAGTTAAAAACATAGGAGTATACGGATAATTCGAATAATGAAACTGGGATGAAATAAAAGTAAATCAAGAAAAAATTAAACTCCCTGGCGTATATGCAGAAGAATAAATAATAATGGTGGGAGAAGTGGGTGCAATCAAAGAGTACTATAAGCTCGATCCGTATGTTACTATAAGCCATTGGTTACATTACTTGCATGCGTACTGGTCTGGGTAGCTACGACATGCATGCAAGTAACGCTCTACTTTTTTTAGCCAGATGGGCTAAATGGGCGGAGAGTACGCTCTACTTTTTTTAGCCAGATGGGCTAAATGGGCGGAGAGTACGCTCTACTTTTTTTAGCCAGATGGGCTAAATGGGCGGAGAGTACGCTCTACTTTTTTTTTGGGGCCGTCGAATCCATGGGAGGAATTGCAGGAGTCTTGAAGGTCGCCTGCAAATTCGACGCAACTCCAAAACATATTATAGTTGCTATTAACGAACTTAAGAAAGTCGAGGGTTGCAGGATGAGCAGGGGTTTTGGTGCGGTTCTTGAGAAGGTCGCACATACAACTCCTCCATTTATTCTTGGATAACTCCCCCAACTTCTTGCAACATTTCACTGATATCGGGTCACACCGACACGAGTCTTGGTCGGAGCAGCAACCGGGGGAGAGCGCGTCTATCAAAGGCGGTGGTGCAGCCGCTATATCACTCGCTTTAATCCGGGGCTTTTTCAAGGGTCTGGCGCACGACTGCGCTCTTAATGAGTCTCTGAGGAAACAGTTGAAGTTCTTCCTAGGAGCGGTTTTACTCAGCTTGCAGTCGGAGCCCGTAAATAACGATGTGGAGAAGTTGCACTCTTCAAGCAGCGTTTCGTTCGCGACGCGGATGAAGTTGTTTACCCTTTTTACATCGTTGGAATTCGGATTGATGACATGCGTGTAGCTGCTACATGAACATTCCCTCTTCCTTTTCTTCAGCTTGGAACAACAAACTTGTCTATCGCGATACCCCACTGCGTTTTCCTTAGCCGCCTTCACCATCGGTTCGCACGTCTTCATTGCATCTCGGGCTGCCGCCTCACAAGGGGGTAGTACCTGATCCATTATTTTATGTATCATAACAAGAGTTACATACATACATACATACATAATCGACCAAAAAAACAAAGAAACAAGAACCATGTTTGCTACCGTAATTCGAATTTAATTTCTACAAAGCTTTAATTTCACGATGCTAGTTATCCTTACAAAGTTAAAATTAACAAACCCGTAATTAAAAACATAAGCGCAAGTACGTACATAGTACATACCCCTCAGGGGCCGTTTGGTTCGCCTTATTTAGGAATAAGGTATGGGTTTGGAATGACCAAACCCCATACCTTGTGTTTGTTTTGCATTTTTTTTATTTTCATACCCATACCTCAAACCCATGAGGTATGAGTTTCTCATACCCAAGGGTGGAGGTGGGTATGAGATTTGATACCTTGGTATCAAATTAATAACTCTTTCTTTGTTTTTTTTTTTCCGAAATATGTACATTTTTATTGTTAATCAAACACTTTTCTTCCAATAATGAAAATATGAATAAAATAATTTTTGTCACAAATAATAATGATTTTTTTGGTTAAAAACATTTTTTTTCGGAAGATAACAAAATTTTACAAAATCATTATTATTTAGTCAATTAAAAATGTCTAAAAAATATTTCTTTCATACAATAATAATAGATTTTTTTTTAATTAAAAGCCTTTTTTCCTATAAGAATACAATCATTTTTTTTCCCGAGATTACTCAATCCAGAAATGAACCAAACGCAAGGTATCGGGAATGATATTCCAAACCCATACCACCCTGGTATGATTCCTTATTCCATACCGATACCTTTTTGCGAACCAAACGGCCCCTCAATTTTTAGGTTTTAATAGAAACAAATTTTAAGTTTGACTAATTAATTAATTAATCTCATTGGCAGATTCATCCTTGGCTTATTATATTGAGGGAAGGGGTGTAACATAATGAATATAAATGGATGTTTTGGTTGAATTAGTTTGATAATAGGTAGAAACTTACGGATATTATAGCAGAGTGACAATCCTGGTGGAAACCGCATGATTGGGCAAGTGTTTGATTATTGTCTATCGCATTTAAAATGGTTAGCAGGTCCGACTGCTTTCCTCCTGCTGCTAGCGCAGCTTGGAACTTACATTTGCACAATACCAAGTGAGTCCCCGAAAGGTGTTCGGGAGCAGAATGGCAACTCTCTCGCACATGAAACTCCCACCTAAGCGATTGCGGCCCACCTGGAGGTCCCACCACTACACCCGATCCACCCGCCAGCTGCTTTTTGATATTTTGTAATGCTTTTATACATTTGATTGTAGAATCGGCATCTGCAAAAACCCCTGATGAGGCTGCAGCTTCACAATAATGATTGGACCACCCCATCATCATTATGTAAATGTATAACGTGAGCATGAGTAGGTTATAGTATAATACATTACCCATCTTTTATCTTTATACTTTTAAGTATCTTAATTATATATGTTTTGATGATGAAATTTGGAACAACTAGTTTAAGTATTTATAGTAGCAGCAGTTGATCGATGTAGTATCTGTATCTATCATGTACTAAAGTAATTAATGCATTTGGAAGGTGGAATTCATTCCGTTACTCATCGTGCGTTCGTGCGTGTGCCCCTCTACTCTAGCATACATACGCCTACGTATACGTATACTTAGAGCTGTAAATCTGACCTAACATACATGCATGGTATATCGATCAATTTTACGTACATTATTCATGCTCAGAACTCGATCTACTAGTCAAAAACAAATTAGAACAAAATATACAAACCTGGCTCCGCACGTACGCAGCTCGACCTTTCTGTGACCCGGTATCTCATACAACTCAATTGTCAGTGACTTGAATTCGACCCAAAACACACTTGATATTGATTATTATCCATATAGGAAAATGGTTTATACTTTATAATCAGCTTCATCATACATTTTACTCTCCCTTCCTATCTTAATATAAAAACCTACCGGGTTTGACCCAACCCAAGTATTCCAACTCTACTAACCTGATTGCCTCGCTCCATCAAAGTGTATAATCGTATACACCCACTTGTTGGCTCAATTAAGCTAGCTAGCTACTCCGTATTATTATTGTAGTGCGTAAGTATTTGTCTCGATTAAATGTGTTTATTTAAATGAATTAACTAATTAATTGTGTTTTATACTCATTTTGCATGCTGTCCTAACATCTTTGACGGATTCCGGATACGGTGTTAATTATAGATTCAATTCACGGACAGCCAATAATTACGGAATTGGAAAATGACATGGCGTCACCGGGTGGTACACACTCAATTTGAGCGTCACCCGGAGTATTATGGTAAATTACTCAAGGTTTTTCATTTCTCCCACCCTAATTGTGATTTTCAAATAAATTAATAGTAAAGAACATTTTAGTAACTTCTTTTAACTAATTTTACAGATAATAACATGATATCACTAAATCAGTTGCATCTTGATCAATTTCTTTGGCAAATTTGACGTATTATTCATTTAGTTATTATTACGTGCGACGGTCTAGACTCTAGATGTACAATGGTAGTTCAAAAGTCTACAAATATTACTTCTTTATTACTCCGTACTTATCAAGTAAGGACATAGTGCACCTAAAGAAAACTTACCCGTATCAAGTGGGGATATTTTTGGATGTTTGGACCGTTGTACGGTGTGAATGTGTGATATATCATCTTAATCATTTGTGAGAAAAAAGCTAAGTGAATAATTATTTCATAAATTCTTATTTAAGACAGATATATTCCTCTTAAAATGAGGTTAAATGATTAGAATAAGATAAGTAATGTGTTTAGGTTGCACTCTTTCCGCCTCCGTCATTTGTTGTCATTTGATTAAAATATTTCTCAGAAATAAGATAAACGGACAATAAGTGACGGAGACGGAGAGAAGTAAAATATTTGTCTTATCTATGATAGTCGAGATTTTTTGACCTGTTTTAATATTAAGACGGAATGTCCGTCACAAATAAGGTCAACGATAATTATGCGAGTTAAATTTGGAAGGCTCAATTCAAACTTTTAAGTATGTGAATTTGTTTCTTCTACTCCGTATTAATTACTCAAAACATGAAATCACCCATAAAGTTATAAAATCCAAAATTAACTAGCTACCAATTTTATCAATATATGTATCCTTTGATTTTATATTTCGTATTGATTTTTTATTTATCAATAAATGAAATAAAAGTTGATATATTTTTATTAATCTCAAAAATTACAAATAAAGAAAATGATGGGATGATATATCAACAAATATTGATAATAAAACATAACTTTATCTACATTCATGAAATTACCTTTTAACCCTTAAATATTTATTCTCAAATTAAAGTTTTTAAGTATTATTCTTTATTATTTAATTCGGGTGGCTCTCATATTGAGTAACAACTAACGGGTAGCGCCCTAACACTTTCCTTGCTCCACAATTTTTGAAGTTGGTTTGGATGATAAGGGTAATAGGAATTGTAGAGATTTTCTACCATATTTTTTTACGGTCACACCCACATCAACTTTACAACCTATGTTATTACATGTGAGATTTCGTTATTTTCTTCTCAATGATTGAAGTTCCATAAACTTGTTAGTGAGACCAATTGTTCTTTTATTCATTATTTTATTCAATTACCGACAAATACGTTTATATATACAGAGTATAGGTTTAAGTAGGAACCATAGAAACGAAGTAACCCGCTATATTCTTTTTATTTATCTAGATTAAAATAATACTCCGTATATATCTTAATATACAGTGTTAATTATAGCTAGAAACACGGGCAGCCGGCCAATAATTAGGGATCAAATTTGATTTTACAATTTTAGAAGTTGGATTGGATGATAAGAATTTGGAGAAGTTAATTTAAAAAAGTATGAAAATGAGTCACTTTAAATTAACAATTCAATGAGATTTTCTAAATCAAGCTTAATTGATGGTGAAATAATCAAATCGATAACTAACTGAATGAGTATAAGACATCCGAAATAATTGAAAAGTTAACTGATGGAATTGCACAAACAAACATATTAATTGTTGTTATATTATTTGAAGAGATTAAAAAAGAAATCGAAAAAAATGTCTTTTTTGTTTTGTCTAACAAAGAAAAGTATATAGTCGCATTACAATAGAGGTGGTAGAATTCGAACCCTCCGTCATATTATAAAATCAAATTATTCTGAAATAATTGGCTGCCTCCGTCCTGCCTGTGATTCTATGATTCTATAAAATATTCGTAATGTAAATTAACGAGGAGAATAAAAAAAACAAGCTAAAACCAATTCAAATTCTAGCAACTAGCATATTTTCCTAAATCCGTTTAAGATATTAGTACAACATGCATGCATGCATGCGAAGGAGTATAAATCACACATTTAATAATAAAAAACTACGCCCATAACGGTGTTGCCTAGTGGTTAAAACTTGTGGTCATTGGAGTTCAAACTCTTGCAAGCGCGAACTAAAAAAAATAATAAAAAACCACAGGGAGAAGAATGGGTAAAGTCAAAGTCATAAGAATTCTCTTAACCGATTGAGAGATTGAGGCCCGATTTTCACCAGCGACGTACTACGCTCCTTTCTGGAAAAAACAAATCGCAGGGTGTCAAGCACAGTAGTTTGAATTCAACGAGTGGGTGAATGGATTGTATGTATAATACGTCTAGCTGGAGGCAAACAGGGACGTTGGGTTTGGGTTGGCCCAAACCTAGTTGGTTTTTTATCGGGTTTAATTTCACTCACATCAGGTTGGATTATTCCAGGTCAATTGGTATGTATGTTAAACCGCGTGTATTATCGGGTTAGATTTTTTTATTAATCTTTCCATCTCAATCCTTTGTCTAGTTTTTATATTTTATATTTTACTTCATATATTGTTTATGAATAGTATTTTTTTTTTGAAACCATTTATGAATAGTATTTTTTAATCAATGTAAACCACTGATTGACACGGGGAGTACAGTTAAGATTTTGTTTTATTACATTAGGTAAATAACTCGCTCTCTATTATTTGGATTGAAAATTTTGTTAGGAAGTAAAAAGTATTCTAAATTTAACCTAGTAGTTCAGACTAGGTTTCAGGTTCGAATCTTATCCAAAAAAGATACCAAACCATTTTTCAGTAGGATCATTATTATGGTTATTAATTGTTGGATCGTCACTAGTCGGGTTGAGTTGAGTTGGGATCACTATCTTTCAAGTTGTATAGAAGACTATCGAGTCACAGACGGTTGAATAACATAACTCGGTTTATGTTGATATATATTTTTTCAAGTTCTATCAGATCGGATCATATTTAGATGGAGGACGTGAAATCGATTATATTTGATTACTAGTTTCAAACCCGCGCAAATTGCGCGGTTGTTCATTCAAAATTTTTACAAATTTTCATATGAGACGATCTCACAATACAATTATTGTGAGACCGTCTCACAAAGGTCTCCTCTAAAAATTGTGCTATTAAAAAATTGTGTTATTCAAATTATTGTGAGACCGTTTCACAGAGACCTCCTACTCATAAAAACAATTTCCTAGTAGACATGAGTGTAATCAAAAAACAATTGTAAGGAGAAAATCATACATTCATACTCGTACCATCTTATTACTCCAAAAATGTGATTAGTGCGATAATCGTCGTCAGTTATGAAGTATTCAAACAATGGAGTATGAATGATTTTAGCAAAGACATCATAGTAAACACTAAGAATTTTTTTAATGTCTCTTCTACAACTACACAAATTCACGTTTAAGATGGTATATTCGTCTTAGCTCTATAACATGTTAAATAGAATGAATAGAATAAAAGCAAACTGCATGAGAAAATCTGAAAAAAGGTGTAACCCCTACTTTCATCTAGACCTCGCAAAGTTGACTCAAGACCCGAAAGTGACCTAAAATAGCTCTACCGAAATAGGACCTGGATCCGATCCACCCAAAAAGACTAAAATATCAGGAGTATATTAGTATTATTACTTGCAGCAAAACAACCTCGCAAAGTTGACTCAAGACCCGAAAGTGACCCAAAATAGCTCTACCGAAATAGGACCTGGACCCGATCCACCCAAAAAGACTAAAATATCATACGGAGTATATTAGTATTATTACTTGCAGCAAAACAAAGAATTCATAAGATAGAATATTTCATGATAAATTCAATAATCCGTAAATTACTTTATGTTAGTGAAATTAATATATTAAAAGTGCCAATGACCCGATCTAAATGGCTTGTACCTTAAAAACTGTCCCGACTCAGATGACTAATTCACGTAAAATACTCAAGCCAAATGACTCATACCCGAAAATGACCCAACCTTAATGAGTCATCCCGAAGTGACCAACATGTCCCCCAAAATAAGCTTGCAATCCGTAATAACCCGAAACGATCCGAAATGACCTCATTGACCCATTTGCCGCATCTAAGTTCCAACTAACCACATGAAAAGTTATTTAATCTGTTATTATATTAAGACGGATATAGTTGTCATAAGAAGGACATCGTCGAGGAAAAATATCAGTAATTATTTAAGGGATTGAAAGAGCCGAACTTATCAACTCCACATTTATCTTTTACATTTACTCTTAAGAAGCTAATTGATACAAAATAATTTGGATACATATCCCACCATTATATTTTTCATAAAAATCTGAGTTAATAGTTGTTATATTAACTCATTACTCCCTACAAATTTTATCCGAGTAGCTATATCCAAGTTAAGTCATCAATTTGTCCACATTATAGTTGGATTATCGTCATCTTCATTATAGAAAGAAAATGATCAATCTGTCCTCACCTTGATAGAAAAAACATTTGAAAAAGCTGAGTTAGCTAAAACTTAGAAGGACCATATGAATTACACAAACAGAAATTTCATTCGATAGAGGGAAATGCTCTTTGCCTCTTTCTATATAACACCAGTTAATCATATTATTCTTACCACATTCTTCTCTAACATGCCCTTTCTCTTTATGAACTTTAATTTGTAAATCTTTTTGCCTGCTTCAAAAATATACTCTACAAACAATGAAAATCCGTAACAACGTTAAGGCTAGAAACTCTTAAACCATTGTATGAAGAAGGCTAGTGCCCCATATTTCTGTAGTACGGTTAACAAAATACAACTCAAGCCACATAACTAACCACCTGCCTTGTCGATTAGCTTTGTTGGAATTCAACTCGTTTACCGAACGATCCTCCGTCGAGTCATCTTGCCTTAATTTTGCCAATTCGTCTGTTTTATTCGCGATTTTTTCGGGTTCAGGTCTCACATCCGACGGTTTTGATTTCGGTTCATCTCTGTTTTTCTCCACTGGCAAGGTGCTACTTCTGTTTTTGTTACTACCGTTGCTTTCCTTGCTTCCGCATCTACGCTTGTTTTATACACCCTTGTTTCATTTTACCAAATTAAATCTCACTCATCAAAATAAATTACTACTGTACTATTTCCACGGACCTCTATCTCAATGCCTTTTTCTCATTGTTCTTATAGAGCGTCTAAAACCACGCCACGCATTTGAGACAAAGGTTCGTGGATTAGAAAGGTACCTAAAGCTCGGATTTTTGGAAGAGATTGAACATAAAAACTCGAAAAACCACCACCGAACTCTGACCTCCAACCTTCAATCTCCGACCTCGCCTAATCTATACCTGATCAAGGTAAGATATGTTGAGGGGATTTAATTTGTTGGCTGTTAAGAAGCCCTTGTTGATGTTTGTTGCTATCTCCAAATCTGTCCGCAAGGAGATAAGTCGAGTAATAAAGACGATTCGTGGACGACGGATAGCACACAGCTCGTCCAACGGAAGAAGGGGTATTCCTTAAATCTTTTGATGGAAAATATTCTTCCCATTTCTGGATGATATTATTACAAACACTACTGCAATTGATAAACAATGTTGTTATCCTAAATGGAGTATACCAATATAGATAACAGACATCATAATGTTACAAACTTAAAAACTGCATAATTAAAGGAGATACCTCGCATATCGATTATAAAATTTTGATTCTTTATTCATAGCAAATCGCAAGGAGTCACGATACCAACTGTAAGCAGTAATAAGTGGGCAAAAAAAACACCGAAAGAAAATCATTTAGAACTTAGAAGTCATAGAGCAATGAAATATACCTATATTCATCACTGACGACATATCCAAAGATTATGGGATCATCTTCACAACCTACCATTCTTAATTTTCGTGTCGATCCTCTTGTCCAGAGTAATACTCCCCAATGGCCCTCTCCGCCAACTATCCTAATTTTATTAATACTCCCCGATATTGTAATTCGTCGTGGTCGTCGATTTTGTGGTTAGTCGTTCATTGTCATGAATACTCCTTTAATTGTCTAGTATACTCAACAAACAAAAAAAATCAACAAACCACATTTGAGCAAATTCATATTTCCATTAGCTTAACATTGCAAGGCCATGAAATCGTCACAAACTGTCAATCTAACACCTACAAATCTCCTTATCCAATGTCCATCAACTAAAGCAACAAAGAAACCACATTTAAGCTAAATCACATTTTCGTAAGCTTGAAAATTACTCCATCCGTCTCGTTCATTGGTTTGCCTTTGATTAAAATACTCCTCACAATGAATATAAAAAACCAACAAATGAATGGAAAGAAAGGAGTACAAATTACTCGTAACAATTAAAATGACGTAATTGAAGGAGTAAAAGATGGATCGACCTAAGTAACGCAATAGCTGAAATATGGATCAAACTCTTGAATAACACTCTCATATTTAATCATTTGCATAAAAACCTCAAACTCAATCAACAACTAATTATTACAAAACCTAATTTTACTTAATACAGAGTATCCTGCAAAATCGCAACTCTATAAACAATTCATTCAACCCAACAAAAAAAACGCATAATCATATATAATTCATATTGGTGAACAATCTTCTCAAAAGGTCAACTAAAAAACCTAATATAATAACAATGGTGAAATGAAAAATTCATCGCCCAAAAAAAGTTATTACCGCTCATTCACAATTCACAACTAAAATAACCTAATATAATGAGAACGAAGTATATTGCACAATTCAGGAAGCTATTATAAATTAATTACCGCCGTTGTCATGGATTTGGCGAAGACGTTAATGGACAATATTACCCCGTCGTCATGCTCCTTTTAGTCCTTTCTATCCTTCTCATTGAGGATTCCTGTTGCAAAAATGGCCTCTCTTACCTCAACTTTCTTTCGCCTTTCTCTGCCTTCAATAATATCGACGGTCTCTTTCTTTACACTTGCGAGTATTTTCCTGATTCACTTCAATTTACTTTCACTGTATAATTACGGTGAGTAGAGTTCTAGTTGTCACGCCTAATGGTGTTTTTTGTGATGGAGAGGGTTAATAATTAGGTTTAATAATATATATATATATATATATATATATATGGAGATGAAATGAAATAATCGATTTGATGGTGGAATCTACCTGCCTCATGTGCAATTCTGCTTGCACCATGTTGATAGAAAACCTAATTAAAGTTCTCGTTTGAACTACCAAAGCAAAAAAAATACCTTAAAATTGTGAAGAAAACCAATAAAATTACCTGAAATCTAGTTTAGAAAACATAATCATCGAAATCGTCAGCTATTAATATATAAAGCATTTTAAAACCTAGAATCAATTCACGGTGTGCGTCATTTTGGGGATATATCTGAAGTACTGCTAGCTCTTGCTCCTCTAGAAAGACTCTTATACAATGATCCAAAGAATGCCCTATGACAACATACATATATATGGGATAAGGCCATTAGTGTTATAGCTCGAAAATCGAAGTGTGTATGCTTGATAAAACACGGTACAATTGGTCAATAAGATAGAAAAGACAAATCAAAATATGGGATTGCTAGGAGATCATTTAAGCATATGATATGGCTTGATAGTGCAAATACAAAGAGGCAACCATCGAAATTCTCTTGCTAACTAATTTTAACATCATAGCAATGAAACTTATGGAAGAGGAAAGGGGAGAAGGAAATAAGAAGTTTTTTAAATCCAAATTACCTGAGGATAAGTTGGATATTACATGATACTGTATTATGTTTTTGGTAGTAATCAAGCAAGCAGCTCTCGAAAACGATCCCACCGCATATTTCCCAAGACTATTTGCTTTGGCTTCCTATTCTAGACGATTCTTCGCGCATAACACCCTAAATTATCGATTTTCACCGAAATTAAGAACAATATACACATCCAAAACACATTGAATCTCCACCAAGCTTAATTCCGCCATGTTTAGTATTCCTAGAATTTCGAGCTTTTTTGTGGTTTTTTTTATTGTCTAACATATGAGGACACCGTTTTTTGATTCATGACATTGTCAAATTAGGGAGAAAAGAGGAGTTGACAGGAGTGGGGAGTTAAAGATGGAAAGGTAGTTTATTTTTTAATTTGATGTATATTGTGGTAGTGGGAGTTAAAAGTGGAAGTTAAAAATGGCAGTTGTATTTTCTATTGTGTATTATAGAAGTTTTGTAGGTCGTCCACATAAGCGCCATGTAAGCGACACATCAGATCCATGTAGGATGCCTACGTGGGTGAATGTGGAAGCAAGAAAAGTTTCAGCTTTAATATATAAAAGATAATTAGGTCAAATTTATTGGCTCCTCCCAACTCCCAAGACGAAGACGGTAAAGTAGAGGGCATCACGATGGAACGCACGATCCATAAAAACAACTACTCCACCTAGCTAGCTTCCAAATACATGCAATGCAACGCATGGAGTACATACATTAATTAATTATATTATCAGGATCGTCTCAGAAAATTTGGAGGCCCGGTGCAGATTATAAAATAGGACTTCATTTTATCAATAATAATTTTAATGTAAAATGTCCAAGTTATAGTGTTAAATTATGTGATTTTTTTCACAAGAAATCTTCTCTTACGAAAGTATTTTTCTCACAAATGTTTCATTTTTTAACTAAGATTCTTATAGGTAGCAAACAAAATCATAAAATAATTGATATTGCATCCGCATAATTAATAAAAATTATTGAAATTTGTACGAGTATTCTATTTCTAGATTCATTTTACACAATACAACTATAAGCTGTTGGAAATATAGGGTCACTATAGGGGCGATATATAACTAGTAAATACACGTTGTTGTGTCGTGCTATGAAGGCCACTTAATGAGAAACGAAATCGCCCCGACTACGGTACAAATCGGAATGGGCGTCGTCCCCCAAGGTCACACAACACTCCTAAAAGATTGTGTACTCAACCATTAGGAGTTGGAACTCGATGGTATACTCAGAATTTATCAAGAGATTTGGATGATGAAGTATTTGATGTATGTATCTCATGTTCATTCTCTTATATCACCTTATATAAGACTACATGAGACTAAAATCGAAGAGTATCCAAGGCAATTTATGATTAGTAATGAATTGTCATTACTATGAACATAATGATATTCATAACCATCATGAAAATTGGTGTCAATGTGCTACTTAATGGGAGATACCCTTACAATGCAACAATGGTCAACACATTGTCTTTGCATTATTTCTAACAATACCCCACTAATGCAAATGACAAACCGAAAACAAAAATTCTGAGCATATGAAAAGGTTGACACTTAGACGTTAATATCTTTCGATTTGAATTAACGTATTAGTGAAATGAGTCAACAACTTACTTACAACAAGAGAATATCTTTCGATTTGATTTCCTTAATGAACTTCGGTTGAATTATCCTCACAACACATGTCATACCTTAAGTTCCACACGAGTTCCGCGATACGATTCAACAAATTTATGGCCAAATGAACCTTGGGATTTTGATGAGTGCTCTAGAAAGATAACTCAATCTCTCATAGAAGGAGGCCAACCCTTCACACTCACTTAGGTGATTCTATCAAGGATATCTCCACATAACCCACTCACTTATGAGCTATAGAATCATTAACAGCTCTAAAGCTCAACCTCTCAATACTACGGTGAATCCATCAAGTCCTTCACAACAGGACCACCCTAACATAGGGATATAGATTCATTAAGAGAAATATCTCAACCTCTACCATTACGGTGATCTCATCAAGTCCGTCTCACAAGGACCACCCAAATTTGGGCTATAAGACCATTAAGAGCTATATGTTCAACCTCTATCATTACGGTGATCTCATCAAGTCCGTCTCACAAGGACCACCCAAATTTGGGCTATAAGATCATTAAGAGGTACATGCTCAACCTTTCAAATACACCAAATTATATTTGATGATTTCAACTCTCTCAAATCTGCATAATACATGTGTGTAATTCACTGCACATCATTTTTAGTAATATGAAGCTGAAATTAGCATCAAACATTCCATAACAATTGATGCCCCCACAATAATACAATAAATATTAAGCTCTCAATCACCATGAATTACCCCGATAAGGTTATAAGAGCAAAATAATACGCATACATAATACATAAAATTATGACAGTCTTCTCAGTAGACTTATAATAAAATTATTATAAAGATGAAAGCTTACTCATGATCATTGTGCATCTCACATTCTCACCTTATGATCCAACATCTTTAAAAATATCCAACATGTTGCAATATTTGCAATTCTCAATATTGCACCATATATACATCATCATTCTTATATTAGAGAACAATGATCTCGATGATTGTTTCACTTATATTTTCTTTTTGCAGATCCACAAATTAAAAAATATATATCTTTTACTCACATAAAATCAATCATCATAATCTCATATAGTGTGGTGTAAGCCAAATGTACAACATAAATAAATGGACCTTACGCAACCATTATTTATTGACTTAGTGAACAAATTAAAACTCTTACATTTGGTTCAATTATTCATGTATAAAACATGTTATCGATCATCACTTTCTCCCACAATTAGAGATATACATACTCTTCACAAATTATAAGATATCAACTCTAAAATTGATGCATGAATAATTTTATCAAATAAGTTGAATGACTTCCCCCACTTGTTGTCACACCACGAAATAGTGACAAACATAATCGTTCAAACAAAATATACAAATTATTCATTCATAAATCATCCCAACTTTTAGATATCAAATAATTATGCCTGACAATTCATCTATTCCATAATCTATTCTTTGAGTAATTTATCAAATAATTCATCCAATTATTTAATACATACTTGATCAAGATTATGCATGTCATTAAAAATAAAATATTTAACCCCCACATATAGCTTATTTTACTCGAGTGAGCATTGATGCGTCTCTAGTGTGAAGCTAAATTCTTCTTCCAAATGTATCCAAAATAATTTACAAGGCAAGTACACACGTGCCTTTTCAAAACATTAATAAGGATACGAAAAATCACACTAATATATAATCCCAACATATATTATACATATTCAATTTTCTCAAGCAAAACATACATAATGTTCTTAAATTGATTAATGAATAATATTCAATATCATATATATTAAGTGCATAGAATAAATTTATAACGGCTATATAATAAATTTATAACGGCTATATAATAAATTTATAACGGCTATATAATAAATCCAAATATTGCTCTCATTACTCATAAGAGCATATAATCTCCACATGGTCATCTCCCAAGACAACATAATTTGCACAAAAATCATTAATAATTAATTATTACTCCACTAATAATCACATTAATTATTTTGATCGTAGGCATATAATATTCTCCATAAACACAGAAAAACATTTACCTTTTAGTTGTATACTAATACAAACATGTGTGCAAATTCATCATCCATCATGAAATATTGAGACTAACACATTCAACATATGTTCAGAAACAACATAACATCCTACTCTTAACAGATAATTTATCTTCCAATCAATGACGATAAATGATACTCATCTACCAAACGTAATTATTTTATCATCATGAATCACAAAAAGACAAGAACTAAACTCATAGATACCATACCTCATTCTCAAGGATGAACATTGGCAATAAAATAAGATAATACCATTCACTCATAAACCTTCAAAAACATTCAGCATACTACCACGACATTGTGTCCCGTTTTCCGAAGGGTAAATGGCAGAATCAGATCACGAATTTAACTAAAGAGTTGTAGCCCTTCTTCTTAGCTTTCGAACGCCATATTACACGTCCCAATCGGAGGTCTAGAGACGGAGTTATTGCCATAATACAGAACTGCTGTCTCAACCTCAACGAGATGAATCTTACCAACGAAACAAGATAGCCAATTGAAACAATTCCAATGACAAGTGATGAACACAACCACAATTATAATGACATAATTTTGTTTCACAATTGTTGGAAATATAGGGTCACTATAGGGGCGATATATAACTAATAAATACACGTTGTTGTGTCGTGGTATGAAGGCCACTGAATGAGAAACGAAATCGCCCCGACTACGGTACAAATCGGAATGGGCGTCGTCCCCCAAGGTCACACAACACTCCTAAAAGATTGTGTACTCAACCATTAGGAGTTGGAACTCGATGGTATACTCAGAATTTATCAAGAGATTTGGATGATGAAGTATTTGATGTATGTATTGACGAACCTAATTGGATCAAAACCGTCACCAAGGGCAAAACCGTCTTTTAGCGACCGGGTCAAACCCCGGTCAAAGGCATTTCCGAGCCATAAATATCTGACGTAGCATTCGAAAATCCAATTGGAAGTCTGATTCCTCACAAAAATCAGCCACGGAGAAGAATTAAGCAACCAAAACTCTTCCTTAAAGATAAAAATCGATCTCCAAAAGGAGACTTCTACCCGGCTCAGACCCACTCGATCGAGTGGACCGGTCACTCGGTCGAGTGAGCCCATAAAAACCGCCAAATCTAGCATCAGACCGGGCACTCGATCGAGTGTTGTGCACTACTCGATCGAGTGACCCTTGTTCCAGTTGAAAACCGGGTGTTTCTTCCCCTACAAGTAACATTTTCCTATCCAAAGACGGAATCCCACTTCACCCCAACCGGTTGTTTTCTTCCTTTGCAAGCCATCTATCTCCTATCCCAAGTCGGGTATTTCATCCTATAAATACCCCACCCCCGCAACACAATTTCCATCATCAATTATTCAAGATTCATAGATCTACAACATCAAAAATTCACAACACAACAATCCCAACCCCGACATACACAAATTACAACCCGGAATTCCAGCAATACTAGGCATATTATATTCTGATTTTTCCTCTAGAAATCCTATAGGATTCCCGACCATTCACAACCCAAAGTTCGAGGCAATTTTAGGCAAACCATATACAAACCCAAGAGCAAAACTCGCCAAATCCCCTCCCTAACCATACACACCATAACTCACCTACATACATCTTAACGCTCCCGCGCCTAGGCCGCTACTACGAGTCCGTTTTCGAGATAATTAAGCATGTAGGTTGAGGGTGTTACAAAATCCCGACTTCTCCCTTTTCTTCTCTTTCTCTCGTCCGTCCGTTTCTATTTACGGGTCGTCGTCGCGTTTTTTTATTTCTTTTCTCGTTCCTAATATCGATATTATTGTACTATTTTCAATAAAGAGTCGTCCCTAAGGATTCGATATCGACTCTATAGTCGAATGTCAGATCTAAAAGGAATCAATCATTAAAAATATTTTAAGCATAATCTCATTGATGCCGAAATAATCGTCACATAGTCCTAAAAAGACTAATTACGACATTACGACGCGGAGAGATTTATTTCGATTCAAAACAATTTCTAAACATCTTTTTTTCTAAAAAATCGCTCTAGACATTGGATATTGATTTCATAATCAAATATAAAATATTGACGAGTTTCAAAAATTTAAAGTCGAGTATAAATCGTATCATATTTTTACGCGACTTAGCAAAATTATCAATTTTCAAAATTAAAAGCAATTTCGGGATCAATACTAAAATTGCAAATCGAGTCATCACTTGAACTGGGGGCACTCGATCGAGTGCCATAGCCACTCGGTCGAGTGACACCCCAAAAAACTGGCAGAAACTTCTTTAAAGGGACACTCGACCGAGTCCCTCTATGACTCGGCCGAGTGGCCCCAATTACGCCTAAATTGATGAGCCTTACGCGCGCTACAAGTCTCGACAAATCTTTTCAAACGATTTCGATCAACACGTGTCAAGTCTATCACGTGATCCCTCTTTTTTTAAAACCGCATCGTACCATATTCACATCTTCTAATTCATTTGCACTTCGTTATTATTGTTGTATTCTATCGTTTGTGGCATTGTATTTCCGGGTGGTATGCCGCTCGTATATTGTAATCTGTTGTCGCACTCTTTCTTATTTCGTTGTTTGTTTTATTGTACTAAAATGAACATCGCATGCTAAAACAACTTTGACGTTAGTTTAGATGCATTAAATGACGTAGCCAAACATAATTCACATGTTTAGTCAAAAAGCATTGTTTGCATGACATTCAACTGTCAAACTAACACGCGTACACGAACAACGAACGATATCTTAGTAAAGGCCGCTAAGTGCGGGCGGGGTTGGGTGTTCTTTGTGAACTTCCCAACACGTACCCTCACCCCTTACTCAGAACCGTGGTTTCCGGATGTCCGAAACCATTGGCATACGAGAGTCATTCAATACCCGATTACCGATAATGTCGGTATCAGTATCGCAATGCAATGGGACGAACCCTATAAACTCTGAAATCGGAATGGGCCGTACTTTGTGCACGGCCCACTACGACATAGAGTGGGTTCGAACGGGCCCGAACTCCCACAAAGTTCGTTGACGACTCCAACTTCGATTTAAATTTCAATTCGAGATCCATCTCACATGAGATTCATTCGCCTCCCCAAACCCGCGCGTGGCCGCGTCGGGGTGGACCTATGTCATGTCCACAATTTGGCGACTCCGTTGGGGATACCTGATGTACCACTTGTCATCGGGATTCTCAGGGTGAGACTTGAAAAGAAATCGTTCGATTAATAATGTACGCGTTTTAGTTCGATGGTTCAAGCATAACCCAAATCTTTCCCAGGCCGGTTACTTGTGACCGACGTCCCACTATACCGCGGTGCATTTCTAAATGGGTGCGCTAAAGACTTCTATGGCCGAACTCGCATGGGTCTCACGGCATGTTCTAAAGTTCAATTTGGCTTAGGAAGTCCGTCCTGATTTGCGAGAAAGTCGTCGTTGTTGGTATAGACCCTACTTCGACCGACCGAGACTTAGTTTAAAGCATACATGCTGTCATCATATTGCTTACGTAACTATGTGCTGCTTGGTTTCCGTGTCATCATTTTTCAAAAACCTTTATTCCAAAAAAAATGCATCTTTTCAAAAATATTCAGTAACTCGGAAAGCTGCCGAAATTTAGACTTAAGATTTGACTCAAAACAAGCCTATTTTCTAGCCGGCATGCTCTCCATTTCAATATTTAAATTTTCGATCACTATTCAATTTTTCGAAATTTCAAAATTCTGTTTCAATTTTCAAATCTTCGAGATGCCGTTGTTGATTTTCAAATCTTCGGGATCCCGTTTTCGATTTTTTTTTTCAAATTTTCAGAAATTTATTTTCGACATTCAAAATTTCAAGTATTCTATTTTTCAAAAAGCCCGGTCCTATTGGCCCACCACCAATTCCAGGACCGTCCTTTCAATTTCAAAATTCAATCCTTTTCAAAAAACCTTCCTTATTTAGGAAGTCAATCCTTTTCAAAACCCTTCTTGTCCTTGGACCTACCGTAATTCGTGTGTCGGGTCTTTTCATAGGTCGTCGAAAGTCTATTAGCGTCGAAACCCCGTCGATCCTACATCCCGGGTTTCTTCCCCGTCCTAGTCCGCCTTATCCTAAAGGCATAACCAACCAACACGAGTCATACACTCGTAAATGGAAGGTTCGTCTGAACACTCGAGTCCTAACTAGAAAGTCCCACGCGATCTTTCCCTCCAGCAGGACGGTCCCCACGACCTTTCCTAAGGGAATCTCGCCCATCTTTCGTCATCCGTTAGTCGAGTCATCTAAATTCAAGAATCCTTTAACTTAAGGGTCTACCCTAATCACAGGGTCATTCTTATTCAAGTCAAGTCGAGGGTCTCTAGCGTCGAAACTCTGTCAATCTTACATCGCAAGTTTCTTCCCTTACCCCGTCCGCCTTTCCTCGAGGCCGAGTCAACCTTTTACAAGGCATAGCCCAATAACAAAAGGTTTGTGACCCTTACGTCTAAGGGTCACTCGTCCAACACTCGAGTCACCTAGGGTTGGGTCACCACGGTCGGTCCGAGAACGCGACGCAGTCAAACATGGTCGCCCCATTTTCACACTTCTGCAGCTCGAGTCTCATGATCGAGTCCAAGCCAGGGTCGTTACCTTGTCTAGATCAACGTTCGAGTATCCCGATCTAAGAGTCTTTGTCGATCCGTCGCGCAAAGCCGAGTTTAGGCGAGTCGTGGCACCTGTCGTTCTCTCCAGTCAAAAACCTTACCAAAAAAGAAACAACCGACCGAGCATTCGGAAGTTTGGATTTGATTCGAGTCTAAGTCTGAGTCCGAGTCTAGGATACCCTACATCCTCATTTCCATTTCAAAGTGACAGTCAGAGTCAACTGTATTCTGTCCTCTTTTCAAAATTCAATTAAATCAACGTTTCTATTTCTCATATATGCTTTCCTTATGTGTTTCCGAGAACATGATGAACATCATTATACACTGTGAGCACATGCACGTGACTATTATAGGCACATCTATAATGACTGCAGGAAATCAAGACCCGTGTTTTCCTTTACCTGATCCATGTCTGAAATAGAAAGCCACATAACTACCCCTAGTAGGAGCGGTATCAAATCTTATGACAAATCTAGGTAGTCTCCTAGTTTGGGTTCAAGACGGGAGGCAAGCCCATTTCCCACAATAAACACCCCTCCAATAAGACTAACCGATCCCTACCTTAGGTGTTAGTCTGACCAACAAAAAAAAGGAAACAAAGCTGGACAAAAAAAAAGCAAAAGTCCAAGAAAAAGCAAAAGGCCAAAACAAAAAAAATTGGCCATGATCAAAAAAGAACTCTCAACACCCATGACCGGGGCTAAAAGGTCAACCAAAAGAATTCAAAACCCATGACCGTAGTTATCGGTCAAATCAAGTGAAAGTCCCTTGACCAGGCACAGTCAATTCAAAAATTATCAATGCCCATACCGTCAAATAGGGGAGAAGCAATCAAGTTGGTCAGCTAACACCACATCTAGCCTTCCCACATTACAACCCTCAAGACCTTCTCGAGACCTATGCTAGAGATAGCCCAGAATTTTGAGGATTCAAGCTCCATAAGATACCCTAACCATTAGGGTCGGGCATGGAAATCAGATCCCCATTATTATCAAACCTACCCCGATCGAAGTCCGAGTCATTTTTACTCGACTTCCCCATTTCCTACCACATTACAATACCTTACCCTCGAAGCCTTAGCTCCACAAAATCAAGCTCCAGATGTCAAATCATCACAGCCACTTACGACCTAGCTCCACATTTCCAAAAAATCCAAACCAGTTACCAGCCCCAAACACGAGAACTCAACTTGCAGTCGGCATAGAACATGGCCAAATAGTTCACACCACCTCTGGGGGCTACCCCGGAGAACGCTCACAGTCACAGGATCAACATCCTAACAATTCTAGCCTTTTGATCAAGACATCATTGGGAATGCACGTAGCCTACACTATCGCTATGGCTAGTTACACACAAAGTCCTAATAGACTAGACACCATAATATATCTTTCAACACTGAACTACGGCTTGGTTTGATTTCACTACACGTAAATACGTAGGCAGCCTTTTCACAAGGGCACAACCACCCACATTGTCACAAATTCAAAAAGCGCCGTCATTCCTATCATGACACTGTCATGTTCTCAACATTTCGCTTTGTCGTCCTGGGGGCTTCTCCTAGGCAGAAGTTCTCCATCCACTCACATAATCCAAATACTTTCAAACACTAGCCTTCTTTCTATGGAGTGTCCTAGTACCCGACTCAGTTGAAGACAAGAATTCGTTAGGGACTCGAACAACACCCACTTTGGGAGTATACCCCAAAACCAAGAATCCAAAAAAGCACTAGTCTACAGCATTGCTACTACTGAGTCCTGTCATTACAGAGTACATATCTTTCCAATTTCAAAGATTCGACCATGTTGCCACTCGCCTAGGCTACGGAATAACGCAACTTAAGAGTCTTGTCTTCTTAGGTGGCCCACCCCCTACCGAGTCACGGTCCAACCCCTCGAGAGTCCAGTTCGTGTCTGTCAGCTCGTCCTGTTGCGTCTAGAGTCGAGTTTGTTGGTATGTCTCTTTTCAAATCCTTGTTACGTTTTATTTTATAGTACCGCAAGCGTACGGGTATTGTAGCATACGGGTCGATCTCAGGGAGGTGAATGATTAAGTACTAGCTAATTTCTGACTCAAGTTATCTACGTCGAATAAATTAAAATGGTGATTGTCTAACTAATTGCTAACAAACTAGTAGAGGTAATAAATCGAGATGAAATCAATAATTAAAAAGACCTAGGGCAGTGGTTCACCGTTAACATGGATTATCGATGCGATCAAAATGTTACACAACTTTGTCGAATTACCTTCTTGGGTGAGACTAGCATTCCAATTTTAAACAATACTTTAAATTCTCCGTCGAGACATAAAAAGCCTATCTAGCATGTTATAAATCCTATTCTCATGGCACGAATAACAAAACCAGACGCATTAAGAATCGATACTAACATGTCCCAATTATTCCAATTCACTATTCTCATGTGAAAGTTCAAATCTTGTTTCGGTTCTCTAAATTAAAACCCGACTCTCGTCGTAATTAGAATTGAGTAGAAATTAATCGACGAAGATACAAACTTTTAGGCATGATTCATATGAAAACATCCAACTCTCGTTGTAATGATAATCTAGACTCAAACCTAGCAATTCAAACTAATCAATCAATTATTAAGCACAACCAAAACAAACCCAATTCAATAATTCAACAAAGCGCGATTAAAATCAAAGCATCAATAACCCATATTATCGGCTCACCGAGCCCTAGATAAAAGAACTACTCACAATTCATAATCAAAATAACAATCAACAAATAAAATAAGGAGTAGAGAATTAGGAAAACTTAGTCTTGAATAATGAACAAAATGATGAACGATCGTCTTCTTCAAAGTCTTGGAGTAATAAAACTAAAAATGCCTAAATCTAATAAAATTGTATAACTTTTATGTATCTAGTCTAGGAATGATTTGGATGTTCTAATAAAAATAGTAATCCAATATAAGTAGGATAGGATAGAGGGAGATCAAAAGTCATGGACGGGTAGTTATTCGCTAGTAGCGGCACATTTCGCTACTAGCGGCACTCTGGAACCTTCACAAATTGCATGAATTCTGATGAAGCCTCTACTAGCGGCAGTTTTGCTCTTCGTCATCCGCTAGTAGCGGCACTTGAAATTCTTTATTCTCTCTTCTTTGCTTTTTCTTTGATTTCTTCTCTTCTTTTCTTCATTCAATCCTCGATATAACCCGGCATTTGACACGTATACCACCAATATCATCCGGGCATAATAAAAGAATTTCTCGGCTCTTCAAAATAGCTAGAACCGTCATCAAAAATCACATATATAATCAAATCATGTGAGATCATCGGAAATCACTCAAATATCACTATATCGTCCAAAATCCACTCTCAAACACTATAAATATGACGATATATACTCACAAATAGTGCTAAAAATAGCACTTAACAAATTCCCCCATGCTAAACCTTTACTCGTCCTCGAGTAAACTCAAAAGGCATAAGACGATATCAGTGCAAGGTCTAGCGAACTCCCTCTTTCACAAATGGTTATCTCACAACTTCCTTCTTATATCGCCCTCACTACCTACTCCAAAATCGTCTAGCTTAGCATGGTCAACACCAAAAGATAAACCAAGGAGTCAAGTCAGTGTATGACTCCCCCATGCTAGCTCAAAAATACTCTCTAACCACAAGCCAATAATATCAACATCAATAAACATCATCATAACCATATCCAAAAACGGGATCACAGCAACCAACGATCCCTACACACAATCCAACTCCAACACAAAAACACGACGCCAAAAATGATCCTAATCCTAACCCTTACCTCAAACGCCGTCTTCTTATGTCGCCGACCGCCATGATGGTTACTATTTGCCCATAGTACGGGATATTATGGCCCCTTTTCTTTCTTGCGGCTCTTTTTTTCTTTTTTCTTTTTTTTTTTCTTTTTTCTTTTCATTTTTTTTCATATTTTTTTTAATCCCTCATTTTGCCTAGGCCGCCCTTTCGGGTTTTCAACCTAGCTCTTTTTTTTCATTTTTTTTTTCAGCTCACTTTTTTCACTCACAACCTCAATGTTGCCTAGAACGTCTGCCCTTGCAGATTTTCATTCTAGCGAGGCCTCCCATTTTTTTTTGCCTAAGCCGCCCTTTCGGGTTTTCGACTTAGCGGGATTTTATTCATTTTTTTTTCTTTCTTTCTTTCTTTTTTTTTTTGAGAAAATAAATATATACACAAGTGAAATGTCCCTCCCCCATGCTTGAATCGAGCAATGTCCTCAATGCGACAAAGACAAAAATAAAAATAGGAAAGAGGGGACAAATCACCTATCAAGAAGAATCAGAGGAGTTTCCAAAAGATCGGCGAGAGCCACTACGTACCTCCCGACGACTATTAATATCGCTCCTCTCAGCCGCCAACTCTGCATAAAATTGCTCCGAAGGGGGAGTGTATGTGTTAGGATGCCTAGCCGATAAAAACTTGTCGAAACCTCGACACAACTCTAGGATTTCCCGCATAGCTAACCCTTGTTCCGCTCGCCAATCATCGACCTCTAACCTCCTAATATCGGACTCCCTAGAAGAAGAAGAGGCATGTGTGAATGAGGGAGAAGGTCTCTCAGTCGCATTTCCATCATCACTACCATCCATAGCATCATCATCATTTGACATCTCATCATCATTTTCTAGAACTCGCTTCGCTACCCTTTTGTCACCCGGCTCCAAGAGAGTAAGTGGGTCACGTGGTATATATAAATCGATGGTCCTTGGCCCGGTAGGAATAGATTGCTCCGTAGAACGAGGCAATCGTAAGTAAGGTGAAACTTTCGGACCACGTCGCCATAAAAAATAACCACGGGCCACCGAATCTTGAAGCATAAATGTACGCTCCAATGTATCAAAATCGAGCAAATGACCTCCCGTCACCGGTGTAACTGTGCTAGGAATAGTGACTTTCAAATGTGTAAGTATCAATGTGACCATGTCACCCATGCTAATTTTTTTCTTTAACGTTCTTCCTACACTTAAGGCAGCTCAATACAAACAAGTCAACCCAATTAGACACCATCGAAGCTTCGGGCATCAACACTCACAAGTAAGCCATTGGAGTTTCCCCGCACCTTCACAATTTTTTCCTTTTTTTTTCTTTTCCCTTTTTCTTTTTCTTTCCTTTTTTTTTCCTTTTTTTCTTTTTTCCTTTTTTTTTTTGTCTTTTTTGTTTGAGTATGAAGGAGGAAGGAGGAAATATACATGATGGAATAGAAATTAGGGCCGCTAGTAGCGAATTAGGCCGCTAGTAGCGAACAAAAATCGACTTTTAGCATGAAACTTAGGGGGAAGGGCTGAAAAAGCAGCTAGTAGCGGCTCAAATAGCCTTCCGTGGCCGCTACTAGCGGCCTTGTTCTTGGAAATTGGAATTTCCGCTTCTTCGATCTGCAAAAATGAGTCAAATTAGCTATCTCGGACTCATTATAACACCGTATCACTCGTTTTTTTTTTTTTTTTTTAGTCATAAAAATAAAAATAAAATTACAATAAAAATAAAAATATGTACAACACGGGTTGCCTCCCGAGAAGCGCTTGTTTAGAGTCACGAGCTTGACTTCCTGTTTTTTTTTCAATTGAGGGTGGGGATGACGGAAAGTGTATAAATCACTTTCTCCGGAATCGGATCACCTGCAATATAGTGCTTGAGACGCGCACCATTGACCTTGAAACTCCCATTTTCATTGCTAGAAACCTCGACCGATCCATATGGGAATACTTTGGTGACTCGGAATGGTCCGGACCACCTCGAGCGCAGCTTGCCCGAAAATATTTTAAGTCGTGAGTTAAATAGAAGAACTAAATCCCCTTCATGAAATTCACGCCTCAAAATTCTATTGTCGTGCCATCTTTTTGTCCTTTCCTTATAAATTCGAGCATTCTCGTAAGATTCAAGGCGAATCTCATCGAGTTCATTCAATTGCAAAAGACGACGTTCTCCCGCACTCTTGTAATCGTAATTAAGAGCTTTGATGGCCCAAAACGCACGATGTTCTAATTCTACCGGGAGATGACAAGATTTTCCATACACCAATCGAAATGGTGAAGTACCAATCGGTGTCTTGAATGCGGTACGATAGGCCCATAATGCATCGTCAAGTTTCATTGACCAATCTTTTCTCGAGCTTGCGACCGTCTTTTCTAAGATAGCTTTAATCTCGCGATTGGAGATTTCAACTTGTCCACTTGTTTGTGGATGATACGGGAGCCCAAATCGATGTTGAACACCATATTTCTTCAACAATGTTTCTAGCTTCTTCTCAATAAAATGAGTCCCATTATCACTTATCAACACTCTAGGAACACCAAATCGGGGAAATATAACCTTTTTGAAGAATTTGGCCACGACCTTGCCATCATTAGTAGG
Organism: Agrostemma githago; assembly: GCA_958450325.1. Classification (NCBI taxonomy): domain Eukaryota; kingdom Viridiplantae; phylum Streptophyta; class Magnoliopsida; order Caryophyllales; family Caryophyllaceae; genus Agrostemma; species Agrostemma githago. The sequence goes on along the minus strand of OY288249.1, from coordinate 6,223,041 downwards.
TGTAGCGGTGGCTTCCACCCACTTGGAAACGTAGTCGACCGCGACAAGGATATATTTATTCCCATAAGAGGAGGGATAAGGGCCTTGAAAATCGATTCCCCACACATCAAATAATTCAACCTCCAATATAAAATTAAGAGGCATCTCGTTCCGCCTTGAGATATTCCCGGCCCGTTGACAACGATCACATGCATTTACAAATTGTGCAACGTCCTTGAATAAAGAGGGCCAATAAAAACCACATTGAAGAATCTTCGCGGCGGTTTTTGTTGTACTAGCATGCCCTCCAGTTGGCATATCATGACAATGAGATATAATTGATGTTGTTTCCTCCTTGGGCACACACCTACGAATGATTCCATCGGCACACGACTTGTAGAGATGTGGATCATCCCAATAATAGTGTTTAGCATCGTGATAGAATTTCTTGCGTTGGTATGAACTTAAACCTTTAGGAAGAATCCCACAAGATAAGTGGTTCACAATATCGGCATACCATGGCAATTCGGACTCGAGAGAAGCAATAGAATAAAGGTGATCGTCCGGGAAGGAATCATCAATGGGTAACTTATCATCATCTTCTAACAATAGGCGAGATAGGTGGTCAGCTACCACATTCTCGGCGCCTTTCTTGTCTTTGATCTCTATATCGAACTCTTGAAGCAATAGAATCCAACGTATCAAGCGGGGTTTAGCATCTTTCTTTTGCAACAAATACTTAAGTGCCGCATGATCCGTATGAACAACAACTTTCGAACCTACAAGGTAGGACCGAAACTTCTCAATGGAGAACACAATAGCTAACAACTCCTTTTCAGTTGTGGTGTAATTAGCTTGAGCAGGATCAAGAGTTCTACTAGCATAGTAAATGGCATGGAGTTTGCCATCTTTTCTTTGGCCAAGCACGGACCCAACAGCGTGATCACTAGCATCACACATCAACTCAAAGGGAATAGTCCAATCCGGTGGTTGGATAATAGGTGCCGATGTGAGAGCCTTCTTCAACCTGTCAAAAGCCTCAAGACACGCATTAGAAAACACAAAAGGGGTGTCCTTGGCTAATAGTTTCGTTAGTGGGCGGGCAATTTTTGAAAAATCTTTTATGAATCGACGGTAAAATCCCGCATGACCGAGAAAACTTCGCACCCCTTTCACATTAGTAGGGGGTGGGAGTCCCTCGATGACTTCCACTTTGGCTCTATCAACCTCGATACCCCGATTGGATATAATGTGTCCTAAGACTACACCCTCTTGCACCATAAAATGACACTTTTCCCAATTCAAAATAAGATGAGTTTCTTGGCATCTATGAAGCACTCTAGTCAAATTTTGTAAACAAGTGTCAAAGTTAGTGCCATAGACCGAGAAATCATCCATGAAAACTTCCATGATGCGCTCTACGAGATCAGAAAAGATAGCCATCATGCACCGTTGAAAGGTAGCGGGAGCATTGCACAATCCAAACGGCATTCTACGATAAGCAAATGTGCCATATGGACATGTGAATGTCGTTTTCTCTTGGTCACTTGGATGGATGGGGATTTGGAAAAAACCAGAATAACCATCCAAGTAACAAAAGAATGAGTGTTTTGCCAACCTTTCAAGCATTTGATCTATGAATGGGAGGGGGAAGTGGTCTTTTCGGGTGGCTTTATTCAATTTCCTATAATCGATACACATGCGCCAACCCGTCACTGTTCTAGTAGAAATCAATTCATCTTTATCGTTCTTAACAACGGTCATGCCACCCTTTTTTGGAACCACTTGAACCGGGCTCACCCATGCACTATCGGAAATAGGATAGATGATGCCCGCGTCAAGCAATTTCAAAACCTCTTTCTTGACAACCTCTTTCATGTTAGGATTAAGGCGTCGTTGTGATTCAATAGAGGTGACATGATTGTCTTCAAGCAAAATACGATGCATACAAAAAGATGGATTGATTCCTTTGATATCGTCAATGGTATACCCAATAACATTCTTGTATTTACGAAGAACATCAAGCAATTGTCTAACTAATTGCTAACAAACTAGTAGAGGTAATAAATCGAGATGAAATCAATAATTAAAAAGACCTAGGGCAGTGGTTCACCGTTAACATGGATTATCGATGCGATCAAAATGTTACACAACTTTGTCGAATTACCTTCTTGGGTGAGACTAGCATTCCAATTTTAAACAATACTTTAAATTCTCCGTCGAGACATAAAAAGCCTATCTAGCATGTTATAAATCCTATTCTCATGGCACGAATAACAAAACCAGACGCATTAAGAATCGATACTAACATGTCCCAATTATTCCAATTCACTATTCTCATGTGAAAGTTCAAATCTTGTTTCGGTTCTCTAAATTAAAACCCGACTCTCGTCGTAATTAGAATTGAGTAGAAATTAATCGACGAAGATACAAACTTTTAGGCATGATTCATATGAAAACATCCAACTCTCGTTGTAATGATAATCTAGACTCAAACCTAGCAATTCAAACTAATCAATCAATTATTAAGCACAACCAAAACAAACCCAATTCAATAATTCAACAAAGCGCGATTAAAATCAAAGCATCAATAACCCATATTATCGGCTCACCGAGCCCTAGATAAAAGAACTACTCACAATTCATAATCAAAATAACAATCAACAAATAAAATAAGGAGTAGAGAATTAGGAAAACTTAGTCTTGAATAATGAACAAAATGATGAACGATCGTCTTCTTCAAAGTCTTGGAGTAATAAAACTAAAAATGCCTAAATCTAATAAAATTGTATAACTTTTATGTATCTAGTCTAGGAATGATTTGGATGTTCTAATAAAAATAGTAATCCAATATAAGTAGGATAGGATAGAGGGAGATCAAAAGTCATGGACGGGTAGCTATTCGCTAGTAGCGGCACATTTCGCTACTAGCGGCACTCTGGAACCTTCACAAATTGCATGAATTCTGATGAAGCCTCTACTAGCGGCAGTTTTGCTCTTCGTCATCCGCTAGTAGCGGCACTTGAAATTCTTTATTCTCTCTTCTTTGCTTTTTCTTTGATTTCTTCTCTTCTTTTCTTCATTCAATCCTCGATATAACCCGGCATTTGACACGTATACCACCAATATCATCCGGGCATAATAAAAGAATTTCTCGGCTCTTCAAAATAGCTAGAACCGTCATCAAAAATCACATATATAATCAAATCATGTGAGATCATCGGAAATCACTCAAATATCACTATATCGTCCAAAATCCACTCTCAAACACTATAAATATGACGATATATACTCACAAATAGTGCTAAAAATAGCACTTAACAATCCTCATTTTAAAATTTGCAAAACTTAGCTATTTGAGAAAATCCTTTTCGACAAGGTCAAATTTCAGTCTATTTTAAAAACAGCAAATTTCTTTTCTACCCCTTTCAATTTTGCAAACCTATCTCCTAGCACGTGAGTTGCTTTCAGGACTTCGATTTCAAAATAGAGCAGAAATCATTTTCCCCAGCGCAAGTCAGTCTATAGATGCTAACTGCATTTCCTGTATACTATCTTGCTATCTGCTATATTTGCTATTTCTGCCTATATATCTAACATTTCAGGTACCAGCTTGTGCTTCCCAAAGGAACATCAAGTTTTTACTTCCTCAGCGTGAGTCGGTGTTTCGCTTAAATGTTACATACGAATTGCTATGTGTCGGCATCATACAGGTACACCCAGACTCGAGAAGGAAGTCTCCTCGCAAAAACTTCTTAGTGGAAAGCCCAAGTGACATTTCTACTAAAGAATCGGGATGTGTCTGCGAACAGACACACCCATAACTTCCTATGCAAGCTCCCGCGTAATTCTGAATCGGGATATGTCTGCAAACGGACACACCCATAACTTCCTAGGCAAACTCCCGCGCAGCTCCAAGATGGGATGTGTCTGCAAACGGGCACACCCAAGGCTTCTTAGGCAAGTCCCCACGGAGCTATTAGCATCAACTCAGGTATGATTTCCATCTTATGGCTGGCGAGCCCTTTTACGCAAGTCTAATGGACTATAAACGACCCGACCGGAAGTCTGCCAGGTCTTAATCCTCGATTGGCTTGGTAGCTACTCTGACTTTTGCCTTGTCCAAGCCTCAGTCAGAGTGGGGGCTCTGTAGACACCCACATTTTGACCTCCAGGTGTATATAGCAGTTTCCAAAAAATACCCGATGATGATCAGACACAAACATGTCTTAATACACTTGATTTTGGACTCAGAAGCAATAGTAGTTGGCACGAGCTTTCAGAGGAGTAAAAATCTCACCAAACCGACGTCAAATTCAGGCCCAGTAGGTCATTTCCAGTCAAATGAGACTAATTTGGGTCAAAATCATCACCAAGGGCAAAACCGTCTTTTAGCGACCGGGTCAAACCCCAGTCAAAGGCATTTCCAAGCCATAAATATCTGACGCAGCATTCAAAAATCCAATTGGAAGTCCGATTCCTCAAAAAAACCAGCCACGAAGAAGATTTAAGCAACCAAAACTCTTCCTTAAAGATAAAAATCGATCTCCAAAAGGAGACTTCTACCCGGCTCAGACCCACTCGATCGAGTGGACCGGTCACTCGGTCGAGTGAGCCCATAAAAACCGCCAAATCTAGCATCAGACCGGGCACTCGATCGAGTGTTGTGCACTACTCGATCGAGTGACCCTTGTTCCAGTTGAAAACCGGGTGTTTCTTCCCCTACAAGTAACATTTTCCTATCCAAAGACGGAATCCCACTTCACCCCAACCGGTTGTTTTCTTCCTTTGCAAGCCATCTATCTCCTATCCCAAGTCGGGTATTTCATCCTATAAATACCCCACCCCCGCAACACAATTTCCATCTTCAATTATTCACGATTCATACATCTACAACATCAACAATTCACAACACAACAATCCCAAACCCGACATACACAAATTACAACCCGGAATTCCAGCAATATTAGGCATATTATATTCCGATTTTTCCTCTAGAAATCCTATAGGATTCCCGACCATTCACAACCCAAAGTTCTAGGTAATTTTAGGCAAACCATATACAAACCCGAGAGCAAAACTCGCCAAATCCCCTCCCTAACCATACACACCATAACTCACCTACATACATCTTAACGCTCCCGCGCCTAGGCCGCTACTACGAGTCCGTTTTCGAGATAATTAAGCATGTAGGTTGAGGGTGTTACAAAATCCCGACTTCTCCCTTTTCTTCTCTTTCTCTCGTCCGTTCGTTTCTATTTACGGGTCGTCGTCGCGTTTTTTATTTCTTTTCTCGTTCCTAATATCGATATTATTGTACAATTTTCAATAAAGAGTCGTTCCTAAGGATTCGATATCGACTCTTGTAGACACCCACATTTTGACCGTCAGGTGTCTATAATAGTTCCCGCCAAACACCCGATGATGATTGGACGTAAACGTGCTTTGATAGACTCGGATATTGGCTCGTAATCATGGACATTTGGCTTAGGCTTATTACGGAGTACAAATCTTGCAAAACTAACCTCAAATCCAGGCCCAGTGGGTCGTTTCGAGTCAAATGGGACTAATTTTGGTCGATTCCGAGACCAGGGGTAAAACCGTCTTTTAGCGACCAAGTCAAAACCCGGTCAAAAATATTGTCGAGACACACGAGTCAGCCGTGACACCTCACGTGGCTGATTCGTTCTCAAACACCACAAAAAATCAGCTTTAAAAAATATTAAAGAATTCCGTTAATGGTAGAATTTGATCTCGAGTGGAATTCTATCCGAAAACCGAAACAGTTCACAAACCGAGCTCAAATACTCGACTAAGGCATCCCAAATAGCCGAAACACCCCACCAACCAGCCGAGTTCTTTTCTTTCTTCACCAAGAAAGCGAGTTCTCGTTCCCTTCAACCTCTTACGTTTCCTATCCAAACCGGTGTTTCTTGTTATCCAAGCAAGACACCTCTCCTAAACCTCTTCGCCTATAAATAGGACCCTCCATTCAAACACAAAACACACAGAAAATTTCACAAACTATTCTCACATTCCACCTCGTTATACTAAGCAATTCCCGACGAATCCAACCCGACAGAAACCGGCCGAAACCCGTCCAACCACACGTCCAAAATAAACACCTTAACTCATCCCGCATCATCTCGACGCTCCCAAGTTTAAACCACTTTCCGACGAGCCTTATTTCGAGAAAACAAAGCATGTAGGTTGAGGGTGTAAATCAAACCCGATTCTTCTCTCCCTTTCTCCACGTTTTTTTATCTTTTTTTTGAGTCGTGTCGTCGGTCGGTCTTTTTAATATGGGTCGTTCGTCACATATTTTTCATTATTTCTAATAATCGATACTACAAAAAATTATTATAACGTTCTTAAAATACGATATCGATTCTCTAATCGAATATCGTATCCAACAAGAACAAAATTAATTAATTTTCGTTGATGCTAATAAAATCGTCACATCTTTGTAAACAAAATTCGACGATTTTATACGCGGAGAGAATTAACATCTTTTTCATTCAAAACTCTTTTTTTTACTTTTCGTTCAAAACAAACTTTTTTCAAAACCTTTTCTAAAATCATTCCGACTATTCGATATCGTTTTCATAATTGAATATCGAATACGACGAATATCGAGAATATGAATCGGGTATAAATTAATCCATATTTGTACGCGATTTATAAAAATTTACGATTTTCGACAAAATAAGAAAACCCGAACAGACTGCCACGCGAGTCGCGCGCCTGTCAGGCGACTCGTGCAACAGCCTGGTCCGCCGAGTCTTTTTCTTTCGTTTCCTCGCTTTTCTATTTTTTATTCTTCTCGAGTCTTACATAAAAAGCGACTTTCGCGACATATTTCGATAAATACTTTTTCTTTGACCTCGGTCAACACGTGTTAATCCATCACGTGTCATAAGTCCTTTCAAAAATCATGCATATTATTTATTTACGTCTTTATTCAAATTATTCATCGTTACTAACCCGTTTTCTCGTGTTTGTAGCAATTTATTTTTATATTTTGTTTTATTAGACTAAAATGAATTCACATGCTAAAATAACTTTGACGTTATTAGTTTAACATGCATTAAACGACTTAGCAACCCATTTATTTTTCTCTCACATGTTTAGGGAAAATATTGTTTGCATATCATTCAACCGTCGAACTAACGCGTGTACACCAAAAACGAACGATATCTTAGTAAAGTCCGCTAAGTGCGGGCGGGGTTGGGTGTTCTTAGTGAACTTCCCAACACGTACCCTCACCCCTTACTCAGAACCATGGTTTCCGGATGTCCGAATCCATTGGCAACGAGAGTCATTCAATACACGATATCCGATAATGTCGGTATCGGTATCAAATGCTAAGGGACGAACCCGATAAGCTCTGACATCGGAAATGGGCCATGTTTTAAATATGGCCCACTACGACATAGAGTGGGTTCGAATGGTTCCGAATAACCACAAAATTCGGTGGAGACTCCTACTTCGATTTAAAATTCAATTCGACCCATCTCATATGGAGATTCATTCGCCTCCCCAAACCCGCGCGTGGCCGCGTCGGGGTGGACCTATGTCATGTCCACAATTTGGCGACTCCGCTGGGGATTAACTGATGTGTCACTTACCATCGGCATCCTCAGGGTGAGACTCGAAAAGAATTCGTTCGATTACTAATGTACACGTTTTAGTTCAATGGTTCATGCATAACCCAAATTTTTCCCGGGCCGGTTACTTGTGACCGACGTCCCACTATACCACGGTGCATTCCTACATGGGTGCACTAAAGACTTCGATGGCGGAACTCGCATGGGTTTTACGGCAGGTTCTAAGACCAACTCGGCTTAGGAAGTCCATCCTGATTTGCGAGAATGCGATCGTTGTTGGTATAGACCTTATTCGACCGACCGAGACTTAGACTTAGAGCATACATGGCGTCGTTATACTGTTTCTATGACCACGTGCTACCTGATTTACAAGTCGTCTTTCAAAAACCGTCATTTTCAAAAACCCGCATCTTTTCAAACCCATCTATTTTCAAAACCCGGAAAGCTACCAAATTTATGACTTATGATTTTGACTCAAAATAGCCTATTTTTAGTCGGTATGCTGTCCAAACTTTCCAAAAAAATTCAAAATCTCGGCCCGGTAACCTTTTTTTCGATTTTTCAAAAAAATCGGGCCTTCCAATCCGACCTTTGCTCGGTTTTCAAATCCAAATTCCCTTTTCAAAACTTTCTTCTTCTTAGGACTTCCCGTATTTAGCAGTGTCGGGTCTTGTCATAAGTTGTTAGAATCTATAGCGTCAAAACTCCGTCGATCTTACATCACGAGTTTCTACCCCCATCCCAAGTCCGCCTTATTTATCAAGGCACGGCCCACCTTCGTAGGACAAACTCCTGCAAAGGAAAGCCCGTTTACACACTAGGGTCCAAAGTCTGGGGATTAGCTCACACGTAGGTCTTTCTACACACAGGACTAGGCCCACCTTGCCGAAATCCTAAAGAAAGCCCGTCGTCCACGAGTCACCCGTCTAGGAGTCGGTCTTCAGTCTTTTTCTCGTCTAGTCTTTTCCTCACTCGGGGGGCTACCCTTCAGCGGAGCGATCAATCACGGTTGCTCTAAGGGTCTTGTCTTACACGTGTCTCACGTACCCCACTTTCGAGTCACTTAGATGTCACACCATCTGAGTACTATCCGAGTCCTTAGTCTCACTTGGGGGCTATTCTCCGATGGAGCGATTAATCACAGTCACTCCGAGAATCGTACCCTACACATTTGTCTTAGGAGAGTCTAACCCAAGTCAAACTGGAGTCGTCTCTCCTCCCACGCTATTTCCTATGCCTTGGTGTATTCGAGTTCCGAAGCAACTTTCCTGATTACGCGGTATTCTTACAGACAGGCCGCCCTTCACCCGAACCATAACGCAACAAGCCATAGACGAGCTGACCGCCTCACTGGCTAAGATGGAGGCCCAACTGACAGCCATCAGTACCGACCAAACTGCCATTGCTACCCGTTTGAGTGCCGTGGAGCAAAGGACTCTTAAGGTCAGGAATGAAACCGCTGGGCCCATAGCTGAACTGGTCAGCGCCGTTCGCAAGCTGCAAGAACAGGTCCATTTGTCAACGAATAACTCGATCCATACGGAGAATGCTCGGGCTTATTCGCCTCTAACCGATGAGTTGCTCGTTAATCTCAACTTGACAGGCCTACCAATGTTTGATGGGACTGAAGACCCGGTGCTCCACATCCGGGCTTTCAAAGAGTTCATGGTTGTTAAGGGAGTTAAGTCATCCATGTTCAAGCATCTCTTTGCTTCTTCCCTTGAGAAGCATCCAAAAGCCTGGTATTACAGACTCGATTCCAAGAAGTACAAGACTTGGGACGACGTTGCAACAGAGTTCGCTCGGAATTATGCAGATAATACCGAGATCCAGACCACAATGCGCACTCTGGAGGTCATGGCCCAAGAGCCCAAGGAAGGTTTCACCAAGTACCTTCAAAGGTGGAGAGCCGAAAGTGTGAAGTTGGTAGACAAGCCCAACGAGAAGACACTAGTGGAGGCGTTCATCAACAACCTCCTACCTCCCTACCGCGTCCATCTTAGGTATGCCAGCATTTCAAACTTTGCGGTGCTTACCGAAATGGGCATTAGGATTGAAGACGATCTTCGACATAATGAAGATCTGGGTGAAGCTTCTACCGAAGGCTATACTGGACATCCACTTGAGTCCTTAGAGGCCGAAGACTACTAACAACCTCATCCAAGAGTCTAGATTTGGTTTAAGTCCGAGTCTGAGTCCGAGTCTAGGATGTACTATTTCTTTCAATTTCAAAGTCAAAGTCAGAGTCAGAGTCAACGGTATTCTATCCTCTTTTTTTCAAAATTCAATAAAATCAGCTTTTCTATTTCTCATACATACTTTCCTTATGTGTTTCCGAGAACATGATGAACACCATCATACACTGTGAGCACACGCACGTGACTATTATAGGCACATCTACAATGACTGCAGGAAACCGAGCCCGTGTTTTCCTTTTACCTATTCCATGTCTGGTATAGAAAGCCACATAACTACCCGTAGCAGGAGCATATCGAATCCTATGACAAATCTGGGTAGTCTTCTAGTTTGGGTTCAAGACGGGAGGCAAGCCCACTTCCCACAATAAACACCCATCCCATAAGACTAGCCAGTCCCTACCTTAGGTGTTAGTCTGACCGACAAAAAAATACTGGACAAAAATATCAAAAGTCCAAGAGAAAAAAAGCAAAAGGCCAAAACAAAAAAGCTGGCCATGATCAAAAAAGAATTATCAACATCTCTCGACCAGACACGGTCAACTCAAATGAAGAATCCCATAACCGGGGCTAAGAGGTCAACCCAAAGAATTCAAAAACCCATGACCGTGAAACGGTCAATTCAAAAATTATCAATACCCATACCATCCAATAGGGGAAAGACAGTCAAGCTGGTCAGCTAACACCACATCTAGCCTTCCCACATTACAACCCTCAAGACCTTCTCGAGACCTAGGCTAGAGACAGCCCAGAATTTTGAGGATTCAAGCTCCATAGGATACACCCTAACCTTTAGGGCCAGACATGGAAACCAGATCCCGCATTATCAACCTGCCCGATCGAAGTCCGAGTCATTTTTACTCGGCTTCCCCCTTTCCTACCACATTACAATACCTTACCTTCGAAGCCTTAGCTCCACAAAGTCAAGCTCCAGATTTCGAATCATCAAAGCCATTTGCTTCCTAGCACCACATTTCCAAAAATATCCAAACCAGTTACCAACCCCAAACACGGGAACTCAGCTTGCGGTCGGCATAGAACATGCCCAAATAGTTCACCACCACCTCTAGGGGCTACCCCGGAGAACGCTCACAGTCACAGGATCAACATCCTAACTAGTCTAGCCCTTTGATCAAGACATCACTGGGAATGCACCTAGCCTACACCATCGATGCGGCTAGTTACACACAAAGCCCTAGTAAACTAGGCACCATTATATATATTTCAATACACTGAACTACGGCATGGTTTGATTTCACTACACGTGAATACGTGGGCAGCCTTTCGACAAAGGCACAACCATTCACATTCACACAAATTCGAAAAAGCATCATCATTCCGGTCACGACACTGTCATGTTCTCAGCAGCTAGCTTTGTCATCCTGGGGGCTTCTCCTAGGCAGAAGTTCTCCATCCACTCACAAAATCCAGATAAATTCAAAGAATAAAGATCTAGCCTCCTTTCTATAGTGTGTCCTAGTACTCGGCTCAGTTGAAGACGAGAATTGGTCAGGGACTCGAAGCAATACCCACTTTGGGAATGTGCCCCTAAATCAAAAGAATATCCAAAAGAACACCAGTCTACGGCATTGCTACCACAAAGCCCTGTCGTACGGAAACATTCTCATTCCGAGGATTCGACCGTGTTGCCATTCGCCTAGGCTACAGAATAGCGCAACTTAAGAGTCTTGTCATATTAGGTGGCCCACCCCCTACCGAGTCACGGTCCAACCCTTAGAGAGTCCAGTCGTGTCCGTCAACTCGTATTGTCGCGTCCAGAGTCGAGTCGGTCGGTTTATCTCTCTCTTCAAATTCTCATTTTAAAATTCGCAAAACTTAGCCATTTGAGAAAATCCCTTTCCTAGTCACCACGGGAATAGGAATTTTTATCACACTTCATTTAGGCATACAGGCCTAACCAGAGACTTTAGGAGTCCGTGTCAGAATCGGATTAGGAATCAAGTCATCCCAAGCATTCTAATTTCCAAAAAAAAACATTTTCTTTCCAAAAAATCAAACAAAAATCATTTCTTCCCCAGCATGAGTCGGTGTTTCACCTAAATGTTACATACAAATTGTGTCAGCATACAGGTACACCCAAGACTCCCGAGAAATTCTAAGAAAATTTCCCCAGTGGAAAGCTCAGGCGACATTTTATACTGAAGAATCAAGATGTATCTGTAAACAGATATACTCATAGCTTCCAAGGCAAGCTCCCGCGCAATTCTAAGACAGGATGTACCTGTAAACAGGTATACCCATAGCTTTCAAGGCAAGCTCCCGCGACATTATCAACATCAACCCAGGTATGATTTCTATTCTATGGCTGGCGAGCCCTTCACGCAGGTCTAATGGACTATAAACGACCCGATCGAAGTCTGCCAGGTTTTAATCCTTGATTGACCTGGTAGCTACTCTGACTTTTGCCTTGTCCAAGCCTCAGTCAGAGTGGGGGCTCTGTAGACACCCACATTTTGACCGCCAGGTGTCTATAATAGTTCCCGCCAAACACCCGATGATGATTGGACGTAAACGTGCTTTGATAGACTCGGATATGGGCTCGTAATCATGGACATTTGGCTTAGGCATATTATGGAGTACAAATCTTGAAAAACCAACCTCAAATCCAGGCCCAGTGGGTCGTTTCGAGTCAAATGGGACTAATTTTGGTCGATTCCGACACCAGGGGTAAAACCGTCTTTTGGCGACCGGGTCAAAACCCGGTCAAAAATATTCTCGAGACACACGAGTCAGCCGTGACACCTCACGTGGCTGATTCGGTCTCAAACACCACAAAAAATCAGCTTAAAAAAATATTAAACAATTCCGTTAAAGGTAGAATTTGATCTCGAGTAGAATTCTATCCGAAAACCGAAACAATTCACAAACCGAGCTCAAATACTCGGCTAAGGCATCCCAAACAGCCGAAACACCCCACCAACCAGCCGAGTTCTTTGCCTTCTTCACCAAGAAAGCGAGTTCTCGTTCCCTTCAACCTCTTACGTTTCCTATCCAAACCGGTGTTTCTTGTTATCCAAGCAAGACACCTCTCCTAAACCTCTTCGCCTATAAATAGGACCCTCCATTCAAACACAAAACACACAGAAAATTTCACAAACTATTCTCACATTCCACCTCGTTATACTAAGCAATTCCCGACGAATCCAACCCGACGAATCCAACCCGACGAATCCAACCCGACAGAAACCGGCCGAAACCCGTCCAACCACACGTCCAAAATAAACACCTTAACTCATCCCGCATCATCTCGACGCTCCCAAGTTTAAACCACTTTCCGACGAGCCTTATTCCGAGAAAACAAAGCATGTAGGTTGAGGGTGTAAATCAAACCCGATTCTTCTCTCCCTTTCTCCACGTTTTTTTATCTTTTTTTTGAGTCGTGTCGTCGGTCGGTCTTTTTAATATGGGTCGTTCGTCACATATTTTTCATTATTTCTAAATAATCGATACTACAAAAAATTATTATAACGTTCTTAAAATACGATATCGATTCTCTAATCGAATATCGTATCCAACAAGAACAAAATTAATTAATTTTCGTTGATGCTAATAAAATCGTCACATCTTTGTAAACAAAATTCGACGATTTTATACGCGGAGAGAATTAACATCTTTTTCATTCAAAACTCTTTTTTTTACTTTTCGTTCAAAACAAACTTTTTTCAAAACCTTTTCTAAAATCATTCCGACTATTCGATATCGATTTCATAATTGAATATCGAATACGACGAATATCGAGAATATGAATCGGGTATAAATTAATCCATATTTGTACGCGATTTATAAAAATTTACGATTTTCGACAAAATAAGAAAACCCGAACAGACTGCCACGCGAGTCGCGCGCCTGTCAGGCGACTCGTGCAACAGCCTGGTCCGCCAAGTCTTTTTCTTTCGTTTCCTCGCTTTTCTATTTTTTATTCTTCTCGAGTCTTACATAAAAAGCGACTTTCGCGACATATTTCGATAAATACTTTTTCTTTGACCTCGGTCAACACGTGTTAATCCATCACGTGTCATAAATCCTTTCAAAAATCATGCATATTATTTATTTACGTCTTTATTCAAATTATTCATCGTTACTAACCCGTTTTCTCGTGTTTGTAGCAATTTATTTTTATATTTTGTTTTATTAGACTAAAATGAATTTACATGCTAAAATAACTTTGACGTTATTAGTTTAACATGCATTAAACGACTTAGCAACCCATTTATTTTTCTCTCACATGTTTAGGGAAAATATTGTTTGCATATCATTCAACCATCGAACTAACGCGTGTACACCAAAAACGAACGATATCTTAGTAAAGGCCGCTAAGTGCGGGCGGGGTTGGGTGTTCTTAGTGAACTTCCCAACACGTACCCTCACCCCTTACTCAGAACCATGGTTTCCGGATGTCCGAATCCATTGGCAACGAGAGTCATTCAATACACGATATCCGATAATGTCGGTATCGGTATCAAATGCTAAGGGACGAACCCGATAAGCTCTGACATCGGAAATGGGCCATGTTTTAAATATGGCCCACTACGACATAGAGTGGGTTCGAATGGTTCCGAATAACCACAAAATTCGGTGGAGACTCCTACTTCGATTTAAAATTCAATTCGACCCATCTCATATGGAGATTCATTCGCCTCCCCAAACCCGCGCGTGGCCGCGTCGGGGTGGACCTATGTCATGTCCACAACTCTATAGTCGAATGTCGGATCTAAAAGGAATCAATCATTAAAAATATTTTAAGCATAATCTCGTTGATGCCGAAATAATCGTCACATAGTCCTAAAAAGACTAATTACGACATTACGACGCGGAGAGATTTATTTCGATTATAAACAATTTCTAAACATCTTTTTTTCTAAAAATCGCTCTAGATATTGGATATTGATTTCATAATCAAATATAAAATATTGACGAGTTTCGAAAATTTAAAGTCGAGTATAAATCGTATCATATTTTTACGCGACTTAGCAAAATTATCAATTTTCAAAATTAAAAGCAATTTTGGGATCAATACTAAAATTGCAAATCGAGTCATCACTTGAATAGGAGGCACTCGATCGAGTGCCATAGCCACTCGGTCGAATGACACTCCAAAAAACTGGCAGAAACTTCTTTAAAGGGACACTCGACAGAGTCCCTCTATGACTCGGCCGAGTGGCCCCAATTACGCCTAAATTGACGAGCCTTACGCGCTACAAGTCTCGACAAATCTTTTTCAAACGATTTCGATCAACACGTGTATGTCAAGTCTATCACGTGATCCCTCTTTTCAAAACCGCATCGTACCATATTCACATCTTCTAATTCATTTGCACTTCGTTATTATTGTTGTATTGTATCGTTTGTGGCATTGTATTTCCAGGTGGTATGCCGCTCGTATATTGTAATCTGTTGTCACACTCTTTCTTATTTCATTGTTTGTTTTATTGTACTAAAATGAGCATCGCATGCTAAAACAACTTTGACGTTAGTTTAGATGCATTAAATGACGTAGCCAAACATAATTCACATGTTTAGTCAAAAAGCATTGTTTGCATAACATTCAACCGTCAAACTAACACGCGTACACGAACAACGAACGATATCTTAGTAAAGGCCGCTAATAAGTGCGGGCGGGGTTGGGTGTTCTTTGTGAACTTCCCAACACGTACCCTCACCCTTACTCAGAACCGTGGTTTCCGGATGTCTGAAACCATTGGCATACGAGAGTCATTCAATACCCGATTACCGATAATGTCGGTATCGGTATCGCAATGCAAAGGGACGAACCCTATAAACGCTGAAATCGGAATGGGCCGTACTTTGTGCACGGCCCACTATGACATAGAGTGGGTTCGAACGGACCTGAACTCCGACAAAGTTCAGTGGCGACTCCAACTTCGATTTAAATTTAAATTCGAGATCCATCTCACATGAGATTCATTCGCCTCCCCAAACCCGTGCGTGGCCGCGTCGGGGTGGACCTATTTCGTGTCCACAAAACTCAATACAAGTGAATACTTACAAGGTCATCAAGTTACAAAAACTTCTTGCCTGAACTTCCTAAGACTATGTTTATCCCTTGGTGTGTTTCACCAAGGTCTAACATATATTGCACTATTCTTTATTCATAACCTAATTTATCAAACTCAAATAATTTTTCTACCTTTATCCACACCTTCTTTTCACCATGGTCTTACACATATATTATTCTTTATTGATTTTTCCACCTAAATTAAAAAAATCATTTTTTAACAATCAATATTTATTTTACAAAGTTGGTAATATTTACGTTGATGGAAAATAGTACTTTTACGAATTTAGATTTTTATTGGATATATATGTTTTGAGTGTTAGTTTTCTTTTTTTGAAGATAAAATAGAGTAATAAATTAAGGAAGAAAATGAGCAAAAAAAAAATTTCGTAAAAGAATATACTACTATATATCAAAATTGGTCTCTATTTATAGACCATAAAAAAATATGACTGTTGGTAATATTTTTATTTTTTTTTAATAAAATATTTTTTAAAATACATCTATTGCAAAGTTTCTAACACATATAAAAAAATAGTACTCCCTCCGAGTTCCTATTATTGTCCCAAAAGATTTTGGGGTGAAAAATAAGGAAGGGGAAATGAGTGGTTGAAAAAAAGAAGGAGAAAGAGAGAGAAATGAGAGAGTAATTGTGGACCACACATTCATGGCCTAAAAAGAAAAGTGGGACAAAAATCAAACTCAGCCCAAAAAGGAAAGTGGGACAATAATAAAAACTCGGAGGGAGTACCTATTAGAAATTGTCATGTGGCAAGGTGAAAGAAAAGGTGAGGAAGGTCCTCTTCCCACCTAATTGAACCCAAAACAAGGTTTGGGTCCAAATTGTTTATTAATATCCTCCCTTCACCTTCCACTTTCACTTTCTTTCTAACCCCCATCCTCTATTCACTAAAACAAAAATCATCCTCTATTCACTAAAACAAAAATCATCCTCTATTCACAAAAATAAAAACCAATGGGCAAGTCCATCTTTTCAACTTTCCCGCCAAAATCAACTATTCATTTCACAAATTGGACTTAATATTATCTATTCATTTAGAGAATTGGGCTTTTGGGAGAACCAATCCAATTTCTTAGCAGATAAATCACAGGAAATGTAAAACCAACCCATATCATATATAGCAAATATAGTACCCTAATTAATTAGACTACAACATTTAGAAAAGAATACATTTAGGATGCATATAAGGTCCAGTTCAACGAATCTGTACGACATATCACATATGTTGTCAAAGTTTTTATTTAAAAATTACACTCAATGATGTACCAAGATAATTTTAGGAAAAAAATTATATTCCCTAAAAAACTATTATGCTAAAAAATAGACAAACAAATACAGAATAATAATAATAATAATAATAATAATAATAATAATAATAATAATAATTATTATTATTATTATTATTATAATTATAATTATAATAATAATAATAATAATAATAATAATAATAATAATAATAATAATCAAATAATAGATCAAAATTATTACTTGACAAATATAATTTCTAAATATTAGGTTGATATAATTTTCGGCGGCTTATATTTTATCAATTAAAAATTAAAATTACTATTTGTTCGAAATTACATATATAACTAATGTTACTAATATACCTATTAAATTTAATACTTACGTATTTACAATCAAAAAATTGTAAAAAAAATAAAAATTATACGGAGTATTATTTTATAAATATTTTATCATATGGAGTATAAAAATAATATACAATTAATATTATTTTAATTATTTTTTAATGACAGGTCATCGAATCAACGGTTCAACCCAGGTTTTTATCTTAAATTATTGAGTCATTTTGGTTCTAAGTCAAATGGATAGCGGGTCAAAATTTAAAGTTTTGACCCTAAAAAATGGGTCGAATTTACGAGTCGAATCAAAATTAGACATGACTGTTTTCTAATTTAAAACTTTCTTATCCAATCATATCACCTAAAATTTATAAACAAATTAATTCCCAAAAAATACTCTACTAAACGCTAAATCTACAAAGTTCCGTGTAATATTTTCAAATATAGGTACAATAATTAATAAATATGATAAGAATAGTAATGTTAAATATAGTGTAAAATTTTAAAAAAAAATCGACCTAAAATAGGTAAAAAGTAAGGCATTCAATATTATTTCTTACTTATATTTTGACCTTACTATGTATTATAAATTAGATTGCAATCCTATAAATGTTATGGATGACATATAAAAAAGAAGATAAAAGTATGAACAATATATTGTACTTTGTACTCCGTATTTATTACGAAGTATATGACGAAACATATTACTTACTAATTTTACGAAAATTCTTAGGTACACCGGGTGCACTAAGTCATTGTCCTCCTTACTCAATGAAAAAGTCTTGATTGGTGCAAGTGAGATCATAATTATTTTTAAATAAGTTATGAAAATCAACAATTAAAATTTCGCATTGGTTACGGTGTACGATGTGCCTAAGAATTTCTCCTAATTTTATACTCTCCGTCATAATAAAATGTTGCTCCATACATTTTCTTTATAAAGAAAGACAAGATAGGTTAGAGAAAAATTGTTCTTATTATGCATAAAACAAATAGGAAAAGAGACATTTGTCCAAAATAGAAACATAAATAGTTGACAAAGTAAAAGAAAAAAATGTAAACCATATTGACTTAGACAAAGGTAATAAAATTTTTTTAAGTCATTAAACTCTTTGCGTGAACAAAAATTAATTATAAAACCGTGCATAGGCACGGGTTTCTCACTAGTTAAACATGGTCTGAACACTAACAATGTCATGAAGCCAATTATTGACTAGAGACTGTCATGTCAAGCTTGCCAAAATTGCAGTGTACTAATTATTGTAGGAGGCATTGTAGTAGCCTTGTTTTCTCCTTCACTTTCACCTTCAACATCTAGGCTCGTACTCCTTACTCAATAGATGAAAATGCCTGAACATTATGGATGCTAATAATTGCACTAAAGTCAAAGCACCAATATCATAAGGAAAATAAACAACTAGGAATGGTTTATATTTACTCGTACATAAGTCTACTCACTTGTCCTTATAAAAATATCAAAGCCAAGCATCTGCAAGATCAAATAAAATCACAAAATAAAAGAGTAAATTTGATATGAATCCTAATTGTGAAATAGAGCTATGATTCCAAGTCCTATATGTAGGGTTACAACTCTTAAACCCAAGGACCTGTTACGAGTATTAACCAAAAAGACAAAAGTAGAGGAATAACAATTATACCTTATTTGCAGCGGAACAGCATATTAATAAGAAATATAATAAACCCAGAAATATATATAATCTCAACGGACAGAATAAATAATCTCCACGGACAGAATAAATAATTCCCATGGACAGAATAAAGCACCCCAAACGTGATGCCTCCTTTGGTATCCACACGGTACAAAACTGCGACGTATATGCTAGTATAAAGGCACGTGAGACTGTCTCACAACTTCTCTCTGTATCTCTCTTATAACTCTTTATAAGACGAATATATATTATGAGTCAATACTCTTTATTCCATATCTTGCTCCATCCTATGAACCTCCTTATATAGAAGATGAGAAAGTAGAATTAGGTTATTTCCATAACTCTAATTACCATAATTAGATTATCAGTATAACTCTAATTACAATAACCTGACAACGCAGCTGGGTCCGTATTACTACTGACCCGATATATTTAATATATCGATATATATATATATATATTAATAATATCCCGTACACATTGTGTGTGACCCAATGGGCCCACTTAAGACTACCAGACACGTAACCTATTTACATGTCAACCCGACATCGACCTCTAGCAAGGCATATCGGATACATAGACTTAAGCGGGTTAATCCGTATAGGACAGTGGACATAACTTCTTCAGTCTCCTACTTGTACATGTCCTCCTGAGAACGACGTTAAGTCTCTTTGCTACTATTGTCTTCAATTGAGAATGAGGTAAGAAGAAGTGTCATCCTCACATGTCTCAATCTTTTACTCGAATCTTTGAGTTGACTTGTTAAAAGAGCAGATAGATGACAATCATCCTATCTGAGCGCGGCCACGCATTTGCACAAGTCACACTCATCGAGTGGCCAAGAAACAATAAATTCATTTCAATAAAGGAAGAGCAAATACCCTCTTGTCTAACCACATACTATCACATGATCCATGCATGCCCAATAACCATCCATAGCCCCCTTTCACAGCTGACGAGGAATAGTATCAAAGCATACACATCACATGTACAGCATAGTCAAAGACTCAGGTCTAAAGACCATACAAGTTCATAGCTTGCAAAGAACTTTACTGACACTATGCGAAATCTTAGTAAAATCCTTTTTGGCGAGTTTGTCTAATGCATGTTCTTAACATATACCCGTGTGCCTGGTTTAGTATCTCAATACCTATGACTCATGGAACTTAGTCATCAACCAACTCACACACCAGTCATTTAAGGTATTCAAATGTCCCAACACGATACCCTGACTAGAGACAAAATAATTACATCATCCAAATAGAGTTCCAAGACTAAGTCACGTACTTAGTGATCTATTTCATCAATATAAATTATTTGGGGACAAAACTTGGTTACATTAACCAAATGACAATATGTCATACATATATCAATTATCGAAACAACTCCCACTAAACCAAACACCTCTAAAAGTACTAAGACCACTCGCTCATGCGTCTTATACCGATCATAACCAACATGATCTTTATGTAGAGGAGGTTTCGGGACATACAACATTTGTATCGGTTATTTACAAGCATATGATCAATCTACCTTCTCTCGATTAAGGCAAATTGTTAGTTTCATAAGCAACAAATTGCTTCATAAACTTTAAAGTTGAGTGTGTGCTTGATTCGTAATCGAACGTTTCTCTCTTTGCTTCAAAAGCAATAAAACACTCACACTAGTCATAATACTAGTCACAAAGTTGTCATTTGGAACCGTTCCAACACACAACTTCTCATCCAAACAAAATTTACTGAGATTACAATCTCATGTCATCTTTGTTTATTTGGAAATATGAATCGTTGTAACTTGTTTACAACAATTCGCTTATCACATCATGCGCATCTCTTAAACAATTCCCCTTTTTGCTTCTTAAGCGCAAAGGAACAATTCTTAGATAGCATTCTAGTGACACTCACTAGATTAGTATCTACTCGTCACACGAGCACATAATAAACACATTTCTTGCAAAGCAATCAAATGTCGTTTAGTTAGAGAAGTATGTCACTTACATATCAAATCATAACGACAAATGCACTCCCACTAGCCTCTTCTACACACTTTGTATCTCTTCGTCTCAATGGAAAACAAACATATTTGAATTACCACATTGAAAACGAATATATTACTCCATAGTACTTGCTCCAATCAAATTGGATAATTCACATTTGTCTAGCAATTTTGATAATATGAAATTCATACGATGAGTCGCACACACATCATATTACATCTCTTTCAAGAAATGTATTTCACATATATATATATTCAATATTCATCATATGAGTGATGACATTCAAAATGCTAAATCAATCCTAATAGACTTAAGCATAATGTTGTAAAAAGGATTTTTCCATAGTCATTACTATGAGATCAATCCTTAACTACCAACTATACTTCATAGATACTCTTATATCAATCCACATCATCTTCATATTGAAGACTATTCTTCACTATAAGACCCATTTAATCCCAAAGTCTATACTTGGTAGTTATGGTATATGAGATCTATTGTATTTATGACTTCATGTGACTCTTGGAGTCTTTGTCCATTTTTTTTCATCATAGGTCAAACCTATGTAAGGTAACATTTTACAGGTAAGATGATCATGACTTTTCATGGATGCATCAATATCCTCTTCAACAGTTGTAGAGAATTCCTGTTAATTCTGAACAATTCAAAGTCGATTCTACTCCCACTGTTTCTATTAGAAATCACATCTCTTTTAAAAGAAACATATCACTCCATGCAACAAAACACTTTTGTTCTTTGGATGGTTTGTAGAATTAACATAATACCTCTAATAAAACACATGTCATAATTGAGTCTAAGTTTCTAGAAAACAATTTTCTCTAAACTTTAAGACTTAATAATTAAGAAAAGACTTAACATTTTCAATACATATCTCATATGGTGTCTGTTCTCCGACTTACATGAACAATCTCATCAACATTTGTACAAAGACTTTTATAGTGCACAAGCTTCTAAAGCGTCAACAAAATCTGCATATGCCTCATCATAGACCAAATCATATCAAATATGGTTCGATGTAGTTTGAAACACTTTTCACTACTTCTAAGATGATCACAATCTTTTAGTTCAATTCCTCCCTGTTTCAATCATATCGAACGACTCGTACCAACTTATCAAGTTGATCTTATACTTACATCTGAATTTCCTTGAACAATTCAAAGCATTCAATTTCAAATTTCATCAAATGAACAAAACCATACGTGTTACCCATTTTGCAACATCACTAGTTAAACTCACACGTATCTTTATATGTGTGATCCAACAAATCAAGTACCCTAATGTCATTTATCCATCTAAACAAGATCCATTTACCTCAGTTGATCCTTATCAATAAGGTTTATAATTTCATCATTATGAAACATTCTTATGTTTCTTGTCTCATGGATTAAGGACAATGCCATAATAAGTAAAACTCGTGTCGAGGGACGAAATCTTTTGATTGTTATGTTACAAATAAAGGCATTCACTCCTAGGAATGTAAAGCCCAACAATCATGTTAGCCTTATTGTACCTCATATTCTTGCAAGATATAGAGCAACAATTGTTCTACTTTTATTAAAACTTTTCATGCCCATACATGAAACAGAATCAATATTCTTGCTTATGACTAGTACAAGAATAACAATTATTCAATTCCAGTATTCAGCTTTATGGTAAAATTAAGTGATTTTCCTTTTACATATGAAACAACAACGTTTGTCCATTTCATCATAAAACACTTCACTTATATACCATTATTCCTCCCTCTTTGAGCCATCACATCCACAATGTAATAGTTGCATTTAGTATCTTATACCAAAACAGTAGAATGAAAGTAACAATTACTCTAGTAACATACACTAGAAGTCATACTTCAATAATTGATTTGCAGATCTTCTAGACATTTCTAGAAACTATCTACCAATGTCATACATATTTGTCACTACATTAATGACTAATAAAAGCGTACTTAATCTAAATTTGGCAACAAGTTTGGGTATGACAACGATTGTGCTTCTCTTACTTTAACCAATGTCTTAGATTCATTAATCATTATCTCACGCAATTTCTTAATGAATTCATAGAACATTAGTATTATTTGCCTTCTTGATACAATGTTCAATCGTTTTTTAACATCTCATGCTAAAAGGTGAGAAACCTTATTAAGTCACATGTTTATTCATAATAAAGTGACCTAAACTTAGGACTAATTGAAACGATTTCAATTCCTAATTCTTTAGAAAGAAACATCCAAAATTTCCTGATTATCAATATAATCACGTCATCGTATGACATGGATTAATTAGATCATCTTCAACATTTTCTCACTTAATGGGAACGGTTCCCTTTATTGAAACAATTGATTTTGGTACTTATAATCATCTTCATGACTCTAATTATACAGTCCATACTGTACATTAACATTGGTAATAATTTGTCGGAATTATCCTTCACAAGGACAAAATCCGTATCTCTAATTTTGAGAACAATTCTCAAGATACCAATCAACGAGGTTGAACAATTCAAACTCATCTTTAATAAATGTGATAACAGTGACTAAATAACAACTACATTTAGATGCAATGTAAAACGATAATTAATATTAATAATCATAAACAATTTTAAGAGAAAATCATGCAAACTACCCTCAAGTCCGCATAATATTCCAAGATCCTAAACCTTCTGTCGCTTAAGTGAACTTGGGCTCACTGCTCAAGCTCTAAAAGTAAAGGTAGACAACAAACTTGTCAATTACATCTCTATGTAATTCCTGGTTCGTCGGAATTAGTCATCTTATGACACCAACTATTTGCCTTAAAGTCCAAGTCCGACTTGATAGCAATGTTAAGCAAACCAGATCACTACAAGAAAACCGAAGCTTAGCAACCGCAATTTACCCACCGACAAAAAAATAGTCGATAATTTTATATATCGACTGCTTACGGTCGGTAATAACATAGTCGGTCGGTAATTTACCGACCGACTATAATACAGTCGGTAACAAATATATACAGTCGGCATTTACTAAGATTACCGACCGAGTTTCGAAATTTACCAACCGTTTTTATGTCGGTCGGTAATGTTT
This sequence comes from Agrostemma githago, assembly GCA_958450325.1. NCBI lineage: Eukaryota > Viridiplantae > Streptophyta > Magnoliopsida > Caryophyllales > Caryophyllaceae > Agrostemma > Agrostemma githago. Next base: position 6,198,867 of record OY288249.1, on the reverse strand, counting down.
TCCAATAACCCACCCCCAAAATCAGTATGTGTGTATTGGTGGATGTTAAAAAAAATCAAAAACCAAAACCCTCCCCCCACACCCTCTCGCGCGATCTACGCCACCATCAATTGCCGGACGCCGACGACTCCTTCACCGCCGCCGACTCCTCCACCGCCGACGAAACCTCCAGCCGCCGACGCCGTTGTTCTTCCCCTTCTGATTTTTGTTTTCTAACCCCCAAATTCATCAAGGTTTGAAATCTAATTGATTTGGTTGTTTGAATTTCTTTAGATTTCGTTTATTACTATTATATACATGCAAATTGCAGTTTTATTTGGTTAATTGATGTTAGGTTAGGTTAATTTACTTAAATTGTTAGTTTTAGATGAAATTTGTTGACTATTTGTTTAAGTTAGGGTTAAATTAGGTTTATTGTTATTATTATTCATCTACTAATTGTTGTAGTCGATAAATCGATCTAATTAAGTGTTAGTTTAGCTTAATTAGCTCAAACTAGGGTTGGGTTGTTGGTGGTTTAGGATGAAATAATGAAAAATTATCATTTTGATATCTAGGTTAGATTTAAATGTTGTATAATATTGATATTTATATACTAATTAGTATAGTTTGAATAAATTGATGAAGTTGGATGTTAGCTTAGGTATAGGTTAGTATAGTTTAGTGTAGTTGGGAAAAGTAATTAGTATAATTTGGAATAAATATACAAATAATTAGTTAAGTATTGTCATTTTTTGGTATTGGAGTATATTAGGATATTTGACTTAGCAAATATCGCAAATATAGCAATGTATATTCTGTAATTTGTCAGCATATATTTTTGTTATCATTTTTGTAGCTAATTAGGTCCTTGTAATTAGGAACTAACAGATTGTATTCACATAGTTATATATGCTTGTAACACTACTGAGAAAGACAAGCAGAATATTCGATTCAAAACTAAACTCTGCTCATAATACTTTATGGTATCAGAGCATTAGGTTGCTCGATTTGCTGTGATCATGACGGGTAACAATGATTCTACTCAAACCCATGTAACGAAGCCAGCGTACGTTCTTTCTCACAACGATGGACCCGGAGCGAAAATTACCCATGTTACGCTCAAGGGTTCGAACTATGAGGAGTGGGCGAAGGGCTTTCGTGTAGGTCTGGGTGCGAAGCGGAAAACCGGTTTCATTGACGGAAAACTCAAGAGACCGGCTGATAACTCAGAGGACTTGGAGGATTGGATGACGGTAAATTTTTCCGTTATTCAATGGATTTTTAATACTATTGAACCAACGTTGCGGTCTACGATTTCATATCGTGACACATCGTATGAATTGTGGGAAGATATAAGGCAGCGGTTTTCAGTCGGAAATAGTGTTAAGATTTATCAGTTAGAATCTGATATTTCCGACTGTAAGCAAAAATCTGGTGAGACTATAATGGAGTATTATGGTCGATTGAAGAAATTGTGGGAGGATTTAAATGATTATGATGCACTCCCTTCTTGTACTTGCAGTGGTTGCAAATGTGGTTTATCTGTCACACTGCGAAAAAGACGCGAGACTCGTCAGACTCGTAATTTTCTGATGGGTCTCGAGGCTAGTTATGCTAATGCTCGCTCGTTAATTTTAGGGGTTGAACCTCTACCGTCTCTGCACTCGGTGTATTGTCGTATTGTGCAGGAGGAAGAGATGCGAACCATTACTCAACGACAAGCCGAACCTAATACAGCCATGGCGTTTGCGGTGCGCGGCGGTGAAGGGAGTGGTTCGAAGCAGGGGCGTTCTCGTTTCACTTGTACACACTGCACAAAAACCGGTCATACGGAGGATCGTTGCTGGAAAAAATGGGGATATAAGGGACGAGCACCAAAGTCCGGGGGTCGTAATGGTGATGAGACAGGAGCAGGGTCTAGTTCCAGTGGAGCCATGGCCGCGACTGTGAGCACATCAACCGGTGAGACAACTCTTGAAGCTAATTTTGCTCGTCTCAATGGTAAGCAATTTTCGACTTGGATTGTTGACACGGGTGCCTCCACCCATGTGTGTGGAGATATGAGTTTATTTGATTCGTGTGATGTAATACAGCCACTCAATGTTGGTTTACCTAATGGTAAACGTTTGAAGGCAACGCACAAAGGGACAGCACGTATTAATACCTTACTTATTTTACATGATGTGCTTTTTGTTCCCGGGTTTACTTGCAATTTGCTCTCTGTTTCTCAATTATTATTGTCACGGAAATTAAAGATTGAATTTACTAATTCCAATTGTGTTATTCAGGACCCTATCTTGATGACGAGGATTGGGGTGGGGAAGCTTGTTGATGGACTTTACCTATTACCGATGGATGAGTCAAAACGTGTCAATGTGGTTCAAGGCACCGGAAGTGTTGAGATATGGCACAAGCGCTTGGGTCATCCGTCTTTACAAGTTATGGAGTTATTACCTCAGGTTTCACATAATAAAGACAATGCTTTAATTAAGTCGTGTGACATTTGTTTTAGGGCAAAACAAACTCGGAAATCATTTCCTTTGAGCAATAATAAAGCCTCTTATTTGTTTGATTTAATTCATGTTGATGTTTGGGGACCTTATCACCCAAATCGATCTTGTGGGTCTCGGTTCTTTCTTGCTATTGTGGATGATTTTTCTCGTTGTTTATGGGTATATTTGATGCGTACTAAGGATGAAGTTACTCGTTTAATGAAAGATTTTTTTGCTTTAATTAAACGGCAATTTAATCTTCACATCAAAGTTGTTAGAAGTGATAATGGAACCGAATTGCTTCCTCTTGTTCCATATTTTCAAGAAAATGGGATTATTCATGAAACCTCGATGATAAAGACGCCCCAACAGAATGCTAGGGTAGAGCGCAAGAATAGACATATCTTAAATGTAGCCCGTGCTTTACGGTTTCAGAGTTGTATGCCTCTTGAGTTTTGGGGAGAGTGTGTTCTTGCTTCCGCTCATTTAATTAATCGCACGCCCTCTCGAATTCTTGAAAATAAAACTCCTTATGAAATACTGTATGGCCGTGCTCCAAATTTTAGCTTGCTTCGTGTCTTTGGTTGTTTGTGCTATGCCAAAAATATGGCTCCAAGTGATAAATTTGATAGTCGGAGTCGACGTTGTGTTTTTATTGGTTATCCATTCGGAAAGAAGGGATGGAAGTTGTATGACTTGGAGACGGGGCAGTATTTCGCATCGAGGGATGTGACGTTTATTGAGGATAAATTTCCGTTTTGCCATAGTCAAGATATGCAGATCCATAGTTCTGATTTTGGCGAGCTCGAAGAAGTTGCAATGGTCCCTGACACGGTGCAGCCCGGGTCTGTTTTGGCTCCGTTCTCCGGGTCCGATACCGGGCCGACACCAGAGCAACGGGTTGAGGGGACGGCTGAGTTGAATATAGGTGTTGACGGTCTGGTGAATTCAGGTGAAGACCACAGTACACCTCCTTCTCCTGATTCGACGAGTGGGTCTTTAGAAATGGGTCGAGGAAAGCGCACCAAAATACCCAACAAAAATCACAAAGACTTTATTGCTTGGGACCACATTGACACTGAAGCGACTTCTTCATCCACGCCACCCACCACCAATTCCGTCTCAGGTAGTTTTTATCCCATAACACATTTTGTGAATTATAGTTCTTTCTCTTCGCATCATCGTGCTTATCTTTCAGTTATTACTAATGAACTTGAGCCCAAATCTTTTAAAGATGCTATGAATGATCCGCGTTGGCGTAAGGCAATGGAGGACGAGATTCGTGCTTTGGAATCTAATGGGACATGGACACTCGAAACTTTACCGGATGATAAAACTGCAATCGGTAACATGTGGGTATTTAAAATTAAGAGGAAAGCTGATGGATCGGTTGAACGTTTTAAGGCCCGTCTTGTTGTTCTTGGTAATCACCAAGAAGAAGGGATTGATTACACGGAAACTTTCGCTCCAACCGTCAAGATGGTAACTGTTCGTACTTTTCTTGCCGTCGCCACTATTAAAAAATGGGAATTGCATCAAATGGATGTCCATAATGCTTTTCTCCATGGGGATCTCTCGAAGGAAGTATATATGCGCTTGCCTCCCGGTTTTTGTCGTGGTGTAAAAGGGAAAGTATGTCGCCTTCGCAAGTCTTTGTATGGGCTTCGTCAAGCCCCTCGGTGTTGGTATGCTAAACTTGCTTCTGCTCTTACTACTTACGGTTTTCTTATGAGTATTTCCGATAATTCTCTCTTTTGTTTTCGCAAAGGCACTATTGAGATGCATATTTTAGTTTATGTCGATGATCTCGTAATTGCCGGTAATGACTCACGTGCAATTTCAAATTTTAAAGACTACTTGTGTAAGTGCTTTTATATGAAAGATTTGGGCAAACTTAAATATTTCCTCGGTATTGAAGTGGCACGCAGCTCGAGAGGTATGTTTCTTTGTCAACGAAAGTACTCTCTTGATCTCTTATCTGAAACCGGCCTTCTTGGTTGTAAGCCTTCGGCCGTCCCTATTGATGAGAATCATACGCTTGCCCTTGATCGTAGTCCTGCTCTTCTTGATGGTTCGAAATATCGGCGATTGGTGGGTAAGTTAATTTATCTTACACTCACTCGGCCCGAGTTATGTTACTCGGTTCATATTCTTAGTCAATTCATGCAAAAACCAACCCAAGCTCAATGGGATGCCGCTTTACGTGTAGTGAGATATTTGAAAGGGTGTCCGGATCAAGGAATTTTGTTGCGTGCTGATGGAGAATTATTTCTTGATGCCTACTGTGATGCTAGTTATGCGAGTTGTCCCTTAACTCGACGTTCTCTTACTGCTTATTTCGTGTGTCTTGGGGGGTCTCCTATTTCTTGGAAGACTAAGAAGCAGGCTACGGTGTCTTTATCTTCCACGGAAGCAGAGTACAGGGCAATGGCTGCTGCTACCCGTGAAATTCTGTGGCTTAAAGGGTTACTCAAATATCTCGGTATTGATCTTCGTGCTCTGACTCGCTTGCATTGCGATAATGAAGCCGCGCTCCACATTGCTAACAATCCTGTCTTTCACGAACGTACGAAGCATATCGAGATCGATTGTCATTTTATACGTGACGAGATTCGGCGGGGCGTTATTCTTCCACGTTATGTGCATACTCGTTCCCAATTGGCGGATATTTTAACCAAAGCCTTAGGTCGGTCTCCGTTTCACGAGTTGCTTGGCAAGTTGGGCATTTCCGACGTAGGGGCTCCAACTTGCGGGGGGGTATTAGGATATTTGACTTAGCAAATATCGCAAATATAGCAATGTATATTCTGTAATTTGTCAACATATATTTTTGTTACCATTTTTGTAGCTAATTAGGTCCTTGTAATTAGGAACTAACAGATTGTATTCACATAGTTATATATGCTTGTAACACTACTGAGAAAGACAAGCAGAATATTCGATTCAAAACTAAACTCTGCTCATAATACTTTAGAGTATATAATTAGTATAATTTGGAATTGATTTTATTGTTTTACAATGTTAAGATTTTGTTTATTATTGTTGTATACATATCAATTGTTGTTGTATTTGATGAATTTATCTTATTCAATACGTATTAGGTTAGGTTAGGTTAATTTAATTAAATTGGGGGTTTTAGATGATATTTTTTTGATTATTTGTTTAAATTAGGGTTAAATTAGATTATTGTTATTGTTATTTATCTACTAATTGTGATTTTAGTTCTTAGGTTAGAGTTAATGTAGTTTAAGATTGATATTTAGATACAAATTTGTATAGTTTAGGCTAGGGATGAATGAAGTTGTATGTCAAGTTAGGGTGGCTTTATTTAGTTATGTTGGTGATTTAAGTAATATGATTGAATTTGTACTTGATTAATTATTGTCAATTCAATTTAAATTGAGAGTTGTTTAAGTTAGGGTTAGATAAATTGGGGTTATTTTTGGTTATAAGATTGATATTACTTATTAATGACACAGTCTTCTTTGGGTCTATCAATACATATGAGTTTTTCTCTGTTTAAGAGCGAGTCGATGCTTATGATGTTATTCTTGGTGAAGTGAATGAATGCTTTCAATGTTTCCTTGCTTATGTCAGGTCGTAAAGGTAATGAGTGTAGTATGCTTCTGCAATGCATTGTGCTTATGTCAGGTAATTTATCTTGAGGATCATTTCTTCCCTCAGTCCGGAGTTCGTGAATTTCTTCTACTTGAGGTTAATTTCAATGTTGGTTTATTTTCTTATGATTACAGATACTTGCATTTTCTAAAAAACAACTGGTAAGCATTTTCTCGCCCTTCGTTGCCCTTTGTTTTCCTTACTCAACACATTGTTGCCTGTACAATGGAGTTAATTCCGATGTTCTATCCTTTTACACAGCTTTCTCTTTTCATCCATAATTTTCAGGAAATTCCCTTTGTTGAGTACATGGTGAAAGGAAGCTGAAGGCGAACAAGGAGTTAAGGATACTTGGATCTCCCCGACAACCATGAGTACAAGGAAATGTAGCCATGTAGGTGTTTAGATAGTTTATGTTGTTGTGACCACATAAAAACATATAAGTGGCTGCATGCCATTGTTAGTGTTTACGAAGTTTAAGATTTTGTGTCTTGATGACGTTGTTAGTTTGTATGGCACAATAGATTTTCTAGTTTGATAAAACTTTGTATGGATATTGTATTTTATTTGAATGACGTTCAATATATAAGACAATTTCATGTGCGACTTCTATTAGGTATTGTCGTTGAAGTGGCGGATAAAATTATAATTGGGATTGGGATGTGGAAACACCTAAAACAACAAATTTAGTGCCCAATAGGCCAAATATTACCGACCGAAATAGGCAATTACCAACCACACAATAGCATTTACCGACCGATTTTCTAATTTTACCGACCGATTTCCTATTTTACCGACCGAAAACCAAATTTACCGACCGACTCATCGGTAGGTAATTTTCGACCACCAAAATTTTTAGCGACTATCCATTCGGTCGCTAATTTTAGCGACCACATATATCGGTTGATAAATTTATTTACCGACCCCGATTACCGACCGAAAATATGCAGTCGCCATATTAATGAAAACGGTCGGTAAGTGGAATTACCGACCGTTTTCTTGATTCACCGACTGATTTTTTCGGTCGCTATTGAGCCTTATTCTTGTAGTGGATTGAACTTGCGGGTAACCGTTACCCACCTACTCAGTCCACATACATCAGCAAAGCACCGCTTAGGCAGTCACTTCAACCAATAATATGAAATTGTTGTAGTGGTCAAATCTGGAAAGGCAATACTTAATATTTTTGCGAGGGATTAAATGCATTATGGGTCCTAAACATGTTGCTAGGTCAACTTACAAGGCGACACAAGTCATTAGTGAAATTATCAGTTCTAGGCACACAATTTACAAGTCTAAACAATAAAATTGATGCATCATATGACATAATTATTCAATTGTTATTAGTGAAATTGTGCGTAAAACAAGTTAAAAGATCACATATTTTGATTCGTAATCATATTACAATTCATAAATTCTATTTGGTTTAAACAATTTCACCAATATCTTTCATTTTTCCAACTACGAGGAACAAATTCTCACCCGGAAAAATTAAACGGATATACAAAACTCGATTCACAATCAATCTGCAACTTATAATTATCATATAGACGAACAGTTCATCAAAATCAATTGGACTCGAGAAACTCTGTTCCCGACCCATTTATGATAACATGATAATTAAAATGCACAAAATTATTTAGCCGATTTAGAAAATTAATTTTTTATTATAATCCGTGTTTGATTCATAATCAACACACAAACGCGAGAAATGACTTTTCTTAAAAGCGTCCCTCGACCCGACACCATGTCGTCCGAGTAAATATTGTGTCGTCTTGGTAAAACCTGTGCCGCTCGGGTCATCCCGTTCCAATCGGGACACACCCGTGCCCACCGAGTCAAACTCGTGCCAACCGGGTTGGCTTCGTTTCATTCTGTCACCACCATGATTAAAACGGATCTTGTCCTCATCTTATTAGGACTCATCGTCAACAATAATAAATTCCAATAATTTAACGTTCCCAATTTCAATCGAATCTTGACTAATCTAATTAGTCTCATCGTCAACAAAGAATTTGAGATTATAGTGGGTCAATCTAAGGCAAAATTAAATTTAAACATAATAAATATTATATCTTAAATTAATTTTAAGTGTACGTCAATTTCATAATTTAACAATTTAAATTCATAAATTAAAAAACCCCAAACTTAACCGTTAATCCCAAGAACTAGTAGCATAATCTCGGTGAGTAAACAAACACGCACTAATCTTGTAACCATTACGATATCAATCACTAGTGCAACATATTGTGTATTATTACCGTATAATCAAATTATAGTACAACATAAAAAAAGTGTGCAAGAGCAACTTGATGTGTGAATTTGGTAATGCAAAACTAATGGTCTGACAAACACCTTAAACAATCATGATTTAACAGATGACCAGCATGAATTAACATATACTCCATACGTCATAAGCGGCAAATTCAGACGATACCAAATAATTGAGAACGGATCTCACAAATAATCAAATTAATACGCAATAGAATCCCTCATAACCAATTATGAGACAAAGATTCAGGTCGATTTGATTAATACTACATAACAGAGGCTCTGATACCACTGTAGGGTTACAACCCTTAAACCCAAGGACCTGTTACGAGTATTAACCAAAAAGACAAAAGTAGAGGAATAACAATTATACCTTATTTGCAGCGGAACAACATATTAATAAGAAATATAATAAACCCAGAAATATATATAATCTCCACGGACAGAATAAATAATTCCCACGGACAGAATAAAGCACCCCAAACGTGATGCCTCCTTTGGTATCCACACGGTACAAAACTGCGACGTATATGCTAGTATAAAGGCACGTGAGACCGTCTCACAACTTCTCTCTATATCTCTCTGTAGACACCGACATTTTGACTGCCAGATGTCTATAGCAGTTTCCAAAAAACACCCTATGATGATCGGACGCTAACGTGTTTCTACGCGCTCGGATGTGGGCTCAAAATCATTAGTTGTTGGCTTAGGCATTTACGGAGTAAAAACCTCACAAAACTGACCTCAAATTCAGGCACATTGATCATTTCCAATCAAATAAGACTAATTTGGGTCAAAACCGACACCGGGAATAAAACCGACTTTTAGCGACTGGATCGAAACCCGGTCAAAGCCGTTTCCGAGTAGCTCACCCACGGCCCACCTTCGGACGGGCCATCAGGTCAAGTCCGTCAAGGCACAAAACTCTAGACACCAAAGTGCATAGCTTAGCCTATATATACACCCTCATGCACATGCATTTAGACATCTTTTCGAACCCTACTTTCAACCCTAAGTAATCTCTAAAATACACTACACTCAAGCCCTAACCCTAGCAATTAGGAGACAAACCCTAATCACCATAACTTAACTTACATCTCGATTACTCTCGTGCAAGCCACAACTGCGAGTCCCGTCCGAGAACAAGAACATGTAGGTTGAGGGTGCAAAACCCCATTCTTTTCCCTTTCTTCTCTTCCTCACGTCATCTCCATCTTCTTTTTTTGTTTATTTATTTATTTATTTATTTTATCGTTGTACCTATAATATCGATAATATAACTAGTATAAAATACTAAAATATTCGTCGATTCGTGTCGAGTGTGAGTGATGGTGGGATAAGGAAACCCGAATATACAGGAGTATTGCACTCAGCGTTGTCGGTCGCTTATCCCATCACCCCGATCGCTTGATTGTTGAGACGAATGTAACACCCCGTTATTTTCCGAGTCAATTATAGAGCTTGACTTTTCTACTTTTATTTAAATCGGGTTTTTAAGTTGGAAAAATATTTTCAATGTCGTTATAAAAATTTTAAGTATTTTTGGGCCTTCTTATTATAAGTCAGTTTTGACTTATTTAAAAAAAATGGAACGTTACTTTATAAACCAGCTTTGTATCGGGTTGAAATTTGGGTCAGACACAGATAAGGAAAGAGGAAAAAAAATATATAAAAAAATAAATAATATGAACTTATTCTACATAAACCCCACGCCCCTTTTTCAATTCACCTTATTCATTCAACCTTATTTCAACGCACTGCTGCCGCAATACTCCATCTTCCTCTGTTTTCTTGCTTCCGGTTTTCACCATTCAAACACCGTCTCTTTCCTCTTTTCGATATCATACTGATTGTAAGTTTTCCCCTTTAATTCTTTTCAATTTATTAAATCTTGTTTTATGCAATTTTATAAACCGATTTAAGTTTTAAATATCATGGGTCGGAGTTAAGGGATGTTGAGTCAAACGATTTGTTTATAGGTGTTGATTTCGGGTCATCCCGATTGTATTATTCTTTCTCGTGGATTAGTAATTTGGGTAATTTGAGTGAGGCATAGTGATGATGAGTGAGGCGTAGTAATTTGCCGTGGATATTGGTTCTCTGTTGGTAATTTGGGGAGGAAGAGAAGTGTAGGTGTGTTCTTTGGGTGATGATGCGCAGTGATGATGCAGGAGGAGAGGTAATTAAAGATTCAGGGGTGCGTGAGGTTTTGCAGTGCTCATGGAAATTGAGTAGTTGCACTCTACCTTGTTAATTAAGAGCATTAAATATTGTCAGTCTGGAGTTCCATTTGAGGACCGTAGATAGTTAGTTCTAATTTAATGAAAGAGTTGTCTGTGATCTTGGTCGAGTAGGTCAAATCGAGTCATATTCCAGATTAGCTTCGGGATTTTGTCGTCTTTTGACATTTGTCGGGTGAGTAAATAGTTAGTGTCTTGAGGTTGAGTGGTTTCAATAGGATAGATGGTATTGTATAGGTTAGACCGTTTTAATGTTAATTAGTTATTGAACCATTTATATATTACTTGTAGCTTGTGGGTTCGAGGAGAAAGAATTCTTGGAATAATACTAGCCAAGTTTTGTCCGTCTTGAGAGGTAAGGACGTTTTACCCTTTTCACTTTTAAGTAAAGAGCATGTTCGGATTAAAATATATTTTTATAACGGTTTCGTAAATTATTTTGTCAATCGTAAATATTTTTATAATACTCGTAATGTTTGGATATTAAACCTTGTGACACTACTCACATATTGGTACTATTTTGGTAAATTTTTAGTAACTTATAACAGACCCTGGGAGTTCTGTTGGTCTAGACGGTTTTAAGGTGCGTCTAAGACGTTCCTGGGACTCTGTCCCGAAACTATTTTTGAGTGAGGATTGTTCGGCCCTCACTCGCTAGGGAGTTAGACTTTCTCCTTTGACAGTTTCATCCAACTGGCTGTCCAAATGTGAGAGGTGCGCACTAATATGAGTCTAGCTAAGCACAGGTGGTTACCTCTAGACCGTGCAAGGGTAGGACCTTGACACACAGGTTGCGAAAAATATATATTTTGGTTGGTTTGATTTTAACTATGATTTTTATGGTATTCTGTTATTTTAAACGATGGTTTTAAATTCTGATTTCAGTTTATTGTTATTATTATTATTATTATTATTTCACGGTTTATTATATTATTATATTTTTACTCAGCTTTGCTGACGTCCTTTTGTTTTGGGTCGTTCCCTCGCTGGAACCTGTACCTATTTGTGTTTTGGGTACAGCTGATAGGTACACGTGATTGCTGCATGGGTGCATTCTGGTATCGGGTTATGCTGAGCGAGGAAGGACTTTTATAATCTAACTTTGACTACAAACTGCTTACATTATTGTTGGATTTATTGGTTTGCTATTGTTTTAAACCGTTTTGGATTTTGTAAAACTTAAGACTTCCGCTGCAACGTTTTCAATTTAATTAGCTATCAAATTTCTATTTTTATTTATTTATATTATTATTTATCATTTTCCTTGCACTTGGCTCGGTAAGCTAAGTGTGGAGTAACAGCTTTGAGTTTTCTGTTTTCAGTTTATTATTTTGGTTGAGAAAAATTAGGGCTGTTACAGTTGGTATCAAAGCAATAGGTTTTCCAAAATGTTTTGCAAAATTTGAAATGGTTTAAAAAAAACGTTTACCTTTATAAAAAAAAACAGAGTGTTGGGTGGTTTGGGTGCATTGCATACCCATGATTTATATATTCATATTTGTATATATATATATATGATAATATTTTGTGCTATTACCCTTACCTGAACTGTGAATGCTACTTATGTTATTATTTGTGATAGAACGGTCTTATGCTTGTACTTAATAAAACCTTGTTTATATATATAGTAACCATGCCTCCACGAAGGGAAAATGAAAACAACAATACTGATATGGCTGCTATGGTGACGCAACTTATAGCTCAAAACACAGTTCTTGTCGAAGCCGTGCAACAAATGACTACGGTTGCGCGGAATATGAATGAGAGGGTTGAGAATGAAAACGATCCTACACCTACTGTTGTTGGGATGTCTGAAGCGGTACAGAAGAAGAGGCCGCCGTCTTTTACTGGGAAAGGGGATCCTACTGAGTTAGATAACTGGATTAGGGAGATAGAGAAAATATTCTTGGTTGTTGGGTGCCCACATGAATTCCAGGCTAGGATTGCTGTCTTTTATTTGAAGGAGGAAGCAGATATCTGGTGGCAGACTGTGAAAGATGATTTCATGAAACCTAAGAGGGTGAGAAATGCTAATGGTACCGTTATACTTCAGGATAAGGACTGGGATGATCTTAAAGATTTACTTGAGGAAGAATTTTTCCCCGACCATGTGAAGAACCAGAAACTGGCTGAATTTGGGGATCTAAAGCAGACAGATGAGATGAGTGTGAAGGATTTTTATAACAAATTCATTGAACTTAGCAGATTCGCCACGGAGTTGGTGCCAACTGAGCGAATTAAAGCGGCAAGGTTTGAGGATAAGTTAAATTGGAAGATTAAGGGTAGGTTTGCTGGGGAGACCTTCACTTCACTGAGGGATATTTATGCTAGAGCTGTGAACATTGAGAGGAGTAATCAGAAAATGGAGGCTGAGTTGGGATCTAGTGTGACCAAAAAGAGGGAGTATCAGGGGAGTCAATCTGACACCGCAGCTAAGAGAGGAAATTTCCATAATAACAACAACCCTCAGAATAAGTTTCGATCTTTTGGCGGGAATGTGAAAGAAGAAGGGAATAACTGGAATGGTAAGAGTCAGGGGTCAGGCCAAGTCTTTACCAGACACTATTACTGCAAGATATGCAAGGGAGATCACCCAGGAGTTGACTGTCAGGGAAATAGGGTGACATGCCACTGGTGTGGAAAATTGGGACACCGTGAGTTTGAATGTACTAATAAGAAGGCAGGAAGACCCCGTAGTGCACCATCTGCTAGTGTGAGTGTGAATCAGGGTAAGGGAAGAACACAGAGTTATGGTGGGTCTGCATCTAACAACACTTATAAGAACCCAGCTCCGACTCAGGGCAACACTACCGCAGCTAGTAAGCCCGCAGGACAAGTGAATGGGGCACAGAGTACTAAGAAGCCCACTGGGAAGCTCTATGTCATGAATAGAGAATAAGCAGAAAACACTGACATCGTTTCGGGTAACTTTCTTGTGAATTCTATTTCGGCTCATGTTCTGTTTGATTCTGGTGCATCTCACTCTTTTATTTCAACTAAGTTTGTAGATAAAATGAATGTTGAATCTAGTGAAATTGTGGATTATGATTTTGCTATGCCGTCTGGGGACTTAGTGAACTGTAAAAGAATTTTTAAGGATGTGTCTGTGTTTATTGGTGATCATGATTTTAAGGCAAACCTGATAGAATTTTCGTTACCTCACTTTGATGTGATCTTGGGGATGGATTGGCTCGGGTCTCACCGGGCTAATATTGATTGTGCACAGAGTAAAGTTTCTTTGAGGGGGCCTAAAAATGTGAGGGTATCCTATAGGGGTCATGTAAAGGGTCCTAGAGTGAAACTTATTTCTGCTATGAAAGTGAAAAAGCATTTATCTAGGGGAGCTGAGTTGATTTTGTGTCATGTAAAAGATTTGAGGGTGGAATATCCTGACTTGAGTGAAGTTCCAGTAGTGAGTGAGTTTATTGATGTGTTTCCTGAGGAAATACCTGGAATGCCGCCGGCTAGAGAAGTTGAGTTTAAAATCGACCTAGTGCCAGGAACAGGTCCAATTGCTAAATCACCATACCGAATGGCACCGTTAGAAATGCAAGAACTTAAGAAACAATTAGATGAATTGATGGAGAAAGGGTATATTAGGCCTAGTGTGTCGCCTTGGGGTGCCCCTGTTTTATTTGTGAAGAAGAAGGATGGAACTTTGAGGTTGTGTATTGATTATCGGGAATTGAACCAAGTTACTATCAAGAATAGGTATCCTTTACCTAGGATTGATGATTTGTTTGATCAGTTGAAGGGAGCTTCTGTTTTCTCTAAAATAGACTTGCGATCTGAGTACCATCAGTTGAAGATAGCACCTGAGGATGTCCCTAAGACTGCATTTTCCACTAGATATGGCCATTATGAGTTTACTGTGATGCCTTTTGGGTTGACTAATGCACCTGCTGTGTTTATGGACTTGATGAACCGAACTTTTAGGACTTACCTGGATAAATTTGTTGTGGTGTTCATTGATGACATACTGATTTATTTGAGGAGTGAGGATGAGCATGAGGAACATTTACGCATTGTTTTGGGTATCTTGAGAGAAAAACAGTTGTATGCCAAATTTTCGAAATGTGAGTTCTGGTTGGATCAAGTAGCTTTTCTGGGGCATATTATATCTAAGGATGGGGTATCTGTAGATCCTGCTAAGATTAAAGCTGTTAAGGAGTGGCCTAGACCGAAATTTGTGACTGAAATTCGTAGCTTTTTGGGTTTAGCTGGTTACTATAGGAGATTTGTGAAGGATTTTTCTAAAATAGCTAGACCAATGACCACACTAATGAGGAAAGCAACAAAATTTCATTGGGATGAGGGATGTGAGGAGTCGTTTCAGATTTTGAAGGAGAAGTTGACCACTGCTCCGGTGTTAGCTTTACCGGATGGGAATGAAGCTTATGAAGTCTATACTGATGCATCTAAGAATGGGTTAGGTTGTGTTCTTATGCAGAATAGGAGAGTGATTGCCTACGCTTCTAGGCAGTTGAAACCTTATGAAGAAAATTATCCCACTCATGATTTAGAATTAGCAGCCGTAGTCTTTGCCTTGAAGATTTGGAGACATTATTTATTTGGTGTACCCTTTAAGGTTTTCTCTGATCACAAAAGCTTAAAATATATATTCACTCAAAAGGAGCTTAATATGAGACAGAGGAGGTGGTTAGAGTTGATTAAGGACTACGAGGTCGAGATCCAGTATCATGAAGGAAAGGCTAATGTGGTGGCCGATGCCTTAAGTAGAAAATCTCTTCATACAATACAGTTAGTGATGACCCGTGATAAGCTGAGGGAAGAGTTTGTGAACTTTGCGATCCAAATGGCGAAGCCAGGAACCCCGTCTAATGTGTTGTCTGTTGAGAGTGATTTGATAGGGGAGATTAGAGAATTGCAGGTTGGTGATAAGTATTTGCAGGATAAGTTAGTGAATGAGCCTACTTTGTTCCGGCGCCACGAGAGTGGATTGATTAAGGTTCATGATAGAGTTTGTGTGCCTAACGACTGGGAGATAAAGAAAAGAATAATGACTGAGGCACATGCAACAGCGTATTCTGTTCATCCTGGGGGTGATAAAATGTATGAGGACTTGAAATTAACATTTTGGTGGTCCGGTATGAAGAAACATATTGCAGATTTTGTGTCTCGATGCTTGATATGTCAGAAGGTTAAAAGTGAACATAGGAGACCCCAGGGGGAAGTTGCAACCCTTAGAGGTTCCCGAGTGGAAATGGAGTTCAATCTCCATGGATTTTGTAGCTGGTTTGCCAAGGTCACAGAAAGGTAATAATATGATTTGGGTGATAATTGATAGGCTGACTAAGTGTGCACATTTTATTCCGATGAAAGATACCTGGAAGAAGAAGCAGCTTGCTGATGCTTATGTACATCATGTGGTAAGACTTCATGGAGTTCCTAAGGATATTGTGTCAGATAGGGATGCCAGATTTGTTTCAATATTTTGGGAGAAACTTCAGACAGCTTTGGGAACCAAGCTTAATATGAGCACGGCATTTCACCCAGCTACCGATGGTCAGACTGAAAGAACAAATCAAATACTTGAGGACATGTTACGAGCTTGTATCTTACAATTTCAGGGAGGCTGGGAGGATAAGTTAGATCTGATTGAGTTCTCTTATAATAACAGTTATCAGACTAAGATTCAGATGGCACCGTTTGAGGCATTGTACGGACGCAATTGTAGGAGTCTGATATGTTGGGGTGATATTAGTGAGCATGTGATTCTAGGGCCTGAGATGATCAGTGAGATGGTTGAGAGTGTTAGGATTATACAGCACAGGATGAAGGCAGCTCAAGACCGTCAGAAGAGCTATGCTGATAAGACTCGTAGGCACGTGGAATTTGAGGTTGGTGACAAAGTTCTTTTGCGTGTCTCGCCTACTAAAGGAGTAATGCGGTTCGGTAAGAAGGGCAAATTGAGCCCAAAGTTTATTGGTCCGTATGAAATTTTGGAGCGTATTGGCGAGGTGGCTTATCGACTTGATTTACCAGCTGATCTGGAACGAGTGCATAATGTATTCTATGTTTCCCAGCTAAGGAAATACATCAGTGATCCATCACATGTGTTAGACCCGGAGACTATTGAGCTTGATGAGACTATGACTTACGAGGAGACTCCTGTTCAGATTTATAGTAAGGTGCGTAAAACCCGTAGAACTGAGACAAGAATGGTCAAAGTTTTGTGGAATAATAACAATGTGGAGGAGGCTACTTGGGAAGTTGAGTCAGCCATGAAAGAGAAATACCCTCATCTTTTTGCCTAAGGTAAATTTTCGTGCTTCGTGGACGAAGCTTTATTTTAAGGGGGATAGAAATCCCAAGAACTAGTAGCATAATCTCGGTGAGTAAACAAACACGCACTAATCTTGTAACCATTACGATATCAATCACTAGTGCAACATATTGTGTATTATTACCGTATAATCAAATTATAGTACAACATAAAAAAAGTGTGCAAGAGCAACTTGATGTGTGAATTTGGTAATGCAAAACTAATGGTCTGACAAACACCTTAAACAATCATGATTTAACAGATGACCAGCATGAATTAACATATACTCCATACGTCATAAGCGGCAAATTCAGACGATACCAAATAATTGAGAACGGATCTCACAAATAATCAAATTAATACGCAATAGAATCCCTCATAACCAATTATGAGACAAAGATTCAGGTCGATTTGATTAATACTACATAACAGAGGCTCTGATACCACTGTAGGGTTACAACCCTTAAACCCAAGGACCTGTTACGAGTATTAACCAAAAAGACAAAAGTAGAGGAATAACAATTATACCTTATTTGCAGCGGAACAACATATTAATAAGAAATATAATAAACCCAGAAATATATATAATCTCCACGGACAGAATAAATAATTCCCACGGACAGAATAAAGCACCCCAAACGTGATGCCTCCTTTGGTATCCACACGGTACAAAACTGCGACGTATATGCTAGTATAAAGGCACGTGAGACCGTCTCACAACTTCTCTCTATATCTCTCTGTAGACACCGACATTTTGACTGCCAGATGTCTATAGCAGTTTCCAAAAAACACCCTATGATGATCGGACGCTAACGTGTTTCTACGCGCTCGGATGTGGGCTCAAAATCATTAGTTGTTGGCTTAGGCATTTACGGAGTAAAAACCTCACAAAACTGACCTCAAATTCAGGCACATTGATCATTTCCAATCAAATAAGACTAATTTGGGTCAAAACCGACACCGGGAATAAAACCGACTTTTAGCGACTGGATCGAAACCCGGTCAAAGCCGTTTCCGAGTAGCTCACCCACGGCCCACCTTCGGACGGGCCATCAGGTCAAGTCCGTCAAGGCACAAAACTCTAGACACCAAAGTGCATAGCTTAGCCTATATATACACCCTCATGCACATGCATTTAGACATCTTTTCGAACCCTACTTTCAACCCTAAGTAATCTCTAAAATACACTACACTCAAGCCCTAACCCTAGCAATTAGGAGACAAACCCTAATCACCATAACTTAACTTACATCTCGATTACTCTCGTGCAAGCCACAACTGCGAGTCCCGTCCGAGAACAAGAACATGTAGGTTGAGGGTGCAAAACCCCATTCTTTTCCCTTTCTTCTCTTCCTCACGTCATCTCCATCTTCTTTTTTTGTTTATTTATTTATTTATTTATTTTATCGTTGTACCTATAATATCGATAATATAACTAGTATAAAATACTAAAATATTCGTCGATTCGTGTCGAGTGTGAGTGATGGTGGGATAAGGAAACCCGAATATACAGGAGTATTGCACTCAGCGTTGTCGGTCGCTTATCCCATCACCCCGATCGCTTGATTGTTGAGACGAATGTAACACCCCGTTATTTTCCGAGTCAATTATAGAGCTTGACTTTTCTACTTTTATTTAAATCGGGTTTTTAAGTTGGAAAAATATTTTCAATGTCGTTATAAAAATTTTAAGTATTTTTGGGCCTTCTTATTATAAGTCAGTTTTGACTTATTTAAAAAAAATGGAACGTTACTTTATAAACCAGCTTTGTATCGGGTTGAAATTTGGGTCAGACACAGATAAGGAAAGAGGAAAAAAAATATATAAAAAAATAAATAATATGAACTTATTCTACATAAACCCCAAGCCCCTTTTTCAATTCACCTTATTCATTCAACCTTATTTCAACGCACTGCTGCCGCAATACTCCATCTTCCTCTGTTTTCTTGCTTCCGGTTTTCACCATTCAAACACCGTCTCTTTCCTCTTTTCGATATCATACTGATTGTAAATTTTCCCCTTTAATTCTTTTCAATTTATTAAATCTTGTTTTATGCAATTTTATAAACCGATTTAAGTTTTAAATATCATGGGTCAGAGTTAAGGGATGTTGAGTCAAACGATTTGTTTATAGGTGTTGATTTCGGGTCATCCCGATTGTATTATTCTTTCTCGTGGATTAGTAATTTGGGTAATTTGAGTGAGGCATAGTGATGATGAGTGAGGCGTAGTAATTTGCCGTGGATATTGGTTCTCTGTTGGTAATTTGGGGAGGAAGAGAAGTGTAGGTGTGTTCTTTGGGTGATGATGCGCAGTGATGATGCAGGAGGAGAGGTAATTAAAGATTCAGGGGTGCGTGAGGTTTTGCAGTGCTCATGGAAATTGAGTAGTTGCACTCTACCTTGTTAATTAAGAGCATTAAGTATTGTCAGTCTGGAGTTCCATTTGAGGACCGTAGATAGTGAGTTCTAATTTAATGAAAGAGTTGTCTGTGATCTTGGTCGAGTAGGTCAAATCGAGTCATATTCCAGATTAGCTTCGGGATTTTGTCGTCTTTTGACATTTGTCGGGTGAGTAAATAGTTAGTGTCTTGAGGTTGAGTGGTTTCAATAGGATAGATGGTATTGTATAGGTTAGACCGTTTTAATGTTAATTAGTTATTGAACCATTTATATATTACTTGTAGCTTGTGGGTTCGAGGAGAAAGAATTCTTGGAATAATACTAGCCAAGTTTTGTCCGTCTTGAGAGGTAAGGACGTTTTACCCTTTTCACTTTTAAGTAAAGAGCATGTTCGGATTAAAATATATTTTTATAACGGTTTCGTAAATTATTTTGTCAATCGTAAATATTTTTATAATACTCGTAATGTTTGGATATTAAACCTTGTGACACTACTCACATATTGGTACTATTTTGGTAAATTTTTAGTAACTTATAACAGACCCTGGGAGTTCTGTTGGTCTAGACGGTTTTAAGGTGCGTCTAAGACGTTCCTGGGACTCTGTCCCGAAACTATTTTTGAGTGAGGATTGTTCGGCCCTCACTCGCTAGGGAGTTAGACTTTCTCCTTTGGCAGTTTCATCCTACTGGCTGTCCAAATGTGAGAGGTGCGCACTAATATGAGTCTAGCTAAGCACAGGTGGTTACCTCTAGACCGTGCAAGGGTAGGACCTTGACACACAGGTTGCGAAAAATATATATTTTGGTTGGTTTGATTTTAACTATGATTTTTATGGTATTCTGTTATTTTAAACGATGGTTTTAAATTCTGATTTCAGTTTATTATTATTATTATTATTATTATTATTATTATTATTTCACGGTTTATTATATTATTATATTTTTACTCAGCTTTGCTGACGTTCTTTTGTTTTGGGTCGTTCCCCCGCTGGAACCTGTACCTATTTGTGTTTTGGGTACAGCTGATAGGTACACGTGATTTCTGCATGGGTGCATTCTGGTATCGGGTTATGCTGAGCGAGGAAGGACTTTTATAATCTAACTTTGACTACAAACTGTTTACATTATTATTGGATTTATTGGTTTGCTATTGTTTTAAACCGTTTTGGATTTTGTAAGACTTAAGACTTCCGCTGCAACGTTTTCAATTTAATTAGCTATCAAATTTCTATTTTTATTTATTTTTATTATTATTTATCATTTTCCTTGCACTTGGCTCGGTAAGCTAAGTGTGGAGTAACAGCTTTGAGTTTTCTGTTTATTATTTTGGTTGAGAAAAATTAGGGCTGTTACAACGAATTAACATCAACCATAATTTTCTTATCCCGTCATAATCGCATATTTTGTCGATCTTTAAAACTATTTCCAAAACGAATACTTTTTTTTTAGGGTTGAAACCCGTTGACGCGGATCCGACATCACGCAATCTTTAGGGATTTTTTACGATGTCGGGAAGCCGAGGGAATCAAGTCTTTTAATAATCGCAAAGTGTCAATCAATTGGATTCGATACCAATTCAATAATTGGTCATCGAATCCAAACGATTTAGTCAATAAATTAAACTGACACGATTTTCGTTGATGCTAACGTAGATATCATTTAATTCGGCAAGAATTAATTACGACACTATAAACGCGGAGAAAAATCTATATCGTTTTAGTTAATTTAAACGACTTATATTATTTTCTTCAAGTTTCGCTCTAGCATTTCATACCGATTCAATAATCGAATATGGGATGTGACGAGCATCAAAATTAGAATCGAGTATAAATTATTCCAAGTACTTAATATCGATTTCATAATCGAATTTTGAATACGACGAATATCGAAAATATTAAGTCAAGTGCGGATTACGCAATATTTGTACGCGATTTAATAAAGTCATCAATTTTTCGAAGAAAACGATTTCGAAACAGCCTGTCACGTGACTCGTCGGCATCCCGGGCGAGTCGCCTGACCCGCGCGAGCCGCGCCGTTCCCAGGCGAGTCGCGCGACTGCCTGGAAACGCGGCACAATTTCGCTCTTTTTTTATTCTTCGAACATCGTTTTTTAGACAAAACATTCTTTTAGATCTCGATATATTTTTCCCTTGACCTTGGTCAACACGTGTTAATCCATCACGTGATATATAAAACTTTCCAAAATCATGCATTCATTGCATCCATATCTTTATTCAATTTATCAATCGTTATACCGTTACTAACAAGTTTGTTATTTTCTTGTTGATTTTTCATTGTTTATTTTATTGTACTAAAATGAACCCGCATGCTAAATTTAACCTCGACGTTAGAATTAGCTGCATTAAATCGACATAGAAACCCTTTCAATTTTTCGCATGTTTAGGGAAAATAATGTTTGCATATTCATTTTCATCGTTCAACTAACGCGCGTATTAGAAAGTCACTCGATATCTTAGTAGAGGCCGCCAATGTGCGGGCGGGGTTGGGTGTCCTTTGTGGCTTCCCAACACGTACCCTCAGCCCTTACTCAGAACCTTGGTTTCCGGATGCCCGAAACCGTTGGCGCACGAGAGTCATTCAATACACGATATCCGATAATGTCGGTATCGGTATCAAATGCAAAGGGACGAGTCCAATAAACTCTGACATCGGAAATGGACCGTATTTTGTATATGGCCCACTACGACATAGAGTGGGTTCGAATGGGCCCGAACTCTCACAAAGTTCGGTGGCGACTCCACTTCGATTTAAATTTCCATTCGATCCATTCTCATATGGAGATTCATTCGCCTCCCCAAACCCGCGCGTGGCCGCGTTGGGGTGGACCTATGTCATGTCCACACTCTCTTATAACTCTTTATAAGACGAATATATATTATGAGTCAATACTCTTTATTCCATATCTTGGTCCATCCTATTAACTTCCTTATATAGAAGATGAGAAAGTAGAATTAGGTTATTTCCATAACTTTAATTACCATAATTAGATTATTAGTATAACTCTAATTACAATAACCTGACAACGCAGCTGGGTCCGTATTACTACTGACCCGATATATTTAATATATCGATATATATTAATAATATCTCATACACATTGTATGTGACCCAATGGGCCCACTTAAGACTACCAGACACGTAACCTATTTACATGTCAATCCGACATCGACCTCTAGCAAGGCATATCAGATACATAGACTTAAGCGGGTTAATCCGTATAGGACAGTGGACATAACTCCTTCACTATACCATTCAAACGTCTCACTGTAACCCCTTCATGCATCCACTCTTTAGATATAAGTATCCAATCATATGAGATAAAGATGATCATATTCCTCACCTCAGTTGGTTAGGCCATGAAAGGATATATTTATGACCATGGTTTGCAACTCTTAGTTTGTAACGAAGCACCGACAACCAAGTGTTAGTCGCAATGGAGGCTTGAACTGAAGGAAAAAGAAATCTTATCATGGTAAGATTGAATGATAAATAAAATATAATTAAAAAAAACTGCGACTTAGATTTGAAATGACAAATAATTCAAGCACACTGATCACTGAAAATACGTACCTTAGTCATCGTTCCCTTTGGTATATATTTGAAATATTACATGAGTATACATTTGCTCAGTAATTGTGCTGTAAAGGAGATAAAATAAATAAACCATTGTTACAAAGTTGAGCAATAGTAATAGAACATAAAAATGATTTTTTAAACTAAGCTACCCTAAGCTATCATCCAACTTCATCCCTTAACCCTAAACTATATACATAGTACAAATTAGTATCTAAATATCAATATTCAATTCCAACGAATTTTCTTGAACTGTTCCCATTATACCCTTATATAAACTTTACATTGCATTGAAATTAGTTACACTTATTTCATTTTGCTTCATCAATTTAGAAAATCAATCGCTCCCGATTTCAATTATGACTTCTAATTCAATTACTAATGAAGTAAAATCATCCATTTATTTACAAAATTATTTTTTTAATTGTATTATTATTGTTTGATTAATTGTTTAAAGTTAATTGAATTTAAAAGTTTCAATTAAAATAATACGGAGTAAAAAAGTTTATCTAATAAAAAATACGGAGTAACAAATAAAAAAGTGAAAACATCAATTAACAAATAAAAAAAGGAGTAATTTAAATAAAAAATTTAATTTAAAAAAAAAAAAATATACCCACCAACAACGTCCCCCTCCCTGACCCCACTCCATCACCCACCAGACCCTCACCGTCGACCACCCTCACCACCTGACCAAACTCCCACCGTTGACAACCCTCACTCACCCGACCCGACCCCCACTCGGCCAACCACCACCACACAGCCCACCCACCTACCACCCACCACCCAACCATCGTCTCCGACCCGATCGACCCCGTCGACCCGATCTCAGCCACCGACTCCAGTCACCGATCCCGAACGAACCCGATATTCGTGGTGGTTCATGGTGAATTTATGGGTGTTTGAAATTATTTAGAGAGAGAACCAAAGACTCGATTTTTTGATGTGGTGAAATGAGAGGGACAAAGCGGTAAAATATCGTTAGGTTTGAGTAAAGGCTCGTTAGGAAAAAAGTAATTTCGTTATTTTATATGTTCAGTTAATTCTTAACCTTAGTCTAGTTACTTTAATCTCTAAACCACTAAACTAATCATTCTAGGTTACATAGAAAATGACACGTGGCGTGATTTAATTACTTGTGTATGAAAATCTCATACACATCATGTAAATGTAGTATTTTCGGAAATAATTGGTTGCCTAGCTCTTGCGTGTGACGATTCTATAAAATAAAATATGATTTTTCTGACGTGTGCCCAGTGGACACACGTTACTATGCTAATTAAGAAATGAATCCCATTATGTTGTCTAAGTATGGTAATTAAGAATTGGTATTTCAATTTATCGTGATAATATCATTGTGATATTTTTCTTAAATACCATATTAACGTGTGCCTAGCGGACACACGTTAAAAACTAAATAAAATAAAATAAAATAAAATATTAGTAATGCGAATAACGATTAGAATAAAAGAAACCGACTCAACAAGCATCTTAACACAGCATGCATGCAAAGGAGTACATACCACGATTAATTAGTCAATTCATTTGAATACACACATTTAATCATAAAAATATGGAGTACTACAATATTTCGACTCGCGTTATTACCGGCTTTGATTCATATCATCGAGTTATTGGATTATTCCTGGTCAATTGATCTGCCGATCGCGTTGGTTATTATTGAGCTTGATTATTTATTAATTTATTCATATCATCGAGTTATTATTTATTAATTGGTCAATTTATTATTTATTAATCTACCTTTTGGATTTTAAATTGTTTGTAAAGAAAATTTTTAATCAAAGATGAACAAATGATTGAGACAGAAAGAGCTTCATTAGTTATTTTAACTATTATATCCATTGAAAATTTTGGTATGAAGTGGACTAAAATGCAGTATCAAGCTCTAGATGTAAATACTAAACTATTTTCATTGAGACCATTATTATGACATGTTCTTTTAAACTCCTTTTCAGTTAACAGTTTCAGTCTTCTTCAGTTCAATTTAGCTTACTTCAGTTGAATTCAGCCAACTTCAATCCAAAAAACAGAGCCTTAAGGTTAATATTTGTTGGGTTATCACTATTCAGGCCGAGTTGAGCTCGAGCCAATAATTTTCGAATAGCAGAAAAGAATATTGAGTCACAAACGGTGGAATAACTTATTATGTTGTCGAGCCAAGTCCAAACATGACTAAAGCTCGCACAACTATTAAACTTTGACCAAACTGAACTCGAAGCACCCATCTCGATATCACTCTTGCGGCAGAAGTGAAGACATTTAGATTTTTACATACTTCTTGGTTTAATCTTTAATCCATCCATCTGGCCAAAATGTAGCAAACATCTACGAGTTCTAGGCAGGCTGGCTAGATTAGCCATGTTTTTACAGAATTATCAACAAGGTTGGGTGTCGAACTGAAGGGAGATCCCCATGCTGAAGAGCTCCTGGGACAACAGCTTCGCCCCATACGGCACATTCACCTTGGCAATTTCATCAATAGACTCACAGAATCTACAATAAGGTCCTCGAATCTTTTTGCCACCCGCAACAGATCTCTGGATGACATTCGCAATGTGCTTGCATTTCCGGCATACATGCATCTGCGAGTGGTCGCTGAGTGTGAAGAGACGCTCGTGTAGATTGGCTGAAGCACCATGGGCAATGAGACAGTCACGTTCCATCTCCCCGAACTTGATCCCACCAAACCGTTTCCTGTCTGCTACTGGTTGTCGAGTCAGTGGGTGCACAGGGCCAGTGTTGCGGAATTTCACTTTGTCCTCAGCCATGTGAATCAGCCTTTGATAGAATGTGGGACCCATGAATATCAGCGAACGCACCATCTCTCCTGTTCTACCGTTATACACTCGTTCATTCCCCCATCGAGAGAATCCAGCCCTGCAATCAACAATAATATGAGTGATCCATCGTTAAAACAGAAGAGAATGTGTTTCCTTTAGTCTTAAATATAGATGGGATACGAACCTATGAAGTTGATCTGTAATGGATTCAACAGAAGGAGTGGCAAACGGAGTAGCATATCTCAATGTACCACCACATGCAATCCCTTTTCCGAGGGCAGCCTCTAGTAATTGGGCAGGAGTTTGCCTCGAAGGGAATGCATGAGGATTGATTACAATATCTGGAACTATGCCTTGTTTTGTGAAAGGAAAATTCTCTTGTGACTCCAAGAAACCAAGCACACCCTTCTGCCCATGCATACTGGAGAACTTGTCCCCAAGACATGGTGAACGAACCTGCAAATAATCACATGCATCATCAACCAACAGAGAAGCCTTACTAAAAGAAGACAATGCAGCAAATCGATAATTTGGATGTTGGATGGATAATTACAGGTTTCTGTCATTTTGGGTGCACCGTTAGGAGGGTTAATTTGGGTACCGGTTAGTTCGGGTTACAGGTTTATGTCAAAGTAAGACCACTGATATGAAACTGAATCCGTGGTGACTGCTAGCTAATTTACTGTAATATTTAAGCATGGGTTAGCAGGATACCTGTCTGAGGGATACAACAGCAAAATTCTTGCCATCATCATTGGCTGACAGAAGTACTTTCTGAACCATTCCTTTTTCAGTATGCTTCAGTTTGATACTGTGATCAGTCCCCGACTCTGAACACCTCCCAATGATAATATCTCCACTTTGAAGGTTTGCTCCAATATGAGGAAACCCATCATCATCGAGACAGTCAACACGTCCTAATTTGCTCTGTATTTTTCCAAAACTAACAACATCATCAAATTTCCTCCCTTTTTCAAGTGAATCCTTGTTGTCTACTTCAGCCTTGTAACTTCTTATATGTTCTGTTCTAAACATGCCTCGTTCCAATGAAGAGCGATTCATAACAATAGAATCTTCTTGGTTATACCCAAGGTGCACATTTACGGCCACAATAGCATTTTGCCCATTAAAAAATTCAGGCTTTGGGAGTATCTGGCCTCGGCCCAATTGGTACCCGGGTTTTCCAAGAGAATCAGCAATCACTGACCGGAAAAGAGGCCTCTGAGGATAATACATTTGGTGGCACAAGGTGTCTATTCTGATATTAGGGTTTGTGGTAGCATATCCAATAGCTTGTCCAGAATGTTTCTCGGATTGGTAAAGAACCCTTCTAGCATGATCGTGGTTTGCAAATGGAATAATTCCACAGCTTACCCCCAATAAAAATGACATATCAAGCTCAGAGTGAGTGTACTTCTCAACCCCAAGGCCTTTTCCTTTATCACCCATGAAGAGATACTTGATCTCCCATGCAGTGCGACAGTCCTCTTCCTCCTCAACCCCAATTAACTCAAGTATTCCCTTGTCCAGAAGAGTTTGGAAAGAAAAATCACCCCCCTTCAATAACTTTATCTTCCTTAGATTTCCAACAACTAAAAGGGGTCGGAGAATTCTTCCAGCATCACAAAATATGCGTACTTCAGCATTTAGTACATCCTCTTTGATTTCAACCTTAACCAGTAAAAAAAAGCAGCAGAATTTTATGGCGATAAACATATCAAGACAGCAAACATGTGGCTAAAAGTAGTTGGCTAACACAATGACAACTAACAAGGCTACAAGATGAACCTCAAAGCTCACAAGTCATGCCGCTGTGAATAATGAATGTGGACAAGATGAAAGAGCATGCAAGGCTTTACAATATAACAACATATAAAACGTAAAAGCAAAAGCAAAATTACGACTCAAACAACAGCAAATTTAAGCTGATATGAATTTATTAAACTGATGACTCCCTTCATATCGTCCATTTGTTTACATTTGCTTTGAAATGGACTTTTTATCAAACTAGGTTAAAGTAAAATAAGTTAATAACAGTGGGATCCACCAGTCATGTCACAGGTACAACTCAGAAAAATGAGGCTAAAGAGTCAAATAAATAGTCGGGGGGAACCATGAATAAATCATAACAAATGGGTATGAAAGTGAGACTCACACAGGAAGAATAGTTATAAGCATATCTGACGACACAATGAATCAAAATACTCACCCTGTAAGTAAGAGAATGAGCCAGTAAAATGAGAAGTATCAGAAGAAAAAGCACATTAAGAATTCAAGTTAAGGCCTAACGGTAAGATTATCGATCAGCTTTGCACTAGCTATTACTCCGTACGGAGTATTATTTATTTATTTATTGCTGAGACTAGGTTAAGACTCATCTCATACTTTATACATCAGACTTTATATTTTACCTTAGTTATTTTTTCCAACTTCTAAACGAAAATGAAAAACAAAAGATTTATAGATGTCAATCATTTATTACTTTGGTAGATTATTTGGAGTCTTACAAGATTCACATGAGTTTTTGAGATAAAAACTCGCCTCAAGACTACCAATAATCTTACCCTAAGGTATTTAATGTCTATTGAGATACAGTAACTTATATGAGACCGTCTCACGATATTTTATCGTGAGACCTTTCACATAGGAAGTGGTTACAAAGTTAGTAACCACCTCTTATGTGAAAGGTCTCACGATAAAATATCGTGAGACGGTCTCATATAAGTTTTTGTGATTGAGATATGTCAGGAGAATACCTGGTTTAAGAAGTGGTTCCTGCGACGGTGTCTTCTTAGCTCCTCAACAAATGTTGAGGAATTGCTACATATTCCAACCCACTCACCATCCATGAGAACTTTAGCTTTGCCACTCAAAGAGCTACAAGTATCATCTACTAATGTCTCCATTCCACAGTTAACCATCTTCTTCAGCAGTCTTTCACGGTCTTCCTCTACAAGATCAGAGCTGACAAGCCCAGTTGCAGCCAGATTCTTCACAAGCCCACAATTTTCACCATCCGGTGTAGATAGAAAGCAGAGTTTGCCCCAGTGTGAAGGATGTCTGAAACCGGACAAAAAAAAACAAAAAAAATAAGAAAAGGATACTGTTGAGAAGGTTGAACAAATACAATGGTTCCTCTAAAACATCTGTCACTTTTTCGGTTTGTCCTATGGAGCAAAACTAAAAGTCGAGTGTGTGTGTGTGTGTGTGTGTGTGTGCAGTGTTGCCTCTTCCAGGCACCCCTTCCCTCCCTCAATGCAGGTATTTGTCTCTCAGCACTGACATAGCATAGACCAAGAGAGGTGTGTACTTAAAGAGAACTAAGAAAGAAAACACATTCTATGGAAAACAAGAACCTAGAAGTGTTTTCGAACTCTGCAGAAATCAATACATGGTAATGAATGACTTACGGGTATCTAGCATCTCCAACCTTCCCTGTGTATGAAACGTGCTGACGGCTTTTCCTCATATCACAAACTGTTTGCAAGGGATTCGTTCGCCTAAGGTTCGCAACCACCCCAGAAACCCTGTCAGTCCATATATAAGGGTGTGCCCAATTCCCAGTGGAGAACGCTCTGGTGAGACCGTTGGTGACAATCGACGCATCCAAATAATGGTCAATGGGATTCAAATCACGATCACCATAAAGATCCCGTTGCATTGCTTTGACCATCCTCTTCTGAGCATGTCTCACATGAACTCTAAGCTCCCGCTCTAAAAGCTCTGAAGCCAACTCTAGACGTTTGTTTCTAAAATCGTCTCTATTATCAGGCTTTCTCCTACCCGAAAATCCTTGCAACAGACATTTGACCATGTACCCAAGGAAACGGGCCTTTTGCTTAGCTGTTGATAGACTAGGGAAAAGGTTGTTGTCAATGAATTCTTTGGTGGACTCCGATGGAGGAAATTTGCTGTTTTTTATAATTCCATCAATATAATCAAAAGCTTGACTACCCTTGCGAAATAGATTGCACTTCTCATCAGCATCATGAATGGATGCAAATAGAATATTTGTGATGCGACCATCGTCAATGTTGTAGTCAATAAGTTCCACTACCTCCCTATCATTCTCCACACCGAGGGCGAAGAACAGTATCCACACCGGAATCTCCACAGTGGATAAGCAGAGAACATTGAGAACTTTCTCCCCTCCTTGTATATTATCATCTTTTGGATTTTCCACAAGCTTAACATGCACCCTTCTCCTCTTAATGTCAGATCGGTATGCGACTTTCCAGAAAGGATCACTAGTTACCCAAAGCCTGCTCAAACAAATCTGCTCTTGTGCAATAAAAGCCTGCAGTGGATATCATCTAATGTCACCAAGAGATTCTCTTGAAAAAATTATACAAAAATAACCATGCAAGATAATGAATGACTGTCCTCCATAGCTATAAGAATAAAAGTCGGAATAACAACACAGATAGACATGCAGCTCAGTCGTTCGTTCCTTACAAGAATGAATAGTATTATTATGTGTGGACCGAACATCACTTAGCTTCACCATCAAGAGCAAGACAAGAAGCAAAGGGCAAACTGCAAAGACCCTTCCAACGACCTTTAACAATACAAATATGCCGTAAACAAGGCTATGAGGTGTGGGCATACTATCACAAACGAGACCAAAAACACAATACGAAATAGGAACCATTGGGTATAACAGGGTTAGAGATGTTTCATCAATAACAAAAAGGATATTATACACAAAAAATACTAGAGGGCAGGCAGTCGTCTCAGATTAAGAGCTAGGTTGGGATGGGGGTAATTGTTAGTGGAGGAATAGAGTTAAAATGAACTAGAAAATGGAGGAGAGTGGTGATGATGGTAGGTGGAGAAAAAGAGCTTAATGTGGCCTTTTTAGCCCCTAAGTAGTACATTACCCTCATATGGGCCTATGGGGTAATTGTTCCTCCCTCGCCTCCTGTTCACACCTTAAATCACCAATCTTCTCCATTTTCTTATCATTTCAAGTTACATTACTCTCCTAATATATAATTACTCTCAACCCAAGCAAGCCCTAAGTATTACAAGAGGGTCCGTGGACTGAAGATGGCTACTGCGATCCAACAAAAATGCTCCGGCAGCCTTAACTTAAGGAAAATCTAGATACAACATAAATGACAATGAATGTGATAAACCTACCTTCTCAGCACCTTTGACAATAAAGTAACCACCATTATCGAACTCACAGTCACCTTTCTCAGCTTCACTCATCCAGCATATGTCGGACTTCACCATCACAGGTATTCTTCCTATAATTACATCAGTATTATCATCTTTCAAAATCTTTCTCTCAATATACTCAGACTTGCCAGTTTTGAACTTATCGCTTCTGACCTTTTCCTGGGTATATACCTAAGATATGCGATTACAAATAAGACAATATATATGTTAAGACAAAGATCAAAAAATAAAATAAAATGAGATGAGATGAAATACAAATACAGAAGGTCTTAACTCAAGAGGACAGTAACTTCTTGAGCCATGTCATTAGATGCTATATACATCACCGTACGTACCCAAGAGAACTAATCAGAACTCAAGCTATTTAAAAGCAAATAAATAACATACTGTACTACTTATTATCAGTAAATACCTGACCTGAAGGTGGGTTTCAACTTTGAGTCTGGCAGAGTAAGTCATATTTTGAAGCCGGGCATGTCGGGGGAGCAAATTTATGAAGTCTTTGCCACCATCAGCATGAAACTTCTCACCGGTCCAGAACATGGGTTGCTCAAGCTCAACTTTACCAAATCTTACCCGGGCATATCTCCACTCTACATCCCCCTTCTTTGAGGGATCATACCCTGGCTCGATTTTGATCTCTCCAATGCCATCAAAGACTTTCTGGATCCCATACTTGACGAAGTTATTATAGGAGTTGATCTGGTGGCTTATAAGTCCATATTGTTTGAAGAAAGCTGACGATGCTTTTTTACAGAAGTTCATCAAAGATAGCTCACCAACGTCATGGAGATCCACATCCATGACATCAGCATCATCTTCGGATTCAATATCATCATCGTCAAACAGCATATCAATATCTATGTCATCAAATAATGCGGCTGCTTTGCCATTGCTACTAGTCCCCAACCCATCTTTTTCACCAATTCCCATCTGCAACAATCGGGAAAATAAATAGATCCATATTTATACAACACAGTGATTTTCTATGTATCGAAATTTAAAATACAACACAAGACTGTGGTCACTGAACGCTTTAGATAGGCCAGTGTCTGTGTCCCTATATAACTCTAATAAGCATCAACGCTACCAAAAGTCGAAGGAGAAATGGGAAAATTTGTTGTAAATTTTTCATCTGCCCTCTGAAAGCATTGCAACAACCACTGAAACTCAAAGCGACAATATTTTGGCATAAGTCATCATACAAATTAGTAAGTGTATGAATCAGCCAATAAACTGCCTGGCCAAATCAACAAGCTTTCATTCTCATGTCCACAAAAATCTAATTTGTATACATTGGCTAACCTTACTTAATCCAAATCCTGAGATGAGAAACGGGTGCATATATACATACAATAGGAGTATCTAAAAGAAAACTCTATTGGAATTTCCGAGCATTACTGAGAAGGCTGCTATCAAAGTGAGTGACATGAATGCATAGTGGAATTACGAAACAAAAAAAGGATGAAGGGAAATCCCCTTGCAAAAATGTAGAAGCCTACTCCTGCTGCTGCTGCTAGTAAAACACAAATCACATTGCATTGTACTCGTAATAGATTAAACAAAGTTCAAGCCTTGTCTTGTTTTCCAAAACCTCTTATAACAACACAACACTACTGTCACTACACTGAAGATCAACTCAAACTAAAAACCCTAGACAGACAGAGAGACAGACATAATTTGTACAAGGAGAATATAAATGGAAGAAATAGACATGCTGAGATACCTAGAAAGAAACCCGGAAGTGACAAGTCCGAAAGATCCAGACGTTGAAGACTGAATGTTCCTCAACTTCCAAACCCCAAACACTGAAAAAAGATGTTGCTCATTCCAGAGTGCAGTAGGGTGAATCACAAGGTTGTTGGAGTCGGTCGTCAAAATGAATAAGAGAAGGTTTGATTTGAACTTAGAGAATACATTTCTTTTTTGGGTGGACCAGGAAGAATTGACCTGATTCAAATAACCTATTTTGACATCTGAATAAAAAATCCTAATTTGACCTAACTCTGATTAACCTATCTTTAACTCTTCAACGTAAACTAGTTTTAACAATAACGTTATTAAATCAACCTTAATATTGTCTTTTATAATTATTGACTGCGATAGAATGATGTGGACATGACATAGGTCCACCCCGACGCGGCCACGCGCGGGTTTGGGTAGGCGAATGAATCTCCATATGAGAATGGATAGAATCGAAATTTAAACCGAAGTGAAGTCGCCACAGAACTTTGTGGAAGTTCGGGCCCGTTCGAACCCACTCTATGTCGTAGTGGGCCGTGTACAAAATACGGCCCATTTCCGATGTCAGAGTTTATTGGGCTCGTCCCTTTGCATTGCGATACCGATACCGTCACTACCGGTTATCGTGTATTGAATGACTCTCGTGCGCCAACGGTTTCGGGCATCCGGAAACCGAGGTTCTGAGTAAGGGGTGAGGGTACGTGTTGAGAAGTCCACAAAGGACACCCAACCCCGCCCGCACATTAGCGGCCTCTACTAGGATATCGAATGATTTTCTAATACGCGCGTTAGTTGAACGGGAAAATGTTTATGCAAACATTGTTTTCCCTAGCATGTGAGAAATTGAAAGGGTTTCTATGTCGATTTAATGCAACTAAAATATTAACGTCAAAGTTGTATTTTAGCATGCGGGTTCATTTTGTGCAATAAAATAAACAATTAAATCAACAAAAGAAGTGACAAACGGTTAGTAACGGTATAACGATAAGAACAGTTTGCGAGTTATGGAATAATGTGAATATGATGATGCATGGCTTGAAAGAATGATGCTTCACGTGATAGATTAGGCACGTGTTGACCTAAGTCATAAAAAACGGTTAACGAGACTCGAATGCTATTGTAGGACTCACGGTTTGACGTGATAGAGGGGCCACTCGACCGAGTCATTGAGGGACTCGACCGAGTGGACCTCTGAAAAGTGTTCTGTCTCGTATTTTGGACCCTACTCGATCGAGTTATTGACCAACTCGACCGAGTACGTCGCCACTCGATCGAGTCATTGCGAGACTCGACCGAGTGGAGGTCGTCAGAACCTTTTGTCTCGTTTTTTGGGGTGTCACTCGACCGAGTGGGCTAGGCACTCGATCGAGTGCCCCCTGTACGAACTAGGGTTCGCATGCAATTTGATTATTGGTTTCGAAATTGCTTTTGATTTTTGATATTCGATGACTTTGTCGAATCGGGCATAAATATTGTTTAATTTACACTCGGTTCGCGTATGTGATACTCGTCATATTCGACGTTCGATTATTGAATATCGATGTCAAATATTAGAGCGAAACTAGAGAAATTGCTATGAGTCGTTTAAGTCAACCAAAGCGATATGAATTTTCCTCCGCGTTTATAGTGTCGTAATTCTAACGAATTAAACGACATCTACGTTAGCATCAACGAAAAATCGAATTGATTAAACTATTTGACTAGATCGTTAGATTCGACATCCAATTATGGAATTGGTATCGAATCTAAAAGATCGATGCTTTGCTTGAATTGAAAGACGTGATTCCCTCTGCATCCCGACATCATAATTAATTCTTGTGAATTGTTTGATGTCAGATCCGCATCAATGGGTTTCGGCCCTTATTAAAAGATGCTCGATTTGAAAGATAGTTTTGTAATTGACGATATGTGCGATTAGATAATAACGATGCGAACGAAAACAAGAAAATATTGTTTAAGTTGACTCGTTTCAATAATCAAGTGCTAGGGTGTCAGGATAAGCGATCGGCAACGCTGTGTGCAGTACACTTGTATATTCGGGTTTCCTTATTCCGACATCCTTCACACTCGACACAAATCTACGAGTATTTTAGTGTCTTTTAATACTAGCGATATTAACGATATTGTGATGCGATAAAAACAATAAAAAAACGACACTACGACGACGAAGACGACGCGAGAGAGAGAAAGAGAAAGGAAAGAGCGGAATTTTGCACCCTCAACCTACATGTTTCTTATGCTCGGACGGGACTCGTAGTTGTGGCTTGCACGGGAGTATCGAGTATGTAGGCTAAGTTGTGGTGGTTTAGGGTTTGCCTCCTAAGTACTAGGGTTAGGGCTTGAGTGTAGTATTAGGACTTGATTAGAGTTTGCTTAGGGTAGAATTAGGGTTTTTGAAAAGTTGTGTTGAAGTGTGTGCATGGGGGTGTATATATAGGCATTGTCCGTGTACCCCGTCTAGGGTTACTCGACCGAGTAGCCCCTTGACTCGGTCGAGTGGCCCAGGCGTCAGCAGCCGGGCTCAAATGAGGGCCCACTCGATCGAGTGGGCTGAGTACTCGATCGAGTGGCTCAACTGGGTCGCGCGGGTCCAGTGTTTTGGACCGTGGCTTTGGATGTTTGATGGGTTTTTGTATTTGAGTTGGACTTTTTGATGTTTGTGTGGCTGTTTTTATGTGTTTCGGAAACGACTTTGACCGGGGTTGACCCAATCGCAAAAAGTCGGTTTTATTTCCGGTGTCGGTTTTGGCCCAAATCAGTCTTTTTCGACTGGAAACGACCCACTGGGCCTGAATTTGAGGTCAGTTTTGAGATTTGTACTCCATAAGTGCTTAAGCCAACAACTAATGATTTTGAGCGCGTAGAAACACGTTAGCGTCCGATCATCATCGGGTGTTTTTTGGAAACTGCTATAGAGACCTGGCAGTCAAAATGCGGGTGTCTACAAATGAGTACGATTATTTCAAATAATTGTCATTTTTGAGGATTAGGACTCCACGTTTGAATGTATTTTATACGAAAAGTAGCAGACGCGGGTTATGATGCTACACATAGACGGTTAGACCTGTCAAATTCGACTCGGCCCATAAACCCGACCCTAATTTAATACATATTATTTTTTTTACTTAAAGCCGTAACAAAATTGGGTGTTCGAAACTATTTCTGAGCATGACCCAGATACCCCGACCGGTGACAGGTCTAGTGTGTACATTAGCTACATGGCTAAAATAAACGATGCTCATCATAATACCTAGCCACAGTTAGCAATTTTAATGTCTGTGACAACTCATTTGGAACATTAGGCATATCCGTGTCTTATGCTGTCTAAGCATTTGACTTTCGCATTAAATATATTTGTATATATATATATGTCATCATCTTGCTCTAAATTTGACCTGACCCACCTGACACGTTTTTAGAGGCATGAGCCTGTTTTTCTACTCGCAGCCCATTTAGCCCGAATCCTAAATGACCCGATTTTGGATCATGATCTAGCCCGACCTGTTCAATTCATTGGAAAGAAGAGACAACAAAACTTTAGTTTATAAGCCAATTTCTAGCCATCTATTTCTATGTCTGGATTTTTCTAAAACTCAAATTCTAACCTACAGAATAATACTCCCCTGTCTGTAGAAGGTCACTCTTTTCTTTTTGGGTTGTTTATATAAAAGTCACTTTTTGTTTTATTCTTATTTTGTTTGATTTTTGTGGCTAACATTGGTTCTAACCTCACTTATTTTCCATCTTTCATTTTCTACTACACATTTATATACACCTTAATTCTCACTAAGAAGGTGGGTGACCCTTTTAGTGAGACGAAGGGAGTATTAGTTATGCGACAAAGTATTATGATTATTTCAAAGCATTATTGTCATTTCGAAGATTTGACACCGCTTATTGTGTTTATCTTAAGGGGACGACACCGAGAGAAATCAAGAAGTGAGACAAGCTAAGAAAATTTTGATTTTTTTTAAATATAAAAATTATAATTCAAAGAAAATAATATTAATAGTATTAAAATAAATAAAAAATTAATATCAAAAATATTTTTTTTGCTTAAAAAGCGGTGAAAAATTAGGCGTTCGAAATTATTTATGTTCCGTACTCTGAACATAATCCGATACGGGACCAGTATTTGACCCGACCCACTCGACAGTTCTAGTGTCTACATTAGTTACCTGGTGAAACAAATGACACTCATCAAAATCATCAAAATACCAGGTCTTGCGCCTGTGAGCAATATTAATATGTCCGTGAGATCATGACAACTCATCTGCGAACATTGAGTTTATTTATGTGTTTTACTCGTTAACCATTTGACTCTACTACATCTAATATTCAACCATCTCGCTTTAAATTCAACCTTACCCGCAAACCCGTCCCACCCAATCTGTTGTTTTTTGGGTCATGAACCCAACTTATTTACCCAAATCCTAAATTACTTGTTAATTTAGGGACATGACATGGCCCGACCCATTCAACCCGTTGGAAAGAAGAATTACAAAGCCTAAAACACAATTCTAGATCTATTCATATGCCTGAATTTTGTTAAAACTCTAATTTTAACCTATTAGCAATTAAATATATACTCCCTCCATTTTTTTGATTTAGCCCCATTTTCTTTTAGGGATTTTTTTAGTTAGCCTCATTTCTTCTTATGGAAATTTATTAATTACTCCCTTCGGTTTTTAATCTTTGCCCCATTTGATGAATATATGTGAGAAGTATTATATTGAAAGAGAGTAAACATTAAAAACAGGAGGGAGTAGTATTATATCACCAATTTCCTCTCACTTTTTCAACTTTTCTTAAAATTTTTACCAAATACATATGGGGTTAATAAAAAAAATTGTAGGGAGAAATTAATTATTACTCCATATATATTATCCTTTTATTTGAATATAATTTTGTGTCTAATCTTAACTTAAATCATTTAACATTTTTAGTAACTTACTCTCTTGTACAGGAGACAAAAGTTGTGTTGTTATCGTGTTAAATAGTACTCAACATTACTATAAGACAACACCTGACCCGACATGCTCAACTCATTTTTTTTGTAGGTAAGAGTCAAGATCTCTAAATCTTGATCTATGACTCGATATTTTAATTAAAAATATAAACTAATATTCAATTTAATTTTTTATCTTTTAATTATAAAGAATTTTAAAAATTTATTGAAATATAAAGTCCGTGCGATGAATATTAGTTTAAATAATTGAAATATAACATCATAATTAAGGAGTATAAAAATAATACGAAGTACTATTAAAATAAATAAAAAGAGGTAAAAGTTCGACATTCAAAACTATCCATATTCTGACCATAACCCGTTTCGGACCCATATAACACGACCCATAATTAAACCGACCCGTATTCAGTATTTTAACCCGACATGTTTAAAGTTATTTAAAAAAATTATGTACATTAAAAAAAATTGTCTTATAAGGTTAGAAGTATGAGTTCTACTTCAATCAAAATTTATTATTTTATACTATTACTAATAATAATCAATATACTCAATATAATGATAACCATCTTTACGTGTTACATAATCAATCAATTTTAAGCTCATGCATTATTGTTATTGTTATATATAATATGACATATTACCCGTATTGCGTATAGTAATTATCGTAATGTAATTTGTATTTAGTAGACTTGTGTTGTTTATAAAAAGAATTCTACTTTCACTCAAAATCCGTCTTAGGTTAGAATTAAGAAGTCTATTTTTAACCTTATATTTACTCAAAACCCGGAAATAAAATAATAATATAGTTAATATTGACTGTAAAATAAAAAAACCTCCTTTAATTATATATATTGATTGATTATAGAATTGTAATATCGTAGTTTATATCTCATTAA
The DNA here is from genome assembly GCA_958450325.1 of Agrostemma githago. Taxonomy (NCBI): domain Eukaryota; kingdom Viridiplantae; phylum Streptophyta; class Magnoliopsida; order Caryophyllales; family Caryophyllaceae; genus Agrostemma; species Agrostemma githago. The sequence continues at coordinate 6,160,389 of OY288249.1, read as the reverse complement.
AGCCGGAGTGTATATACATTCCATCAAAATAATACTCGTATAGTTTATGGGCTCATAACATACTAGTAATAAGCTAATATAATGGCGCAACAATACCCCTTCAAGTTGGCGCATGGGGATTCATCATGCCCAATTTGTCAAGTAATGCATGGAACTGTGGTGCATCAAGCGCCTTTGTCAAAATGTCTGCCAATTGGTACCTTGTAGACACATAATTCGGGGCAATACAGTTGTTCTGAATTGCATTGTGGACAAAGTGAGTAGGTGACAATTAACCTCAATTTATCACCCTTTCCTCGTTATTGTGAGCAAAACACAAGGACCAAATACTCGTAACTCGGCGAACGTACGTAAAAGAAGACCCAAATAAGATCTCGTAGGGAGTCTTCCCTTGAAGGATTACGTAGAGACGTAGAGTATACAATTGATTAAATGAGCTGCAGTAAGAAAAAATTCGGCCCAAAATCCAAATGGGGAAACCGAACTGAAAGCGGAAAACACGAGTAACATTGAGGATATGATGACGGTAAAACCATTTAATAAAGATACCCATGTGCCTCGAGTGGATTGTCTACCCTTTTTCCCCTTAGAACACAAAGTATCAGCCTTTCACAATGCTCGATTTTTTTTAGTTAAGTTCCGTCTACTTCAGTTCAGTTCAGTTTAGCTCATTTGTCTCGACTAATTCAGTTTACTTTAGCCTATTTCAGTCCAAAGAAGTTATTCCTTTGAATTTGAACTTTTGGTTCTAGAACAAGTGAAGTTTATGTGCTTCCTAGTTCCTAATGCATGAACCTGGCAAAAACATGTCAAATTGCAGGTTAGTCATAGTATCTAACATTATGATAGGACAGTCTGACATAATTTGTAATAATATATATGACGAATAATTGTGGTACTGAATTTCTGTGCCTTGTACACTATCAGTATACCTTACCGTCGCCTCCTTATCATCTCAACAACTAAGTTCGCCTTCTTATCTCTCCCTCTTCAATCTAACATTTAGGAAACACGATACGATAAAATTGTATAAATAAGATACTAGATACTATCTTCGTCCCAAAAAAGAGACCAACATTAAATGTATGGAACTTTTATCATTGAGCAGAAATAGAAAATTTCATATATGATTAAATGTGCTTTGGTGGCAATGAAAATATGTTGTATGGAACTACAACCATGGTTATTGCCCTAACAAAACTAACAATAGAACGATGCAAAAGATAACTAATTGCGTATCTAGAAATCAATAACAACATTCATATAATAATAGTATAATATTGAGCAATTAATCAATAATCAAGAATAAAGATTAGAATTTGCAAGATCACAACCGATGAGTGCTTCAACTAGTATAGACCCCGTGCATATGCACGGTACATATGCAAATTTATTTTATAGATATTCTAAATTTTACATATTAAATTTTACATTACACAACTTTGTAATTTAGATTTAAGAGAATAATTAGAAATTGATAAGCAAAATTAGTAAGCCAATACATGAGAGTATATATTTTAATAAAGATGTTATATATACATTTTATTATATATGTTATTCTCATACTTTCAAAGTCTCGATTTTCTACTTAAAACATATACGGAGTACGAATTAATATTAAGAATTGATAACTCATATGAGTAATATAATCTTAAATTGTTTAATAACATTTTTTTTAAAAACAATTACACTAATTCTATATTTTTAAAAAAAAAAATTGAAGAGACATTATAACCTCGAAAAGCAAAAATATTATTTCAAAAAATGAAGTGATTATATTTGTTTTTACTTTGATGATTTTCTTATTATAAGTTTGTTCAAATTACATACTAGGTCCACAAACATCTACTAAAACACGTAACGTCCCAACTTCAATCACAAATACTAGAATACAATAAATAGACCCGAGTAATTCTGAGATCCGTTCTCAACTATCTATGCATCGAGTCCCGTTTAGTGTATATTCCGAGGGTGCAACTCCTCACAATGTGATTTATTTTTATGACCTTATAATCGCATGCTAAATCACCTAACACGGAATTCAAAACGTAAAATAACTAAAATTGAACAAAGTGATGTTCGGGTTCCGTATTAGTCCGGGTGCTCGCTTTATTAGGTTCGACGCATCTCTATTAATACCGAACCGACGCATCTTAAGCAGAATACCAGGTCAGGTATACCGCGAGAGCGACTAATATCCGTATTATCGCGTTAAAACTGATTTGCTAATACGTATAATACTAGTACTCCCTACTCTTCTACGTGCATCTTTTCATGGCTTGTCTGTCACGTGAAATTGCATGCAAAGAATGTAAACACAACTACTTTGATAACAATACTTACCTGTCCTTAAACAACCAACGTAGCAAAAGGTATAGGGTGAAAACAACGGATGTTATAGATTTTGCGTCACAACAAAAGAACTAGGTTATCAGCCCACCGATTGATTAGTAGAGGCCGCTATAGTGCGGGCGGGATTGGGTGTTGACATCTATCGGATGTTGGCTTCCCAATACGTACCCTCGCCTCTTACTCAGAATCGACGGTTTGCAGATGTCCGAAACCATTGGCAATGAGAGTCATTCTAGGCATGGAGTGCTTAAGGGTACAAGTCTTTATCTTTAGGTCCCGTGTCACTCAACTTTGAGCCGGCAAGAGATCAAAGTTGACTTGAACGGTTTCTCAGTCCCCATAATTGACTCGGTGGTGATTCCACAAATCGGCAATGAATTCAGTTCAGTAAAAGGTCGCCTTACCAAATGAATCGGCCTTTAAACATTTACAACCACGACTCGATCGATTCCCAAACGGAAACACGGGTGCCCGCACCCGTCTAGTACAAGTCCGGATCGTCATCCGAATCGAGGTCAGAGACATCGCCCCGTACGCGAGATCAGACCGGCCCCCGACAGGGAGGGGGCCGCGTGGGTGGCCGCCGCCACATGTTGAAAAACCTGGTCAGTCCCGCGCGAGACGGACGGACGTCCACAGGCGGAATTACCCAAACCCCGAGTTTCCCCATATTGGTCCAGGTGAGTCAAGTTAACCTAGGTGATCAAGCTAAGTCAATCAAGACACATCAATCCCATCAAGACAATATCACCCTCAAATGAAATAATCTTACAAAATAAAACCTTTATCTAGAATTCCTCCTCCCCTAGCCCCCTAACTAAAGTCTACTCACTACCCATAATAAAACTAACACTAAGGGCTCGCTTGGAATGGGGATAATTATTCCGGGGGTAATAGAGCAAAAATGAACTAAAAATGAATGAGCTTGTTGCTTGGTTGTGACATTTTATGGTGTAAAAGACATATGAGGGGGGAATAATTACCCCCATTGGGGGGTAATGGAGAGGGGAGTAATAATCCCCCCCCCCCCCAAATAAGCTAGCTTTCCTTAATTTTCTTAATTTTCGCTTAGCATCATCACTACTTTCCGTCATTTTCTAGTTCATTTTTGCTCTATTACCCCCGGAATAATTACCCCATTCCAAGCGAGCCCTAAGAAGACTAGGAGAAAGACTAAGCATGCTTGAACTAGAGGACAATTAATTAATCTAACACAAACTATGGAGAAACAAACAAAGGAGAGAGAGAGACAAACAAACAATGAAAAACAATACTAACATAAAGATGACAAGGCAAACAATGGGTTAACAAGAAACTAAAAACAAAACTAATTAATGGAGAAAGAGAGAGGAAAGAAACTACCAACAATAGAGAAAACTAAAGGAGGAGATGAAGATTAACATAAAGATTGAATCTTGGAAGAGGAAATACAAGAACTTTGTCACCAATCCTTGCAAAACTCTTCAATCTTCAGTAAAAACCCAAATCTTCAACTAAAGATGGAAGCTTGATTACAAATTATAAAGTAGATCTAATCTAAACTAAGAAAACTTACTAAATCTTTGGAGTTTTTCTATGTGAACTACTACTACTACTAAGGAGATTTTCTACCCTACTCTACCCTAAAGATGCTCACTTAAGGCACAAATTGAAGTGATAACCTAGGGTTACTATATATATACTAATCTTTAATGGGTCACACAATCTTAAAGCCCAAATCCAATTCTTCCTCATTCTTAATTAGACCTTCACCTTATGCATCTTCATATGGCAAAACTTCACCCTATGACTAGGGATGGCAATGGGTTCAAGACCCGGTCCAGACCCGGCGGGTCGGACCCAAATGGGTCAAGTCTGGGTCTCATTTTTTCAGACCCGGCGGGTCCGGGTCGGATCTGGGTCTTGTTTTTAAAAACCGGGTCCGGGTCTGAAATACTGGACTCGGACCCGACCCGTGGACCCGACACTTTAATTAAAAAAAGAAAAAAAAAAGAAAAAACAAACTAAAATCTACCAACCTAAGCAGAAGCCAGCAAACAACAAACAACTAAAACAACTTACTGGGCTTACTCCCTCACCCTCACTTCTCTCCTCACCCTTTCAATGTACTGAATTTATGTAAATATTGTGGTCTTGTAGACTTGTAGTTATGACTTGTGGACTTGTGGTGGTGAATTTTGTTTGTTGTCGGACATTTATGTAAGTCTCTTAAGACCATTATGAATGAGTTTGTAAGAGTGTTTAATTTCTTAGTACAACCTATGTCGTAGACAATTTTGTACGTGCTAAAAGTCACCGGCAAAATCTGAAATTTGAAAAAAATGAGGAATGTAAGACAAAATAAAATAAAATAGTGAGACCCGCGGGTAGACCCGGACCCGAACCGGACCCGACGGGTCTGGATCTGGGTCTTAAAATTTTGGACCCGGCCGGGTCCGGGTCGGGTCCGGGTCCAGGGTAATTTTGACAGGTCAGGGTCTGGATCCTAGTGGACCCGGTCCAGACCCGGTCCATTGCCATCTCTACCTATGACTCTTCACATGGCAAAACTTCACCCTGCGGTTGACGAGCTAACACCACCGGGTGAAACTTTACCCGGTCGTTTCACCCGATGAAACTTTTTCCAGTTTGCAATTTTGGCGCTCTTTTTCCATCGGGCGAAATTTTACCCGGTGGGCGAAATTTCGCTCGGTCATTTCGCCCGGTGGTGAGTGTCCACGAAAATCTTCAGGGGTGGAAAATGTCTTTGGGCGAAACTTCGCCCTGTGGTGACTCATCGGGCGAAACTTCACCCGATGGGTCTCCGCCTCTTTTCCGGTCTCTTTCCTTGTCGATCGATTGGATTACTTGAACTTTTAGTTGTGTGCTTTGCTCTTCGGACGGTTTCCCTCTCTCTCATGCTCATAGAAGCTCAGACACGTTTTTGGTCGAAAATCCTATCAAAATAGACAGAAAACTACCAAAAACACGTAAAATGTAAAAGAGAGACATTAATGCAAGAATTACTCAAAATAAGGCGATAATCGCGCTCAAGTCTCACAAAACGGAGGAAAAACGGGTCTAAATGGGAGGGAAAACGGTCCAAATTTGACACAACATGATGAAGGCATGCAAATGGTAGTATGGTACAAGGGTGAAGGAAAGATGAACGCAGAGGAATGTGAAGGGTTTTGATGAATGAATTTGAATGTTAAGAGTGTTGGAGAAGGGAATGGTACAGTGTGTCAGCAAAATGGAGGGAGGACTTAGTCAGCAAAAAAAAGCCACATAAGCAATGTCATGTCACCACTTAACGCCTAAACTGACGGATTAAAGGCTAATGGGCACGTTTATTGGTTAATAAGACAATTTAGAGCTACCAGTAATAATAGTGAAACGCGAGGGTACAAGATGGAAAAGTGAATAGTTGAAGGGCACCTCATAGAAAAACCCTAAGTAAATTATACCACAACGAAAAATTATGATGAGGTGATGAAATTTTATATCATAAATGAGTTATCTTTCGGTTTTAAATATTAACCAACAATCTTTTGAGTTTTAAAAAACTCTTAAAAAGACTACAAACCTAAAATGATCCCACATCGAAAAAATTAAAATAAGGTGATGATTCTATATTATTAATAAGAGTAATAATCGTGCATTTTTATTGGTCTTAAAATCAGATCTTAAGACTATAAATCTTGAATAAAACATCTTAAGTCGAAAAATTATGATGAGACGATAGAATCTTATATTGTAAATAAGACTAATCTTTTGTTCTAGATATCAATAAAAAAATTCATTCGTTCTTAGATATCAATCAAAAAACTTTTGAGTCTTAAAAAATCTCTTAATAAGACTACAAATTAAACGTAAAATTATTTTCACATCAAAAAATTATAATAAGGTGGTGGAATTTTATATTATAAATAAGAGCAATAAGTTCAACTTAAATTAAGTTTGATTAATAATATCATGTGATCATCTTATTTACTGTAGTGACATAGTTTGATTAAGTTTCTTACTTAACGAATGTACATCATCAATGTAATTAAGTCAACTAACCCGTGCAGCGCACGGACTTTAATCTAGTATTTTATATTTTGTGGATATTTCGTTCTCTACACTATTGATCTACTTTGTATACGAGTATGCGTTCGTATCTTAACTGTAATTTGTTGTTACGCGTATTATCTTCATTAATGCTTTTAGATGATTTTGTTGCAGCACACAAAATTTGTATATCAAATCATTGCATTGGAACTTCATCAAATTGGAAAACCTTCGACGAGATCTTCACTAATTTCAAAAAACTCAATTACGTTACTTATCTTTTTTCATCGGTGTAACACCTCATTTCTTACCCACACATAAAAACATGTAACGTTTTGTCTTTATTTTCGTCCAATTATTAGTATACAAACTATTGCCTTAGTCCCTTAGTGTATTCTCTCCAAACCATACTGGCTTCATTATACCGTATATGAAACTGAAACTGTACAACCCGTGAAATTTTTCATGGGTAACACACTAGTAATTAGATTAAGTAAGTAAAATAATTAATATCATTAATCCTAATTAAAGAAAGGTAAAAAGGTAAAATCACGTATAAAGCGCCGACGACCTGACTGAAATGCCGACGACCTAACGTAGAAGGGGGATAACAGGGAGGATATGTGTAGTAGTAATAAGTTTACTAGGTGTAGGAGTATGAATGTGGGTAGGAAAATGTGGCAGTTAATTAGGAGACCCAAGATTTCTGAGTTCCGGTCCGTTTCTCATATAAACGTCTTTCTTTCTTAAAAAGTTGAAATATAAGATTACGAAATTAAAATAATAAAAACCGTAAAATTTATTTTTAAAAAGAAATTTGTGAGACAATAAGTAAAACGGACGATAAATAGTATTATGAGACAATAGGTATAAGTAATCATTATTTTAAGAATTCGATAAATTATTTCTAAATTTTTACGAGATGAGAAAATGTCAAAACGACGGTTCATTATTAAAAAATATTTTCGAGTTTCAAACTTTGTTTAACGAAAGATAATTTTTTTTAATAATTCGATAAATAATTTTTCATGTTTTTAATACGGAATAATTTTTTTATTTAAAATATTTTATTCACGAAAATAAATTTTCAAACGTTAAAATTGGTTTAAATAAATGTTTAAAATTTTAACTCTATTTGAAAAATACGGGATGTTACACCGGCTGTCTATTACAGGAATATACATCAGAGTTTAAGTAAAATCTGATGTCTATTAGTACCAGTTTCTGTAAAAAAAAAAATTGTGATACTGACAACCAATACATTAGTCGTAGTATTTAGTTATTATTAAAAGGATAGGAATATCAAGACGAATCAATAAAAATTTTACGTAATTCTAAAAATTATAAAAATTTGATATTTATAACGTACTCAATTAGACAATTGAAACAAGATCTCACATGACTATATTTTATCTTATATATTAGAAGTTACATTGATGATTTCACTCATCTATTAATAGTGCCCAAAAAACCAAATGCAAACAATCAAATGGAACGGAGGGAGTAATAACTTCAACTGCACTCACAAACACGAAAACAAAAATATCAAGCTCAAATAACATAAACCAGTCAAATTTTCAAAATTGTAGCTAGAATTGAAGCATGAGGGACCTGAAAAAACGAGGAATTTATCTTCAACAAGAACAAAACACGGAGAAACAATAGCAGCTGGTGATTTCGGAACAATCAACGAAGAGACTCTGGACTCTAACCGTTGTAATCATGTTTGGGATAATCGACGAAGGATGAACAACTGGCTCAGACACCCGTTAAACAAGCAAACATAACCCATTAGTGCAAATATCTTTGTTAGAAATAAAATGATAAAAGAACCCGAAGTGACAAAATAGGTGCACAGCTAAGTCGATCTATTACTTCTGACCATAAGCAAACCCAACAAAGTAGCTTAGTATGTACCGGCATAATCAAATGAACAGCAAGTCTCCCTTGTGACGGATATATCCATCACAAACATTATAAAAGGGTCAAGTATTACCCACTTGATAAAGTAATCACATGCATTTCCTCTTTCCTATGCACTATACCTTTTTGTCTTATATTACTACTTGACCCGTCACATGTTTGTGACGGATATATCCGTCACAAACAAGAATTTGTTTCAAATGAAAAACATAATTGATGAAAAACATAAAAATTACGGTAAGGACAAATTTTCATCCTATATGTACAAAAAGAAAAAAGAAAAACATAAATTGAGAGTGAAAGTGGGGGTGGGTGGCAGCTTAGGCCATGACCATCCTTGGATCCATTTTCTTTCCATATTGGACCCCACTCCTTCCACCTCACTTTCTCTACCCCACTTTACCTTTCATAAAAAAAGTTCTTTCATCGACCATGGATTCCATTTTCTCTCCATAAAGGACCTCACCTCATTTATACTACCCCACTCATTAATTTTACTCATCTTTCCATTTTATTTACATAAATCATATCATAATGTTTTTTTTCCTAAACTTAATAATTATAAGTAGTTAACAATAAGCGATTTTTAATTTACGAAATAAAAAATGAGTACATTAATACGCTATAAATGAGTAGTTAATAATAACTTACATGTTATAAATATTACGATTTTCATTACGAAATAAAAACCGAGTACATTAACTAAAAAGCGATACAATACTAGATGCGTTAAAGAAACTTAAACAAAAGAGTACACTTAAACAAAATAAAAGTTTTGTGAATTAGAGATTACATAAACACTAATAAATTTAGTCACTGTCTTCTGGAGCTTGACCCTCAAATTTGCGCCATATATGTTCAACTAGATCATCCCTGAGAGATTGATTAGAGGAACTATCCTCCAAATTAGCGCGATTAGCAATAAACTGTGATAACTCATTCACATAGGACATACTGTGATCGGACGGCTGAACACTGTATTCCCCACCCTCGACATCGTTATAGTACTCGCTTGGATCATCATATGAGGCATAACTATGTCGTTCATCCTCCACTATCATGTTATGAAGAATGATGCAGGTCTTCATTATTTTTTTCATAATATCACCGTCCCAACTCCTCGCCGGGTGACGAAGAATAACAAACCTAGCCTGCAATACACCGAAGGCACGTTCCACATCTTTTCTAACCGCCTCTTGTCTTTGTGCGAACAATCTTTCTTTTGATGTTTGGGGTAGGAGAAAAGATTTTACAAATGCAGACCAATTTGGGTAAATTCCGTCGGTAAGATAGTAACACGTGTTGTAATCACTGCCGTTAACGACATACTTAACTAATAGGGCTCTTCCATTTAATAAGTCATCAAAAACCGGCGAGCGATAAAGAACCGTTAAGTCATTACATGTACCTGGGAGTGCGAAAAAGGCGTGCCAAATCCATAGATCTTGTGTAGCTACCGCCTCTAAAACAACCTTTTCTTTTCCACTTCTTTCTTGGAACATACCACGCCATGCATGTGGACAATTTTTCCAAGTCCAATGCATACAATCGATCGAACCAATCATACCCGGGAATCCTCTTCTCTTGTTGATTTGTAAAATTTTCTCTAAATCATCTACGGTCGGACTCCTTAAATATTCATCACCAAACTGAGATATAACACCGTCGGTGAAGTGGTGGAGTGAATTCATAGCGGTGGTTTTACTAAGTCTCAAATACTCGTCAACTCTATCAGTTGCCTCTCCATATGCCAAAAGTCGAATAGTCGCCGTACATTTTTGAAGAGTTGAGATGGAAGATCGTCCAGACCCATCTTGCCCAGATTGAAAATAATCATCACTCGCTTTAACCCCTTCAACCACCCGGAGAAAAAGACGTTTGTGCATCCGAAATCTTCGCCGAAAAACATACTCGGGGTATGTTGGTTGCGGCGAAAAATAGTCTTTGAATAGTTGATTGTAGCCCTCCTCCCGATTTCTTTCGATATATTTTTTTTATAACCCACTTTTCGTTTTTTTCTTTTATTTTGGAGAGCTGCTTCTAATAAGACTTGAATAGCCTCAGCACCTAACTTGCAACACTCGATCTCAAAATCAAATGAGTCAAGAGATGCGGGAGAGGAAGAAGAAGACATTTTTAGTTGTTCAAATTAATGAAATATGAAACTATATTTAAGAAGAAGTGTATTGAAGATGATGTGTAATGAATGGTTGTTACTACTCTATATATAGAAGCCAATATTTTGAATTCAATTTTAAAATCCACATTTCAAATTTAATATACTCTACACAGTTTCGTATAAAATTCAAATATCTAACTGAATTTCAACGGTCAAATAATGACACTTTAACTTGACGATCGGAAATTAACTGTCCCAAAATATGACAGTTGAAAGTCGAATTTTGAATTCAATTTCAAAATCCACATTTCAAATTTAATATACTGTACACAGATTCTTTTAAAATTCAAATATCTAATTGAATTCCAACTGTCAAATAATGACACTTTAATTTGACGATAAAAAATGAACTGTCCCAAAATATGACAGTTGAAAGTCGAATTTTGAATCCAATTTCAAAATCCACATTTCAAATTTAATATACTGTACACAGATTCTTTTAAAATTCAAATATCTAACTGAATTTCAACGGTCAAATAATGACACTTTAATTTGACGATCGGAAATGAACTGTCCCAAAATGTGACTGTTGAAAGTAGAATTTTGAATTTTGAAAAAAAATCATATTTCCCTCCAACTCCCATACTACTTCAAATTCATCTATAAATACAAACACTTTCATATTGCATAACATCTATATTCTTAATTTATTCACATATTACATTTTAATCATTTTCTTTCCTTTGGATATTTTTATTGTATCGAAAACAAATTACCAAAAAAATGACTTTATGGGATGATCAAGTTAGGGAGTATTAGAGACAAATTGACATGATAAAAGATCATGCTCCTCACTTTCTCGCTCGTTTAAACATTGTCATGCCTGAAGCGGTGTACATGAATATGATACAATGTGAACCACCATTGACAATGTTGAGCTCCATCATATCCGGAAACGCAAATACTGTGTTGAGTGCACCTGTTTTGAGCAATGCCACATTAGGTAATATACTACGTTTTTATTTTGATGAATCATAGTTTCACCGAACATAATATATTTTACATGAAAAAATATCAGCCTGTTTTTTTCTTACGTTATTTCAGATACATCTATCTCGAAAGACGAAGAACGACGCAAATTAAGGAAAGAAGTCGTCGAAATTATTAATCGATTGTGTAACGTCATGAGTTCTGACACTTTGTTTGATCTACTATCCCGGGACGGGAAAATTTTCATTCCACGTGCGCGTGTTCACTACTTTGACATATATAATGAAGTTACCATGGAGGAAGAACAAGAATATTTACGTGATGAAGATGTACCGGCAGACCGCCTTAATTATGATTCTGACGAGTGATTATGGAGTGAGTGCGATGGTTCTGATTGATTGTGTTTGTTGTTATGTTTATGTACTCAGTCATTGTTGTTTACTAATGTTTTCGTACTATAATTAAGTGTGTGGTAGTTTATTTCGTACTTTAATTAAGTAATGCTAGTATTAATGTAACGTATTTATTTGTAGTGTGATTTGAACGTTTAATTGTCGTACTGAAGCTACAATTTATTATAATAATTAAGTACGGTATTTTAAAGCTAACGTATTAATTTCTTTCTAGTGTGATTTTCAACTATGTTCTATCCTCAAATTATTCCACTACTCACATAAATAAAAAATAACGTATTTGATTAGGATAAAAATTTGAATTTAAATATCATAAAACGACTTAATAAATGAATATATTACAATACGATAATGTTATATTAAACAATACATTATGGAAACGATAACACAATATAAAAAATTACGGAGTAAACAATTAAACGTTATTACTACAATTGATTATTAATTTCTTCCTCTAGTTGATCCATCTTCAATTTCTAGGCGGGAGTCGGGTTCAATATTTGGCTGTACGTCTAAAATAATATTTGCTTCCTTTTCCATGCCAAATCACGCTCCTTCATTTCCATTCTTTCCTTATGATTTTTTTTCTCGTTAATTGCATTTCCGAGATTTTTTCAATGAAGTTTTCTAAATGATCACCCACCTTTAAAATAACTTCATCGTCAAGAACACGAGATTTTCCTTTCTTTTTTGCCGCTTTGACGCCAATCAGGCGTTGACTACAACCGATATCGGGCATGGATGCAGCCGACGCACTGTCGTGGTCTCTAATACGTTTACCGCTACTTTCTGATGCGGTATCGTTTTGGGTGACAGAATTTTGTCGTTGAACCTTTGAACCGGTAGTGATAAATTCTTGCCATCTCGGAAACTTCTTGAGTAGTTGTCATTGATTTTCGTAAGTGTATGTGTTTGAACATAATGTCCGAGCCTCGACAAGTACATCGCTATCCAACATTCCGCTTGTATTCCTTCTTTTGGCTTGGTCGTAGAAACCCGTGAATTTGGACACACCGGCACAAATTCTACACCACCGATTAGTCAACATGCTAATCGCACGGGGTCGTATCGTACTTGGGTTTGCAACCCGAGATTCATCATATTTTTCCTTGATTTTACCCCAAAATTTGTCCTTCTTTTGATTAGTACCAACTACACAATCGGTACTAACACGCATGTACGCCGAGATTAGAGCCGCATTTTCCGGATCGGTCCATTGTAATTTTTTCCTCGGATTTTTTGTGGATTGAGCGTTGGGAAACGTGTTGTCAAACTCATCTTCGGGGATAAATTGCGTTTCACGTACTACTTCAACTTCATCTTCAGCGTCATCATTTTGAGACAATTCGATAACGGGGGATTTCCCGTTACCTACTGTCTCCTGAGAAGAAAAATGAGGGTTGGGTTCCCCAAATATTGAACGTGTAAAAGAATCGGGAGGATACGTGATTGAATTTTGTGGATAATTTTCGTAAATAAGGAAGATGAGGTTGTTAGAGAAGAGGGAATAATAATTTGGCATTGGAATTGAGTTGGGTCGGAAATTTGGTTGAGGAAAAAAATTCATCGGAACATTTGGGTAAGGATTATTTTGGAGATATCGCATAAATTCGTGATATCTAGAGTCATTATAATTGAAATTATTATTATTATTATTATTAGAGTTTTTCTATGGGGTACCCCTCAACTATCGACTTTCCAAGTGATACCCCCGCCTTTTTCGAATTATAAGATGTACCCCTAAACTTTGTAAATTAGTCTATATTGTAACCAAAGTTATAATTTTCCAACGAAAATTTCTCAATTGATGATATAAATAGTGATTATTCCCTATTTTACTTTCATCAATCATGATATATTTCTTCAATTTGCATCCTTTACTCGAAAAAATTCATTCCACCACACTACGACATGGAGGTGACGGAGGGATTGAGGTTGACGGATTTAAAAGAGTGAGGGAGATAGGTCGATGTTGGCCGACAACAGAGTGCATTTTGATGGGTATTTGGTGGCTTGGTGAATGGTAAAGAAAAATAGGTGGTTTGTAGCATCAAATTGGATTGATTAATATGTTAATTATTCATTTAAAAAAAATATTTGTAATACACTTATCACTTTGGTTATGATATGGACTGATAAGTAAAGTTTAGGGGTACACCATATAATTCGAAAAAGGCGGGGGTACCACTTGGAAAAGCCAATAGTTGAGGGGTATCCCATAGAAAAACCCTTATTATTATTATGATTATTATCCATATTAAATTAAATAGAAAATTATAATTAATTGATAATAGGTAATATTAATTTGTGAGAATGGATTAAACACTTGTGAATATGTGTAGGTAAAAAGAATGTGTATTTATACACTTGCTCAAATGTATCCGTTGCTCAAAATCATCATCATCATAATAATAATAATAATAATAATAATAATAATAATAATAATAATAATAATAATAATAAAAATTAAGGCCAAATGTATCCGTTGTGTATGCTCTACCAAAAAACAGAGAATGCATGTGAACCCTACCCCACCACCTCTCTCCTCCCTCATTTTTCTGATTTCTCCTGCAATTGCTCCCACCCTCTCTCTCCCTTCCCCTCACAAACAAACTTCTCCATCCCAACGGATGAATTCCTCTTCTCCATCTTGGAGAACACCCTCTCCATGGATGGAGACTCATCCATTTCTCCATCCTACCCATGGAGAGCCCTCCACTCCATGGGTGGACATGGTCTTATACGAACTAATAGCAAACTACTACACCAACACACATTTCATAACCTAGGCCCTCGAGTATGATTGACATAAAATCCGAAAATTTAATGGGCTCCATTTAAGGCTAAATAAACAAACAAGACTGGCAAAAGAATTATTGATATAATCAACTGAAAGAAACTAAAATATCTGCGGGAGACAGGATTAGAATAGAAATTGACCTCTCTATTTTGAGCAGGATAGCATAGGCCAAAATACAGTCTTTATGCTGTGGATAGTTAATACCACAAGAAATCAAAAGAGTGAAAAAATAAAACCTGAAGGCTCGAAATCAAATATTTTTACCAATGAAGAAATGGGTCTCACATGTTATTGCTCTGAGGCATCAAGGAGAAAGTGAACTGAACCAAAACCACTAACTAAAGTTTTTTCGTACAACTGTTGACAAGAAGCTGATTAAATAAGGAATCACACGATCAAATTAGCAGGGAGTTTGGTTAGACAGAATACATGAAAGCCTATATAAAACAATCTTAGGGGGCGTTTGGTTCATCAAAGGGAAAGAGAATGAAATCAACAAAGGGAAACAGAGGGAAAAAAATGAGATTATCCCAAATTTAAGTTGTTGTTTGGTTTCAATGAAAGAGAATAAATTTCACTCAACCTTCACTCAAACCTCAACATTAGCGGTGGACCATCATATTATTTATACTTATGTAAAATAAAAAGTTATAAAATTAATAAATTAATATCTAAATTATAAAAATAATAAAAAATAAATTTTGTAGTATCTTTTAATAATAAAATACCTGTAATATAAGAAGTATTATTTTTACACTTTTTTAACTGTAAATACGGTAAATATACGGAGTAATAATTAGTACTACAATACGATAAATTTTAAAAAATGTGTTTTCTTTTTAATTGATAAATTAAGGCATCAAAAATTATTTTGACCCAACTTCGACTCATATTTGACCTGACTCGAAAGTGTGGTGGTGTTCGTAATGGTGGTAGGTGGGCCTTGGTGGTGGTGGTCGTAGTGGTGGTGGGTGGACTTTGGTGGTGGTGGTGGTGATGGTGACGGTTGTTGGTGATGGTGATGGTGATGACTAGGTGGTGAGTGGGGAAAGAGAATCTCATTACCTTGGGAGGTGGGGGTAAAGAGGAGTTTGGGAGAAAGGGATGGGGAAAAGGAATGATTGAATTGGCTAAACAAACACAAACAAAGGGAATCGTGCACTTTGGTTCCCTTTCCCTTTCCTAAATATCTCAAACCAAACGGTCACTTAGTATCTTACATGTAAGTCTAGCCGATTTAAAATATATTTAAATAATGAATATGCAAGTGTTTGCACAGGTCTCACGTGTCTTATATAAGAAAAATAATTACATAATGCTACAAAATTACTTCATATCTATCCCGTGTTTGTTTATATCCAAGGATAACTCATATCGTAAAAACAATGAGCGTGGTTGCAACAGTGACATCTGCTCAATGGACAATCCAATAAAATGACCGAGCTGCTCAATTTAAGGCTAAATCAGAAAATAATCAAACCTCAACTAAATTAGTAACTAATAATAGCCTTGAGTTCTAACAACAGCTCTGAGTTCTAATAATTTTAGGGGGGGTACTTTTTACCGTCGGCGCTTTACTTCTTACCGTCGGCGTTAATTACGTAAGAAGACGGTTTTGCCCTTCACTAATATTTGTTTTTTGATCTGTGTCTTTAATATTTTCGATTAGCGAAGTCGAAAATATTTACGATTTTTAATTTGAAAGTCGTCTTCCCCAAATCGAACTTTTTAAAAACCGTTTATTAATTGACAAGTATTGCGCCATTTTATTAATTTGGTTCATATATATTATCGAAAACCGTGTTTATAAATTTTTTATTTTGGAACTCGACTTGAACGACTCGATTTTTGAATATCGATTTTTGAATATCCACTTAACCCCCTTACCCCCCTTCCCCCTTCACATGCCCCGTTTTGAAAATCCCCCTTCCCCAATTCCCAATTTCCCTGGTAACCCCATCCCCATTTCACTCCAACACATTTCCCCAACCCCGTTTCCCCAATTTCATTTCCTCTTCACATCCATTCACCTTGTTCAATCATCACTCACCTTGTTCAATCATCAATTTCGCACGAAGATGGGGCACGCGCGGGTTTTTTGATCGAGTTGAAGCGGTTTTTTTGAATATCGAGTTTTTATCTCGATGAAGCTTGATTTTTTTATCGGAGGTTTTCTTTGATTTGATTTCTCCTTTTTTACTTATTAACTCAATTAAATTGAATCATATCTTAGATCTGGGTAGATTGATTCATATAGATGAAGTTATGAAGGACTGTTTTGCTGTAGGCCACGAGAATCGAGCGAAAACCGAAAAATAAAACCCGGGAAAGGAGAGACTCGAGTGATTTTTTCGACACCCCATGAGGTAGTCGAAGAAATCGTTCGAGAGGGGGGATGGGGGAGTCGAGTGATTTCGTCGACTACCTCATGGGGATGTCGAAAAAATTGCTCGACCCCCTCATATTCTGGGTTTGATTTTTCGTTTTTCGATCGATTAACGCGGCATCTGGTTTGGTAATTTCTTTTCGCTCGATTTTAGTTCATCGATTTGAACGTTGTCTCATATTTATGTGTTAGTGAAGCATTTTATCGATTTCAGTTCATCGATTTCATTTTATCGTGTTTATGTCTCGTATTTATCGATTTTAGTTCATCGATTCAAATTTTGTGAAGCATTTTATACAAGTCGTTTTGTGAATGTAGAATTATACAAGTCGTTACCTGAAGTTGCTGACCCCCTCATATTCTGAGTTTGTTTTTTCGTTTTTCGATCGATTAACGCGGCATCTGGTTTGGTAATTTCTTTTCGCTCGATTTCAGTTCATCGATTTGAACGTTGTCTCGTATTTATGTGTTAGTGAAGCATTTCATCGATTTCATTGTTCTTGAGTAAAGAGAGGTGTAATGTTTATAGCACAAATGTAATTAGAAAAAAAATGTCATTTCTCGTCAATCCGATTCGAAACTAATCGAAAAAAGGTAATATTACGATAATAAAAAAAAAACGGTTTTTAAACCGAGAATTCATTCAACGAAAATGTCAAAGTACTATTAATTACATAATTAATAGGAAGGGCAAAACGGTCCTTTTACGTAATTAACGCCGACGGTAAGAAGTAAAGCGCCGACGGTAAAAAGTAGTTGCGAATTTTAGTAACTAAAGTATTCGAGTAATGAAAAAATGAACACAAAGAACACAAAATGATTACAGAATGTCTGAATCCAGAGACTCGAATGCAGGTGCACTTTAAAGCTATAATACATCACTAAAATTCGACCAACAACAATTTGAGGAAAATTTAATAGATTGAATCAAATAACATAGTACTCATAGCATAATTGAAAGACATTAGTGGCAAAAAAGAACAGAATGCTACAGGCTGAGTTTCTAAACACTGCAAATTTTATCCCCTAATAAAATCTAACATCCAAATAACGGTGAAAAGAGATTTACTGCAACAAGGGGCTCGATAATCAGCGCACGCACGAAAACAACAGCAGTACAAGAAGATAGCAGCAACATCGTATATCAGCAAGAAGAAGAGGAACACACGACATCGGGGCACGCACGCATGAAGTGACAACAACAACAACAATAAACGACATTAGCAGCAACATTGCGTTGAGAGTAGTAGAAACTTAGCAACAATAACACGCACAACAATATCAACAACAAGACGGTAACAATGACGAAACAGCAGGGGCGGTAGGATCCACAATCAACCATATACAATGGCAGTAGTATAGAGGATACCGTAGTATTACGGTAACATGATAGAGATGGTAAAAATTGGGAATAATAGGTTAGGAAGATTACGGTATATTGTAGTATACTAGTATACCGTAATCTGAATAATATCAAAAATTACAGAATATGTTATATCATCTACCATATTAGAAGATACTGTGATATCTTCGTAGCCTTATAAATATGATGTTATTGTAATTGTTTGAAGACGTAACGATTCAATAATACAAATCTCTTTATATTTTATCATGGTATCAAAGCCTCTCGATTCTTGAGGCCTAATTATTACGCTTCTGCTGTTATGTCGGTGGGTTGATGATACACTACACCCACCGACACAGATCTACGATTTTCTCTTTTCGTGTAGACAATTTTACAAAAAAAGAAAGAAAAATACCTACTACGTACTTTATTATTATTATTATTATTTTTTAAAAAAAATCCTCTTATGATAATGAAAGTACGAGTCTCTCCGTGTCGTGAGAAGGGGTTCTCCCTGACTACCGAGTAAGGTTATTGTGTTGGTTATCCCCGTCTCGGTGAGTCGGGTTATTAACCTATGAAAAAAATTGAGTTGATAGGTCAACTCTTGACTGGCGAGTCTGACTACGCACCGATTGACTGGCGAGTCCGATTACGCACCGATTGACTAGTGAGTCCGATCAAGCATCGATTGACTGGCGAGTCCGATTACGCACCGATTGACTAGCGAGTTCGATTACGCACCAATTGACTGACGAGTCCGATTACACACTGAAATACTGGCGAGTTACGCACTTATCTTGGCCGTCGGGTCTGATACGCAACGGTGATGGAAGAAAATTAAGAAGGTGAAGAAAGATTGTTTAAGAAGACGATGAAGATAAAGAAGATGACGATCGAGGATGAAGATATCGTTTTTTTTACTTTGTGCAAACTCATGGAATTTTTTTCAAACCATTAGTTTGAGGGGGAATATAGAGGATAAGTAGTATTACAGTATCATGATAGAGATGGTAAAGATTAGGAATAATTGGTTAGAAATATTACGGTATATTGTAATATACCGTAATCAGAATAATATAGAAAATTAGAGAATATGTTATATCATCTACCATATTAGAAGATAAGATACTGTGATATCTTCGTAACCCTATAAATATGATGTTATTGTAATTGTTTGAAGACGTAACGATTCAATAATACAAATCTCTTAATATTTTATCAAGTAGGAAGACATAACATCAGTAGCGAGAACGAAACGAACAAAGAAGACAACAGGTTCACGCACAACCAAACGACAACAGCAAAAGACGGAAGAAGTAGAGGAAAAAGAAGAAGCCAGAGAAGAGGGAGACTATCTCTCGCTGAAACAGAGGACAAAGCGGAGCAGCAGTGGCAAGTGAACAAGGAATCAAACATCAAGTCGAAAATGGCGAGATGACGTTGATTGATAATAGCTGATCCCAAAAGAATGATCAGAGCATTTCGATGACGACAGGAAGAGTAGAAGCAATCCTACAGAGAATTAATCATAAACAACAAGAGCATCATATTCAGGCTTGTCGATAGCTTCAAGCATAACTGCCTCCGGGCTGACAAGCGCCACACCAGGCTTCTTCTTCGAAGAAATGAAGGCGCGTGAAAGAGGAAGGAGGTAGTACGTGAGTAGCAAAAATGAAGGACGCCGCCATTTTTGGATTGGAGAGGGAAGAGAGAGATGGAGGAGGAAGGAGAAACCCTAGGAAAATTAGGTTTCAGATTACTCTCTCCGTCCCAATGAATTGTTTGCCAATTTTATATTGGGGCGTCTCAATGAATTGTTTGCCTTTCTATTTTAGGAATGTTTTTTATATGCAATTTGATCATTCTCATGAGTTTTGCTCTACATGTCACTCCCCCATTGCTTCCCTTAACCTTGGTGCCAAAAGGAAAGGCAAACAATTCATTGGAACGGAGGGAGCACTTGATATGGGGATTGAAGACGTTAGGGATTTGATTGGGGAAATAGGGGTACTTGATATGTAGAGTACTCCATACTTGAAAATTAGGGTTTCTCAGAAATTGGAGGAAGGCGAATAGTTAGGTTGATATATAAAGTACATGATATGGACCGGGTGTATATCCACCAATCAGCATTAGTCCTGCAAAATAGAATAGACATCCATTTTTCTTAGACACCGATGTCTACAATAAACTAATAGTCAACTGAATTTAAGAAAACAGTTCTATAATATATAGAGAACTGTTATTGTAAAACTCAGTTGTCTATTATCCTATAAAGACATATGTTTGTCAAAAAAACAGATGTATATAAATTGGGCCGTGCTTTTTCCTAACGAGCTTTTACTCAATCCTAACGAATTTTTCTAAAAATTTCTCATCATACCCCCTATATAAACTTTAATTTAACATTGAGATTCAACTACAACTCTTTCGTTTTAATCCAAAAATTTAGATAATCAATCGCTCCTGAATTCAATTATGACTTCTAATTCAATTACTGATGAGGTAAAAATCGATTATTTATTTAGGAATTTATTTTTTTATTTATATTTATTTACGACTAATTGACTTTAAAAATTTCGACTAAAATAAAGTAAAATAAATCAATATATGAGTATATAACAAAAGAGTTTACGTAACAACAAAGAAAAAGGGAAAACAAAAAATAAGTAAAACAACAATTAAAAAAACAGAAAAGGGAATTTAAATAAATAGTTTAATTTAAAAAAAGAAAAAGAATAATAACAGATAAGCCAGTAATAGCAACAATGCTCTCCGTGAACCATGACCCACCCCACCACCCAACCACCCGACCCCACCGTCAAACACCCTCACCCACCTGCACCATGACCCACCCCACCACCCTCACCCACCCAACCCGACCACCACCATACATCCCATTTGACCACTGCCCACCATCCTACAACCCTACCCACCCCGGCTCCGACCCGTCCGATCCAACCCCACGTACCCAGCCCCTGGAAATCCGATCCCAGCCATCTCAATCAGTCGCTGACCGCCACCGATCCCAGACGGTCCCGATATAGGTGGTGATTCATGGTGAGTTTATGGGTGTTTGAGATGAAATGAGAGGGGTAAAACAGTAAAATATCCTTAGGATTGAGCAAAGACTCGTTAGGAAAAAGTAATTCCGTATAAATTGTACATCAGTTGTAAACAATATTAGATGTCTATTAGGAGTTGTCTATTTGATGTTTTCTAGTAGTGTAGTGTTATGAATTCGCGGATTGTACTTAAGCTCTATATAATAGAGCCATTTTCTAAGATAACGGAAAAAATAATTGTAGTAGAACATTTAGCATCCACCTTTACAGTCATTCATTCATTCATTCCATCCACATTGATACATTCCAACTAACATTCTTCTCATCTAGGGGTATAATGGCCTTAATGCACTGTCTATTGATGCACATACATCGATTGGTTCATTTGTAGCTTCTACCTCCGCTACACGTTGATACATGTACTGTGCGGGTCTGTAAGTAGCATAACTATCAAACATGGCCCTATCAGCATGTGTAGCAACCCATGCATATGGTCCCCGTCCCCATGCCATTGTTCCATTCCTCCTTCCTCTTGATTTCAGCTGAAACATTCTTGCCAGCTTGAATGCCGACACGCAGTCATCTGATCTCAAGATCTCACAAAGCACGATTCCACAGAGACTTGATCTTCTTCACTTGGTACCCCATGCATTGGAGAGAGTCCTTAACCCTACTGAATGTTCTACTCACAACTTGGCGATTCTAGACATTAGATGACATCCCTGCAAGCACAACAGTATAAGGACCGGTGTAGTACACTTAATTCATTGCCATATTTAGTTTAGGTTATTTTTTTCTCAATTTGTGAAATTGTGGTTGTTGAGGATGCAATTGAGGATCTATTTATAGATTCAATTCTAGAGAGTCCTACTATTGATAGGTTATTTCTATGGCAGAATTAATTGCCCTCACCCAACCCTTCTTTCATTGGCCAATCTCTAACTTACATTGGGAAGTGGCAAGGTTGAATGTGTGGTGGTTGGACAACAAATTAAATGACCTTCACTGATGCAGGAGTAGGACTTATGAATGTCGAATGATGCATGAGTAGTAAGAGAGGAGTAATATTAGTCAATGTCGTAGCTTCCCTGTTTCCCCACTTAAATGTCTTGACAACTTAATATTACCCCCCAAAACATTTCGTTCAATTAAATTTACCCCCATAATTGTTTAAAAAAAATTTGATTTTGTCCCCATTCTAAAGCCTTGGGTAGGTAGTCACCATTTCTGAAACTAAATGAAGTTTAGCTGAAATTGTATAGCTGAAAACCAATTTCACAGTACTAAATAGAAAATGGATCCAAATAGAAAATAGTACAAATTGTCTGCCACAACCTTTGAAAACAAAACAAAGTAGAAAATAAAGTAGGTTTCATAAGCATAGTACTAAATAAATCCAAAAGTACTAAATCATATTCCCAATTAATGTTGAAGCTTGACTAAGAAGTTCAACAAAGCTTGTTCGTGTCTCTGGTTGTCTATTGACCACTTGATTTGATGTTGAAGGGTTGATGTTGGGGCTTGAGGCAGGTGCAGTTGTGGAATTACGTACCTCTGCCAGACTGTGCCATCCAATTTGTCCTTTGGACGTTCCTTGCTTGCTTTTTCTTCCTTGTCTCTCTAACCCAACCACTATTTCCCAAAGACCTACCCCCAAGAGCCCTCTCCGCTGTAGATGTACATGATGTAGTTGTGTTCTTGCATATCATGCTCTTCTGCTGTGTCCACGGCCACCAGAACTGCTGTATTTGTTCGCTCTCTTGCCGTGTCTAACCCGTTGCTCCTCAACTTCCCCGACCTCTCTTCTTCTTTTCTTTGATTTAGGTCTTCCAGGTAAGGTTCTGTGTGGTGGTGGGAGTGGCTCTGGTATACTAGTGTCCTCCCAATGTTTGAGACCAGGCATAGGTGGGACATGGGTTGAGTAAGCCAGAGTGTACCTCCCTATTGAGTAAACTTCGTCAACAAAGTCATATGGATCAATCCTTTTCAGTAACAGACAACTGATGACATGAGTACAAGGCAACCCACTCAAACTCCACTGATTACATGAACATGTTTTCGCATTCAAGCTTACAGCTGCAGTGTCGTTTCTATACTTAACTTCAAACTCACCCACATATGACTGAACAATAGTGCAAAACCTAGCATCATTCTTAGCAAACTCAAGGCACTTTGTTACATATGGCATCATCCTTCCCTCATAGTTCTCTCCCATTTCCCTCCTCTGACAAAATCTGTTCATTACATATTTCCTCATCCACTCCATTGTGTTAGAATTGGTTTATCCCTACACTCCTTCAGAACATTATTGAACACCTCACATATGTTGTTGAGGGCCATGTCTGATTTACATTGGGTATCAAATGCATGTCTTGACCAATTTCTTGGAGGAATTTTATCCAGGAAAGCCCATGCCTCTTCAGAAAAGAACTTCAGTCCTAGCATTTCTTTGGTGAATTCGCCCTACAAGCAATGCGCTATGTTAGTATAACAAGAGATACAACATGAATAAGTACTAACAAAGTGATAACTACCTTAGTTAATGCCCTTGCAGCATTCCATAAGTCATTATGGTCTCCTTGTACAATGGACCACTCCACCTGTTCTTGAAGTTGACCTATATATATCTGACACAGTAACTTATGTTGCTCTTTGGGACCACTTCAGTAAGAGCATCAACCAAGCCCTTTTGCCTATCAGACATTATGGTCAGTCCCTCACCATTAGCCTTCCCCAAATCAGACATTAGTAACTCTAAAAACCATGTTTGACTGTCCTTGTTCTCAACCTCCACCACTGCCCAAGCAATTGGGTATATGTTGTTGTTACCATCAATCCCAACTGCGGTGAGGAGCATGCTAGGGTAAGCACCTCTCAAATGACAACCATCAACACACATGATGACTCTACAACCTTTAATGTAACCCTCTTTGCAAGCTTGGAGACAAATGGAAAACCTTTTGAATAGTGGTGGGGGTCTGTCAATAGCATCACAGACAACAAAGGTTGATGATCCTACGTTGTACTTCTTGATTGGAGCTGCATAGTCCCAAATCCTACCATATTGATCATTCTCATTCCCATATATTATCAATTTGACTCTATACCTTGTATACCTGCATTTGTTGTAGCTGACATGAACCCTCAAAATCACATGCCTTTGAAAAGATTTCTTCCAGTCAATGTTTTCTTTCTAAAACTCAATGTATTTCTCAGCTAAATACTCAACTAACACCTTCCTATTGTAGATACTCTTTACACAGTTGTGTTCAATTGCAGAGTTCTAATTTGGAATGTGCTCGAGTCAGGTAGTTTTCTTTCATGAATGTAAAAAAGACAAGGATTGTTTACACCATGATGGTGGGAATTGCCGTGGGTCCCGCCACCAAATGAATCAAACTAGACCTAGCACGTAGCTAGAGTAAGTCGGGTCAAGTCCACGGGGACGGTAATAGGTGTCTAGATTAGGGTCAACTCAAAAAACAAGACTAGGTTACCAACACAACGCAAAGGGAAACAAACTAACAATAATTGATTAACTATGATGATTGGAAGGGATAGAACTAGACTAACAATGAACTAAGTATAACATGAACTAAATGAAACACTAAAGCCAAATCAATCAACTAAATAGATAAGAAATTGCTAACAAGATGGAGAAATCAAATTGGGAAAAGGTAGGGTTAGTTTGGGTTCATAAGTGTAGTAGGATAGTTAGGAAATCGAGGGTGTAAGCTTCACCTAGTTACTAAGGTCGGTCCGCGCTCTCGCGTCAAAGACAAAACCCGA
This sequence comes from Agrostemma githago, assembly GCA_958450325.1. Lineage (NCBI taxonomy): Eukaryota > Viridiplantae > Streptophyta > Magnoliopsida > Caryophyllales > Caryophyllaceae > Agrostemma > Agrostemma githago. Next base: position 6,135,172 of record OY288249.1, on the reverse strand, counting down.
ATACTCATGCAAGATGCTACCCAATACACAAGGATTCAACCACAAATCAACCACGCAATGAGAAGAGGAAGACTAGCATGAGAAGGATGACCAATTCTACTCAAACAAGCAATTCAACAAACACATAGAGTGCTCAACATGTGACTAGTAACAAAGAATCCACCTTTACCCTCAATCAAACCCTAATCATCCATAATCCACACTTAATCCCCCTACTAACCCCACAATAAGTCTACTCACACATAATCAAACTAACAACAATACAAACAAGAGAAATCAACACAAACATCCAAACATTCATTATGAACTAGCAAGAACAATGAACAATGATTAAAACTTGAATAACTAAACAAGGATTAAGAGAAAAGAGAATAAGAAGATTATACCAACTAACAAGAGGATGAAAAGATGAGAACTTGTATTAAAAGAACACCCAAAAATCTCCACCGAAAGTTGTCAAGGATTGATGGATTCTTCAAGAGATTCCATAATACAAGATTAACTATCTAGATTAAGCTAAGATTAACAAGGATTAAGAAAAGATTAATGTAAACTAAGATAAGGATGAAGATAGTCTAATTAGGGTTTAGAATAATGTAGAGTAATGTAGGGTGCTTAAACAATACAAAGGGAGGGTATTTATATGGGTTCACGAGCAAAGGATATGAAAAGAAGTGACGCGGCCTCTGCTGGGCCCTTCCCGGCCGGGAAGGGTGAAGATCCCGACCGGGATGGGTGGTCCCGACCGGGAAGGACTTGCTCCCGCCCGGGATGGATGATCAGTGGCGCCTGCTTGCTTTCCTTCTTCATCCCGGTCGTGATGCTTGCAATCCCGACCGGGATGGGTCTTGTAGGCTTCAAATGAGATCTCAAGGGTCTCTACTTGCTCTTCATGGGCTTCTCGTCAATTCTCGGTGCTCGGGAATGGGTCCCGAGGGCTTAGAATCGAGTCTAAGCTACCGGGTGATCGTTGCTTCTCTTCGTTGGCTCCAAATGTGTCGGAAACGAGTCGGAATCGTTCCACCTCTCTAAAATTGGTCTTAGGAACCTAAAATGAACTAGAAGAAGCGTAAGTAGCCTAGAAACCGCTCCAAAGAGCGATTCGACAATAGAAACTGGGACCAAACACAACAAATAAGCACTACAAAACACACTTATCAACTCCCCCACACTTAACCCTTACTCGCCCTCGAGTAAGCACAAACTAACTAAAAACTAAAAGAATCTAGACTACTAACCGAGCGGGTATTAGCGCACCCTACACCCTTTCAACTCACGCGAGAACACTTAGAGGACAAGTGCTCTCCGCAAGGCAAGTGAGGTCTTGCGACAAAACTGTGGATACAACCGAACAAGAAAACACATAAACACACAAACACGCAAACAAACAAACACCAAACGGTTGCATCCAAGAAGAAACAAATAACACTTCCCTCCACAAAGCGGTGAAAGAAACACCGGTTAGGCACTCAAGGCAAGTGACAACGTTCCCAAGCTAATGACACAAATCGAAATGGACAACACCCTAATAGTATGACGACAAAGCAATAAAAAACGTTGGTAACTTACCTAGGTTCCTTATAACCTTCTAAGAGTGTACCACGGGATGATAGGCGGGATGGAAAAAAGATGAACCACGGAGTTAGTCGACACTGTAGGTAAGTGAAGCCCCGCCCCCTTTAGCAATGAGCCAAAAGGGTCGTCCCATGTCCAAAACCGCTCAACTAGTCCAAGAAAAAAGTGGATAAGGTTTGCAAAATGAGGGAAGACCGACTATTTACCGCTATCATCCTTCCTAGGGACTCGGTCCTTTGGTAGGCTCTTCACGGTAATAGTCGGTAAAAGGCTTATTTTGAGGGGTGAGAATTCTTTTTGTGAGATGATTTTCTTTGGCATTTTTCTTTTGCATTTGGCTTTAGAGTTTCTATGCCATTTCTTTTTCTTCTTTTGTATTTTGTTTTTCTTTTTGTTGTGCCTTTTCTTTTTTCTTCTTTCTTTTCTTTCTTTCTTTGGTTTTTTTTTCTTTCTTTTTCTTTGTTTGCCCTTTTGGCCAAATCTTGTTTTGTAGGCATTCAATCACAACCAAGTAAGAGATTTCAATAAATTGCAACTTATTTGTGGAAAATGTGTAGGAGGTAGGGAAATGGGTAAGTCGGGACGACGCCTTCCCTTCAAACCCACAAAAGGGAGGAAACTTGGACTAATCAAACAATTTCGAACATGGTCACCTAAGAGACGGGACTCGGCAACCAAGGCATTTTCACTCTGTGGGTGGTTATAATGGTCAAAATGCAAATCCCGTATTAAATCTCTGGTAGACTAGGTGGACTCAAGGTAAGAAACCAACGAAATTATTGATTTAAAGTCATTCTACTAGACTAAAGTCCAAGACTCGATTCACATCAATAGAAAGGGAAAGTAAACACTTGCGCACTAGCCTCAAAACCGGGTTTTCGAAAACCTCTTATTCCACACTAGACACGACTAAACAAGACAAAACAAAGACACAACAAAAACGAAAGGAAAAGGGACGAACACAACAAAACAAAAAAAAAAACAAGAGAATAGAGAACAAGCACACAAAGAAAACAAACACCACCCCGAAACTTCCAAACAAGTCATCACATCAACCACAAACTTCATAAAGCTCCACCCGATCACACACCATCACAAATCTTCTCCAAACTCCACAAAAAGGAAAAAGGAAAAAGGAAAAAGAATTGAAGGGGTATTACCGGATGTCTTGAGCCTTTCAAAACTTGTCGACGATCGCGCAACCTATAAGGAATTAGGGGAGGAAAACACACAACACAACAAAAATACGACACAAGGAAACAAAGGAAAAAGACACAAAAGAAAATCATTTTGGCTTTTTATGAAAATTTTCAATTTTTTAGGGATTTTTAAAGATTTTTCGAAAAAAAACTACGAGAATAAAACTAAACTAACCTAAGATATCGTTCCTCCACACTTAAACCGAGCAATGTCCTCATGCTCGATCGGTAGTGTGTGGAAGACACTAAAAAAGAAAGGAAAAGGGGAAAATAAAACTAAAAATAAAAAATGAAAGTGAAGAAAGGGTAGAATGTGTCCGGCCGGGGTGTAATCAAGTCACCAAGGGCCGAGACGAAAAGATATGGATGGGGGAAGAATTAAAAATAAGAAAATAAAAGGAAATGGGAGGGGAGGACTAGGTGTAATCAAGTCACCTAGCCCGAATTCCGCCTAAATCCGACTAAATCCTACCAAAAGAAAAAAGAAAAAGTGAAATTACTTGCCAATTTGGATTTTTGAAATGACTCTCGATGTAGTCACGTCATCGAGAATCGGGAGCAATAATAACCAAGGGCCCCGAGGGCCACTAAGACACCAAATACATAAAGGGAAAGGGAACAAACGAATAAAGACTAGAATTATAAGACGGAAAAGAAGGAGAGTCGCCTACCAAATGGTTAGCAACTCACTAACTCCATCGCCTCAATGATCATAATAGGCACGTTGCTTGTCTTCATCATCGATATTCCTCTTCATGCTCAATGTAGTCGCACGGTTGAAGTTCTAGGCTTGTATTGGTGTAAATGAGGTGGGATTCGAGGTGAAACTCGGTGTATAGTGAAGAGAAGATGAGATGAAGGTATATATATGAAGTGTAGGGGTCATATGATAGTTTCAAGGGTAGGTAGGGAGGTTGGGAGAGGGTATAAAGCGGTGGGGTGGGGTTTAAATGAAGGAACAAAGTCGAATAAGGCTGCAGGGGACCATCCCGGTCGTGACAGACCTCATCTCGGTCGGGATGGTTCCTTCTCGGTCGGGATGACCATGATCCCGGTAGGGATGGACAGGCAGTAGCTCCAACTTTCATGCACACATCATCCCGGTCGGGATGAAACCCTTCCCGGTCGGGAGGACTCTTCCAGTCCTTCAATCCTCTTGATAGATCCACCCACAAGTCAACTAAAGCCTCGGGATCTAGAATCTCGTCCCCAAAAGCTTGTCAAAAGCTCAAAAACCCGACTTCCATGCTCAAGAACCAAGCTCTATCAACAACCACTCCTCTCTAAACTTCATCTTCACTTCACACCTATCAAATAAGCTCAAAACATCCATCAAAATCCCTCCCTCACATCGCTCACCAAATAACTAAATGACAAGAATTCCACAAGCACACAAAACCAAAAATCAAGCTTACAAATATAACTACAAAACACAAAGGAGAGGGAAAAGATATATACAACTCGACGGTTCTTGAGGAACTCCGTAAAACCTAGGATGGTGGCTTCTTCTATCATTTTTCATCAACACGGCATACAACTCCATCGCCTTCGAGAGCACGGAGTAACAAATCAAAGGCTCGGAAGAAATCTTCAATGAAGCTCGTGGAGTACCAATCCATACTCCAAGGTTCCTCACAACCTTGCCTAGAAGTTCCCGGGGCATCCCGATCTACTAAGTTCAACGGCTTGATCTTGTACTTTCGATCCTTTGGTATATACCCAAACTTCATGTCATCATCACAAGGTCTCAAGGGAGGCTCAACTCTCTTCTTACCAACCGAATTATCTTCAAGCACGTCACATGGGCATTCATCCGCCCCAAGCTCGGAATCGTCATCTTCAATTCCACACAAGTTGTTATCTTTCAAGTTTCACTCGACTCATTCCCTAGATCTTTTTCATTAAAGGTATGGATCATATTACATGACTCTTCACATGTAGGCGAGGTGTTGCCTTGGAGGTCAAACAATAGCTTCTCATCGCCTAGCTCAAAAGTAATCCTACCCTTCTTGACATCGATCATTGCACTGGCGGTATGTAAAAATGGGCGCCCAAGGATAATAGGAGTGATAGCATCCTCCGGCATATCAAGCACAAGGAAGTCGATCAGAATGAAGAATTTCCCTGTTCTTAATGGCACATCCTCTAACATTCCTAACGGTCGATTAAGCGAACGATCGGCCATTTGGAGTGTGATCGAGGTACATTTGAGCTCTTTCATCCCAAGTCGCTCACAAATAGAATAAGGGAGAATGCTCACACTCGCTCCCAAATCACATAATGCCCTTTCAATCTTCAAGTTCCCTATGGTGCACGGGATTGAGAAACTACCCGGATCCTTCGATTCAACTTAGGAAGTGTAGAGCCTTGAATGAGCTCGCTCACCTCTCTTGTGAACGCTATGGTCTTTTCCTTGTCTAAGGACCTCTTCCTAGCCAATATCTTTCTCATGAACTTGCCATAGGCCGGGACTTGGGTAATTAGCTCGGTGAAAGGGATGCTCACATCCAATTTCTTCACTATATCCACAAACTTGTCAAACTGAGCATCCACCTTAGTCTTCATTTGCCTTGTTGGGAAAGGCGACTTGATGTGTATCTTGTCTTGCTCACTACCTTGGGACTTATCAATTGACACTTTCTTCTTCCCTTTGTCTTTCACTTGGGGTGGGGGAAGCTTGTCTTCATTAGGTTTTTCAACCTCCCACAAGACTTGCTCTTCCGTGAGATTTTCCAAATTTTCATTGCCTTGAGATGGAGATTCTATTTCTTTCATTGCTTCATGCTCGTTAGGAAACAAGGGAGAATCATAGGATGCACCGCTCCTCAAGGTGATGGCATTAACATGTTCAAATTTTGTTGGTACACCTTGAGCAGGTAGTTGACCCTTTTGTCTTGAAGAACTACCGAGCTAGTTGGGTTTCGAGCATCTTTACATGCGTATCTCTTGCCTTGTTTTCCATTTGAAGGTTAGTATAGAATTCTTGTTGAGCTTTTTGCATCTCCAATTGGCTTCTTTGTATCTCCAAAATTACCTTTTGCATCTCCGGATCTCGAGGTGGATATTGTTGATTGTGTGGGGTATTGGTAATGGCTAGGGGAATGCCATAATCATGAATTGGAGACCGGCTTCTTTTCTTGTTTTCTTGTTGAGTATTTTGGGACCCTTGTTGTTGTTGAAAGTTCATTTGGAACCCTTGAGTATTGCCTTGATTTAGGCCTTGAGAGTTACCATGATTGTGATTGTGGTAACCTTGGTTGTTGTTTTGATGTCCTTGAAAATGTTGGTTTCCTTGGAAACCACCTTGATGATTGAAGTTCCCTTGATTATGGAACCCTTGATTGTTGTTGAAGGCACCTTGGTTATGTTGTTGGAAGTTGCTAGAAGGCCTTTGATTGCCTTGATAACCTTGGAAGCCTTGGTTGTTGTCCCTTAAGGGAGGAGGAACATAGGGTAAACGGTATTGTTGTTGAGCTTGTTGTTGAGAAGTTTGGAACATATGAGAATTTGGCACATTTTGAGGCTTGTAAGGGAAGTATGGGACACCTTGCTTGTATGCTTGAAAAGCATTCACTTGCTCAATGCTACTTCGACAATAAGAGGGCTCATGTCCATGTATACCACAAATCTCACATATCCCATAATAAGATGTAGGTGTAACCGTTCCCATAGCATTAACTTGATGAATCGATTGTTGATTGGAGGAACTAGCGCTTTGACCTTGATTAAAGTGATTTTAGAGCTTCTTGTCAATAGTATCCATGTGTGTCTTCAATTGTGCTCCAAGGTCGGCACTTAATTGTGTAATGGCATCGATCTCATGCCTTCCCCCTATACTTTCCTTCCTTGGCCTAGAGTATTGAGAGTTATGGACCGCCATTTCTTCAATTCTTGACCAAGTTTGGTCATCATCCACTTCGGTGAACCTTCCATTAGAGCCCATATTGAGTATGGCTCTCGAATCCTCATACAAACCATTCCAAAATTGTTGGACTAAGAACCATTGTGAAAGCCCATGGTGGGGGCACGATCTAACCGAAGCCTTGAACCGCTCCCATGCTTTATAAAGGCTCTCTTCATCCCGTTGTTGGAAACCGGTGATGGAGGCCCTTAGCAAATTCGTCTTTTCCGGAGGGTAAAACATTTGGTAGAACGCCAATGCAAGTTTCTTCCAAGTATCAATCCCCATGGCTGCCCTATCGAGACTCTTGATCCATTGCTTAGCTTTTCCAATGAGAGAGAACGGGAAAAGTACCCAACGAATTTGATCTTGAGTAACCCCGGGTTGAGATATAGCGTCACAATAATCGGAGAAGGTCTCCATGTGTTGGTGCGGGTCTTCGGTGGGCAAACCACTAAATTGATTTCTTTCTACAAGTTGGATGAATTGTGTCTTCGCCACAAAATTTCCGGCATAAGCGACCGGTGAAGTGCTCGGTCCGGGCAAGACATCCTCCATGAATGTAGAATGAGATGAGAACTTCGACATTGTTGGATAAGCGGGAGATGATGGTGTAGATGTTGTTGATGTAGAGGTTGAAGGAGAACTAGGTTGAGAAGAGTGACTAGAAGAAGTACCAAAGGGATTGATGAAGGTCCCTTCAGTATTGCCTTGAGGTTGTTCGTTCAAGTCAAATCCTTGAGCTTGTTCTTCAATGATATTGCTAGTACGTGGTTGAGAATTTCTAACCCGATCAATCGTCCGTTGGTGAAAGGCTCTAAAGAGTCTCTCCGGCTCTGGATTGAAGAGTAAGAAGTTGTCTCTCCTCCTAGGCATGCACTACACACTTGGAACAAACGTGAGAATACCTCGTGCTTTATGAGCACTAGGTAGAGACAACACAACCCAAGACAATGAGAGAAGAAAGCTATAGAAACAAAGAAAAAGACTACAAAATATGCACAAAGTATAGAAGAAGAACACAAAACGGTAACTAAGTCTAGCTAATAAGTAAACTAAGTCTAAACATGCACCGTCCCCGGCAACGGCGCCAAATTGATGGTGGGAATTGTCGTGGGTCCCGCCACCAAATGAATCCAACTAGACCTAACACGTAGCTAGGTTAAGTCGGGTCGAATCCACGGGGACGGTAATAGGTGTCTAGACTAGGGTCAACTCAAAAAACAAGACTAGGTTACCAACACAACACAAAGGGAAACAAACTAACAATAATTGATTAACTATGATGATTGGAAGGGATAGAACTAGACTAACAATGAACTAAGTATAACATGAACTAAATTAAACACTAAAGCCAAATCAATCAACTAAATAGATAAGAAATTGCTAACAAGATGAAGAAATCAAATTGGGAAAAGGTAGGGTTAGTTTGGGTTCATAAGTGTAGTAGGATAGTTAGGAAATCGAGGGTGTAAGCTTCACCTAGTTACTACGATCGGTCCGCGCTCTCGCGTCAAAGACAAAACCCGAATACTCATGCAAGATGCTACCCAATACACAAGGATTCAACCACAAATCAACCACGCAATGAGAAGAGGAAGACTAGCATGAGAAGGATGGCCAATTCTACTCAAACAAACAATTCAACAAACACATAGAGTGCTCAACATGTGACTAGTAACAAAGAATCCACCTTTACTCTCAATCAAACCCTAATCATCCATAATCTACACTTAATCCCCCTACTAACCCCACAATAAGTCTACTCACACATAATCAAACTAACAACAATACAAACAAGAGAAATCAACACAAACATCCAAACATTCATTATGAACTAGTAAGAACAATGAACAATGATTAAAACTTGAATAACTAAACAAGGATTAAGAGAAAAGAGAATAAGAAGATTATACCAACTAACAAGAGGATGAAAAGATGAGAACTTGTATTAAAAGAACACCCAAAAATCTCCACCGAAAGTTGTCAAGGATTGATGGATTCTTCAAGAGATTCCATAATACAAGATTAACTATCTAGATTAAGCTAAGATTAACAAGGATTAAGAAAAGATTAATGTAAACTAAGATAAGGATGAAGATAGTCTAATTAGGGTTTAGAATATTGTAGAGTAATGTAAGGTGCTTAAACAATACAAAGGGAGGGTATTTATATGGGTTCACGAGCAAAGGATATGAAAAGAAGTGACGCGGCCTCTACTGGGCCCTTCCCGGCCGGGAAGGGTGAAGATCCCGATCGGGATGGGTGGTCCCGACCGGGAAGGACTTGCTCCCGCCCGGGATGCATGATCAGTGGCGCCTGCTTGCTTTCCTTCTTCATCCCGGTCGTGATGCTTGCAATCCCGACCGGGATGGGTCTTGTAGGCTTCAAATGAGATCTCAAGGGTCCCTACTTGCTCTTCATGGGCTTCTCGTCGATTCTCGGTGCTCGGGAATGGGTCCCAAGGGCTCGGAATCGAGTCTAAGCTACCGGGAGATCGTTGCTTCTCTTCGTTGGCTCCAAATGTGTCGGAAACGAGTCGGAATCGTTCCACCTCTCTAAAATTGGTCTTAGATAGGAACATAAAATGAACTAGAAGAAGCGTAAGTAGCCTAGAAACCGCTCCAAAGAGCGATTCCACAAGAGAAACCGGGACCAAACACAACAAATAAGCACTACAAAACACACTTATCACACCACAGGAACACTTACCAAGTCTAGACCTCTTATTGTTCCACTCACAGTTGCACCTATTCTTGCACTTAGCAGTCACCCTCTCCCTTTCATTGTGAGTGTAGTAGAAATCATAGTGTAGACACCCACATTTTGACCACCAGGTGTCTATAGTAGTTCCCGCCAAACACCCGATGATGATAGGACGTAAACGTGCTTTGATAGACTCGGATATGGGCTTGTAATTATGGACATTTGGTTTAGACATTTTAAGGAGTACAAATCTCACAAAACCAACCTCAAATCCAGGCCCAGTGGGTCGTTTCGAGTCAAATGACACTAATTTGGGTCGAAACCGTCACCAAGGGTAAAACCGTCTTTTAGCGACCGAGTCAAAACCCGGTCAAAGATACTTCCCGAGGCATAAACTGCCGTGTCACCCCCACCAATCCGGATTGAATTCAAATACTACAAAAATCAGCCATGCAAAATAATAAACAATTCCGTTCAAGGTAGAATTCGATCTCAAGTAGGAATTCTATCCGGAGACCGATTCAGACATTGACCGAGTGTAAAACACCCGGCCAATACACCCTCAAACCAGCCGATTTTCCTCTTTCTTCTTGGCCAAGAAAGCAGAATTCTTATTTCCCTCGAACTCCTATGTTTCCTATCCTAAGCGGTACTCAAACTCTCCTAAACCAAGGTCGGAAACTCCCTATAAATAGGACCTCCCGTCCAACACAAAAAATACATCAATTACCTCGCTTTTCCAGCCAATACACACGGTATTTACACACCCATTACACCGAAAAAAAAAGAACATCAGCAACACATCAAAAAATACCGAAAAAATCACAAATCTTCAGCAGCCAAAAAACAACATCCAAAATCCCGACGTAATCCCGAAATAATTCCAAAGATCTGACGAAACCAATCCCGTCCAAACCGGCCGAATCCACGCCCCGCACGTACGCACAAAAACACTCCAAAAACCGACACCTTAACTCACCCGCATCATCTCGACGCTCCCGTGCCTAAGCCACCGTCCGACGAGCCTTATACCGAGAACACAAAGCATGTAGGTTGAGGGTGTAAATCAAACCCGATTCTTCTTCCTTTCTCCCTCTTTCTCACGTTTTTTTCTTCCTTTTTTTTTTATTATTTTCGTCGGTCGTTTCATATTTTAATATGGGTCGTTCGTCGCATATATTTTTCTAATATCGATATTATTAAAACTATTTTCATATATCGAATATTCTTAGAATATGATACCGATTTTATGTAATCGAATATCTTATTGAAAGGAATTATATTAAGATTTCGACGATTTCATTTTATTTTTCTTCGTTCAAAATCCTTTTTTACAGCTTTTCGTTCAAAATTCCTTTTTCTTATTTTTCGTCCAAAAACAAACTTTTTCAAAACCTTTTCTAAAGTCATTCCGAATATTCGATATCGATTTCATAATCGAATATCGAATACGACGAATATCGAAAATATAAACCGAGTACAAATTAATTCATGTTTGTACGCGATTAACGATTTTCGAACAAAAATATAATAAAAAATCAGACCCGTACGCGAGTCGCGCCCGGTCTAGGCGACTCGCGCACGAGTCTGATCCGGTTCTATTTTTTTTTTAGTTTTTCGTTCGTTTATTTTTATTATTTTACGAAACGATTTCTAAATTTATATCTTTTTCAAAACTATTCCAAATATTCGATATTGATCTCATAGTCGACTATCGAATATAACGAATATCGAGAATATTAACTCGAGTACGAATTATGCTATATTCGTACGCGATTTAATCAAAAATTTTCCGAAAACCATTGTCGAAATCAGGCCGCCACGCGACCCGCATGAGTCTCGGGCGTGTCGCGCGGCTCTCGGCCCAAACGTGTCTTTTTTTTCGTTTTTTTATTCTTTCTCGAACTTCGTTTTTATACAAAACAACGTTTTAAACAATATTTTTCAGATTTCGATTAATTCTTATTTTCTCGATTTCATATTTATTTCCTATATTATTATTTCAATCGTTACTAACCCGTTTTCTCGTGTTTGTAGCAATTTATTCTCTCATATTCTTTTTATCGTTTTATTAGACTAAAACGAACTCACATGCTAAAATAACTTTGACGTTATTAGCTTAACATGCATTAAACGACTTAGCAACCCATTTTATTTTTCCTCACATGTCTTAGGAAAATAATCTCTGCATATCATTTCATCGTCGAACTAACGCGTGTACACCAAAATCGAACGATATCTTAGTAAAGGCCGCTAAGTGCGGGCGGGGTTGGGTGTTCTCGTTGAACTTCCCAACACGTACCCTCACCCCTTACTCAGAACCGTGGTTTCCGGATGTCCGAAACCATTGGCAACGAGAGTCATTCAATATACGATTAACCGCCCAGTCGGCATCGGTATCGATATGCTAAGGGACGAACCCAATAAACTCTGACATCGGAAATGGGCCAGGCTTTAAGTATGGCCCACTACGACATAGAGTGGGTTCGAATGGTTCCGAATAACCACAAAATTCGGTGGCGACTCCTACTTCGATTTAAAATTCTATTCGATCCATCTCATATGGAAATTCTATCGCCTCCCCAAAACCCGCGCTTCGCCGCGTCGGGGTGGACCTATGTCATGTCCACAATTTGGCGACTCCGCTGGGGATTAACTGATGTGTCACTTACCATCGGCATCCTCAGGGTGAGACTCGAAAAGAAATCGTTCGATTAGTAATGTACACGTTTTAGTTCAATGGTTCATGCATAACCTCGTTCTATCCCGGGCCGGTTACTTGTGACCGACGTCCCACTATACCACGGTGCATTCCCACTTGGATGCACTAAAGACTTCGATGGCGGAACTCGGTTAGGTTTCGCGGCATGTCCTAAGACCAACTCGGCTTAGGGAGTCCGTCCTCAGTACGAGAAAGTCATCGTTGTTGGTATAGACCCTATTAGACCGACCGAGACTTAGACTAAGAGCATACATGGCGTCGTTATACTGATTCTATGACTACATGCTACTTGATCCTTTTTGGTTTTTTCAAAAAACCGTCATTTTCTTTCAAAAAAAAAAAAAACTCACATCTTTTCAAATCCATTCCTTTTTCAAAACCCGGAAAGCTGCCGAATTTAGGACTTATGATTTTCACTCAAAATAGCCTATTTTTAGCCGGTATGCTGTCCAAACCTTTTCAAAAAAAAAAGCCCGAAATCTCGGCCCGATAACCTCTTTCTCGGTTTTCAAAAAAAAATCGGGTCTTCTAATCCGACTCTGCTCGGTTTTCAAATTCAAATTCCCTTTTCAAAATCCTCTTCTTCTTAGGACTCCCCGTATTTAGCAGTGTCGAGTCTTGTCATGAGTTAGAGTCCATAGCGTCGAAACTCCGTCGATCTTATATCACGGGTTTCCACCCCATCCCAGTCCGCCTTACTTGTCAAGGCACGGCCCACCTTCGCAAGACTAACTCCTACAAAGGGAAGCCCGTTTACATACTCGAGTATAAAGTCTGGGGAATTCTCACATAGACCTTCCTTCGAACGGGACTAGGCCCACCTTACCGAATCCCAAGGAAGGCCCACCGTCTACGGGTCATCCATCTAGAAGTCAGTCTCCGGTCTTTTTCTAGTCTAGTCTTTTCCTCACTCGGGGGGCTACCCTTCAGCGGAGCGATCAATCACGGTTGCTCTAAGGGTCTTGTCTTACACGTGTCTCACGTACCCCACTTTCGAGTCACTTAGATGTCACACCATCTGAGTCCTATCTGAGTCCTTAGTCTCACTTGGGGGCTACTCTCCGATGGAGCGATTAATCACAGTCACTCCGAGAATCGTACCCTACACATTTGTCTTAGGAGAGTCTAACCCGAGTCAAACTGGAGACGTCTCTCCTCCCACGCTATTTCCTATGCCTTGGTGTATTCGAGTTCCGAAGCAAATTTACTGATTACGCGGTGCCCTTACAGACAGGCCACCCCACACTCGAGCCATGACACAAAAAGCCATAGATGAGTTGACCACCTCGTTGGCCCAAATCCAAGACCAATTGAGGAAGATGCGGGAAGACCAGATCGCCATCCTCACCCGGGTAAGTGCCGTAGAACGAGGAACCCCTAGCGGCAGTGTCGATACTACTGGGCCTTTAGCTCAATTGGCTAGCGCAGTCCACAAACTGCAAGAACAGGTCCATCTGCCAACCCAAAGCTCCATCCATACGGAGAATGCTAGGACCTACACCCCACTGACCGATGAACTACCCACCAATCTCAATCTGACGGGTCTGCCAATGTTCGAGGGTACTGAAGACCCGGTCCACCATATCCGGGCTTTCAAGGAATTTATGGCCCTTAAAGGAGTTAAGTCCACCATGTTCAAGCATCTCTTTGCTTCTTCCCTTGAGAAGCATCCAAAAGCCTGGTATTACAGGCTCGATTCCAAGAAGTACAAGACTTGGGACGACGTCGCAACAGAGTTCGCTCGGAATTATGCAGATAATACCGAGATCCAGACCACAATGCGCACCCTCGAGGTCATGGCCCAAGAGCCCAAGGAAGGTTTCACCAAGTACCTTCAAAGGTGGAGGGCCGAAAGTGTGAAGTTGGTAGACAAGCCCAACGAGAAGACACTAGTGGAGGCGTTCATCAACAACCTCCTACCTCCCTACCGCGCCCATCTTAGGTATGCCGGCATTCCAAACTTTGCGGTGCTTACCGAAATGGGCATTAGGATTGAAGACGATCTTCAACATAATGAAGATCTGGGTGAAGCTTCTACCGAAGACAATACTGGACATCCACTTGAGTCCTGACAGCCTCATCCAAGAGTCTAGATTTGGTTTAAGTCCGAGTCTGAGTCTGAGTCTAGGATGTACTATTTCTTTCAAATTCAAAGTCAAAGTTAGAGTCAGAGTCAACGGTATTCTGTCCTCTTTTCACATTTCAATAAAATCAGCTTTTCTATTTCTCATACATACTTTCCTTATGTGTTTCCGAGAACATGATGAACACCATCATACACTGTGAGCACACGCACGTGACTATTATAGGCACATCTATAATGACTGCAGGAAACCGAGCCCGTGTTTTCCTTTTACCTATTCCATGTCTGGTATAGAAAGCCACATAACTACCCGTAGCAGGAGCATATCGAATCCTATGACAAATCTGGGTAGCCTTCTAGTTTGGGTTCAAGACGGGAGGCAAGCCCACTTCCCACAATAAACACCCTTCCAATAAGACTAGCCAATCCCTACCTTAGGTGTTAGTCTGACCGACAAAAAAAAACTGGACAAAAAAATCAAAAGTCCAAGAGAAAAAAAAAGCAAAAGGCCAAAACAAAAAAAACCTGGCCATGATCAAAAAAGAATTATCATCTCTCGACCAGACACGATCAACTCAAATGAAGAATCCCATGACCGGGGCTAAGAGGTCAACCCAAAGAATTCAAAAACCCATGACCGTGAAACGGTCAATTCAAAAATTATCAATACCCATACCATCCAATAGGGGAGAGACAGTCAAGCTGATCAGCTAACACCACATCTAGCCTTCCCACATTACAACCCTCAAGACCTTCTCGAGACCTAGGCTAGAGACAGCCCAGAATTTTGAGGATTCAAGCTCCATAGGATACACCCTGACCTTTAGGGCCAGACATGGAAATCAGATCCCGCATTATCAAACCTGCCCAATCGAAGCTCGAGCCATTCTACTCGACTTCCCCTTTACATAACAGAATTCACAATCACCATATGCAAATCCGAGAGCAAAACTCGTTAAAATCCCCGAGAGCAAAACTCATCAAATCCCCGAGAGAAAAACTCATCAAATCCCCGAGAGCAAAACTCATCAAATCCCCGAGAGCAAAACTCATTAAAATCCCCGAGAGCAAAACTCATCAAATCCCCAAGAGCAGAACTCGTTAAAATCCCCGAGAGCAGAACTCGTTAAAATCCTATCCCAATTCTTCTCATTCAAACCAGTTACCAGCCCCAAACGCGGGAATTCAACTTGCAGTCGGCATAGAACATGCCCAAATAGCTCACACCACCTCTGGGGGCTACCCCGGAGAACGCTCACAGTCACAGGATCAACATCCTAACTATTCCAGCCCTTTGTCAAGACATCACTGGGAATGCACCTAGCCTACACCATCGTTGTGGCTAGTTACACACAAAGCCCTAGTAAACTAGGCACCATTATATATATTTCAATCCACTGAACTACGGCTTGGTTTGATTTCACTACACGTGAATACGTAGGCAGCCTTTCAACAAGGGCACAACCACCCACATTTACACAAGTTCGAAAAAGCATCGTCATTTCGGTCACGACACTGTCATATTCTCAACAGCTAGCTTTGTCATCCTGAGAACTTCTCCTAGGCAGAAGTTCTCCATTCACTCACAAAATCCAGATAAATTCAAAGAATAAAAAATCTAGCCTCCTTTCTATAGTGTGTCCTAGTACTCGGCTTAGTCAAAGACGAGAATCTGTCAGGACTCGGAGCAATACCCACTTTGGAAATGTCCCAAGAATCAAAAAATTCAAAAGGAGCACTAGACTACAGCATTGTTACTGCTAAAACAGTCTCATTACAGACTACTGCAATTCCCCTATAGCAGATCGTTCCCATTTCGATGTTCGACTGTGTTGCCACTCGCCTAGGCTACGGAATAGCGCAACTTAAGTGTCTTGTCATCTTAGGTGGCCTACCCCCTACCGAGTCACTGTCTAACCCTTAGAGAGTCAAAGTCGTGTCTGTCAGCTCGTCCTTTCGCGTCCAGAGTCGAGCCTGTCGGTATATCTCTCTCTTCAAATTCTCATTTTTTGCAAAACTTAGCCATTTGGGAAAATCCTTTTCCTAGTCACCACGGGAATAGGAAATTTTATCACACTTCATCTAAGCATACAGGCCTAACCAGGAAATTCCAGGAATCCATGTCAGGATCTGATTAGGAATCAAAGTTATCTCAAGCATCCTTATTTCCAAACTTCCAAAAATTTTCAGCATTCTCCATTTCAAATTTTTTTCAAAAAAATCATCATTTCTTCCCCAGCATGAGTCAGTGTTTCGCCTAAATGTTACATACAAATTATGTCAGCATACAGGTACACCCAAGACTCTCAGAAATTCAAAGTTCCCTAGTGGAAAAGCTCAAGCAACTTCTTTCAGGATATATCTGCAAACGGGTATACCCATAGCTTCCTAGGCAAGCTCCCGCGACATTGTCAGCATCAACCCAGGTATGATTTCTATTCTATGGCTGGCGAGCCCTTCACACAGGTCTAATGGACCCTAAACGACCCGATCGGAAGTCTGCCAAGTTTTAATCCTTGATTGACCTGGTAGCTACTCTGACTTTTGCCTTGTCCAAGCCTCAGTCAGAGTGGGGGCTCTGTAGACACCCACATTTTGACCACCAGGTGTCTATAGTAGTTCCCGCCAAACACCCGATGATGATAGGACGTAAACGTGCTTTGATAGACTCGGATATGAGCTTGTAATTATGGACATTTGGTTTAGACATTTTAAGGAGTACAAATCTCACAAAACCAACCTCAAATCCAGGCCCAGTGGGTCGTTTCGAGTCAAATGACACTAATTTGGGTCGAAACCGTCACCAAGGGTAAAACCGTCTTTTAGCGACCGAGTCAAAACCCGGTCAAAGATACTTCCCGAGGCATAAACTGCCGTGTTACCCCCACCAATCCGGATTGAATTCAAATACTACAAAAATCAGCCATGCAAAATAATAAACAATTCCGTTCAAGGTAGAATTCGATCTCAAGTAGGAATTCTATCCGGAGACCGATTCAGACATTGACCGAGTGTAAAACACCCGGCCAATACACCCTCAAACCAGCCGATTTTCCTCTTTCTTCTTGGCCAAGAAACCGAAATTCTTATTTCCCTCGAACTCCTATGTTTCCTATCCTAAGCGGTACTCAAACTCTCCTAAACCAAGGTCGGAAACTCCCTATAAATAGGACCTCCCGTCCAACACAAAAAATACATCAATTACCTCGCTTTTCCAGCCAATACACACGGTATTTACACACCCATTACACCGAAAAAAAAGAACATCAGCAACACATCAAAAAATACCGAAAAAATCACAAATCTTCAGCAGCCAAAAAACAACATCCAAAATCCCGACGTAATCCCGAAATAATTCCAAAGATCTGACGAAACCAATCCCGTCCAAACCGGCCGAATCCACGCCCCGCACGTACGCACAAAAACACTCCAAAAACCGACACCTTAACTCACCCGCATCATCTCGACGCTCCCGTGCCTAAGCCACCGTCCGACGAGCCTTATACCGAGAACACAAAGCATGTAGGTTGAGGGTGTAAATCAAACCCGATTCTTCTTCCTTTCTCCCTCTTTCTCACGTTTTTTTCTTCCTTTTTTTTATTATTTTCGTCGGTCGTTTCATATTTTAATATGGGTCGTTCGTCGCATATATTTTTCTAATATCGATATTATTAAAACTATTTTCATATATCGAATATTCTTAGAATATGATACCGATTTTATGTAATCGAATATCTTATTGAAAGGAATTATATTAAGATTTCGACGATTTCATTTTATTTTTCTTCGTTCAAAATCCTTTTTTACAGCTTTTCGTTCAAAATTCCTTTTTCTTATTTTTCGTCCAAAAACAAACTTTTTCAAAACCTTTTCTAAAGTCATTCCGAATATTCGATATCGATTTCATAATCGAATATCGAATACGACGAATATCGAAAATATAAACCGAGTACAAATTAATTCATGTTTGTACGCGATTAACGATTTTCGAACAAAAATATAATAAAAAATCAGACCCGTACGCGAGTCGCGCCCGGTCTAGCCGACTCGCGCACGAGTCTGATCCGGTTCTATTTTTTTTTTAGTTTTTCGTTCGTTTATTTTTATTATTTTACGAAACGATTTCTAAATTTATATCTTTTTCAAAACTATTCCAAATATTCGATATTGATCTCATAGTCGACTATCGAATATAACGAATATCGAGAATATTAACTCGAGTACGAATTATGCTATATTCGTACGCGATTTAATCAAAAATTTTCCGAAAACCATTGTCGAAATCAGGCCGCCACGCGACCCGCATGAGTCTCGGGCGTGTCGCGCGGCTCTCGACCCAAACGTGTCCTTTTTTTCGTTTTTTTATTCTTTCTCGAACTTCGTTTTTATACAAAACAACGTTTTAAACAATATTTTTCAGATTTCGATTAATTCTTATTTTCTCGATTTCATATTTATTTCCTATATTATTATTTCAATCGTTACTAACCCGTTTTCTCGTGTTTGTAGCAATTTATTCTCTCATATTCTTTTTATCGTTTTATTAGACTAAAACGAACTCACATGCTAAAATAACTTTGACGTTATTAGTTTACCATGCATTAAACGACTTAGCAACCCATTTTATTTTTCCTCACATGTCTTAGGAAAATAATCTCTGCATATCATTTCATCGTCGAACTAACACGTGTACACCAAAATCGAACGATATCTTAGTAAAGGCCGCTAAGTGCGGGCGGGGTTGGGTGTTCTCGTTGAACTTCCCAACACGTACCCTCACCCCTTACTCAGAACCGTGGTTTCCGGATGTCCGAAACCATTGGCAACGAGAGTCATTCAATATACGATTAACCGCCCAGTCGGCATCGGTATCGATATGCTAAGGGACGAACCCAATAAACTCTGACATCGGAAATGGGCCAGGCTTTAAGTATGGTCCACTACGACATAGAGTGGGTTTGAATGGTTCCGAATAACCACAAAATTCGGTGGCGACTCCTACTTCGATTTAAAATTCTATTCGATCCATCTCATATGGAAATTCTATCGCCTCCCCAAAACCCGCGCTTCGCCGCGTCGGGGTGGACCTATGTCATGTCCACACATAGCAATTAGGAATGCTGTGATTTCTTAGTGCTTTCCTGAAATCTATACTAGGGAATTTCAAACCAACTTTCAAATGAATCAGTTTATCAAAGTCAATTTTGGAGTTGAATGTAGGGTAAGAGCATCCTTTATCATCATCATTACCAACCAAACTGAGAAGCTCATCATCATCACACATAGACTCCTGACCAACTTGGACATCCAAGTTGTCAACACCAAAGATTTCTCTATCCTTGTTTTGCTTGGAAGTATCACCAACTACCTCATCTCTAGAGTTTCTCAATTCTGTTTGTGGACTCACTACTAAAAACTCCTCATCCAGATTCACACCCGACTCAAATTCATTCAGACCATGATCTGAATCATCTGTAGAACTGATTTCTGAATCAATAAACACATCCTCAATGACCACCTTTTCACCCTTATTCTTTCTTCCCTTCCTTTTCTTCCCCTTACTTTTCTTAGCCTTCAAAGGCACAAATCCATATTCATCATCACCAACCAATTGTTTTTTCCCCTTACTCTTAGCTGAAAGTTTCTTCACACCTAAGCCATCCTCACTTGGAACACAATCTTCATCACTTTTTTCAAGTTCACCAAAGTCTGCCTCAGCCATAACCTTTTTTTCCCTTTCTCTTATCACCACTTCTCAAGCTTCTCAAAGTTTCTTCACAACTTTCTTCTATTTCATCCTTGGCCACAACCTTTTTTATTGTTTCTGTTACCCTTTTTATGAAGTTGCTCAGTAAAATAGCTCAATCATCATCACTACCATTTCTCCTCTCATGCAGTTCATTCAAACAATCTCCACCCAGATCCGTGCCTTCTTTAGTCTCATCTAAGGCCACAACCTCAGAATCACTGGACTCCTAAAAAAACCAATTTTCTTTTGAATGGTAATTTGTGCCTACTAATGCCTTCATATATCCCAATTATATGCTCCAACGTCTTATTGACACCAATTAAATGGGGATATTTTTTGGCTGCTTCAAGTGAGTAAAATGGTTTTTCTGTAGTGGGAATGGTGGGGTGAGTGGAGGTGGAAGAGGTTGCCTTAGTTATTCTAGGGCTTCTTCTTAAGGGTGAATGGAGTTGTTTAATGTGAGTGAGTGACTTTGTTAAAGGTGCTTTGAATGTGGAAGATACCCTTATATGTAAGTGGTCCTTTCTCATGTGTGACTCTCTTTGCTCCAGTAGACCCACATTAGGCCTTTTAGTCTTTGGAGAAGGAACACATTTCAACTTTCGGTGTATTGCCATGAACACAGTAATTGACCCCTCCTTTGTCATTGTCTTCAATAGTTGATTCACATCATGTTGATATGTAACCATTGTCTTTCCCTTGATTTGAGCAAGTCTCTTATTGGCTCTAGTATAGTAAATTTCAAAGTCTCTCCTAACCATTAACCGTTCTCCTAGATTTATAAAGTATTGGACATTATCCAAATTTTGAGGCTTTAACCCGCATTCCAAATGCATACCCCACAACATATTCAGTTCTACCATTTACAAGAGCAAACTCACCACCAAAGAAGGTTCACAGGTTCACCTCCATCGTGACACCTTAAATTCCTTAAGTAATCAAAAAATAAACAAAATTAAATCAATTAAGATTTACAACAACCAGAAAAGACAAGCTATAAATGAAAACACTATTGTCCCAAACCATAAACAATAGTGTTCAATTGAATTTTGGAATATAAACTCTAATTGTGAGCCTAAACTCAGAAATTGCAATTTTGAACGAGTAAACCCTAATTACAAAGCGGAATTGAAATAATTATGGAAAACAAGAGTAATTAACTGGCAAATCAGGTCGAATATGGGTAAACTACCTTCGTCGTTGATCTAAAGTCAATTTCGATCGAGTTAGGGTTCTTCAGTTTTTATGGGTTTTCTGGGTTTTGAGGGATTTTGGGTACCAAATACCAAGTACAAAATCATCAAACTCATCCATCACAAAAATTAATGGATTTGGGTTTTATGTAGTGGAGATTGAAGAGGAAGTAATAAGGGTGAGAATGGTGCAAAAATTAGGAGATTTGGGTTGATTTTGAGGATTTTATGGGAAAAATGGTGGAGGTATGATGATGGATGTTGGGGAGAATGAAGATGGGTTATTATGTGAATGGTTTAGTAAAGGTAATAATAATATGGATGGGTAAGTGGTAGTGAAGTAGTAATAATAAAGGTAATAATAATAATAATAGTAATGAGTGAATGAGTAGGATGGTAGGAGGGAAGGGGGGTCGGGTATTATGGTGGTAATAATAATAATTTTTTTTAAATCTTGCGCACGGTCAATAGGGTTACGCACACCCACTTGCGCACGGTAGTGTCGTGCCTGACCGCGTTGCGCACGGCCTACCGTGCGTTATGCCTACTATGCCCATTTTCCCAATTTTTCGTTTCTAAGCTCTCCAAATCGATCCCAATATGCACCAAACCCTTAATCAAGCTCCAAAGACGATATAAAGCGTCACAAAAATGTTCCTCCAAGAAAATCTAATAAGAAGAAGTAGAGACATATCAAGAATCGGGGCTGCCTCCCTCGAAGCGCCTTTGTTTAAGGTCGTTGGCTCGTCCGAATGAAATTGTTGAGAATTATACAATAACAATCTCGTTAAACTCTCAAGATGAAAACCTTCCAATTAACGGGTCGTGCATACGATGCGCTTGATGAACCCTTGCATTTCTAACCTTTGCCTCCTCACCAAGTCCACTAAATATCGGAGGGTCATACCCTTGAATGAGTTTAAAAACAAATCAGGTCATGTTTATCATCCCTCGATTTTCTTGAATTTTGATCAATTTCTTAGAACTTGAGTTATCACATTCCTCTTTACCAACTAACTCAAGCTCCCTCACAACTTCAATAAAATCATCTTTCGACAAACCATCACACTCTCCTAAGACACTTGGTCTAACAAACTCATCATTTATCAATAACAACTTAAGATCAACATCAAAGTGCATACTCTCATATTCACATGTTTCTTCAGGATATGTCTCACTCGGACCCAAAAAGGCATATTTAAGAGATAAGGGGAGGGGTTTCAACTCCACTTGAGGAGGCATAGACCTCTCCTCATACAATCCCTCTTCGGTCAAGCTTTCTAGGGACCTCGTGGTGCATTGCTTCGAGATTGAGTCCATAGCTAGATCATACTCCATTGCACCCATCTCCGAGCTCCCGACAATGGACTCCTCAAAGGCATATTGGACATCTTGTTCCATGGAAGACTTCTCAAGCATTTGTACTTGGTAGCATGATCCAACATTTGAAGGCTCCTCCGTGGCTTTCTCGAGTGAAAACTCCATCTTGTCATCCCCGACTTGGAGTGAGAGTTTACCATTCTTTACATCGATAAGAGCTCCCTCGGTGGCTAGGCATGGACGACCAAGTATGATGGGAATCTTGGTGTCTTCGGGGATGTCCATAATGTAGAAGTCACACGGGATGATTAAGTTCCCAACCTTGATTGGCACATCCTCGGCTACCCCCATTGGATATTTAACGGAACGATCCGCTAATTGAAGAGATACTCTTGTGGGAATTAGCTCATAAGCTTCAAGCTTGTTAAAGATGGTGAGAGACATAAGACTCACACTTGCCCCTAGATCACAAAATGCCTTCTCAATATTTATAGAACCAATCGAGCAAGGAATAGTAAAGCTCCCGGGATCTTCCAATTTTTGTGGTAGCTTGTTTAAGAGAACGGCACTACACTCCTTTGAAAGACTTACCGACAATTGCTCACCATATGACTTCTTGGAAATTATATCCTTCAAGAACTTGCCATAGGAGGGGATGTCTCTTATAACTTCAAGAAAAGGGAGTGTGATATGCATACTCTTAATTATCTCCAAGAACTAACCATACTTTTGCTCAACCTTGATTCTAGCTAATCTTGAGGAAATGGTATTGGTGGCACATATGCTTTAACTTCACTAGTTGCCTTTGGGGTTTCTTTTGCAATATGATCTTCAACAATAGGTGGTTTGTCAACAACTACTTCATTTGAACTCTCTTTTTCACCATTTGCTTCTTCACTTACTTCATCTTCAACATTAGCCCTTCTCTTCTTGCTAACCACAACTTCATCCAATATGCGTCCATTCCTTAATTGAATAGCATTCAATTTGCCTTTACCCTTTGGATTTGCCTTAATGCCACCCGGAAATGTCCCACTTGACATGGTCAACTCGTTCGCTTGATTCGCGAGTTGTTGTATTTGATGATCGGTGATTCATTAGGCATTTTGGACTTGACTCTTCAATTGAGAAATAAAAGATGTAGTCTCCTTATGACGTTGGTCTTGACGTTGAATGAAACTATTCTGGGTGCTCATCATTTGCTCCATAAGTATCTCTAAATTGGACTTTGGTGGTGGAGGTTGTTGTTGCACAACTTGTTGTGGGACTTGTGGTATAGGAGTAGTGAAGGGTGTAGGAGTTTGAAATGGAACTTGAAATTGATTTTGGAGAGGAGTTTGAAATGGAGTGGTGTTGAATGTTGGTCTTGCTTGGAAGTTTCTTGCTTGAGAACCCGATGTATCTTGTGCTTGGAAGTTGAACCCTTGATTAAAGCCTTGATTTGGCCTTTGGAAGTTTTGATTGAATGTAGTCTTTTGTTGATTGAGTGGAGTTTGGAAGTTCTTGTTCCCATAAGGTAGGAACGCTCTTTGCTCTTGGTGATATTGATTGATTGTTGTTGTTGAATGCTTGCCTTTGGTTAGATTCCCATATGCCATTGGCTTGCTCCATTGTAGTAACAACACAACACTCCGCGGCATCATGACTTGGACTTCCACACAACTCACAAGAGAACTCATTGGTCTCCTTAGAAGAACTTGATCCCCCCTGCTTGAATTGAGAAAGTTGCTTTGTCAAATTATCGATCTTTGCATTAAGAGCATTCAAGGTCTCACTATTATCTTGCTTCTTCAACTTCCTCCTATCCCCACCCCAATGATGATTATTGGAGGCCATTTTCTCAATGATACCCATAGCCGAGGTGTGGTGTACTAGATCAATAGCACCACCGGCCGCCGCATCCAATCCCACTTGATATTCGGGATGCACACCATTATAGAATGTAAGGATAACCACATGAGGAGCTATGCCATGATGAGGGCATTGTCTTAGCAATTCCTTGAACCTCTCCCATGCATCATAAAGGGATTCATGGTCTTCTTGGGCAAAGTTGGTTATATCATTTCGGTACTTCGCCGTCTTGCCCGATGGAAAGAACTTCAACAAGAAAGCTTTGGATAATTTGTCCCAACTATCAAAAGAACCGGCCGGTTGACTTCGTAGCCACTCCTTAGCTCTCCCATTCAATGAATAAGGGAAAAGTCTCAAGCGAATTGCTTCATCCGAGGCTCCATTGATCTTGACATTATCGCAAGCTTCCAAGAATACATTAATATGCTCATTGGGATTATCAAGAGGTAACCCGGAAAATTGATTTTGTTGCACGAATTGAATAAGAGTAGTCTTGATCTCAAAATTATTTGCTCCAATTGCGGGCCTCGTAATATTTGATTGAGACACCACTTGGGGTGTCGATTCCTCTCGTATAGAAGCCATAATAGGAGGAGAAGGGGGTCTCGGAGAATTAACTTCTTCTTCGGACTCAATTGTTTCTTCGGATCTAATTTCTTCTTGGGATTCGGAAATAATGGGAGGTGAAGGTGGTTGCACTTGATTTCTTCTTCTCTCGGCGTTGTATCGCCTTGCCGTAGCTTCAATCTCGGGATTCAACAAATGAATAGGTGAGAGCCCAAGAATCCGCCTACTCACGCAAAACAATACAAAAACTAGAAAGTAGAAGTTAGATCACGAGCAAAGGCACACCGAAGTGTGCAAAGTAACCAATGACTTGGTCTAAACGCAAGAATAAAAACTACTAGTACCGTTAACACTCCCCGGCAACGACGCCAAAAACTTGTTGGAGTTTTAATACCTCGCAAGCGTTCGATGTAATCGTAGCACAATAGAGGGTCGATCCCACAAGGAGCAAAGTGATGCCTAGTTGTATTTATCCTAAATGTTTATCTAAGTCGATAGAAGTGATTGATGGTAGAATAAAACTAAATGAATAAGTGATAACTAAGATGGAGAATGACTAAAAGAAAATTAAAGCTAAAATAAAATAAGATGACTAAAGTAATAACGATTGATCAAGAATGAAAAGGACTAGGGAACGATGTCGCTTCAATTCACCTAAATCGCACCAATGTATATCGAGTATCGAAGGAATCGGGGTCAAGAGCGAAGTTGTATGCGTCTAGGTCGGCCACCTCCCTCCCGGGTTCGTGTCCGGCTTAATTTCGTAGTAACGATTGATCAAGAATGAAAAGGACTAGGGAACGATGTCGCTTCAATTCACCTAAATCGCACCAAGGTATATCGAGTATCGAAGGAATCAGGGCAAGAGCGAAGTTGTATGCGTCTAGGTCGGCCACCTCCCTCCCGGGTTCGTAAGACGGAATCCCTAAGTCAAATATGAGGGTCACTCCCGTGATAAACCCCAAACCGACTCAAGTCAAAAAGGTACGTATACTAGTATGAAGGATACCACGCTAGACACCACTCCCGTGTTCGATCTAGTACGGTAAGGCAAGATAGAGGGGTCAAACCGGTTACCCATCCTAATCGACTCCCATCGATGACCAAGGGATTAGGACCGTCTCAAACCCCTAAACCAAGATAATCCAAAATCCTCAACACCTCTTCACCCAATTACCCAATTCAATCAATACCAAACATACAAGAGGCGCAATTTAGGCGAATTTAGGCTTCATCGACCCCTAGTGGGTGACTACTCACTAACCATGGCTAAACTAGTAAAATTAAGAGTAAAGGTGGAATCTTTAACTATGACCATTATTGTAAATTGAATTTTACTAGTACTAATCATGCAAGAATGGCTAAATTGGAAAATTCTAATTGGAAGAACAAATAAAAAGGGGAAATAAGCAAAAAGAAGAAAACTACAACAATGGAGAACTAGAAAAACACACAAGGATGAAGATGAACTAAGGTGAACTAACAAAATGAAACAAATAACAAAAGTGGTCAAATTGGGAGTTTATAATTAGGGATTTCTATTTCGAACAAGAAGAAGCTCATAAACATGAACAAGGGGAAGAAGGAACAAACCAAAAAAACTAATCAATTGCAAACTACAAAGAAGAACTAAGAAAATGAAAATATAACAAAATGAAATTAAACAAAAGAAGAAGTAAAAATTACCCACTTAAGGAGGATGAAGAGATTAATTAAGAAGAAGAAATAATAATAATCATAAAAGCTTCAATCTTGGAACCAAATCTTCAAGAAAATACAAAATTCTCTCAAGAAACCCAAAGAATTCAAAGTTGTGAAACTAATGTAATGAAAAGCTTTTTTTAGGCAAAATAAGAAATTAGAGTATTTATATGGTCTAATTAGGTTACATAGAAAACCGGTCGAAAACAAAGGAAATAACAGAACCGGAGCTGCGCACGAAACTTGTGTTACGCACTGTGAGAATCGCACGGTCACACCGTGCCTGAAGGAGTTACGCACTGTGGACCGTGCTATTCTCTTTATTTCTATGTCTATTTTTCCGTTTCTTGATCTTCTATGCGTTTGTCTAGGCTCGAACTCGGTCCACGTGCTTCCTTTTACTCGGGCATGCACGGGTTCCATCGTTTTTGACACGAAAATGCCTAAAAACAATCAACAAACGCAAAAAACCCGAGTAATACAAAAGATAGGTGAAATGAGTTAAAATGCCTAAGAAAACACGATTAATCGAGGCTAAATAAACGTCAAAATGGTGTGGAAATATGGTCAATAACGGAGTTATCAGATTAACATCATATAACGATATACTTCGTAGTAGTGACGTAATATTAATGATCCCAACTTGTGCAAACACATAAATCACGAACTCAATAGTTGTAGCAACTTGAAAGATCAAGCACTTATATTTTTCCTTCCAAATCTTGCCAACTTAGGCAAGATTTTATTTTGGTCTAGAGGAAGGAAATCCTTCCATTTCCTTCCCCCCATCCGTTTCCCTCTCCCCTAACCTAATTTGTATCCAAACAAAGGAAATCGAACCCCTCCCTTCCCTCTATTTCCTCCCATCCAAACAGACCCTTAAGGGGGTTATTCCTAATAAATAAGCTTTGTTTGGGTAATTTTGAAAAAAGACAACATAAAATGAGGTAATTGGCGATTTACTCTTTTTTATATTCATTTATTTGTTTTTTAAAATCTTAGAAAACCCAAGGTATTTGTTTTTTAATACCACGAATACATTCACATTTTCCCTTAAATAATGAATAATGATGATGCGACTTGTGTAAATTCACTTTAAAAATAAATGTTGTAATGAGATTAAAAAAATGAGATGACGTCACCCGGTGGTGCTTAGTTTGTGCGCCGCCCAGAGTTTAAAGTAATTTACTTAATTATTTTTAGTATATTTTTAAAATTTAAATTTAAAATCAATTGATGGTAAAAGGGTAATTTAAGAATTTGTATTTTATACGAGTAAATAATTAAGATTATAGCCATGATGATACTAAAAATGACAAATGAAAATTTGATTCTCCCAACAAATTGCTCATTTGCAGGAATTGCGGTTGCATTTGCATTTGCATTTGCATACACTGATACACTAGCATGCTCATGAAATGACGATTGAAGCAAAAAAAAAATGAAGAAAAACTTGACATTTATGTATTCCGTATATTAATTGAACGCGTTTATAGGACAAAGGTTATCTTAGTTACTATAATTCATAGAATTGACCGAGAATGTAAAAGAAATCACAAATTGTAGTCGTAAATGTAGGAAATGGTCACACTGTATTCCATAATACATACTGGAGTACAAAATAGGAGCAAAATATAAAAGTTGGGCGTAGATAATTCATCTGCATAAGTATAAATGGTGAGAGAATGAAGTGCAAACATGTTAGCTCCATCCATAGCTCATTGGTTGATTGATGTTAGCCACCCAGACCCACCTCAATTAGTAGAGTACGTTAAAAATGGTGAGCTGGGCGAAGAGTGGGCACTTTTTTCTTTCTGGGGACATCGAATCCATGGGAGGGTTTGCAGGAGTTTTGAAGGTCGCGTGCAAACCCTATGCAACTCCAAAACATATTATAGTTGCTGTTAACGAACTTAAGAAAGTCATTGGTGGGATTACGGTTCCTGTCATCGAAACTAAAAATAAAATCAAATTCGTGGGCGGGAGGATCAATGGTTTTGGTGGGGTTCTTTAGAAGGTCGCACATACAACTCTTCCATCCATTCTTCGATAACTCCCCCAATTTCTTGCAACATCTCACCGATTTCGGGTCACACCTACATGAGTCTTTGTCGGAGCAGCAACCGGGGGATCGCGCGTCTATCAAAGGTGGTGGTGCAGCCGCTATATCACTCGCTTTAATCCGGGGCTTTCTCAATGATGTGGCACAGTGGTGCTGCACACTTATCGTGTCTGCATGGAAACATTCAAAGTTCTTGGAAGAGGCGGGTTTACCCAGCTCGCAGACAGGGCCGGTAAACAACGAAGTGGAGAAGTCGCACTCTTCAAGCAGCGTGTCGTTAGCGATGCGGAGTAAGTTGTTTGCCCTCTCTACATCGATTGAAGTCGGGTTGTTGACGTTATTGTAGCTACCGCATGAACATTCACTCCTTTTCCTCAGCCCCGAACAACAAACTTGTCTATCGCGAAACCCCACTGCGTTTTCCTTAGCAGCCTTCACCATCGGTTCGCATGTCTTCATTGCCTCTCGTGCTGCCACCTCGCATGTCCCCGATGTTGGTGCCTGATCCATCATCCAGTTTTATATTTGCTTGTCACACTCACAACTTAACACGTAATCATTATTCAAATTGTATCGTAGCAGCTATCTATCTAGCAAGTAGAATATTAATAATCCCTCCATGAATTAGCTTCACTTCTCTTTTTTTTAGGAGTTGAGTCATTTACTTATAAATTATAAACAACAAATGAATCTGTTTTGTTTTTTTCAGAAAGTTGGCCCTTTTTTGCACCAAACCGTGGTACAATAATTAATACTTTTTCCGTCTTATTCATTTGTTAGATTTTTATATTCACCGTGAGGACCAAGAAATATATACGAGTATATATTTTAATCAAAGACAAACAAATTAAATGAACGACGGGACGGGAAGGAGGGAGGGAGTAGGAGTATAATTTGATTTGCGTTAAAAAGGTGAGTTAGTTAGGTACCGAATCAAAAGCGGCGTTGCAATCCTGGTGATCAAAACCGCAGGATTTAGCGAGAATGGGATCGGTGTTCAAGGCATTTAAAACCATTGCGACCTTGGGCGGAAGGGGTTTGGCTCCCTTACTCTCGTCGATCTCTTCCTGGATCTCACATCTGCACAATACCAATTCATTCCCCGAAAGTTGTTTGGTAACATTAACACAGCGCTCTTTCAGACGGAACTCCCGTACAAGCGATATGGACCCGTCTGAACGCGTCTTACTCAACCAATTGGGATCATCGATGAACTCCACCAGCTCATCGACCACCTCTGTTATTGCATTATAGCACTTGTCAGCCTTGCTGCTGCCTACAGAAACACCCCCACCCCCACCCCCACCCCCAGCAGCTTCACAATAAATTATCGAACCCGTCGTTGTTATTATTATTATTATTGTAAATACGTAGGAGTATAACAATACACTACCCATTGTACTACTGTGTTTGAGTATTAATTAAATGGTATAATTATTTGATGAAATTTTGAATAAATTCTTTACGTATTTATAATGACATGTATAGGCCAGCCAAAGGGAATTACGGAGTATATTATTGCTCTAGTGATGATCGTGCGTTAGTTCCTGAATCGTGCATGACACCCTCTACACTACTGATCTGGAGATAGAGCTAACAAATCTTTTAGTAAGTGACGTGACGTGATCTGACCCAACTTCATCTCATATTCGATGCAATTTGAACTCGGCCAAAACAAACCAGATAACGATAATGAAGCTTAGGACTTGCTTAGTTGCTGGGAATGCGGTAATTATTAGAGGAGTACTGGAACTCAAGATGATAAGTAAATGAAGAAGACTGGTACTTACAACGCAGTGGTACTGGTCCGTATTATACATTTATACTTGGAGGAGGAGTAATTATTTCCCTCGAAAATATGCTACATTATCTTTAATTTTTTTTTTAATGAGTAAATTATACAACCAGCTGTGTTTATGATTTTGAGTGTTATCACAAAGTTTTTGAGTTTTATTGTAAGCTTTCTGAGCTTTAATTTAATGTAAAATTGTCGAGCTAAATCACATAAATGTTAAAGCTCAAAAATTTAGAACTAAGCTCAGAAACTTGTATAAACTCACTAGATATACACAAAAGCTTAACAATTTTGAGGTAGTTGTCCGTACAATTGGTGGTATAATACTATTTTTCTCTCTTTTTTCTCCATTTTAGCTTACTACGTCACTACTTTTTCTCCGTTTTCTACTTCACTTCAGTTTTATTGCTCCCTTAATAATTACCCACATCCCAAACAAACCGTTAATAATAATAGTATCATTAAATCTCGGCGAAAATGGTCTAGTGTTTGAATTAGCTTGTTACCTTGTACTTTTTGCTTAACAGTCGTATATTCTTTATAAGATTCAAACGGTAAAGTTATTAGTAGAAGTAAACTACGAGTACTGTATATGGAGTATATCCTACTATGGTAATAAAAAAATTTAAAATATATATATATAAAAAAAAAAAAAAAAATTAGCGCCACCGGGTGGCGTTCAATCTCGAGCTCTCGGCGAGTTGGTGCCACTTCTTCACATGCATCCCTAATAAGAGGTGCATATGATGACGTGATACCGTATATATCATCCAGAAAAAGTCTTACTTGATATACGATATCAGTAATTAGACCAAACACGGTTGAATCCAATAATGAATATCGATCAAACACGGTTAAACTAATTAGACCATGGTGAGTAAAATATGATAAGATGGAGGCGGCCAGTTTGGCCCAACCCAAATCCAATTGAACAGTAGTATTTACGTGCAATCCATACATGATACATCCACTGATTCCACTCCTTGGCATCCAGGCTATATCGATGTGTATGTACGAGTATTTGATTAAATGTGTTTATTTAAACGAATTGTGTTTTATACTCATTTTGCATGCATATACGAGTATATATATACTAGTTTTATCATCCGTGAAGATTCACGGGTCAGTTTATAGTTATGTTATATACAAATTGAATTAAAACAAAAAATGATGAATGAGATACTCCGTATATCATATACTTCCTCCAATTTTTATTTATCTTCCATGTTTCCTTATTTGGCTGAAACACCATTTCTTCCCTATTTCTATTTTGGGTCATCAACATGTGGTTTAGAATTACCCTTACATTTCTCTTTCTTTCTTCTTTTCTTTTGAACCACACATTCTTACATCCTTATTTTTTACCCCAAAGTCAAAGGGGAAGATTATTAAAAATCGGAGATAGTATTCATGGTACTATGTACGTGCATTATGACACTAATTCAAACTCCTTAACTTTTGATTGGGACAAAGACCCCTTAACTTAGCCAATACGTGAAATTAAACCTTTTTTATTTATTTTCCGATCAAATTGCTCAACTTCTCGTCAATTTCTCATACTAGAATACGAATACGTACATTACGGTAAAATAGGAATACATACATTATAATAAAATACGAATACGTACATTACGGGATAAAATATTTTCTCAAACCACTTGGGATATACGAATACGAATAATATTTTTTTTTTACTACTTCGTACTTGGGAATATGTATTTCTATACGTATACATATTATATTGGTGTATTTTGGGATAAAATATTTATTGATATGACATGAAATTGACGAGAAATTGAGAAATTGATCGAAAAAAATAAAAAAGGGTTTAATTTCACATATAGGCAAACTTAAGGGGTGTAATTGCTACAATCAAGAGTTAAGGAACTTGATTTCACAATTAAACAAAGTAAAGGAGCTTAATTACTACTATCCCGTAAAAAAAATTGGACGGAACATTGTCATACTATCTCAAAATTTAGTTAAAAGAAAACAGAAATCTACCCCTCCCCCTTTTAGGGTCATAATACCGTTTTTTAGACCCACAACTTGTTTGACTGAACCCAAAATAACTCGTTAATTTAGGGTCGATACTTTACCCGACCCATTCGGTTAGTGAGAATTTATTAAAATTAAATAAAATATTCATACCGAAATATTATATCTGGATTTATAATTAAAAATAAATGTTTTTTATTATAAATATTCAATGTAATACAACTTTTTTTATCATTTAATTGTAAAATAATTTTAAAAGTTGAATTAATTATTATTTTTTAAATTTAAACATTATTAAAGAGTACAATAATAATATTAAAATAAAAAAATTAATATTAAAAATATTTTTGTTGGACTTAAAAAGTTTATAAAAATATATAGGCGTTCGAAACTATTTTCAACTCTAATCCGAATCGTGACCCGTATAACCCGACTTATATTTGATTTGACCCATATTTGGACCCGACCCGCTGGACCCATTTGACAGGTATACGTATTACGCTTTCGCTTTATTTTTGAGGAGTTGAATAACTTTAATTGATGGTGTTAGTTTTCAACCCATAACCGTAAAGTTAAAGATCAGAGTTCTGGCCTTTAAACGGAATTAAAAGTATAGTCCGGGTACTAATCTTACCCTTAAATATTTTTCAATCGGTTTTGCTCTATTGTTTTCAGACATATAAACTCTTTATAGGATTGAATACGTACCTGATTAATTATTTAAATCAGTTAAAATATTTAGATACAGTTTTGATGTTTGTAATCAACCCTCTTTTTATGGTCGTGAACCCATTTTTTCGACCTGCAACCCATTAGACCGATCCCAATATGACCCGTTAATTTAGGGTCGAAACCTGACCCATCCCACTCGTTCGGTCAGTGAGAATTTATTAAAATTAACATAATATTTAAACTTAAATATATATTTTTTTG
This sequence comes from Agrostemma githago, assembly GCA_958450325.1. Classification (NCBI taxonomy): domain Eukaryota; kingdom Viridiplantae; phylum Streptophyta; class Magnoliopsida; order Caryophyllales; family Caryophyllaceae; genus Agrostemma; species Agrostemma githago. Next base: position 6,101,817 of record OY288249.1, on the reverse strand, counting down.
CAAAAAGTTCATCATTTCATTAATGTAATGAAATTACAAGTTGCAAAAGACTATCACACTAGCTTTCGTTTCTATACAAGAATTCTATAATCCTAGTATATTTAGGATTAGCTTTATACAATGAAATCCTAGCTTTAATGATGAATTGTAGGTGTGCACATAATGCAACTTCATCCATAGCAGTGTTACCAAATACTCGAGCATTTCTCTCTTTCCAAATGAGGTAAACAGCAGCTACAATGTTGCCTGAAGCCAACCAGCTTTCCAATGTTTCTTCTTACAGTTCCGAGTACTCCACTTCAAGGCTGGGATGAGGCCATCAGTTGGGAGCATGATGCCAAGGCAATTTTGAATCATCATCCAAACTTTTTTTGGGTAGCTACACTTGAAAAACAAATGGTTGGCATCTTCCTCATGCTTCATACAAAGAGCACACCTTTTTGCTAAGTGAAACCCTCTCTGCTGAAACTTGTCGAGAGTTGCTAATTTACTCTGAATAGCCAAAGATAAAATGATCTTATGCCTTGGAACCAAAAAAGGGGACAAGAGGCCTTTGTACTAGGTGACAGGCATAGTAGAGTGAAAGAACTCATATGCCTTAGAAACCCTGAACTTCCCTCCTACTACCCAAGAATCAACCATAGCAGCAGCATCCTCAACAGCTCCACACTTTGTGATCAACTCATCTCTAACTTGCAGCACATGTTTAAGCCCAGAAGAGAAATATTCTTTCTTAAGAATGGTCCAAATTGATACATCTTGAGTGATATATGCTTTTGCACCATCTAATCCAGATGCTACCTACATTAGCAGAAAGCTGCCAAAGCCATTTCGCTAGTAGAGCCTTGTTCCAGTTCTCTACCGATTTTACTCCAAATCCTCCTGTAGACCATGGTTGACAGATCCTAGTCCATTTCTGAAAAGTAATTCTTAATCCTGGTTGAATGCCCCAGAACAAGTCCTTACATAGCTTGTTAATAGATTTAACAACCCCCTTAGGAAGAAGAATGCTTGAGCACCAAAAATTTTGCAACCCAAACACTACTGAGTTAATTAGCTGAGTTTTGCCAGCATAAGAAAGTAGTTGAGTTGTCCAATGCCCGATAGAACTTTGAATCTTAACAATGAGCGAGTCAAACATTGCAACTTTGATTGTAGCATCATTTAGTGGTATGCCCAAGTACCTGAAGGGAAACACACCAGCTGCAAATCCAGTACCAACCAATATACTGGTCTGGACTTCATGACTAGTCCCACCAAAATAAATGTTGGTTTTATCAAGGTTAGCCTTCAAGCCAAAACATGTACCAAACCAATCCAGTTTAGTTTTAATATGACTGAAGGAACATCCCCTCTACTGAATATCATAAGGTCATCAGCAAATATTAGGTGATTGAGTTTGATTCTGCAGCATTTAGAATGGTAAGAGAACATATCTGAATCACCAATGCCTCGTAGAGCTCTTGATAGAACTTCCATACTAAGAACAAAAAGAAAGGGGGAGAGGGGATCTCCTTGCCTTATACCACTTTTCCCTTGAAAAAATCCATGGACACCTCCATTCAGTTTAAAGGAGTACCAAGGGTTTGCTATGCATCCCATAATCCAAGTAATAAAGAGAGAAGGAAACCCCAATAGATGAAGAAGATCAGAGATGAAGCTCCACTGTAATGAATCAAACACTTTCCTTATATCAACCTTGATCATACATCTAGGAGTTAGGAACTTCCTAGTGTATCCTTTGACCAAGGTTTGTGAGAGGAGAGTATTCTCAAACAAGCTCCTGCCTTTAATGAATGCAGCTTGTTCTTCACCAATGAGGAATGGCAAAATAGGACTAAGCCTGTATTTAAATTTAAATATTATATTTGAATTTATAATTAAAAAATAAATACGTATTTTAAATTACAAAATATTCAATTTAATACAACCTTTTTTACTGTATCATTTAATAAAAAATAATTTAAAAAATTGTATCAATATTTTTGAAGTACAAACATAATAATAATAAGGGAAAAGTCTCATGGTACCCTCGAACTATGTCACATTACACATGGTACCCCTGCTTTTAAGTTTCTTCCCATGGTAACCTTGAGTTTTATAGTTTAGTTCCCGATTTGATCTTTCCCAAATTTCTGTCATAATGCCGTTAAGTTGTGACCAAAATTAATTACATTACTCAACAACTATTTTTCTTCAAAAGGAGAGGAGTTCCCATGGTACCCCTAAGTTTTGATAGTTGTTCTCATGGTACCATTAAGTTTTCATAGTTGTTCCCATGGTACCCTTAAATTTTTCATAGTTGTTCCCATGGTACCCCTGAAAGGAAAGCAACGACTATAGGAAATTTGGGAGTGATGACAGAATTTAACGGCGTCATGACAAAAATATGGGTAAGGGCAAATCGAGAACTAAACTATAAAACTCAAGGTTACCATGTGAACAAACTTAAAAACAGGGGTACCATGTGTAATGTGACATAGTTCGAGGGTACCATGGGAAATTTCCGTAATAATAATAATAATAATAATAATAATAATAATAATAATAATAATAATAATAATAATAATAATAATAATAATAATAATAATAATAATAATAATAATAATAATAATAATAATAATAATAATAATAATAATAATAATAATAATAATAATAATAATAATAATAATAATAATAATAATAATAATAATAATAATAATAATAATAATAATAATAATAATAATAATAATAATAATAATAATAATAATAATAATAATAATAATAATAATAATAATAATAATAATAATAATAATAATAATAATAATAATAATAATAATAATAATAATAATAATAATAATAATAATAATAATAATAATAATAATAATAATAATAATAATAATAATAATAATAATAATAATAATAATAATAATAATAATAATAATAATAATAATAATAATAATAATAATAATAATAATAATAATAATAATAATAATAATAATAATAATAATAATAATAATAATAATAATAATAATAATAATAATAATAATAATAATAATAATAATAATAATAATAATAATAATAATAATAATAATAATAATAATAATAATAATAATAATAATAATAATAATAATAATAATAATAATAATAATAATAATAATAATAATAATAATAATAATAATAATAATAATAATAATAATAATAATAATAATAATAATAATAATAATAATAATAATAATAATAATAATAATAATAATAATAATAATAATAATAATAATAATAATAATAATAATAATAATAATAATAATAATAATAATAATAATAATAATAATAATAATAATAATAATAATAATAATAATAATAACAACAACAACAACAACAACAACAACAACAATAATAATAACAACAATAATATTATTATTATTATTACTATTAAAATTATTTTTGCTGGACTTAAAAAGTTGGTAAAAATATATGTGTTTAAAATTATTTCTGACCCTAAACCCCTTGACCCGTATAACCCAACTCATATTTGATCTGACCTGTATAAACCGATCAGCTGGACCCGTTTAATATGTTTTCATATTATGCTCCCACTTTATTTTTTGCGAGGTCGAGTAAGATTAATTGTCGGTGCTAATTTCAACCCTTAAGCATAAAATTAAAGAGTTTGGATCCTTAAATGGAACTAAAACAAAGTTCGGCGGCTAATCTTACTCTTAAATATATCTTTCAATTAGTTTTGATGTTTTTAGACATATAAACTCTAGGACTGAATACGTACATGATTAATTAGACATACAGTATAATTTATTATTTTTCATTTATTGTTCGATGACGTCAACCTATATATATTATATTTGTATTACGATTATTGCATGACGATAATTTCGATATTAAAAATTAATATCGCAATATCAACTATTTGTATTCTAAAAATAAAAAATAAAAAATTATTTTAAATATATTTATGAAAATGTCAGAATTTTTTTAATATATTTAATATTTATAATAATGTTATACGAATCATAATAATAATAATAATAATACTAATAATACAAAAAATCATGCGAAGTGAGAGAAAGTGTTTCTCTCTCTATAACCGATTTTCTCTCGAGCTTAACTTCTTTGAGCAAGCTTTAATGGCGGATTCTCATGTTAAGAGGGGTCACTACAGAATAGATGGGCCTGGCGTCCATCCATTGGCTTCCGTTAGTGGACGTTGTATGTGTCCTGGCGTCCGCAAACAGACGCCAGAAAGTGGATGCCACGACCAGTCGCCTTTTTTTTGTACGGGCGTCCACTATTGGACGCCAATAAAATTGGCGTCTGACAGCGCACGCCATGAATGGCATCTGACTGTGGACGCCAGATGTCCCCAAGATGGCGTCCACAGTCGGACGCCATGTACATCATGTTGGCGTCCGACTGTGGACGCCATCCTGGGACATCTGGCGTCCACAGTCAGACGCCATACCCCTGAATAGATGATCGCGTTTAGCTTCCTCCGGCGTCTGGCTTGGCGTCCGTTATTGGACGCCATTTATGCTGATGCATTGCCGTAGACAAGCGTTCGATGTCTAGCCAAAACCTGCAAAATAAAACAAATCCACAACTGCCATCCAACCACAACTGTCGACCATCCACAACACACTCTCAATCAACCAAAACACTTGACCTCCCGCCACATTTATGCTCAAAAAACATTTATATAAAAAAGTTTTAACATACGGTTTAAAGGTACATAAATCTAAACTAGTTCCAAGATACATAATCCATAAATCCAGTTACAACACCAACAAAAAAAACAATCAGCTAACTGTGAAGCTAGCTGAAGCACCAGAGTTACCGCCATCCCCGCCAAAGGGGTCTCTGTCGTCTGGAGGGGAAGGGGGACGACCTTGGTTGCATTTGTTGAACATGGCCTGAAACATGGCCATCTGTTCCTGCATCTTCTTTATGTTCTCCGCCTGCTCCTTCAGTTGTTGTTGCTGCTGGGTCAGTTGTTCCTTCATGGCCTCCTTTTCTGGGTCGGGCTGCTGAGATCCGGCTGGCGTATACTCCTTATGTGTGGAGGTGCCGAGACGCGCTGGGGGAGGTGTGAAGTAGATCCCGTGTGCATTCCCAACACCATACACACTACCTTTCTTGTACCCCTTCACGACCTTGAAATAGGTCTCATTCGGGTCTACTTCGGCACCATCAGTAGAACTCTCGTTATTTGCTAACTCCTCTTGGTAGGCATCCTGCATACACAACAGTGATTTCAATTCAAGTTATTAGAAGATGAAATCAATAAAGATACTTATCTACCACCTAAAGTAAATATATAGACACAGTTGATTTATTTGAAATAGTAAGTACTCACCCAGATTGCCTGATCTCTACTCGTCATAAAAGAAGTCCCTTCCGAGTCGGTCTTCCCGTGCATGACCAGGAACACCTCAGGGGCGGTTGGCGTCCTCCCGAGTTCAGCTTGTAGCTGTTAAATAAGTACGACCGTTAAGCGAACGTATATTACGTGAACGTAGTTTATGATTAATCAAGTAGGAGTACGATATTATTAGAAATCATACCCTCTTAAGACGAAGAAACGAAGACTGTGAACCCCGATGATGTGTCGGGTCGGCCTTCCCCTCAAGCTCACAGTTCTTCATTTTGTTTTGGGATGCCCTCTCCGATCTGACCTTGAAGCCCTGGTCGTCGTGGTACTTAACCCACCTCTCCAACGCCTCACCTGAAGTATGACAACACTAATATATTATTAGTTAATATAGTAAAATATTGAAGTTAGATTGTTCTTTAAAATTGAGTAATATAAAAAACTACACCTTTCAGGTCTTTCAGCGCAGTCCCCCGCTTGTGGCGCTTGTTCATTACGTCTTTGAAGCGGCGTGAGCAAGTCTCATTGTACCGCTCATATACCCTTCCTTCGAGCTCCGGCTTCCAAAAGAACTTCAAGTACAAAATCATGGCGGATTAGTAATTAGTAAAAGAAATAATTACAAAGTACACATTATGAATGCGGAACTCGGTAGCAAAAACAGTCAACGAACCCGGAAGTTATTGAACCACTGCTCCCGTTGATCCGTCGGCACCTGAGTCCAACAGGCATACCCTAGACCTTTATCGACCATGTAGCTGTTAGTACAGCCAGTGGTCACCTCCCCATGGAGGAACCTTCACCAAGTCGAGAGACACAGACATGTACGAAATATTACAAGATGTATGTAGTCCAAAAGTTCATATGTTACAAAAGAGTGGGCATGTTAGATTATATTACCATACGCGGCCGGGGTCGAGAATCACACGACCGTTCTCGTCCTTCTTTAGCTCCTCTGTGTCCCCCTGCCGCTGCTGCTCGTCATTCTGCTTCTGTCCCGGCGTTTCAAGGACCACTTCCTCCTCCTGCTGCTCCTGCTGCGAGGTGGATGCATGCACAGACCTACTACCTCCGCCACGTTTCCTCGTCGATCTACCGCCTGCGATTATCTTAACCTTGCAACAAATTAGCAACAATTAGCAATTACAGTCTAACACAATTGAAATAACGTACACAATAAGTAACACAATGATTAATATGGTTAACCTACTACAACAAGTCTAGCAGTCATCTTCGCTGTCGTTATTGTCTTCAGCCTCATTGTCCTCACTCTGATCCTCCTCCTCCTCCATTTCCTCGCCCTCCTCTTGATCGTCCTCCAAATTCTCTTCATCGTGTCCGTCATCCTCCTCAAGGATCTCCGAAACATCCCTAACCATGTAATCTCCTTGTCCATCTTCAGTATCATCCTCAGAGTATTCATCTGCCCCAACATTCTGATCTTCTTCGGAGAGTACGACTTACCAAATTGGCCGAAAGGTGCAAATCCATCAGTACACAACCCTAGCCTTACATTTCGGGGTTCTGACGCAAAGTGGGGATGTAGTCTATTGAAACGCTTCCACTCCTCGCCGTCACTCGGATGACACATATTCCCTGGTACCCTAATATCCTCCTTGTGCCACCTCATTTGCTCCGCTATGGTTTTTGTGGCATACAATTTTTGAAGCCTTGGTGCAATAGGGAAGTACGTAAGCTGACTTATTGGGATCGGTTTCTTACCCCTAACACTGCTTTTCCCTTTTCTACCCCTCAAAACAATATCCCTTTCAACCATCTTATACCTACCCTTACCACATCTCTTACATTCATCTAGCATCGCATCGTCTTTCCAAAATAACATACATCCATCTGGACAAGCATCAATCTTCTGATGCGGGAGTTGAAGGCCCTTCACAACTTTTTTGGTTGTGTAGAAAGTTCGGGTCATGATATTGTCTTTCGGGATTACTCTCTCGAGCAAGGCAGCAATACCATCGACACAGGCAAAGGGTAGGTTGAACTCACATTTAAGGTTGACTACCATAGATGCGACCTCTAACAAAGTCACATCGCACCCTCCGTATAACGGTTTCTCCGAAGCGTTCAACATGTTGAAGAACGCCTTTGCTCGTGGGTTAGGTTCTTGTGGGTTAGGTGAGTCTTGTTGGTTGGGTGAGTCATTCCCATATGTGTTCTCGTTGTTAAACAAGTGGCACTCCACTACGTCAACTATCATACCTCTCAAACCTCCCGCATTTTGACGGTTTTCGGGTTCCTCAGACTGAGGTGGCTCACCATGACAAATCCAATTATAATAATTTGATGAAAAACCATTATAGATGACATGTTCCTTAACTACAAGGACATCAAAAAATTTAATGTTCTTGCATTTAGTGCACGGACACCTAACCTCCCCCCTCGATGCATAGTCTACTGACTTTTTAGCGACCTCGACAAATGATTCCACACCCCTCAAAAATTCTACGGTGGGACGTCTCTTCCACTACAAAAAAAGGTGAGCTTTGCAACGGATATTTGCAACGGAACAATATCCGTAGCAGAAATAAAACTTGCTACGGATTTGCGACGGAAAATATATTTTGCGTCCGAATTGCGACGATATTGCGATGAATCTCGGCTACCCTCATGGCGCGCAAAAAAAATCAAAGAGCGCTAAAAGTATGCGACAGAATTGCGACAACCTATTTTATTACCGACGAATTTGCTACGGATTATGCGACGGTTTATTACAAAATTGCGACTGAATTGCAACGGACCTACGACGTACGGTTATTTCCTAAAATCCCCCACCTTTGGACCAATTGTGCTACGGATTTGCAACGGAAAATTAGAGTTGCAACGGACTTTCCGTAGCAAATCCGTAGCAAGTATGAATTACTTACCCTAGCCACTTACCCAGTTACCCCGACCCCCATTCACTCATCTAATTACTCCCCCCACCCCTGAAACCCTCATACGCGCACCATAACTAGAACCACCACCCCTACGCCGCCGCTGATACCCTTACGCCGACGCCGCCACCGCGACCGCCATTATCACGGACCCACCACGGTACTTTCCCCTTCTTTCCTTCTTTTCCTTCTCATTCTGGCCTGCCACCGTCGCCTATCCCTACCACCGTCGCCTGTCCCTGCCACCGTCGCTGTTGTCGGCGTGTTCCTGCCGGCGCCATTCATTGCCGGCGTCGTAATTCTTGTTGCTAATTCTGATTCTGCGTTTTAAACCCTAATCGATTTGGGTTTTTCATTTTTTTTGCTAATTCTTGTTTTAATTAGTTTGAATTGTCTTATGTTTAGTGTTTCTTTGAATTTATGCGGTTTATGTTCGTTTATGGGGAATAACTGTTTGTATTGTAAGTGTTTGATGAAATGTCTATGTGTAATGTCCATGTGAATGTTGTTTGTGTAAAATATGCAGTTCAGTCATGTAGCTGCTCGACGTAATGTATCTGTGCAATGTCGTATACCTTTGTTTATGCTATGCAGTTAAGGTTTATTTTTTTCATTTTCTCGAAGGATTAGGTTGATCAGGAGGTGGAAGATGAATACATGAGTATACAGCTGTCACCAACTAAACACATAGAGTCATAAGTGGGCCTTATTAAGTACTGATAGTTACGAAACACTCTTAATTTGCAGTTGTATTACTTTAAAATGTGAAATTGTTATATGAAATTGTACAAGAATGTAATCTTACTTTAAATTGTATTACATAGAGTAGATTGGAATATGGTTAGAATTGCTTATGTGACACAAATTATTGGTGGTAATGGTTTATATATAATAGCTTTAGGGGACTGGAGTAATAGAACAGAGAAGTGGAGTAATTGTAAATTGACTTTAGTTTGTGCTTTCTTACAATGTTTGTTTGTGCTCTCGTCTTCTTCTTTTTTCGTTTTCTCTATTCATGACTAATTATTTACGTTTTAATTTTTATTAGGTTGATTTGCTCCACTACAGTACGAAATCATACTTAATACTCTTAATAAGGTATGTAACAATTATTCCTATTTATCAAAATTAATTACTTGATTGCAACTCCCAAAATGTGAATTGTATTTTGTGTTCTGTATATATGTTATTTATTTGTTATTGCTAATTTTGAGTTTGACTTAGCACCCGTTCAAGGATTACACATTAGGTGTAATTTTTGAATAGTCCCCATTTTGGGACTGTCTTTGAGCATTTTATGCCATTTAGGTGGTAAATACTAATCTTCTCTACTTGTTTGTTGTGAGACGAAATTTGTCGGCATATATATTCCCTAACGTTCTCTTAGTACATATGTTGAACGTTATTTTGTTCTACATTGTGTATTTGGAGAACTGGGGGGAATTGCTGTCAAATTTTCGTCTCACAACAATCAAGAGTGCGATTAGTATTTACTAATGGCATGAAATGTTCAAAGATGGGTTTAGGTTGGAGAGATAAGTGCACCCATAAGCTCGAAACTATATTTATTTCTCCTGCAGGTGGATGTGGATGTTGTCGGTGTTGGAGACGATTGGTTTAGATATTAGTGGTGATTGGTTTTGAGGTTGTGGTTGTGATTTGGTGATTGGTTTTCCTGTTGTGGATATGTGCTTTTGTTGTTGATTTTTTATTATTGTGCACTTGTAGTTTTGGTTATTGTTGCATAATATAATTAATATTGTTACTGTTTGCTTATTATTCCTTACTTACAAAAAATGTAATGTAGATTCGAAATGAAGAGATTAGAACGCAAATGGATGTATGAGCGAACAGACTCTAATAAAAAAACTAAGAGTTGAATTTGTAAATGGTGTCGCTGAATTCATATCTTACGCTAAGCAACAAAATGAATACCAATCAAACAAAGTAATTAGGTGCCCGTGTTCAAAGTGCAACAATAAGGTATATTTAGTTGAACATGAGGTACGAAAACACCTTGGATTGAGGGGCTTCATGAACGATTATTACGAGTGGGTGTGTCATGGAGAGAAACTCCAAAGCACAGTGGCAAGGAGTTCTTCCGAAAATCCATATCGAGATATGGTGGAGGATGCCTTACGAGAGAGAGTTAATGAAATTAGAGAGGAAGCTCTTAATGCTGCGGTGGTCGATGAGTCACCAAATTCAATAGTGGTCGGATTTTTCCAAATGTTAAAGCGTACGTGCTGAATAACCATTGTATAAGGGGTGTAAGCTCTCATTATTGGCTGTTGCCTCAAGATTTCTGATTTGATTACTCCCAATATAGAGTGCAATTACGATGAACATGCTCCGAATTGGTCAGTTGCTTCGGCCCGGTTTAAGAAGAAGTGTTGGGATTGGTTTCGGGTTAGTATTTTCAATTATTATCGTGTAAACGTCTTATCTATTAGCTAACTAATTTCTAATTTCTAATACTATTTTGAAATCCAGAAAAGAGTCATTTTTTATCCTCAACACAGAAGACTGGTATACGAACCTTGGTGATCAATCTTCATGACTCGTCTCAAAGATCGTGTACACCGTGTATCGGGTAGACCTAAACCCCCAAATGGATGAGAGACGATCTCTACACTTTGCTAAGGAGGAGACCTAACGATGAGAAATTCAAGCTAAGGTCCCAAACGGCTTCCGCAAACCGTAAATCGGGAGCGGATGAGAAAGAGAAAGCACCGGCTACTCACTTAATGGGTCGGAGGAATGTCATTCAAATGATGGATGAAATTGTAAGTGAAAATTAATTTGTACAAGTTCATTACTCACCGATTAAAGTGTAAGCTACTCATCGGTTACAAAGATGATTTAGAGGATTATTCATGTTGTCCTTGTAGGAAAAAGAAAAAAATGAACCCCCAACGGCCATCGATTTATTCCAGAAATCCAAACAACATCCAAAAAAAGGTTGGGTGACAAAGGGAGCTACAAAAATGATGGTAAGTGTTAGTTTCTAAGTATTTTTTATTTACTTCTACTTAAAATTGTAGATAGTTGGAAAAAAAAGTTGTTATTTGTTTTAGTGTATTGTGGATAACATTTAACCATTCTTGTTTTGTAGGATTTGCTCACGAAAAAGAGAAATTAAAGGAAAAGAAGTCTCAACAAAAGGGACCTGTTAACGATGATGAGTTGTTCTTTGAAACTCACAACGAGTTCGATAAGAAGGAAAGGATGTATGTGTTAGGATCCGCCGCAATTCACTTATATGAACCAGCAAGAGCCTCCACTGGTAGCTTCTCCACTTCTAATGCAAGATTAAGAGCAGAAAATGCCGAATGAGAGAACAAAAAAAAATGGAAGAAGAACAAAAACAAAAAATGAAAGCTTATGAGGCTTTTATGACTCAAGTCTCTCAAAAGCTTGGGATTGACTTTGATTCTAATTTCAACCTCGACAATCAAGGTCCGACAAGGGACGATGATGATGACAACGAAGATGATGACAACGATGACGGTATAGGTGGTGATAATGCTTAGGTTAAGTTTAGGCGGCTAAGTTTTTATCTAACTCCATGTGAATTAATTTGTGAACAACTTATGTTAGGTAATTTGTGAACAACTAATGTCTTTTTAGTTTAGGCGGTGGTAATGTCTATTTTAACAACTTATTTTAAGAACTTATGTTATGTGAACAACTTAGTATATAATTATTGGTATTAAAAAGTCCAAAATTGGAATTTTGGATGAAAATGTCGAGTTCGTTGTGTTATTTTCTGGATTGGAAGCAAATTGGCATGGGGGATGAGGAAAAGAAACAGGGGGTGCGGAGGTCGATAGAATTTGCAACGGAATTGCGACTGAAAAACCGTTGCAAATGGCAAAAATTCCGTTGCAAAGAGGTAGCAAGCCTGTTCATACGACCCTTGCAAAATGGTTGCTGTTTCGTTGCAAAATCAAAATCTCCGTTGCAATTCCGTCGCAAATTGCATTACTATTCCGTTGCAAGACCGTTGCAAATATAAGGTAGTCGGTCGCAAATCTGTCGCATACTACGTTGACTGGGTTTGACTTGACAACCACATATTCCGTCGCATCTCCGTCGCATATATTGCTTCTGTAACGGAATTGCGACGGATTTGTACTTTTTTGCTACCCTTTACTGCGACTACTTCATTCCGTCGCAAAAGTATCGCAAAACAGGTATTAGCAACGGATTTTGTACCTTTTGCAACGAATTGTGCCGTCGCAAATGGCCTTTTTTTTTGTTGTGTTCTTATCAAGTCTACCCTCATACATCCATTTGCGTTCAACTCTCTTCATTTTCTATGTTCAAAAAATATATATAACAAATAAAAGTTTAATTTCCGTAACTTAATTTAGAACTTACTAAACGAAAATTTAATCACCATTTAACTTAAACTTAATTTCTCTAACTTAATTTCCATAGCTGAGTGTCCTCAATTTAATCACTAATACGTCAAAGTAAACCCAATTTTTTAATTTGCAAATCTCTTATTAATTTTTAATTGACCTTACAAAAATTAGTCACCGAATTTAATCACAAATGTAATCACAATTTAATCCCAATTTACAAAAACTCTAGCTAATTTATCAATGTAATCCCAATTCAACCGAACAAAACACAACAATTCATGGCTCAGGTCAGACATAAATAGCTTAAACAGGTCAAAAAAGGGTCAAATTTTCGAATGCAGATATCAAATTTCCAAAAGCGCCGCTAACACCTATTTACAACCCCAATCAGGATGGAAGTGGTTTCGGGAAAATCCGGCATTATTACGACACCATTTGGTCCGTCCTAAGTCACACAAAACCTCACGGAAGGCCCTAGAGGTGATTCTAGCTCAATTCAACCAATTTCATCAAACCCTAATCATAATTGTGATGGGCAAATCTAATCTACCTAATCGAATTTCAACTAAACTAATCAACCTAAGCGAATTTGGGCTAAACTAATCAACCTAATCGAAATTTAGACCTAAACAATATTAACGAGCAAACTATCAATAAATAACGAAAACAATCAAAAATAAGAACTAATTATAATGAATAAGAACTAAGTAAAGTAAGAAAACATACCACAAATTAAGAAAAAATATGAAAATTGGAGAGGAATTTGGAATGGAATCAGCGAGGGAGTGTGGAGAGGGTGTAGAGAGATAAAAAAAAATTTTAGAGAGTGAAGGGGGAGAGGGGGGTGGGCGGGTATTTATCGCCAAAACAAACCGGCGGGCGTCCACTATCGGACGCCATGGGTGGACACCCGTCACTCCTCCTTTTGGCGTCCGACAGTGGACGCCATTTGTGGTATATGGCATTCGCCTGTGGACGCCTGTTGGCCTGAAATTCGTCCTTCCCAAACTCAGTCGGACGCCAAATTTGGCGTCTGACTGTGGACGCCCGTCGGTTTTTTCAGACGCCATGTAGGCGTCCATATGTCCAGGACGCCAACCAAGCGGACGCCAGGGACTGTTTTTCTTGTAGTGGGTCCTGGTAGGCCACGGAAAAGCCAGTTGCCACCATTACCACCCAATTCTGGTTCGTCGAGCTCTGAATTGAAGAATGTTGAAGATCCTGTGGAGAATGGGGAACAGAGTGCTTTGCACCAAATTTCGCTGAATGACTTCATACTCAATGCCATTAATAATTTGGGTAAAACTCCATCTACTCGTAATTCTTCTGAGATTGTGATTGATTCTGCTTTGAATAAACCTATAATTGAGACTGTGAATACGACTGTAATTGATCCTTGTAACGAGAATGTCGCCCCTCTTCTCAATACTGTGATTTCCCATGTTCAGAAGCCTAATTGGTCTAAAATTGCTGCTAAATCTCAACAATTAGGGATGAGTCTTCCTCTCTATGAGGATGTTCGTGACTCTCTTGAAATTGATTTCTCGCTAGATGATTTTGGGGATGAGCTAAAAATATGGGAGAATACTCTAATGGGTAACGTGATTGGGTCAAAACCTAATCTGCAAGCTGTCAAAAAGTTTGTTCAGGAGAAATGGGGATCAATTGCTCTACCTGTGGTGCAATACTTCAAAAAGGGGTGGTTTTCTTTTCGATTTAATTCAAAGGAAGCCATGGAAGCGGTTCTTAGAGGGGGACCGTGGAAGATGGGGGTTTACACTCTCATTCTTAAGCAATGGTCACCTACATTTTCAGGAGAAATGGATAAAATTGCTTGTGTCCCAATTTGGGTTTTGTTCCCGGATCTTGATCCCTATCTTTGGTCTGAAGTTGTCTTAGGGAAGATGGCTAGCAAGATTGGTAATCCATTGTGTGCTGACATTAAAACCACTACAAAGGCTAAGCTATCTTTTGCTCGAATTCTTGTTGAAGCAGATGTTTCTAAGGATTTACCAGAGCATGTCATTATCAACACTCCCTTTTGTGATCATTCTGTTCAAATAATCCAATATGAATGGATTCCCTATTATTGCAAGGGGTGTGGAAAGTTAGGTCATACTGTGTCTACCTGCAAGTGGGAGGAAAAAAAAAAAGCAAAGTGAGCTTCAAAAGAAGGATGGAAAAATGGATGCTCTCTCAAGTAAGCAGTCTGCTGGACTTGTTGATGCTTCATTGCAAGGGTTAGGTGGTACCTCAGGGCTCCTGAAAGTGAGTGAGTACCCAGAGAGGGAGCGGATATCTCCTATTCCTGGTGGAAAACCTCCTCAGGACGCTGCTGTAAAGCACTCAGAATACCCTAATACTTTCTTCCAGGATGATCTTTTTCAACCTGTTTCAAGGAAGAATGCTACATCTCACAAAACAAAGGCTAGTATAGTGATTGAGCCTATGCCATTGGTTAACCAGTTTCATCTCTTCTCTGTTGAGAATGATGATCTGCAAGGCCATGGGTCTGAAGTATTGGAAGGTAGAGGATTAGGTGGTACCACAGGTCCCCACAATCTGGATGATCTAGGATCTCAGATTGATGAGGTTGAACCTGTAATGCACCAAGAATATCCGGGGTCTCTTAGTAGGGAGAAGTTCATTAGTAGGGAAGCTTTACCTCCTGACAAATCTGATGAAAATTGTGTCCTGGAATGTTAGAGGCTTTAATAAGCCTATTAAACATAGTGAGGTGGTGGACTTTCTCAACACTAATAAGGTTGATATTCTTGCCATATTGGAAACTAGAGTAAAGAAGAATAAAGCTTCTAGAATTCTAAAGAATTATTTTGGTTCCTGGAAGGTAATTACTAACTATGATTACCACAATAAGGGTAGAATTTGGATTCTCTATAATCCTGCTACTGTTCAATTAACTGATTGTCAAATTGCTGCTCAGCATATTACTAGTCAGGTGCTTCATTTTACTAATAATAAAACTGTTAGTCTTAGCATAGTCTATGGTTCTAATGATGGGGAGGCTAGAGAGAGGCTTTGGACTGATTTGATTAATAATTACACTGATAATCCATGGCTTGTGATGGGTGATTTTAATGTAGTCAGAGATCCTGGGGAGAAAATGGGAATGAATCCTCCTTCTTTGCAGGATATGATTTCCTTTAATGATTGTCTACTTCAATGTATACTGGATGATTTAGGTTGGAATAGGGGTGTAATGACTTGGAATAATAAGCAGGATCCCACTACTAGAGTTTGGTCCAGATTGGATAGAGCTTTAGTGAATGCTGCTTGGCTTTCTGCTTTTCCTAATGCTACTGCTATAGTTGGTGATCCAGGGATTTCTGATCATTCCCCTATTATTGTGTCTGAATATTCTTCTATGGGTTATAAAAGAGC
This sequence comes from Agrostemma githago, assembly GCA_958450325.1. Lineage (NCBI taxonomy): Eukaryota > Viridiplantae > Streptophyta > Magnoliopsida > Caryophyllales > Caryophyllaceae > Agrostemma > Agrostemma githago. The sequence continues at coordinate 6,085,789 of OY288249.1, read as the reverse complement.
ATTTAGCTTCCTCAATAGCTGGATCTCTCATCCTAAATTTGTGGAAATTGTGACCAAAGCCTGGAAGATTAAGGTTAAAGGGTCTCCTATGTATTGTCTCTTCCACAAGCTTAAGGAGTTAAAAGAGCTTTAATTGAGCTGCAGAAAAAGGATTTCTCGAATATCTCTTCTGCAGTGAGTTCAGCTAAGGACAGTTTATTGGAATGTCAACAACAGCTAAGGCTCTTTCCTTTTTCTCCTACCCTTATTGAACAGGAGAAGGCTCTTACTACTTCCTATTGTCAGTTGAAGGGGTCTAAGCTTGTATGTTGCAACAAAGGGCAAAGGTTAAGCACATTCAGTTATCTGATTGTTCTACCCAATACTTTTTCTCAAAGATTAGTGAAAGAAGAAATCAACAGAGAATTGGCTCTATTATTAATGCAAAAGGGGATTTGTGTCAGGGTTTTGAAGCTGTTACTACAGCCTTCCAGGACTACTATAAGGACCTTCTTGGCAAGGCAATTCCTACAGTTGGTTCACTTGGAAAGAATACCACTCTGTCTCATGAGCATCTTAATGCTCTTATGAAACCTATTGCTTATGAAGAACTAAAAATTGCTGTCTTCCAAATGGATAGCAATAGCAGCCCTGGTGTAGATGGTTTCTATGCTGGGTTTTTTAAAACCTGTTGGAGTATCATTGCTGTAGATTTTTGTAAGGCTGCTCAGCAGTTCTTCAAAACTGGCTCCATGGCTAAGCAAGCTAACTCCACTCTTCTTACTTTAATTCCTAAGAAGAAAGATGCTCAGAATGTGATGGATTTTTGTCCTATATCTTGCTGTACAGTCTTCTATAAAGCTATATCCAAGGTTCTTGCTAATAGATTAAAGCCCATTCTCCCTTTATTAATTGGTGAAGAACAGGCAGCTTTCATCAAAGGTAGAAATATTTTTGATGACACGCACTCTCCTTTCACAAGCTCTTGTCAAGGGTTACTCTCGCAAGTATCTAACACCTAGATGTATGGTTAAAATAGATATTAGGAAAGCTTTTGACTCTTTGCAATGGAATTTTATTGCAAATATGTTGAGGAGTATGGGGATACCTGATCAGTTTGCTCGTTGGGTCATGGGATGTATCATTAATCCCTGGTATTCCTTCAAATTGAATGGGGGAATTTCTGGCTTCTTTCAGGGTAAGAGTGGGATCAGACAAGGTGATCCACTCCCACCTTATATTTTTGTGCTAAGTATGGAGGTCCTTTCTAGGTCTCTTAGAACCATATGTCAGCAGGATCAAGTTTCTTACCATCCAAAATGTGGTAAACTCAAACTCACCCACCTAATATTTGCTGATGACTTAATGATTTTCTCTAGAGGTGATTTGCCATCTGTTTGTGCTGTCAACTCTGCATTAAACAAGTTTGCTGATCTCTCTAGTTTGAGGCCCAACATTGAGAAAACCTGCATCTATTTTGGAGGGGTGAGTGCACAGGTCCAAGGTGAAATTGTTGCTGCTTCAGGCTTCACTATTGGAAGTTTCCCTTTTAGATATTTAGGGCTGCCTCTCTCTACAGCTCGAATCACTGTGACATTGTTTGACTCTCTCATTTTGAAGGTTCAACATGTTACAAAGCATTGGTCCTCTCAACTTCTCTCCTATGCAGGCAAAGTTCAGTTAATCAACTCAGTAGTGTTTGGGATGGAAAAATTTTGGTGTTCTAGTCTACTTTTGCCTAAATCAGTTATTAAATATCTTAATAAAATGTGCAAAGATTTTTTCTGGGGCATTGCTGGTGAAAAAAGGAGACTAGTTTTGAAGAGTTGGAAGGAGATATGCTCTCCTTTTGATGCTGGTGGTTTTGGGATTAAGGACGCCCGATCTTGGAACATTGCTCTTATGGCTAGATGGATTTGGAGTTTGCAAACATCTTCCTCTAATATTTGGAATCAATGGTGCCTCAACTATGTACTGGATAAGAATGATATTTGGACTGTCCTCCCTAAAGATTTCCATTCTATGGGTGTTAGGAACATAATTGAAACAAGGGATGAGCTCATTAAGCATTTCGGGAACAGGCAGGCTTTGAAGAAGGTTCTGGATGCTTGTTCTACTGGTGTAAAGTTCTCGGTTAAAAGAATGTACAGCAAGATTAATGCATGGCAGAGTAAAACATGGTCAGGTCTGATCAAGTCTCCAGTCATTGCACCTAGCCATAAAATCATCACAAGTATGGCTATTCAGAAACAACTAGCTATTACAGATCAATTTGTGAAAAGAGGGTTTCAACTTGCTAGTAGATGTGCACTCTATGAAGCAGCTATAGAAGATCATTGATTGCTCCTTTTCAATGACAGTGTGGGATGCTATGCTGCAGTGGATAGATATTGACAGGGTGGGTATAAGCATTACAACAACATTGAAGTGGATGCTCCATAGGAGAAAGCAGAAGCATTGGAAGTTTGTATGGTTGTTGGTCAGTTTTTCAGCAACTGTCTATCGAATTTGGAAGGAACGTAACAAGAGAGTCTTTACTGGAGTTAAATCTGAGGTCGAGCACATAATTGAACATACTAAATTCCTAGTTATAGCAAGATTTTTGAGATACCAAACTAATCCTAAGTTCAAAAGGATTATAGATAAATTGGGGGGACTAGCTTGAGCTTGTACTTAGTGTGATAGTCTTTTTGCACAAAATGTAATTTCTTTCATTAATGAAATGAATGAGAAGTTTTCTGCAAAAAAAAAATGTTATACGAATAATAATTTTACGTAAATTTTATGTAAATAAATGTTACATTAATTGAATTGAGTTGATCATTTATGTACGTAGGATAATCATCAATTTTTATTTTTAGTAACTCTGAAAATCAATATGAATAGCGTCTTTTATGATAATTATTTTGTATAGAGTATAATTTATAAATGACATCTTTTATAGAGTATTATTTCGTATAGAGTATAAATAGCATCTTAGAGAGAGAGAGAGAGAGAGAGAAATATATCGATATATTTTGATGCTCTAAAATATTCTTTTTTACAATCTTCAATATATTAATATATTTAATGTTAAATATTTATCAAACAAAATATTAATATTATGTTTTTTTTAAATATATTTAATATTCCTAATAAAGTGAAATTTGAAATGTTAAAATAATAGTGATACTTTAACATAAATGTTGAAGTATATGTAATATGAATAATAAAAGTAAATAAATGACGTGAATGTTACATAAAATGGATTAAGTTGAAAACGTATATATGTAGGATGATTAACAATTAGCAATTATATTTTTTAGTAATATAGATTACAGAATTTTAAGATGTTAAATTACAAAATTTTAAGATGTTAAGGATGTTAAATTAATACTTATGAATAATTATATAATTATACTCGTATGAGTACTCGTATAATATAAATACAAAGTATTTGTATAAATACTCGTAGGGGATGCATTCAATTGATATATAAATAGATATGCTGTCCTAATGAGATCTTTGACGGATTCCGGTGACAATGTTATAAGTTGAATCCCTTTTATTGGTACTCGTATAGTAATAGACGGAGTATATATTTTATTAGTTACCTGGATGGAGCTTGCTTGCTTCTTTATTTCGCTCGTTTAATTACACTAGTTTTATCACCCGTGAAGATTCACGGGCTAGTTTATAGTTGTGTTATATATAAATTGGAATAAAACTAAAAATTATGAATGAGATATATATTATATATGAACTCAAATAAAATATGTACTAGAAAAAGAGTATTCATGGTACTCCTCCGATTTTTATTTATTGCCCATTTCATCAATATATCGGTGGATTATTTTAATCAAACGTGCACTATGTATGTGCATTATCATACTGATTAACTAAAAAAACTGAAAGAAACATGACTATATACTATCTCAAAGATTAGTTAATAAAAAAAAGAAATCGACCCCCCTCCTTATAGGGTCGTAAACCCATTTTTTATTTTTTAGACCCACAACTTGATTAACAGAATCCAAAATAACTCATTAATTTAGGATCAAAACCTTACCAGACTCGTTCGGCCAATGAGAATTTATTAAAATTAAATAAAATATTTATATCTAATTATTATATTTGGATTTATAATTAAATAAATATATTATATTACAAATATTCATTTTAATACAACGTATTTTATCATTTAATTGTAATATAATTTTAATAATTGAATTAATTATTTTTTAAAATATAAACATTACTACTAAAGAGTACAACATTAATATTAAAAAATATTAATATTAAAAATATTTTTATTGGACTTAAAAAATTAGTAAAAAAAATATAGGCTTTCAAAACTATTTGTAACCCTAATCCAAACCGTGACCGTATAACCCAACTCATATTTGGTCTGACCCGTATTTGGATCCGACTCGTATAACCCGACCCACTGGACCCATTTTACACGTATACATACTACGCTTCGGCTTTATTTTTGAGGGGTTGAGTAACTTTAGTGTTAATTTTTAACCCTTAACCGTAAAGTTAAAGATTAGAATTTAAACCCTTAAACGGAATTAAAAGCGTAGTCCGGGTACTAATTTTACCCTTAAATATCTTTTAATCGATTTTGCTCTCAATGTTTTTAGACATATATAAACTCTTTAAAGAATCGAATACGTACATGATTAATTATTTAAATCACTTCAAATATTTAGATTCAATTTTGATGTTTGCAAGCAACCCCCTTTTTTGGATTGTGAACTTATTTTTTCGGCCCACAACCCGTTTGATCAACCCCAATATGACTCGTTAATTTAGGATCGAAACCTGACCCAACTCGTTCCACCCATTGGGTCAATGAGAATTTATTGAAATTAATAAAGTATTATATTTGGATATTATATTTAAACACTACAACAAATCATCACTTGCGCCACGAAAATTTTGTTGCCACGATAAATTTTCCGTGGCGCAAGTAGCCGTGGCAACAAAATTTTCGTGGCGCAAGTGATGATTTGTTGTAGTGAAAAAAATAAATATGTATTTTAAATTACAAATATTCAATTTAATACAACATTTTTTTATCATTTAATAATAAAATAATTTTTAAAATTGAATTAATATTTTTGAAGTACAAACATTATTATTAAAGATTATAATAATAATACTTTTAAAATAATAAAAAATACATATTTTTTATTTGTTGGACTTAAAAAGTTGCTAAAAAAATATATGCATTCGATATTATTTCTGACCCTAACCCTAACCCGATCCCTTGACCCGTATGACCCGACTCATATTTGATCTGACTCGTACGACCCGATCAGCTGCACCCATTTGATAGGTCTTTATATAACAATCTCATTGTGTTTTTTTTGTGGGGTTGAGTAATATTAATTGGCGATGTTAATTGTCAACCCTTAACTGTAAAGTTAAAGAGTTCGGGGTGCTAATATTACTTTTTTATTAAACATTTTTTTATCATTTAATAATAAAATAATTTTTAAAATTGAATTAATATTTTTGAAGTACAAACAATATTATTAAAGATTATAATAATAATACTTTTGAAATAATAATAAAATAATATATATTTTTTGATGGATAAAAATAATAAAAATGTTATGATGATAAATTTATATAAAAAATCGCAGAAAGATTGGGGGTGTATTAGTAGGAATGCTTTCCCTCGTTGAGGTGTTTTTTTTCCTTTTTAATTTTCACTCCTTATAGTGTTACTCATCAAATTTTCATTTTTGGTAGAATAAATTAACAAATACTATATGTCTTATACACACTTTTCTAATATTATTTTTTTTATGATATATTTTTTAAAATTATGTCCAAAATATTTTTAGAGTACAAATTTCTCCCAAATCGCTATTTACATGTTTTATTACGAAATAATGATACATATGTATTTCTTACTTGTGATTAGACATGTCAAACGGGTCGGATGGATAATCAGGTTATGGGTCGGGTCAGGCCCGTCGGACCGCGGGTCCAACAGGTGCTGTGCACCGGGCCTCCAAAAATGAGGAGCCTCACTCATATAGATTTTAGTGCGGTAGTGTAATAATTAATCTTTGTGGCTCAGTGATAGGTGAAAGGAACTTGGCTTGACAAACCCAGGCTCGAATCCCGATCTATGCATTTTTATTTAAGAAAGAATTCTCACCCTCTCTCTTCTCTTAATCGTCGACTCTTTTGTTTTATTTTTTAAATAAAATACATGTTTTTATATGGTAATAATTCTAATTCCATAGTCTATTTTTCTACTTTACTTTTTAAAATGATACTGTACATAATAACGAAATGTATTTAGTGAGATTCGTAGATTTTATTTTAAGTAGGGTTTTTGTTGTAATTTGTTAACAAGTAATATCATAATTTTCTATTTGAAAATAAATACAATATATTTTTAAAACAGTTACTCGTATATGATAACATAACACTCCCTAATACTTTGTATTTGGGGCCTCAAAAAAAAAATGGAACCGGGCCACCAAATTTTATTTGACGGCCCTGGGTCGGGTCATAATACAGGTCGAGTGTTACATACTCTATCCCATCCCAAATAGTTATACAATAACCGATTAATTAATTCTTTTGAAATACATGTTCTGGTTCTTGTATTGTGAAAAATGTTGTAGGCCAATGTGATTTTTGTGAAACTTTGTAGATAATATTTATATTATTTATCTTAATTGCAAATGTAAACAATTTTTTATGCAAAAATGATTTTATTTTTTTTCATCTAATTCATGTTAAATAAATATGAATTGAAAAGGAATATTCTATTTTTTATTTTTATAATAATGCACCTAGATTAATTATGGATAGTTAATATAGTTTTGACACGTCATCAATACTTCTCCTACACATTGCCATGTGGCAAAGGGATGCATCAAATTAATATATATATATATATATATATATACAGATAGATTACTACGGAGTACTAATATAATTTTATGCTCCGTATATTTAGCTATCAAATTACAGGCATGCAGCCGGCTGCCAATAATTATGGAATTTTATTTAATGATTTCTGAAGTTGGATGGATTACTACTTAATTGACTACGGAGTACTTCAGATATCTAATTTAATTACAGAGCTTAATTAACTCTACTCCACCTTTTTGTTTAAACTTAACAACATAATTACTCTAAATACCAGACACAAAGATCATACAGTATATTTTCTTTTGGTATAAAGACATCATTAGTAGGGACTAGGGAGTTCGTACCTCATATATCATGGATAACACCTTTCACGATTTTATCAGTTAAGACTTTAGATGATAATTGACACTATTTTGTTAGTTTAAGTTCAAAATTCTGAATGAGATTTTAAAAAATAAATCAACTTAACTTAGCCATCTAACATAGATTTATCTCGTCAATAGTACAGTTGAGTCGAAATAGAAGTTGAGTTGTAGTCATTCTATAAGCGTAACATAGATTTATCTTGTCAATAATTTGTTTATCGCTTTTATTTTTCGTGATTAGTATTCTAATCAAAGCTGAATAAATCATTGGACGAAGAGAAACTAGATCATTAAGCTAAGACTTTCATTCTTAACAAAATTTAAAAAGTACCTAAAAGTTTAAAAGTTAACTAAATTTGTTAAGATAGCTAAAATTTGTAAGTCGGCAAGTTGCCTGGTAGTTAACATAAGCAAAGATATAGGAATATGTTTGATGATTATTAGTCCCTCTAAGTTCTTATGATTGCCCCATTTACTTTTGGGTGGAAAATAAGGAAGGGGAAATGAGTGGTTCAAAAAAGAAGAAAGAAGATAGAGAAATAGGTGGGTGAATGTGAACCACACATTTATGGCCTAAAATGAAAAGTGGGTAAAAGATTGAACTCAGCCCAAAAAGAAAAATGGGGCAGTGTTAGAAACTCGGAGGGAGTACAATTTAACAAGGTACGTTTTTTTAGTGATACTCCCTCCGTCCCAATGAATTGTTTACCCATTTCATGTTGGGGCGTCTCAATAAATTGTTTATCTTTCTATTTTAGGAATGTTTTTTATATGCAATTTGACCATTCTCATGAATTTTGCTCCACATGTCACCTCCTCATTGGATCACCTTACCCTTGGTGCTAAAAGGAAAGATAAACAATTCATTGGAACGGAGGGAGTACAAGGCAGCAAACATTGTTATAATTATGAGGCTATATAAAGTTCCTATATTTGTAGTATGAACAAGATATTATTTCACGTCTAACAAACGAAAAAAAAAAAAATCTTTCTCTAAAAAATAAACGCTCTCATCTTCTTTCCCTAAAAACTTAACCCTAATCCTAAACTTGCAGCCGCGACCGACTCCCCTCTTTTGTTTCGTGTCACAGCCCCCTCCCCTATCGTTGACTTCTTTCGGTGGGTGTTCCCCCCTCTCCTCGTCCCCTTCCCCCACCCTTCGGGTTTAGTTGATGTCTTGTTTGGGTCGGTTTGGTTGCATGTTATGTTTTGTTTGCTTGTGTTAGGACGTTTTGGTTGCCTGTGGTCTTCAGTTTTTGACTTCTTGGTTTGGTTGGTTTATGTTTGGTCTTGTCGGTCTGCTGGTTACTAGGTTTGGATTTGAAAGGGTTTTTAGGCCGTTTGATCCATGTTCGTTTTCTTAGGTTTACTGGACTATGGTCGAGGTGGTGTCCTATCTTGACAGGTGTGGCTGCATGTGTGTGGGTTCTGCTTTATGGAACAGTTTCAGGTTTGGGTATCTTTTTGTGGTGGATCTGGGACTCTGTTGTGTGGTGGGTTCCAGGCGGCTTCTTCTTGCAATGACTTCCCGTGTTGGTTTCCTTTTTAATAGTTTATTAGTAATAAGCTTAATTATCACCTGTCTTATTATGAGTAAAGGCTTCCATATTGCGGCCTGTTTGCGTTTGGTGTGGGTTGATCTGACCATAAATTGGTCTTGGATTGGTTCTTCTGGTAGGGGTTTGGTTGTGGTGTAATACCCCGTATTTCTCAAATAGTATTAAAATTTTAAACATTTATTTAAACCAAATTTAACGTTTGAAAAATTATTTTCGTGAATAAAATATTTTATTTTCATTAAATTAAAAATTATTCCGTTATAAAACCATAAGAATTTATTTATCGTATTATTAAAATTTTTATCTTTCGTTAAATAAAGTTTAAAACTCGAAAATGTTTTTAATATTGACCTGTCGTTTTAACATTTTCTCGTCTCGTAAAAATATTAGAAATAATTTATCGAATTCTTAAAATATTAATTTCTTATAACTTTTGTCCCATAAAACTATTTATCGTCTATTTTACTTACCGTCTCACAAATTCCTTTTTAAAAATAAAATTTTACGGTTTCCATTATTTTTATTCCGTAATCATATAATTTCAACTTTTTAAGAAAGAAAGAAAAATGTTTGTACGAAAAATGAATCGGAACTCGGAAAACTTGATTGTCCTCATAAACTCCCACGTATCTTACTAATTGTTAGAGCAACCACAATGGTTGTCCATCCATTGTGGTTCATTTACCGCCACATCATTTACTTACAAACCCAATCCTTATGAACTTCTATCAACAATGGTAAAAGTTCATCCAAGTTCATAGATGGATCTCACCCATACTCTACTCCCAAAATTTAATTTCTACTAATAAAATATCTTATATTTAATTAATAATCTTTTTGGATTACTTTAACAATGAACTAGTAAAAATAATTAATACACACTTTTAAAAAAATTAAATTAAACTAAATTACTTTTACATAATTATTATTTTAACATTATAAAAACTTACATATTACTCTCCAACAAAAATTAATGGGTCGTATCGGGTTCGAATCAAACGGGTTACGGGTAAGTTAAAAAAAGGGCTCATGAACTTAAAGAGCATGTATAAATTTATCTATCAATTACTACGTATAAATTTATCGGGTCAGAGTATTTTTCCGGGTCGACTCCGGTTCAAATTCCAACAATAGAGAACGTATTGTTAATAGAAAATTTGTTCTAATAAAGAAAAATTATTGTTAATAGAGAAAATAATAAAATACATTAAAATTGATTAAATATAACAAATGGAGTTGATAAATATGTAGTTACAAATTGATTAAATAATGGAATAATTGATTAAATTGATAAATTGATTAACAAGTGTGTAAAATGAAATGACAAATAAATGGAGTGTGCAAGAGAAACAAAAGCAATTGGAGTGTGCATGAAAAGTTATGTTTGAATGGAATATCAATTGCACATGTGGTGCGTGAAACTCACCCACAACCCACTCCCATTTTTAATAATTGCGTGCAAGTCACACTCTTCCATCATTTTCTATTTCTTCTGCAACGGACATGGTTTGTCTGCACGGACAATTCCTCATGAACGAACCACACAATTTCTTCAGCAATGACAATAGTTCGTTCGTTAGGTACGAACGGCATCCACAAACCACCATTGTGGATGCCCTTACTATCACTAATTCACTACACATACATATCCACCCTTACAGTACACCCTATACTACGTACATACACTACACATGTCAGCCTACTCCCCTTAACCTACTATATATATACTCCAACGTACCACTTACTACTTCTATACTACTTACTACTCCGTATTACTCCCTCCATTCACTGAAAAAGCTCACTTTACTTTTGGAACAAATATTAAGGCAAGTAGGCCCGTTGGAATGCATGTCCACCCGATGCCAAGCACAGGGCCCAAAATTTTTTAGGGCCTCAATTAGTTTTCAGTGCATAATTTATACTCCCTCCGTTCCAATGAATTGTTTGCCTTTTCTTTTGGCACCAAGGTTAAGGGAACCAATGGGGAAGTGACATGTAGAACAAAACTCATGAGAATGATCAAATTGCATATAAAAAATATTCCTAAAATAGAAAGACAAACAATTCATTGAGACGCCCCAATATGAAATATGCAAACAATTCATTGGGACGGAGGGAGTATAATGTACTGTTGTGGTGCAGTGGTAAGTGACTTAGTATTTGGGTGAATGGCACAAGGTTCGACTCACAGGAGCAGGGTTTTTGCCTCTCATTTTTTATGTTCCGTAAATATAATTAACATATTTATTTTATTAGTTTATTTTTTAAAATTGATATTAAATACTCCGTTGTTCATTTCTTTGCCTTTAAGGCACTTTTAAGGTTAGACAATAGACATTGATATTATTTTTTGTTCAAAATTGGTTGAAATAATCATCTTAAAATTATTTTAAATCATAATTTCATATAAAGTACCTTAATTTACTATGTATTAAAAAAAATCTCTCTACATGATAATACTTGATTATAGTATAGGGGCCTCCAACAAAAATTGAAACCCGGCCACCTAATATTATTTGACGGCCCTGAAGGCAAGTGGGTAAGTTGGACCACTTTATCAAAATATCCCTCCACTTTTTAGTTGTGGGACAGTTGCAGGAGAGAAAAGTTGTGGGGTAAGTAATAAGGATATTTATGTCTTTTGTTTGGGTGAAACTTTTCATTTAAGGAAAGTGTGTTTTTACAGTGAATGAGCCAAATAAAGAATAGTGTGCTTTTCCAGTGAATGAGAGAGAGAGTATTACTACTACTCATACCTTGCAGGGGCGGCTTAGGCCCGGTCCAAGAAGAGCAGCCGAACTGGGCCTCTAAAATATAGGCCCAAATTCGTTACTTAGGCTGAAATAAAAAAAAAAAAAAAAAAAACTCTGTAACTTCCCTCTGCTTTCTTCAGTCTTCAACCTTCCTAATTTTTCTCAATCTCATCAATCAATTTTAATTGAGCCTCAACTTTCTCTTTTCCCACACTAACGTTTCCACTCCGAACAATGTTCATCTTTCTCAATGATACAACGGTTCACCAAAATTATGGTTATAAATTCCTCATAAATTATTTCACAAATTACAATCATCAAATTCTTATCTTTCACAATCCCCTATCAATTTAAAATTTTCCTATGTACTCCATTGATTTGGCAATTGTTACTGTGTTCACAGTGAAAGTCGGATCTTTTCTACAAGGTAAAAAAATTTCAATTTTTTCCATTTCAGTTTGTTCTTTCTGGGTTAATGACTATTGACTAATGAGTTTTTTTTTTTTTTTTTTTCATATCTTCGATTGTTTTAGCCTTGCTTAATTTTTTTCTATCTGGGTTATTTCTGATTTGGGTAAATGGGTAATTGGGAATCTGGATTTCTGATTAAAGTATTTAAAGGGATTTGTAATAATGTAATTAAGTAATTTGATTGTTATTTTGAAATTATGAAATATGTGGGATAAGGATTAAGAATTAAAGAATAAAGATTTAATTATTTAAAGAGTTTGGGTTTGATTGTGTTTTTCCAATCAAGATTAAATATTTAAATGATTTAATATTTTAATGATTAATGAAGAAATGAATATATGTCATGACTGTGTTTCTGTTTTTGTAATTTGTTCAATTTTTTACTGTATCTTTACTACTTTCAATTTATATTCTGATTTTGTTTATCACCTATTTCAATTGAATATTTCATCTAATTGTTTGATTCTTTTTTTTTGCAGGTCCCCAAAATTTTTGGTGAATAGAAAATATAATTCACTTTTCATTTATTCCTTCTTACGTTTCTTTTCTATTAGCATTTTTTAACATGCCACCAAGGATAAGAAAGTTTGAATCTGGGAATGATAAATGTAAAAAAAAGCAGCGTATAGAAGCGTTAATTCGATCCCAAACAGGAGCTCTTGATAGATTTTTTGGGCCTCATTTTGTGGCGGTGCACTGGGCCTCGATTTACTTTGAGCCGTCCCTGATACCTTGTACTATAAATTCTAATCCTACGTACTAACTTAATACCTCTCGTACTTTGCTAGAACTTACTACTTATTACAACTTACTCCCTCCATTTCATTGAAAGGTTCCACCTAAAAAATGACACATTTTTTAAAGAAAATAATAAAATATTCAGAAGTAAAGAGAGAGTAAAGTAGGTGGGTCATGCACTTAGGTAAGACATAAAAGTGATACCAAATAAGAAAGTGGAAGCTATTAAAGAAATTTACAAAAAAAGAAAAGTGGAAGCTTTAAATGAAACAGAGGGAATACTAATATATACTCCTACATTACTACTAATTACTATTACTACTACATTCTACTACATACGTTACTACATACTCTCCGTATTATATTATGTACTACTCCGTACTTACTATATACTACATACTCCGTACTACATATTTTATTTACTCCTTCGTCTTTCTCTATATAATTGGAGCATCGGGAATGAGGAGCTGCCCAGTATTTGGGGGAATCACTTTTCTAGAACCGTATTTGGGTCAAATCATTTCGACCCGAAAATGTCTTTGTAAGGGGAGGAGACGACTTTTCTAACGTAGACCGTATTATTGACCCTGTCGACCTTAATTCTTAATAACATTAATAAATACTCCGTAATAGCTATTAAGGTAACCAAACTTTTCTTCTAACAACTTTTCTTATATATAAGTATAGGGTTATTTTATGGGAATAATATCAACTATGCGTGTGCTTCTTAAATTAATACAAACTGTACGTAATCTCATTTTTATATGAACTACGCATTCATTAATCTCGCTTTGCTATGTATGAAATTATGACTTGCTATTACCGGTCATAGTGAGTTGTTGTACTTTCTAAGGTTTTATTAGGTCCGTTACACTTATCGTGAAAGCCAAAATTACAATAAAAATATTTTTTTCATAGCTTCTATAAGGCTAATTGAAAAACAAATGGAAGATGAATTTTCGGAAAATTTAATTTTTTTTTTATCAATGGCCTAAAATGAACACGAAATGTAAATTAGAAGAAGAAAAGTTAGAGGAAGAGTTGAAAAAGGAAGGTTCAACAGGTAGCCGGTCATCCATAACAAAGCGAGATTAATGAAGGCGTAGTTCGTATTAAAATGAGATTACTTATAGTTTGTATTAATTTAAGAAACACACGCATAGTTGGTATTATTCCCATGAAATAACCCATAAGTATATTATGTTAGTAATTTAATAAAGGGTTACTTAACAGGAATAATATCAACTTTGGGCGGTATTCCATCAATAAAACCAACTTTAATTAATACGGGAATAAAACCAAGTATGAGACATATTATACGAGAATGAAATTGCCTCTTAAATGACCGGATGAAGTTGGTTTTTGTGGGTCCCATACTAATAATAAACCCCCATCTTCATCTTCTTCATTGCTCTAAATCAAATTCTCTCTTCTAAACTTACGTTTTATCTTAGTGTTGGATCAACCTACGTTTTCAATCAAACCAATTAAAAAAGAACACTAATTAGACACTTAAACCCCAAATAAACCAATAAGAAAACCCTAAGTTTACCCAGAAAAGTCGTAAAACTAAGTTAAACCCAGAAAAATCGATTTGGGGGAAATGAAAAGAAAACTCACCGTTGACATTGCCGAACCACAAGATTGAGGAATGAACTTGACACTACCCCTGAAAATTGATTTTCGACAAAATTAATGATAATCAATTATAAACACGGCCGTAGAAAAGTCGGAGAAAGATAAACAAACAAAAGTTTCGTAAAAAATTACCTTCGACGAAGTGAATGATGAAGTGATGAAGTGATGAATTGATGAATTGACGATGAAGTGATGAAGATGAAGTGATTAGTTTGAAGTTTGAAGTTTGGGAACTAATGAAGTTAAAATTGAATTAGTTACTTTAATGAAGTTAAACCTTGTATTAGTGGTAATATTGACGGGTGTAGGCGGTAGCAGGTAAGCGTATTTCATTCTCGTATAATATGTCTCATACTTGGTTTTATTCCCGTATTAATTAAAGTTGGTTTTATTGATAGAATACCACCCAAAGTTGATATTATTCATGTTAAATAACTCTTTAATAAATTGCTTATTTAAATATTTAGGCTTATTTGTATGACTAAATTACTTATGTATATATAAAAATGTTACGTGATATTTTATTTGTGTTATATATTTTATTATGACTAAATTCAACTCTACTAAATTATCACTTGGTTAATTTATTTACTTATCACCTTTACATTTCTGTTTATATGAGAAATTGATAAAATGAATAAAAGAACTTAAATTAATAAAATTTACTTATATCATTTTCATTGTATTTTATTTATTTGCTTCTATTTGCTATGTATGTTTATTCTATGTACTTTATAATTTGTATAATTGTAATTTTGGTTGTATTCAATTTTCTTTAGTACTTTTACATTTGTTTATATATTATAATAATAGAGTAAAGGGCACTAGTAACCTACAAAATCTTATTTTAATAAAATTTCACTTATTATTTTATATAGGTATAAATTTATAAATTTCATTTTTTTATAATAATAGATTTGTTTTATTCCGAAATTTTTACATGACATTTATAAATATTTAAAAAAATGATTTTTCGTCAAATTTGTAAATCGATTAAGTACGACTTGATTTATATTTTTCAGAAACTTTTATATTTTTCAGAAATTATGAATTTTTAAATAATATTTTATTATTATTATTATACCTTAAATTTTATTTTTATAAAACTTCATTTAAAAGAAATTACTATTTTAAAATGTTATACGATATTTGGGATATAATGTTTCGGGTGACACTTGAGGATTAAAGTGTAACATTGTCACACTGAAAGTAAGAATTTGAGGATTTGATTGTTTCAAATGAGTCCGACCAATTATCGAAGGTCACCAAATAATGTACTACTTGTTCACGGGCGACTTTTATATAAGGTTTACGATGCGAGTCTGGGACGAATAGCTTGTGTTGGATTCTACCATGCGTGGTATTTCGACTGCACTTGTAATGAAAAGCAAACTCGGAGGGTGCCGTCCGAGAGTCGACCTAGTGTTTAAGGTAGTCGTCCTACGACAGTGAGAGCTGCGGTTCAAGAGTCTGCGTAGGGTATGTGGCGCACGTATAGACAAGTACTTGATCAGTATTACTACCTAGGTAGCGGGGGCAGAACAAGATTCTGAAAACTGTGGGTTCCCTCTTGGTGATGCAGAGAATGTAATCATCAGCTTTCATTTCAGCCCAGAGCCCCGTCTGAATAAATGTATAATATAATAGAAGTTCGGGCCCAATTGAGCATTATGGGTGAGATGTAAACCTCACAAGATCGGTTCGGTCTACGAGTTGGTAACACGGTTACTTCTATTGGTGAGATGCAAGCCAATAGGATGTAGCGGTGATACTAGGAGCCACGACTCGTGTGTTTATTCTCTGTTTACATGAAAAATGATTTTAAATCAAATGGCTGCCAATGTCCCATCTTTTAAACTTTATCGTTTTCATCACCTCACATGTTGATAATTGAATTAAAGAAAACTATCTGTTACGTGATATCCTTTAATATTTTTGTAAGCATATTATTTGTTATTCACATGATTGTCTCATGTGTTCGAGGTGATGTTAGATGAACGACTTGGTTGCTGTCCCGCTCAGCGTCCACTGTATTATTATTTTTTGTAGGTCTAAGACGTTGGGGGAATCGAGCGAGAGAGAGATTTAATAATATGTTTGTATAAATTAAAATACAATTTATATTCTGTACTAAGTGAATCAAGAGTATGTAATTAATAGTCGTTTGTTGTAAGGATCCGTAGCGATCCGGATTTATTTAAACTCTGATATAATTTTAATTAAATGACTTAGATAATTTTCCGCATTATCTATTAATTTAAGTCATCGAAAATCCGGGTTGTTACATGTGGGGTGGTTTTTATCTTCAACTCTTTGCATGTTGCTTGGTTCGTTGGTTCATTCAACATATGATTGTAGGGTTCGATTATAAAGATGTAGGAGTTTTTTCTCCATTAGAGGCAGACCTTGTTGCTTTGCTCTCACCCGTTTCTTGCTACGTCTTCTTCGTAAGTGCGTAAGTGCATCTTGTTCTCGTCATTGTGTGGTTCATTTGTGTGGATGTCATCCGGGAGTCCGCATCTGTGTTGATTATGTGGATGAAGACGCTTGTGCCCAAATTTCCGTGTACCAACAACTCACTACTATCACCCGACGCCTTTATTTTACTGTTCTTGTTTTAGTAATAGTTTATGATGTCAATTTTATGTTCAATAAAGGATGTAATATGGGTTCCGAGAGCCCGAATAGCAGGTAATCCAATGCTCTTTCTTCGTTGGCAAAAAAAAAGTACGAACAAGATTAGTGTCCCTTGATTTTAGGAATTGATTGACGAGATGATTGATACTTGATTTGGCTAAAATTATTGGTGAGATCTTCTTGATTTGCATTGATATGATTAATACGCCTCCGCAAGATGGACGTCCGATGGGTAAGGCCAATCTTGGTTCTTAGGGCATGGTATGAAGGTTTGGGCAGCGACTTGGATAGTATATCAGCTAGTTGATCCTTACTGGCAACGTGTTGAATTCGAATTCGGCCGAGTTGAAGTTGTTCTTTGACGAAGTGGAAGGAGAGAGTCATGTGTTTCATTCGTGAATGGAAAACTGGGTTCTTGGCGTAGAGTGTTGCGGAAATGTTGTCGCAGTAAATGGCTAGTGATTTAGTGACAGTGATGCAAAGCTCGGTAAGAAGGTTGCGAAACCAAATTGTTTCAGTGGTAACGGAAGCAACGACACCACTACAAGAAAAGGTGCCCAAGGCGTCCATTCAGTGGCTTCCGACAGTGGACGCTATACGGGAAAAGGTGTCCGCAAACAGACGCCAGAAAGTGGAAACCACGACCGCTCGCCCATTTTTAAAACGGGCGTCCACTATTGGACGCCAATAAAATGGGCGTCTAACAGCGGACGCCATGGGTGGCGTCTGACTGTGGACGCCAGTTATCCCTAGATGGCGTCCACAGTCAGACGTCATATGCTTTACGTTGGCGTCCGACTGTGGACGCCATCCAGGGATAATTGGCGTCCACAGTCAGACGCCATGTCCCCTGAATAGCTGCCAATTTTGATCGATTTGAGCTTCCTCTGGCGTCTGGCATGGCGAGCGTTATTGGACGCCATAAACGTTGTTACGTGGTCGTAAATATGTGTTCGATGTCTAGCCAAAACCTGCAAAATAAACCACATCTACAACTCTCAACCGACCACAAAACTATCGACCATCCATATTACCTCAACCTCATTCACTCTCAATCAACCAAAACACTTCATCTCTCGACACATTTATGGTGAAAAAACATTCATATAAAAAAGTTTTAACATGCGGTTTAAAGGTACATAAATCTAAACTAGTTCGAAGATACATAATCCATAAATCCAGTTACAACAAAAAAATAATAATCAGCTAACTGTGAAGCTAGCTGAAGCACCAGAGTTACCGCCATCCCCGTTAAAGGGGTCTCTGTCGTCTGAAGGGGGTGGGGGACAACCTTGGTTGCATCTCTCAAACATGGCCTGAAACATGGCCATCTGTTCCTGCATTTTCTTTATCTGCTCCTGTTGTTCCTTCATTTGTTGTTGCTGCTGTGTCAACTGTTCCTTCATGGCCTCCTTTTCCGGGTCGGGCTGCTGAGATCTGGCTGGCGTGTACTCCATCTGTGTAGAGGTGCCGAGACGCGGTGGAGGAGGTGTGAAGTAGATACCGTGTGCATTTCCAACACCGTAAACACTTCCTTTCTTGTACCTCGAGACGACCTTGAAAAAAGTCCGATTCGGGTCGACTTCGGTAGCATCAGTAGTAGTCTCGAGGTTCGCTTGCTCTTTTTGGTAGGCATCCTGCGTACACAACAACGATTTCAATTCAAGTTATTATTAGATGAAATCATTAAAGATAGTTATCTACCACCTAAAGTATAGACAAAGTTAATTTATTTGAAATAGTTAGTACTCACCCAGATTGCCTGATCTTTTCTCGTCATAAAACTAGTCCCTTTGTCATCGGTCTTCCCGTGCATGTCCAGGAATAGCTCGGGCACGGTTGGCGTTCTCCCAAGTTCAGCTTGTAGCTATTAAATGAGTATGAACGTTAGGCGAATATATATTATGCGAACATAATTTATGATTATTTAAGTAACAATACGATATTAATAGAAATCACACCCTCTTGGCACGAAGGAACGAAGACTGAGAACCCCGATGATGTGTCGGGTTTGCCTTCCCCTCCTTCTCACAGTTCTTCATTTTGTTTCGCTGTGCCCTCTCCGACCTGACCTTGAATTTGGCGGTGTCGTGGTACGCAACCCACCTCTCTAACGCTTCCCCTGAAATATGATGGTACTAATATATTAGTTAATAAAGTAAAAGATTGAAGTTAGATTGTTTGTTAAAATTGAGTACTATAAAAAACTACACCTTTAAGGTCTTTGAGCGCAGTCCCCCGCGTGTGGCGTTTGTTCATTACGTCAGCGAAACGTCGTGTGCAGGTCTCGTTATATCGTTCCCACACCCTTCCTTCTAACTCCTTTGCCCAAGTGAACTTCAACTACACAATCAAGGCGGATTATTAATTAGTAGCGAAAATATTTGCAAAGTCAACATTGTAAAATAAAAACTCGGTAACAAAAACAATTCACGTACCCGGAAGTTGTTGAACCACCACTGCCGTACGTCCAACGGCACCTGAGACCAGTAAGCATACCTCTGCCCTTTGTCGACCATGTAGCTGGTAGTACAGCCTCCGGTGACCTGCCCATGCAGAAACCTGCACCGAGTCGAGAAGCACATATATGTATGAAATTTTACAAGATATAGTCGAAGAATTCATATGTTACAAAAGAATCGACATGTGAGATTATATTACCAAACGCGACCAGGGTCGATAATCACCCGACCGTGCTCGTCCTTCTCCAGCTCCTGCTCCTACCCCTGCTGCTGCTCATCCTCCTCCAGTTCCGTTTCGGGACCCGTTCCTCCTCCTCCTGCTGCGTGGTGGATGTCTGAGCAGACCTACTTTCCCCATCACGTCTCCCAGTCGATCTATCGCTTGCCATCTTAACCTTGCAACAAATTAAACGATATCAACAACAATTAGCAATTAATATCTAACTTGACTTAAATAATGTACCAAATAATTAACACAATGATCAATATAACCTACTACAACAACTCTATACCCCAGCTGTCTTTCCACTCACATTTGAATATCACAGCTCTATACCCCTGTTCTTTGCCAGCATAACACAACTCGAAAATATCCTCCAAAATACCATAGTACTCATCATCACCATCAAGAGATGACACACTCACACAAAAATTGCATCTAGCCTTGTTCTTCCCGTAGTTGAATGTGTGAAAATTGAACCCATTCACCGAGTACCGGTTCCAACATTTAACCGCTCTCACTGGACCGTATGCCAAAATTTTAACCAAATCATCATGTATGTCTAAGGCAACTAAGTTTTTCTCTATGTTCATCACATCTAAATTGTGAGGAAGTAACAAAGTCCTCCAGTATGGTAGGTCAAAAAATATGCTACGTTTAAACCAACCATTTTTCAACTTTTTGAGGTCTTTGAACTCCATCTCGATTCCGTCTACAGTGGACGGGTAATCGGAAATCAACTCCCATACTTCATCTCCTGGGAGTCGATCAGGTGCATCGTCAAGCACAACCTCACCCTTCTTGAATGCCTTCTTATTCTTTCTATATGGGTGACCTTCTGGTAGGAACTGCTTATAACAGTCAAACCAACTTATTTTACTAGAATTTGGAAGATAAAAAGCTTTGCTCTCATCCATACAACACGAACATGCTTTCTTACCCGCAGTAGACCACCCCGAGAGCATACCGTACGCCGGAAAGTCGTTTATAGTCCACAACAGAGCTTCTTTTAACTGAAAGTTTTGTCTCAGAGAGACATCATAAGTTTCCACCCCTACCTCCCACAGTTGTTTCAATTCCTCAATAACAGGTTGCAAGTAAACATCCAACTGATTTTTCGGGTTTTTGGGTCCAGGCACAATAAGAGATAGGAAGATGAAAGGCTGCTTCAAACACAACCAAGGAGGTAGGTTATAAGGTGTGATCATCACAAGCCAGCAAGAGTACGTGATGCGTGTCGTTTTCGCAGTCAAAATTAAATTTATAAACACTACTAACTCTACGGTAGATAGGGTAAGTAGAGGTCGATCCCACAGAGACTGACGTTATTATCTAAGACGATTTATTATTTAGTAGTATAGATATATATATATATATATATATAAAAGGGGGGTTTTGTTTGTTTTGGAAATAAAACTAATAAAGTAAAAACATAACAATAAATAAGTAATTAATCATAACAATATTCGAGACATGCAATTATGGTATAGTCGGGTTAATCATCGATTCAATTAATTAGACTCAAATAGATCGGTAACTATTTAATTCTTTGTAAGCAAGTAAATTAACAGTTTTATCTTTCTTACTCGTTAAACTCCGTTAACCACGCAAGTTTAATCCTAACTAAATTAGATCGACTCAACCATGTAAGCACGTATCAAGTCAATAAATTTAATCGCGTTGAGAACACCCATCAATTGAATTATATAGAACCAGAATGCTGCAATTAAATATAACTCATTATCATACAAAATTCTAGTAGTTAAATTAGACCAGTAAGCTGCAACCCAATTTAAAACACAATTAATTTAACAATCGACTCACGTAAATAATCTAGGTAATCAGGCTAAATTAATAAACATGAAAACAACAGTCAAATTGTGAATTTCATACGAATATCAAAGTACTATTTAAACGTTAAAACAATAACGTAATCTCATAACTCATTGACAATAATCGGTACATTACATGTTCAAATAACTGAAAGATTAAACTAAATAACTAATTAAACGATAAATAACTAAATAAGATAGATAGATACAACCGTTAGATAAGTTAGGAGTTGAATTGATCACGTCCCGCATTAAAATCCGGTTGAATTTGTACCAACCTTGGCCATGAAGGCCAAGGCCTTCGCCCTATTCCTACGTACTCCCTTATGCGTGTTGTGTCTGCTCCTTGTTTTCTCCTCCCCCCTTGATTCATGATTGAGGATTGTATTTATAGTTTCTTTGGGTCGAATTTTGGAAAGATTTGGGGTATAGTTTCTGGGTAGAAATATAGAAAGTTGATGAGATTGGAAGAATAAGAGATATTAATTTCTATACCCTGATGAACGTATCTTCTTTGTGCATCCCCTTGGTATCTTCATCTAATAGATTTTCCTTGATATTTCATTTTTTTCCTTTCTATGTGAAGTGCGAGATATTGGTTTCCTTTCAATTGCAAGTGGGCTAATTGATTATGCATTGTTTCCTCTTTGGTCATCCTTCAACCGGTCCAATTGTATACTGATCAACTCGTACCTATAATTCATAATTAATACAATTTAGCCAGTTTTTTTTCTAAAATAATATTTACTTGAATATTTAACCAATTTACTAAAAAGTATACTATATAGCCCAAATAATATTATAAATAATTTTAACGACACATAAAAACAGGATGAAATTATGAATAATTAGCGAGTTATCAGTACGACTTACCAAATTGGCCGAAAGGTGCAAATCCATCAGTACACAATCCAAGCCTTACATTTCGGGGTTCTAACGTAAAGTGGGGATGTAGTCTATCGAAACGCTTCTACTCCTCACCGTCACTCGGATGACACATCTTCCATGGTACCCTAATGTCCTCCTTGTGCCACCTCATTTGCTCCGCTATGGTTTTTGTGGCATACAATTTTTGAAGCCTAGGTGCAATAGGGAAGTACGTAAGCTGACTTATTGGGATCAGTTTCTTACCCCTAACACCGCTTTTCCCTTTTCTACCCCTCAAAACAATATCCCCCTCAACCGTCTTATACCTACCCTTACCACATCTTGTACATTCATCAAGCATCGCATCGTCCTTCCAAAATAACATGCATCCATCTGGACAAGCATCAATCTTTTGACGCGGGAGTTGAAGGCCCTTCACAACCTTTTTGGTTGTGTAGAAAGTTCGGATCATGATATTGTCTTTTGGGATAACTCTCTCGAGCAAGGCAGCAATACCATCGACACAGGCAAAGGGTAGGTTAAACTCACATTTAAGGCTAACTACCATAAATGTGACTTCTAACAAAGTCACATCGCACCCTCTGTATAACGGTTTCTCCGAAGCGTTCAACATGTATGTCAAAAAACGCCTTTGCTCGTGGGTTAGGCTCTTGTGGGTTAGGTGAGTCTTGTTGGGTGAGTCTCGTGGGTTAGGTGAGTTGTCATTTCCATATGTGTTCTCGTTGTTAAACAAGTTGCACTCCACAACGTCAACTATCATACCTCTCAACCACCCTCATTTTGATGGTTTTCGGGTTCCTCAGACTGAGATGGCTCACCATGACAAATCCAATTATAATAATCGGGTGAAAAACCATTATAGATGACATGTTCCTTAACTACAAGAACCTCAAAAAAATTTAGGTTGTTGCATTTAGTACACGGACACCTAACCTCCCCCCTCGATGCGTAGTCTAGTGACTTTTTAGCGACCTCGACAAATGATTCAACACCCCTCAAAAATTCGACGGTGGGACGTCTCTTCTTATCAAGTCTTCCCTCATACATTCATTTCCGTTCAATTCTCTTCATTTTCTATGTTAAAAAAATATATATAACAAATTAAAGTTTAATTTCCCTAACTTAATTTAGAACTTACTAAAGAAAAATTTAATCACCATTTAACTTAAACTTAATTTCTCTAACTTAATTTCCATGACTGAGTTTCCTCAATTTAATCACTAATACATCAAAGTAAACCCAAATGTCTTATTAATTTAGAATTGACCTTACGAAAATTAGTCACCGAATTTAATCACAAATATAATCACAATTTAATCCCAATTTATGAAAACCCTAATTTATCAATTTAATCCTAATTTAACCGAACAAAACACAAAAATTCATGGCTTAGGTCAGACAGAAACAGCTTAAACATGTCAAATAAGGTCAAATTTTTGGATAGAGATATCAAAACTCCGAAAGCACCGCTAACACCTATTTACAACCTCGATCACGATGGAAGTGGTTTCGGGAAAATTCGGCATTATTACGACACCTTTTGGTCCGTCCTAAGTCACACAAAACCTCACGAAAGGCCCTAAAGGTCATTCTAGCTCAATTCAACCAAATTCATCAAACCCTAATCAAAATTGAGATGGGCAAAACTAATCTACCTAATCGAATTTGGGCTAAAGTAATCAACCTAATCGAAATTCAGACCTAAACAATATTAACTAGAAAACTACCAATAAAAATTGATAAAAATCAAAAATAAGAACTAATTATAATGAATAAGAACTAAGTAAAGTAAGAAAACATACCAAAAATTAAGAAGAAGTATGGAAAATGGAGGAGGGGAAGGGAGAATGGGGTCGGCGAGTAGAGTAGAGAGAGTTTAGAGAGAAAAAAAATTAGGAATGAAGGGGAGAGGGGGTTGGGCAGGTATTTGATGCGAGGCAGGCGAACGGGTGTCCACTATCGGACGCCACATCCA
Organism: Agrostemma githago; assembly: GCA_958450325.1. Taxonomy (NCBI): domain Eukaryota; kingdom Viridiplantae; phylum Streptophyta; class Magnoliopsida; order Caryophyllales; family Caryophyllaceae; genus Agrostemma; species Agrostemma githago. Next base: position 6,061,387 of record OY288249.1, on the reverse strand, counting down.
ACCAAACTGGCGTCCGACTGTGGACGCCATATCCCACTACGTGGCGTCTGACAGTGGATGCCATTTAGTGGAATATGGCGTCCGCTTGTGGACGCCCGTCAGCCTGAATTTCTTCCTGCCCAGCTTCAGTCGGACGCCAAGTTTGGCGTCCGACTGTGGACGCCCGTTTGTATTTTCAGACGCCATGTAGGCATCCATATGCCCAGGACGCCCATCAGGTGGACGCCCGGAGCTGGTTTTCTTGTAGTGCACGGAGTTTTGCTTCGGTGGTGGATAGTACTAAACCGTGCTGTTTTTTGGAGGACCAGGAAATAGAATTGCGTCCAAGGTAAATGATGTATGCAGTCGGTTGTCGAGATGTAGTCGTCTTTGTCACCTGCATGGTGTAGACACCCACATTTTGACCGCCAGGTGTCTATAGTAGTTTCCGACAAACACCCGATGATCGGACGCTAACATGCTTTCACGTACTCGGAAATGGGCTCGAAATCATGGATATTTGGCTTGGGCTTTTTAAGGAGTAAAAATTTCACAAAACCAACATCAAATTCAGGCCCAGTGAGTCGTTTCGAGTCAAATAACACTAATTTGGGTCGAATCTGACACCAGGGGTAAAACCGTCTTTTAGCGATCGAGTCAAAACCCGGTCAAAGATATTTCCCGAGACTTGTGGACCGACCGTGATGTCTCACGTGTCCTGATCGGACTCCAACTCCACAAAAATCAGCCACATCAAATATTAAACAAATCCGTTTAAGGTGGAATTCGATCTCAAGTAGGAATCGTATCCGAAAACCGATTTAAACACCTGACCGAGTGCAAACACTCGGCGGAGCAGCACAAACCAGCCGGGTTTCCTTTTCTTCTTTGCCAAGAAAACGGAATTCTCATGCTCCTCAAACTCCTACGTTTCCTATCCTAAGCGGTATTCAAACTCTTCTAACCCAAGGTCGGGAACCTTCTATAAATAGGACCTCCCATCCAACACTTTAGATACACATCAGAAATCATCAGAACAACAATTTTCATACAACAAAAAAAGACATCAATAATTAGCAACACACACATTCATTATCGACATCAACTAGTAACGTTAGAATACACAACTTCCTCATCAATCATCCTTACACTTAGCATCGAGAAACCGATATTACACACCCGAAGGAAACCGGTCCAATTCCCGACACCCTTCACCCGTCTCGTCCAAACCGAACCCCCCTAGCCGAACCAAAACTCGACGCTCCCGTGCCTAGCCACATTCCGACGAGCTCCGATCCGAGTCAACAAAAGCATGTAGGTTGAGGGTGTACCAAACCCGATTTCTCCTTTCTTCTCTTCCCTTCTCTTCGTCCGTTTTTTTATTATGGGTCAAGAGTCGTTTTTTTTACTTCTAATATCGTTATTAACGAAAAATTATTTTCATAACATATATTCTTAAAAATATGATATCGATTTTTCTATAATCGAATATTGTATCGAAAAGAATTATATTAAGATCTCGACGATGTCAAAAAATCGTTACATTCCTTTTCATTCAAAATTCTTTTCTCTTACTTTTCGTTCAAAACAAACAATTTTACAAAACCCTTTTTTTTAAAACTCATTCTAAATATCCGATATCGATTTCATAATCGAATATCGGATACGACGAATATCGAAAACATAAATCGAGTACAAATTAATTCATATTTTGTACGCGATTTATCAATTTAGCAATTTCGAACGAAATACAAAAACCGGACGGCTCGCAATCCGGATCGTTTTTTTAGCTTTTCGGTCGTTTTATTATTTATTCTACGAAACGATTTCTAAAATTTACATCTTTTCTAAAACTATTCCAAATATTTGATATTGATTTCGTAGTCAACTATCGAATATAGCGAATATCGAAAATATTAATTCGAGTACGAATCATGCAATATTCATACGCGACTTAATACGAACATCGAATTTTCGAAAACCAACACCGGAACAGTCAGCCACGCGACCCGCCGGCGTCCCGGGCGAGCCGCGCGGCCGGCTGCTTGCCGTGTCCTTTTTCCGTCTTTTTTTTATTTTTTATTATTTTTCGAACTTCGTTTTTTATACAAAACAACGTTCTTTTCAACAATATTTTTTTTCAGATTTCGATTAATATTTATTTTTCTCGATTTCACATATTTATTTCTTGCTATTATTATTTACAAATCGATACTAACTCATTTGTTCATTTTTTGTAGCAAGTTCATCTTTTTTTATTTTCATTTGTTTTATTATACTAAAACGAATCTCACATGTTAAATTCAACTTTGACGTTAATTTTTCATGCATTAAACCGACTTAGCAACCCGTTCAATTCCTCACATGCTTAGGAAAACAATGTTTGCATATCATTCATCGTATTACTAACGCGCGCATTAAAACGTCATTCGATATCCTAGTAGAGGCCGCTAATGTGCGGGCGGGGTTGGGTGTTCTTAGTGAACTTCCCAACACGTACCCTCACCCCTTACTCAGAACCGTGGTTTCCGGATGTCCGAAACCATTGGCAACGAGAGTCATTCAATATACGATTAACCGCTCCAGTCGGCATCTATATCGATATGCAAAAGGGACGAGCCCAATAAACTCTGACATCGGAAATGGGCCGTATTTTGTACACGGCCCACTACGACATAGAGTGGGCTCGAACGGTTCCGAATAACCATAAAATTCGGTGGCGACTCCGACTTCGATTTAAATTTCCATTTGACCATCTCATGGAGATTCATTCGCCTCCCCAAAACCCGCGCGTGGCCGCGTCGGGGTGGACCTATGTCATGTCCACAATTTGGCGACTCCGCTGGGGACTTACTGATGCGTTAATAACCTTCGGTATCCTCAGGGTGAGACTCGAATAGAAATCGTTTGACTAGTACAATGCGCGTTTTAGTTTTACGGTTCATGCATAACCCCATTTTCCCGTGTCAGTACTCGTGACCGACGTCCACTAGTAGAAAATTACCCTTTGGAACCGGTTGTAAACTACCCTTTGGAACCTTTTTTCAAAGGTTCTACTGCCACAGATTCCTTAGGTCCGGAGCTTTGGAACCGGTTGTAAGAAGGTTCCATAGATGCCCTTTGGAACCGGTTGTTGTTGGAACCGGTTCCAAAGGGTATACCATTGGAACCTATTGTAATTACAACCGGTTCCAAAGGGTGTACCATTGAAACCTATTGTAATTACAACCGGTTCCAAAGGGTGTACCATTGAAACCTGTAATTACTCACAACCGGTTCCAAAAGTATACCATTGGAACCTGTTGTGATTCACAACCGGTTCCAAAGGGTGTTTCATTGGAACCTGTTACAATTCACAACCGGTTCCAAAGGGTGTTTCATTGGAACCTGCTGCAATTCACAACCGGTTCCAAAGGGTACCTCATTGAAACCTATGATCATTTAGACGCGGTTCCAAAGGCATGTCATTTTATCATTTATTTATATTTTGAAACCGGTGACAAATGTTACTGATTTTAATTACAAAATTGAATTTTCGTATCTCTGAGAATGGTATATAAAAAACAAATCAAAGCACGCCAATTATAATATTTGTCGAAAATTGGGCAGCACCTCCCTACAATTTGATTAAACCAAAATCAAAATCATATCACTGCAATGTTTAAATAGCACAACCAAATCCATAACCAGTCCACACCTCCAACTACTTAAGTACCATCTCCAGTAGAATGCCCCACGTCTAGCTATCAACATGACTACAATATATATCTAACCACAAAAGTTAACAAAGTCACAAACGTACTACATCATCAACTCTATGCACTTCTGAGACCAATATTCACGAACTTGGTTCATATCTTCCGTCGTCATTCTTGATTTTGAAACACACTAACAAATAAAAAGAATAGTACCGATGGATTAGCGGTTACACCCATAATTACTTTATAACAGAAAAACTAAGATTAAGTAAAAAAAACCTGAATTAAGCTTTCTTGACTCTTACAGTAAAATACGGTGATGTCGTACATCCACTTCATGACATAGTATCCACATTCAAAGGCCCCAAATTGTTGAGGACACTGAAATTGTATGAACCAAAAAGATGTTATAAATCATTATTCACCAAGATAGTTTAATTCATCAATTGCGCTATAATCATTGCTTTAATTTAGTCATCTTCGACACAATTTGTACAGAAAACAAAAGACAACAATGAGATAGCTATAATGGAGTAAACATTTCTATGAACACAAAATCATTAACCTGATTTCATGAACTATCTCAATCAACGCATTAAGTTTAAATTAAATGGCAACTACTAACCCATGTAAAAAAATGAAATAATTAAACAAGTTAAAGCTTAATAATGTTGTTTACCTCGATCATTTTCACTTCGAGACTATATTTTTTAACCGTATGACGTCTCCCGCCACTCACTGTATAGATTTTCCAAGCCCTTACATTATAAACATTAAAAATTATTAGACTATTATTTTTCTTGTAAAGGTTTAACTTAAGATAGTATTTTGATGACTAATTAATAAACATAACTTACAATTGCAAATGTAGTATTACGATGTCCAAGTCATGTTTATCTTTATTCGACTCAAAGATATCCTTATTCCTATCATAGTTTGTACTATGTTGCATGTGTTGAGGCGGGGTCTGAAATTCAGGATTCAGGTGCTTACCCAACTCGTAAAAGGGTATCCCATCCTGGTAATGTCTCGCCGTTACTTGTACCAAAAGCAGGATACAGTTGACGCCACCTGCAACAATGTCGAAGAAAGCAAGAGATTCAGAGGAAATTGTCAACTGGAAGATAAAAAAAAGCCGCTTTTTTAACTGAAAGATCATTGGAAGCAGGATACAGTTAACGCCACCTGCAACAATGTCGAAGAAAACGAGGGATTCAGAGGAAATCATCAACTGAAATAAAAAAAATATTAAAAAACATTTTTTTTTTAACTGAAAGATCATTGGAAAGAATATGTAGAAACTAACCTTTTCAAAGGTCGTTTCACCCATTCCGGTTTTGTAAAGTTCATGCACCATAGCCGCTAACACTATCTTGCTTAGTTTCGAAGATCTTCTGATCACCTGAAATTTCGGACACGTTTGTTTTGAGGAGATGAACCGACTTTTTACTAATGTGATGAATAATCTATACTGTATTTGAAGTTATTTGAAGTATCGCAGTAACTAGCTGTACACAGTCGCCTGAATGTGAGGTGCTTGGAACATTTCCTGTATAGCTGCTTTGACTTCTGCCATACCAACTAGGGTTTTCCCTGAAGTTTCATTCGTAAACAGATGCATTTTGAAACAAATTAGTCGACATACGAGTAATTCTTACGATAAAAAATATACTTCGTATGTGATTTTTGTTTACTAAAAAAAATGTACTCCGTAAAATGCAATTACCAGCAGAAGCAGTATCAGGAACTGAGGCCTGAGTTTTCAGACGAAAGTCAGCAATTTCTGCTGCACGACGACATATCTCCAATGCCCTACGCGCATCACCAGAAATAGCAGCTAACCGACTCCCATGTTCAACTAGGCGGGGCAAGGCAAGTCAAGGGGCGAGTTTTACTACCTAGACCTAACCGACTCCCGTCAGTGGACAAGGGTCAAGGGTTCAAACACAACCCAAAAGACGAGTCGATTCCCGAATCCCAAACTATCCTCCTCCGTATGTCCCAAACAAACCAAATACGGAATTTCAAGCACACAATATAAATATGTCGGGTTTCAATCGCCCCCTAGAAAGGACACTACTCACTAATCATAATTAAACTAACACAAAATACACTAATGACTAAACTACACATAACATCTAACATAATGAAATAATAAAGAAGGAAACTTTAATTAATACTAACATAAGTTATACATAAACAAACAAGACAATTATAAAATAACATTACAACACACAATTAACAATAAAGATTATAACTTTAAACTAATTACTAACTAAATATAATCTAAACATAAAACTAAAGATAATAAAACAATAAAGGAGAAGAGATAAGAGAATTATACCAAAAATGAATTAGTAGAAATAAGATGTCTTGAATGTTGAAGAAAGAAGAATTATATTAATTAATTAATTAAAACTAATTAAATTTAAAAGGGAAATGGAAGGGGGCTGCTGCGTGGTGTTCTACTACTACTCCTAAACCCTTTGTTTCTTTCTATCTACTCTAACTCTAACTTCTCAGCCTTCTTTTCTATTCAGAAATTGGGGGTTTTTAAATGGACTCAATACAAAAGACAAGGAAAGACCTTAATACCCTTACTTAAATGAAATATAGGGGAGTAAATAAAAGGACTCAATTGTCATTCACTCCTCAAAATAGAACACCAGCCAAACCCAACAGTTCAATCGAGAAAGAGAGACGGAGCAAGGCGACTGCTGCTGGGTCGTCGACGGCGGCTGAAATCTCGGCGCGATGGTGGGTCACGGTGGAAACGAGCGGAGAAGTGAAGGGAGATGGGGACGGAGGTTGGTGGTGCGTGGCGAGCTGCTTCGCCGGAGACGGTGCACGAAGGTGGGAGGAACGGAGCCATGGTGGCTTCTCGGTGGTGGTTGAACGGCGTCGGAATCTGGCCGGAGATGGAGACTCGCGGTGGTCATGATGGTGGATGGTGAACTGGTTACTGCGGTGGTTGAAAATGGTGAGTGAATGAAGATGGTAATTAGAGATGAGATTAGAGGAATGGTGAATTGAATTTTGGTGAAGATGATTGTTTGAAGGTGATAATAATGGTGGGAAATGAAATTGGAAATGGAGAAGATGGAAATGGTAAAGTGGTAGGAAATTGATGATGATTGATTGGATTTTGATGGTAGAGAATTGAATTTTGTATTTTCAATTTTGTTCAATTTCTAAGAAGATATATTAACATTTTGTGTTTTATGATTTGTAATTTAGAAGTCTTTGGAACCATTTGTTAAGAAAATAGGTTCCATTAATGGAGAAGTTTTTAATAAGATCCAAAAAATTTAACATGTACCTTTGGCACCTCTTTTTAGTTAACAACCGGTTTCATTGGTAAGGTCTTTGGAACCGGTTGAACCTACAAAAGGTGCCAAAGTATTTTAATATGGTCTAAAAATTTTAGACACTACCTTTGGCACCTCTTTTAGTGAACAACCGGTTCCATTGATAAGGTCTTTGGAACCGGTTCAATTTACAACAGGTGCCAATCATTTTTTTGGTCATCTAAGGAACCTCTTGTTCTTACAACCGGTTCCTTTTGATAGGTTCCAATGGCATTAATTCTACTAGTGGTCCCACTATACCATTGATATAGTCCAAATTGGTTATGTCAAAAGTGTCCATTAGCCGATTCGTATGGGTTTTACGGCATGTCCTAATCTCAACTCGAGTTAGGGAGTCCGCCCCGATTCTCGATAGGCTATGTACACTGGTATAGACCCTTATAGACTGACCGAGACTTAGCTTAAGAGCATACATGGCGTCATTATACTGTTTCCATGACTACGTGCTACTTGATCCACATCATCTTTTTTCAAAACCGTCATTTTTCAAAATTTGCATCCTTTTCAAAATATCCAATTTCAAAACCCCGGACATATACCGAATTTAGGACTTATGATTTTACTCAAAATAGCCTTTTCTAGCCGGTATTATGCCCAATTCAAAACTCGAAATTATTTTCGAACTTTCAAACCGTCACCCGGCCCATCTTTTCCGTTTTTCTCAAAACGGGCCGGTCCTCCCCGATTTTTTCGGGCCTTTTCAAAAAAAAATCACATTTCAAAACTTCCTCTTCTTAGACTTCCCGTATTTAGCAGTGTCGAGTCATGTCATTAGTCTCTAGCGTCGAAACTCCGTCGATCTTACATCACGGATTTTCCCCCCTATCCTAGTCTGCCTTATTTTACTAAGGCAAGGCCCACCTACGTAGGACATACTCCTACAAAGGTTGGCCCAGTTTACACAATCGAGTCTAAAGTCTGGGAATGTCTCACGTGAACCTTCCTTCGAACAGGGCCCAACCCACATAGTTGGATCCTGAGGAAGGCCCACCTTTTCACAAGTCACCCGTCTAAGTGTCTTTTCCGAGTCAACCTTTTACAAGGCATAGCCCTATAACAAAAGGTTCACGGTCCTTACGTCTAAGGGTCACTCACTCGAGTCTTAACAAAGTCTTCAGTCCCACTCGGGGGCTACCCTTTAGCGGGGCGATCAACCGCGTTTGCTCTAAGGATCAAGTCTTACACGTGTTGGCTCACGTACCCCACTTTCGAGTCACTTAGATGCCACACCATCTGGGTCCTATCAAAGTCCTTAGTCTCACTTGGGGGCTATTCTCCGACGGAGCGATTAATCACAGTCACTCTGAGAATCGTACCCTACACATTTGTCTTAGAGAGTCTAACCCGAGTCAAACTGGAGTCGTCTCTCCTCTCGCGCTATTTCCTATGCCTTGGTGAAATTGAGTTCCGAAGCAACTTCTCTGATTACGCGGTATTCTTACAGACAAGCCACCGGTAACCAGACGCCAGAAAATGCAAGAAACTTTGGACCAATTGACAACCTCTCTAGCTGAGCTTGAAGCCCAATTGACGGTTATCAGGGCCGAACAAACGACCATTGCCACCCGTTTGAGTGCCGTGGAGCAAAGGACTCTTAATGTCAGGAATGAAACTACTGGGCCCATAGCTGAACTGGTCAGCGTCGTTCGCAAACTTGAAGAACAGGTCCACTCGACCACCAGAAACACCATCCTCACGGAAAATGCTCGTACCTACTCGCCCTTGACCGATGAACTGCTCGCTAACCTCAACTTAACCGGCTTACCAATGTTTGACGGGACGGAAGACCCGGTACTCCATATTCGGGCTTTCAAGGACTTTATGGCTGTTAAGGGGGTCAAATCGACCATGTTCAAGCATCTCTTCGCTTCCTCTCTGGAAAAGCACCCGAAAGCCTGGTACTACAGGCTTGATCCCAAGAAATACAGAACCTGGGACGATGTCGCAACGGAATTCGCGCGAAACTACGCGGATAACGCTGAGATCCAGATTACCATTCGTACTCTGGAGGTTATGGCCCAAGAGCCTAAGGAAGGTTTCACCAAATACCTTCAAAGGTGGAGAGCCGAAAGTGTGAAGTTGGTAGAGAAGCCCAACGAGAAGACACTAGTGGAGGCGTTCATCAACAACCTCCTCCCTTCCTACCGCGTCCATCTTAGGTATGCCGGCATTTCAAACTTTGCAGTGCTTACCGAAATGGGCATTAGGATTGAAGATGATCTTCGACAAAATGAAGATCTGGGTGAAGCGTCTATTGGAGGCTATACTGGACATCAACTTGAGTCCTTAGAAGCTGAATTGACAACACTATCCGAGAGTCTAGATTTGGTTTAAGTCCGAGTCTGAGTCCGAGTCTATGATGTTCTATTTCTTTCAATTTCAAAGTCAGAGTCAGTTGTACTCTGTCCTCTTTTTTCAAAATTCAATAAAGTTAGCTTTTCAATCTCTCATCTATAATTTCCTTATGTGTTTCCGAGAACATGATGAACACCATCATACACTGTGAGCACACGCACGTGACTATTATAGGCACATCTATAATGACTGCAGGAAATGAGACTCGTGTTTTCCTTTACTTGTTCCATGTCTGGTATAGAAAGCCACATAACTACTCTTAGCAGGAGCGGTATCAAATCCTATGACAAATCTAGGTAATCTCCTAGTTTGGGTTAAAGACGGGAGGCAAGCCCATTTCCCACAATAAAACACACATCCAATAAGACTGACCAATCCCTACCCTAGGTGTTAGTCTGACAAAAAAAAAGCAAACGGCCAAAACAAAAGAGCTGGCCATGACAAAAAAAAAACTGGACAAAAAAAATCAAGAGTCCAAGAAAAAAAAGAAAAAAGCAAAAGGCCCAAAACAAAAGAGCTGGCCATGATAAAAAAGAACTCCCAAAAACCCATGACCATGATCAACGGTCAATTCTAGTGGAAGCCCCATGACCAGGGTACGGTCAATTATCATACCATCAAATAGGGGAGAAACAATCAAGTTGGTCAGCTAACACCACATTTAGCCTTCCCCCATTACAACCCTCAAGACCTTCCCGAGACCCAAGCCAGAGACAGCCCGGAATTTTGAGGATTCAAGCTCCATAGGATACCCCTAACCATTAGGGCCAGACATGGAAATCAGATCTCGCATTATCAAAACTTATCCCGATCAAAGTTCGAGCTATTCTACTCGACTTCCCCTTTACATAACAAAATTCACAATCACCATACAAAGACCCGAGAGCAAAACTCGTCAAATCCCCCCGAGAGCAAAACTCGTCAAATCCCTCGAGAGCAAAACTCGTCAAATCCCCCCGAGAGCAAAACTCGCCAAATCCCTCGAGAGCAAAACTCGTCAAATCCCCCCGAGAGCAAAACTCATCAAATCCCCCCGAGAGCAAAACTCGTCAAATCCCCCCGAGAGCAAAACTCGTTAAAATCCCCGAGAGCAAAACTCGTTAAAATCCCCGAGAGCAAAACTCGTTAAAATCCTCAAGAGCAAAACTCGTTAAAACCCCCGAGAGCAAAACTCGTTAAAATCCCTGAGAACAGAACTCGTTAAAATCCCCGAGAGCAGAACTCGTTAAAATCCCATCCCAATTCTTCTCATTCAAACCAGTTACCAACCCCAAACACGGGAACTCAACTTGCTGTCGGCATAGAACATGCCCAAATAGTTCACACCACCTCTGGGGACTATCCCGGAGAACGCTCACAGTCACAGGATCAATATCCTAACCATTCTAGCCCTTTGATCAAGACATCACTGGGAATGCACCTAGCCTACACCATCGCTATGGCTAGTTACACACAAAGCCCTAATAAACTAGGCACTATAATCCACTGAACTACGGCTTGGTTTGATTTAACCACACGTGAATACGTAGGCAGCCTTTCAACAGAGGCACAACCACCCACATTGACACACATTCAAAAAGCACCATCATTCCGGTCACGGCACCGTCATGTTCTCAACAGCTAGCTTTGTCGTCCTGGGGGCTTCTCCTAGGCAGAAGTTCTCCATCCACTCACATAATCCAAATACATTCAAAATCTAGCCACCTTTCTACAGTGTGTCCTGGTACTCGGCTCACTCGAGGACAAGAATCTGTCACGACTCGAAGCAATACCCACTTTGGGAATATACCCTAAAGATAAAAAAGGATTCAAAAGAGCACTAGTCTACAGCATTGCCATTGCCAAGTCCTGCTAAAACAGTCTCATTACAGACTATTGCAATCCCCCCATAGCACATCCTTCCTATTCCGAGGATTCGACCGTGTTGTCACTCGCCTAGGCTACGGAATAGCGCAACTTAAGAGTCTTGTCATCATAGGTGGCCCACCTCCTTACCAAGTCACGGTCCAACGCTTAGAGAGTTTAAGTCGTGTCTGTCAACTCGTCTTGTCGCGTCCAGAGTCGAGTCTGCCGATAGGCCTCTCTTTTCAAATTATCATTTTAAAATTTGCAAAAGCTTTGCCATTTGAAAAAAAATCTTTTCGACAAGGTCAAAGTTCAATCTATTTAAACAGCAAGTTTCTTTTCAACCCTTTCAATTTTGAAAACCTATTTCCTAGCACGTGAGTTGCTTTCCGGACTTTGATTTCAAAATGCAGCAAAAATCATTTTTATTCCCCAGCGCGAGTCATATTTGTTTCGCCTACGTGTTACATGCAAAATTTTATGTAACTTATACAGGTACAAATCACGACAGTGCAATTCACATAACTCCCCAGCGGCATTTAACAGGATGAGCCCATATATAGGCGCACCTAAGTCTTATACGACGAGTTCAAATTCCCCACGGAGTTATCACCAACTCAGGTACATTTCTAGTTTGTGGCCGGCGGGCCCTTTACGCAGGTCTAATGGACCTTAAACGACCCGACCGGAAGCTACCGGGTTTTAATCCTTGATTGACCTGGTAGCTACTCTGACTTTCGCCCTGTCCAAGCCTCAGTAAGAGTGGGGGCTCTGTAGACACCCACATTTTGACCGCCAGGTGTCTATAGTAGTTTCCGACAAACACCCGATGATGATCGGACGCTAACATGCTTTAACGTACTCGGAAATGGGCTCGAAATCATGGATATTTGACTTGGGCTTTTTAAGGAGTAAAAATTTCACAAAACCAACCTCAAATTCAGGCCCAGTGAGTCGTTTCGAGTCAAATAACACTAATTTGGGTCGAATCTGACACCAGGGGTAAAACCGTCTTTTAGCGACCGAGTCAAAACCCGGTCAAAGATATTTCCCGAGACTTGTGGACCGACCGTGATGTCTCACGTGTCCTGATCGGACTCCAACTCCACAAAAATCAGCCACATCAAATATTAAACAAATCCGTTTAAGGTGGAATTCGATCTCAAGTAGGAATCCTATCCGAAAACCGATTTAAACACCCGACCGAGTGCAAACACTCGGCGGAGCAGCACAAACCAGCCGGGTTTCCTTTTCTTCTTTGCCAAGAAAACGGAATTCTCATGCTCCTCAAACTCCTACGTTTCCTATCCAAAGCGGTATTCAAACTCTTCTAACCCAAGGTCGGGAACCTTCTATAAATAGGACCTCCCATCCAACACTTTAGATACACATCAGAAATCATCAGAACAACAATTTTCATACAATAAAAAAAGACATCAATAATTAGCAACACACACATTCATTATCGACATCAACTAGTAACGTTAGAATACACAACTTCCTCATCAATCATCCTTACACTTAGCATCGAGAAACCGATATTACACACCCGAAGGAAACCGGTCCAATTCCCGACACCCTTCACCCGTCTCGTCCAAACCGAACCCCCCTAGCCGAACCAAAACTCGACGCTCCCGTGCCTAGCCACATTCCGACGAGCTCCGATCCGAGTCAACAAAAGCATGTAGGTTGAGGGTGTACCAAACCCGATTTCTCCTTTCTTCTCTTCCCTTCTCTTCGTCCGTTTTTTTATTATGGGTCAAGAGTCGTTTTTTTTACTTCTAATATCGTTATTAACGAAAAATTATTTTCATAACATATATTCTTAAAAATATGATATCGATTTTTCTATAATCGAATATTGTATCGAAAAGAATTATATTAAGATCTCGACGATGTCAAAAAATCGTTACATTCCTTTTCATTCAAAATTCTTTTCTCTTACTTTTCGTTCAAAACAAACAATTTTACAAAACCCTTTTTTTTAAAACTCATTCTAAATATCCGATATCGATTTCATAATCGAATATCGGATACGACGAATATCGAAAACATAAATCGAGTACAAATTAATTCATATTTTGTACGCGATTTATCAATTTAGCAATTTCGAACGAAATACAAAAACCGGACGGCTCGCAATCCGGATCGTTTTTTTAGCTTTTCGGTCGTTTTATTATTTATTCTACGAAACGATTTCTAAAATTTACATCTTTTCTAAAATTATTCCAAATATTTGATATTGATTTCGTAGTCAACTATCGAATATAGCGAATATCGAAAATATTAATTCGAGTACGAATCATGCAATATTCATACGCGACTTAATACGAACATCGAATTTTCGAAAACCGACACCGAAACAGTCAGCCACGCGACCCGCCGGCGTCCCGGGCGAGCCGCGCGGCCGGCTGCTTGCCGTGTCCTTTTTCCATCTTTTTTTATTTTTTATTATTTTTCGAACTTCGTTTTTTATACAAAACAACATTCTTTTCAACAATATTTTTTTTCAGATTTCGATTAATATTTATTTTCTCGATTTCGCATATTTATTTCTTGCTATTATTATTTACAAATTGATACTAACTCGTTTGTTCATTTTTTGTAGCAAGTTCATCTTTTTTTATTTTCATTTGTTTTATTATACTAAAACGAATCTCACATGTTAAATTCAACTTTGACGTTAATTTTTCATGCATTAAACCGACTTAGCAACCCGTTCAATTCCTTACATGCTTAGGAAAACAATGTTTGCATATCATTCATCGTATTACTAACGCACGCATTAAAACGTCATTCGATATCCTAGTAGAGGCCGCTAATGTGCAGGCGGGGTTGGGTGTTCTTAGTGAACTTCCCAACACGTACCCTCACCCCTTACTCAGAACCGTGGTTTCCGGATGTCCGAAACCATTGGCAACGAGAGTCATTCAATATACGATTAACCGCTCCAGTCGGCATCTATATCGATATGCAAAAGGGACGAGCCCAATAAACTCTGACATCGGAAATGGGCCGTATTTTGTACACGGCCCACTACGACATAGAGTGGGCTCGAACGGTTCCGAATAACCATAAAATTCGGTGGCGACTCCGACTTCGATTTAAATTTCCATTTGACCATCTCATGGAGATTCATTCGCCTCCCCAAAACCCGCGTGTGGCCGCGTCGGGGTGGACCTATGTCATGTCCACACATGGTCAGCGTTACAGAATGCATGAAGACGACATAGTCGTATGCCAAACGTTGGAGTTCCTTGCAAGTAGCAAAGGCCGAAGGAGACGTTTTAAAGCAGTCCAATGAGTGGCGGTGGGATAATGAAGAAATTGAGCTAGATGATTTATAACAAAGGCAATGTCGGGCCTAGTTAGAGATAGATATTGTAAGTTTCCAACTATGACACGATAACTCGATTGATCATGAATGGGTTTACAAGTAATTTATTACTTGTACAAAGCATAGTAAAAAAATCTCAATAATGGATCAGGGATCAGTGGATCACTATCTTTATAAACTTGCGTACTTTCTTAGCAACATTGGTTTTTTTGGCCAGCTACCCTGCACTTTGTTCTTTCAATTCGGAGTTGAGGAATTGTTCCTATTGACTATTTGACTGATACTCCTTCCATTCAATTCCAATTGCCACATTTGTTTTTTCATATTTGTCGAGACGTGTTTTACGTTATCAATATCTTTCTGTAGACACCCACATTTTGACCGTCGGGTGTCTATAGCAGCTTCCAAAATACACCCGATGATGATCAGACGCAAACATGACTTAATACGCTCGATTTTCGGACTCGGAATCAATAATGGTTGGCGCAAGCTTTTAACGGAATAAAAATCTCACCAAACTGACCTCAAATTCAGGCCCAGTGGGTCGTTTCCAGTCAAATGAGACTAATTTGGGTCAAAACCGTCACCAAGGGCAAAACCGTCTTTTAGCGACCGGGTCAAACCCCGGTCAAAGGCATTTCCGTGCCATAAAAATATGGCACACCACTTCAAAAATCCGACTTGAGGTCAAAGACTACACAAAAATCAGCAATGAAAGAAGAATTATGCAACTAGACTTCTTCGTTAGGGATAAAACTCGATCTCTAAGGAGGTCTCCCACCCGGCTAGACCCACTCGATCGAGTGGACCAGCTCACTCGATCGAGTGACTCATAAAATCAGCCAAAACCGGGTGTTTTCTTTCCTTACAAGCAACCTTTTCCTATCCAACGACGGAATCCTATTGCATCCAAGACTACTACTTTTAATTTCCTATCCAAAATCGGAATCCTATTCCGTCCACACCGCTTGTTTCTTCCATCCCAAACAAGCTTTTCCTATCTGAAACAGGAGTTTCTTCTCATCCAAGCCAGGAATCTCTCCTATAAATACACCCCCTTGCACACACAAAAGAAAAAACATCCACGACAATTACAATTCCCGACACATATCAAGAATACATAACACAACAATTCCAATCCCGACATACACAAGTTACAACCCGGAATTCCAGCAATACTAGGCATATTATATTCCGATCTTTCCTCTAGAAATCTTATAGGATTCCCGACCATTCACAACCCGAAATTCTAGGCAATTTTTGGCAAACCATATATACAAACCCGAGAGCAAAACTCGCCAAATCCCCTCCCTAACCATACACACCATAACTCTCTTATATACATCTTAACGCTCCCGCGCCTAGGCCGCTACTACGAGTCCATTTTCAAGATAATTAAGCATGTAGGTTGAGGGTGTTACAAAATCCCGACTTCTCTTCCTTTTTGTTCCGTCTTTCTCGTCTCCTTCACGTTTTATTATTATTATTATTATTTTTTCTTTTCTCGTTTCTAATACCGATATTATCGCAACAACTATCTAATTTTCATTCTTAAAATACGATATCGACTCCATAGTCGAATATTGTATCTAAAAGAATTAAATCAAACTCGTTGATGCTAAGATAATCGTCACATAGTCTTAAAGGACATAATACAACGATTTCGACGCGGAGAGAATCTATTTCATTCAAATTGATTTTCAAATAATTCATAATCATCTTTTCTAAAAAATCGCTCCGAATATTGGATATTGATTTCATAATCAAATATAAAATATTGACGAGTATCGAAAATTTAAGTCGGGTATATTATGCCATATTTTTACACGACTTAGCAAAATAATCGGTTTTCAAAAATTAAAAGCAATTTCAAGGCCAATACTGAAATTGCGAAACGAGTCACCACTCGAACAGGTGGCACTCGATCGAGTGTCATTGCCACTCGGTCGAGTGACACCCCAAAAAACCGGCAGAAACCTTTTTCAAGGGACACTCGACCGAGTCCCCCCATGACTCGGCCGAGCACCCCCAATTACGCCTAAATAAACGCGTCTTACACGCTACAAGTCTCGATAAACCTTTTTCAAACGATTTTGGTCAACACGTGTCAAGTCTATCACGTGAATCGAGTCCTTTCAAAACCGCATTGTGTCATGCTTACATCTCCTAACTCGTTCTCTTCGTTATTATTGTAATTGTTGTATCGTTTGTTGCATTATATTCCCGGGTGGTCTGCCGCTCGTATATTGTAACCTGTTCTATTATTTCGTTGTTTGTTTTATTGTACTAAAATGAACATCGCATGCTAAAACAATTTCGACGTTAGTTTAGATGCATTAAAACGACTTAGAAAACATAATTTCACATGTTTAGTCAAAAAGCATTGTTTGCATATCATTCAACCGCCAAACTAACGCGCGTACACAAAAATGGAACGATATCTAAGTAGAGGCTGCTAAGTGCGGGCGGGGTTGGGTGTTCTCTGTGAACTTCCCAACACGTACCCTCACCTCTTACTCAGAACCATGGTTTCCGGAAGTCCGAAACCGTTGGCATACGAGAGTTATTCAATACTCGATTTCTGATAATGTCGGAATCAGTATCGCAATGCAAAGGGACGAACCCCATAAACTCTGAAATCGGAATGGGCCGTACTTTGTGCACGACCCACTACGACATAGAGTGGGTTCGAACGGGCCCGAACTCCCACAAAGTTCGGTGGCGACTCCAACTTCGATTTAAATTTCAATTCGAGAACCATCTCACATGAGATTCATTCGCCTCCCCAAACCCGCGTGTGGCCGCGTTGGGGTGGACCTATGTCATTTCCACAATTTGGCGACTCCGCTGGGGATTCCTGATGTACCACTAGTCATCGGGGTTCCCAGGGTGAGACTCGAAAAGAAATCGTTCGATTACTAATGTACGCGTTTTAGTTCGATGGTTCATGCATAACCCAAATCTTTTCCGGGCCGGTTACTTGTGACCGACGTCCCACTATACCACGGTGCATTCCTAAATGGATGCGCTAAAGAATTTGATGGCGGAACTCGTATGGGTTTTACAGCATGTTCTAAGTCCAATTCGACTTAGGAAGTCCGTCCTGATTTACGAGAAAGTCGTCGTTGTTGGTATAGACCCTATTTTCGACCGACCAAGACTTAGTTTAAAGCATATATGCTGTCGTCATATTGCTTACGTAACTATGTGCTACTTGGTTTCCGTGTCATCATTTTTCAAAAACCGTTATTCCAAAAAATGCATCTTTTCAAAAATATTCAATAATTCGGAAAGCTGCCAAAATTTAGACTTAAGATTTGACTCAAAACAAGCCTATTTTCTAGCCGGCATGCTCTCCATTTCAATATTTAAATGCTCGATCACTATTCAATTTTTTGAATTTTCAAAATTCTATTTCAATTTTCAAATCTTCGAGTTCCATATCAATTTTCAAATCTTCGAGATGCCGTTTTCGATTTTCAAATATTCGGGATCCCGTTTTCGATTTTTTTTTCAAATTTTCGGAAATTTATTTTCGATATTCAAATTTTCAAAATTTCAAGTATTCAATTTTTTAAAAAGCCCGGTCCTATTGGCCCACCACCAATTCCAGGACCGTCCTCTCAATTTCAAAATTCAATCCTTTTCAAAAAAACCTTCCTTATTATAGGACCTACCGTTATCCGTGTGTCGGGTCTTTTCATAACACGTCGAAGGTCTTTAGCGTCGAAACTCCGTTGAACCTACATCACGGGTTTCTTCCCCATCTCAATCTGCCTTATTTGTCAAAGGCATAACCAACCAACACGAGTCATACAATCGTAAATGGAAGGTTCGTCTAAACACTCGAGTCCTAACTAGAAAGTCCCACGCGATTTTTCCCTCTAGCAGGACGGTCCCCACGACCTTTCCTAAGGGAATTTTGCCCGTTTTTCAATCCGTTAGTTGAGTCATCCTAATTCAAGAATCCTTTAACTTAAGGGTCTACCCTAATCACAGGGCCATCTTTATTCAAGTCAAGGGTCTCTAGCGACGAAACTCTGCCGATCTTACATCGCAAGTTTCTCCCCTTACCCCGTCTGCCTTTCCTCAAGGCCGAGTCAACCTTTTACAAGGCATAGCCCTATAACAAAAGGTTCGTGATCCCTACATCTAAGGGTCACTCGTCTGACACTCGAGTGTCTCACGTACCCCGCATTTGAGTCATACAGATGCCACACCATTTGAGTCCTATCAGAGTCTTTAGTCTCACTCGGGCTCTACCCTTCAACAGAGCGATCAATCACGGTTGCTTTAAGGGTACCCTACGTCCATCCTACACCGGCATCCTTCGAGTCGTATCTATGCTACGAATACTCGAGTTACCTAGGGTTTAGGTCACCACAGTTGGTCCGAGCATGCGACACGGTCAAACACAGTTGCCCCATTTTCGGACTCACCCTTATGCAGCTCGAGTCTCATGGTCGAGTCCAAGTCACGGTCGTTACTTTCTCTAGGACAACGATCGAATGTCTCGATCCGAGAATTTTAGTCATTCCCATCACCCCAGGCCGTGTCTAGTTTGACTCCCTCTCTTGCATTTGCGCAAAATCGAGTTTAGGCGAGTTGTGGCGCCTGTCGTTTTCTCCAATCAAGGACCTTACTAAAAAAAACAACCAACCGAGCATCCATAAGTCCGGATTTGATTCGAGTCTAAGTCTAAGTCCGAGTCTAGGGTACCCTACATACTAATTTCCAGATCAGAATCAGAGTCATTTATATTTCGTCCTCTTTTCAAAAAATTCAATAAAATCAGCTTTCAATATTCTATCTCCACTATATGCTTTCCCTATGTGTTTCCGTGAACATGATGAACACCATCGTACACTGTGAGCACATGCACGTGACTATAGGCACATCTATAATGATTGCAGGAAATCGAGACCCGTGTTTTCCTTTACCTGTTCCATGTCTGACATAGAAAGCCACAAAATTACCCATAGCAGGAGCGGTATGGAATCCTATGACGAATCTAGATAGTCTTCTAGTTTGGGTTAAAGATGGGAGGCAAGCCAATTTCCCACAATAAACACCCCTCTAATAAGACTGACCAATCCCTACCTAGGTGTTAGGCCCTGTTCTTTTTAGCTTATTTTCAGCTCGTTTCAGACCAGCTCAGCTTCTATCAGCTCAGCCCAGCTCGTATCAGCTCAGCCCAGCTTCTATAAGCTCAGCTCAGCCCCTATATTTTCAGCCCAGCTCCGATATTTTCAGCTCCTAAAATAATACTTCAATAATAATAATAATAAAATATAATAATAATAATAATAATAATAGTAATAATAATAATAATAATAATAATAATAATAATAATATAATATTATTATTATTATTATTACTATTTATTTATTTATTTATTTATTTATATGAAACGGAAGTTGCATTAAGATTGAAACAAATTACAATAAGTTATTATTATTGTTGTTGTTGTTGTTGTTGTTGTTGTTGTTGCATTTCAATATTAATGCAAGTTTCTTTTCATAAAATAATAATAATAATAATAATAACAATAATAATATTGTTGTTGTTGTTATTTTTATTACTCATATCTCTTAATGTTAATAATAATAACAAAGTATTATTATCATCGTCATCTTCGTTGTCGTCATCATCATCGTTATTATTGTTATTTTCTATTTTTTTATCATCATTGTTATTATAATAATTATTAATATTATTATGCATTCCATAATATTTTGAGGTCTTGAAATAGATATTACATTCAAAAATTTACAACTTTGTGTCAATGTCATTACGATTAATTTATGTTTTTTTACAATATTTTTGAGTGAATAAAATATATATATATATATATATAGAGAGAGAGAGAGAGAGAGAGAGATAGGTTCACATAAGGACAAGAATTCTTATAAGTTCATAAGTTCTAGTGTTAAATTTACACAAAAAATGTTTAAAGTTACACGAGATGAGTGATAAAATTGCACTTTCTCAATTGAAGTGATAAAAGAGCTGAATATTATAGTTACATATCAATTCTAAAAAAATGCAACTTTATCGTATGTCATATGTAACTTTAATATAAATTTAATTACACATGGTGAACTTCCTTCTCTATATATATACACACACAATATAGCATATGTGTATTATTTGTATTGTATTAAGATTTAAGATTATCAAATTTAAAATTTTGTATATTACGTAATCAAAGATATATATATACATAACATTTCTTATTGCCAAGTACGAAAAAACAAAAGTAGAAATCAAATGAGTGATTACTATGTTGTTGTTATTATTATCTTTACTATTATTATTAATTAATTAATAATAATAATAATATTGTTATTACTATTATAATTAATTAATTAATTAATTATTATTATTATTATTTAGTGTTATAATTTTTTTTTTATTTTTTTTCATTTTTTTAAAATATTACTGTATTAGATAACTTATATAAGTAGTTATTAGTTTCAGCTTCTTTTAATTCAGCTCAACTCAGCTCAACTTCTATCAGTCCAGCTCAGCTCCTATCAGACCAGCTCAGCTCCTATCAGACCAGCTCAGCTCAGCTCAGCTCAGCCTTGTTTCAGCCGAAAAGAACAGGGCCTTAGTCTAACCAACAGAAAAAAAGGAAAAAAAACTGGACAAAAAAAAATCAAAAGTCCAAGGAAAAAAAGCAAAAGGCCCAAAACAAAAGAGCTGGCCATGATAAAAAAATTCTCAACATCTCTTGACCAGGGCACGGTCAACCCAAATGAAAAATCCCATGACCGGGGCTAAGAGGTCAACCAACTAAAAAAAATTCAAATACCCATGACTGTAGTTAACGGTCAACTCAAATGAAACGGTCAATTCAAAATTATCAAAATCCATACCATCCAATAGGGAGAGATAATCAGGTTGGTCAACTAACACCACATCTAGCCTTCTCACATTACAACCCTCAAGACCTCCTCGAGACCTAGGCTAAGAGACAGCCCGAAATTTTGAGAAAGCTCCATAGTAACCCTTAACCATTAGGGCCGGACATGGAAATCAGATCCCGCGCATTATCAACCTACCTCGATCGAAGTTCGAGTCATTTTTACTCGACTTCCCCCTTTTCTACCACATTACAATACCTTACCCTCGAAGCCTTAGCTCCACAAAATCGAGCTCCAAATGTCAAAGCATCAAAGCCACTTACCACCTAGCTCCACATTTCCAAAAGCATCCAAACCAGTTACCAGCCCCAAACACGGGAATTCAACTTGTCGTCGGCATAGAACGTGCCCAAATAGTTCACACCACCTCTGGGGGCTACCCCGGGGAACGTTCACAGTCACAGGATTAACATCCTAACTGCTCTAGCCCTTTGATCAAGGCATCATTAGGAATGCACCTAGCCTACACCCTTGCTATGGCTAGTTATACACGAAGCCCTAATAAACTAGGCACCATAATATATCTTTCAATTCACTGAACTACGGCTTGGTTTGATTTCACCGCACGTGAATACGTAGGTAGTCTTTCAACAGAGGCACAACCACCCAAATTGACACAAAAAGCACCATCGCTCCTATCACGACACTGTCATGTTCTCAACAGTTTGCTTTGTCATCTTGGGAGCTTCTCCTAGGCAGAAGTTCTCCATCCACTCACAGAATACAAATCTAGCCACCTTTCTACAGTGTGTCCTAGTATTCGGCTCAGTTGAAGACGAGAATTCGTCAGGGACTCGAACAGCACCCACTTTGGGAGTATACCCCAAAACCAAGAATCCAAAAGAGCACTAGTCTACAGCATTGCTACTACTGAGTCCTGTCATTACGGAGTACATATCTTTCCAATTCCGAAGATTCGACCATGTTGCCACTCGCCTAGGCAACGGAATAACGCAACTTAAGAGTCTTGTCTTCTTAGGTGGCCCAACCCCCTACCGAGTCACGGTCCAACCCCTCGAGAGTCAAGTCGTGCCTGCCAACTCGTCCGGTCACGTCCAGAGTCGAGTCTGTCGGTAGGCCTCTCTCTTCAAATTCCCGCTTTGAAATTTACAAAAACTTAGCCATTTGAGAAAATCCTTTTCGACAGGGTCAAATTTCAGTCTATTTAAACTGCAAATTTCTTTTCTACCTCTTTCAATTTTCAAAACCTATCTCCTAGCACGTGAGTTGCTTTCAGGACTTCGATTTCAAAATGAAGCAAAAATCATTTTTCCCAGCGCAAGTCAGTCTATAGATGCTAACTGCATTTCCTGTATGCTATCTTGCTATCTGTTATATTTGCTATTTCTGCCTATATATCTAACATTTCAGGTACCAGCTTGTACTTCCCAAAGGAACATCAAGTTTTTACTTCCCCAGCGTGAGTCGGTGTTTCGCCTAAGTGTTACATACGAATTGCTATGTGTCGGCATCATACAAGTACACCCAGACTCGAGAAGTAAGTCTCCTCGCAAAAACTCCCCAGTGGAAAGCCCAGTGACATTTCTACTAAAAAATCGAGATGTGGCTGCAAACGGACACACCAATAGCTTCCTACGCAAGCTCCCGCGTAATTCTGAATCGGGATGTGTCTGCGAACGGACACACCCATAGATTCCTACGCAAGCTCCCGCGTAATTCTGAATCAGGATGTGTCTGCTAACGGACACACCCATAGCTTCCTATGCAAGCTCCCACGTAATTCAGAATCGGGATGTGTCTGCAAACGGACACACCCATAGCTTCCTAGGCAAGCTCCCGCGCAGCTCCAAGATGGGATGTGTCTGCAAACGGGCATACCCAAGGCTTCTTAGGCAAGTCCCCACGGAGCTATTAGCATCAGCTCAGGTATGATTTCTATCTTATGGCTGGCGAGCCCTTTTACGCAAGTCTAATGGACTATAAACGACCCGACCGGAAGTTTGCCAGGTCTTAATCCTCGATTGGCCTGGTAGCTACTCTGACTTTCGCCTTGTCCAAGCCTCAGTCAGAGTGGGGGCTCTATAGACACCCACATTTTGACCGCTGGGTATCTATAGCAGCTTCCAAACTACATCCGATGATGATCGGACGCAAACATGACTTAATACGCTCGATTTTCGGACTCGAAATCAATAGTAGTTGGCGCAAGTTTTTAACAGAGTCAAAATCTCACCAAACTGACCTCAAATTCAAGCCCAGTGGGTCGTTTTCAGTCAAATGAGACTAATTTGGGTCAAAACCGTCACCAAGGGCAAAACCGTCTTTTAGCGACCGGGTCAAACCCCGGTCAAAGGCATTTCCGAGCCATAAAAATATGGCACACCACTTCAAAAATCCGACTTGAGGTCAAAGACTACACAAAAATCAGCAATGAAAGAAGAATTATGCAACTAGACTTCTTCATTAGGGATAAAACTCGATCTCTAAGGAGGTCTCCCACCCGGCTAGACCCACTCGATCGAGTGGACCAGCTCACTCGATCGAGTGGACTCATAAAATCAGCCAAAACCGGGTGTTTTCTTCCCTTACAAGCAACCTTTTCCTATCCAAACACGGAATCCTATTGCATCCAAGACTACTACCTTTAATTTCCTATCCAAAATCGGAATCCTATTCCGTCCACACCGCTTGTTTTCTTCCATCCCAAACAAGCTTTTCCTATCTGAAACAGGAGTTTCTTCTCATCCAAGCCAGGAATCTCTCCTATAAATACACCCCCTTGCAAACACAAAAGAAAAAACATCCACGACAATTACAATTCCCGACACATATCAAGAATACATACACAACAATTCCAATCCCGACATACACAAGTTACAACCCGGAATTCCAGCAATACTAGGCATATTATATTCCGATCTTTCCTCTAGAAATCTTATAGGATTCCCGACCATTCACAACCCAAAATTCTAGGCAATTTTAGGCAAACCATATACAAACCTGAGAGCAAAACTCGCCAAATCCCCTCCCTAACCATACACACCATAACTCTTCTATATACATCTTAACGCTCCCGCGCCTAGGCCGCTACTACGAGTCCGTTTTCAAGATAATTAAGAATGTAGGTTGAGGGTGTTACAAAATCCCGACTTCTCTTCCTTTTTGTTCCGTCTTTCTCGTCTCCTTCACGTTTTTTTATTATTATTTTTTATTTTTTTATTTTTTTTTCTTTTCTCATTTCTAATACCGATATTATTGCAACAACTATCTAATTTTCATTCTTAAAATACGATATCGACTCCATAGTCGAATATTGTATCTAAAAGAATTAAATCAAACTCGTTGATGCTAAGATAATCGTCACATAGTCTTAAAGGACATAATACGACGATTTCGACGTAGAGAGAATCTATTTCATTCAAATCGATTTTCAAATAATTCATAATCATCTTTTCTAAAAAAATCGCTCCGAATATTGGATATTGATTTCATAATCAAATATAAAATATTGACGAGTATTGAAAATTTAAGTCGAGTATAAATTATGCCATATTTTTACACGACATAGCAAAATAATCGGTTTTCAAAAATTAAAAGCAATTTCGAGGTCAATACTGAAATTGCGAATCGAGTCACCACTCGAACAGGTGGCACTCGATCGAGTGCCATAGCCACTCGGTCGAGTGACACCCCAAAAAACCGGCAAAAACCTTTTTCAAGGGACACTCGACCGAGTCCCCCCATGACTCGGCCAAGTACCCCCAATTACGCCTAAATAAACGCGTCTTACACGCTACAAGTCTCGATAAACCTTTTTCAAACGATTTTGGTCAACAAGTGTCAAGTCTATCACGTGAATCGAGTCCTTTCAAAACTGCATTGTGTCATGCTTACATCTCCTAACTCGTTCTCTTCGTTATTATTGTAATTGTTGTATCGTTTGTTGCATTATATTCCTGGGTGGTATGCCGCTCGTATATTGTAACCTGTTCTTTTATTTCGTTGTTTGTTTTATTGTACTAAAATGAACATCGCATGCTAAAACAACTTCGATGTTAGTTTAGATGCATTAAAACGACTTAGAAAACATAATTTCACATGTTTAGTCAAAAAGCATTGTTTGCATATCATTCAACCGCCAAACTAACGCGCGTACACAAAAATGGAACGATATCTAAGTAGAGGTCGCTAAGTGTGGGCGGGGTTGGGTATTCTTTGTGAACTTCCCAACACGTACCCTCACCCCTTACTCAGAACCATGGTTTCTGGATATACGAAACCGTTGGCATACGAGAGTCATTCAATACCCGATTTCCGATAATGTCAGAATCAGTATCGCCATGCAAAAGGACGAACCCCATAAACTCTGAAATCAGAATGGACCGTACTTTGTGCACGGCCCACTACGACATAGAGTGGGTTCGAACGGGCCCGAACTCCCACAAAGTTCGGTAGCGACTCCAACTTCGATTTAAATTTCAATTCGAGAACCATCTCACATGAGATTCATTCGTCTCCCCAAACCCGCGCGTGGCCGCGTCGGGATGGACCTACGTCATGTGCACACTTTCGTTTTACATTAAAAAAATTATAAAAATTTGATATTCTTGATGTACCCATAAAGATGAATCAAACAAGATCTAACGTGACTATATTTTCTCTTATAGATTGTCGATAATATTGAAGATTATATTTAGTTATGAATAGTGTCAAAATGAAAAATATTTTCACTTATAGATTGTCGATAATATTGAAGATTATCTTTAGTTATGAATAGTGTCAAAATGAAAAATGTGACAAGAGGAGTTGAATGGATGGAGTAGTATCTACTAGCTTTAGCTTAGGCTCGCTTCTTTTTTACTCTATTTGCTTTAGTTTAAGTCAATCCAATTTAGTCTCATAAGATTTAGTTTAAGTCAATCCAATTTAGTCTCCAAGTAGAGTTGAATGGATCAGATCTCGATTATTTTCGTTTAATTCAGTTTAATCCAATTTTATTCAACTCAATCCAATTCAATTCAATACTCCGTATCTTTTAGTCCAAAAGGATTGGGTTAGTTTATTCTCCTCATCAAGATAATATCATATCGCTTATATTCTAAGCATCCCAAATTGAGTACATACAAAGTAATACTCACTCCTAATATGATCGTGATCATGATCGAGAGCATCAAGACTTTTTGTACTAGTAGACTAGTAGCATTAGAACCAACTCGTCATCTGGATAGAAAACTGGTCTTAGCCTAACCTAATTCAACCAGACAGGAATAGTTATAACTAGATACAGCCTAGTATGTCTTAAGGATGTTTTTTATTTATTTTTTACAAATATGTATTTAGTTTAATTTGATATCGTTTGTAGATGCCGTATGATTTATTATTAATGAAATTGATCTGCATTTCAAAAAACAAATAGTATATATTCCAATCCCAAGAAAAATGATTTATAAACATATATTCCCTCCGTTCACTATCTTTTGTCCCATTTCATTAAAATAGTTTTCACAAATAATGATGAAATGGGACAAAAGATTATGAACAGGAGAATATAAACGAAAAAGAGCTATCATAATCCATAGCCAATCCGACCCAAACTCGATCATGTATATATACGGAGTACTATTTACCAGATCTACTATAAACTATATATGCTCATTTAAGACTTGTTTTTGGTCATATATAATAATTACACTTTGTTACTTCACGTACCATGCATTATATTGTATTACTAACAACATTCATGCACCAACATCATGGATACACTCATATATAATACTCCATACTAACCCTTTTATTAAGTGATAACCTTTTTCATGAAAAATTGTACCTTCTTGACACCAAATATATAATCTAACCAATACCTCTCCGACTCCTAGATAAACATCACATACTAACTCTTCCCTGTTTATTTGTACAACAGTAATATCATTAATTATGTATTAGAATAAATCACTAATAATCCCCTTTTATATGTTCCGTTTTTTCGAGATTACCCCCAAAAAGTTTTTCGCGAAATTTAACCCCCTTAAAGTTTTCCAAAAATTAGATTTTACCCCCCGCCCCCCTTCTCTCTACTTTCTGGCGACTTTTGCTTGTTTTCTTCCAAATTTGTCCTTCCCCATATTAACACCCTCTCTCCTCACTTTACTTCACTCAAACACACAGTCTCCCCCAAAACACCCAAACTCCCCCAAATCAAGAACCCTAACCCTAGTTGACGAAATTGATGACAATCGAAGACGACGAATCATTTGCACGTACTCGACTCAATTCGACAGGTAATTTCTTTTCCTTTTCGTAATTATTTTCAACTTCGGTTTCTATTTTACACATTCAAATTTGAAATTTCTGGGTTTAAGCTCGCAATTAGGATTTATGGTTCGAAATTTAGTTAAAGACTATTGTTTATTGTTTGGGGGCAGTTGTGTTTCTGACCTGGTTCAATTGAACACTATTTCAGTTGTGTTTATTTTGCACATTCATAATTGAACACTAATGTCCGGTTGTTCTTGGAAATGTTAATTGAATTACTTTTGTTTATTTTCTTATTAGAATGGAGTTCAATATGCAAACCTTCTTTGGTGGTGAGTTTGCTCTAGTAAATGGTAGAAATAAATATGTTGGGGGTGGTATGCATCTGGAATGTGGGTTAAATACTCGAACTCTGGATGTCCAATGCTTTAGAAATCTAGGAGAGCGTTTAATGGGAAGGAGCTTCGAAATTTACTATACTAGAGTTGATCCTAAACTTGCTCAAATCAGGGGAAAGGCAATGATTACATGTTCACATGATGTGGTCTGTTTATTGAAGACAATGACAAAGAAGAGGTCAATTACCGTGTTCCTGACAGTACGCCGAAAGTTGAATTATCTGCCTCTTCCAAGGACCAAATGTCCTCATGTGGACCTAGTGGAGCAAAGACAGCAGCACATGACAAGGGACCACTTACCCATAAGGGAATCTTCCACATTGAAAGCACCCTCAACAAAGCCACCCACTCACAATAAACAACTACCTTCACCTTCACCCTTGAGAAGAAGCCCTAGAATAAGTAAGGAAACCTCTTCCACCTTCTGTCACCCCTTCACTCCCACTAAAAAGAAACCACTTTGCTCACCTGAAGCAGCCAAAAAATATCCCCATTTAATTGGTGTCAATAAGCAGTTGGAGCATTTAATTGGGATAAATGAAGGCAGCGGAGGGTAGAAATTACCATTCAAAAGGAAATTACTTTTTGGGGAGTCCAGAGAATCCGATGTTGTGGCCTTAGATAAGGCTGAACAAGGCACGGATCTAGGTGGTGGGGAGGATTTGAATGAATAGCATGACAAGAGAAATGTTGGTGATGATGATGAAGATATTTTGCTGAGCACCTTTATAAAAAGAGGTAAAAGAAACAGTAAGAAGGGGGTGGCTGAGGATGAAGTTGAAGAAATTTGTGCAGAAACTTTGAGAAGCTTGAGAAATGGTGGTAAGAGAAAGGGGAAGCAGGTCGTGGCTGAGGCAAAGTCCAGTGAAGATGAAGTAAGTGATGAAGATTTTGTTTCAACTGAGGATGGCTTAGGTGGGGTAAATGTTGGT
This sequence comes from Agrostemma githago, assembly GCA_958450325.1. Classification (NCBI taxonomy): domain Eukaryota; kingdom Viridiplantae; phylum Streptophyta; class Magnoliopsida; order Caryophyllales; family Caryophyllaceae; genus Agrostemma; species Agrostemma githago. Next base: position 6,032,333 of record OY288249.1, on the reverse strand, counting down.
GAGGATGAGGATGATGGATCTCTGCATGTGAAGGGTAAGAAAGGTAAGGGTAGTAAAAATAAGGGGAGTAAAAGTAAGGTGAGTAAAAATAAGGGGAGTAAAAGTAAGGTGAGTAAAAATAAGGGGAAGAAAAGTATGGGGGGAAGAAGTTGTTGTTAAGGATGATGATGAGTTCACTGATTTTGAAATCAGTAGTGCCGATGATTCAAATCATGGTTTGAATGAGTTTGATTTGGGTGTGAATCTTGATGAGGACTTCTTAGTATATAGTCCAGAAACAAAATTCAGAAACTCTAGGGAGGAGGCAGTTGGTGATACCTCCAAGCAAAACAAAGATAGAGACATATTTAGTCTCGACAACTTGAATGTCTTTGTTGATGAGGACACTGTGTGTGACGATGATGAGCTACACAGTTTGGCTGACAGTGATGACGATGACGGATACATTTACCCTACATTCAACTCCAAAATTGACTTTGATAAACCGATTCAGTTGAAGGTTGGTTTAAAATTTCGTAGTGTAGATATTTTCAGGAAAACACTAAGAAATCACAGCGTTTCTAATTGCTATGATTTCTACTACACCCACAACGAATGGGAGAGGGTGACTGCTAAGTGCAAGAACTGGTGTAATTGTGAGTAGAACAACAAGAAGTCTAAACTTGGTAAGTGTTCCTGTGGTGTAAAGAACCCTTGTTTTTTTCACATACATGCTAGAAAACTACCTAACTCTAGCACATTCCAAATTAAATCTCTACAATTGAAACACAATTGTGTCATGAGTAGCTACAATAGAAAAGTGTCCGCTGAGTACTTAGCTGAAAAATAAAATGAGTTCTGGAAAGAAAATATTGATTGGAAGGTGAAATCTTTTCAAAGGCATGTGACTAAGGACATGGGGGTTCATGTAACTTACAGAAGGTGCTTGTATGCTAGGTGTAGAGCAAACTTGATAATATATGAGAATGGGAATGATCAGTATGCTAGGGTTTCACTACAAGAAAAACGGAGCTTAGCAACCGATTTTTACCGACCGTCAAAATAATAGTCGGTAGATTGGAATACCGACCGCGAACAGTCAGTAATAAGAAGTTCAATCGGTAAATTACCGACCGAAACGTAAATAGTCGGCAAATTGGCGAAACGGTCGGTATTCAACGTAATTACCGACCGATTTACATAAATTACCGACCGATATTCTGCCAGTCGGTGTCTACTTTTAATTAACCCAGCCTTCAGTCAGTACTCATTTGCTTTGTTTTAAAAAAACCCCAGCCCCAACCCCTCCTCCATTTGCGACCCTCCCTAAACCTCTCATCCCCTCGCCGGACGTCAGGTTCGCCGGACGTCGACCCGACGCCAGACCTCCTCCTCGCCGGCCGCCGTTCCAGCCGTTCGCCGGACCTCCTCCCTTTTCCTGAAAATCCCCAATTTCAAGTTAGGGTATGATTTTTAATTGAATTTATTGTTTAATTTTGTTTAGTTTTGCTTTATTATTGTTGTATGTTTGATGAATTCAACCTAGGTTAGTTTAATTTAGAGTAAATTTATTTGTTAGATTACGGTTTAATTAGATTTAAGGTTAAATTAAATTTCAGTTTAATTTAGGGTTAAATCAGATGAAAAATTGTTTAAGTTAGATGAAATTGGTTTTAGGTTAGATTTATTGTTAAATGTTCATACTGTAGCTATGAAAAATTGAAAACAATAAGATGTTAAAATTGAAAACAATAAGATGAAAAATTGATATAATTAGATATTGTTGGTTAAATTGATATAAAGTTATGTCCGTAGTATGTCCTTCGTTTTGTACTAAGTAATGTTTTTCGAATTTGGTTAATTTAGCAAGTTTAGATTGAACGAACTAAAATATGTTAGGTTATGGGTTAAATTGTTAGGAACTAGTCGGTTGAGTTAAATTGTTATGGGTTTAGTGAAACTTAAAGAGATTTCAGCATTAATCCCTTTCAAACTCTATCCATTAATTCATTTGACGATAAAATGTTTACATCCACCCAAAAAATTGATTGTAGTAAGTTTAGATTTTGTGTACTACTGTGTGGAGGTTAGCTTATAGCTGAAAGAGTTGTTACTAAATACAATGTCTTCTTAGAGTTGTATTCTTACACTTGTTTGAGTTAGATAATGCTTATGGTATTGCCATCCTTTATCTCATCCTATCAAACCCACCACACATTCAACCCCAACTCACTAATTCACCAACAATTCAAGAAAAAACACACTCTTCTCTTTAATCCACCCCAAAATCCACTTGCTTTTTCCTCTTCTACAAAAACCCATGATGCTCTTGGCCTGATTCATCACCAATTGACTCTTTTTTTATTATTACTCTTGGCGTTATTTTTTTTTAATTGTTTGTACTCCGGTGTCTGGAGGAGTGAACTGTAGGATCAGTGACGGTTTTAGTTTCTTTATTGAAGTTGACGTTAGTTGTTATATATATATATATATATATATATAAATATATATTTATATATACACACACATATATATAATGTGTATATATATGTGGTCAAATTTAAATACGTTTTCATTTTTTTGTTTTATAGAAAATCTAATAATGACGAGTACGGAAAGAAAATGGATGTATGAAAGGGTAGACGATAGAAAGAAAGTTACAGTTGAGTTTATTATTGGGGTGGAGGATTTTATTCTATATGCAAAGGAACAAGACGAATTCAAGAAATCACAGATTCTTAGATGTCCATGTGTGAAGTGCCAAAATTTGAAGTACTTGGATGAGTTTACGGTGAAAGAACATCTCATTAGCAAAGGGTTTATGCCTGGTTATACTAATTGGGTATGCCATGGAGAACCCTTTTCTTTTGTTAATAATCCTACTAGTTCACCAAACACTAATGCTTCCATCAATCAACCTTATCGAGAGATGTTACTAAATGCATTAGGTAACACAGTATTCGATCGTGTTGAGTATTCTCCTATTGGTGAAGAAGAAAGCCCACACCCTGAACTGAAAGATTTTTTTGAAATGTTGTATCATAGATGTGAGGCATCATTGCTAGAAGTAGCTTCAAGGATGATTAACCTTAAATGTGAGGAGAACGTATCGCAAAGATGTCTTGATAAGTTTGCTGCTTTGATTGAGGATATCATTCCAAGAGATAATTTGATGACTCGCACATTTTATGACACTAAAAAATTGCTTAGGGGCCTTCAAATGCCTCATCATAGGATTCATTCATGTCAGGACGGATGTATGTTATTTTGGAAAGAAGACTCTTTGCTCGATAAATGTAAAAAGTGTGGAAAAGATAGGTATAAGGAAAAAAAACTTTTAGTGGGGCAAACATACCTTTCAAAGTGTTAATCTATTTTCCTATAGCACCAAGATTGCAACGTTTTTATGCAACCAAGAACATTGCAAAAGAAATGAGATGGCATATTGAAAATCCACGTGTACCAGGGACCATGGCTCATCCAAGTGACAGTGAGGCTTGGAAGCATTTAGATAATATGTTTCCGGAGTTTGCTAGCGAGCCTCGTAATGTTAGACTTGGACTTTGCACAGATGGTTTTATACCATATGGTCAGTTTGGTAAGTCTTATTCATGTTGGCCGGTGATTCTTACTCCTTATAATCTACCGCCTGGGTTATGCATGAAAAAACAATTTATGCTTCTATCATTGATCGTTTCGGGACCTAAAAATCCTAAGAAAAACTTGGACATATATATGCAACCTCTTATTGATGAGTTGAAAGAGTTGTGGGACACAGGAGTGGTCACCTACGATGTGTCCATGAAACAAAATTTTTGGCTCAAAGCATGCATTTTATGGACCATCAACGATTTTCCGGCGTATGGGATGCTTTCTGGGTGGGCTACTGCCAGTAAACTTGCATGTCCATATTGTATGAAAGACACCAAGGCGTTCTGGCTTCCACATGCAGGTAAAATGTGTTGGTTCGATTGTCACGGACAATTCCTATCACTACATCATGCATTCCGTTATAACAAAACCGCCTTTAGTAAGGGTAAGTATGAGAATGACGAACCACCTCCAACATTGTCCGGTTTTAAAATTTGGGAGACGGTTTATGATTATCCAACAGTCGTTGATGGTAGTGATAGTGAACTCGAAGAACTAAAAAGGTTGAAAACAAGATGGTTAAAAAAAAGCATATTATGGGAGCTACCTTATTGGAAGCATTTGTTGATTCAGCACAACTTGGATGTCATGCATATCGAAAAAAACTTCTTTGAGCAATTAATTCACACAATAATGGATAATAAAAAGAAAACAGTTGACACCCATAATACAAAGAAGGACTTGCACAAATTATGCAGTAGAGGCCACCTACACATTAAAAACGGTCGCAAACCAAAAGCTCCCTACACTCTTGATAAAGTTCAAAGAAAGTTATTGTGTGAGTGGATTTGCAATTTGAGGTTTCCAGATGGCTACGCATCATACTTTAGTCGATGTGTGGACCTACACAGTCTTACACTTCATGGTATGAAGAGCCACGATTGTCATGTATTCATGGAAAGATTATTACCCGTTGCTTTGAAACATTTGTTGCCAACTAATGTGTGGAATACAATTACTGAGATAAGTCAGTTTTTCCGTGATCTGTGTTTGTCAACCCTCACAAATCAAAATGTAGAGCGGTTGGAGAACGATATCGCGGAGATTATCTGCAAACTTGAAAAAGTGTTTCCACCATCACTTTTCAATTCGATGGAACACTTACCTATACATTTGCCTTATGAAGCAGGGGTTGGTGGCCCTGTACAATATAGGTGGATGTACCCTTTCGAGAGGTAAATTTCTGAATATATTCAATTTATTATTGTTTCCACTCTGAATAATTCTTAAATGAGATATTAACACTAGATCAAATTGTAGGTTTCTTAATCACTTGAAAAAAAAAAGTGGGTAATAAGGCACGGGTGGAAGGTTCTATTTGCAATGCTTTCTTAACTGAAGAGATATCAAATTTCTTTTCTCTGTACTTTGAAGAGCATGTAGATACAAAGGCTAAAGATTTGGATGTGGGCACAGTAGATGTCAATGATTCATCTTTACCTGAGTTTTTCCAACAACACAAAGGTAGAGCATTTACTAAACCAAAACATAGATACTTGGATGACATGAACACGATCGTGCCCACCTTTATGCTTTATCAAACTGTGAACTAATAGGAGAATATGAACGGTACGTAAACACTAAAAAAATTATTTAAACCTTTGAAAATTATTAATGTATACATAACAACTAAATTTGGAAATTACAGCAAATTTGAAAATTTCATTCTAGAGCAGCATCTACGAGCAAAAATGGATGAAGTTTGGACTACATATGAGAAGTTATTTCCAAATTGGTTTAAAAGACATGTAAGTCTCATTTTTAATATATTAGAGTAAAATAAACTTTTGAGTACGTCACAGATCTAATAACACTACTACGAAATAGGTATCTGAAATGAATGTTGAAGATGATTTGATTCAAGCCTTAGCAACAGGTCCTTCTAAAGAAGTAAACACTTGGCAAAGATATTCAATAAATGGGTTCAATTTTCACACAGTGAAATATGGAAAAAATAGAGCTACTATGAATTACGGTGTTTGCGTCAGTAATGTTGAAGGAGATGATTATTATGGCACTTTAGAGGAGATTATTGAGTTGAGGTATTGTGGGGAGAAAAGAATTTATAATGCTATCTTGTTTAAGTGTTCTTGGATGGATAATTCCGCAAACGGTACAATTGTTCATGGGCTTTATAAACTTGTAGAAGTTAATAGTAAGAGGAAACATTGTTGTTGATGCAATCTTTAGCCTTGTTGATGTGCAAGGTACTATGCATGTAAATTAGTTTAGTTTGAGCTTTTGTATAAGTGAAAACATTATTGTTGATGCAATCAGGCAGTCCATCTTTGTGTGACTGTTCTGTTGGTTTTCATTAATCTGGTCTCCTACTTTACAAGGAAGGTTATGTGGGTCTTATATATGACCTTGCACATAAAACTATGAAAGTTGCAACTCAACATAAGCTACTAGACAAATATGCTAGAAGCCAAAGCTAAAAGACAATGAAGTTGACCTCTAAGTAGGACAACAACAAAGTAGAAGTAGTAAGTTACAGGAATGTTTTCCACTGATATGCTCTTTATAAGGGAAAGAATGAGTAACTGGCAGAACTGGGCAGAATAGGAAGCATCTTTAACACTCCTCCTCAAGATGAGAGTGGGGGTTGGCAACACTCCCATCTTGCGGAGAAGGTATTGGTGCTAATTTGTGGAGAGAGGCTTAGTGAACACATCAACAAGGTGTATGTGAGAGGGAACATAGTTAGGCTTGATAACTCCTTCAGTCACTTTGTCAAGTATGAAATGACAATCTATCTCTACGTGTTTCCTACGCTCATGGTACACAAGATTGGCTGCAATTGATATGGCCGCCTGATTATCACAGTTTAGGATAACTGAGGATGTATGTTTGATGCCTAAGTCTTTGAGTAGAGTCATAATCCATGTAACCTCACAAGTTATTAGGGCCATTGCCCTATACTCAGCCTCAGCGGAGGATCTTGAGACCACCCCTTGCTTCTTTGACTTCCATGATATGGGTGAATTACCAATTAGAATGCAAAAACCTGTGGTGGATCTTCTTGAGAATAGACATGATGCCCAGTCTGAGTCGCAATAGGCGGTCAATTTTGCAGTAGAGTTATTGGCCAGCAGTATGCCCTGATCAGGAGCATTTTTTAGATACCTTAGGACCCTTCTTGAAACTTGCCAGTGATCAGACGTGGGCTGATTCATGAATTGGCTCAGGATCTGTACAGAATAGGCTATATCAGGCCTGGTGATAGTCAAGTATATCAACTTACTTATTAACCTTCTATATACATCAGGTTTATGGAGAGGGATCCCTTTTTCTGGTTCCAGTTTTGTGTTGACATCCAAAGGCACCTTTAGGGCCTCTCATTGTAAACACCAAACTCCCTGATCATATCTTGCACATATTTTTGTTGAGAAACAAATAGTCCTTGGGATACATGAGCAATTTCCAAACCTAGGAAGTAAGAGAGTGCCCCTAGATCTTTCATCCGAAACTCAGAGCTCAGAACAGATTTTAGCTGTGCAATATCTTTCTTGTTGTTGCCTGTGATGACCATGTCATCAACATATACTAAGACAGCAGTAATTGAGGTTGCTTGCACCTTGACAAACAAGGAGTGATCTGAGGAAGATTGCTTGAATCCTGATTTAATTAGAGTCTGAGATAGTTTAGCAAACCATTGTCTGGGTGCTTGTTTTAACCTATATAGAGACTTTCTTAGCCTGCACACCATTGACCATTGTACTTGGCTAGGGTAGAGTTGGTGACTTCCATTCTGTCTCCATGTGTTGTGTATCCTGGTGGCGGTTACATATAGACCTCTTCACTAAGATCCCCATGTAGGAAGGCGTTTGTGACATCCATCTGACACAATATAATGACCAACTCTGCATTGCTGCAATGGCAAGGAGAGCTCTCACTGTGGTCATCTTTGCCACTGGTGCAAAGGTCTCATTGTAATCTATTCCTTCCCTTTGTCTACATCCTTTTATGACCAGCCTTGCTTTGTGTCTATCAAGACTTCCACCAGCCTTAAACTTAAGCTTGTACAACCATTTACATCCAATGGCTCTCTTTCTTGGTGGAAGTGGCGTGACTTCCCATGTTTGATTCAATTCCAAGGCCTCAAGTTCTTTATTCATAGCATTGACCCATTCCATTTTTGTAACGGCTTCATTAAAATATTGAGGCTCCTTACTCTCTGTAATTTGTTTCACAAGGTTATCAAAGCTCTCATGGACATTGGTGTCTGTAACCTTTCTGATTTCAGCAGCTTTATCCTGATCTTTGTTGGCTTGTGTACTAAGCACAAAGTCTTTCATCCAGGCAGAAACTCTCCTTTCCCTACTGGATTTCCTTTGGGATTGTTGAGACTCAACAATATTGTCTTCTTCAGTTTGTTGTTCCTCAACAGTTCCACCTAGATCCATCACACTTTCATCACTGGTTGACCCAGGTCCAGGTTCTTCTATCACCTGAACTTCATCAAGGGTGGTGTTGTCATCCCCTAAAGGCATGGGAATGGGGTTAGGCATCATGTATTTATCTTTCCCACCCTCTGCATATGGGAACAAATGTTCATGGAATTTTACATCCATAGACACAAATCTCCTCTTCGACACTAGTTCTTGAACCTTATATCCCTTTTGGTTTGCTGGATAACCCAGGAACACATATGGGACTCCTCGTGCCTGAAACTTGTCCTTGTTTCTATCAGGATTGTAGGCTATTACAAGGCAACCAAATGCCCTTAAGTGTCCATATTCTGGTCTTGTTCCTTGAATTAACTCATATGGTGTCTTATCATTTCTGACTGAGGATGGGAGTCTATTGATGAGGTATGATGCAGTCAGAATGCAATCACCCCAGTATTGCAAAGATAGACCTGAGTGAAACCTTAGAGCTCATATGATTTCAAGGATATGTTTGTGTTTCCTTTCTACCACACCATTCTGTTGTGGTCTATCAATTATACTTGTTTGATGGACCACACCATTTTGAGCAAACAATAATTTACATTGCCTATCATCAAACACAAGAGCATTGTCCGACCTAATAACCACTTTGATTCTCTTATTTAATTGAGTTTTCACATAGTTGTAGAACATCTTTATGTGTTCAAATGCATCTGATTTATGTGCAGGAAGATATACCCATGTCCCCTGGAATACTCATCTACTATGGTCAGGAAAAACCTAAATTTTCCTCTAAAATTGGCTCTATAAAGTCCTCATATATCTATGTGAATGAGATCAAAAGGTTGGCCAACATTGATCTTGCTGTGGATGTAGGGTGATTTTGTCCGTTTAGCCATGGGACACGATAAGCACAGGTTGTTTCCTTGGCTATTTGGCTTGATAGGGAGGTATGTTATATGCTTGAGTTTACTAAATGGAGCATGACCAAGTCTATAATGCCACAAGGAGTAGGAGGAACAATCTGACATAACATTGAAGGATGAGTTTAGATTACATTGACAGAATTTTCTTTCTAGCAATTCAGGTTCAGAAGGTCCTAATTTAGGATTACAAAAGTTAAAAGACAAGCATCTGGACTCATTTTTCTCTAGACTCTTTTTGTCTACATCTTGTCTTGGATGTTTGATTTTGTCTTGAGGACTAGTAAGATAGTATAGACCATTGTTGACTCTCCCTAAGACCTTGCGTTCACACTTATCATAGTCCTGACAACACAGTGAGTTTCATAAAATACCATGTAGCAATTATTGTCTTCGATGATTTTCTAGATAGACACCAAATTCTGTCTAAACTCAGGAACATATAGTTCATTCAACAGTTTTAGGTCATTGTTTAGGATAACATCACCCTTGTGGGTGACTTTGGCATATTCACCATTAGGGAGGCTTATTTTTGCCCCTTGTTTCACCTTTTGCACATTAAATAATATATCAATCTAGTTTACCATGTGGTCTGAGGCACTTGAATCTATGATTCATCTATTCATGTGATGTTCAGTTTTGACATTGTGACTCATACCTGCATAGTTACACTCCAATTCATCTTCACTCCCCCCCCCCCCTTTTGTTGATTTCTACTGCTTCTAGGCACCATTTTTAGTAGGTTCTACAACTGTTGTGTAACAGCACTGATTGCACCTGCCAGACCTTGTTCTTCAGTAGCAGAGTTTGCTGCATATTTCTTGTTGCCTTTGTAGCCTCCTGATGTGGTGTTTCCCTTTCCTTGGTATTGTTTTTGAAACCTACCAGAATTTTGATTCTTGCAGCCACCTTTTTTTCCGTTTACCTTCTTGTGTTTGGGATGCCCTACAGGGTACCTTACAACTTCCCAACACAATTAAGATTTGTGGTTATTCCTGTTGGAGTGCTTGTACTTGTCTTCATCTTCCTCCCCATTACTCATAAGAGCTGTCATTTCTGGCATTTTTATCTCATGAAGATTGGCTGCTTGTGCCTCTTCTTGGAGCATTATGGAGACAGTAGTCTATACATTTGGCAGAGGATTCATTAACATAATGGTACTTCTTAAGGATCCATACTCCTTGTCCAGTCCATTGAGGAACTGAAATAGCCTTTTTTTCTTCATCCTGTTTATGTAAAGTATTCAAGAATATCCTGATCTCAACTGTGGAACCTTTGAGTGGCGGTAGACTGCTCATATTCTCCAATTCATCCCATACTATTTGTAGTTGGGTGTAGTACTCTTCAATGGTTCTCCTGTTTTGACTTATCTCGTAAGTGTCTTTATTTAGTTTAAACTTACGTGCCCCATTAGCCACTGTGTACCTCCGCTCAAGTGTTTCCCACACATCTTTAGCTGTCTCAGCATACATGATGATGAGCTTAATTCTTTCACTCACATTTTGTAGAATCCATGAGATAACAAGGTTGTTTCCAACCACCCATGCTTCTATCTTCTCCTCATTCATTTCAGGTCTCGAGATTTTTCCTGTGACATATCCAAGCTTCCTTTTTGCAGACAAAGCGAGCTCCATTTGGTGTTTCCATGGAGTGTAGTTCTCAGAACCACTCAGGATAGGGGTGATCCTGAGAGTTTGAGTACCATCAGTAGGGTTGTAGTACAGAGAATCAGCAGCAGAATTGTTGTTAATAACTTCATCAGAACCAGGCATGTTGAGATGTAGATTAAGGGCCCTTACCAGGAACACTTATGGGGAAGTGAAGTAAAAGAATTTGAAGGTTTGGGGGGGTAAACAGGTATCAAAAGCTCAGCTCTGATACCATGTAAATTAGTTTAGTTTGAGCTTTTGTATAAGTGAAAACATTGTTGTTGATGCAATCAGACAGTCCATCTTTGTGTGACTGTTCTATTGGTTTTCATTAATCTGATCTCCTACTTTACAAGGAATGTTATGTGGGTATTATATATGACTTTGCACATAAAACTATGAAACCTACAACTCAACATAAGCTACTGCTAGACAAATATGCTAGAAGCCAAAGCTAAAAGACAATGGGAGTTGACCTCTAAGTAGAACAACAACAAAGTAGAAGTAGTAAGTTACAAGAATGCTTTCCCCTGACATGCTCTTTATAAGAGAAAGAATGAGTAACTGGCAGAACTGGGCAGAATAGGAAGCATCTTTAACAATGTATGACTAGATCTTCTATAGAAGTATAGAACCGTCGTATATTATAGGTGATGGGGTCGGTAGTCCATCAACTGCTATCCACCGACCCCAGGCCCGGATCAACCCCACTTGGGGGAAGGTCTCAGAACCTTCAAGGTTGGCGCCGAAACCTTAGACCGGACCCTTCTGGCCGACCCAGGAATGCACCTATGAAGAACTCCAGGACCCTCGGTTCGGCCTCGAGGTCTGACCTATGGTCGGACCAGCCGACCCCTAGCCCGTCCTAGCCAAGGACATCCGAGGACCCTCGGTCATCTCGACCCCGAGGGTATGCTCCGAGGTAGGTCCTCAGACCCCCACCTAAGGTAAGAGACGTGTACTTATCACGTTCTCTCTTTCTCTCTCATGGTAAACCTATAAATACCCCTTAATTGCTCACTCATTAATGGGTAATGAATTTTCTCTCACTGAATTCTCTCTAGAAAACGCTACCTTATTTCTCACGAATAAGGTTCATCAAGCGCACACAGGACTGACTTAGGCATCGGAGAGGTCCCCTCGGATACCTCCGAGGCCATGTTTGCTGATTGTGCTGGCAAGGCTGACCCGCTCCTCCAAGGAGGTCCATTAGCTAGAGGATAAGAAAAGTGAACGCTTGGATAAAGCCAAGATCCAAGTACGGCAAGTTAGAGATCCAAACTCGATTTGGATCGGATTGTTTTGTACCGAAACAATAGGAGTACTAGAAGTTATCGTGATTAATTGTTACACCGTATCTTTTTTAGGCTAATTACTTATTAGGCTAGACAGCTACTCTACTATGTATACGAGATATGGTCACCAATGGGCCGGGCTCATGGCTAGAATTCGGACACGACATTAAGATCGATCGAAGGCGGCAGACTGGCTTCTCTTAGCTTCTGATGGGCCTAAACTGGGGAAAGTGTAGCCCGGTTATACCTGGCTGGGGAAATTAGGCCAGGAACTAACCCCTCATATTAACCATGTTTAGAATCAAATCAGGCGAACTAACCCCTCGTCTTAACCATGTCTAATTACTTAACCACTACTGTACTTGCTTTGAAACTTCCACATTCAACATGGAATTCCACTAAAACAATGATTGCCTATGCCTTGACTTAGAAACTAAAGAGTAAGTCTTCTTTAAGACGGGCTTACAACGGGTCAAATAATTACCCCACATGTATCGATAAGATACTATTTTTCCTCTTTCATAAGCTTTTTTTTTTTGGTAAAAGGTAAGTATGTATTAATATGTGTGAATCAATGTACATGTGTATAACTACACCAAATTGTGTAGCCATCTAGCATCTCTAGCCGGTATCGGATATTTAATCTTGCACATTATTCTATCCCTTACATCCATTTTGATCAATTTAACAATATTATGTGGTTGCTGCACTAATCCCTCAATTCTGCACAAATTCCGCTGTCTCCAAACATGGTAAATCATGGCATTGAACATAGCACGAATGATGTTGCATTGCAATTTTGATCGCCGCATATTACTCGCCCAAATTAAGGCATTGCCACTCGGAATTCTTTTCTTCCCCCAGTCACCCAAAAGATCCACAATTCGAGAACTCCAAACACACCCAAAAAATAGGTGCTCCAAGCTCTCTTCTTGTGCTTCACATAAGTAGCAAAGGTCTGAATCTGCAACTCCAAACCTCAATAATTTTTTCCTAGTGTTTAAAGCCCTCCTAAACACAAGCCAAGAAATAAAGATATGTTTTGGGACACTCCAACCACTCCACACGAGACGTGCCCAAGGTACCTTTGGTTTATGAGGCCAAAGGCCCTCGTATCCCTCGGAAATCGCATAACAGGTGTGCGACCCATGCCAAAGTCCATTCACATACATATTTTTAATATTCTCCTTAGCCTGACAAATCTTCCGCCATGCCCAGGTGACATCAGTATTGGGCTGATAATCACGCCAGTCGCGGCCCTTCAGATAAATGTTGTTCACCCACCGAACCCATAAACGATCCGGCTGATCAAACACCCACGAAGCTAATTTTGCCACAGCAGCCTGATTCCAGGAATATAGGTCCCGAAGCCCCAGTCCACCTTCCGCCTTAGGACAACAAATTTTCTCCCAACTCACTAAAGCCCGATTAGTACCTTCCACACCACCATCCCAAAGAAAATTGCGACATAGAGAATTAATTCGAGCCATAAGACAGCACAGCCTGTACCAAGGTCAGCTTACCCGCATAAGAGAGCTTTCGAGCACCAATACTAGAAATTCTCGAGATTATTCGAGCTAATAATTTCTCACAATCATTTCTACCTAATCGAGTACTTTGGATAGGTAACCCAGGATAAGGAAAAGGCATCGTACCTTCTACACAGCCGGAGAATTGTAGTTATAGCTGCTTTCCTATCTTCATCAACTCCTGCAAAATAAGCATGGGACTTGCCTACGCTTATACTCAATCCCGAGGCCCTACTAAACGTAGCAAAAGCCCTCCACAAGAACTCCATCGACTCAGTCTCTCCTTTGCAAAAGAGAAGCAGATCATCAGCGAGGAGTAAATATGTAAGCAGATCATAAGCTAGATAGGGGACTCGAACCCAGGTCATTTACATCAAATATTAATCATGTAACCAATCTCACAACCTCATACTTGATGCACTATATTAATGGAAGAATAATCTTATACTCTGTAATTAAACAATTTATCAAAACTTTCATTCTTTTACTCATAGATTTTTACGACACTTTACAAATATTTGACTTAATGTTTTGTTAGATAATGTAATTATTAATAATCATGTCATAAAAATATGATTTAAAAAAATATATATAAACATATACGGAGTATTTTGCAAACAATTGGAAAAATAAATAAATATTTTTATGGTTGCTATGCAGTATTAAAGAATATTTAATCAAAATTTTATATTAATTGGGTTATGACCATAAATATTCAAGTTAATATTGAATATGTCATTTAGGATCATTTTCGGGTCGCATTGTTTTTTTATACTCCGTAGATGTCATTGTTAAAAAAAATATTGTGCCCCCTAACGAAAAAATCCTAGGTCTGTCACTGTGACCAGGTGATACACTTATGACAGATATTCCCGTCACAAACAAGAATTTGTGGAAATTAAATTAGAGAATCAACTCAAAATGGAGTTATTATCATGTACGAAACAAGTGTACTACTAACATTTTGCATTTCAATACTACTACTCGTATTAATTTTTGGACCCAATTCTTACTAGTACGTATTCCATATGACTTCATTTACCACAAATTGAATTCGAATATTCAAAGTGTGTGTTTTAACTAATCCCTCTCAATTCATAATGATTATTTACCTATTTTTAATTATGGTTATACTCACTTCAAAAAAAATTATGGTCATACTCATGCATGCATGCATGCATGCCTAAAGTTGATATATCAATATAATAATGTGGACACAGGGGCGGCTTAGGCCCGATCCAAGAAGAGCAGCCGAACTGGGCCTCTAAAATATAGGCTCAAATTCGTTACTTAGGCTGAAATTAAAAAATAAAAATAAAAAAAATAAAAAAAACCTCTGTAACTTCCCTCTGCTTTCTTCGGTCTTCAACCTTCCTAATTTTTCTCAATCTCATCAATCAATTTTAATTGAGCCTCAACTTTCTCTTTTCCCACACTAACGTTTCCACTCCGAACAATGTTCATCTTTCTCAATGATACAACGGTTCACCAAAATTATGGTTATAAATGTAGAAGTAATTGCTTGAATGAGTAATTTCATTAAGAGATGAACAAGTATAAATACACATTGAGAACAATGAGACTAACTAGTTAGCTAGCCGTAACCTAGTATCTCTACAATTATATTGTTACCTAAATACTTGAGATTACAATATTTACTATTAAGGAAAATATACTAGGAAAATATACTAATGTTATCTTATGTCATTAGTATCTTTATCTCTAATATGCTCCATCAAGGAGGACGATCTGGAGAGTCCGATCTTGGAGAGTAAAGGTTCAAGAACTGGACGCGCAAGCGGTTTAGTAAGCGAGTCTGCAAGTTGATCTTCGGCGGCTATATGCTGAACTCGAATACGACCATTATGAACATGCTCCCTCACGAAGTAAAAGGCTAGGGCGACGTGTTTCATTTTAGAGTGAAACACGGGATTAACGGCATAAGTAGTAGCACCTAAATTATCACAGTAAATAGCAGGAGGTGAGGTAATCACGAGCTGAAGCTCGGAAAGTAAGGAGCGAATCCAAATAAGCTCCATGGTGGCAGTGGCGACTGCGCGGAACTCAGCTTCAGTAGTCGACATAGCAACAGCTTGTTGTTTCCGAGAGGACCATGAGACGGGATTGCGGCCTAGGTAAACAATGAACCCGGTGGTGGAGACATGTGTTTCTATCACCTGCCCAATCTGCATCACAAAACGCATGAAGAGAAAGAGGGGAAGAACGGAATAAATTAATACCAACCTGGAGAGTGCCTTTAAGATAACGCAGAAGTCGCTTCAAGGCCAACCAATGGGACTCTTGAGGATCCTGCATAAATTGTGCAAGCCTATTGACGCTGAAAGCGATGTCAGGACGGGTGAGAGAGAGGTATTGTAAACTGCCAATTAAGGTACGGTAGTCGGATGGTTGAGCGATTTGGGAACCACTCGAGTGAAGAAGAGGAGGATAGGCTGTCATCATTGGTGTGGCTGCCGGTTTGCAGTCAAGCATGGAAGAGCGGGTTAGAATGTCATGAATATATTTCGTTTGAGTAAGGGTGAGACCAGACGGGGTGGGGGTAACTTCAACACCTAGAAAGTATGACGGGAAACCTAGATCCTTCAAAGAGAAGCGACGGGAGAAGGCGACTAAAAAATCGGAAAGAGCAGAAGACGCGGGGCCGGTAACAATAATATCATCTACGTAGACAAGCAAGTAGATAGGATTTTGTGTGTGATGAAAAAGAAAAAGAGAGGGGTCAGATTTTGACTGAGTGAAGCCATATGACATAAGGTAATTTTTAAGTTCGGTGTACCAAGCACGGGGCGCTTGCTTGAGCCCATAAATGGCTCGAGTAAGACGACACACGTGATCAGGGTGAGATGAATTTACAAAACCGGGGGGCTGAGTCATATAAACAGTTTCAGTTAACGTACCTTGGAGGAAAGCGTTGTTAATATCGAGCTGTCTTAGGGACCAACCACGAGCAAGAGCTAGAGCAAGAATCAACCGAACTGTGACAGGCTTGACGACCGGGCTGAAAGTTTCCGAGTAGTCCACCCCCGGACGTTGGTGAAATCCCTTGGCAACAAGACGAGCTTTGTATTTATGAATAGTGTTATCAGGATTATATTTAATACGGAAGACCCAACGACACCCTACGACGTTATAAGAAGAGTTAGGTGGAACAAGTGTCCAGGTTTGATTAGAAAGAAGAGCTGAGTGCTCGGCTTCCATTGCCGAGCGCCAATTTGGATCAGCAAGTGCGGATTTCAGCGTGACGGGAGGGGAGGAGTTGGTAGAAACTTGGGTGAGGGCTGCGTACTTAGGATTAGGAACTCTAATTTGGTTCATCGACCTAGTGGTAGGTCGAGAGGCAACCGGGGCCGAGACCTCGGTGATGGGGGGAGGAGGGACGTGGTCCGTGGCTGTCCGTGGTGGTGACACGGGTTGGTCAGCAGTGGGCTCGGGTTGGGAGGGGGAGAGAGACGGGTCCGTCGGGTGTAAACCCTAAGGGGGCTAGGGGTAGGGGAGACAGGGGGTTCTATGGGGGAGGGAGAGGGTGGGTCCGAGATAGGGGGAGGACAGTAAGCGAAACTGTGCACCAGTCGCTAGCGGAGGGCATGGGGTCGGTAGGTGGACCGGAGGCAAAGGGGAAGGAGTCCTCGACAAATTGTACATGTCGAGAAGTGTAGATACGTTTAGTGGAGAGGTCAAGACAGTGATAAGCACTTTGGGTCGGGGAATAACCAATAAAGACACAAGGTTTAGATTTCGGTTCTAATTTGTTCTTGGTGTAGGGTCGTAGCCATGGGTAGCAAAGGCAACCAAAACTACGTAGTTTAGTGTAGTTTGGACTATGTCCAAAGAGCTTGGTGAAAGGAGAATCGTTCTTAAGAACAGGTGTGGGCATGCGATTTATAAGGTAAACCGCGGTGGTGAAGGCATAGGACCAGTAGGATGTGGGCATGTGAGCGTGACTAAGAAGGGCAAGGCCGGTCTCGACGATATGACGATGACGTCGCTCGGCAAGACCGTTGTGTTCGGGAGTGTGCGGTGGTGATGTAAGGTGAGTGGTACCATTAGACGTGATAGACGGTGTTAGTTTAAGATATTCTCCTCCATTATCCGAGAAAATTTGAATGATAGGCAAATTAAAATATTTTTCAACCAAAGCGCGAAATCGAGAAAATATAAAAGAAGTGTCCGATTTATTTTTTAAAGGATAAATCCAGGTATAACGAGTAAAGTGGTCAACGAAAACAACATAATATTTAAAACCATCGATTGAGAAGGAAGGAGAGGTCCAAACATCAGAATAAAGAAGTTCAAGCGGTTTATTAGAACTTAAGGTATTAGTAGCAAAAGGTAGTTTATGACTCTTATGAGTCAAACAAGCATTACAATGCGTATGATTATTCGAAACTTTTAATTTAGCTAACTTAAAGATATTATTAATAGTAGTGGACGAGGGGTGACCAAGTTTATGGTGCCAAAGGTGAGAAGAAGTGGTGGTGGTGAACAGCGCCGTGGGGGGTGATGATGAGGGACTCGGTCTTACCCACTCGTACAAGCCAGATTTAAGGTGTCCCCGCAAAAGCTCCTGACCCGTTAGCTGATCCTGCAAAACACACGAATCATGAGTAAATTTGGCGATGGCGTTATTGTCAAGACAGAATTGAGAGACGGATATAATATTTTTAGAAATAAATGGTGCGTGAAGGACATGATTAAATTTAACATATTTATGAGGAGAAAAGGAGATAGAAAAGGAACCAATATTTGATATGTGAAGAGGTGACCCGTCGCCAACTAGAAGATCGTCGGTCCCGTCATATGGTGCATGAAGTGCAAGGTTATTGAGGTCATGGGTAATATGGTGAGTTGCCCCACTGTCGATGATCCAGGGGGCAGGGGAGGGGTCGGCCGGTTGGGTGGTGGTGGAGACTAAGTGAGCACGGGGTGGGTTGCGGTTTGGTGGTGGTGGGCGGGGGGGAACACTAGCGGTGGGGTAAATAGATTTAAACACAGGGCAATTGCGAAGGTAGTGACCCGGGGCATGACACCATTGACACTTACCCTTGAAAGGTGGCAAGGTGGAGTCGGTTGGAGTAGGTAAAAGAGCCGGTTCGGTGGAGGGGCGAGGTGGTGGTCGAGAGGAACGGTTATATGTGATGTGTGCCGAGGCCGGTGCGTGGTGGTGGGTGTGAGGTGAGGAGTGTTTAAGGGATAAGTCATATTGAATTAGGCGCTCATGAAGAGCATTGAATGAGATGGTGGTGTCCCTGTGCTTGACGGCGTCAATGAGCGAGCGATATTTTTCAGGATCGAGCCCATTGAGAACCCTAGAAATAACATCTTCGTCATCCATGGCCTTCTCCAGTTGGCTTAATTCATCCACACTTGAGCTGATAGCCTGCATATATTCAGTAGCGGAGAGATCTCCCTTTGTAATAGAATTAAGACGATCCTTAATTTGCATAATATGTCCACGAGATGGGTTAGCATAAGTAGTGCTAAGATATTTCCAAATCGCGGCAGAAGTAGTACAAGAGTTAAGTAAAGGCGCGATTGTGGAGGAAACGGATCCACGAAGAGCTGCCTTAAGAAGGGAGTCCTGACGCATCCAAGCAACATATGCCGGATTTGCAGTAGTGATAGGTTTGTTGTCTTTGGTAGAGGTGACAGTTGCATCAGGACAAGGAAAAGTTCCATCAAGATACTTCATTAGGTCGAACCCGAATAGTAGGTCGGAGAGAGTGTCGGACCAAGCACGATAAGTGAGGGGCGTGAGTTTTGTGATACCGGCCAGTTCGATGGAAACGAAGGGGTTGGCGGCATCATGAGGGTTGGAGAAAATTGTTGCCGATCCGGTCATGGTGGCGAGAGGAAGGTGAAAGGGGTTGATTGTACGTGAGTTTTTAGTATTTTGGTGGTGGAGCGATTCGCTCTGATACCATGTAGAAGTAATTGCTTGAATGAGTAATTTCATTAAGAGATGAACAAGTATAAATACACATTGAGAACAACGAGACTAACTAGTTAGCTAGCCGTAACCTAGTATCTCTACAATTATATTGTTACCTAAATACTTGAGATTACAATATTTACTATTAAGGAAAATATACTAGGAAAATATACTAATGTTATCTTATGTCATTAGTATCTTTATCTCTAATAATAAATTCCTCATAAATTATTTCACAAATCACAATCATCAAATTCTTATCTTTCACAATCCCCTATCAATTTAAAATTTTTCTATGTACTTCATTGATTTGGCAATTGTTACTGTGTTCACAGTGAAAGTCGGATCTTTTCTACAAGGTAAAATAATTTCAATTTTTCCATTTCAGTTTGTTCTTTCTGGGTTAATGACTATTGACTAATGAGTTTGTTTTTTTTTTTCATATCTTCGATTGTTTTAGCCTTGCTTAATTTTTTTCTATCTGGGTTATTTCTGATTTGGGTAAATGGGTAATTGGGAATCTGGATTTCTGATTAAAGTATTTAAAGGGATTTGTAATAATGTAATTAAGTAATTTGATTGTTATTTTGAAATCATGAAATACGTGGGATAAGGATTAAGAATTAAAGAATAAAGATTTAATTAAAGAGTTTGGATTGATTGTGTTTTTCCAATCAAGATTAAATATTTAAATGATTTAATATTTTAATGATTAATGAAGAAATGAATATATGTCATGACTGTGTTTCTGTTTTTGTAATTTGTTCAAATTTTTACTGTATCTTTACTACTTTCAATTTATATTCTGATTTTGTTTATCACCTATTTCAATTGAATATTTCATCTAATTGTTTGATTCTTTTTTTTTGCAGGTCCCGAAAATTTTTGGTGAATAGAAAATATAATTCACTTTTCATTTATTCCTTCTTACGTTTCCTTTCTATTAGCATTTTTTAACATGCCACCAAGGATAAGAAAGTTTGAATCTGGGAATGATAAACATAAAAAAAAGCAGCGTATAGAAGCTTTAATTCGATCCCAAACAGGAGCTCTTGATAGATTTTTTGGGCCTCATTTTGTGGCGGTGCACTAGGCCTCGATTTACTTTGAGCTGCCCCTGTGTGGACATTCCTTCTGCTTTATTACTCTTTCTCTCTCGTTAGTTGTTTACCGTCTTTTATATTATTTGTGATAAGTATTTTAATTAAAGGTAAACAATTGATTCATGATTGAGACGGATAAGAGGGCTACAAGATTTTTTTTTATTAAAAACCAGGGATTTGCATGCATTCTCCTATTATCTATCACTTATGATTAATTAGCAGATAAGAGGTGATCATAATAAAATTTGAGTGTAGTAAGATCGTTAATTCATTCTATAGGTCGGTGTAACTTTTGATCTAAAAAGTATGTGTGGTGTTCTAAGGGGCTGTTTGGTTCACCGTGTATGGGTATGAGGTATGGGTTTGGAATAACCAAACCCCATACCTTGTGTTTGTTTGTGTCTTTTTTTGTTTTCATACCCATACCTTAAACCCATGAGGTATGGGTTTCTCATACCCAAGGGTGGTGGTGGGTATGAGAGTTGATACCTTGGTATCAAATCAACAAAAGTTCTTTTTTTTTGTTTCGAGAAGATATTTATTGGAATTTTTTTGTGCGTTTTTATTGTTATTCAAACTAACACTTATTTTTTCAATGATGAAAATGTGCATAAAATAATTCTTCTAAAAAATAATATGGAGTATTGATTTTTGGTTAAAGTATTTTTTTTCCTAAGATGACAAACATTAAAAAAAACATTATTGTTCAATCAAATAAAAATGTGTAAAATTATATTCTATCACAATAATAATAGATTTTTTAATTAAAACATTTTATTTCTTTAGATTACAAACATTTTTATCCCGAAAATTACTCATACCAGAAATGAACCAAACACCGGATATCAGGAATGGAGTTTCAAACCTATACCACCCTGATATGATTCCTCATTCCATACCGATACCTTTGTGCGAACCAAACGGCCCCTAAGTGTATTGTTACAAATTTACGATGATTATAAATAGTTTTGGACAAACAAATCCTTATATATGACAAACTAACATATCTCATTAATTGATATTTAATTTGATACTCCGTAGTAACAGAGAGTACATAAAATGGTCGTCTAGCTATTAGTTGAATATATAGCTAGCCACACATCAACATCATATGGTTTGTCTTAAAGTTATTTTTCAAATTATAATCCCCAAGCTAATTAGCTAGTCAAGCGTGCACAAAGTGTTTCATTCAAACGTAATATAAGAGCCAGCCATGCATGAATCATACGTTCACAGTTCACTAACCTTTAAGTAATTTCTAGGACTCCGTAGTTTATAAAAGTATAAAGTACTACGATGAAACATGACCCGTGACTCATAATGCATTTCGTTTAGATTACAAGATGGTAGACCGTTTATTAGTTAAGCAAAAATACAATAAGGGTTTGTTTGGTTTGCGTTATATAGGTATAAGGCAAGCCTCATACTTTGGATCTGTTTGACATTTTATTGATTTTTATTCTCATACCTCAAACTCATGAGGTATGGATTTCTCATACCAATGGCCAGGAGTGGATATGAGAGTTGATACTTTGGTATCAAATCAATGGTGGTTGTTTTAATTTGTTTTTTATTTTTTCGAAAACATGTATTTTTTCTTAGGGTTATTTCATGGGAATAATCTCAACTATGCGTGTGCTTATTAAAATAATCTAAACTATACATAATCTCACTTTAATATGAACTACACACTCATTAATCTCGCTTTGTTATATGTATCAAATTATGACTTGCCATTACCGGTCATAGTGACTTGTTGTAACTTTCTAGGGTTTTATTATGTCCGTTGTAGTCATCGTGAAAGCCAAAATTACAATAAAAACATTTTTTTTTCATAACTTCTATAAATTGAAAAAGAAATGGAAGACGATTTTTTTTTATCAATGGCCGAAAATGAACACGAAATGTGAATTAGAAGAATAAGAGTTAGAGAAAGAGTTGAATAATTAAGGGAGGTTCAACAGGTAGCCGGTCACCCATAGCAAAGTGAGGTTGATAAAGGTTCGTATTAAAATGAGATTACGTATAGTTTGGATTAATTTAAGAATCACATGCATAGTTGAGATTATTTCCACGAAATAACCACTTTTTTATTGTTATTCAAACACTTGTTCTCACAATAATGAAAATGTGCATAAAATAATTTCTTGTCAAAATACTAAGTAATAACGCTTTTTTGAGTTAAAAGCATATTTTTTTGCTAAGTTGACAAAAAAAAAATTAAAAAAAAGTTATTGTTCAATCAAATAAAAATATCTAAAAAATATTTCTCTCTCACAATAATAATTGGTTTTTGTTTAATTAAAAGCTTTTTTTCCTCTAAGATTACAAACTATTTTTTTCATGAGATTACTCATTATTCCAGAAATGAACCAAGCATAAGGTATCTAGAATGGAGTTCCAAACTCATACCACCATGTATGATTCCTTATTCGATACTGATATCTTTGTGTGAACCAAACGGCCCCTAACTTAACGCCCTTATCAACTGATATATAAATAAATGGTGGAATACATACTAATGGAGTACATATTTGGTTGCGTTGGAGCATTTGGAACGATTTAATTCGTTCAAAAGTTTGATTGGACATTTTGAAATATAATGAAGTTAAATACGGAGTACTGAGTACTTGAATCGATGGGTCGTTGAAACTATTTGAATCCCTTGGAATGTTAAATTCTTATTTATCCCAAGTTTTTTTAACTTCGTTCAATCTAATGACTATATATTCATTCTGAACCAAACAATCATAAACAAACAAGTACTCCGTATAGGATTCTAACTCCATACTTTAATGGAATCGTCACACTCCATTCCAATTTGTTCTAATATATACTTTGAACCAAA
The DNA here is from genome assembly GCA_958450325.1 of Agrostemma githago. Classification (NCBI taxonomy): domain Eukaryota; kingdom Viridiplantae; phylum Streptophyta; class Magnoliopsida; order Caryophyllales; family Caryophyllaceae; genus Agrostemma; species Agrostemma githago. Next base: position 6,009,015 of record OY288249.1, on the reverse strand, counting down.
CAATCTCTATCTAAGGGTTTGTTTGGATAAGAAAATGAGATAGATCGAAAGGGAGGGAGGGAAGGGGGGGGGGGAGGGGGGAGGAGAGAAAGGAAAGGGGAGGTTAAAAAAGGGTCGTGCTTTTTTCTAACGAGCTTTTACTCAATTCTAACGATATTTTACCGTTTTACCCTTCTCATTTCATCCCATCAATTTAATTTTTATGTTTCTCTATCTAGAAATCCTCACACTCCACCAACCCATAAACACCCCATAAACCACGACAAGCACTGAATTCGTCCGAGATCGGTAGGAAGGGATGACTGGGATCGGTGAAGGCTTGGTGGTTGGGGCGGTGCCTGTGGTTCGAGGTGGGGCTGGTCGGAGTGAGGGTCGTCGAAGTGGTGGTATGGGCCGGTATAGGGGTTGGGTGGATGGATGTGGTTTGGGGTGACGGTCCTCGGAGTGGTAGTCTGGACCAGGATGGGACGGTCTGGGTGGTGGGTGGATGGTGGCTGACTGTGGTTGGGGTGGTGGGGTGGTTGGGGTGGTTGGGATGGTAGGGTTGGCTGAGAGTTGTGGGTTGCTGTTTTGCTATTTTTTTTATTTTTTTAATTTCCTTTTTTTTTAAATTTCTTTTTTTTCTTTGTTTTGTTTTAGTTTCAGATTTTTTTTTCTAAATAAATTTCCTTTTTTGTTTTATATTTTGAATACTTTTAATATTTATAAACCTAAATATTAATTAAGTAATAATAATAATACTAATAATAATAATACAGTAATAAAAATAAAAAATGATTAAGTATTCTGTAAATAAGTAATTGATATTACGTGATTATCTGATTGATAATTGAATTAGAATCCATAATCGAATTTGGAAGCGTTAATTGATTAGGTAAATTGATAAAACGATGAGAAATTGATTGAGTCTTAGGGTAAAAACTATAGAAGGGTAAAACTGGAAAATTTTAAAAAAATCCGTTAGGATTGAGTAAAGGCTCGTTAGGAAAAAGTAATTTCGTTAAAAAATGAAGGATACGAAGTATTCCATCCAAATCTTGCCTATTTTACTATTTAGATGGGGAAATAAATTAGCTTGGATTCAAATCCCTTCACCTAAACAAAGGGGACTACTCATCGTCGTCGGCAAATTTGATAGTAAATGACCGAATCGCCCCTTGTTTAATTACTAATTAAATTAACCTAATTACTACTATTTAACCTACCACTATTTAACCTAAGAAAATTACAAAATCCGAAAACAACACTATTATATTTGAATTTAACCTAATCATCCTCGGAATAACAGCGAAACGCTTATATTTTGATTTTTCCATTATTCGTTGATAATTGTTCGGAATGTCGAACGCGGTTAACGATTTCCCTTTTGATTTAAATTTGTTGTATACTGAAAATAATTCGAAAGACGACGTCGTTGACGAGGTTAGTTTTAATTTCCCTTGTTATGTACGCGGTTATAACTTCATTGGTTATCGCGGAAAAAGAAAGACAGTCGTGGAAGATACACGGTTATGCCAAGAAATACGCGCTGAAGCTACACGACTATGCTCAGGCATAGGCGTTGCATTTTCACGGTTATGCCCAGGCATAAGCGTTGAAGTTTCACGGCTAAGCCCAGGCGTAGACGTTGAAGTTTCACGGCTAAGCCCATGCGTAGGCGTTGAACTTTCACGGCTATGCTCATGTGTAGGCGGCTATGCTCAGGCGTAGGCGTTGAAGTTTCACGGTTAAGCCCAGGTGTAGGCGTTGAAGTTTCACGGCTATGCCTGGGCATAGGCGTTGAACTTTCACAGCTATGCACAGGCGTTAGCGTCGATGTTTCACGGATATGCCCAGACACAGTCGTTGAATTATCACGGCTATGCCCAGGCACAGTCGTTGAGCTTCGTCAGCTATGCCTTGGAACAATATTGCCGCTGATCTTCGTCGCTAATAATAATCGATATCGTGTTGTTTACATTTGCTAATTAAGAATGTAGTATCGTATTATTTATATTTTGCTTAGGAATTTTGTTAGTAAGAATTATACATTGTTTTAGAATGAATATCACGATGTTAGTAAAAACTAAAATCGATTTTGGATAGTTGTTGATGTTAGGTTTCTGATTAACTTGTTAGATTGTGGATTTAGGTTCTCGATGGTTGCTTGATGCTCAAGTATGTTGTCATTGATGTTCTTGCTGGGTCTTTGCTTATGTAATCGATTTAATGGTTTGATTTATTTGAAAGAAGAAACGGAAAGGACTCATCGGAAATTACCATGTGTTGGAAATCCTAGATTAGAGTTGGAAATCGAAAAAAGTTACCTCAATTTCGAATTTTTGTTGTCGATTATCGCGATTTTGGATAGTTGTTGATTTCTAATGGTTTGATTTATGTGTTGAATTGGTAAATTTTTTTATCGGAAAGTTATATGAGATGTAGACATGTACTCCCCTTAATTTTTGTTGAGACAAGGGTAAAATTGGTATATCATACAAAATTGTCGACGATTTTAAGTAAATCGTCCACGACGAAAAGCAAAAGTGTAAGGATATCATATATTCCCTCCCTTTCTTTCCAGTTCCATCTATCAATACATACCCTCGTATGAATCCATGCATGAAGTTTAAGTTTAAAATGGTAACAATCCAATAAATTAAAATTAATAATAAAAACTCGTCTGGTCCAATACTACCGGACCCTTCAGCATGAAAGAGAATCGGAGTATTAATCAAACCATACAAGAAGTTCAAGTTCACGGTCAAATTTCACCCATGGCCGCAAGCTAAGCTATGTCTTTACTGACACATACCTCAGCTTGAAATTCTACCAATACACATTTAAGATATATAGCGAATAAAAATATGATAAAGTAAGTTTGAAAGTTAATACTCCTCCTGTTCAAATCAATTCCATACGTTTACTTTTTCACACTTGCCAATACACATTTTCTTTTGTCCATATCTTTATTAGTTACATATTTCTAAAAATTATAAAAATTAGATTCATAATGCATTCAATTAGACAATTTAAACAAAATCTCACATAATTATATTTTATCTTATATATTAAAGTTATATTGAAAATTCTTACTGCATTACTTATGAATAGTGTTTAAAAAACCAAATGTTAAAATTGATTGGAACGGAAGGAGTATAATAGAAAAATACTCCCACATTCAAATCCAAACTACACATTTTTTTTTTGACACTATTCACAACTAAAGAGAATTTTCGATATTCTCGACAATTTATAAGACAAAATATAATCATGTGGGATCTTGTTTGATTCATCTTTACGAGTAGCTCAAGAATATCAAATTTTTATAATTTTTGCTAATGTAAAATGAAAGATATCGATGGTGCAAAACACGCGTCAACAAATGTGTAAAAGAAAAATGTGTAGTTTGGATTTGAATGGAGGAATGCATGAAATCATGGCTTTGCGAAAATGAGTCATGAGCATGACCCATGAGTCCATGAGAAATGAAATCATGGATGACCTAATCCAACCTCAAATCAACACAATAAAAACCTAATCTCCCCACACCCAATTCAAAACTCCTCTACTTAATTATACTCCCCCTCTCTCACAAATCCTTAAACCCTAAACCCTCTCAAATTAGCCACCTATCAAGTACGAGTACTATAAGAATTATTTCCCCTCATTTTAGCCCTCCATATTTTACATTTACTTGTATTTTAATAATAATATTTTATATCTTGGAAAATTAAATTAAAAATTTGTTTAATAATAATAATACACAAATAGAGTAAAATAAAATAATAACATGATTGAAAAAGAAACAAATTTCTTTTGAGTCATTCACAAGAATCCAGCCAACAATTTCTGTTTCTGTAATCCTACTTTTATTTATCATTTCTTCTCTTTTCTCCTCTCAAATTTCTTTTTTAATTTGTTTTATTTTTAGTTTTTTTCTCTTGGGTATAAATTGCTAATTTTCTTTCATAATACTTGGGGGAAAATTGGCAAAAAAAATAATGATGAGGAAATCAAAAAAAATTGTGGGTTTGTGACGAAACGTTTGAATTAATTTTTTCCCACAAAAATAAATAAATAAATAAATAAATTTGATTATTTGTTGAATTGTTTGAAGAAAGAAAACATGAGTGTGATATTGTGGGAAAACCAGGAGAAAAAGAAGAAGAAGAAAGATGATTGCAATAGCAATGGAGGGAATGGTGGGGATGAAGTTGAAGCTGAAAACGACAACGACAACGACGACGTTTTGATCATCCCACCAAACAATTTCTCAATGGTTGAAGAAGGGCTTTATAGATCTGGGTTTCCTGAACTCTCCAATTTCTCCTTCATTGAAACCCTAAATCTCAAGTCAATCATGTCATTCTCTTACCTTTTCCTCTATTTCTATCTTCATTTTTTTGCCTACTTGCTTAATTCATTGATTCATTGATAATTCTTTAGTTTTCAATCTCTTATTCTGTGGTTGATTGATAATTGTTTCATTTTCAATCTTAATTTTTGTGGGTAGTTGCTTAATTCTACTCTAAATTTGTTTTCTATACATAATTGTTTGATTTTCAATCCTATTTTTTCACGGGTAGGTGCTTTCTTGTTCTGTAATTGATTGATAATTGTGTAATTTTCAATCCTAATTTTCGTGGGTAGTTGCTTAATTTTACTGTAAATCTGTAATTAATTGATAATTGTTTAATTTTTTTTATTGGTTGTTTGAATAGATATTTGTGTTCTGAGCCATACCCGGAAGAGCATTGCAAGTTTCTTGAGAGAAATAATATTAGGTTGTTTCAGCTTGGAATTGAGGGAACAAAGGTAATAAATATTCTTCATGAATTTAACCAGTTTTGGCTCTCTGCTCAGTGTAATTAGGTTATTTTTTGCGTGATTGGCTGAAGAAAGAGGGGGCATTAGTCAGGTCAATTTTCAAGTGAATACTCAGCTATGTTCTTTGTTAGTATAGTGATTGAATTGTTGTTTATGAGGATGAAATTTGAGGCAGCAACGAATTTGACTTGCTGTCTGGGGAGTACGAGTATTTGCTTCATATGACTTGATTATGATCCAATCAAACTCCATGGTTGTCATTAAGGTTAGTGATGGTGAAGAGATTACTATCAGTCCAATGCAACTATGAACGGAGTATGTCTTGATCCCTTCCGACTTTTGCCTAAGCTTAACTTTCATGGAGGGAAATTTTTCAAAGATTTAAAATAGATAGTGGGAAGATATTTGGGGCTCACCAGAGTCTGAATGCCTTGGACTCTTAATAGTGGAGAATGATTTGCAAGAATCTCCACGGTGTAAAAGACGCCTTTCGAGATGTGGTGGAAAGCAGCAAGCTTATTGCCCTATATTCTCTAGGGGTCACATGAGTCATGACTCATGACTCATGAGTGGGATTCAAAGTCACTTTAATTGTGAACCCCAGCTCGATCAATGGTCAGCTTGAGTCATGTGGATTGTGGAATCTAATGGGGGGTCCAAGAAGGTGTTTAGATAGATAAAAGTATGCACAGCTTGATGGTTGGCAATAGTTTTCTGTTGTGATGCACATTTTCGTGTTTTAGCATAAATTAACTAATCTTATCACAAAAAAAAATTATCGCTGTCTTTTTAGCTGACAAATACTCTTGATAAGGTTATAAGTGACGGCATTGTGGAGATGAGTACAAAACCCGTCACAATCAAAACTGTCTTGTGACTTTTGAGCCCCTTGGACACCAACAAGAGTGACTCTAGAGTCGAGACTTGTGAGGTTATATGCTCTTACGCCTCTAGGCCCTCAAGGAACGAGGACTCCGTCTGTATGTACAAACATGATGAGATCGTAATATGGTTTATAGTGGATGAATTTCGTTAGATAATTGCATTTTCCCTGTTTTTTCCCCTTATACTGTTGCTGTTTGCTGGCAGGAGTCTGTCCCCGAGGACGTTATCTCTAAGGCTCTTAGAATTTTAATGGGTAAATTCCATGTGAATTTGACTACCGAACATCATCCTCATCATATATCCATATGGCATAATAGCTCTATCTTTCATCCTTTCCTCTCCATTTTTTTTCAACACCCTCAATCTTATCGGCATAGTTTGTTGTTACTGCAGATGTGAGAAGCTATCCAACTCTAGTTCACTGCAAGCGTGGCAAGGTAGGTGTTACTTCTTCAAATTACCAAGTTGCTTTTGATTTTCGCACATAAAGAATACGATCATAATTTCACGAATAATCACACGTGTGGTGTCTCACAAGTCACAATCTCCCTTACAGTGTCCATGTGACCCGGACCCGAATCGACACGTGAAAGTTGACCTAGCCCTACTTGACCCAATTTTTAGTGAATATGACGAGGCTGAATTGACCCGATTGACCTGTTTGCCAGGTCTAACTAAGGACTTGTTGGCTTCCTATTACAGCATCGCACAGGTTGTGTTATCGGTTGCCTAAGGAAATTGCAGAATTGGCGCCTGTCATCAGTTTTTGAGGAATACCAGCGGTTTGCAGGCACCAAAGCTAGGGAAACCGACATGCAGTTCATGGAGGCATATGATGTTTTGCGCATGAGACAATCGCTATATAGCCTTATCTACCAATACCATGGTTACGGTTCAAATAAAAGGCGCTTGCTCGACAGAGAAGAAAGCCTACCCCAATCCCGTATCAAATCAAGCTAACCCGAGTTTTTCAAATCGTATTCTTATCCTCCTACTAAACAGTTCCTCTGCCCAACTCGTATTCTTATTCTCCTACAAAACGGGAAAGTTTTGGTTGAGTCGTTATAACAAATAATGTTTTGGGAGTTGCTCAGAACGAAGCGTGGATAAATCATACTACTCCATAGTTTTTATCTCGTTCGTTTTTCACATCTTTTGACAGGAAAAAAGAAATTATCCATTATATCAGCATTTAACATTCTTCTCTTCCCTCTATGGAAACGATTTTTATCACGGCATAGTAAATATCTTCAGAGCTGATCTCAATTGTTTTTTCTATGTCGGGGCTGGTGGATTAGTCGACTAAGTTGCTTCTAATGAGTCGCATTCTATTATTACTATTATTACTACTATTACTGTAATGTAACGATAATGAACTGATGAGCCGAAGCGTGCAGTCATTCCTGCATGGAATTGGCTGCTGAGGACGATTGATTTTACAACAATTCAAGTGAAACCGTTGTATTTTTTTACGAGTATAACAATGAGCGTTGTGATTTTGTATAATGGTTTCATTTCATGTTATTTTACTAATTTTATTGTTGGTTGATGATGCCTGTTTCTACGTATACTTTATCGTGATAAAATACCGACTCCTGAATAAAAAGCAAGATAGATTGTCAAAACCGGAGTTAAGGTCTGCATTCTTGCGCAACACTTTTAGGAGGAGGTCTGACGAGAGACGGGTTTTTTTCAAGTTTATTGAGAGACTAGTTTTTTTTTTTAAGTGAAAATCAATTTCATTAATTATAAATCATACAGTAATTACAAACGATATCAAATTGAACTGAATACATATTTGTAAAAAAAAATAAAGAACATTCTTGAGACAAAGATCGTTATTAGAATAACATCGTTGTTGATTGACACAGCCTTCGCGAAGAAATCTATGGATCTGATGATATAGTCTTCAAAATGATGAAATTTCACTATTTTGACAAATAGTAGACCGAGATCTGACCTCAATTGTATCACCATACGTACCGAGATCTAACCTCAATTGTATCACCATACGTAGGAATTTCATTATTTTCACGATCTTGCACATAATTCTTGGACCTCTCCAAAAGAGAAAACAACCCCACAAAAAATATCAGAACAAACTCATCCATTGATGAGGATAAATCTCCAAAAAGGAGAGGCAAGAGTTATTCTACACTAAATAAATTACTTAAAATTAACGATAAAGATTAAAATTTGGGGCTTACCACTACCGGAATTGGTAGATGGCTGCCCCGAAGGAGGCAAACCTAGTTTAACCTAAAAGACTATAGCGGTACAAACAAAGTTGTCATTTAGAGATAAATCTAGTACGAATAAGACTAAAAGTGGAACTGACAAATGATTTCCCAATAACTTATGGAGAGACGAGAGACCGTCTCTCGTCTCCCAAGACTTTGTGCACTTTGAGTTATCTAAAGGAAAATTTGCGAAATACTCCTTTTAATAAATGTTGTATGGCAAACTACTTCCTTTTAAAATTTATTTTGTCTAACACTCTCTTATATTTTTATTTTTTTTGTTTAATACTTCCAAATTGCTCACTTCCAAATTACATTTGTGCGAATTAATATTTCAAAAAAAAAAATTGTCAAACACTATCTTCTTTTTTTTTGAAATGAAGATCAATATCATTAATAAATATTATTTTTCTAACTACTTCCTTTTTTTTAAAAAAAAAGTTGCTAACACTGCCTCCCCTTTGATGAAGGAAAAATGAACAATTATCTCATTCCAAGTATAAAAATTGCATAACCTAATAAAATTCCAATATTTTTATCTATTTAGTCTATGAAATAAAAGAATTAACTAAAATAATAACATGGAGAAATAATAAATAAGATAGAATAAGGAAACAACAAGGGCTTCCCGCGCCCAGATGTTCGCTAGTAGCGGCAATTTTCAGTAGTACTAGCGACACTCTGAAGTCCCTAGAACTTTACTGTTACTGAAACTGCCGCTAGTAGTGCATAATCAAGAACAAAAGTGCCGCTACTAGCGGCACTTGGAAATTCTAGTTCTTTCTTCCTTATCTTTCCTTTCATTCTTTTCCTTTTTCTCATGCAATCTTTGATATAACTCGACATTTGACACATAAACCACACTATGATCCGAGTATAATACAATAATTTCAAGATTATTCAAAATATCTAGAACCGTCAATAAAAGTGAGTAATTTGGAAGTATTGAACAAAAAAATAAATATATAAGGGAGTGTTATACAAAATAAAATTTAAAAGGAGTAGTTTGCCAAACAACACTTACTATAGTTACTAAAGAGAGTGTTTCGCAAATTTTCCTTATCTAAAATGTGCATTGATATACCTGTATAAAACAACGTAAAGACCCAATGGAACAAAGAAAATAAGTACGAGTACATTCGATTTCAACATGGAACCAAACAACCATAAAAAAGTGTGAAGTTCTAAGTTCATACCTTGCACACGAAAATTTAGATAAGACAGTCTCACCTGTATGTCACATAATGGTGGGTCCTACGAGGTTGTTATAATTTTGTTTTTTATATTAATTTTGCTGAATGATTAACATTGGGTTTACCGAGAGACGGTCTCTCATTAAATTCATTGAGAGACCAATTACAAATAGAGATTACAATAGTAAAAAGGATTATTTCATAAAAATAATTCGGACTATTAGTCATCTTCTCATATTAATCCAAACTTTGTATTAACCAACATTAAACCAAACTATTACCTCTCCCGTCTCCGAACAATATGAGTAACCCACTACTTGTATAACCGGTCAACTTAAGTACTTGACTCCATTTTTTTGAAATTATTCCCCCTTTTAATTGTTTTAAGGAATTATTCACGTACCCTCCTAATCCCACTTGTTAAAACTCCTCGTTCACCCATATCACCACAACCGCAACCGCAACCCCAACCCCAACCCCAACCCCAACTCACATACCTTCTACATCCACCCCCACGGCCACCATAACAGCAGAATCCCACAACCATCCTAACCCTAAATTAATTATTACCACCCAATTGAAATAAGGATGTATGATTTTGAAAAATCCAGTGGCTTGACTCGAGCAACGCGATGCTCAGTGCAGGTGGCAAAGAAACTACTGGTTTACGATGGGTTGCTTGGTGGTTGTGGTGCTTGGTGGTTGTGGTTGATGTCAAGGCGGTTATTGGTGATGTTAATGAATATAATGATGGTGAGTTGCAATGGTCGTATGAATATGATGGTGCCCAAGGTGGATTTGTCATTTGTTGTTGAAGTAGCATATAATAGGATGTTTCAGGGAGCAGGGGAATTTTTTGGCTGTGAATTGCTTTAGTTTTTGTTAAGTTTTCGAAGTTAATTAATTAGGGGATTATGCATAGGAATTGTATCTTGTTGGTGTTTAATTTGGGTAAGTTGAGATATGATTAAAATCGAATATTGTGGGTAAGTTTAACTGCATTAAGATATTATGTCGTAAATTATTGTGTGGTTACCGAACAATGAAGTTTTTAATTTGATTTACAGTACTGTACTTATAATTTAGTAAAAATGCATGTTCAGTGATGATTCCGAGGTAAACATTAGGGAATTGATGACAATGACAACGATAGCGGAGTATAAATTTGTATGGTTGGTTAATGGCGATTGAGAAGGAGGGTGATAGACTTACAGCTAAGGTTTTGATGCGGAAGCTGTAAAAGGGGAGATAAGGTATTTCCATGTAGCAGGTCATTAACAACTTGTTATAGGAGGTCAAAACTAACATATTGTATTTTGAGAAGCCAGTAGGTAAAGTTGGGTTTATTTTAAGTTAAAGTATAGTTCGGATTATTATAAGAAGACACCTAATAGTTCAGATTAATCTTGTGAAATAATCCTAGTAAAAACCTAATAAAAATATATATGCTTAACACAAAAGAATATATAAATATAAAAGATATATACCTGTTATAAAAATAGGCACAAAACCAAATTGTTATATAGAGTAGAACATCTAATATGGAGTAATAAAATAAGTGCATATCAATCAATCAATCAATATTATATAATTAAAGGAGGCTTTTTTTATTTTACAATCATTATTAACTATATTATTATTATTATTATTTTATTTTCGAGTTTTGAGTAAATGAGGTTAGAAGTAGACTTCTTAATTCTAACCTAAGATGAATTTTGAGTGAAAGTAGAATTCTTTTTATAAACAACACAAGTCTACTAATTATTAATTACATTAGCATAATTACTATACGCAACATGGGTAATATGTCATATTATATATAACAATAACAATAATGCATGAGCTTAAAATTGATTGATTATGTAACACGTATAGATGATTATCATTTTTTTTTGTTCAAATGATTATCATTATATTGAGTATATTGATTATTAATGATTATTATCAGTAATAGTATAAATTAATAAATTTTGATTGAAAGTATAATTCATACTTCTAACTTTATACGACGAATTTTTTTAATGTACATAATTTTTTAAAATAACTTTAAACATGTCGGGTAAAAATACTAAATACGGGTCGATTTAATTATGGGTCTTGTTATATGGATCCGAAACGGGTTAGGGTCAGAATAGATAGTTTCGAATGTCGATTTTTATCTCTTTTTATTTATTTTAGTGGTACTTCGTATTATTTTTATACTCCTTTATTGTGATGTTTATATTTCAATTATTTAAACTAGTATTAATCGCACGGAAATTATATTTCAATAAATATTTAAAATTATTTATAATTAAAAGATAAAAAATTAAATTGAATATTAGTTTATAGTTTTAATTAAAATATCGAGCCATAGATCAAGATTTAGAGGTCTTGACTCTTGACCTACAAAAAAACGAGTTGGACAGGTCCGGTCAGGTTTTGTCTTATAGTAATGTTACTATTTAACACGAGAACACAACTTTTATCTCCTATGTGCAACTGTACAGGAGAGTAAGTTACTAAAAATGCTAGATGATTTAAGTTAAGATTAGACACAAAATTATAGTTAAATAAAACCATAATATATACGGAGTAATAATTAATTTCTCCCTCCATTTTTTTTATTAACCTCATTTGGGTATGGTACAAAATTTAAGAAAAAGTGAACAAGTAAGAGGAAATTGGTGATATGGTGCATGTGATCAGAAAAAAAAATACTAATTAATAAATTTTCATATGAAAAAATGAGGCTAACTTAAAAAAAATCTAAAAGGAAATGGGGCTAAATCAAAAAAAGTGGAGAGAGTATATATCGAATTGCTAATAGCTTAAAATTAAAGTTTTAACAAAATCTAGACAGGAATAGATTGGCTGGAATTGTGTTTTTATACTAAAGCTTTGTAGTCTCTTCTTTCCAACAGGTTGAACGGGTCGAGCCATGTCATGTCTCTAAATTAACAGGTAATTTAGAATTTGGGTCAAAAAATTGGGTTCCTAACCAAAAAAATAACAGGTTGGGTGGAACGGGTTTGCGAGTCAGGTCGAATTTAAAGCGAGATGGTTGCATACATGCAAAAATATTAGACGTAGTAGAGTCAAATGGTTAGCGAGTAAAAGACATAACTCAATGTTCGCAGAAGAGTTGTCATGGTGTCACAGATTTATTGATATCTGCTCACAGGCGCAAAGTGGTATTTTGATGAGTGTCATTTATTTCACACAGGTAACTAATGTAGACACTAGAACTGTCGTGTGAGTCGGGTCAAATACCGGTCCCGTATCGAGCTATGGTCAAAATACGGGACACAAATAGTTTCGAACGCCTAATTTTTTTACCGCTTTTTAAGTAAAAAATGGGTTTTTTGTTAGAAGGCACCTAACAATTGGGTCTTCTGTAAAATAGACGCTTAAAGTTTTTTTTGCCCAAAAGCAGTAAAGCACCTTAAATTTACATTTCTTTGTTAAAAGGCACCAAACACCAACGTCCGTAAAAAAATCGTCAATATTGACAGTTTACGTCCTTTAATCTTCTTCCATCAACTCTTAATAACACTATCTCTTAATCAAACCCAATCAACATCTTCCTTCCCTCTTCCTTTGTATTACATTATTATTATCTCCTTTCCCAATCCTCTTTATTTTCCCACGATGCTCCATTTTTCTTCCAAAATAAAACTTAATATCCATTATTCAAAACCCCTTTTATTCTCCCCTTAATTGAACCACGTTTTTTTTCTCCACTTTTGCATATTCTAGATTACTCCATAACATGTCATCTTCAAGTAGTGGTTATATGATACACATAAAGAATGAAATACAAATGATTACTAAAACCAAAAATGAATTGACAACAACGAAAAATTAATAACAATGGTTACTCAAACTCACAAATTTAAACACAAAAATTAGTATTCTTAATTTCTTACAATAGAAACTTCAATTCAGTAATAGCTCAAAAAATTGTCTAATAAACTCTAACACACGTATTCTAAAATTATACTTGAAATTAAGGGTAAATAACATAAAAATGGAAATTGAATTAAAAAATTTAATTTGTTGTTGATGGCTTAATGATTAATTTACTTAAGAATAAAGTGCAATAATTAAAAACTTATCGATTGAGCGAAAACTTGATAGTTTTAACTTAGGTAATGGGGATTGATTGAGATGTATGCAAATGAAGAGTAGCTAGGAATGAGGGTTGAATTAAGGAAAATGATTGATCGGATTTGATTAAGGTAAGATGGTTGAATTAAAGAAAGAGGGTTGATTGAGTTTGATTAAGGAATGAGTGTTGATTAAGGATGGATGAAAGAAGATTTAAGGATGGAAACCGTCAATATTGACGGTTTATTGACGGAGGTTGATGTTTGATGTCTTTTAACAAAGAAATGTAAATTTAAGGTGTTTTTAGGCAAGAAAAAAACTTTAGATGTCTTTTTTATAGAAGGCCTAAATGTTAGGTGCCTTCTGAAAAAAAAAACCTAAAAAAATAATATTTTTGATATTAAATTTTTATTTATTCTAATACTATTAGTATTATTTTCTTTAAATTATAATTTTTATATTTAAAAAAATAATCAAAATTTTCTTAACTTGTCTCATTTCTTGATTTCTCTTGGGGTCGTTCTGATAAACATTGATAAGCAGTGTCAATCTTTGAAATGACAATGGTTTGACATAATCATAATCACTTTGTTGCATAACTAATACTCTCTCTGTCTCACTAAAAGGGTCACCTCACCTTCTTAGTGCGAATTAAGGTGGATATAAATGTGTAGTGGAAAATGAAAGATGGAAAATAAGTGAGGTTAGAACCAAATGTTAACCATAAAAATCAGAAAAAATAAAAATAAAGCAAAAAGTGACTTTTATGGTTGGAGGTTTTGGTATGGACTGGAATGGATTAGACTCATTCCAATGTTTGGTTGGAGCATTTAAGAATGAAGTTAGAACCCCAGTGGATTCCAACTCCATCACAACCCATTGGAATCTCATCCCCTACCCTAACCTCAAGTTTCTAACTCTATCCCACGTTAATACAAACACAATCCATTCCACCCTCGAACTAAACAACCGTAAACAAGTATGGCTATTTAACTCCAACTCTGTTAGAGTTAATGCTTCAAAAGAAGCTCATTTAAGTGATATTACTATCCCACATGGATCATTTATGACTACTAAACTATGCTTATATATGACCCTCTTTAATGCTCTACTAGTTGTGTACAAGAGAGGACTATGTACACCACACACGCGCGCGCGCGCGCCGAGCACGGGCACGGGCACGGGCACGGGTTCGGGCTTTGGTAGAGCGCCTGCGGCGCACCGCTTGCGGGTAATTTTTAGTAGTCGGATTATTTGTTTTGTCCAGAAGCTTCCTTTTTCTCAGTCAGTCTTTGTTGCCTTTCCAAGACTGATTGTTGTCATTCCCGAGACTGATTGCTGCAAGTTTCCATCTTGCTCTTTATTGCTGTGCACTGAACCAATGCCACTGCTCCACTATATAATGCTCTCTTCTCTTCTCTTCAGTTTTGAACACACAGCAAACAATACACTGAAGTTATCTCTCTGTTACGGTTAAGTTATTGGCAAGCGTTCTTGGCTGTATTCAACCGTTCTTCACCTACACTGAAGTTACGGTATAGTTGTGGAATCCTGGGAGTTGAGTGCCATTGAGGCCGTGTGTAGCAGACGGGGCATAAATCAACTTTAGGACAGTGACGTTTGTCGCGACACAACTTCTGTTTTTCGTCCAGATAAGATCTATCTCATTTCTTCCCTTACTTCTACTACTACCGTGATAACAATCTAAAGTTGATTTATTTTTCGTTATAACATCATGGTTGGTAGTCCGGTTAATGTTGTTCCCTCTACTCCTCCTACTCCTGTTGTCACTTCTGTTCCTGCTACTATTGTTCATAACCCTTTTATACCCGACATGTCCAGATTAGAACTTTTTTATGGAAAAAATTACCGTATGTGGTCGGATAAAATGGAATTTTTTCTAACTCAATTGGGGGTCGTTTATACTCTTACTAAATCTGAGGCTCCGGAAAAATCGGGTAGAGATTATGAAACGGATAATGTTACTTGTAGGGGAATGTTATTGCATTATATGACTTCTTCTTTGTACTTGATTTACAGTAAGTTTAAGAAGGCTACTGAAATTTGGGATGCTCTCAAAACCAAGTATGGTTCTGATGATTATGGAACGAAAAAGTATGCTTGCAGTCGTTGGTTAAATTTCAAGCTAGTCGATGAGAAACCCATTTTAGGTCAAGTCCATGAGTACGAAAATCTGTGTGCAGAGGTAATGGCAGAAGGTATGAAAATTTGTGAGGTTTTTCAGGCTAATTGTCTTTTAGATAAACTTCCGGTTTATTGGGAAAATTATATTCGTAGTATGAAACACAAACAAAAAGATTTTACCCTTTTAGAACTAGTGTCCCATATAAAGATTGAGGAACAAAACCGTATACAGACTTTGGGAAAACAAGTCGAACACTCTTCTTCCATGGCTAACCTGACCGAGTCTAAGAACCATTACAAGGGGCAAAAACGGGGTAACAAATATTCTAATCAAGTTCATGGGACTAGAAACCAGAATACCTTCAAACGGGATGGCAAAGGGGATTCTAAAGGTGAAGGTAAACGGGAATTTAAGGGAAATTGTTTTACATGTGGTAAAACGGGTCATTCTTCTAGATTTTGTCCCGATGGCTTTTCTCCCGCTGGTAAACGGAACCCCAATAAATCTCATGTTAATCTTACTGAACAAGATGACGATATCATTGCTGCTGTTGTATCAGAAGTTAATTTAGTAAGCAATTTTTCCGAATGGGTTGTTGACACCGCCGCTACAAGGCACATCTGCTCTAATCGGGATGTCTTCACGGATTACTCTCAAGTACCAAGTGGGGAATGCGTATTTATGGGAAATTCTAGCATCGTGAAGGTACTTGGTAAAGGGAAAGTCATTTTGAAGCTCACTTCTGGTAAGACTCTTGAACTTAATAACGTGCTACATGTTCCTGACATACGAAGAAATCTTATCTCTGGAGCTGTATTAAACAAAGCAGGTATCAAATTAGCTTTCGAATCTGATAAACTTGTGCTTACTAGAAATGGAAATTTTGTTGGTAAAGGCTTTTGTAATGGTGGACTATTTGTATTAGACATAGAAGTTATTAATAAGAATTCATCCTCTTCCGTTTATATTGCTGAGTCTGTTTCTTTATGGCATGCTAGACTAGGACATGTTAATGTGACCTCGATTAAAAACATGAAAAAGCATGACCTTATCCCTGACTTTAGCGACACAAATTTTGATAAGTGTGAAATATGTGTCGAAGCTAAGCATGCTAAAACACCCTTTAATAAATGTGTGGAACGTTCTACTACGCTTCTTGAGCTAATTCACTCGGACTTAGCTGACTTTAAGAACACCACAAGTAGGGGTGGGAAACATTACTATATCACTTTTGTGGATGATTATTCTCGCTACACTAGGGTCTATTTATTAACAACCAAAGATGAGGCTGAAAACAAGTTCATAGAGTTCAAAGCCGAGGTTGAAAATCAATTAGACCTTAAAATAAAACGAGTAAGATCTGACCGGGGAGGTGAATACGACGGTAATCCACTTAGTGACTATTGTAAGACCCATGGTATTATACATGAAAGGACTGCCCCCTATTCACCCCAACAAAACGGTGTTGCCGAACGCAAAAACCGATCACTAAAGAATATGATGAATGCAATGTTGTTAAGTTCTGGAATGCCAACTAATATGTGGGGTGAAGCAGTCCTTTATGCATGTCATGTTCTGAATCGCGTACCTCATAAGAAAACAGGTAAGACTCCTTATGAGCTGTGGAGAGGATACAAGCCCAATCTCAAATACCTCAAAGTGTGGGGGTGCCTGGCGAAGATCGGGTTTCCAACATTTCAAAGGAGCAAAATTGGACCGAAAACCGTAGACGAAATTTTCATCAGGCATGCCATGAATAGTGTCGCTTACCGTTTTATTCTTAAAGATTCGTCCGGCTTCGGGGCCATAAAAGAATCTAGAGATGCAGAATTTTTTGAGCATATTTTTCCTATGAAAACTAACTCTTTGGCTCCTGTTGTTGCAGCGCGTTCCCCTACTCCTGCGGTGGTTCCTGAGGAACCTCGAAGGAGCAAACGATCCAGGACCGAAACCAGTTTTGGTCCAGATTTCGTGACCGTTTTCCTTGCCAAAACGAGTTTAGTTGATGAGTATGTTGTAAATGTTTTTATGCTCGAAACAGATCCTAGAACTTATAAAGAGGCTATGAGCTCCATTGATTCCACTTTTTGGCTTCAAGCCATTAATAGTGAAATAGAGTCTATTATGAGTAATAACACTTGGGTGTTAACAGATTTACCTAGGGGTTGTAAACCCCTAAGTAATAAGTGGGTGTTTAGAAAGAAACTCAAACCCGATGGCTCAGTTGATAAATTTAAGACCAGACTTGTTGTATGTGGTAATCGTCAAACGAAAGGTTTGGATTTCTTTGATACTTACTCACCTGTTACTAAAGTGTCTACTATTAGGGCTCTAATTGCACTTGCATCTATACATGATTTAGTTATTCATCAGATGGATGTAAAGACTGCATTTTTAAATGGCGATCTTGATGAAGAGATCTACATGAAACAACCAGAAGGTTTTTTGGCTCCTGGACAAGAGAACAAGGTATGCAAGCTCATCAGGTCCTTGTACGGCCTGAAACAGGCACCAAAACAATGGTATGACAAATTTGACAAAACTATCAGATCCAATGGTTTCACGGTAAACGATTCTGATGCATGTGTGTATTCTAAACATGATGATTCTGGTTGTGTTATAATATGTTTGTATGTGGATGATATGCTCATATTTGGAACAAACATGCATGTGGTAGAAGCTACCAAAAGTTTTCTAAATTCGCATTTTGACATGAAGGACCTAGGGGAGGCGGATGTTATTCTTGGGTAAAAATAACTAGAACTAAAACAGGATTATGTTTGAGTCAGTCTCACTACACGGAAAAAATTCTGAAAAAGTTCAATCAATTTGATAGTTTATCCTTGTCCTCACCCTATGACTCTAGTATAGATCTGGCTAAAAACCTCGGGAACAGTGTGGGACAAGAGGAATATGCCAAGATTATAGGTAGTGTCATGTACCTAATGAATTATACTAGACCCGATATTGCCTACGCAGTAAGCAGACTAAGTAAGTACACTCATAACCCCGGACAAGACCATTGGACGGCCCTTATTCGTTTGTTGAGATACTTGAGGGGCACTATGGATTGGGGTTTACATTATGAGAGAACACCTGCTGTCCTAGAAGGTTACACTGATGCTAATTGGATAGCCGATTCTCCTGATATTTTATCTACTAGTGGTTATGTGTTTACACTTGCTAGTGGTGCCATTTCATGGAAATCGTCTAAACAAACTTGCATCGCCAAATCGACAATGGAATCTGAATTTATTGCTCTAGAATTGGCAGGACAGGAAGCAGAGTGGTTAAGGAGTCTGCTAGCTGACATTCCATTGTGGGGGAAGCCGACTCCATCGATCTCCATGCATTGTGACAACCAAGCTGTAATTGGGGTAGCTCACAGTCAAACATACAATGGGAAAAGGAGACACATACGCCTAAGGCATGGAATAGTGAGGAATCTGATCAGAGAAAATGTAATCTCAATTGAGTTTGTAAGATCCGAGAGGAACATAGCGGATCCTTTCACCAAAGGCCTTGGTAGAAAGATGGTGCTGGAGACAGCACGGGAAATGGGTTTAAAGCCCGTAAAGGAGTAAACTGTGATTGATACCCAACTTAGCTCAGCTAAGGTCAAATGCGGTCAAACGAAGTCACAGTAAACTCGAGTAATAATGTCACAACCATTTCCCTTTGTAATTGTTTTGCGTGACATATGTTTTATTTTTTTTATTTCCACTGTCGTGTGTGTTTAAGGTTGAGCTTTGGCTCTTAATAAATTCATAGTCCTAACGGATGGTTTGTGACAGTCAAACCTGATGAATTTACCTATGTGAATGTGGGGGATTATTGCTCTAAACCCCAGGAGATCCTTAGGCTTTAGGATCTCTAGAGGCATTCATGAATTACCAGGATTCATTTAGAGAGCACTTGGGAAGTTCAAGTAAAACACTTACTACATACAGTTAGCGTTCATGATGAGTTCATGGATGGTGCGAATACTAGCCCTGATTTGAGTACGGTAAGTGCGCAACTAACCTTCTACCAACATCATTAGGAGGTTAAAGGCTTCGATCCACCTCTAAATGATGGTTTTAGGTTTTTGTACGCACTGGGTGTCAGTTAAAGTCCACAAGACACTGAACATCTAAAAACTAAAACTCCGTTTGCCAATAATTTCTCCATCTTCTCTTCTTTTGAATCATGTGGGGGATTGTTAGAGTTAATGCTTCAAAAGAAGCTCATTTAAGTGATATTACTATCCCACATGGATCATTTATGACTACTAAATTATGCTTATATATGACCCTCTTTAATGCTCTACTAGTTGTGTACAAGAGAGGACTATGTACACCACACGCGCGCGCGCGCGCCGAGACGAGCACGGGCTCGGACTCGGGCTTTGGGCTTTGGTAGAGCGCCTGCGGCGCACCGCTTGCGGGTAATTTTTAGTAGTCGGATTATTTGTTTTGTCCAGAAGCTTCCTTTTTCTCAGTCAGTCTTTGTTGCCTTTCCAAGACTGATTGTTGTCATTCCCGAGACTGATTGCTGCAAGTTTCCATCTTGCTCTTTATTGCTGTGCACTGAACCAATGCCACTGCTCCACTATATAATGCTCTCTTCTCTTCAGTTTTGAACACACAGCAAACAATACACATATTCTCTCGTTCTTCATACTTCATATATTTATCTCTCTGTTCCGGTTAAGTTATTGGCAAGCGTTATTGGCAAGCGTTTTTGGCTGTATTCAACCGTTCTTCACCTACACTGAAGTTACGGTATAGTTGTGGAATCCTGGGAGTTGAGTGCCATTGAGGCCGTGTGTAGCAGACGGGGCATAAATCAACTTTAGGACAGTGACGTTTGTCGCGACACAACTTCTGTTTTTCGTCCAGATAAGATCTATCTCATTTCTTCCCTTACTTCTACTACTACCGTGATAACAAACTCTTCATGGAATCACACTCCAGTGCAATCCATTTCAAGACTTCGAACCAAACGCCCCCTTAGAGAGATAACCCAAAACGGAAAAAGTGTCTTCTACAAAGATAGGGGGAGTACTGCTTTGTATGTTAAAATTTGAGTTTAGCAAAATCTAGACATAGAAATAGATGGTTAGAAATTTGTTGTGGTCTCTTCTTTCCAACGAGTTGAACAGGTCGGGTTAGATCATGATCCAAAATCGGGTCATTTCGAATTCGGGTTAAACGGGGTGCGAGTAAAAAAAATGAGCTCATGTCTATAAAAACGTGTCAAGTGGGTCAGGTCAAATTTAAAGCGAGATGATGACATACATACAAATATATTCAATGCGAAAGTCAAATGCAAAAGACATAGATAGGCTCAATGTTCCATATGAGTTGTCACAGACATTAAAATTGCTGAAAGTGACCAGGTATCATGATGAGTATCGTTTGTTTTAGCCATGTAACTAATGTATAGACTAGCTAGACCTGTCACTGGTCGGGGTATACAGGTCATGCTCAGAAATAATTTCGAACGCCTAATTTTTTACGACTTTAAAGTAAAAAAATAGTATGTATTAAATTAGGGTCGGGTTTATGAGCCGAATCGAATTTGACATGTCTAACCGTCTAAGTGTAGCATCATAACCCGCGTCTGCTACTTTTCGTATAAAATACATGCAAACGTGGATGGAGTGCCAATCCTCTAAAATGATAATTATTTGAAATAATCTTAATCATTCGCAGTCAATAATTATAAAGGGAAGTATTAAGTTTGATTTAGTAACGTTACTAGTGTTGATGCCCGTGCGATGCACGGGTGTAACCATAACATTACTAAATCAACCTTAATACTTTCTTTTATAATTATTGACTGCGATGGAATGATTACGACTATTTCGAATAATTCTCATTTTAGAGGATTAGCATTCCACGTTTGCATGTATTTTATACGAAAAGTAGCAGACGCGGGTTATGATGCTACACTTAGATGGTTAGACATGTCAAATTCGACTCGAGCCATAAACTCGACTCTAATTTAATACATACTATTTTTTTTTACTTTAAAAGTCATAACAAAATTAGGCGTTCGAAATTATTTTTGAGCATGACCCGTATACCCCGACCGATGACAAGTCTAGTGTGTACATTAGCTACATGGCTAAAACAAACGAAGTTCATCATAATACCTGGTCACTGTCAGCAATATTTAGGAGTATAAAAATAATACGAAGTACTATTAAAATAAATAAAAAGAAGTAAAAAATTGACATTCGAAACTATCCATATTCTGACCATAACCCGTTTCGGATCCATATAACACGACCCATAATTAAACCGACCCGTATTCATTATATATTTTGACCCGACATGTTTAAAGTTATTTAAAAAAATTATGTACATCAAAAAAAATCCGTCTTATGTGGTTAGAAGTATGAATCCTACTTTCAATCAAAATTTATTATTTTATACTATTACTAATGATAATCAATATACTCAATATAATGATAATCATCTTTACGTGTTACATAATCCATCAATTTTAAGCCCATGCATTATTATTATTGTTATATATAATATAACGTATTACTCCTGTTGCGTATAGTAATTATCGTAATGTAATTAGTAGACTTGTATTGTTTATAAAAAGAATTCTACTTTCACTCAAAATCATCCTAAGTTAGTATTAAGAAGTCATATTTACTCAAAACCCGGAAATAATATAGTTAATAATGATTGTAATTAAATAAAAAAAGTCTCATTTAATTATATATATTGATATTGATTGTTACACCCGTGCATCGCACGGACATCAAAACTAGTAACACGTAAAATGGTACTAAAAAATAATCTCTCAATAATTTATGTATAATCAAATACGGAGTATACAATTTGCAACGTTTTACGTTTGAAACCGTCTTAACATTGAAATTCAGAATTTATAATTTTGTAGGACTACTATTGAATACTCCCTCCGATTACCTATTTTCTTCTCCTTTCTTTTTGGTGAGGAAAATAAAGAGGGAATATTATATTAGTAGAATATGAAAGGTGAAATGAAAAAGTAAGAGAGAGAAATATTATACGGAGTATTAATTAAATGAGAAAAAGTGGGGTAGAAAAGTATGTTATAGGAATATTATATTAATTAAATGAAAAAAGTGGGATAAAAAAAAGTAAGAGAGAGAAATATTATATTAATTAACGAGTAGTATAAAACTTTTTTTTTTGAGCGAGAAGAATAATTCATTAATAGAACGTCAAACGGCACTTACAACGCATACCTATAATTGCAATCAAATCCAATAAAAACCAAAGAAAGTAATTTCTCTTATAAACTAAGGATCTCAAGACACGATCTGACAATTCGGCATTACCTCGTATCGCTACCTTCTTGCAGCTTTTGTTGAGGGGATCCTTCGTTTGATTCAGAACTTGAGAAAACTTACCTTCTATTGGCCTCAAAGATCGTTGACAAATTACTTGTAGACATTGAATAGACGTGCGAGAACCATCAACAGACTACCCTTGTCAATAAAAATAAAACTAAGTCCCATAACAACGTAAGGGACCGAAACCTTGACCAAAAGGACAAAAACCTTGAAATAAAGGATGAAACTCTCATAAAAAGAGAGACTTTTATTGAATAACATATTAATTATCAAACCAGGAAGTGAAAACTAATCAGTGAAAACTAACGTATAAAACTTTTTTTAAATAAAAAGAAGAGAGAAAATTAAACCCAGCCTAGTAAGAAAAGAGGAAAGAAAATAGCAATCAAAGGGAGTATTTGAATCTATGGAAGATGGATCATTTCCATCTTGATATGATCAATATGGACCCATTATGGCCCACTAACCCTGCCCCTAACATTCATATAAATACCACCCCCACCCCTCCGAATCACCTTGTCCTTCGAGGGCTCCTTCTCCGAGTCACCCCCAATTCTCTCAAACCCTAGGAGAGAGAAAATCAAAATTCAACCATGACTGGAAAAGCGAAGCCGAAGAAGCACACCGCCAAAGAAATCCAAGCCAAAATCGACGCAGCTTTAACGAACCGTGGCGGCGGAAAAGCCGGTCTAAAGGACCGAACCGGGCTGGAAAAGGGGGGGCACGCGAAATTCGAGTGCCCTCATTGCAAGGTAACAGCACCCGACGTGAAATCCATGCAAATTCATCACGACGCTCGTCACCCGAAAATCCCCTTTGATGATACCAAGATTAACAATCTTCATGCCTCTCTTGCTCCTCCTCCTGCCGTTGCCGAAACTAGCTCGAAGCCGAAACCGGGAATTCGAGGTAGCCTCAAGAAGTAGTAATCAATTGGGGTTGATGGGTTGTGTTTGATTTTGATTTTATGAAGTGGGTAGTGATTGGATTTTGTGTTTGAGGATTCTGGTGTTGATTTGAAGAAGAGAGAGAAACTTATAAGTAATTAGTTAATTAAGCTTGCTTTGTTATTATTATTATTATTATTATTATTATTATTATTATTATTATCATCATTATTATTATCATTATTATTATTCTTATGTTTATGTTTTGATGATCTGTTCTGCTTATTGATATTGATGTGAGTCTGAGTTACTCGTATATTGAAAGGATGTTGGCGGTTTGTATTCGGATTAATAAATACGGTTTTCGCTTCCTTTGATTGATTGGTTAATCTACGAATCGTGTTTGTCTCCTCGTATATTATATGATTAGCTTCTAAAGTTGTGAGCTGCAATTTTGTTCTTGTAGCTCATGACAAATACTCCCCCGTCTGGAAAAATGAAACCGATAAATGATTGAGACGGACGGAGAACCATGTAAAGGGTGAAGGGAAGGGGAGGGAAAGTAGAAGAGAGCAAGTTTTCGGCTATATAGGCGCGGAAATAAATTGGTTTACCCGTATTTCCAAACAAATAATTTCATCTCCCGTCTATTTCCCCAATCCAAATATACCCTTGAGGATTTAACCTGCATTGTGCCATTGTTACTTAGAAGTTGCAGGCGAGACTTGAGATTAGAGCGGTTGGTTACAATTCGCTTTCTTCCGACTATACCGGCTAAAATCTATGTTTCGTAGACAAACGATGACGCTTTCAACCAATCCAACTCGATGCTCTATCACATATATCTTCAATTAGCACCTTCGAATGTTAATTCTTGCTTACGACTTTTGTGTGTCGGACTGTGGGCAATGAAATGAATCTAAATCTATAATCTTAAACAGGAATTTTGTGTTCTAAAAACATCCACCTTAGATTGATAATTAGAGAGTATCCATTTATTTCATTTACATAGCTTTTGTACAAAGTTGTCGCTCATATGATTATATGAATAACGAGAGAATGGTCGTGTTCTTCCGGACTACATTTCAATTAGATCCTATAAGTAAAATATTCTAAGTGTTATAAATATATTTATATGAACAATAAAATAGAGCAAATCGAGAGATTATATTGATATTAGATCGTCAATATAATCTCTCCGTTTGCTCTACTTTATTGTTCATACAAATCATATCATATATAAATAATATATATATATATATATATATATATATATATATATATATATATATATAGAGTAAAGATCAAGTGAGTCCTTTTTTTCTTTTTGAGTTCATAAGTCCTATTTAGAGCCATTGATTTAGATGAGATGGATGAGGGTGATTGAGTCTAGTAATTAAGGTAATATATAACATATTTTGGAAAAAATATAATAAAATCCTCTCTCCTCCCTTAATTATCTCCAACCACCTAACTTACTTGATTATGTTTCATCACATTCAATTTTTTCATTCAAACTCACCCGCCTAACTAAAACTCTTCATCTTCATCATCCCAAACTCAATCTCTCGACTTCTAATTTCTTTCAAAACACACACCCGCTCATTCTTTCATCTTCAACTCAAGCAAGGCTACACACCCGTGTTACATTGACGTATTATAAGTGTTACTTTAATTAAAAAATGATGTTACTCCAAGTAATTAATGGTGTTATTCTTTGTCTCATGGTTAAACAATGTTATTATCATTAATTACTCTGACGCATTATATATCGTTCTTTAAAGAACGACAATCGTTAATTTGGTAATGAATGGTTCCAATCCAAGTTATCATCAATTACTTTGGTAATCATTTGTTTAAACGCTGCAGTCCTCAGTTACTTTAATGTATTATGTCTGTTACTCTAACTGACGAAAGGTGTTACTCCAATAGAACAAAGATGTTACTCTAACCAAATGCACATGTATTAAATAAAATATAGAGTTAATTGCTACGTAGCACAACGCTACTTGTAAAAAATGTGTACAGTTATTCTTGTAAACAAAAAAAGAAAAATATTTTTATCATGACCAAAAACACAAGTATTCTCAAAACACATGTTCCTCCTTATTTTCTTCAGTGTCTTCCTCAGTTTCCTCATTTTCGTCGTCGTCATCCACTTCATCCTCCTCATCCTCATCCACCTTTATCAGTGTTGTCTTGTGCATTCGCATCACTTCCAATATCACCTGCACAAAATTAAACAACGTGTTACTCCCATGCAGCCAATGTGTTACTTCAACTCTTACGTTGTGTTACTCTAACTGGTAAAGTACGTTACTCTAACATCATCATCAAAAACTGTTTCTCAACGTTCAGTGTGTTACTGTAATTGCAATTAAGTGTTACTGTAACGTTAATACATATGCGTTACCCCCATGCAGCCAATGTGTTACTTCAGCTCTTACATTGTGTTACTCTAACTGGTAAAGTACGTTACTCTAACCTCATCATCAAAAACTGTTTCGTAACGTTCAGTGTGTTACTGTAATTGCAATGGAGTGTTACTGTAATGTAGAGCGTATGTTACTTCAACATCGTGACTGCGTTCATAGAAAACAAAACAATATTATCAGTGGACCTCATTGAAAACCCAAATAACAAACATAAAACTATGGAATCAATATCAATTAACCATCACTATGAATTTATGATGAATGAAAAAACAATATCAACATAAAAGTTGATGTAAAAAGGGAAGCCAAATCGACATGAATATCAATTAACCATCAATATGAATCTATGATGAATGAGATGACAATGAAAACAATATTAACACGAAAATTGACATAAAAAACGAAGCCAAAGCGACGTGAAAGAAATTTAATTTTTGTTAGTCGATCGCCGAATTATAATTGAAGCAAAACGTGAAAGAAATATCAAAACTCACCATTGTTATACTCGATCAATTGCTTTTCAACAGTTGATGATGATGTCGCGCTCATTGAATCCATAGTAACGGGATTTTGAACCCAGATTTGATTGAATGAATGACGGAACGTGATGATGAAAGTTTTTTTAGGTTTTGATGAATTTTGCAAGGTGAATGACTGAATGATGAATGAACGTAATCATGGGGTTATTGTTTCCTAAAATCATGGGAGCTATTTTAGGAACGTAATCTTTTTTTTTTTTTTTAATGCAAATAATTGGAAGCATCTCGTCTATCCATTCTCATCTCATCCAATGGATGAGATGAGGACTTAGGGACTCATATAGAGTAAAGGACTCATAAGAGCCTTACTCTCTCTCTCTCTCTCTCTATATATATATATATATATATATATATATATACAAAACTTTGTATAAGAAAAAAACAATCCATGTACACCTAACAATCAAGGAATATTAGATTTGTATAAGAAAATAATCCTTACTATAACTCTGATTCAAAGAATTGACACTATATAAACAGTCAATTATCATCTTAAAACACCACAAAATTTGAACTAATACACCGTGACATATGTAGTCTATTCTGTTTGATAACGAGTTGATTTCTCTTTACATCGCACGGTGCTAGAACTTCCTGCATCGTTGATTATTTATTGTAAGTAGAATTATCCCACATCGAAAAATTATTTCCAATCGTTCGTATGTATCATCCTCTTAACACGCTCTCTCTTCTAAGAGGATGTCCTCTACATTGGAGTTAGAGGATTTTAGAGGAAAACAAGCACTGGCCTTGTGCCTAGCAACAAATTATTATTTGTCATCGTGCGATGCACGGGCCGATTTTTAGTGACAATAATAATGACACCAAGTAATAGAATTTCACCGCCTTATTATAATTTCTCGATGTAGGAAAATTTTAATTCAATTTATAGCCTTAAGAGTTATAAGATTCAAAAGTTTTTTCTGGTTAATATCTAAAACGATTGATATCTAAAGACGATGATTACTTTTATTTATATAATAGATTTTCATCTCCTTAATTCAATTTTTCGATGTGGGATAATTTTAATTCAATCTATAGCCTTAAGAGCTATTATAAGACTCAAATATTTTTGATTAATATCTAAAAACGAATAATTTCTCTTATTGACGACATAAAATTTCATCACCTCATCGTAATTATTCGATGTGGATAATTCTACTTAAGTTTATAGTCTTAAAAATTCTTTTAGGACTCAAATGAGTCCACATTGACATATAAAGACGAATGATTGCTCTTAATTATATACTCGCAATAGAATTCAATCAACTTATAATTTTTCGATGTAGGATAATTCTACTTGAATTTAATTATAGTCTTAAGAATGTTTTTTAGGACTTAAAAGATTTATCGTTGATATTTATAGACGAACGATTACTTTTGTTTATATGATAGAATTTCATCGTCTTATTATAATTTCTCGATGTGGATAATTTTACTTCAATTTATAACCTCAAGATTTGTTATAAGACTCAAAAGATTTTTCTGATTAGTGTCTAAAACGAATGATTTTTCTTATTTATGATATGGTGTAAAATTCCATCAGCTCATCATAATATTTTAATGTGGGATAATTCTACTTAAATTTATAGTTTTAAGAACTCTCTTTAGGACTCAAAATATTTCTGATTGATATCTAAAGACGATAATTACTTTTATTTATATAATAGAATTTCATCTCCTTAATGCAATTTTTTGATGTGGGATAATTTTAATTCAATCTATAGCCTTAAGAGCTATTATAAGACTCGAAAGATTTTTTATTAATATATAAAAACGAATAATTTCTCTTTCATTATTTTTCATTACTTTTTCATTATCAATCCATACCTCCTTATTATTTTTTTCATTATTTTAATCCAACCAAAAATCTTTGTGCCATTTTGGAGTGGTAAGAAGATAGAATGTTGGAGAAAGTATGAAATTTTGTTTATAATATAGAATTCCATCACATCATAAAGAATAAAAAATTTCACATCACATCATAATGCATGACTACTCTTATTTATAATTTACTTTTAATGTATTGTGTCTTTATACCCTTAATGACGTTTTCCGTCCCTAAAAGTGAGGGGTAGCACGTGAGATTATAAAAGTGCGGGGGTATACCATATAGAAAAACTAAAAACACGGGTACCATGTAGAAAATCTCTTATTATAATTTTTTTGATGAAATTCCATCACTTTATCATAATTATGATGAATTATTGCTTTTATTTTTATATAATAAAATTCGATCACCTTATTATAACTTTTCGATATGTGTTAATTTTACTTAATTAAGTTTATGGTTTTAAAAGTTCTTTTTAAGACTTAATAAAATTCGGTCACCTTATTATAATTTTTCGATGTGAAATAATTTTACTTAATTAAGTTTATGGTTTTAAAGTTCTTTTTAAGACTCAAAAGAGTTTGTTCTTATATTTAAGTTAGACATTAGACATTTTTTTATATACAAGAACAAATGATTAATCTTCTTATTTATAATATAAAATTATATCACCAAATCATAACCTTTCGATGTGGAATAATTTTGTATTTAAGTTTATAGTTTTAAAAGTTTTTTTAAGTATACTCATAAGATTTTTGATTGATATCTCAGGATGCTCTTATTGATAATACTGTATAGAATTTCATTATCTCATCATATTATTTTGATGTTAGTATAGAGTTTCATCACACATTGTTACAATTTTTCGATATGAGATTATTTTACTTAAGTTTGTAGTACTATTATTAAGAGTTTTTTTTTTAAGACTCAAAAGTTTTTTTGTCGATATTTAAAAACAATGATTACTCTTATTTATAGTATAAAATTCCATAACCTGATCATAATTTTTCGATGTGAGATAGTTAATTAAGATTATAATCTTAATCTTAAGAGTTATTCAAAACTCAAAAGATTTTTTGTGGATATCTAAGGACGGATGTACTCTTATTTATAATATAGAATTTCATCACCTTATTATAATTTGTCGATGTGGGATAACTTTACTATTTTTATATGTAATAAATTCATCACTTTTTCGAGCAAATAATATGAAACAAATTATATGAAATTTATACTCAAATGAAAGAATTTTCTACCAAGAATCTAATTATTTCATTTTTATAACTTTTTTTATGATAATTTTTTGTTAAACGAAATTTAAAGGTTTTAAGAAGAAAATTATAAAACATCACATTAATATGATAGATCAAATATATTATTATAATAATTAAAAGATTCTCTACTTGATTTTTTTATTATTAATGATACTTTCCTAAATTGAGATTTGATGCAACGGACCAATCATATCGCTCGAAAAGTTCCTCCTTTATATATATTGATTATTATTATTATTATTATTATTATTAGCTGATGTTTGTCTATTTATATTTACATATATTTATGATTTTATTATATATTTGAGGTTTTTTTTAGTGATATGATTGATCTGTTTCATCAAAAACTCGATTTAATAAAGTATAATAAATAATTAAAAAATCAAGTACAGAATCTTTTAATTATTAGGTAAAGATATAGATTTAATCAATGATATAAATGTGATGTATGTTTTATAATTTACATTCTAAAAATCTTTAAATTTTGTTTAACAAAAAAATATATCATGAAAGAAATTATAAAAATGAAATATTTAGAATCATGCTAGAAAATGTTTTCATTAGAATATAATTTTCATATTGTTTTTTCAAAAAAAAGTGATGAACATTGTGGACATGACATAGGTCCACCCCGACGAGGCCACGCGCGGGTTTGGGGAGGCGAATGAATCTCCACATGAGAATGGATCGAATTGAAATTTAAGTCGAATTAGGAGTCGCCACCGAACTTTGTGGGAGTTCGGACCCATTCGAGCCCACTCTATATCGTTATGGACCGTACACAAAGTATGGCCCATTTCGATTTCAGAGTTTATTGGGCTCGTCCCTTTGCATTGCGATACCGATACCGTCACTACCGGTTATCGTGTATTGAATGACTCTCTTGCACCAACGGTTTTGGGCATCCGGAAACCGAGGTTCTGAGTAAGAGGTGAGGGTACGTGTTGGGAAGCCCACTAAGGACACCCAACCCCGCCCGCACTTAGCGGCCTCTACTAAGACATCGTTTGACTTTCTAATATGCGCGTTAGTAATCCGGTAAAATGTTATGCAAACAACGTTTTACAAGATATAAATATCGAATGGGTTGCTACGTCATTTTAATGCATCTAAATTATTGTCTAGGTGATTTAGCATGCGATGGTCATTTATAAACGGTAAAACGCAAATAAATAAAAGCAAGGCAAAATAAATTGGTTACAAGTTACACGGGCGGAAATACAACCCAGCCAAAACGGAAATAACGAATAAAAAAAAATCGGAGTAACGATATAGTGAAAATAAACGACACTTGCAAACAGACCCGTATATAGTGAAAATAAACAAGACCGAGAGTTCGGAAAATTGGACAAACTTCGGTTAAACTCACATTATGTTGTGTGCTTAACGAAGGACGGAGATTTTAATACGCGTCCGCGTATGGGACCTAAGCGTGATGCTAGCTCGATCCCGGATCTCGATGCCTTGTCCCGACTTATCATACCAAAAATGATGTCTAGATTAGTCATGCATCGGACACGACTAAGGAGTCGTCGACACATAACTAATCATGGGAGACATTGATCAAAGGCGTGAAGGTGAAATAAAATGCATTAGTTTTAGAAAAGATGCAAACACGTGATGGTCTTTACACGCGTCGACCGAGGTCGTTAAATATTTTACGAGGCAGAAAAAAACAATGTTGCATGGGCTGTCATTTTGGTATACGTCGGACCACTCGACCGAGTCATGGGCAGGACTCGGTCGAGTGAACTCATACAGACCCTTCTGCCTCATTTTTGGGATGCTACTCGATCGAGTGCTCCCTGTTTGAGCGACTGCTCAATCTCGTAATGAATTATACGAAATTCTTATTTGTTTTAAAATCGATAATCAACCGAATCACATATAAATATAGCGTGATTTATATTTAACTCAGTTTTCGGCACTCGTAATGCGCATATTATCATTACGAGACCGTTATCGGAGACTTTGAAAAAGGTGATGTGAAAATCATTTTGAATCGGACTGGGACGAAATTAGTTCCCTCCGCGTTACGTTATCTTTAATAATCCTCTCAGATTATGTGATGCTCGATTTAGCGTCAACGGGTTTCGTACCGATCCTTGGAAATGGAATTAGACACGTTCAACTACGTACTATCACGATCGCGTTACGCCCTTAAGTGCTTAGGACGGTGCTCCTCGAAAGGGCGCCACCACTATCGCGGTTCGTAAAGGACTTGGTGCAATAGTCGTAGTTAAACGGGTTTAACCCGAATACGGTTTATAGATTTATATATATATATATATATATATATATATATATATATATATATATATATATATATATATATATATATATATATATAAATATACAGGTGGGATTTGGTGTAAACACCAATTTTGGTGTAAACACCCTAACAATCTGGACCGTTGATCTTAATCTTGATCAACGGTTGAGATTAATCATCAGAAGATAACAAAACCCAAAAAAAAACCTCACAACCCACCTCTCTTTCTCTCTCCTCTCTTTCTCTCTCTTCTATCTAGGGTTACTATCATATTTTCTCCCAAAAACCCCCCAAATTTCCTCCCAAAAACCCCCAAATTTCCTATCATCCTAATCTCGAAAATTTGATCAATTGTATACGAAATTCGTTCAATTCGTATACAATTCGTTCAATTCATATACAATTCGTTCAATTCAATTCAATTTTCACCGTACACCTCGTCCCACCTCTTTCCATTTTTCCCCCAACAAAAAAAACACAATCCGCGATTCCAGAAACGCAAATTAATCAAATTAATTAATCAATTGCAATCACCATTATCGGAATCAATCGAATCGAATTCCTGCAATTCCTTCCAGTTTCATGTATGTATGTGTTTTTTTTTTTTCTTAATTTGTCGTTTCTAATTTCTAATTATGAATCGTATTAGGTTTTTTTTTAATGTTTGTTCATCATTGATTGATTGATTGGTTGAATGATTGAAAGATTGGTGCTTTGCGGATTGATGATTTGTTGCTGACTGAATTCGAATTCGTCGATTTAGAATTGCTTAACTTAGAAATGCAAAATCGAAGAAATAATCAATGGTGATATTTTCGGTATTTGAATTGATGATTTGTTGCTGACTGCATTCGAATTGGGATTTGCTGCTTTAAATTTCGTCTATTCAGAATTGCTTAACCTAGAAATGCAAAATATATGAATATATATGTTAGAATAGTTGAATATATGTGTTGGAGTAATTGGAGTACTTGAGTATATGTGTTGGAATAATTGAATATATGTGTTGGAATAGTTGAATATATGTGTTGGAGTAACTGTGTATATATGTTGGAGTAACTGAATATATGTGTTGGAGTAACTGAGTATATATATGTTGGAGTAATTTAGTGTATGCGTTGGAGTAATTTAGTGTATGTGTTGGAGTAACTGAGTATGTGTATTGGAGTAACTGAGTATATGTGTTGGAGTAACTGTGTATATGTGTTGGAGTAACTGTGTAGATGTGTTGGAGTAACTGAGTATATGTGTTGGAGTAACTGAGTATATGTGTTGGAGTAATTTAGTGTATGTGTTGGAGTAATTTAGTGTATGTGTTGGAGTAACTGAGTATGTGTATTGGAGTAACTGAGTATATGTGTTGGAATAATTTAGTGTATGTGTTGGAGTAACTGAGTATGTGTATTGGAGTAACTGAGTATATGTGTTGGAGTAACTGTGTATATGTGTTGGAGTAACTGAGTATGTGTATTGGAGTAACTGAGTATATGTGTTGGAGTAACTGAGTATATGTGTTGGAGTAACTGAGTATATTTGTTGGAGTAACTGAGTATATGTATTGGAATAGTTGAATATATATGTTGGAGTAACTGAGTATATATGTTGGAGTAACTGAGTATATGTGTTGGAATAGTTGAATATGTTGAAGTAACTGAGTATATGTGTTGGAGTAACTGAGTATATGTGTTGGAATAGTTGAATATATGTGTTGGAGTAACTGAGTATATGTGTTGGAATAGATGAATATATGTGTTGGAGTAACTGAGTATATGTGTTGGAGTAACTGAGTATATGTGTTGAAATAGTTGAATATATGTGTTGGAGTAACTGAGTATATTTGTTGGAATAGTTGAATATATGTGTTGGAGTAACTGAGTATATGTGTTGGAGTAGTTGAATATATATATTGGAGTAATTGAATATATGTGTTACGAATGCTAAAAAGCGAAAAAGGTTATGTGCAAACTGCAAACAAATGGCAAATCATGATAAACAAAACTGTCCAAATCCATTTGTTGAACATGTGGATCACGATGCTGAAGTGGACATAGAAGATGACACAGAAAACAGAGAAGAAGAAGGAGAAGCACAGGAAGAAGAAAGAGCAACAGGTATGTATTGGAGTATATATGTGTTGGAGTAATTGAGTATATGTGTTGGAATAATTGAGTATATGTGTTGGAATAGTTGAACACATGTGTTGGAATAGTTGAATATATGTGTTGGAGTAATTGGAGTACTTGAGTATATGTGTTGGAATAGTTGAATATATGTGTTGGAGTAACTGAGTATATGTGTTGGAGTAACTGAGTATATGTGTTGGAGTAACTGAGTATTTGTGTTGGAATAACTGGGTATATGTGTTAGAGTAACTGAGTATATGTGTTGGAGTAGTTGAGTATATGTGTTGGAGTAACTGAGTATATGTGTTGGAGTAACTGTGTATATGTGTTGGAGTAACTGAGTATTTGTGTTGGAGTAACTGGGTATATGTGTTAGAGTAACTGAGTATATGTGTTGGAGTAACTGAGTATAACTACTGTAATGTCTTTGAATAATTAACATTAAATATTGGAGGACTTGACGTTTTATTAGAATAGATGCTTAATGAATATGATATATATGCAGGGCACACTCGGAAATCTTTACGAATCAGTAAAAAGGATGAGACTATGTGACGTTGAAGACATTCATACAAGTATATGATGAAAGTATACGATGTTTATAATACGATAGTTATAATAGTTGGAATATTTGGTGTTATATCTTGGAGTACTTCATGTTATAATCGTTGGAATGCTTGGTATTATAGTTTAGAGTAGTTTATGTTATAATCGTTGGAATACTTGATAAATTGATATTATAGCTTCGAATACTTGGTGTTATATTTTGGAATACTTGATGTTATAATAGTTGGAATACTTGGTGTTATATCTTGGAATAACTACAATCACTCCCGGGAATAACAACTATAATGCCTTGAAATAACTACATTTACTCCCTGGAATAACTACTGTAATGCCTTGGAATAATTACTCTAATATCTTGGAATAACTACTAGAATGATTTGAAAATGTGTGTAATTTAGACACTTACAGCTTGGAATACTTTGTGTTATATCTTGGAATACTTGGTATAAAGTATTAGAGTAATAACTGCTTGTAAGCATTGAATAACAACAATTGAAGATAAGTAATTGATTGATTCTATCAACAATTTGAATGATTGTTGGAATAACCATCAAACCATGTTGGAGTAAAAAGGCATACAATAACTGTTACACATTGAATGACACGCCAATGCTTAAGGACCAAACACATCACATAATCAAGAAACTACAAAATATTTCGTATGAATTTAAAGACTATATTACTATCTAAATTACTTAGACAACTACTTAAGTTGATGATGGTGAAGTAGGATTGTAACACAGCATATTATGTTCAAATCCTAAATATACAAGTAGGCGGATACAAGTGTTTTACACCAATCAGTATCAGATATTCAAATATGAATTTCAAATCAGTAGCACACATTTCTAAACCCACCCTCTAATACCCGGTTTTAGATCTCTATGTATAATTCCCCATTCTCATGCAGACATTCCATGGCTTTCGTTTCGCAATGTCAAGAGCGTAGTGCAATGCCACATCCAGTTCTAACAGCTTTGGTCGAAGACTATAAATACTTTCGCAGCGATAACCCTGGTAATAATTCTGCTACTATAACCATCAAAGGATCCTTGCAGGCTAAACAACTGAACATATTTCACTCTATTTCATTTCTACCTCGTTTTTCGCTTCACTTACCAAGAATCTGCATAAATATGAACTGAAGCAAAATCAATTCCGAGAACTTGATGATTTCGAACAAAGTCAGTTCCTACTTGTGTAGCGTACGAGTTTGGATTGAGCTGATCCCGGTTAGGAGTGGAGGTGCCATAGAATCCCTCCAAGCCAACCTCAAGCATGTGGTTCGGATCAATGCTCTTGACATAGGCAGCCATTTCTTGTATCCAGCCCTGTTTAACATTAAACTCATCAGCATCACCGATAGATGGTATCACAGTATAAACTAAACTAATCTATAGCTGGTGGCTGATCGAGTTGAGTAAATGAAATAGAGGAGAACGAAGGTAGATAGTATTTACAAGAATCTTAACCTATGTACATACACAAATCTCAAATTAAGACGACCCGTTTCATCAAAATCATAATCACAAAATATTGTATGAAATTGTCTCCCAGTAAAATTATCATAACATGAATGATAATTGAAAAGAGTATGCAGAAGAACAACTTACTTGAATTGGTGGGATGTGGATGTTGGTTGGAAACAGAAGTAACACTAGTGCATGTCGTAGGAGCCACTACGGTTTATTTATACATAATATAAATTAAATAAATTAAAAATGAAAGGAAGAGCTAAACATACTGTATTGTATACACAAGGTCAATCACCATCTAACACCCTTTTTAGAGGCTAATAAGCCTGGGGCGACAAACTATAATCATCACTTTCATCCCCATTACAATAACTAATCTCATTATTCATCAACTAATAATACAAATGTCCTTGAGCTTTACTAGACCTGCTTCAAAGACGAATCTCAGAAGGTCTGAAGAACTCAAGTTTCACTTTACGAGTAGATTAACGCCTCCCTTATCAATTGATTATTGTTAGAGGGCTGCCTGAATAACTACTCCAATCATCCAAAAGACGATCTCACAATAAATTTACGAATTAAACAGCTCAGAAAGATTGCATTATCTGCTCAGTGAAGGACTAGCCTTCTCATACAAGAGGTGTCAGAAATAAGATTAAGCACTCAATCATCACCGCAATTTTTCAATTACTAAAAAAAACAATAAATTTCTTTTAAAAAAAATAATAGGAATTGAATGGAAGAGATCATCAGATAGGAGCGAAAGACTAATTTCTTTTAAATTAATCATGAATTAATCATATGAACTATGCGTTATTATCACATCACGCGATCTCTTTTCTCCATCGATTATAAATTACTTAGTCCCATGTAAAACCGTGACACATGAGAATTTGTGATAAATTATTTCAAAGAACTAAATGAAAAAAAAATGATTTGAATTGTTCAGGAAAAGAGTGACCTCATAGAGAAGATTAGGCTAACATCATGAGATAATCAGACATATGCTTGTCTATAATAAAAATTTAATCATCGGCCAAAAAGAGAGAAAAAATTAAGAAAAGAGTAATTAGAAAAAAGGACTCGGTTTATGGGTGGTGATATAAGAATGGTCGGCAAGGCGAAGAAGATCGCCGTTACGACGAACGAGACCTGATACATCTCGTCATTGTCCTCAATTCTTTTTTAAAACATACAAGGAAAACAATAATTTTCGATTGAAAATGCAGAAACAAAGATTGATTGACTGACTTTACCGCAAGTCGACTGATCAGCAGCAAATACCATGAGCCAGTAGGTATTGAAGCCATTGAAGTAGAAGGGGCTGCCATTCACCAATGACAGTAATCGAGAACAAAATTACTAAAAAGGATGAAAAAATGGATGCGAAGTTTTATACCATAAATTGTTGAGGTAAAGTGAAGTTAAGACTGAAATTGATGAAATTCACCTGAAAAATCAGCAAAACAACACACAAAAATCAGCAATCAACCGCAAATCTTAAGAATTTAAAGTGAAATAAGGAAATTGCTCACCGAAACCGAAGAAATCAGGGCGCGTGGAACTATAGAAGCAGACTGAAACAATTAGGGCGGAACTGTTAGAATGAAACTGAAGAAATTGAATGATGATGATGATGATGATGATGATGGAGATCCTGGAAATGGGAAAGAGATGAGAGCCGGTAGAGAGTATAAGAGAGGGAAAACGAAGAGAGGGGAATGAAGAGAGAGAAAGAGATGAAATTGAAATGAAGCGCAAGATGGAGGAATGGGAAGGGTTTTGTTAGATTGTGAGATCTAATCCGAGTCGTTGATCAAGATTAAGATCAACGGTTCAGATTGTTAGGGTGTTTACACCAAATTGGTGTGTTTACACCAGATCCTAATTCTATAAATATATATATATATATAGAGTCAAGATCCGGTGAGAACTACAACTCGTTGAGAACCGTGAGAACCTCAATAAAAACTCAATTATTATTTTTTTCGAAAATTTAGATGACTAATTTACCCTTAGCTTAATTTATTCAAATGTTTTATTAGGCATAACTAATCATATTTTATTAAAAATATTAAGAAAATTGTTATTTATTCACGAAAAGTTGAAAGGGTACACTGAAATGCAATTTAGGTACACTGAAAGTGCAATAAGGTACATCAAAAAAATTAGGTACACTAAAACGAATATTAGGTACACTAAAATTATATGTTTCCGTTTTCGTCACTAAACAAGATTTTTTTTACCGAAAAATATGTTACCCACCCATTAAATTGTACGACGAATTCAAATATGTCATTAAATTTCAAAAAAAATAATAATTTAATGGAGTTCTCAAGGTTCTCATCAAGTTGATGGTTCTCACATGATCTTAAATCTATATATATATATATATATATATATATATATATATAGAAATCGGATTTGGTGTAAACACCTTAATTTGGTGTAAATACCCTAACAATCTGGACCGTTGATCTAATATTTGATCAACGGCTCAGATTAGATCTCACAAACAAACAAAACATCCCTCATTCCTCACTCAGCGCCTCATTTTTTATTTTCGTCTTTCTCTCTCTTTATTTTGATTTTCCGTCTCTCTCTACTCAACTGTGTTTTTTTCTTCTTCAGCAAGCAGAACTTTCAATTTTCTTCAATTAGGTGTCATTCTCCCTTAATTTCGCCCTAAATTTACTTCAGTTCCTTCTACAGCCTTCAACCCTAATTTCGTCAATTTCGCTGCTTCTGGTATAAAACTTCGCACTCCATTTCCGATTTCTTTTTTGTAATTTTGTCCTCAATTGCAGTTATTAACGAATTCCTATTATTGATGAACTTCGCGCTTGTGTGTTGTTCCAGCCCTAATTTGATCAACATTACAATGATTTCTCTCTGTAATAATTGTGTCGCAAGGTATACTCTAATTAATCTAATTCCTTGTTTTTTTATTCCGTTTGGTTTTAATTATCTCGATAGTAGTGAAGATTAGGATTTTAGCTCATGATTCTAGAGCATGTTGGGTTGATTATTAGCTTGAAGTTTAACATTAACGATTTACTGATTGAATCATTGTTTGATTTAATTTGTGTGTGAGGAAGATTAGGATTCTGCTCATGATTTTGAAGCATTGTTTAACGTGATTGTTAGCTTAACGTGATTATTAGCTTGAAGTTTTGCAATAACGATTTATTGATTGAATCATTGTTTAACGAACTTTGCGTTTGTGTTTTGTTCGTCCTAAATCACATTTCATCATTATTTGTGCTTGATTTTTGTGGATTTGTTTCTATAACTGTTTTTAGAAACTGAGTATTTCAGATTTTGTTTATGCGGAAATATTTGATTGTTGCTTGACATTGCCTTGGGTGTGGAAAACATGGAATTACAGGTAATAGTCATGCACTTTTAGCCCCAAATGATTGATTTGGGTTTGCCTAACAAGAAAATTTGCAAGAATTCCACATAAATATTCGATTTTTGTGGATGAATCATTTTGGTTAGATTCAAGGTTAGTATAATCTTCAATTGCTCAAGCTGTTTTAGTGGCTATTTGGCTACTGGAATCAGATATTGATGATGATTATTGTGCTCACAAGATCTGTTGTAGACAACAATAAAAGAATCTGTTTTATGTGGGAAAGTATTACTTTCTGTCTGTAGCTGCTATTTTATTATTCACTGTAGTGTTGATGTCGCTGATGTGCATGTCGTTGTAGTTTGATAAATGTGGTTGTTATATAGTATAACCTTGATCCTCTGCTGTATTTTAGTTTGTCAGCGGGATAGCAAAATGCAAGCCAACAGGAGCAACTAACACCATGGAAGTTGAAGGACCTGCAGTTGGAACAATGGTTGCGATGCCAAAATTTGACCCTCTGAACTTCTGAAGGCTAACGATATGAATAATGGTCAGGTGTAGTTTAGAATTGTTCCTGTGCCACAACAGCGATACACGCCCTTGAAAAAATCATGGTTAGATATCTACACGCCAGTCGATGAGAAAATGAAGATCGATGTCAGGATGAACCTTAAATCTCGTAAAGTTGAGTTGAAGACGAGAAAAGACACTCCTGATGTAGGCAATCTTCAGAAAAGTGATGATTTTGGATCAATCAATTACTCAATTAGTGATTATTCATCTTCAATTAAGGATTTTCGGTTGATTTTCTTTTGTTATAATCGCCCTCGACTGGTTTTTTAGTTGA
The DNA here is from genome assembly GCA_958450325.1 of Agrostemma githago. Lineage (NCBI taxonomy): Eukaryota > Viridiplantae > Streptophyta > Magnoliopsida > Caryophyllales > Caryophyllaceae > Agrostemma > Agrostemma githago. Next base: position 5,968,703 of record OY288249.1, on the reverse strand, counting down.
AAAGACCATCATGTTGCTGTGACTCTTAGCCAAAAATTAAATTCTATATATGATATCATGATATTTGCACATTTGAAAAAAAAGCTTGTGTTCATGTCATTTTCCACTGTCTTGTGGAATCTGTATGTTTTCAGCCACGCTAACCCAATTCAGATCTGAGACGGAAAAAAAGACGGTTATGAACGATCTTTTCCCTCTACAAGAATAATTGCGATATTGCTATAAACTATAAAGATAAATAATTTGAAAGGCTTTTGTGCATTCTTTGTTCAGAACAGAAGTTTATTATAGAAATAAGTGGAAATGCATCAGACAAAAAAGTTCATTCACTTGTAGATTCAGAATTCGGCAAATGCTATCAGTCAACTGGATTTAAACATAGATCAGACTAAGATTTACAAGGCATAAAGTTCTCTAGTGAGTTGCAGTCACGCGATCATGATCGAGAATTACGCAGCAGTATGAGCTTCAAACCCTTGACATTTCCCATGGACTTTCGAGTCATCTTCAGAGAATTTGGATAAAATTTCTGCTTTAGAACAAAGTCATCTGTACAACACCAGGTCTGACCTCTAGGAGAGCTTTCAGTCCACATGAATCTCTCAGAAAATGGGTTCACCAAGTTTTCTCTGAATTCCTCCCCGTCTCACAGATCATTCCCTACAACAAAATCAGTCTCGACATCAAAATCCAAAGAACGAACATCAGACGAAACACTCCTTATCGATGTTTAGACATACACATATGACATACCTTTGCCATTGCTTTAATTTTCATAGTGACATCATTTCTGAGACGGACAAGTTGTCCATCGCGATTACTCAGTTACTCCAACACATAAATTCAACTATTCCAACACATACTCAAGTACTCAGTTACTCCAACACATATACTCAGTTACTCCAACACATATATTCAACTATTCCAACACATACTCAAGTACTCCAATTACTCCAACACATATACTCAGTTACTCCAACACATATACTCAGTTACTCCAACACATATACTCAGTTACTCCAACACATACTCAAGTACTCCAATTACTCCAACACATATACTCAGTTACTCCAACACATATACTCAGTTACTCCAACACATATACTCAGTTACTCCAACACATATGCTCAGCTATTCCAACACATATAATCAATTATTCCAACACATATACTCAAGTACTCCAATTACTTTAACACATATATTCAACTATTCTAACATATATATTCATGTACTCTATAAAATTCTGAGATTACCTTCAAGTTGATTCATGTTTTCAGTGTTGAAATCGTTATTCATCATAAAGAATTCTGGAGGAAATCAAAAACCAATAGTTAAAAACGAATCCATGCTCAGAAACCGGATAAATTTACTTAAAAAACGAATACTTATTCAAAAACGAATAGGTATTGAATTATAACGACATTACCTTCATGTTCATCAACAAAAGGTTCATGCTCGGTAGAATCCAAGCTCATCAAAAACGAATTTCTGAAAATTGAACGAATTGAATTGAATTTCTGAAAATTGAACGAATTGAATTGAATTTCTGAAAATTGAATTGAATTGAACGAATTGTATATGAATTGAACGAATTGTATACGAATTGAACGAATTTTGTATACAATTGATCAAATTTTCGAGATTAGGATGATAGGAAATTTGGGGGTTTTTGGGAGGAAATTTGGGGGTTTTTGAGAGAAAAATTGATAGTAACCCTAGATAGAAGAGAGAGAAAGAGAGGAGAGAGAAAGAGAGGTGGGTTGTGAGGTTTTTTTTGGGGTTTTGTTATCTTCTGATGATTAATCTCAACCGTTGATCAAGATTAAGATCAACGGTTCAGATTGTTAGGGTGTTTACACCATATATATATATATATATATATATATATATTTATATATATATATATAGAGAGAGAGAGAGAGAGAGGATCAGGGGAGTTAGTAACTCTTGGAGAGTTGCTTAGTGTTGATCCCATCCATTCATCCTAAGATGGATGGTGGATGGATGAGGTTCAATTATTTAAAAAAAAAGACAATAAACTGACACAACAGCACTGGAGAGAGGGAAACATCCCCTTACCCAAATCAATCCCTACATTACTTCCCTCATACACTTCTCAATCCCCTCATTTTCAATTCATTTCTCAACTCAATTTATCTCTCTCTAACAAAACTTCAACAAATAATCACCATTAATAACTCCGACCATACTCCGTCAACTACTCTGACCATACTGTGTTTTTAACCCAACATACTCCGTCAGTAACTTCGATCATCATACAAAGGTATGTTCATCTTCATCTTCATCATCTTCATCTTCATCTTCATCTTCATCTTCATCTTCATCTTCATTTTCATGCTTCTTTTTCATCTTCATCTTCATCTTCATCTTCATGCTTCTTTTATTTTTCATATCTTTTTTTTTGTATTTATAAAATTATTCATCTTTATTATCCACAAAAAAAGAAGAACAACTTCATCTTTAAGATGAAGTTTGAAGATGAAGTTGTTCTTTTTTTGTGGGATGAATGAATGTTGAAGATGAAGATGAACAAGTTATTTAGTGCGTAATGTTCTTACAGAATTGCAAGACCACACACTTTCAGTTGTATAGTCACACTCATTATGTTGTAGAATCACGCAGCTGTACACTCATTGTAGTCACATATTCAGTTGTATAGTCACACTCATTATGCTGTATAGTCACACTCTTTATGTTGTAGAATCACTCAACTGTAGAATACCTTGGGATTAAGGTATCATGCGTTTAATCATCTTCATCTTCACGCTTGTTTTACTTTTCATACCTTTTTTTTGTATTTATAAAATTATTCATCTTCATTATCAAAAAAAAATGAAGATTAAATATGGATTAAAATGAAGGTTGAATATGAATTAATGAAGGTTGAATATTTAATGAATGTTATAATTTAGTTGTATAGTCACAGAGATTATGTTGTATAGTCACACAGTTGAAGTTGTATAGTCATACTCGTTATGTTGTAGGATCACAGTCATTATGTTGTAGGATCACACAATTTATGTTGTATAGTCACACAGTTAAAGTTGTATAGTCACACTCATTATGCTGTACAATCATGCAGTTGTAGAGTCATTGTAGTCACATATTCAGTTGTGTTGTGTGATTTAGATTGATTGTGTATTTTGTTGCAGCGAAATAGTTAGTGGAAAGAGAAATGTTGGTAAAAGGGGCGGTGGGAAGAAGAAGGTCGTGGAAGATACAGCGACCGACCACGTAATTGGACAATGTATTGTTGCGCACGTACCGGAGACCATCGTTAAGCTCTTGTGCGTTTATGTGAGATAAAATGTTTGCTTTAGGATGAACGTACTATGTGTAAATGATGTTAGTTATTTCATTAATTATGAGATCAAATCTTGTCCATTAATCTAACATTGAATCAAGGGCTAAGATGAGGACTCACGGACTCAACTTATATAAGTGGACTTACCTGATCCCACCTCTCTCTCTCTCTCTCTCTCTATATATATATATATATATATATATATATATATAGGTTCATGTGAGAACCACTCACTCAATGAGAACTGTGAGAACTCTTCTCAGCCATCAGATTCTAGCGTACCCTTTTTCAATTTTAGCGTATCCTTTTTCAATTTCAATTTTAGCGTACCTTTTTCAATTTCAATTTTAGCGTACCTTTTTCAATTTCACTTTCAGCGTACCCTTTTCAATTTCAATTTTAGCGTACCTTTTTTCATTTTCTATTTCAGCGTACCCTTTTTCTATTTCAGCGTACCCTTTTTCTATTTTAGCGTACCTTTTTCTATTTTAGCGTACCCTTTTTCATTTTCTATTTCAGCGTATCCTTTTTCAATTTTAGCATACCCTTTTTCAATTTTAGAAAAAAAATGTGCATGACTGGTTTTACTTACCCTTTTAGTAGAATTAGTAGAATCAGTAGAATTAGTAGAATTAATCGAACCGTTAAGAATTAATCGAACAGTTAAGAACAACAAGCTAATCGAATCAGACAAACCCTTTTACTTACCCTTTTACAGCAACAACTTTTTTTGATCTAAACCACCATTAAAAACCAATAAAGTTTGAGAATTTGAGAAGAATTATGAATGAAAGTGGGTTGAGGAAGAATGAGGACAAATATAATCAAATCGAATCTTTGAATCTAATTGAATAACAACCGCAACAACAATAGATTAAAAATCTAACATCAAAAATCTAACAATTGAATTTAATCTAATAAGCTTACCCTAAATAGATGAAATTAAAAACTTACTGGGATTCATATCGATGGATAGAAGAATAGTTGATTGAAAAATTGAGGAATTGAGGAATAGTCAGAAGGAATGGCGGTTGATTGATCATTCAAAAGGTTGATTAAAGGAATGGCAGTTGATTGATGATTCAGAAGGTTGATTATTAAAGGAATGGCGGAAGAAGTTGATCGCAAATTGGGGAAGAACAGTAATACTCCGTACTTGAACCATGTCAGCTCAATGTTCCTTTTTTTTAAGAACAATTCTAGCACTCTAATTAACGATTTAAGCTGGAATCGGTAGAATTAAACAAAGAAAAAACTAAAATCAATCATCAAATCAAAACTGAAATCGACTGAAATCAAAACCCTAACCCTAATTTATTCAGATTAGATAACAAACCTCGTTTAATTGATTTGAATTTATAAATGAAGCTTAATATGCGTTTTCTTGATTTTTGGTGAATTATGTTGAAATTGTTCTTCAATTTTTGGTGAATTGATGAAGGAAGGGGGCGAAGGAATAGAGGGAAAGAAGAGAAAGAGACCCTGCCAACTTCAATTTAGATTTTACGTAAAAAAAATAAAGGTTGAAATAAAGAGTTCTCACAGTTCTCACCATAGTATGAGTTCTCACTCGATCTCGACTATATATATATATATAGTTGCGTTAAAAAAAAGGGGGCGTTCATTAGCCAAATAGGTACAACCTATATATATATATATACACACACACACACACACACAAAAAAAAAAAAGTATACACTAAATATATATATTCAAAAAATATTACACAAAACACTTTTCTGCACAAAGCTACTATAGCATACCTAGGTCCTACTGCAAAAGGCTTTTATAAGCACAACCAACACTCTTTGTTTGCACATTTCACACTTCATTCAGCAAGGTTGTTACATCCGTACTCTAAACCTCTTTATTTCTTTTGCCAATGTTCAGCCAACCCATGAACATGACTGATGTTTTGCCATTGTGAGCAGGTTTCAGCAATGAAATCATCAAGAGTTCTTTTATTTGACCTCAATGCAACCAGCAAAGGCTACTAGGTCAAGGTGAAGGTCATCGAGAAAGGCCGATCGGGGACATCCCCACACAAAGGAGTGGTTTACCAGAGCCTCGTTCTTCAAGATGAAAAGGTAAATGTCGTACCGACAGTTACTCTTACATATGCTAACAACGATTGTCTCGCTCACATGAATGATACAAATATGATTTCACAAACTATGTAAGCCTAAATATTGAAAACTTGTCTGATGCCTTGCTCGATTTTCTGCATCATCTTTGGAAGGAAATCTCTTTTAGTATGTCTTTGCTTGCTGACTGTATGTAGGAGTAAATGTTGTTCCCTTTCAGCACAGAACAACATTAATACAGACTAACCTGAAACTGAATGTCTCATTGCAGGGGAATCGTATGAGAAGGGCTCTATTTGGGGACCAGGTAAAGAACTATGAAGGAGCTTTTCTATATAATTGTGTATACGAAATTGCAAATGCTCCTATCAAGGCATGTGACGTTCGCTAGAAGACAGACCCTTCAGACCTGAACTTCCAGATGACCTTCGGACGGTAAACCGTGATACAGCCTGTGGATGTGGTCATCGGTTCCCCCCTCATAGATTACAAGCGCATCTCCCAGATACCAAGGGTGCCAAATGCAGCTGAGAGATTTGGTACAGATTTATTCATATTCATTTTGCATAGTACATTGTTGTTTCAGCCTGCTGTTCTTACCCAGTTGCATGTGTGCCCTACTCTAGATGTGCTTGGAATTGTACTGTATGTTGAGGAAGCAACCCGAAAAATTGTCACTGCACAGAACCGTGAACTCTCTGTCCGCGAGATTTTTATCACAGACCAGAGGTAATCAGCCTTGTTTAGTTACATTCCAAGTACTTGCAGTATCTTAAGACGGCTTCAACATAACAGCAGACCTAATTAATTTCATCAGTACAAAGCTGACAAATCGCGGCCATAACATGCAATCAAACAATCAATACGTCAACGCAACAACTTGAATTGCTCATCTTATTGATTAAAGGATTAGGAGGTCACTTGTTGTTGATTGAATAGGTGTGAATGAATTAGAATTATATTGTTCATCGAATAGGTCAATTATCTGGGGTTTGATGTCTTTCCAAACATTACATCCCCGTTATCTAACATCTTCAGTTACCATCTCAGCTTGGAACGACCTTGCGGAAAAGGACTGTGCCTCAGTCACTGGATGGGCCGACAAATTTATCGTAGTTGGCTTCACTGCCCTTAAAGCAACAACGCACAAAGGTTTGGAAACTACAGCTTATAGCCTGCATAATGAGACTAAAGCACATACTCATTAAATCGTGCCTCCTACCATAAATTTTACTGTCAGAATAACACAAACATATCTGCAGGCTTTTTCCTGACAACAACTATGTCGACCACATTCATAACATCGCCTACAGGAAGTCAGACAGAGGAACTCCAACACTGGTCTGCACAACGTTCGTGTGATGGTTATTATCACTACAAGAAATATTGCAGGTAGCTACTAATCACTAGCGACTGATAAATTCAGTGGCTAATTTAGCGACTGAAAGTTCATACTGCGACCGATATTAGTAGCTGGACGAGGAGACGGAATTTTTAAAAAATTAATTAACTTTAGCGACTGAAATCAGTCGCTAAAAAATCGGCGCGCGACCGATTTCAGTCGCTAAATTAAAGAATTGGCGACAGATTTAGCGACTGAAATCGGTCGCTAATGAGAGTGGCGCGCGACCGATTTCGGTCGCTAAACTTGTTAATTTTTTTTAAATAAACGAACACCCCCCCTCCCCCGAAACATTCCCTCATTTCTCTCTCTCTCTCTAAAACCCTCCCCCCTCTCTCTAACACTCGTCCCTCCTTCCTTTCCTCTTCATTCCTTCTTCAATTTTCTCATTTTCCTTAAGGTATGTTTATCTATCTTTATTTGTTTCAATTATTTGTTAATTTCTGTTTTTATCGATTTAAATAAATTAGTTATTGGGTTGGATAGTTTCTTAGTTGTTGGAATATTTAGTGTAGTTAGGATTTAAATCGCCCAATAGGTTCCCCAATTTGAATTAGGTAGATTTTTAGTATAAAATTAGGGTTTGCAGTTAAGTGTTTGATTGAATTGGGTTGTTTCACTTTATCCTCAAAAATTCCACACCCATTATTTAAAACGTACGTACACACCCATTATTTATCCTCAAAAATTCCAATAAAATGTAACAATTGGAAGCTGGAAAAAAATAGTCCCTTCGATTTTAAACGATTGTTTGTGCAATATATGCGAGGAGTATTAGGTTGAAACGTGACAACCATTTAAAATTGGAAGGAGTATATATATGGTAACTTACTCTAAGAATCAAGTACCAATCAATGAAAGGAGATTGAGATTGAGATTGAATAGTATTAGGAGGAGGATTAAGATGAATGCAAGATGATGATGAAGAAGAATTATGGAAGATGTTGAAAGTGTCAATGGCTAACTGAGATTTAATATCATCACAGGAATAGTAGTAATTACTATTACTAGTGGTATTATTAGGGTAGTAGTATGCTGTTGTTGTTTCTTCTTCTCTCAACATTTTTGTATTAAAACAAAAAAGGGGCTGTGGTTAAGGAAATTTGGGAGAGAAATGAAGGAAGTGGGATGGGACATTGGGACGGTTAAGAAAAACAAGGAGAAGTGTATGTATTTGAATGTGATTTATATACGTACTGTATATACTAGTGTATATATATATTAGTAAATTACTTTAGAGAAAATAATTTGTATGTGGTTTCAGTAAGTTATATTATTTGTACGTAGTAAGTTTTCAGTAATTTGTAAGTGGTTTCAGTAAGTTTTATTAATGTATAGTTTCAGTAAGTTATATTATTTGTACGTAGTAATCTGCGAACCATGATTTTTTTTCGAGTGTATTTCAATATTATGATGTCAGTTCCTAACTTTCAACTATTACATGTATGCAGATATGACGTTGGGCAGCAGGTTGAGGTTTGGTAGTTCGAGCAGCGGCAGCAGCAGGAGCAGGGACCGGGTACAGCTGCAAGACCAAGAAGAAAACAGGCGAGAGGACGAACAAGTAGAGAACGAGGAGGAGGCGCAGGGCAATGAGGAACAAGAGCAACCGCAACCACGCCAGGATGAAGGGCTTCGCTACACAGACGACGGGCGCCTAATCATTGGCCCCGAGGGCACATGGTGAGACATTGTATTTTTTTTTTTGTGAGACATCATCTTATTTCACTCTTTGGTGTAGGTTTCGTACTCGTGCGACGGTGACTGGTGTCAAGGACAGTTTCATGAATGATTTGACTACTTACTGCACGAGCTGGACTAAGTTGCCTCTGTGGCAACGGGAGAAGTGGTTTGCCAACTTCAAGGTACGCCAATTTCTGATTTTTACTAATTATCTGTTACTGTTTACAGATTACTAATACAACGACAACAAACTATCTTGCAGTTGAAACACTGCTACAACGTTGGTCTCGAGGTGGCTGTTCGAGACAGATACATGGATGTCGCAACTGTAAGATACAAAGACATGATGTACAAGCTGGCAAGCGATGCAAAGTTACAGAAACAACTTAAAGGTTCGATTACTAAATTGGTGTGGTCACCTGAACAGAAAGTTGTATATATATTCAAAACATTTATTGATCTCAAAGTGTATAAATTGTAGGTGACGCGATCCAACAGTTCCAAACATCGCGAGCCGACCCGAAGTTCCTGAAGAGATCCGTCCAGGCTAAGAAGAACAAGAGGCGGGGAGGGGACCCCGAGGCAGAGGCGGAGTGCACCCACTACGGTGGGTCGCAGTCGATGCACCAGCGGGCCATGAACGTTAGTATTTACGTTCCTTTGATTTCTATATTGGATTTTTATTTAATGTTTTCATTATAAAAATAAATGAATAATCTACATGTACTGTCAACAGGCGAAGAAGAAAACCGGAGAATTCCCTCCTCCTGTGCAGCTATTTCTCGAATCGAAGAGTAAGGGGGACGATGAGACCGGTCGATCATTCGCCACGAAGAAGGATTTGGACACTTGGGTAAGTTTCAAACACAATATTTCGTTACTTTTTTCCTTCAAACAATCAACCTAATCATGACTTCTCTTTCTTTCAGAGATCGTATTTGGCGGCCACTAGAGCGCCCGAAAATGAAGGTGTGGACCCGAGCACAATTTGGTTTACAGTCGCGGAGGGATACCGCAAGGGAGCGGTGTACGGTACGGGGAACGCTCATTCCCTGTACTGGACACCACCCAATGTTCGGGGGGCCCATTCTACGACGACCGAGTGTGTACCATCCGAGATGGCTGAGATGAGGGCGGAAATTCAAGAGGAGAGGGCGCAACGGGCAGCTATGGAAGCAGAATGAGAGGCTGAAGACGCAGGAGTCCATTAACCTGCAAATTATGGAAGAGATTCGGCGTCTTAGGAACACGCAGCAATATAACTGCAACTCCGGCCCCACTCCCCGATTCCCGGATCCTAGAGACCCCTTCGGCGGTAATAGTGGTGCGTCCGCCAGTTTTCCTGTTGGCTGAGTTGATTTATTGAAAACAATTTGTAGTGGGAGAAATGCTGGTTGAAAAAACTGTATGTAACAACACTTTTAATGTAGTGTATGTATTCACGACGTTTGCGTACTTGGTTGACAATTTTGGAATAACGTTTGGAATTTGGAATGTATTGTGGTTGTTGCTTTGTTTTATTGTGCAGATTTTGGCTAGAAAAATAATCAATTCAACCGGCCTATTTCTGGCACGGTAGCGACTGATATCAGTCGCTAAGTTTTATATTTAGCGACTGATATCAGTCGCTAAATGATGCCACGTCGCACTATTTAGCGACTGAAATCAGTCGCTAACTGAGATTTTAGCGACTGATATCAGTCGCTAAATCAGTCGCTAAATCTGACATTAGCGACTGATATCAGTCGCTAAAAGCTTCGATTAGCGACTGATTTCAGTAGCTAAATTTAGCGACTGATTTCAGTCGCGCGCTTTTTTAGCGACTGAAATCAGTCGCTATTCAGCGACTAACTGTAGCCACTGACGCTTAGCGACTGCTAACGGTCGCACGTCTGTTATTTGCGACAGATGTCAGTAGCTAAAATCAGTCGCCAATGACTTAAACTCTTGTAGTGTATGCACCTTTGCATCGCTCTCCTAACTCTTACTATTTTTAAGTGCAGGACCGACATGAACAATACACTCCTGTTGTGTAGCCAAAACCGCATTCTGGATGTAAAGTACTCTGTGGGTGCCATACATATCACCAACATTGCAGTTGTGTTAGCCAAGCAGGTATGACACAATGCAGCTGAAAACAATTCTCTTTCCACCAAACAGTGTAACAATGACACCTGACCACCCTGTATTTACTTTTGTTATAGGTTAAAAACACTTTACAGGAAAAGAAACACAGGCTGGAAGTTGTGATCCTGTGGACATGACATAGGTCCACCCCGACGCGGCCACGCGCGGGTTTGGGGAGGCGAATGAATCTCCATATGAGATGGGTCGAATTGAAATTTAAATCGAAGTGGAGTCGCCACCGAACTTTGTGGGAGTTCGGGCCCGTTCGAACCCACTCTATATCTTAGTGGGCCGTGTACAAAATACGACCCATTAGGATGTTAGAGTTTATTGGACTTGTCCCTTTGCATTTTGATACCGATACCGACATTATCGGATACCGTGTATTGAATGACTCTCGTGCGCCAACGGTTTCGGGCATCCAGAAACTGAGGTTCTGAGTAAGGGGTGAGGGTACGTGTTGGGAAGTTCACAAAGAACACCCAACCCCGCCCGCACGTTAGCGGCCTCTACTAAGATACCGTTTGACTCTCTAATACGCGCGTTAGTAGAACGATGAAATGATATGCAAACATTGTCTTGCCTAAACATGCGAGAAAATTTGAATGGATTGCTAAGTCGATTTAATGCATCTAATACTAACGTCAAAGTTATATTTAGCATGCGAGTTCATTTTAGTACAATAAAACGAATAACGGAAATAAATCGCAAAGACATAAGCAAACAAGTTAGTAACGGTGATAACGGTAATAACGGTTTATAACTAAAATGGAATGATATGGAATGACCTAAATGGCACGATGCATGGTTTTGAAAAGTTGTATGACATGTGATTGATTTAACACACGTTGACCGAAGTCATAGAAAAATATTGTCGAGACTAGAAAAGCATTGCAGGACTCACGGTTTTTGACGTGATAAGGTCACTCGATCGAGTCATTGAAGGACTCGACCGAGTGGTCCTCGGAAAAGGCTTTTGTCCCGCTTTTTAGACGTCACTCGACTGAGTTATTAAAGAACTCGGCCGAGTGAGGAGCCACTCGATCGAGTCATGACGAGACTCGACCGAGTGGTGGTCAAAAAAGCCTCATGACTCGGTTTTTGGGGTGCCACTCGATCGAGTGGGCTAGGCACTCGATCGAGTGCCCCCTGTACGAACCGGGGTTCATTTTGCAATTTATCGTTAATTTCGTAATTGCTTTTTGATTTTGGAAAATTGATGAATCGGGCAAAAATATTGTACAATTTATGCTCGATTCGTACTTTGATACTCATAATATCCGATATTCGATTACTGAATCGATATCGAATATTTAGAGTTAAATCTAAAAAATAAATCGTTTTAAACCAACTAAATACGAAATAGATTGTCTCCGCGTTTATAGTGTCATAACTAATTCCTTCGAATTATATGATCACTATTTTTTAGCATCAATGACTTCGTATTAGTTAGATTTATTTGATTAATTCATTTAGATACGACATCCAATTATTGAATTGGTATCGAATCTAAAGAATGACGTTTGAATTAAAGACTTAATTTGATTCCCTCCGCATCCCGACATCGTAGTAAATCCTTGCGGATTGTATGATGTCGAATCCGCATCAACGGGTTTCAACCTTAATTAAAAAAAGTGTTTTATTGAAAATAGTTAAAGAAACGATGAATATGCGACGATAATGATGAAATAAGAAAATTATTGTTGATGTTAACTCGCCTCAACAATCAAGCGATCGGGGTGTCGGGATAAGCGACCGGCAACGTTGGGTGGAACACCCTTGTATATTCGGATTTTGTTATCCCGTCATCACTCACGCTCGACACGAATTGACGAGTAATTTAATGTCTTATACTAGATATTATTATCGATATTATATGCGAAAAGAAAGATAAAAAAACGAGAAGGGAAGATGACGCGAGAGGAGGAGAAGAGAGAAGAACGGGATTTTGCACCCTCAACCTACATGTTTCTTAGTCTCGGATAGAACTCGTTAGTTGTGGCTTTAGCACGGGAGTATCGAGGTTTTATGTAAATTGAGTTATGCTGGTTTTGGATTCCTAGATGCTAGTGTTTAGGGTTGAAGATGATAAGTTGTGATGGGTTGATTAGGGTTGTAGAGAGTTGATTAGGGTTGTAAAAGAATGTGTCGAGTTAGTCTCTTGATTGCATGCAAGAGGGTGTATATATAGGCAAGCCATGCACCCTCGTCTAGGGTTACTCGACCGAGTAAGCCGCTGACTCGGTCGAGTGGCCCAAACAACCGCAGTCGGGCCTGTTTGAGGGCCCACTCGATCGAGTGGGCTAACACTCGATCGAGTGGGTCAATTGGAGTGCGGGGGTCCGGGTTTTGGACCCTGAGTTGGGTATCTTTGTGGGTCTTGTAGAATGGTTATTTTTTGTGTCTCGGAACGGCTTTGACCGGGGTTTGACCCAATCGCTAAAAGTCGGTTTTATTCCCGGTGTCGGTTTTGACCCAAATTAGTCTTATTTGATTGGAAACGACCCACTGGGCCTGAAATTGAGGTCGGTTTTATGAGGTTTGTACTCCGTAAAAAGCCTAAGCCAGAAACTAATGGTTTCGAGCCCATATCCGAGCGCGTAGAAACACGTTTGCGTCTGATCATCATCGGGTGTTTTTTGGAAACTGCTATAGACACCTAAAGGCCAAATGTGGATGTCTACAGATCCCAGAACCGGAAACGGATAAGCTGAATGCTTATCTGGGCTGTTTAAACTGTGGGAAAAAAACTGACTTTCCAGTAGGTCAGGCATTCAGCTGCGACAACTGTTCACATAAGAGAGCATTATGATGTCTGAGGTATGTTTTACCAAATAATCAGAGCCACAGAGGACACCATACCAATAGTACACAATGCTGCTTTCCTACACAGGCAACTAACAGAGTGTTTCGGATGACACAGGCACGCTAGATCTTACTTTTTCACAAATGACGCTGAAGCCCTATTTGGCTCACCAGCAGAAGACCTGTTCCGCATCAAACACACTGTAAGTCTTCACCTTTCCAAAAATCCAGCTACACCTTCTGCAATTAGCTATAGGCTGGAACACAAGTTAGGCATTAACTCGATTTGTGCATTTTCTAGGATGATGTTGCTGCTTTCCAAGTACTTGCCCAAAAGCTAAAGACAGAAGCCACAATCATTGAAGTTGGACCAAAGGGGATTCTTGCAAGGAATGGAATACTCCAGTGGGTACTTAAAAAAGTCGTCCGCGGATCTGGCGTTGGTACATCGACAAATTTTGGAGCCCCAACTGCTGCAAACAACCTTGACAGCATGACTGTCAGCGCAGAGGCATCTGTACAACCAGCTGCAATAACGTCAACCCTGACAGCTGAGAAGTCGCCTTTGCCACTACCCAAGGCACAAATCCAACAATGCTCTGACCCTCCAGCAACACCCACGCAAACACCACAGACGGCAGCAGCCTTCGACAAAACAGTTCACCAAGCCTCAACTGAAAATATGCGTCCGGAAGTGCAGCCCACTCATGGCGCGTTGCATAAACTGCATCTCTCACTCCAACCCCTAACAAGGGGAAGCTCAACAACTCGGCAAAACCCCCTGTGACACCTGAGCGCACAATGACAACACCCATTGCCTGTCACGGGCCAATGGTACTGCGCCCCTTAAAATCGAGTCAAACGCAGGAACCACACCAGAGGCCACAAAGGCAGGCGGCCACTCGAAATAGGTAACCTAGAAGCCTTACGGACCTTCCTGAACTAAAGCCCACTACGCCATTGGTGACCACCTTTGTCCTATAAAATAACTATGGACCATGTGCGCGCTCTCTATGATCTACTTCAGTTCCTTTTGTTGTGACTGTAGAACTAGCTTTTGTAATCCTCATCGTCTGCTCGTCAGGCGCTTTTGTAACGGGTGTGTTGCTGTATGACACGAGCAACTGTTTCCAAGCCAAAAAAACTAGCGCTCTATTACCATGCTGCACATTTGGGGGAAAACGCCAAAGGGAAACAACAAGTCTGCTTATAAAACTTGCTTAAGCCAACCATACGCTAACCGGACGATTGTCGCCATACTGCAAAACCTCAAACCCAAACAAAACAGAAAACAAAATAAACTATACGGCCCACCCAAAATGTACGAACCGGATACCAAACTGCCCAAACAAAAAAATAAAAAAAAACAAGCTAATTTTAAGAGTACATGCGCCAAGTTGGCTCGGAGTGGGAAACAAAAAACATTGTCAACCACCTTTGAGTTTTTTACAACGCGTGCCGATGTAAACATTTATGTTCGACCCCCAAAAAAACAAGGTCGTCGCAACGCGTTCTGCAGCTTCATTTCAGACAGCGCCTAGGAATGCCACAAGTGCACTTTTCAAAGTACTCCGACACGAAAATCCAAACTCGACGCTCATACCCCACAAAACCGCACCAATAGCCCGAACCCGCCTAGCGCTTCCCAAAACTTGTCCAGCTTTTGGTATAAGTCTCGGACCCCAACCCCTATACAAAAAAAACACGAGACAACACGAGGAAAAAAAACAAAGTACAAACCCGAAACACTACTACCTAAACCGAAACCTGTACCCCGAACGTGGATCGCTACAAAACTATCACCACTTTGTGAGCAAAAGATAAACGTAGACTTAAGTCTATTACTTCCTGTCATATCTGTCTACACCCCATATCAAATCAGCTCAATTAAAAAGATAATTTGTACTAATTCAGCCGCCCTCCTCACAGATACCGAGCTCTCACACAATTCCCCCTACCAGTGTCATTAATAAACCCCCAACCCCTTACCTTCCTTCCCCCTTCCCTGAACATTAACCCATTATTGAACCCCCAGTAAAAAAACTCTTTTACTTCCCCCAAACTCTTTTACCGCATGTGTTAGACCTCCATCAAGAACGATTAGAACTGTAAGTTTTCTACTCTTCATCACCTTTCACTGTTTTACTTCTCATAAATCACGAAATGCTCCCAAAAAATGCTAAGTTTGCCCAATATCGCTGCTTCATATGCATGCCGTTTCGATTCTCTTATATGAATTCCTTTTACTTTTCTTGTTCATACTATTGTTCCTACTTTTCGATTTTTTTTGTTTTCTTCCTTTCTTGTGTGCGAATTTGCTTCATGTAAGCTTAGAAATATATGCATGTTTAGTGATTTAGAATTTGATTCAGAGTTGTGTTCCTGTACCTTGCTGATGTTACTGTAACTACTCAGTCACATCCATGCAAGTAACTCTTGGTATGCTTGGAGTCAGTTTTGTCACCAATGAACACGGCTTCCTTTTTTTTTGGCCATATATGTCCACATTCATACCTTATATTCTATATATTTGGATATCGTTTAGATTTCCTAAGTTATCACTCCTGTTTCGGAAAATAAAAATAGCGTCTTTCTAAAAGCATCAACTTCTTTATAACCATTTCTTAAATGTACCCAAATACTAAGTGGGGTGATAAAAGTGGGATGGATGGAGTATTTAATACGAAGTATCTCATGTTGGTCCATCAACTCACCAACAATTCTCACCATGGAATTTTTCTCGTTTCCTATTTCTGCATTATCTGTGCTGCTGGATGTTTCGGAATAGTGTTCTGACATGTACTTCCATCATACAGGCCTTTCGAATGTTAGCATGGTTACATTTTTCTGCAGAGGCTGGGTAACAAACAACGTAGATGAAGATAGGAATGTCGTCGTCATAGCTAACAGCAGGCAACAAAAAATCAAACTCTTACATTTCATTTACAACCGGCTTCATGAAGTTAGAATCCATGGTACACGGTTCTCACAGGCAGGCAAAGTCCTTTCCAGCGATGATTGTATGGAACAGATATTCCTGAAACTTGACGCGGCTGACAGAGCAGTGATGCCGCTTGTCAGCAAATGGTGGGCGCATATGTTTTTACTAAGGCTAGATGCGCCTCGGTGGGTTGCGGATTACAATAGAATCCTACGAAGAAAACACCGCTTTGGTTTAACAACTACTTATCGGGGTAACACTGTGGTTTCACAAAGGTACAGCTGCTACTTGACCGAGAATATACTCGCGAAGACAATGATGCATAACTTCCAGTCGGAGGCAACTAATACTCCACCTAACTTGGAGTATAGCGATTCTACCTCTGCAGAAAGCACGGCTGACTACCTTGAGCAATACGGGCAAGAGGCTGTTTCCACGGCACAGGCCATAGCTCTCGGATTGCTTAGTATGCCAGATGTAATTGTTCTCGACTAACTTGCTTCTCACTTTACGGAACTACGTCCACTATATGTATGTATTGCGACCTCGCTCTCGGTGGTACCTAACTACGGCAAACATGGCGATCTAACTGAAAAAATACAAGACAATGTTTTTTTTTACCTTTGTGACATGCCTATTCATTTTGTTAATGACTGGCCGTCTTAAGTATCTTTTGTCGAACTGTGTAGTGTGACTTTGGGATTTTGGGATTGCAATCAAAGTTGTATTATCGTTATTTGTTTCAGGCATTTAGCTGTTTTGGGTGTGTTTTTTCCTTAACGTACAGACACGGTCGACCAACGAGCATTACAAATCACCGCCAAAGTGCAGCAAGTTAAGATACCGACGGGATAACCACAGGCGGAAACACGACGGATTTGGTGCACCTACCGTGCTTCATGTTTTCCTATATGCGAACATGTTAAAGTTGGTCTGTCAAACAATTTCGGTTTCATCGTAGTGGTAGTCACGCTTCCTATTGTTGCCACTGTCCATTTACTGTTTCATCTATTTTCTATTACATTACACAAGAAGTAATACTAAACCTTGATAACTAAACTCGCGTACAGATTCGAGAACAAAAAAACTAGCCAGAGCTACGATCAATTGTGTGGTTATGTTCGAATGTTCGTCGCAACAGATCAATACTTGTTGAATTTGTTTGGGTGTATGTCTTTCATTATTATATTATTTGGCTCGAAAGAAACATGTGTAGCATGTGGAAAATTTTGTTACCTTGCTACCTAAAGCTTAATAGTGTACGAAAAGGAAATGCAACTATTGAATTAGAGAAGCTCTAATTATTTTTTGTGTAAACAAAACACCCCAAATCGGCGTACAGACCACCAACTACCTGACATCAATATTTCCACATTCAATGACTTTACTAACCTCCTGCACACAACTCTGATTATAAATACTATCACCCTCACCAAATTGCAAAAACACTATCCACAATATAAATACACCAACATCAACGGCAACACTTTGACTGCACCATCGCTCACAGCACCGGGCCAAGACAGACCAACAGCAGAGCTCCCATTTTAGGTATGCCAATGTTTTGTTTAATAGGACGGCGTTTACTGTAGCTATCCAACAACAATGTGTTTTGGGATTGTTTAAAGCTTTGATTGTTGTCTTTTGCTTTAACATGCAATTTGTTTCGGGAATTTGAGAGGACTTGGATTGTTCGTTCTGTGTTCCTCTCTTCCTCTCTTTGTAGGTTTCTCTTTTCTCTCCTTTTCTCATTATGCCATTGAATCAGGATGCTTAGATTTTTTTTTGCCTATGTATATTAGAAGTTCCATTTAAGGTTATCATTACTTCTAAGCAGCGTTAGAGAAACAAATGGGTAACAGTGTTTGGAGCAGAGAGGGTATTTGTAGACAGTTGGACCGCTGGAATATCGATGTTGGTATTAGATAGCTATTTAGGCGAATGCTCAGGAATATAACATATAGCAGCTATCGTAAACTGACAGATATTTTTTTTGTCTGTAAAGTCTGTGAATTTGGGAAATAGTTTTAGCTGTGCACGAAAATCTTTGCCAAAAATGTAATATGGCAAACGCGCTTCCAATTGCTTTGACACGTGTTCGATAAGTGATTAGGCAAGGTCCCTTAGACGCCTACAGTCTAGAGAACCGGCTATCACACTTTTGCGCGTAGCCGATTAACAGCGCCGCTCGCGCAGGTGGCAAACGTTTTTTCCCCCACCCCACTTTGAATAGGTAAGGTATTATTTTGTTATAAAACATATCCCTAACTGGCAGGTACAATTTTCTGGAACATGTGTACTTGAGTATGGGGCTTGTGTAATTTTTTGGCCAAGATTTAAAAATCGCGTGTGAAAGTGGTACAACAGTAGTTTTGCAGCAGTAATCTACCTTGTACTGCGTTTTGTCAAGTTTTGTGACTCAGAAGGAATGGGCTTGTTAGATTGTTAACTGTTCAGTAGATATATAGTCTGCATTTAAGATGTTTTACTTATGCAGTTCTCTAAAAATGCTTCAGTAGTGGCCCTACAGTGAATAGGCTTGTGTTTACTGCTGAACAATTTTGGTGATCTAGCTTTAAGTTGGTGTGGCTTAACGATGATGACATTAGATTAGTCTGAGATGGAACGACAGCTGCGCACGGTATTGTCGTTTCGCATGAATACCAAAAGTTTCCTGAGAACTTGTCAAATAATGCAGGCTTCAAACATATTATGGTTAAGTTTTTGTGCAAGGGGTGGTCGTAGGCAACGAGGCAGTCGACAAAAGCGAACAATTATCGAAGAGACGGGAAAGGAAGCAGTGCCGCTTACCATTTATATTTAAGCAACATCACAACGTCACGGTACACAGCAGACGATCTGCGTCAGCAGAGAGTGTTCTATGCAACGAAGATATTATGTGCAGAATCTTTGAAATGCTTCCCTGCACTGCCGACAAGTCTAGCATAGCCGTTGCATGCAAAGCGTGGGCACGAATGTTCTTGCTACATTTGGATGCGCCAAAGTGGAATGCAGAATACAGTAAGCAGCTCCAAACAGAACACGAATATGGCCTGACAACTGTGTAACCGTCTAATATTGTAATCTCGAAGATATGCAGATGCTACAGGGCTGTCGGTCCAGTTGCCAAAAGAATGCTACACATGAGGCAGCATGCATTGAAACAAACCTCTCATTTAGAGATCATGGAGTGCCCTCCGGGAGAGGGTGATGCCCATGACTTTAAGACGCTCCCGTTTGAGAGGCGTATGTGGACAAATAGGATGGTTGAAATGTTGCTGGCTAGGTCAAACGAAAAAATAACTCTGCGTAAGCTTCTGGAACTGAGGGATCGATATGCTCGTTCTGCACTTCCTAGACGGCTTTGAAGCGTTCATTCGGTACTTCTTTTCGGACAGTAGTTTATGATGAAATCTGACTTTGTCGGCCTGTTTACGATGAAATGTTTAGCCTGTTTTTGCGCTTGCCCTGATGTAAACCTTACTTTGTCATCTTCCCCCGGTAACAAGCTCTCTGACAGTGGTATCGTACTTTTGTGACCTTGTAGAATGACAGCGTAAGATATCGCTAAATAGGTGTATTGCTACTTATATATGACGCTTGTTTCCTACTTATATATGACGTTAGTTTCCTACTTACGAAATTGCTCGTAATAGCATGATTCAAAGAACACACGATACATGGAACATTGATGGTCCATAGGCAACATACGCTAGCGTTACATTAGATACGTAGCACTTAATTTTGAGTACCATAGTGCCTACTCATATATAGCGTAGGCTGTCTACTTGTAATAATTAAATCTGAAACTCCGATTACAGTTGTCCTCGGAAGAAGATGAAGATCCACGAGTTTGGCGTTATTGTTCCATGCAAACCCGTTCATATTCCTCTTCAGTGTGGTCGCAGTAGACATACATTATTCTTAGAAAAAAAAATGTTAATGTAACACAAACATACTTATATTTATTATAAAAAGCGAAAGCTTTTAGAGTGAACATAACAGACCTACATACTACAGAGTACTTGATAGCAAACCGGAGTAGAGGACATTTACCTCACAAAACATGAAAACTACAGGACACCTGCCGCAGATCTCCCAAACACCGCCATATTTACTTTCCTCCACAAACAAAACAGGACCATATGCAATTTAGTCCATATATTTCGAAACATGCTAATCGCAACACTAAAACTAGCTTAAGATATACACGCAACATTCCAAAACGAGATCACGTACACGGTCCGCGCGCGTAGCGCGCGGCCCACCCACCAGTTTTTAAAAAAAATTCAAATAATCATATTACAATAAACAAAAACATAAAAGATTTTTTTTTAAAAAAAAAAAGGTAAAAAGTGAATTATCTGCCGTGAAGTTTGAGGTTCACAATTTTTTTGGGAAATTCTCACTTGTACCCTCTAAGTTTTCACTTTTCCCAGTTGTACCCCTGCGTATAAGCAATTCTCTGCTGTACCCTTAAACTCTATTAATTACTCTCAACTGTGACTAAACTAGAATTAGTTGTTAAGTATATATGGTTGTTAAGTGCCAACTTGCAGCCTAATCTAATGACATGGCTAGTGACATGTCGCCATGTCGGTCTAGTTGGCTTTTGTTCTCATTAATCCTTAATTCACCATTTCCCCTAATTTTTCCCTCCAATTCTTTACCTCCAATTCTCAATCTTTTCCCTCCCAATTTTTTTCGTATTTATTATCTTCTTACTCTTACTTATTTGCCTCTACAAACACTTCTCTTTCTTCCTCTCTTCCCCAAATACAGCAAATACTAAAGATTGATAAATTCAACAAAAATTGATAAATTCAAGCAAATACTCTATCAGCAAATTCAAGTAACTCTGAGAACACGCGGGATGATACTTAGACATCATAGACTCAAAAGTGAGGGCCTCAAGCAGAATATCACTGATGAACTTACCCAGTTGAGCAATTCCTATCCGACAATTACTATAATTGTGTTCGTTGTCATTTTCAATCATATTATTGACTGATCCAGATGACGAGTTTTCCTTTCGGACTCTGTTTTAAGATTTTTATTTCGCTGAACTAGTGAACTGTGATTTGTACTGTTTGTTTACTGGAAATACAATATTCAATAATATTCCCCAAATTTCAACAAAAATTGATAAATTTTACAACAAATGAATACAAATAGGCGGAAGAACAGAAGGGTAGCTAGTAGCATAACACATTCCTAAATTTCGAATGCCCTAAATAACCAAGATTTCAGAAACCCTAAACCCTAATCGGAGTTTTCAGAATACCTTCGTAACTTTTGAATGTCTACATAAATTAATCACAAGACACATGAATTATTACTGTAAAACAACCCTAATTTCAATCAATGCTTTCAAAAACAAAAAAATACGAAACAGTTTGGGATGACAAAGAAGATAGAAGAACATACCTTAATCAGTTTGTCACTTGAATCACAACTTGACTGATCCACTTTCACATAAGGAGAACTGGCAGACAAGGTTAACAATGTTGTCGTTCGAACAGAGGAAGGAAGAAAGGCAGAGGAAGGGTTTGGGATTTTAATTTTTTGAAATAAAAATGAATGGAGTTTAATGCCATGTCACAAGTCAACTTGCCATGTCATTAAATTATGAGTGTCATGTTGGCACTTAACAGTCAAAATTAACATTTAAGTGAAGTTTGATCACGGTTTGTATTAATTAATGAAGTTCAGGGGTACAGTTGGGAATTGTTTATACGCAGGGGTACAACTGGGAAAAGTGAAAACTTAGATGGTACAAGTGGAAATTTCCTTACTTTTTTCTTTCCTTTTCGTTTCTACTCACTACCTAGTGTTGTAATGTGAATATGGGTATGGAGTTAGAATCATAAGGTGAGAGGGAGAATTGTGATTCTAAGGGGTTGAGGTGGATTTACAATCTCTTGGGGTTCAACTTCATTCCCAAAAGGCTCAACCAAACATTGGAATGGTTTAAATCCATTCTAATCCACTCTTAAACACCCAACCAAACGTCCCCTTACTTTTTGCACATGGATTTAGATGGTGTTGGGAAAAAGATTTTTAGGGTTAAATTTGCTCTTTTACTAATTGGGCAAATTTTGGTGGATATTTATTAAAGAAAGTACTCTATAGTCTAGTATTTTAGAAAGTAATTTTGTGGATAATAGTGGAAATGTATACAAATGAATGAAGCAGACCAAATGTAATATGTACAGTATACAATTCAATGGAACGGGGGGAGTACAATACAATCTAGGTTAGTTTAGTTTAGATTATGGCTGAAAGTGAGCACGTATGACAGTGATTTGACAATTTGACATGGTCTAGCAACGGCCCGTAATCCAATAAAGCACGAGCTCCCACTTTGACACAACACGATACGCCATGGGCAGTGGGCTATGTCTAAGTAGAAGTTTAAGAAATGCTATTGTCCATTTGTCCCTAACTCATGCAAACCGCAACCCACTTTGGTACACCCAACATGAAAAAAATGTACTTCATGAATCAGAAGTAGAGGAATTGCAATACGTCCAAGCAAAACACGACACGCCATGGGTAGTAGCCTAGTAGGCAATTGTTGACACCATATTACACTGACACCAAACAAGTCTTTCTACCAGTATTTAGACAATCATTTTCTCTTCAATATACGAGTATTAATTATACATCATCACGACATCCGACTCGGACACTTCCATCTATAATCCAAATCATATCATTTCAGAAAATTATAGTCAAATCGAATTGAAATGGAGAAAGTATAAGAATGTGGGTCGAAACCGCACTAGGAGTATCCAATAGACTCAAATCTGAACTAAACCGAGCGCATAGAATCGATCATAAAGATCAATTCTCCCCCAAAATACACCTTTCTTCTATCTCTTTTTCCCTCTCTCCCCGAAAAACTCGAAGAAGCTCTCATCCTTCGATCCCTTCACCGCCTTGTTTATGAGGTTATCTTTTCATTCATTTCATCGTTTTTCAATCCATAACTTCGATTTTGTTACTTTATTAATGCGCTATAATTTTACGTATAACAGTTTTCTGTGATTTGTATGGATGAAAGTTATCTGAGATTAGGGTTTTCGATTGATGAATTTAGTTGATTAATTTCCGCAAATTTCTTGATTATTTCGATATTAATTAAGTCGGTTTTCTTTATTCTGTTGTGGATGCAGCTCAAAGGAGAGACCCACTCTTGGGTAAGTTCCGTTATCAACTTGCTTCTTGTAATTGTAATTATAATTATAATTATTTTCTGATGTTTTAATCTTCGGTATATGATTAATTTGATAGGTTGTCTTTGGTTGATTTCTATCTTTTGATTGTTTTTTCTAGATTGTTTGGCATTTTTTTTTTTTTTCAGTTCAATTCATTTGATTAGGTTATGCATTATAATGTGCAATGTAGTCTGTGTAGTGAATGGAAATTATCATTGACACCCGTGTAAACAAGAAATGATACATGATCTCGTCTTGCGTGATACTTCTCTTACTATCAGCCAACTGTTGTATACTTATTCGATTTAGCTTGAAGCTTCTGTTTCTTGATTTAGATTTATTTCTACTTCGTTTTTCTTAAGTTTAGTTAAGTTAAGTTAAGTTAAGTTAAGTTAAAGTCAAGTCTAGCCTTTTTAATTATAGTTTGTCAATTCAGCCCACTTAGATGATTTCAATTTCGTTCGGCCCCATTAGTTAAGTTAAATCCTGTTCAGCGCCTTGAATGTGGCCCTAGTTCTTCTAGCTCTGCGACCAGTATTGTTTGTAATGGGTTCATGGTGGCATGTTGAATTTTGGGGATGAAGCTTTTATTTGTTTTGATATTTATTATGGAGTATTTTGGAACAGTGGTACGCGGATTAAGACCCGCAAACGGAATATTGCTGCTCCTCTTGACCCTGCAGCTTTTTCAGATGCAGTGGTCCAGATTTATTTGGATAATGCTGGTGATCTGGTGAATACTTTTGCTTAGTTTGTTGTTTTGACTTTCGATTCCCAAGGTTCAAGTATCTGAGACATAATGATCTGATGAATTTTCTTCAATACAGGAATTAATCGCAAAGAGCATTGAATCTTGTGAACTTGACTTCTCGAGATACGGGGATACTTTCTTTGAGGTAAGCAACATACCCTTATCTTCAATGCAGGGTGTCTCAAAATGCTGAACTACGAGTGTGTGCTTTAGCTTTATGATTGATTTAGGGACATTCGCCTAAAGCCCTTGACCTAGCCCCTCATTCTTAGTAGTCTTGTCACGATGCTTTCAATTGAAATGATTAATACTCGTATCATTAAAAACATCTTTATTTTTTGTTAGCAGTGTGTTGTCCCCCGTTCACTCATTATTTCCAGAGTGGTTTAGTCTCATGTTTTGGCTGTAGAGTAATACTTACTGATTGCTGTAGGCCTTGGCCCAAATATATTAGTACTACGATCCTGGATTATTAATTTTATATAAATCTCAGCTTGTGGAAGTGAAGTTGAGGTTGTGAGAAATAGTATGCCAAAGACGTTCGCACATTCAAGATTGCATACTATGTATATAATGACAATTGGATGTAAGAAATAATACACAAAGACACATTCTAATTGCATACTGTGTATATAAATATATAATGATAACAGGATGCCTTCAACTGAATATTTTCTTGTTACTTGACCTTTATGGAGGAAGAAGTGTTCAGCATTTCATCTAATTTTTTCAGTTGTGGTGCTCTTGTGTGATTTGGTTCATGTCATCAACAAAATATGATATGATCTCTCGTTTGTATTGAGCACACTGATACTTCAACTCTCGTTTTTACTTGTTATTGAGATGGACATCATATTCGAAAACCCTTTAGATTACGTCCATATACGATCGTCAATTGAGTCACTATTTGGAGATTTGGAGAAAACTAGCAGTTGCACGTAAGAGATATAAGAATGTGAATTGCCCTTACCTGATCTAGGCTATTTAGCGTATGTGATTCATAGACAAAGAGACACTTTGTTGAGGAGGATGGTCATCTCGTCTTATTGAGGTCCAAGGTGGGGCTGGGGGTTTTCATGCTACGGTTTAAATTTATTTTTCTTTCTTCATGGCTTCCATTTAGTCTTATTTTTATATTTTCCTTTTCTTAATTTGTTTTGCTGCTTTTCTTATTAAATTTCCTTTTCCCCTGCTTACTTTCTCTGACACTTTCTCTCATCTATTTGCTCGTGCTTATGTACTCACATTTCCCATCGTTTTTTTCGCTTCCATTCTTTATCTTTGTTCTCTAATCTCTTACTCCCTCCGATTCTTTCTTATCTTCCTACTTCATTATAATACTCGCATATAATTAGGAGAGTAGGATGATAAAAAAGAATTGGAGGGAGTATCTTTTTGTCTGTCTTTCTCTGTTTTCTTTTGGTTGATCTACTATCCTAGCAAATTTATGCAGACACATTGCCCCTAAAAGTAATTTTATTTTTATTGACATGTAGGTAGTATTTATTGGTGGCCGCACACAACCAGGAACCGCAAAATCTGATGAGGGGGAACGCCACACATACTCCGTCATTGACTGTGAACCCAAACGCGAATCTATCTTACCATCTGTGTTCTACATACAGAAGATTTTACGACGGAGGCCTTTCCTTATAAAGAATCTTGAAAATGTCATGCGAAGATTCTTACAGTCCCTTGAACTGTTTGAAGAAAATGAAAGGAAAAAGTTGGCCATCTTTACAGCCCTAACATTCTCTCAGAAGCTTTCAGGTTTACCGCCAGAGACGGTATTCCAGCCCTTGCTCAAGGATAATCTTGTGACGAAAGGCTTAGTTCTTACCTTTGTAACCGACTTCTTCAAGGAATACCTTGTTGACAACAGCCTGGACGATTTGATTGCTCTTCTGAAGCGTGGGAAAGTTGAGGAAAATCTCCTCGAGTTCTTTCCATTGTCTAAGAGAACTCCAGAGGTTCTATCTGAACATTTCACGTAAGATAATTGTACTTCAGGCATAGTGGTGTTCATTAATAGTTACGCACTCTGTTTGGAGAAGTGTGCCTCGTTGCAATGACAAACTTGCTCGAATGCACCTATGTCATGCCTTGGGCACGTGGAACAAATATAGTCTATTGGCACACCGTTCTATCTTTATCTTTTGTCCTATACCTCAGTATCCCTATCGTTTCGGAGAACACTTCTTACATTTTTTGTTTTTTTTTCATGACTCACTTACTGATGCTTCCTTTTTGTGCCTCAGCAAGGAAGGTCTTCAGCAGTTGGTCCAATACAATGAAAAGAAGATGTTTGAGGTTAAGCTGGCGGAAATGAAAACTGCATTAACGACTCAGATAGCAGAGGAAGCTGATGTGGGTGAAGTAATTGAAACTGTGAAACAACATGTAAAAGAGGCTAAGCTTCTTGATATTGATGTTGTACGCCTTTTGTGGGATGTTATCATGGATGCTGTCCAGTGGTCTGGCAAAAACCAGCAGCAAAATGCCAATTCTGCTCTTCGCCAGGTATGCTTTGATTTACTGTTAATGTTGGGGCATATAGTTATATATGCGAAAGTATTGGTTAGCTTTTATCTTGGCAATACGAGAGTAAAGTACTTAAATATGACATTTAATAGCTTCCTTAATTTTGACGTTTTAATATTATGAATTTGTCATACACTCATACCCAAAATATGAGTGTTTGTACATTTACTCGTTAAGTTGGAAAGTTCTACTATTTGTTTCTTGAGTTATTGGGTTCTGAGTTTCTGACTTATGGTTCAACACATTAACGTCAAATTCCATTTTACTGATAGGTCAAAATGTGGGCCGAGCTTTTAAATACTTTCTGCACCTCCGGAAAGCTTGAACTGGAACTGATCTACAAAGTTCAAATCCAGTGCTACGAGGATGGCAAATTGATGAAATTGTTTCCAGAAATAGTGAGGTCGCTTTATGATCAGGATGTGCTAGCGGAAGATACAATTCTGCACTGGTTCCGCAAAGGAACAAACCCTAAGGGCAGGTATATCTATCACACTTGCTATACTGAACTGAAAGATGGGCTCTTATCAATAGCGTTAGTATAATGTGAGGTCGACCCATTTATAGATGTATATTACCCAATCTACCTATAAACCCACCAACTTGTTAACAACTATCAGATGATGAAACTATGAAAGTACGAGAGTATATCATATTATCATGAGACTGCTCTCATATCTGAATTTGTGTTTCTGTGGATCATTTTAATTGGTGATGTATTTTAAAAGATATGCTCTTAGAATTCAACAGTTTCTGAGGAGTCTTAAAAAACTGTGTATTGGAAATTTATTAAAACTTTGCGGTCAATTTTGCAGGCAAACATTCGTGAAGTCACTGGAGCCCTTTGTCAAATGGCTGGAAGAGGCGGAAGAGGAAGAATAGAGCCGGTTATATTCGCTGCCACCCCTTCCAAGTACTGTTGTTTTTCAACTTTCAGTTCTCTCAACCACGAGATGTTTCTGCTATTGTGTTGCCGATAATGACGATAAATATCTGCAATAAACGGTTTGATATTCTTGTTGAATATACCTCACTTGTGATTCGTCTTATCTGAAATATTTTCAAAGCTTTCCATATCCTGCCTGATAAATTTTGGTCTGTATTTGACGAGTGTTTAACACGGAGTGTTTTGTGATACAACTTGCACGATGAGTATTGCTTCGTATGGTAATTCCATCGAATAAGCTTTAGTCTTAAAATGACTCTTTAATCTTTAACTATTTACTTAAATCCTGATATCCTGTTAGTTTCGTTCGTGAAAATGTCGTTTGTTTGTGGTTGCTTGGTTGCTTGTGACAATTTTAGAAAGTCTGTATTTGTTTTAGAATATCGAAAATCCCATCTTTCATTGCTTGTGAGTAATTTTAGAAATGCTGAGAAACCATGTTGAAGCCTTGGCTTCATGATATCAGTAGAAACATAGATTGAGAAACTATTGTTTTCACTCACTTATAATTTTTTTTTGCCAGCAACTATCACGTATGATTTTATAATCTAGAGTAATAACTCCAACAAAACTAACAACTATGAAACTTTTAGAGCACGGGACAGGTTGCTAGTTTTTATGTTCTTCAAATGCGAGTTCCATCGAGCCAACGTTGGTAAAAATCAAATGCCTCCCTTGGTTTGTATTCTGGCACTGTATGTCCTGCTCCCTGCATCATCCACACACAGTGGTTGAGACACGAGGTTTTTGGATAGAAAATAGAGCCAGACACGGCTTGAGCCCGTGATTTCAAACCATAGATTAATGCGGGCTAGTTGGTTTAGAACAGTTGGGCTTAATTTGGACAAGCCAGTCCAAATGAGTTGGAGTTGATATCGATATCGAGAAGCCCTTGGAACTAAAGGTTTCGGTTTCTACCAAGACGACGAAATCAGTAGATCATGAATGGAATTACCTTGATTGTAAGGAAGGTGAAGTTTTGTTGGTATCCTTGTATGTACCTGCAACATTTGTGTCAAACCACTCAAGAGTCGAGACACACCTAAACTACATTCTCTCATAATAAAGGATTAGTGATACTAATTACTGTGATTAGAGTATAATTCAACAACTGTCTTTTGAAAATCCCAAAATTATGAGTAGAATTGTACCCAGCGACTTGATTATTAGACATCCAAGGCCTCCATTCATCAATAACTTTGTAACCTAATGACCTTGTCCATGCTTGTGTTCCAGTATATGGAACACACAAGTCATGATCTCCGCTGCAAATCCCAAATATAAATACGTCGATTAGTAGTAGGTTGTTGGTTTACACAATGTAATTTATGTATTTAGATGAGTCGGGATGAAAATTGCTCCGAAATTTTAAAAAAATGGAATTGGAGTGGAGTACCTGTATATGAGTGCTCTGAACCCTTGAGAAGTGAGGTTTTTGTGATAGTCAATCATGCTGCCTGTATCATGTTCATAGTCTATTGACATGCATAGTGACCATGGACCTATCTTATTCACCTGATACCAAAAAAAAATCCTCAATCCTACAATTCGGTTTAAATTGAAGAATTACAATTTTTAGTCAATTTGGAGCGAAGTCATTGTGTCGATCGAGTAGGTAGGGTTTTGAGCAAGGTCGACTAAGTCTATGGGTTACATGATCGATCAATTTTGTTCACTCTACTTGTGTCATTGCATTGATTAATTGGTTACCTTTCAAGGGTTTTGAACAAGCTAAGGTCGATCAATTATGAAGGGTTTTGGGAGTGGACGATTGTGTGTATTGGAGCCGATTTACATGTTTGATCAGTTTTGGCAGCTCTACTTGTGAATTGGAGTGTAAGAAAGACGGACTACTTTGACCTTACCGGTTTAGCATGAATTGCCTTTCTAATCGATTTATTATTCAACCAAGCTCTTGCAACCTCATCCGTCTGCATTTATTTTATGCAAATCATTGTCAAATTAAAATCCTAATGAAGAGATGACGAGGATATTATATATAATAATCAATAAGACTCACTCACCGTGCAAGGAACTGAAATTCGGCGATCATTGGGTAAGGAAGTGAGCTCGGGCCAAGACGGAACACGACCATTTTTAACAACCAATTCAAATGGCCAAGCTCGGCCAAACAATCGCTTCCTTACTGGAAGCGGCCTCTTTGTAGTCCCTAACGTTTTGAAGCTGTTAGGTATGCTTAAGTTTTGTGTAGTGTTGCTCTGGGGATCATGTGAGCATGGCTCAAGAATGTCATACATGTTTAGATCCTGAATAGCCTGCAGTTAATAAATCAATTAATTCCTTGGCCTGGATTAGTACAAATAATAATAATAATTCTAATTACATACGTCTAAATTATACTCGAAAGAGGGTACTACGTAAATAGTGTCTTCTTTTATTTACCGATCTTAGCTTAGTTTTATATCCGCTGCACTCAGCTGCGTCATTGTCGTAGTATTCCAATCCACAGCTAGCTGTAAATTCCTGCATATTCATATTCATATTCGAGCATCAACGTAGTCTCAGCAAAAAACTGTACGCCTTCTAACAAGTCACAAGTGTAACAAAATTAATCAACAACCAGGCCAGGCCATCTACTGGGACATACTCCAATTTTCATCGTTGTCGGAGGGACCCAATTACGTGCTAGGCTAATGGTCGGTCAAGGTGGTTGGTTCAGTCTACTTCAATCTAAAAGAATTGGACCCAATCAAGAAGATTTTGTGAGATGAACTAAGTGAATCAAACCTTAAGACGATGGTTGAGGTCCAACTATTAGATTTATTCTACTCTATTAAGTTTGTTTGTTAAGTAGATAAGAGAAAAGTAGGTGACATTGTTACGTCTTTATTCGGCGTAGCTAGCTAGCTAGCTTATAAGTATGTTACACCTACCCTATACCATAATACTACATTTTATACACATGCATGCCTAACTGCATGCATGTTTGACATCATTTCTTATACTTTCAGTTTTCTCCATCATCCTCACTTTTTGTCTATACCCATTCAAAATACTTGTCAATTCATGCTCCAATGAATTTGAATTTGAATTTGAAAGGTCTAGTTCCGAAAGAGTTAAGCTAAGACATTATGATCGAGTTTGAGTTTGTAGCTCTGAAAGTTACAGTAGTGTTATATGAGTGGTCAAGTCGATTTTGTAGTGGCATTATGAGCTTATGCCGACCCTCGTTATATAAGAGACAATTCACTTCAATTCATTTAGATTATGAATTCGACAAGCTCATGTTCCTTGAACTCGTACTTAAAGTATATTAACCAACATACAAATTGATGTACAAGACAATCTATTTTAATAAGATTGGGTTTACTCTCTTTTGAACTTATCCTATACCAATCGAGTTAATTTATCGTTAAAAAAAGATGTGAAAAAGTGGAGAGTTGCCACGCCTTGGATAATTGGATTTGTGCACCAACTCAACTCAACAAGTTGGAGTGGGGCAAAGTAAGCCTGCGCAAATGAGGCCAAAGTGGTCCAATAAAGCCGAAATCATGCATACATACTCAATAGCCAGAGCCCCCTTTTTTTAGGCTCCCTCTCTCCAAAAACCCAAGGAAAAAAAAAACAAATTATTTGTCTATACATATATTTGACCACAATATTATAAATCTCGAATTCTTATTGGATGGAAATTAGGTGTCAAATTTTTATAATGACTTTTAAGTATATCATGTATCCTCAAATTACTAGAACAACTGGAGTATAAGCTAAGAACCTATTATAACAACCATTTTTTAAGTTGACGGGTTTTGAACCCAACAAGTTATTGAGTAGTATTCATAAATCGTACTCTTAACTTTATCAACTAAATCAGTCGACATGGAGAAGAAGGATGATTTGATTTGTTACTGGTATTATTGGGTGAAGAGGAAAAGATACCTTGTAAAGATCGTCAGAAATCAAAGCCATTCCATGCGCAAAAGTTAATAAAGCATTTCCATCATATTTTTCTTCTGCGGTTATTCCATTTCCTATCATATACCCCTACACATACACATACACATACACATACAAATACAAATAATACTTCCATCTTTTGTTAATTACAAAACCCAAATTATTAGTAAACAGATCAATATATATAGTCTAATATTGATCATGAAGACAATTACCTTGAAATTAATAATCGGTTTCACTTTAGCTCCAATCCCTGAAAATTTTACTATACCATCAACGCTCTCAAATGAATTTAAGTGATAGGGTTTCGTTTAAGATGCCAATTCGAGAGACCTAAAATTATAAGAAAATCAAAATCGACAATGTTGCTTTTTATTTTGAAAGTTCTGCTATTACTTATGTACACCTATTTTTAGTACTATCAAGTTTTGACCTTCGATTCTGATTTTTTTTTTATTGAAATCCCAAACCAAGAATTACGAGTTACTTGTACTACTAATTAGTAATTACATCTGTCTCGGGAAGGCCATCAAAACATGGAAGTAAGAAACTCTATATTTGATTCTGAAAAACTTTCGAACATATACTAATTAAGAACCTTATATTGGATCTATGTTAAAAAAAATTATTAATGTAATCGGTACATACGTACACATCTATAGTACCCCGAAACTTAACTAAAAATTTGAAATACTTTTGGCCCATGTACAATGATATGTAGCATTCAAAATGAGTCACGTAATCTTGTCATTTTTAGCTCTAAACCACTACATACACACAGACACAACACTCTAGGATTATCATAATGACGAAATTAAATGGTGATTAAAGATAATGTAGAATGCATGTGGTCCATATCGATCTTGTGCTAAAAACCTAATAAAAGACACTCATTATTCATTTACGGAGTACTACTCATATGCAATAATAGTGCATGATGATGGATGGACAACACAAACTAATTAATTTTAAATAATAATCTTAATTTGTCACCTACACTGTAATTTCATTGTATTTTTTTTATTGAAATATTATTCGAATTCAAAATTATTTCAACTATTAACCAAAAAAATATGAAGATGTCGATGAGTATTCATATACATACATTTATTTATAAAATCGATTCCTGAGATCTGAAGCATACATTTATTATTCTTCGTTCCATTTATTTGTTTTTTCGTCTTTCAATATTTAGTTAAATATAAACAAATACAAATACTCCCTCCATCCCAATGAATTGTTTGTCTATTCCATATTGGACGTCTAAATGAATTGTTTGTCTTTCTATTTTAGGAATATTTTTTATATGTAATTTGAACATTCTCATGATTTTGACTCCACATGTCACTCCCTTATTGGATCTCTTCCCCTTGGTGCCAAAAGTAAAGGCAAACCATTCATTGGAACGGGGGAGTAACTAACAAATAATGATTGAAACTGATAATGAAGTACTCCCTCCATCCCACTATGATGTTCCCATTTACTTTTTGGGGGTCAAAGTTCACGAACTTTGACCATGAATTGCATAAAAAGTATACAATTCTATAATACGATTTTTACATAATTACATTTGTTATCAAAAGATCTTTGTAAAATTATAAATTCAACAAAAAATAATGACGTATAACAATGATAAAACACGGTCAAAGTACCGTCTTGAAGACCGTGAAAAAGTAAATGGAAACCTTTCTTTGGGATGGAGGGAATATATAAATGAGCATGGATGCATACCTTTAACAATTTCAGCCGCAAGGGTTGGGACGTAGATTCCGGCATACGACTCCCCGGCAATGTAGAATGGATTTTGGCTGAACTCCGGATATCGCTTAAACCACTAATCACAATTATACCCACAATTCAACTGTGAGTAACACCACTAATAATGAGTAATGAGTCAAAATATTCATTTAAGAGATACTCGTACATACTATACTTATAAACGTTATGCGTAGAATTAAATCATGTCCAGATAGACGACATTATATTGTACCTTCAAGAGAAAATTGTGAGTGTCAAGAGCCGTTTGTACGTCTCCGGTTTTGTAAACCGTCTGATTATCGGAGTAAGACAATCCAACCCCCGTCGGAGAATCCAAATATATGATGTTTGAAACCTACAAATAAATAAACAAACAAACATGCATGTTTAAAAATGACGTAGTAATTACTTACGAGTAATTAATAATTAATTAAGGCATTATTATGCATAATATAAAATTTTATGATACATACATACCTTGGACCAACTATATGGATTTAGCTCCAGCAAAGGAAGGCTATTTTTGGATTTCCCAGCTCGAAAATTAAACGGCCCTACCAATAAATAAATAAAAATTAATTAATTAATTAATGTTGAAATGGTCCAAAATTTTCCATTTTCAACGTTAAATGGGCGCAAAAAAATTAAAAAGATTTGATAAAATTGTTTTATACGTACAATATTTTTGCTTATATATGGTGTCGATACGTACACCATACATATACGTAGTAAAATAATTTGAATTTTTTTAAGAGATATAGATCGGATCATGACAATGAAAAAAATTCATGCTCATAAATAAATAAATACTTATTATTTTGTGTTGACATTGTTACATATGTACAAAAACTTATTTTATGTCCTAAATGGTCTTAGTGTAGCGATTAAGACATAATTATTCCTAGGTCTCATGTTCGATCATCTTCTCTGCTATTATAATGTGATTAAGCATGCATTAAATGAATTGTCCTAAAACACTAATCATGCTTTATTTTCTGTTATAGAATTCTCATATATATATATATGTGTGTGTGAGAGACTGTGTGTGTGAGACGTCTAAAAATTCTTTGTTTTTTTTTTTTTTTTTGCCGGCTGTAAAAAATTCTTTGTTAGAATAAGATCATCCTATGACTACTTTTAATTAAGTAGTTACTACGTACTTGATTATACGAATACAAGGATGTGATACAATAATGAGTGAAATGAATATACCGTGTTCGTAAATGAAGCCATCGAAGCTGGAACAACCCGGCCCGCCATTTAACCAAAGCACAACGGCGTCGTTTCGTGGGTTCCTCTCCGATTCCACGAAATAATAGAATAGATTTTTCTTGCCTGGACTTCCATCTAGTGTTATGTACCTGAATTTCAACATTAATTAATTAGGAGTAATTAATTTACTTACTATAGTAGAGTAATTACTCAACATCTAGCTCTAATTATGGTTTTGAGGTAGGTCAACCGTCTAATTAATGTCTTCTCTTGAAATTAATACTCTACATTTTTGCAATTGTTACCCCAAATTGTGGCCAACAATGAGAAAAAAAGGATCTCGATCTGTGTAATCAGTTTGGTTAATATAAAATAAAATACGGTTTTACAATAACTTATCCAAAACCGTAATGTATCATATAGCCATAAAATTAAATGAAATAATTGGATTTGATATAAAATTAAGTAGTCGTCACGAGTCACAACCCATGACTAATAAGACTATCTTACTAGAAATCAACTGGTTTTCCACGAGGCTGTATGCCTGTATACGATAAGTTAGTTTATATGATTCATAAACAAATACTACTCCTTATAATAAAATAGTCACTTAAAGCAATAAGATTATGAAAGATGGTTACTTAAAATTCGTTTTATGATGCATATATGCAGTTAACGTAAATTCTAAGAAATTAGGCTAAACTGAATAACAAAATACTCATATGTACAAGAAAAAAAATTAAAATTACTCCAAATGACTCGTATCGTCAACTAATTTCATGAAACATCCAAATTATTGGATATGGAATAACAAAACACTTTTATCGAATAAACCCAACTTCAATTCTATTTACAATTTTGATTTATTATTTTTAGTTTACATCTATATATGTATATTAACGTCAAATCCTGAGTGATTAACATACCCGGAAGAATGGTTGGAAGGAAGAGCAGCGGAAAACCCAGGGAGATTAGAGACAAGAAGATTAGGAGGAGAAGCATGATTAGTGTTAACTAAGTGTAGGATTAATAATAAAGATGCAAGGAGTTTTTTGTGACTAACAAAGAATAATCGGAGTAATAATAATAATAATGTGTCCATCTTTTTATCTTAAGGCAAAAAGAGACACTTCGACGAAAACCAGGGACTATTTAAACTCAAAACATCATAGACTACTTTTCTCTCTTTATATTGTTTTTTTATTACGAGTATTATTTTCATTATTGTATTTTATATTCATAAATAAATTGTTATTAGATGTGTTGTGGAAAGCGTGTGATTGTGTCAAGATGTTGGCAACAAAAACACAATCTCATAAATTATGTTGTACGACGGTTTTATATTGTGAGACTCGTCTGTCTATTGATAAAGCGTGTAAAATGATTTATTTTTGATTAGATGCAAGGCTAATTATTACTCCGATTAACTTGGTTTTACTCTTAAGAGTTAAGACATTTTTAAAACGACTTAATATATTTGGGTAGCGATGATTAATTATAAAAAGCTTGTAATTAAATAATCTTACAATAACGAAGTTGAGACGATATATCTTTTGAAATAATACTATCATCTGATACTCCACTATGATTATTAATGTCGACGTAATCTCTCTAAGTATTATACAAGTACGAAGGATTTGAATGCTATTCTTACTTTTCGAAACAAACTTAGTTTGGTTAATAATAAGCTCACATTGATATTGTCTTAAATACGATAATTATGAATTAATATATCAATTTCTCGTAATATTATCAATGTGATTCTTGCTTTAAATAGCTTATTAACGTGTGCCCGCTTAGAAAAATCAAACTTAGTTACTCTTCAATATCTCTCAAAATATTTAACCAAATATATTCATATATACCCATATTAAAACTCTTTTCATAAAGAATTTTATGATTTAATTTCATAATATCCAACCAATATATTTTGTAGAAATTGAATTAAACCACTTTTTTTTGAAGTGAAGATCAATATTATTAATAATAAGTCATCCAGCATCTACAAACGATGTCAAATTAAACTGAATACAGATTTGTAAAAATTAAATAAAGAACACCTTTAAGCCAAAGATCACTATTAGAATAAAGTCTTTCTGCATAGCCTTCTATATATCGCTATTTATTGACACAGTTTTTCGCGAAGGAATCTATAAATCTGATAAAATAGTCTCCAAAATGATGAACTTTCTTTATTTTGACAAATAGGAACCCGCGATCTGACCTTAATTGAATTCAAACACTTAATTACCTCGTAAAATAAAAACATCATGTTAGTTATTTAAGAACGGGTAATATTATTTAACATATGAATATTTTTTTGTTCTAATAAATGCAAGAGAAAAATGAGAAAATTTTATTTATATAAATTAAAACTCATAATTTTTCGGATTAAATAATTATTGTGTGAAAACCTTAAGTCCAAGGAAACGTACGCAATTCATTGCCTCTTTAGTTTGTTGTTTGATGAGGATTATATGTTGGTCGTTTCTCACGTTACTTTGTGTCATAATAACTCACATACGGCTACAATTTGTTATGACTTCTTGGCCTTTGGGTATAACTACTCAACTTCAAATTCAAATTTTCCAAACCAATTTGTTATAATCGGAATCAAACTAGCTGGTACTAATAATTCCGGGTGCAGTTAGAAAATGGATCGATCTTTTTGGGACGAAGATAATAATAGGTGCTATATATATATATATATATATACTCCGTATATATCAATGACATGAATTCAAATCTCGTTGGCATCAAAATCGCAAAGGGTAAATGAGATTATTAGCCTTATGTTATGAGTTCAATAAATTTTGGCTTGTGGTCATCAACTAGTCAATCAAGAAGAGTAACACAAATTATAATATACAATCGTTGTATTGTATAACGGATCTTAACACTATGAATTTGTGGTAAAAAATTACCACTTTAAGTTATTTAGTGACCAATTTTTAATACAAAAACGTGGTAACTGTTTATTTGAAAGTGATAACTAACGAGTCTAAATGGTCACTTTTTACCATAAATTGCAAATTATTGTTGTTGTATCGGTATAACGGTTGTAAATAATAATTGTTGTTAGAGGAAATAATGACAAAAATGGAATTTGAATTTGTTTTCATCATTTGTATGTATATCACCTCGTTAGTACTCACTCCACTATTAAAGTAAACAAAGAAACAAAGAGGCACTATTAGCCTTCCCACAATCACAGACCCAACAGCCATATTGGCCCACTAGTAATACTAGTAGTAGTAGTTAGCCCATCTGACAAAACTGGCTTGTTTTTGGTAAACACTGAAACTCAGTTGGAGTACTCGTCATTGCTTTGACATAAAACTTTTGTTTTGGTAGTATTATTCAACAAAATTAGAGCTAGATTAATGCAGCTAGTAAGTAGATCAACCACCACAAAGCCGGCCGACCAAGGTAGCTCGCAGTTCCGTTCAGATCACCCGTTATAGTATGCTTCGCCATCATAAAACCACCAAAAATGGATCATGTTAGGCCCAGATACGACACGACTTGAGGGGAGCTAGCATCATACTTAGCATGTAATGTAATGTAATGTAATGAAAATGTTTTTACTGTATGAGTTTGGTGAACAAGTCAATGAATGAATGAATGAATTTAGGGTTGTTTACCCATCCGGACCAACCTAAAACCGTACCCAAGGAGAGGGGCTCACCCGGAACGGATCCGATTACATCTCTGGGTTTTTTAGAGTCTAAACTGGACCAAACGTACAAGAAAGGGTTAAGTTTAGACCAAACCGGTCATCAAGTTTGTATGGGTCCCAACACGGGACCGCCAGGTCTTTAGGCTGGACGGTTCAGTTAGATCCGGTTTTCCAGAGTAGACAACATTTTGAACACTTGCATGGGTGTTTGTGTTTGTACTCATAACTTGGCTTAGATGCCCGCTAGTATCAAAACTGTCTTTTCGTCGCAAAATCAAGTGGAAAATGAGCTAAAAATAAGGTCAATGAGTAATTGTCAAATGCAGATTAATTAAAACAAAAAATAACAAAATCGTGCTCGAAATCAAAGAGTTAGAAGATGATAAATCGTGAGCGCCTACAGTATTCACGACTCCTGATTCTTTATCCTTCACTTTGATGCTCGACGAACCTGCAACAATTTAAAGTTGTTGTAACAGTTAGAAAGAAGAGACACCTGACGCTTGGGTTCCTACTTCCATCAATAATCATAACTGAAGCATGCAGGCAGGCATGCAACCATAAGAATCAGTGAAGAATTCGATACTTACAATTATATGGAGTCCATCCAATCGTTCCGTTCTCAAGGTCATAGTACACAAGCTTGTTCGATAGCAGAATATCTGAAACCAAGGTCGAAAGTAATAATATACGGAGTATATCATTATTTAAATTCATCGTAACTTGTTTTTTTTCAAGGATTATAAGATCGTTTCGTACAAAAATGAGTGAAGTCATAAAACGTTGTACCTCCCAATATAGTTATATCAGTCCCATCCTTACTCTGCATTCCGCTGTTCATCCACCCTAAGCACCACTTCGATTCCTGCAACGCCTCGAGTGATTAGTAGAAGTACAAAACTCAAGTCATTAGCTATTATAAACAAAGAGGAATACTTACATCCTCGCCAAGCGGGAAGAAATATTCATGTGGATGTATAATCAACCTGAGTGAATCCTCGAAGTTGAAGATGATAAGCGGAAAACCATCATCGATTCTGCAAATATTGAGTGAGCTTGTTAACCATGGGTTTCAAACAAGCAATGCATAGTTACATTAATGTTCAAATTTGAAAATTCGGTGTTGACTTGAAGCTAACTACCCAAAGACACGCAAATCCAAGCTAAAATAAATGGAAAAGTCCCAGACTCTTACTCTCCGGTGTACTCGAAGCATTTGAATTGATCCTCGACAGTGTGAATGTTTAATTCCGTTTTATTCGAAAGAACCTGTTTTTTGTGTGTGTGAAGAATAAAAGAAACGAAAGTTCAATATAATAAAATTCCGTATGACATAACGAACATCAAACTCAAACTCAAAGGGTATGTATCATCATATCGACAAAGCACATACCTTGTCCACAATTGTATTATAGATATCATCGGGAAGATAGGCAAGAGTTGTACCACTGTCGATAACAGCGCCTCTCTCGTTCCCAAAAGCACCCGCAGAAAGATCTAGAACATGATCCTCCACCTCTATGCTCTTCATCACAGCATTGTAATGCGGCCTAAGACGGTAGTAGATAGCACTCTAATTACAACATATGTATATTAGGCTTAGATCAAGGAAATTAGCAGGATTTCACAGCGTTCACAAATCGATAAGACTATTCACATTGAAAGCTCTGTCAAGAATCGTATCACCTAAACAAGAATCAATTAGTTGGTGTAAAAGAATATTCAAGAGGATAGATTTACGTACTGGTTTGGGATCAATTTAGTAGAATTAAGCTTAGGCTCAACAAGTTGGCCAATAGCGAAGATCCCACCTCCTTTTACGTTGTCCAAACAATGAGAGAAACTCTTCTCTACCTTGCCAGCTGCTGCAAGCTGCGACAGTACAGACGAGTTTGCTTCTCCAAAACCCATAATCCCATCAAGTGCTTCATCACTCGAACTCAGCTGCCCCGATTGTTTTGAACCACATCTGTCCAAGGTATTCTAATATCTTAGCAGCCCAATATATTAAGTTTAATGAGTCGGTGAAAAAACCAACAAGGGTTACCCACCCAAATACTACAGAGCTGTTGCCAGGGGTAGTATGATTATTGCCGGTGATTTGGGAGAAATGGAAGGTATCCTCGACAAAGAAGCCAGAAGTAGTGCTTCCGTCTCCATAGGTAACTTCATACTGACATGCAATACCAGACTTGCATCCAGATAAGGTTCCCGGGTATATCATTGCACATTGGTTTTCATCGCAGTTGATTAAGTTTGCAGTAGACGAACTTTTTGGATCGTAAAAGTTCAGTGGTACCTGCAGTAGAAAAAGCATACATGTATCGTTAGTAAAGAGAATTAGTTGTATTGAAAATGTGGAGGGATTATGGAGAGTACAGTGGGTAGAGAGAGCGATTACAGATTTGAATCAAGATAATACATACTCCTAAACCACTTTTCTTCGGACAGTTGTCGCAGCCATCACAGTTAACCCACAGAATATCGCTTCCTGTATCAACTTGAACATGATAGTCCTGTGGAGGATTCCCAAGCCGAACTTTGGTATAGTATAGCCTGATAACAACATTAACAATAACCAAACTTAATCAACCACAGTTGGTAATTAATTTTTCTCAGTTTTGATCATATTTACTGGAGTATATACTTTATGTCACCAAAATGTATGTGAAACAACTCGAAATTAAGGAAGGAAGGAATTTTGTGAACCCTAAAATCAACTCAATGCGGAGTATATATTAAGACATTTAAGGACGTGTTTGGATTAATGAATGGAGTATATATACTGTAGCAAATAGGATTGAGAGAAATCAAATGACTAATTTTCTCTGCTGGAACACAAATCAAATTTCTTCCAAACATCGTGAAGTAATAGAATATAAATGAGCCTCAACATCGCCGTAAGGTTTTGATTGAATTGGTTTCATAACATAAACTTATGGACGGAAATTTGCCTTTAATCCATGTCTCCACCACCCTTCTCCTAAAATCGCCATGTTTAGTAACAAACATACATAAATCCATTCACATTGGTCAATACTCAAACACCTACCTATTGCAAACACATGAATGCAGAAGTCAACTACCTTATAATTCGTAAAATCAGAGTTCTAGTCCTCGTGACCTGGGTTCAAATCCCGTCATCATCAAATCGCCCTAGTGGCAACAACTCATGAATTTAACATTGAAATTCAATCCAATCAAACCATAAAAAACAGATTAAAAAAAAATCATTAACAGCACAAAATAAAACCTGAAAAACTATTAAAAAAAAAAAAGAAAAGACAAACCCAGTATCAGAAGGCTGACCATTGCCACCAAGAGGAAGATCAAGAGTAGCAAGAAATCTACCATGGCGACGTTGATCATGAGCTCTAAGCTCCTTGATTGTTGCCCTTCTCTTCCATCCTTTAAATTTACTCTCTACTTGGAAAACTCCATTGCTATACACCATTGAAGCTTGCAATACACACAAACCCACCACCAAAATTTGCCTCAAATTCATCTTTAAAGCTTGCAATACCAACCAAAATTCAATTTTAATGAGTTTAAGCAATTACCCATAAAAAATTAGATTCAAAGTTTTGATCTTTTTTGAGCAAAAATATTGTTATTTTTGGGTGTTTAATGAGTTTCTGGAAATTGAGATTGTGAGAGGAAGCTGCTCGTCCATTGACCAGCTTCCCTTGTGTTTTTTTATTACGAGTATTTTTTTTAAAATGATGGGGAGTTTGAATTTAAGAAAAATGGAAATCAATCGAAAAAATAACAATTTTGATGAGAGGAAAGAGAAAAATTGCAGGAAAAAAAACTGTAATTTTGGAGCAAAAATTTTTGGTTGGTTGGCGCGTTTTTACTTGCTATGGCATTGGGGAACTATATTTGGGACTAAAATATACTCCGTACGTAAGACTTTCTTTTACAGTAATAGAGTACTTAGAGCCACCACGACGAAAGAATCCATATAAAGTTCTTCCATATGTGACCTCATTTTATATTATATATCCTAAATATAATAACTTATAGCAGGAAGAACCTTGCATAAAGTTATTGGATACTTTTTTCTCACCCAAAATTAAAATAAGCAAAATTATTTGATTGATCTACCTTTCTTGTTTTAAGCAAGAATTTGTTACTTTTTCACATAAGGTTTTTGTGACAAACCAAGGGTAAGAACTACCCATTGTGGATGCTCTTAATCCATCCATTTTTTTGTGTTTCTTCCCGTTTCAATTAAATATTCCTCACAAATCTTAAAAAATGGGAAGAAACATAAAAAACGGAGGGAGTATTTTTTACTGTATTACCGTAATATTTATTCTTTTATTTTAGGATTTCTTTTTTTTTTAAAATTATGAAAACTAGATAAAAGCCCGTGCGCTGCACGGGTTAGTTGACTTAATTGCATTGATGATGTACATTCGTTAAATAAGAAACTTAATCAAACTATGTCCTTACAATAAATAAGATGATGACATGATATTAGTAATCAAACTTAATTTCAACTGAATTTATAGTCTTAAGAGCTTATTTTAAAATTCAAAAGAACACATGACTGCTCTTATTTATAATATAAAATTTCATCATCTTATTATGAATTTTCAATGTAGAAATAATTTTACGCTTGTAGTCTTATTAAGATATTTTTTAAGACTCAAAAGTTTTTGATTAATATCTAAGAACGAATGAATTTTTTAATTGATATCTAAGAATGAAAGATTAGTCTTATTTATAATATAAGATTCTATCGTCT
This sequence comes from Agrostemma githago, assembly GCA_958450325.1. Taxonomy (NCBI): domain Eukaryota; kingdom Viridiplantae; phylum Streptophyta; class Magnoliopsida; order Caryophyllales; family Caryophyllaceae; genus Agrostemma; species Agrostemma githago. The sequence goes on along the minus strand of OY288249.1, from coordinate 5,925,558 downwards.
CATCATAATTTTTCGATGTAGGATAATTTACTCAAATTTCATAGTCTTAAGATCTGCTTTTAAGACCCCAAAAAATGCACGATTACTCTTATTTATAATAAAGAATCATCCCCTTATTTTAATATTTTCGATGTGGGATAATTTTAGGTTTGTAGTCTCTTTAAAAGCTTTTTAAGACTAAAAAGATTGTTGGTTGATATTTAAAACCGAAAAATGACTCATTTATGATATAGAATTTCATCACCTCATCATAATTGTTATTTACTCCGTATATAATAATAAAAATTCACCTTATTATAATTTTTCGATGTGAGATAATTTTACTTAGATTTATTTAAGTTTAGATATAGTCTAATTAAGAACTTATAGACGAATGATTACACTTATTTATAATATATAGAATTTCATCAACCCATCTTATTTCGATGTGGTATAAATATACTTTAACTATATAGTCTTAGTCTTAGGAACTTCATTTTAGTCTCAAAAGATTGTTGGTTAATATCTAAGAACGAAAGATTACATAGAATTCTATCACCTCATTATAATTTTTCGATATGTGATAATCTAATTTAACTTTGTTTGTAGTCATATTAAAAACTTTTTAAAGTTTTTTTTGTTATGATTAGTCTTATTTATAATATAGATTTACATCACCTCATCACAATTTGGAGAAACGATTACTTTTATTTATATAATATAATTCCATCGTATTATCATACTCTCTTCGGTCACTATTTTTATTAAGGTGAGGGGTATTTAATAGTGAACAAAGAGAATATGATAATACGATGGAATTCTATTATATAAATAAAAGTTTATAGTCATAAGAGTGTTTTAAGACTCAAGAGTGTTTTTAAGACTCAAAAGAGAAGGGGTATAATTTTTCGATGTGAGATAATTACTTAAGTTTATAGTCATAAGAGTTTTTTAAGACTCAAAAGATTTTGATTGATATCTAAGAACAAATAATTAGTCTTTATATAATATAGAATTTCATCACCTTATTATAATTTGTCGATGTGGGATAATTTAACTAAAATTTGTAGTCTTATTTATAATATAGAATCATCACCGTAACTTATTTTAATTGTTTCGATGTAATATAGAATTCCATCATCTTATTATAATTTTTTTATTTAAGTGTATAGTCTTAACAACTTTTTTAAGACTCAAAAGATTTATGTTTGATGAAACTTTATAATCTTTCGAATGTGGATAACAGTTTTAATTAAGTTTATATAGTCTTAATATATATTTTAAGACTCGAAAGATTTTTGGTTAATATTTAAGAGCACATGATTACTACGGAGTACTCCATTATTTATAATATAGAAATCTATCGTCTTATTATAATTTGTCGATGTGGGATAATTTAACTAAAATGTGTATCCTTATTTATAATATAAAATCATCACTGTATCTTATTTTAAATGTTTCGATGTGAGATAATTTTAAGTTCATAGTCTTATTAAGACCTTTTTTGAAACTCAAAATATTTTTGGTATAATTTTTCGATGTGAGATAATTTACTTAAGTTTGTAAACTTAAAGAGTTTTTTAAGACTCAAAAGATTTTGATTGATATCTAAGAACAAATAATTAGCTTAGTCTTATTTATAATATAGAAATTTATCGTTTTATTATAATTTGCCGATGTGGGATAATTTAACTAAAATTTATTTTCTTATTTATAATATAGAATCATAACCGTACCTTATTTTAATTGTTTCGATGCGGGATAATTTTAAGTTTGTAGTCTTATTAAAACCTTTTTTAAACTCAAAATATTATTGGTTGATATTTAAAAACAATGATTACTCTTATTTAGTAGAAATTCATAATCTCATCCTAATTTTTCGATGTGAGCGAATTAATTAGTTGGTTGATGTCTAAGGAAGAATTATTATGTCTTATTTATAATATATAATTTCTTTTCCTTATTATAATTTTTTACTTAAGTGTATAGTCTTAAGAACATTTTTAAGACTTAAAAGATTTTTGTTTGATGAAACTTTATAATCTTTCGAATGTGGGATAGTTTTATACGTTTATAGTCTTTATATATTTTTAAGACTCAAAAGATTTTTGATTAATATCTAAGAGCACATAATTACTCTTATTTATAATACAAATTTTCATCACCTTATTATAATTTTTCGATGTAAAATTATTTTTATTTAAGTTTGTAGTCTTATTAAAAGACTTTTAAAGACTTAAGTTTTTTTGATTGATATTTAAGAATGAATGATTAGTTAGTCTTATTAATAATATAGCATCAACTTGTCATAATTTTTCGATGTGGGATAATTTATACTCCGTATAAGTTTATAGTCTTCCATCACCTCATCATAATTTTTCGATGTGAGATAATTTACTTTATGGCTTGTTTGGGAACTAGAAATTGTAATTCAATTCCGGAATTGAGATGATTCAAGTGTTTGGTAAAACCGAGAATTTGGAATTGAATTTGAGATAAATTCCATACCAATTCCAACCATGTTTAAATTTAACTTTCTCAAATGACTACCCCATGGTAGTCATTTCAATTCCGTCACTATTTATTGTTTTTTTTCGCGTAAATCTAGTCGGAATATATATTTTTTTTATTAATTTTTGTCCCTAATTGAAAATATACATTTTCGTCATGGAAAAAAAATTCAAAAATTAATTTTTTGTGACCTCGACCTGGCTCTGCCCCGCCCAATTCCAATTCCAATTCCATGGATACCCAAACAACATTTTGGAATTGGAAATGGAATTGAATGTCAATAATTGAATATCTAGAATTAGATTCATGGAAATGAAAATAATTTCATGTTTCCAAACGCTCCCTAAGATTATAGTCTTAAAAACTCTTTTTAAAACTAAAAAAAGCACGTTCTTACTTTCGATTATAATATAGAATTTCATCACTCCATTATAATTTTTCAATGTGAAATGATTTTAAGTTTGTAGTCTTATATATTAAAAGTTTTTTGTCGATATTTAAAATTGAATGATTACTATTATTTATAATATAGAATTACATCACCCATCATAATTTTTCGATGTGGGATAATTTAAATGTTTTTCTTGGTCAATATTTATTTAAAACCGAATAATTACTCTTCTTTATAATAAAAAATTTCACCACTTCATCATAGTTTTTCGATATAGGATAATTATTTAAGGTTTATAGTCTTAGGAACTCTTTTTGAGATTCAAAAGACTTTTGATAGATATCGAAGAACGAATTATTATTCTTTATTTATAATATAGAATTTCATCATCATACTATAATTTGTCGATGTGGGATAATTTTAAAACTGTTATATGTAATCAATTCATTACGTAATGTGAAACAAATAATATGAAATTTATACTCTAATTAAAGCATTTTTTACCACGAATATAATTATTTTATTTTTATAATTTATTTTACGATGATGTTTTTAAAAAATGAACTATAAAGGTTTTTAACTAAGAATGGTAAAACATCCCATTAATAAGATAAATTAAATATATATTATAATAATTAAAAGATTCTCTAGTTGATTTTTTTATTATTTATGATACTTTCCTAATTTGAGATTTGATGAAACGGACCAATGAAATCGCTCGAAAAAAGCCTAATATATATTGATAGTGTATTTGTAATTCTAATTATCTAAGTAATAATGTAAAGGGGAAAAAGAAGGTGCATTGTGTCAAATTTGATGATAATTAGAATGCTTTTCACGGTTAGAATTAATCTGAAAAAAATCTATATATAAGTCTTAAATAAACCAATAAAATCTGATTGGATCATGTTTTAGAATATCTAGAGTTAGAGTCAGAAACTTCTTTTTTTTGAGCGAAAAGATCATTTCATTAATAAAAAGTCATACGACATCTACAAAATATATCGAAATTGAACGGATACAATACTATAAAATTTGAGTAAAATAAATTCTCGTTAAAACAAAGATCTCTCACTATGATTTTGAACTCCGCTTCTGCACATCCTCTTTCAATATATCGCTGTCTAATGATACAGCTTTTCACAAGAGGGTCTTCGGATCTTCCAACGTTTTGAAGAGAATCGATTTCATCTAACTTGATAGATTGTAACCGCCAATCTGACATAATTTGAGACACCATATAAAGAACGATTGTGGCACTGATCTTCCGCGTCCTCTCTGCTATCATAGACGATTGAACATCCCTCCTAAAAGAGAGAGCGAAACCCATCAATTGATGGGGGCGAAACTCTCCAAAAGGAGAGGACAATTATTAAAACTATAATACTAATGCTTTTACGATACTAAAACTATATAATTAATTAAAATTGGGGGGCTTACCACCAATTAATGGTGGAAGCCCCAATTTTTTTATTTTTTGGAGGCTAGGGTTTTAGGGAGGAAGGAGAAGGTTGAATTTTGGTTTTTTAGAGTCAGAAACTTCTTATATCTAGAAAACTCCTTAAACTGGATAGTATAAATATAGGATATACATTATACTGTACTCCGTAGCATGTATGTCTGCAAAGTTCCAAAGGGTGTAGTCTAAAACTCCTCAACGGAGCTTATGGATCTCCCCAAAACAATCGCATTCTCCCCCTTAAGGAGTTGTTTGTGTCAATCATCGTTCAAGTTTCTGTGAGAGCGATATTATAGGAGTTTGTATGACTTGAGCCTATGCCTTCTAGATTTTGAGTTTGTTGTCCAAAGGGCTAAGGATGGCTTATCTAGTGGTTATGAATTTTGGACTCAAACATTTGTGCTGCAAAAATTCCAACATTTATTTTGTATTTTATGAGGTTATTTTTATTTTATTTTCAACTAATCTCACATTACTTTCTTCCTTCCTAATTACCAAACACATTATTTGTTTTATTACATTTGTCGTAGTGCATTTTGCGGTATGACAGAGTTCAACCTCTACCTCAACCACAACCACAATAACACTCGAGCCTCATCGAGTTTCGGGATAACTCATTTATACCCCATTACCTAGTGTTCTCTAATAACCTAGACCTACAAAGAGTTTAAAATCCGTTTGTGTATACTAAGAATGTGTTTGGATAATAAAATGAGAGAAAAATAGAGACGAGTGGGAAGGAGAGAAACGAAAGTGGAAGACATCAAATTTTTGCTTCTCTAGGTGGAACGATGATTTACCTTTGAGGAGCCAAATCTTTTCATCTCATCTTCTGATCAAACAAAGAAGCTTGCTTTCCTCCATTTCTTTTCATTTTCGTCTATCCAAACCTACCTTAGGGTTCGTTTGGATAACAAAATAGGAGGGAAAGAGAGGGGAGGGAGAAGGAGGGGAGAGAAAGGGAGGGGATGGAAGGGGAGAGGAGGGAGAAGGATGGTTGTTTGGATAACAAGAATGGGGAAGGGAGGGAGATGAGGATTGATAAAAGTACTCCCTCCCTTCATAACCAAACACACCATTTGTTTTTCACATTTGTCGAGACGCGTTTTACCCCATCGATATCTTTCATTTTACATTATAAAAAATTGTAAAAATATGATAATTTTAATCTACTCATATAGACGAATCAAACAAGATCCCACGTGACTATATTTTCTCTGTTAGATTGTCGAGAATATCGAAGATTCTCTTTACTTATGAATAGTGTCAAAATTGGTTTTGGTGTGTTTGGTTTTGAAGGGAGAGAGTATTTTATTAGGGAGGAACGGATGTATTACGATTATTAATTATAACTTTTGTAATTACCATTATTAATTTTTGACTCGTTTAAATATAACGAAAAAATGACTTAAAAATTGATAAAAAAAATTTAATTTTTTTTTTATTATTTTTTTAATCAACTCAACTCAGTGACTCACTCGTAATTTTTTTATTCGCTTTATTATCCAAACCGACTCATCCGCGATGAAAAGAAAAGACATAAAAAAACTAAATTGAATGTGTCTGAACTGAACTAAACTGAATCCGTCTAACTGGAGTGAAAGTGTCTGAATATAAGTCTACAAGAACAGGACGTTATCTTAACCCGACTCACCCGTAAGGGCCATAACAGAAAAAAACAAGGCATCATTTTTTTTATCCTAACCTGACTCAACCGTAATGAAAAAAAGGCGTTGTAATTTTTTTTTATACGTTTTCTTATTCTAACCCAACTCACACGTATCAGTGGAAAAAAAATTCGTCGTAATTTTTTTTATCCTAACCTGACTCATAATTATCAGAAAAAAGAACAATTTGTCGTAATTTATCTTAGCCCTAGTCACCCGTAACGGTAAAAAAAGCGACGTAATTTTTTTATTCTAACTTGACTCACAAGTATCGAAAAAAAAAATCGTCGTAATTTATCGTAGCCCGACTCACCCGTAACGGGAAAAAAAAAGTCGGCGTAATTTTTTTATCCTCCCCTGACTCACCTGTATCATAAAAAAAAGTAGTAATTTTTTTTTATACTAGCCCGATTTACATGTATTGGAAAAAAAAACAAGTCGTCGTAATTTTTTATCCTCACCCGTAACTGAAAAAATAAGGCATCGTAATTTTTTATATGCTTTTTATCCTAACTCGATTCCCCTGAAAAAAGTCAAAAAAATAAGGAGATAAAATAAGCGTAAAAATATCTGTTTAGTAAGTATAAATTTGTAATTGTATGATTAATGGAAAGACAATCCATTTTCCTTCCAAATCTTGCCTATTTTGGCAAGATTTTACTTTACACTAAAATGAATCAATCTAATCCCTCCATTTCTTTCCCTTCTTAAACGGTATCCAAACAAATGATAGTTCATCCCTTCCTTTCCCTCCCCTCTCTTTCTCTCCATTTCCCCTTATCCAAACACACCCTTAAGGGTCCGTTTAGATAACAAACTAGGAGGGAGAGGGAGGGGAGGGAGAAGATGATTGTTTGGATAACATAAATATGAGGGAAGAGAGGGAGAGGAGGATTGATAAAAATGTCTCTTATTAGAGAGGAACCGAGGAAAGAATGTATTACGATTATTAATCATAACTTTTATAATTACGATCATTAATTTTTGTCTCGTTTAAATATAACAAAAAAAATGACTTAAAAATTGATAAAAAAAAATTTATTCAAATCAACTCAGTGACTCACTCGTAATTTTTTTTATTCGCTTTATTATCCTAACCGATTCATCCGCGATGAAAAAAAAATGACATAAAAAAACTAAACTAAATGTGTCTGAACTGAACTAAACTGAATCCGTGTAACTGGAATGAAACTGAAAGTATCTGAATACAAGTCTACCAGAACAGCGCGTTATCTTAACCCGACTCACCGTAAGGGCCATACGGAAAAAAACAAGGTGTCTTTTTTTTTATCCTAACCTGACTAAACCGTAACGAAAAAAAGGCGTCGTAATTTTTTTATACGTTTTCTTATCCTAACCCAACTCACACGTATCAGTGGGAAAAAAAGTCGTCGTAATTTATCCTAACTCGACTCACCCGTAACGGGGGAAAAGAAATTCGTCGTAATTTATCCTAGCCCGACTCACTCGTAACGGAAAAAAAAATCGTCGTAATTTTTTTATCTCACTGACTCACCCGTATCGGAAAAAAAAAAGTAGTACTTTTTTTTATACTAACCCGATTTACACGTATTGGAAAAAAAATCGTCCTAATTTTTTATCCTCACCCGTAACTGAAAAAATAAGGCTTCGTAATTTTTTTTATACGCTTTTTATCTTAACTCGACTCACCTGTAAGGCATAACGGAAGAAAAAAAGTCAAAAAAAATAAGGAGATAAAATGAGTGTAAAAACATTTGTTTAGCAAGTATAAATTTGTAATTGTATGAAAATTGTATGATTAATGGAAAGACAAATCATTTTCCTTCCAAATCTTGCCTATTTTGGCAATATTTTATTTTACACTCAAATGAATCAATCTCATCCCTCTATTTCCTTCCCCTCCATTTCCCTTCATTTCTAATTGGTATCCAAACAAAAGATAGTTCATCCCTCCCCTCCCTTTCCCTCCATTTTCTCTTATCCAAACGCACCCTAAGAGAATAACATTTTCTAATATTTTCCCTCTAAAAATTAAAATGCATTTATGTCCAAATAATGGAAGCAATTAAAATTGCTCCTAAGCATTTTTCATTAAATGAGCCTCATAGTATTTTGGAAGGAACTTTATACGTAAGTCGGCTAAAAATTTAACCAAACTTTTTGATACAGATCTTTATAAAATTAGTAAATAATGAAGTTGGAATATATTTTCTTAGTAGGTTAGATTTTGAAGTAATATTTGTAAACTTAGTAAAAAATCAAATTAATTTTCAGACTCTAATATCGACGTATAATTAAAATAGGAAGTAGAAACAATTGGATTTACGAAGGTTTATATTAGAAAGTTCGTAGTAATATTCTTCGTATTTGTTTCACCCAACAATTATTGCTGTCTAAAACGACTAAAAGTCCATGTATGTCCATATAATTTATTTACGAGTAGTTACAATTTAATTTTTACAAAAAAAAAATAATGCAGTTTACACAATGTAATTTATATACTCTGTATATCATTTATAAAGTTAAGGACTCGTTTGGTTCACCATGAGAAGATGGAGTTATCAGAAACTTAAATTCACGTGAAATTGTATTTCATGAAAATTACAGAAATGTTGTTTGGTTGACACGAGGGAAATGAGTTCATGCGGGAAGTTGTGGTACACACCAATGGGGTTATGGAGGAATTGCAATTCGTTGAGGAGTGGTAATTCCAATTAAATGAAAAACCAAACAATTCCCTGAAAATGCAATTATCAGAGGAGTAACCAAACGAGTCATTGATAACTCACACATTATATCGTATTTTCTAGATGGTTTATAGCACTCCGTATTATTTACTTACTAGTACAATACCCGTGATAAAATCACGGGGTTGAGTAGTGATTGCTCTTAGATTGTCTGTCTATGATAGTATTAAGGAAAATATGGATGTGAAGAAAATCAATCTTAGTATTGACATAGTTACGATTGAACAATTAATTTGCCAATGACTAATGGAAAACGTACAATATACGAAATGACATAGTCATTATGGACTAAAGATGAGAATGAGGGAGCACGTGAGCTAAATAAAAAGGAATAGGTGAACTAATGATTTAGATATCCGAAATGTAAGAAAAATCGATATTGGTTATTGATGCAATTGTTGTAGACTAAAGTTATGAATAAATAATATCAAACATGAAATATAAAAAATAATATAGTTCACCCTAATACGTTGTAGATATGACCGACAAATGGCAATCATGAAATGTACCAAAACTATAAAGTTAGTCTACAATTCTTGTCAATGTTGTAAATGAAAATAAATCACATTATCTCATGAAATATTATCGATGTCTAACAAATGCACCGATGATAAATTAGACGAAACGATCGAAATATACTTCAAATCAGGTACTTTCTGCATTACGATATGCTTCGAATATCGACCACATTGTTGATGAAGGAAATGAATAAGTGTACTACCTGCATTGCTTCAGCTACTCTTCATTACAAATAATAACACCATAACATGCTCAAACAATGATGGGAATTCAACAAATAAGAGTTGGCAATTCATTAAGTCATAGCATTGGAAAACAAAAAAGATTCTAGATTAGATTGTTGCTTGTATAGGTAAGCATCACATGCTACATTGTTTATTTAGTTGTAGACTTGCATTAGGAGTTTAGTCATGAAAACATCATCAGCCGAGCAAGTAAATACGTCAATTGTATAGCCTCCTTGACATTTGTCGAAAATAACAGTGAATATTGCATGATAACCTGCCCTCCTTTCCATCTATAAAAGGGGTGGTGAGTAGGAATGTTCAAGGCACAAATCAAAATAAAACTAAATATAAACATATAAATACAACAATGGCAGAAAAGTATGTGTATCCTCCTACCTGTGTTATGCATAATTTGCCTTATTCTATAGAAAAATATAATAGAGTAATCGGAAGAAGCTTTACCTGTGTGAGGGATGAGCTGCGAAGGTTGGGGTATCGTATAAGGCAGATTCGCCATGTATGGAATAACCCGAACTTCCTAAGGGCTGTAGTCCTAGAGTTTGAGAATGGTGACGATTGTTATAGGCAAGCATTTAAGCTGCAGAAGACGTTTGAGAGAGTGGGCAAGGGGAAAGCTGATTACGAAAAGGAGCTGTACACAACAGCTGGTCCTCACCTATGGGTAGCAAAAGAGGAAGATGAGGACTTAATGATGAAGGGGACATGCCTGAGAATTGTGCCTGATATAGAGAAGACGCTAGGCTACAGCGACGCGGATGAAGATAATACGTCGATGTATGCGTGCATCATGAGTCTCCTGATGTCCCACTGCCCCGGGTTCTACAGTAAAAAGTAAATTGGTACATGGTGTTTGACATTTAAGTGGTGATGTTATTATCGTAACGTGTTAAGTATTTTATATTACTGTGTGCAGGTTGATGGTTATTGTTGGCAGTAAGTACATACATCTAATGTCAGTAGTTTGTTGTTATCTGGCCAGCGGGTTTTTATGACGGTAGTTATATATGTACTTATTAGTACATCTACTGTCATTAGTTGGTTTTTAACTAATTATATATGTACTTAGTCTTTGTATGGGATAGTCCAACTGGTTTCTCGTAGACGGGGGACTACATTATTAGAAGTTCAGTGATGATTTCGACCTCGAGAAAATGTGGTCGAATATGCAGTAGTTTATATCCAACCTATGTAATAACCGTGTAGACTGTTTCTATCCTATGTATTGCTAGTGTGTTTGTAAAATAATCATCCATGTTTTGAATGTAATATAATCGGGTGGTTATAGACCGTTATTTATGATATTATCTTGTATTCTCTACCGATAACATAATACGATAACCCCGCCTTTACTTGCATCACTCGATGCTAAATAAACTAAAATTGTTAATTACATGGTATTAAGAAGTGAGTTGTTGTTGCTGTTGGGAGTCTTTTTAGATGAACTACAGATGTAATTGATATCACGTTTCTGAAAGAGCATATTTGTTTGAAAAGCGAAAAATTTCAGAACAGGAGTGCCGTTTCTGAAAGAGCGAAGAACAATGGATGTAGGTGTACATAAGAAAATGAAGTAGTAGACTATAGAAACGCTGTGTGCTGAATTATTGTCCGACTAAACTACAAACGACATTAGAAATTGTGTTGACTCGATGACTACCTAATATGAGAAAATACCTCCTTGTAGACAATGTTCGTTGTGGTGGGAGTGATGACATCTAAAGCTGTGGTATCAGATGGAACTAATATCTTCAACCCACGTCTGGTTGTTAACCTTGATATAGCAACATACAGCTGTCCGTGTGTGAAAACCGGTCTATGTAAATACAATCCAACGTGTTTGAGTGACTGGCCTTGACTTTTATTAATAGTCATTGCATAACAGACTGCAATCGGGAGTTGTCGTCTCAGGAATTTAACGGGGAACTTTGTCTCGTCAGATGGCTCGACAGTGATCCTTGGAATGAAGACCTTGAGTCCCTTAGTAGTTCCAGATATAACATCTGCTGCAATTACTCTATCTCCCAAATCCGTCACCACCAATCTAGTTCCGTTGCATAGTCCGTTGGCCTGGTCTATGTTCCCCGGCAACATAATTATGCATCCGACTTTCAGTGTTATTCTATGGTTAGGTAGTTCGGAGTAGTGAATCGTGTTAAGAAATTCAGTGGAATACAGGTCACGTATTATAATACTTGTCTCGCTTTTACTAATTTCATCGGAACTCAGGCACGTTCTCTCATCACCAGGAATTAGAGAAAGGATGTACTTATTAACTTCTTCCACGACGTCATTGGTTGGTGCTAGAATGGCTCTTTCATGGAAGAATTCAGTGTCCTTGAGGTTGCGGTCAAGGTTGGGGTATATTGACTGAACAATGGATGATATTGGATCTCCCTCATCTTCAATTATAATGTCCTCGGGTAATTTTACTTATGCTATCCCGTCATTAGGACCACCAGCAGTTCCGTCCCCGACATTCAGAATCCATTCTGAGAAGTCACGCAACTCTGCATTGTCCTTCTCAGTTTGTCCTGACTCGAGTCTCATGTTCCGAGATAATTTGAGAATCTGTGCGCCAAAAAAGAAGACCTACTGTTATACATTCACTGACAGTGTACATGCTCAAAATATGTCTTTTAAGGTATGATCAAGTTATACTAACATTCAAGTAATATACGTCTTTGATGTACGTAAGAGAATATATACCTTGCAATATCTCCAGAGGGGAGATAAGCATATAGATGCACGGACAATGTCTTGGCGGCTTCCCTTAGCTACAACGGGAAGAATTTGCCTAAAGTCACCACCTAGAACGACCACTTTACCTCCAAAGGGTGGTCCATGTCACCGTCCGGTGCGAACCTTGCTATATCGCGTAGGCTACGATCCAAGGCTTCAAAACAATGCCGATTAACCATCGGTGCTTCATCCCATATAATGAGTTTAGCTCGTAGTATGAGTGCAGCGAGGTCCGTCCCTGGTTTAATTCCGGGACATATTGAATTTTCTTCAATGTTAATTGGTATGCTGAATCGAGAGTGGGCTGTCTGACCACCCGACATTAGAATTGCAGCAATCGCGCTGGACGCTACAGGTAGAACAATATCCCCTTTCCTTCTGAGAGCGGCATAAAGATTTAATTCCATATGAATGTTTTCTCCGTCCCGCCGTGACCGTAAAGAAAGAATAATCCCCCGTCAGAACGAAGAACTGCGGCCATTATTTCGTCGTAGACTTTTTCTGTTCTTCGGTTAAAGATTTCATACAATTGTCATGTATTGCAGCCTGCTCGTCACGATTGTATGAGAGTTCATCCGAAATAAGCCTGTTTGTATGGACTGACGCTAAATCGAAATCTGGGAAAGACATATTTTCAAACTTCCGTAAACTATATCCGTTACGTTGCAATGCTTGTTCTATTTCTGCTAGTGCATAATTCTGTAACTCTTCGCTACTCATCTGTAAATCTAGTGGAGGAATGAAACCAAAAAATAAGATGACTGGAGAGCACATCAGAATAACATAAATTTCATGCAATTTAGGAGGAATAAAAATATTACCATATTTACGTAGCTGGGTCCGCCTCAAGTGTAGTATATCTTCGCTCAAAAAATGCCAAGTCTTCTTCCAAACATATTCCGGTTTAATCAAGGATCCGGAGAAAAGAAGAGTGGCAAATAGATTACGAAGAAAATACCCAAATCCCCAGTAGCTTGCTTCCTCTATAGCGTCGATGTATTCTTTGTCATCGCCAAGCAGACCACGGGCGTAGCAAGCGTCCTTGAAAGTCGGGTGAATGACGCCATTAATGGTTCTGATGTCCTGATAAGAAGTAGCACCTCTGACAAAATTGAGGAGGGTCCTCATATAATATCTCTCACCACTGTAGGCGACATATGGAACATTCTACCTAAGGTGAATCCTTGTTTTCTCGGAGCCCACTTCTTCTCCTTGGCGTGCCACACATATCTGTTCGGGAACTCTGAGTATTTAAGGTCACGGCCATCAGGGTGTTCTTTATTGTAGTCAAGCCAGGCTGTGAATTTCGTACGTGCACCACCTGATCGAGCCATAACTTCTTCTAACGGGTCGTCGTCGTTAAAGACAATATTCTGCTCATTCGGAAGATGATAATCGAGGCATAACACTGGAGGAGTTCTGTAATGTATATCGAAACCAAATATCCTCCAAATGGCTTCACATGGAGATATGTACCGGCAGTCATAGTACTCTTTTATCTGATCAACCTCGCCTGTTTTCCCTCTGACTGATGCACCCACGGTAACCCTATCATAACCCTTGTTTATGTATTTGAACAGGTACTTGATAGACCTACCTTTATTACACCATTCTACGTTTATGTGTGCACGGTAACGCGTCATTAAGTCAGGGTTGTAGGAAACAACGAATCCGTTGTGAACTGCGACACCACCCTTATCCACAGTAACTTCATTGTCTGCCCTCTTATAAATTGAATAACCATCCCCGTCGACAGTGGTGCGGTCACTGAATGGCCTCGGAAACCTTTTGGTGCATACTCCATCCTGCATACAAACTGCCTTAGAATTTGCAGGACCACATGGTCCATGTATCATCAACTCAGAAACTGCGTTGAATAGGACCGTATTTTCATCTTTATCCGGTAGTTCAGCACTGATGATACCGTCTACATCCTCAGCGACGGGGAACTTATCCTCCCGGTGTAGAAATAATAGTATATGGGCATGAGGAACACCTCACTTCTGAAATTCAACGGTGTATACAACTGTGACAAATAGAGAAATAGAAATTACTCGTGAGTGCGAAATATGTTAATAAATAGCGTGACAAAAAGGTTATAGTTCAATACGATATTGTTAGCTCATGCTAGCATTCAGGTAACGTGTAATAAAGACTGTAGAAAAATTGATAGTTCGGGAAAAATATTGTAGGTGATATAAAGCACCATTTCTTATTAATAATCCAACGAAAAAATGATAGTCAACGCAAAACATGTGATTATAGCATTATCTGCCCTTGTTCTACCGAATATTAGTCCATCCTTGCAGTCCTTGATCAATTGCTCGAGTTTCATTTTAAAGACTCTGGTAAGGATATCAGGTCTGTGCTCACTACGTATGCCCTTTGACTTCACAAATCTGGTGATTTCTGGCCATTTCGGATTGCAGGTGAATGTGATAAATAAATCCGGGTAACCACACCACCTACATATGGCCATGGTATCCTGATAAGTCTCCCTCATATACCCTTTTCCCCCCAGCAAACTTGACGGAACAATGTAACGTGCACCAGATGACCCAGGTTCTGTTACCCCGCTCTCAACTGACGCAGCTAGACGTTTGTAATTTTCTGATCTCAATTTAGGCTGATTAAGTCTAAAATATAAGAGTCTTTGAGCTTCAACCATTGGGTAACCGTCGACGCAAAACTGCTGGAAAAGATTGGCTGTGTTCAATATCGTTGGTGGCTCGACGTCAGCAGGCCTATCCATGATACGAAATGCGAACCATTCTCTGAGTGTCAGCTTATTTCTTCCAGTTTCTGGATTTTTAGATGAAGCTATAGATTGTTCACTGTGAGCAATGCCTAGGCGTGGACCGTCCTCGCCACGTGGGAATAGAAACGGGTATTGAAGGGAAAGGTAAGATGGGTGAAGTTCTTAAATTCGTTGCAATTTGCCAGATCTCTCCTCGACAATGATATCACGACTGTCTATTGTGTCCTCAATGTCACAAAAAATCAGAGCTGCAACTTTGGAAACGGATAGCAAATTATATATCCTGCCATCGACGTGTCTGCCACAGATAAGTCTTAGCCTGACCTCATCTTCAGTTTCAGCATTTTTAATTCGATCCCTTGCCATCCTGAAACACTTTACCAAAGGATTGTATTCATCGAGCATCCTTTTTAGATCTGCCATCAGCTGCGAATCCCAAGTGTTCTTCTTATACGAACTGCGTGTGTAAGAATTTCAACAGTTTCATGTTTTGCAGAAAGTATTAGGAGATGCTATATAAGTCTATTCTGTACTTAAAATTGCGACTTACCTCAATGCATTTTTTTCTATTTGATATCTCTTCTTCGGTGTCGTATATATATAATTGGCAGATTTTTGGGTCTTCGTTTTCAGGAGGTAACAGGCTGCCGATACGGTGACTGTTCTGTCCACTCAGTCTTAAGGTGTATGTACCTCTTCTTTTGTTAATTTCGTGGTCAATCTTTCCCCCTATGGCCGTCATTGAAAAACCATTGTTGTAGTTGCGAATGTTGTCCTTAAAGTGACCACTTTTTGGGTGTTGACCTGTGAATAAGTCAAGCAGAAGTTGTGGAGGATTTTGGAGGTACGGTAGCTCCACAATAGCATCCTTGCAACACATTGTGAAAGTTGGGTTCAACGGTTTTCGATCCATACGATCTCTTTCATTATACAACAACTATGCCGCGCACTTATGGCAAGAGTATCCTGGGTCACCGATGTCCACGTAATCATCCCACTCTATTTAAACATTAGTAAAACAGTCATTACCTTATGTAAGTTTAGATGTGTGACCTAAAAAAATTAACAATGAATAGACTTTATAAATTGCTTTAACTTAACTAAACCTTCATTCAATTGTTGGTGTTCCTCTACCAAAGATGCTGACGACCCAGCGCCGAAGATGTCTCTCGCAATGCTGTGTATAACTGTTTCCCTATCATATTGCCCATGGATGGACGGATGAGACAATGCTGGTGCAGCAGTGACGCAACTCTGGAAGGTTGAAGAGGGTGTTTGAACTGTTAAGTTGGACGTAATACCTGCAAAGGTAACGCCCTGGTGAATGAAGGCAATATATCTGTTTTAAACATAGCTTGTAATAGGTGCCAAACAAACCATTTGATGATGAAGAAGCCAGAGTTGAAATAGCCGATGGTTGAGGAGTTAAAACAGTCTGACTCACCCTGAATTCATACAATAGAATGCGCCTGTTATGTCTTGCAAGTTTAGTCCGTCATCGCTGATCAACCTGCGTACCAAAAATAGGGTGCGAGGAAACAATGGGAGTATTTCCATTAACTGCTGCCCTCTGATCATTGACAATACGTCTACGGTCATGCCTTTTGATCTGTGTCGTATAATAACGATTGACGTATTTTTGAATATGCAGGGACAAACCTGTAATAGTTACATCACAGGTATCACAGTGAATTTGGATATGTTGATAATAGTATGAATATACCGTGATGATAAAATGTACGAAGAATCAAACTAAATTTTGATTGGTCACCAGTTTGGTTGAGGAGGGGAAGATTATATCGAGCATGATTTGATGCTTGAATATCATTATTCGAAGATAGACTATTAATTAGAAGATTAGTAGCAACAGTAACACGATTTTGATCTGCGAAACAACATAATAAACTTGTAAAGACGGTCACAGTTCTAAACAAATTTGTAGACACAATATACTCACGATTTGTAAATGTTTTAGTAACGCACCTTGTGTAGAGACTCCATGTAATGTAGACGTGTTACAGTCTAAAGGAGTTGCTCGCTCCGGGGTACTTTCATTGAATGACTCTGAAATACCCACATAACAAATAATGAAGACATCATGCTATATGACTTTGAACGTGTTGAGTAAATACCTATAAAAGTAACGGTTGACAGTCATATAATAAGATGCTAATGTTAAGGGTATGTAATTTAGCTGAATTATATACCCACAACTTTGGTCTCTCAAATAAGACTAATGAATGACGAAGGTTTATGATCAATAAAAAATAACACAATACATTGAAATGGATGTACCTTTTGTAGAAATTTGTTTTTCTTGCCAACGGAAATCTTGTTCTTTTTCAAGTGCATTTCTCCTGAGAAGGAATTTGCGTGCTTCGCGGTGCGTTGTCGTCTGTAAGTTGATATAGAACAGAGTATTTTGATTTCGTTGAATATAAGTAGACGGCAGAACAACGGCTGACTTATTAGTACAACAAAATACAGAGAACAAACAACAATGACTACATACTCCACTTACGTATTTCAGCAAGCGGCTCACAAAAATGTATATCTCTTTGAACCGGCTGATCCACATTTTGATTGGATGTGTCCCCAAGTATGAGTCCACTTGATTTTCGCTTAACTCTTCGAACAAATTGAAGAGAACCATGTGTTTCAACATTCTAGTTGGATGTTGGTTGTTGAATTTGGGGTATATTCTCTGTAAGTGGACACTATTATGAGTACGACATTGCATAGAATATCGTATTCAACAATCATTGTACATTTGGGGGAAAGAAGAACTGCATCATACCTATGTCTTCAATTTGACGTTGGGTTGAATTTACGATCTTAGCTCGCTTCTTGATGGAGGGTCGATCCATAATAAATGTCGATCAAGAGTATAGTTGTGCAACGCTTTAGATAAGAAAGGAATTCATAAGAAGGTAAAGCATATAGGGTGTGTATAAGTTTATCCCTATTCAATATCAACTGTAGAATATGAACGTTATATATTAGTAGATGGAAGATTTTATAAGTAAGCACACATACATATGATCAGTTATGCAAATAAAGGAAAGAAAGTTACCGTGTTAAAGCGAATCGTTATATGTAATGCTATCCTCGAAGGAATTGAATATATTTGACCCAAAATATAAAGTATGATCATATATGATACAATAATAGATAAGGGAAAATATCTTAAATCTTTACTCTAGAATATGTATTTGTATTATAATATAGTGTACACTGTCGTGTAGGTTGGTACAATGGGTTGGTTGTTATGATATTTGTTTTTCACAAACACGAGATATAATAAGCAATTGCTTTCGAGGGGATTAATGATAGGATTCTTAAATCACATTCGAAAATGTGAACGTATATTAAAAATATCCTCAAGAAATCTTCGTAATAACAATATATATATTTTAGTTTTCAATGTTAGATGCTACGATATATAAGATTCTATGAGGTGGTTGTTAAGATACACATGGTTAAAAGTTGTGTTGCTAGAGGATTAATCTCAAAACAGTTCACATATAGATGGTCGTTAAGATTGTATTGGTTGGCACCGTATCAATAATTTCGAATTGGTGGTTGACTGTGTAGGTGACGGTGATCTAGAACGATTAAATGCTTGTCAGTAGATAAGAGCATATTATTAATGGTTGTTCTTCAGGGCGACCATATCACGTTGTTGAGTATAAACACGGAGAATAGCTAAGTTGTAGACAGATAAGTAGCATACGAATGAATAATTGTAGACTGTTTAGAGAACATTAAAACACCTTAAATTTCTCTGTGCATGTCTTCATCCAACAATCCATCAGATTGATATCGTCACTCATGCTTGCAACAATGTATGAATTAGACCCCTGTTGAACATTGTAGCGTTCACTGATGTCAACCTTAAACACAAATGTCTTTTCAATAAATAACTCCAGCTCAGTGAGGATGGAATCCGGTTCGCCAGCCTACATTGATTGTAAATAGGGATATATCTAAGGCGTTAGCACTAAATATATCTGATACAAAAGCAATGGCTGTAATATGGGAATGTCGCAACAAAGTCCGGACCTGCTCGAGAGCAGTGATCAAGTCAGAGGCATGGTGGTTTATGAACTGCGTTATCTGTCTGTCGAAGACAACGAAGTTAATCGTGTCGTCACCAACGTCAGATATAACAAAGTTGACTTGAAACCTGTGCACAGAATCAAAAGGAACATATACTTGTGAGTATGAGCGGCAGGCAATACATCTAAATGAACGACGGTCAGTAATATATCAAGAAAATAACCTCGGTACCCTAGACGCATAACCACGGGTGTTACCATCGCATCCGGCCCTGTTACACATCCAACGACCTTCTTCATTCTTTGTCGCTTTCACCCAGCATGTCTTGCAGCTGTTGTAATACCAACCTGATGAGCAATCAAGGTCGATTATGCGACCGTATGTGTAGAATACACCAGCCTGTATAAATTATTTGGTAGTGTCAGAAAATATTGTCATAAAATTGGATATAGCTTGGAAAGTATAACTAATTGCGTAAACGGCCATTGATTTACCGTTTCGTTAAGCTTAATCTCCGATATTGTTTTTATGTTATCCAGGGTTATGATGTTGACCTCATCATCATCCTGGACATCAACAATCTGAAGAGAGTTGCTCGGTGCAGGGGTCGAAATGCTGTGTATGAAGAAAGAGTTAAATGAATGTAGAAAATAAGATACTTGTGGAAAAAAATGTTCATTAACAGTTATATTAGTAGCAGCAAGATTGAACGACTCTCGGATGTGATTGAGATGTTAGGAATAGTTCGAACCTGTCTGAGAAAGCAGCGACCTCGGGTATGTCTACGTCAAAATGGAAGGACGTGGCGTTGTAAGTGGTCTGCAGCCTCCACATTCCTAATGCAGAAAGTGACATTGCAGGTAAGACCGTCTATGAGTGTATGTATAAAATAAGTCATGAATGTTTTGGCAGCGAGAAATGGACGATGTTCAGTCATTCAATCAATACTTACGCTCATATTTCTTCACTTCCACACACTTGATAACAACAACCTTGGATTGACTTGGATTCAGAAGCTTGCTTATTAATTCAGGAAGAACATCACTATGCGGCGACCACAAAGTACAGGAGACCTGACAACAGCTGTCCAAAAAATTGAACGAATGAGCTGTACATTAAATAGTCACGGATTCTAAATGGGAAGAATGAAACTGCAATGTACAAATGATATTGCGAGAAGAAGAAAAATGTACGTAAATGTGACATCAAGGATAATTAAAAGAGTCGGTAACCCAGATCACAGTATTAGCAAAATACGCCTCAGATTATGAATAACATTAGAAGACTAACGTCTAACCGAGGGAAGATTATTATATGAAAATACAATCGTGACACGAAGAATACGAAAAATAATAAAGTATTTAAGTCATGTAACGCGAGAATTTTAATAGAAATCATATGAAAGAGGAAGGAAATTATAGACGAAGATAATGTAAAAGGGTAAGATATAAAAGGGTAGTGTGGACATCTAGTTGCGTGACAAATGCCCGAAATACATGATTTGGGAAATAATTCATGTGACGAAAAATGACCTTAAATGATATACAATCGTAACTGGGTAAATAAAAACGTAAACGAAAGCAATAGATGCGAAGGAGCATGCGGGATAGAACGTAGTGAAAACCGGAAACGAAAATGCATAATAAATTAAAAATGTGACACTACGAACAAATATGAAAGTAGCGAACAATAATTTATGCAACGTTAATATAAAACCTAATAAATGGACAACTAACGAAATAGAAAAACATGTTTATAAAATCCGTGAATTATGTCCGCGTGAAATTATCAAATGACGAAAAGAAATTGGACAGTGGAATCGAATATATATACTGTTAGCATGGACGGAGCTGCGATATCGGGAAACGTAGAGTGACAGTAAAAGAAACAAATTACAAAGTAAACGTACTTAATATCCTCAAGTTTGATGTTACGATATTCGAATCCGTTCTTTGTGTGGTTCAGCGAGCCGATCTCAAAGAGCTTTCCGACCAAATCTGAAATTATTTGGCAAACGTTGATAAGTGTGAGGACGAAACATTATCGAATGTCAACGAAAGAAAAGAACGGATTTATAAATGTAAAATGTGATTTACCGATGTAATGAGTTGTCGAAACACGGTCGTTGACAATATTCGCGAAATTAGCAAACCGAAAACCGTGAAGTGGTATAGAGGACTGACCGTCGTAACGAACAACCTTGCTTGAGTATTCAAACTGCAAACGAACACTGATGGGAGTAGCCCTGTCGTAGCCGGTATTGGGTCCGACCGTGAGGTTTCGGATGATGTAGACCACACCAACATCCAGTGAATCTGAATATTTGCCCAAAATCTGGCGACGCAGAGTACCTTGCACGATTTCATTCTGCAAAGAGGGAAGTTGGATTGAAAGATTTCAGTAAAAAATATTGGGTACGAACAATTTCAGTAAAAATATGATGACGAACATTGGAAAATTATATAAAATGTCAATATGAAAAAAAAACAGAACGTAAACTAAAATACAATGTGGTTCTGTCGTAGTACTAATATAATGATATAAATCGATAGATCGTATAAAATAAAGAAAACGAAAACGATAGACGAAATCGATATAATAGTCAATGTGGTATAGTACGAAAACGATAGATCATAGTACTAATATAATGAGTAACGCACTACCTCGGAGTAGGGATGGCAACAGACCGGATCCGCATGGATCCAGATCCAGATCCGCACTCCTAGTGGCGGATCCGGATCCGGTCCGGATCCGACGGATCCCAAAAGTGCAGATCCAGATCCAGATCCACCGGATCTGGACCGGATCCGCGGATCCAATTTCTTACTTACATTCTACAAAAATTTTAATTAATAAGTATTTGCGATCATATTAAATTTCATAATCGTACAAATAAAATTAAATAGAAAGATTCATAATCAAATCAAAGATTAAGAAACTAAAAGAAAATTAACAAAAAAAAAACGCAAATTAAAGCTCTAAAACACACACAATTTTTTTATTTTTTTATTTTTTAATAAAATGGATTTGCGGATCCGGTCCGAATCTACTTATTAAGATCCAGATCCAGATCCGTTTAAAGATAGCGGATCCGGATCCGGATCCATATCCAACGGATCTCAAAATTTAGGATCCATATCCGATCCGTGCGGACCGGATCTCGGATCCGTTGCCATCCCTACCTCGGAGTCAATCAGTAGAACCTCAATAGAATCAACCTTGGTTCTGTCCTTTATGACCGGACGGGTCCAGCGATGGACAACCCTGACGACCATCTCCTTAAGGCGCTTTCCTTGCTCGAGCTTCGATATGTTGGTTAGTTCGGAGGTCGACATTGTGTGAATAGGTTGGAAGTGTGTATAGAATAACTGAGATTTTTTGGAATATCATACTAAGGAATGAAAAAGACGCGAGTATTTATAAATTTTCGGTGTATAATGTGAACACGGGATTATGTATATTGATATACCAAGGAATATTCCTGTTGAACAAATTTAGGAATAGGAGGTAAATATTATCCAAAAATAGTGGATTTTATTAACCATCCCAATGAATTCCGCTTATAAGTATATTAAAGAATAAGTTTAGCATAGATACATGTATCGAATTTTGATCATATGTAGGTCGGATACGTAATACTTATTGTCGAACTCTGTTAGTATATACGTAGTATTATATTTACTTCGATGAAAACAGAATTTGACATGTACAAAAATTCTGTTAAACAATCAATAACTAAACGAAATCGTAGTAGATGGTTTATTGTAAACGAATTTACCGTCCATAACAAAACAAATTTGATATCTGTATATACTGTTTCGATAACTAAATTATGTTATTATGGAAACGAAATCGTAGTATATCTTTTGGGAGTTTGACACGTACATAACTTCTGAAAAACGAATCATAACTAAAAGAAATCGTAGTGTATTGTTTCGGCTAAACGAATTTGACGTCCGTAACAATCCAAAATTCGAATATTGTGAGAATATTTCGGAAACTATATGGATATATTATAACAATATATGGATAGAGGATACGGATTATGTAAACAATATATACGAAAATATATGAGACATATTTTGGGAGTGGTTGGTTAGGCAAATAAATATTCTTTCCATAAAATGTGTATATACTGTTTCGATAACTGATGAGGGTCGGCAGCCTGCTCCAGGCCGCCTGCTAAGCAGGCCCCCAGAAGACCCAACCCAAGGAGCTTGGGAACCAACCCGGCAGACAATCGGAGTAAAATCACTAAAAAGAGAACCCACTGAGGACAAATTCAGACGACCGCCTGCCCGGCAGAGCGATGCGGCCTGCTCAACCCAGCCTTTACATAACCCCTACCCGCCTGTCCTCTGGGGGAAATCCCCGCAGGCAGGGCAGGGACCACCAAGGGGCCCCCTCGTCATTTCGCCTAAGGTAAATGAGAATGAGTGGATGAGGTGAAGCCCCTTGTCACACCCTCATCCACCCATCCTCCTTCTACTTCCCTCTCTTGTGGGAAGGTATAAATACTCTTCCATTTCCCACAAGAAGGGGGTTGGATTTTCTCTCTCTAGACTCTCACTCTAAAAACGTCATCTAGCTCCTCACGAGCTAGGATCATTAAGGCATTCACGGACTGACTTAGGTATCGGAGAGGGTTTCCTCGGACAATCTCCGAGGCCCTGTGCGTTCTGTGTGCAGGGAGCAGGCCCATTTCGCCGGGAAGGTCCGATTAGTGGAGTAAGAGGAAGGAGAGGTTGACAAGATTGTCCGATCATCATTGAAAGCAACATTGAATATCACAGACCCGAATTCCAAGTCGGGTTAATTGATTCCAATACCGGAACAATTTGGCGCCGTCTGTGGGGAAGATCTGGTTGTATCCACGAATTACCCACAAAAATCAACCATTCCCAAATACAAAAACTAACCAATTGAAGCAATCATGCCTGAGATTGTTGACACTAGTGTAGGGGTAGGTCCGACGGTCCCACTGGTGACCCCCCTATACGGCATGCCGCAGCCGGAGAGAGCTCCTGCCGCCACGATCCTGGGAGTGGGGGGAACCAGTCTCCTGGGCATCCCAAATACAGCTGTGGCACCAGGGCAGAGGGCACATCCAGGTCACACCCTGAACTTAACCCCAGCTCAGATGGTACAGACAGCTGCTTTCTTCTCCGCAATGCTCAACCAGGAATTCACCCCCGAAGACCTGGTAGGCAGGGTCGCAACGACCCCCAGACAGCCCCGCTCAGTAAGCAGAGAGGGGGCTGGGGGTACGAAGCGAACCGCCGCCAGAAACGCCCAGAGGAAGGCAAGGAGAACAGCTCAAGTATACGCACAGGTACAGAGGCGTATCACAACAGGCAGCCAGGAACCGCCTGCTCAACAACAGGCGTTCTCTATACACACTACGGAGTCCACGTCTAGGGAGAAAGGGGGTCTGTCTCAGGGACTGCAGGATCGAATGAGGCACAGGGAGCCTGCGTCTAAACGCCTGGGAGAAAAGCAGGGCGGAGTCTTCTCCAGGTTAACGCCAGCGGTGAGGGGACAGTCAGCTCCAGGGCTTTCCCAGAGCCTGCAATCTAGGCTTAACCGGGGGCAGCCGCTCGAATCAAGGTATCACCAGGATGATAATCTCGGTCAGCCCCGGAGAAAGCGGTCCAGGCAACCCTCCCCTGACACGGAGGACGAGGCAACGAGTAGGCGACCACCAAAGCACCGCTCCCCCAGTACGAGGAAACCGGCCCCTAGACAGTGGGATGTTCACGGTAACCAGTCTGGGGAAAGCAGGTCACGAGTGGTAGGCAGGCTCACGAAGACCCCTCTCCATCCTGACGTACAAGAGTACCCCATCCCGAAGATCAAAATGCCCACCGTCAAGTTCGACGGGACTACAGATCCAGAGGACCATCTGGCGGCATTTGAAAGTCACATGGGCATGTATGATGTGGATGATGCAATATGGTGCAAAATCTTCCCAACCACCCTTGTAAGACTTGCACAGGGATGGTTCAGAGACCTTTGCCAGGGGTTGATCAGTTTCTTTATAGAGTTAGCCGAGGCATTCCTTGAACAATACGCAGGGAACAAAAGGAGACGGCTCACTCGTTTTGACCTTATGACCCTGAAGCAGAACAAGGGCGAGAGCGTCAGGGAGTATCTAAAGAGATTCGACTTGTCCTACCAACAAGTCAGGGAGATTGATGATTCAACTGCTGCCTACGCCCTGACAATCTCCCTACTCCCAGGGGAGATGAAGAACCAGATGATCAGGGCCCAGCCCGAAACCTTGGCCAAAGCCAGAAAAATTGTCGAAGGGTTCATTCTGCAGGAAGAGTTTCACAGCCTGCCGGACACCCCTGCAGGCCAAGCAAGGCCGCACGGGGGACCGCAGGAACGAGCCAGACAAGCAAAAAGAGGAGGGGGATACCCCCAAGAAAGAGCGCACAGCTTACCAGCCAAGGTTTGACAGCTACACGGCCCTCAACAGGCCGAGGGCAGAGATCTTTGAGCTGGAGAAGGAAACAGCAAAATGGAATCGCCCAAATAAGCCGCGCAGCCCGAAGGGGGACCCCAAAAAATTCTGCACGTTCCATGATTGCATAGGCCACACCACTGAAGAATGCCGACACTTAAAAGACGAGATAGAAAAGCTCATAAGAAACGGCTGGCTGAGTAACTATGCAGCGAGGAACAAATCCCAAAAGGAGGCGGCAGACAAGCCTGAAGGTTTAGCCCAAAATCGCATGATAATTCATGTAGTGTTAGGGGATGCAGAGGGACGAACAAGCAGACGAAGCCAGAAAAGGCAGATCCGCGAATTACGGAACCAGATTTGCTACGCCGAGAAGGCAGGAAGCCCGAGGGGCACGACCCTGAGCATCACCCCTGAGGACGCAGGGAGAGTAATATACCCACACAGTGATCCTTTGGTCTTAACTCTTGAGATTAGCAATCACATTGTCAAGAGATGCATGGTGGACACTGGCGCCTACACAAACCTCTTGTACAAGGACGCCTTTGAAAGAATGAACTTAGAAAAAAGACACCTTAAGCCGGCCCCTGGATCTCTGTATGGGTTCTGTGGGGCAGGCGTACTTCCCATGGGGATTATCGACTTGCCGGTAACGTTTGGGGAAGGGGCCTCTGCCAGAAATGTCAGGGCGTCATTTGTTGTGGTGGATGCAAAGTCTGCATACAACGCCCTGATAGGGCGGGCCACCCTGGACGAAATCGAGGTCGCCATATCAATCAGGGCCCTCACCATAGCCTATGTAACAGACTTTGGCATGGAAGGAAAAGTTCACGGGGATCAGGAGTCAGCCAGACATTGCTATTTTGTGGCCCTGCAAGCCCATGAAACGGAAAGAAAGGGAAAACGAAAAGCCGATAGTTCCCCCAGCAGGGAGGGTGAAATCTCAGCTCCTCAGCAAACAACAGCCCACCTGGAACCTGAAGGGGAAAGCATGCTGGTAGACTTAGAACCAGGCAGGCAGGTCCTCATAGGGGCCGACCTAGAGGAGTCCTACCGGAAGGAGTTGATCGCAATCTTGAGAGAAAACAGGGACGTGTTTGCCTACTTGGCAGATGAGATGCCAGGGGTCGACCCGACCTTTATTGTTCACAAGCTGAACGTTAACCCGGAGGCCCGCCCTGTAAAGCAGAAGAAAAGAAATATGTCCACAGAGAAAGACATGGCGATAAAGAAGAAATAGAAAAACTCTTGAAAGCAGATTTCATCGAAGTCTGCGATTACCCCGAATGGTTGGCAAACGTTGTAATGGTAAAAAAGTCGTCGGGCGCATGGAGAATGTGTGTAGACTTCACTCATCTTAACAAGGCCTGCCCAAAGGACTGCTACCCTCTGCCCAGGATAGACCAACTGGTAGATGCCACCAGTGGATACACCATGTTTAGTTTTCTAGATGCATTCTCAGGGTACCATCAAGTGTACCTCTGGCAGCCTGACAGGGTGAGGTGCGCCTTCATAACCAGCCATGGGACGTACATGTATAAAATGATGTCATTCGGACTGAAGAATGCAGGCGCCACCTATCAACGGTTGGTGGACAAGGTCTTCGAAAATCAAAAGGGGAGGAACTTAGAAGCCTATGTCGATGATGCAATTGTTAAAAGTAAAGAAGACAGGGAGCACCTGGCGGATTTGCAGGAAACCTTCTCCTCCCTGCGCTCCTACAAAATGAAGTTGAATCCAAAAAAGTGCACGTTCGGAGTCCGATCTGGCAAATTCTTAGGATTCTTAGTCAGCTCTAGAGGGATAGACGCCAATCCCGAGAAGATTCAGGCAGTCTTGGACCTCCCAGAACCTAAGACTATAAGAGACATAGAACGGCTGACAGGCAGGATGGCTGCCCTGGCTCGCTTCATCGCCAGATCAGCAGACAAATCGACCCCTTTCTTCAAAATACTAAAGGGCAATAAACAATTCAAATGGGAAGACGAGCAAAAGAAGGCCTTCGAACAACTGAAGGAGCATCTGAAAAAGCTCCCTACCTTGGCAAGGCCAGTAGCCGGAGAAAAACTATACATGTACATTGCTGTCACCAATTTAACGGTAAGCGCAGTCATTCTGAGAGAGGAAGCAGGCTCACAGCAGCCAATCTACTTTGTAAGTCACGCCCTGGGGGCAGCTGAAAGAAACTATCCCTTGGTAGAAAAAGCCGCCTACGCAGTCGTCATAGCAGCTAGAAAGCTCGGGCCTTACTTCGATGCGCACCCTGTTGTGGTCCTCACCGACCAGCCACTAGAAAAGATTTTGGAAAAAATTGAAAAATCAGGGAGCCTGCTAAAATGGGCAATTGAGTTGAGCGGACTGGGGATATTATACCAACCCAGGACAGCCATCAAAGCACAGGCCCTGGCAGACTTCCTGGCTGAATGTTCCCATTCAGGGGAAGATGAACCCCCTGTCGGAGAATGGATAGTATACACTGACGGGTCCTCAACGGCTAATGGTGCCGGGGCAGGTGTCGTACTAACCAGCCCCGAAGGAGTAGATTTTGAGCATGCGCTCATATTCACCTTCCTCGCATCAAACAATGAGGCAGAGTATGAGGCCGTACTCGCAGGGATAAATCTAGCCAAGGCAGCAGGCGGAGAGCGGATTATACTAGCGACTGACTCTCAGCTCATTGCCAATCAAATCAATGGAGAGTATGAAGCTAGGGACCAGGCCATGGCCGCCTACCTAGAAAAGGTGAAACAGGAACTGTCAAACCTGAAGTCCTACGAAGTCAGGCAAACACCCCGATCACAGAATAATCGAGCAGACGCCCTGTCAAAACTGGCTAGCTCTAGCCTACAGGACATAAGAAGATCAGTTTGGGTAGATGTTGTACAGGAGAAATCCACTGCTACCTGTCAGGCAGTCAACGTCATCGAAGAAGAGCAAGAGAGCTGGATAACCCCCCTCATTCAGTTCAAAAAATATGGCACCCTACCATCTGATCCAGTGCAAAAAAGGAAAGTGCAGACCAGAGCAGCGTGGTTCATAATAGTCAATGAAGAACTATACAAGAAATCCTTCACTTTCCCCCTGCTCAGATGCCTGAGGGCAGAGCAGGCCGCTGAAGTTTTGGATGACATCCACTCAGAGATCTGCGGGCATCACATTGGAGGAAGATCGTTGGCCCACAAAGCCCTAAGGGCAGGCTACTATTGGCCTACCATGTTAGCAGATGCAAGGAACTTAACCGAAAATGCAGAAAATGCCAACTCTTTGCCCCATCAATTCATGCCCCAGCCCAAGAGCTCAGACCAATTTTATCTCCCATTCCTTTCGCTCAATGGGGGATGGACATACTAGGCCCCTTCACTGCAGCCACAGGAGGACGGAAGTTTCTCATTGTAGGAATTGACTACTTCACAAAGTGGGTTGAGGCCGAGGCAGTCCCAAACATCACTGAGCCTGCAGTCAGAAAGGTCATCTGGAGAAACATCATAACCAGATTCGGCCTGCCAAAAATGCTAGTATTTGATCATGGGAGACAGTTTGATAACGACCCCCTAAGAGCCTGGCTGGAAGGGCACGGAATAGCAGTCGCCTACTCTGCCGTCTGCCACCCACAAACCAATGGGCAGGCCGAAGCCGCCAACAAGCAGATCCTAAATGGGCTCAAAAAGATGGTGGATGATCTCAAAGGTATGTGGGCAGACGAGCTACCAAGTATACTTTGGTCAATAAGGACCACCAAAAAGGAATCAACAGGTCAGACGCCATTTGGCCTGGTGTATGGAGCAGAAGCTTTATTACACATCGAAGTATTCTACCCTACGGTCTCAGCAGTACAACAGAGCTGACAATGATGCGGCGATGGCCGAAGCCTTAGACCTGGTCCATGAAGTCAGGGAAGAGGCCAGCGTCAACATAGCCGCCTATCAGCAAAGAATGAGAAGAGCATACAACAGAAGGGTACATGAGAGAAGTTTCCAGATAGACGACCTGGTACTGAGAAAAACACAGGCTGTGGGAAAATCCAGGGAGCATGGCAAGCTAAGTGCCAACTGGGAAGGCCCATACCAGGTGACCCAGATTTTGGGACCAGGCACATACAGGATCTCCAACCCTGAAGGCCAGGAGCTGGGCGCTCACTGGAACGCCGACACCCTGAAAAGATACTATGTTTAGCCGAGTCTTAGTAAAATCTCGTCTTTAGAAAAATATTGGCGGAGAACGATCAGAATGGAATGTCGACGGCTCCGACCACCCTTATGTTTAAACAAGTTTTTTTATAAAGCTCAGGAGTTCATACTCGTTGTCTGTTTAAACTTGCGCTCTCACACACAAACGAGCAGGGGGCAATAGGGGGAGGCCCCCCTGTTGCCAGAACCAAGGAAAATGGACCCCCCCAACAAAATTCTAAACCCCTCTACCTACCTCTGGGCAGGAAGGGAGCAGGCCTCACACGCCGAACTAACAAGGACTGGGGGGCAATTCCCCCAACCTTGTATAAAAAACGCAAAAGCCCTCCCTGCCTACCTCTGGGCAGGCAGGGGGCAGGCCCCCTGGACTTCAAGCAGAAGCCAGGGACAGGCCAGGCTACGCACAACTAACAAGGACTGGGGGCAATTCCCCCAACCTTGTATAAAAAACGCAAAAAGCCCTCCCTGCCTACCTCTGGGCAGGCAGGGGGCAGGCCCCCTGGACTTCGAGTAGAAGCCAGGGACAGGACAGGCTACGCACAACTAACAAGGACTGGGGGCAATTCCCCCAACCTTGTATAAAAAACTGTAGACACCCGCATTTTGACTGCCAGGTGTCTATGGTAGTTTCCCAAAAAACACCCGATGATGATCGGACGCTAACATGCTTCTATGCGCTCGGATACGGGCTCAAATCCATTAATCGCTGGCTAACACACTTACAGAGTACAAATCTCACAAAATCAACCTCAAATCCAGGCCCAGCAGGCCGTTTCCAATCAAACAAGGCTAATTTGGGCCGAAACCGACACCGGAATTAAACCCGACTCGTCACGATTGGGTCAATCCCGGTCAAATTCATTTCCGAGACATACCAAACAACCCCTCAAACATCAAAAGCCCAATTCAAACTCAAACTCATCAAATATCCTTGGTCAAGGTCCAAGCGAGTGACCCGCGCGACCCAGCTGGGCCACTCGATCGAGTGCCTCACCCACTCGATCGAGTGGGCCCTTATTCAAGCCCGACGGCTGGCGTAACGGGCCACTCGACCGAGTTAGCCACCTACTCGGTCGAGTAACCCTAAACCGAAGCCCTAGCTTTTCCTATATAAGGAACCCCCATGCACACATCTTAAACAACTTTTTACCACCTCAAATTCAACCCTAGTTCACACTTTTACAGCCCTAATACACCCTAAGCAAATCCTAAGCAATACACTAGCAAAAACCCTAAACCTAGTTTAGGAATCAACAACCCGAGCCACCATAGCTTAACCTCCATAAACCTCGAAGACTCTAGTGTTAAAGCCACGGTTACGAGTTCTAATCCGAGACAAGAACATGTAGGTTGAGGGTGTCAAAACCCCGTTTTTTCTCTTTTCTTTCTCCTTCTCGCATCGTGTCGTCTTTATACGGGTCGTTTTTATTTATTTATTCCGTTTTATCGTTATTATCGCATCATTAATATCAATAATACTAGTATCAAGACATTAAAATATCTATCAATTTGTGTCGAGTATGAAGTGATATCGGAATGAGGAAACACGAACATACAAGTGTACTGCACACAGCGTTGACGGTCGCTTGTTCCGATATCCCAATTACTTGATTATTGAGATAGATTAACTTCAACCATAATTTTTGCACCATTGTTATTGTTCGCATACCTCATCGATTTCTCAAAAACAAACATCGTACTTTAATAAGGGTCGAAACCCGTTGACACGGATCCGACATCACAATCCCTAGGGATTTATTTCGATGTCGGAAAAGTCGAGGGAATCAAGTTTTTTTTTATTCAAGTAAAGCGTAGATTTTAGATTCGATACCAATTCCATAATTGGATATCGAATTTAACAATCAAGACGTATGAATTAATTAACGTGATTTGTTCATATCACGATAATTAATTTACAACGACCAAAATCAATTTTTTTTTTTTTCTATTTCACTCTAATATTCTATATCGATTCAAATAATCGAATATGGGATACAACGAGTATTCAAAATTAGAATCGGGTATAAATTCAACAATATTTATATTCGGTTCAACAAAATTTGCGATTTATAAAAAACCAAGTCGAACACAAATTGTGCAATATTTACGTCCGATTCGGTGAAATCGTCAAACTCTCAAAAATCAAAAGCAATTTCAAAATCAACCATTAAATTTGCAAACGAATTACAATTCGTACAGGGGGCACTCGACCGAGTGCTTAGTCCACTCGGTCGAGTGGCGCCCCAAAATCGGACCAGAATGTTTTTCATGACCTCCACTCGATCGAGTCTCACAGTGACTCGGTCGAGTGGCCATGTACTCGACCGAGTTGGTCAATAACTCGGCCGAGTATGGTCTGTAACGCAAAACAGAAACCTCTTTTCAGGGCCTACTCGATCGAGTCTTTCGACCACTCGATCGAGTGACCTCATAAACGACCAAAACACGAGTCGTACATCCTTCTTTTCAAACCCGATAGTATTTTACGACTTAGGTCAACACGTGCATAATTAATCACGTGTATGCTATCCTTTCAAACCATGCATCATCTCGTACATTATTCAATTCAATTCATTATTTGCACAAACCGTTAATATCGATTTACCGTTACTAACCGTTTGCTTGTTTCTTTTGTCAATTTAATTCTTGTTCGTTTATTGTACTAAATGAACCCGCATGCTAAATTCCACTTTGACGTAGAATTAACTGCATTAAATTGACTTAGAAACCCTTTTCAAATTCAATTCACATGTTTAGGGAAAATACTCTTTGCATATCATTTTCCCGTTTAACTAGCGCGCGTATTGTAAGTCATTCGAATTCTTAGTAGAGGCCGCTAATGTGCGGGCGGGGTTGGGTGTCCTTTGTGGGTTTCCCAACACGTACCCTCACCTCTTACTCAGAACCTCGGTTTCCGGATGCCCGAAACCGTTGGCGCACGAGAGTCATTCAATACACGATATCCGATAATGTCGGTATTGGTATCAAATGCAAAGGGACGAGCCCAATAAACTCTGACATCGGAAATGGGCCGTATTTTGTATACGGACCACTACGACATAGAGTGGGCTCGAATGGTTCTGAATAACCACAAAATTCGGTGGCGACTCCACTTCGACCTAAATTTCAATTCGATCCGTTTCATATGGAGATTCATTCGCCTACCCAAACCCGCGCGTGGCCGCGTCGGGATGGACCTATGTCATGTCCACAAAAACAAAAAGCCCTCCCTGCCTACCTCTGGGCAGGCAGGGGGCAGGCCCCCTGGACTTCGAATAGAGGCCAGGGACAGGCCAGGCTACGCATAGCTAACAAGGACTGGGGGCAATTCCCCCAACCTTATATAAAAAACGCGAAAATCCTCCCTACCTGTCTAGAAGCAGGCAGGGGGCAGGTCCCCTGGACTTCAACCAGAGGCCAGAATCAGGCCAGGCTATGCACAACTAACAAGGACTGGGGGCAATTCCCCCAACCTTGGATCAGGCCATACCCTAAGGAAGGAAAAAAGCAGACCGAAACAAGAAAAAGCATTCCATAGCAGATCCATGGAGAGAAATGTTTTCACAAAACAACAAGACAAAGATCCGAAAAACTAAATATTACACACGGCTGGCCATAGCAAGGCTCAGCACAAAGAACAGAGCTATTTCAAGAAAAGCTAAACATTATGAGCATCCTGGCTTGAGCCAGCAGCCGCCTCAGGAGGTTTGGCCGCCCGAGCCTCGTTTTTGGCAGAGTAAAGATTTCGGAAGGCCTCTTCGTCAAATACAAGGAACATCTCCCCAATCACCTCCAGGGCACAACAAACAAAAAGTAACAAAGCCGCTCGGATTTTTCATTAACTTTAAAGGAAAATGGACAGGTTACATGTCATACTTAGCAAAGAAAGAAAATACAAAAGGAGCCTGGATTTCCGGCACCCTGCAAGCAGACCTAGTCATCATCTAAGTCCGGAGAGTAGTCCCCAGGACTGCCCTGGTCTCCTATGTCAGATCCCCAATCCCAGTCAGAGGAATCCTTGAAGGGATCTTCAGGGAGTCCGCCCACATCTCTGTCACTCAAGCAGCCCAGACCCTCACTGTCTCCAGAGTCCCGGCTGCTGACGTCCCAGTCCCTGCCATAGGGAACCGTCTGGAAGTCGTCGCAAGTGCCGCGGTCCATTTTTTTCACTGAAGAGGAAGGGCCTGACCCCAGAGAAGAGTCTGCGTCAGAACAGTCAGGGTCGAACTGTTTAGGGTGCAGCCATGGGAAACACTCGTGGCAACCCCGATCGAAATACCCTCCTCCTTGAAGGCAGCGCTTGAACCTGGGAGCAGCAGGGGGCGAGGATCTTCTAGGGCGCTTGTCTGCCCTAATAGGAGCCTTTTGGACGTTCCGGCGGGGATGTGGCCGTGGACGTCGGCTGCGACGAAGGGCCCGAAAAGCCGCCCGGGCATACCTTAGCCTCCAGAATCCCTTAAAGAGGAAGGTAACAGTGCGAACTCCATGACGAGTAACAGATTTCTTGATCCAAGCCATGATTCAACAAAGAAAAGTGGAAGAATTGGGGATGAATTATCGAAATGGCAAAGAGAGCCAGAATTTATACAAGGGAAATGAAGCATTAAATGGCATCCCAACCATCCTGACAGGGAATGCCACCAATCGTGAAGCCATCACACTACCCGAAAATCCACCAAGCATGAGGAGTAATCATTGCTAAAAGACCTCTCAACTCTTTGCATACCCAATGCAATTAACGCTTCTTTCCTCGGGAAAGTACAAACGCATTAAATGCAGCAGTGAAGCCAAAAACAAGTCAACCTCCCTCCATCTGAGCAAAAGTCGCCAGACGGAGGGAAGCCTTGCTCCCCCCAGCTTGCGAGGGCCAATTGATGAGGGTCGGCAGCCTGCTCCAGGCCGCCTGCTAAGCAGGCCCCCAGAAGACCCAACCCAAGGAGCTTGGGAACCAACCCGGCAGACAATCAGAGTAAAATCACTAAAAAGAGAACCCACTGAGGACAAATTCAGACGACCGCCTGCCCGGCAGGGCGATGCGGCCTGCTCAACCCAGCCTTCACATAACCCCTACCCGCCTGTCCTCTGGGGGAAATCCCCGCAGGCAGGACAAGGACCACCAAGGGGCCCCCCTCGTCATTTCGCCTAAGGTAAATGAGAATAGGTGGATGAGGTGAAGCCACTTGTCACACCCTCATCCACCCATCCTCCTTCTACTTCCCTCTTTTGTGGGAAGGTATAAATACTCTTCCATTTCCCACAAGAAGGGGGTTGGATTTTCTCTCTCTAGACTCTCACTCTAAAAACGCCATCTAGCTACTCACGAGCTAGGATCATTCAGGCATTCACGGACTGACTTAGGCATCGGAGAGGGTTTCCTCGGACAATCTCCGAGGCCCTGTGCGTTCTGTGTGCATGGAGCAGGCCCATTCCGCCGGGAAGGTCCGATTAGTGGAGTAAGAGGAAGGAGAGGTTGGCAAGATTGTCCGATCATCATTCAAAGCAACATTGAATATCACAGACCCGAATTCCAAGTCGGGTTAATTGATTCCAATACCGGAACAATAACTAAATTCTGTTATTATGGAAACGAAATCGTAGTATATCCTCTAGGAGTTTGACACGTACACAACTTCTGATATATTCGTGTGTGTATATATATGTGTGTGTTCTCCGGCTTCATTATATACGTAAATATATTATATACGTATTATATATGTA
Organism: Agrostemma githago; assembly: GCA_958450325.1. Lineage (NCBI taxonomy): Eukaryota > Viridiplantae > Streptophyta > Magnoliopsida > Caryophyllales > Caryophyllaceae > Agrostemma > Agrostemma githago. Next base: position 5,890,128 of record OY288249.1, on the reverse strand, counting down.
CTATATATTATCCTTCTAAATATGTACGTAAATATATACGTAAATATATATACCTATTATATATGTACTATATATTATATACGTAAATAAATTATATGTACACATATACGACATATATAATTATATAATAATACATAATAGTATTTATATTTGTATTAACATATATTAACATATTAACATATGGTTAATTATATATCATGAATTTCGAACAATATATGGATAGAGAATACGGATTATGCAAACAATATACTTGAGTGATTGGATATTAAACCATATATTTTATTTTATATTTAAGTGTAGACAATGACTATCTTGCCCCTAAATTATGCAAATGATGTGTTTTGGTTTAAGTGAATGGACAATTCTGTCCAATTAATGAGAGAGTTCCGAGAGAGATTCTGAGAGATTTGAGGTGTACCACATCAGCTCAGCTGGTGCTATCTTTATACTCCCTCCGTTCCAACGAATTATATATGTTTGGTTTGTTGACACTATTCATGAGTGAGAAGAATATTCAATATAACATTTAATATATACTCCCTCCGATTATTTAGATTCGCAACATATTCTATATTTGGCAAATTCATTAGGTTTGCAACATTTCTATAATAGGTAGATTTTTGTTTGTGTAAGTTTTTTACTTTATTGGTGAGACCCACCATCTCCACTCACAACCTTATTATTTGTGCAAATAGTAAACGTTGCGAATCTAAAGAATCGGAGGGAGTAAGATAAAAGATAGTCATGAGGGATCTTGTTTAAATCGTCTAGTCGAATACATTATAAATATCAAATTCTTATAATTTTTGGTAATACGTAATTAAAGATATAGACAAAAGAACACTAGCATCGACGTACGTGCATAAAACAAACATATACAATTCGTTGGAACGGGGGACTATAAAGTAGGATGTTGTTATATATATTCCGTAAATATTCCTAACAAAAATATTTTCGATTGATGATGGATCCTTATTGCAATAGAACCAACCAACCCGGTTGGCGGAACCCGAAAGAAAAGCACAACACAAACAAGCAAACAAACCCAATCACCTTCTCTCAATCTCTAACCACAGAGACACACAGACAACACAAGAAACCCAAATTATTTGGGCAAAAAAATTGTGGGAAGAGAGACACCAGTGTACTGTGTGATCAATCTTCTTTTGTAATAACTTTTTTGGGGGGAATTGGAATTGAATTGAATTGAAAGAATGATGGCAACAAGTGCACCAAATATGTCAGCCACCATTGTTCCATCAACCAATGTTTCTCAGAGGTTTCCTGTTGTCAGACTTTCTTTAAGGTCTTCTTTCTTTGGTAACAATGGTAAATTTTTCACTTCCTAGAAGATTCTGGGTTTTGGGTAGTTGCCCTTTTCTGTCAATTTGATTGTTTTGGGGTTGTTCTTCTGAAAATTGAGGGTTTTGGGTGAAATTGGTAGTAGTAGTGGTAGTAGAAGAAGTAGTAGTTGTCCTTTTCTTGTAATTTTGATTTAGTTAGGACTATATGTTGCAATTAATTGTGTATTAGCTGTTCTTGTGATTCATCATTCATATCAACTCAATCTTCTTGTTTAGTTTTTTCTTGAAATTGAAATGTTGTTTTGGGTTAGAGAGGCCATTTTGATGCTGAGAGGGTTCGGAACCCTAGATAACGAGCATCACCTCTCGTCCCACTCTATTTAACATGTGCTGTTCCCTTTTCCAGTTGATGTTCATGGGAATGATTTGCCTAATAGGGAAAGCCAAAAACTTTATATTAGGAATTGAGAACGAATTGCTAGTTGTTGATTATGGGCTTGAAGTCGGTATTGGAGCAAATGAGTCCTGGCTGTCATTGATTCTAGTGGCAGTCTGTTTTTTTTTTGGTTAGTTGATTGTTGAAGAGATGTTACTATGTTTGCAGTTGGAGCTTTAAGATTGAGTGGTGTTCGATTAGCACATAATGATAGGTTGAGATGCAATGGCTTCCGTGGTGGTTCCACCATGAATCTCTTTGATCGATTTGCGAGAGTTGTCAAGGTCTGAAATTGGTTGTTACAAGTATTTCCCGTTCCTTGGCTTTTGCACATCTTGTCAAGTGTTGGCGATTTATGCTGATGGTTTGTTATATTTTACTTTCTACAGTCTTATGCAAATGCAATCATAAGCACCTTTGAAGATCCTGAGAAAATTCTCGAGCAAACAGTAATTGAAATGAATGAAGATTTGACAAAGATGCGTCAATCAACAGCGCAAGTATGCCTCCTTTATTTCCTAGTTCGGCTAATTTAGTACTTACGCTTTTTACTTCCCGATCTGTGTTCCATCTCATTTATATTGTTCTCATTTGAGTTGGCAAAAATGAATCCAAATAGTTGGTTTTATCAAACGTAACTAAATTTACATTCTATCTCTACATATATTTGTAAATATTGGAGTACTCCGTAATAGTCAAAGTTGACATCAATTAACCATTAAAATTTGAAATTTAACGGGGATAAAATAGTACTCCGTATTGGACAAAGTAGCAGATTTTTGAAATCCATGGTAGGTTTTTTGTTTGTTTGAGCTCGCAAACTTCCTTGACATCAGAAAAACAACTGTGAAGGTTTTAGCATCAAAGCTAAGCAGGTTTTTGTCTTAAATCTTTTTCAATTTTAAAGGTTTTGGCATCACAAAAACAATTGGAAAACAAGTGTAAGGCTGCGCAACAAACTTCGGATGATTGGTAAGGTTATTGCCTATATGATTTTCACTGCATTGCTATTGTTACATACTGGACTCTTAACACTATATTATATGATGTATTTGCGTTATAGGTATAAGAGGGCACAACTAGCATTGAGTAAAGGAGATGAAGACCTTGCTCGTGAAGCTTTAAAGAGGCGTAAATCGTATGCAGTAAGTCTGTTAGAAATTGCAGATTGTTCTATCATCCTTTTGGCTTTTCTTGTCCTCTTCCCTTTTCACTTGAAAAAATTTATTGTTTAAAACTGCTTTAGGGCACAAGGCTTGATGAGACACTAGCCAAAAATTCCGGGGCACTCTATGTGCGCCATATACACAATTTTCATCTACCAAAGCGCTCTTGTGAGCAATTTACTTTCTTTTTTTTCCCGTTTGTTATTTGGTTATGTCCTTCCTTCTTCTCCATTTTCCTATCATTACTTCTTTACATTGTAGCCCTCTTTGAAATCCAAAAAAGGTATTTTGTGTTTTTTTTTTAATTTGAAAATACGATATTGTTGGCGAAACCGCGCTTCTTTTACATGACGTGGAATGTCAACTCTGAAATATGCGATCTATTGTCGGCTATTAGCCTCGTATCACAGTATAAATTTTTATGTTTGGTTTGTCACATGTTGACACTGTGACTATTTTAATGTGCAGGACAGTGCTAGTGCTTTGAGGGCTCAGCTTGATCAGCAAAAGGGCGTTGTCGAAAGTCTTGTCTCTAATACACGGGTGTGTTATTATTTATATCTCATCGGATGAAGTTTCATCTTTTAGCTGTATTGACTCTTGATGGAGCTTAAATGGTCGTTTGTTTATAATTCTATGGTCATATTGTTGAGCTCACTATGTGTTAGGTGTGCACAACAATTGAATCGTATCAGCTCGTAATTGAGCAAAGTCATTGATTATTTATGGATTGTGTTTATGATACATCTTTGTCAGCTTTAGTTTGGTTGTTTAAATCGTTTTTCATTTATAATCGATCGTCTGACGATTAGATAATTTGTGTGAAATAAATTATATCAACAAAATCCATGAAGTGTGTGATTTCCGTGGATAAGTTTCAATGTCATCATCTCAGCCCCTATCTCTTTTTTTTAAAGTCATCACATAACCTCCCATTGCTGGTTTAGTTGAATCTAAGCTGTTGTCTTTCTAATTCATTTTCTTTATTTATTATTGTTATAAATGTAACACAAGTAGTCGCTTTTGCTATGCTATGGTGAAGTTGTGTTACTCAGACTCTTCTTCTTCTTCGAGGTGTCCGACTGTCGGACACGGCTATTTTTTGGGCAAAATTTTCAGTTTAGAATTTTTTGGTCTAAAAGAAGTATCGAAATGTTGTGTCGTGTCAGAGTGAAGTTTTGGGAGTAACATAATATGGTATGTAGATGTATTTTCCGTTGGTGATCGAATATTTTATGTGGCAGCTCCTAGAAAGCAAGATACAGGAGGCAAAATCAAAGAAAGACACTCTGAAAGCACGAGCACAGTCTGCAAGGTTTACACAATCATCTGTATCTTTGTGTCACTTTTCGATGAACATGTATACTCTTTTGTAGGCTATTATTATTTCTCATTTAGCAGTGAATTGGTACCGAGTTTGTAGGACTGCTACCAAAGTTAGTGAGATGGTGGGGAAAGTGAACACAAGTGGTGCTCTTGCTGCTTTTGAGAAAATGGAAGAGAAAGGTAAGCAGCTAAACTAAGCATCATACTACTTATTTATATGTTTATGCACATCATTTTATAACGACCGATTTAAAAATATTACCTGAATGGTAAGTTGCCCTTTAGTCTGTCATATGTCAATGTCCCTCTTTGATGACCTGATATGGAGTACACAGTTGAGTTTCATCCAAGTTGATGCCGATGTTAGTTCATCTTGATGAAGTGCGCGATTAAACGTTAAGCTGGAATGCTTAATATGCTGTGTTTTGACTCATTTCCGACTTTGTGCTGTAGTTATGGCTATGGAATCAGAAGCAGATGCTCTAAATCAACTAACGAGTGACGAGCTCGAAGGAAAGGTACGAATACTTCTTTTGGATTCAGTAAGAAAATTTTGAGATTAAATATTTGTTTTTTATTGTGCCATCTTAGACACAAGGGGCTCCTGCTAACATCTAAGGATCGTCTTCTGTATCAAAGTAGTGTCATATCATCCGTATAACCATAACATGCTTCTTATATATGTCTGTCTGTCTAGTTTGCTATGTTGGAGACCTCTTCCGTGGATGAAGATCTAGCTAGCTTGAAGATGGATATGTCGGGAAAATCCAAGGTACTTTTCTAGTCTCTCTTTTATTTTTCGTCAATAATGTAGTAGGACATACAATCACGAGTTTCAGCTTTTAAAACGTAAATATTACTCGTAGTTCAGAATTTTTTTGGTCAATTTTATTCAGCTCTTTTCATTCAATTTAACTTAATACTGAAAAAGGGGTCCCACCATTTTTTCCGAGATGGCAGGCGGTGTCATCTGATCATAGTATTTGAATTTTGTATTCTTTGAACAGAAGGGCGAGTTGCCTCCTGGAAGAACAGTCGCAGCCAACTCAGCGCCATTTCGAGATATGGATATTGAGAAAGAGTTGAACGATCTTCGAAGAAGAGCTCAAGATTTTTAATTGTTTAAGATGTCATCACGCCTCTGTATAAATGCTTATCCGACTTCATTCGCTACTGTAGTTTTTTTTATCACTCGTCCATTTCCAAGCTCGAGATGTAGGAACAGAAATTCAATATAAGAGATTAAGAGGGTAATTGTGGTTATTATTGAAAGAGTGAAGGAAGTAACCAACCATTGAGTATTGTAGTTGCAGAGGGTTGTTGTGTTTTCTCCTGAGTTCTGCTCCTGTTTACCAGTTCAGACCCGCGTATTGGACAACTCGAGTCAGTCGTGCTATGCTACTGTTTAACATTTATTCGCAGTAGAGTCAGGGTGGCAACATTTTTTACTGCTTGCATTGTGCAATGTAAATATTCTCTTTTCCCAAGTTACTTACAGCGGGTAAATATTCTACCGAGTACTCTCTTTTGTGAAGTTACAGTAGGTTGCGATATCAATTTACCCCAATATAACAGTGTATAATCGAAAGAACATTAACACATCACCCAATCTTTTACTGTAATTTATATTGACGTGATGCGCTCCAAGTATTTTTTTATCGATTTCAGCATCAATCAGACTCTACCAAAACCATCTAGATTAACTCGAAATGTCATTCATTTTACGATAACATTTGTATAAAACCGTCGTATAAACCATTTCCTCTTAAAAGCACACTTGACAGTGACACACTGAATTCAATCCCCATTTCTAAAAAAAATCCCCAAAATCACGACCTGAAAACCCTAACCGGTGAAAAATCATGGCATCACTCCAACTCCTCCGCCTCTCCCCCCGTCCAATCACCACCGTCCACCACCGCCGTGAAACGCTAACACCACCCCACTCCATCCTATTCCACCCACTCAAACCCCAATTCCCCTCCAAATTCCTCACAAATCAATCCCTTGGCAAAACCCTAACCCTAAAAAGATCCCCAATCACCTCCATGTCAGCCACCACACCAGCAGTCGACCGATTAATCTCAGCCGTCGGATACCTTCTCCCATTCATCAACGGCCTACAATACGGCCGATTCCTCTTGGCGCAATACCCGACGCTCTCTATCCTCTTCCAGCCATTCATCCCCATCTTCTCCCTCCTGAAAACGGTGCCGTATGCGAGTTTTGTGGCGTTCTTCGCGCTTTATCTGGGGGTGGTTCGGAACCCCGGTCTGAGCCGGTATGTCCGGTTCAATGCAATGCAGGCTCTTGTGCTGGATGTGCTGCTTGTTTTGCCTTTGTTGGTGCAGAGGATATTTACGCCCGGTCAGACCGGCGTCGGGTATAAGCTGATGGTTATGGGGCATAATGGGTTGTTTGTGTTCCTCGTGTTCTGCTTTGTGTATAGTTTCGCGTCTTCTCTTCTTGGTAGGACGCCGTATTTGCCCTTTGTCGCCGATGCAGCTGGTCGACAGCTTTGAGCCTAGCAGTCGAGACGGAGATAGTTAGAGTCATCGAGTCGAGTAATTTTATTTGTATTGCACTCCATAGTAGCTTCATGCATAATTGTCGAACCATAAGATGAAGAGAAGCATCATGCTATTCCCCTTTTTGTAGTATGAAGTTGTGTAGGTGGATAAAATTAGATGCAAGTTTAAGTTTGAGTCCAACGATAAGGGTGCGTGCATTGCTAATGATTCTGCACGATTTTTCAAGAGTTGAAGCATAAAGTAACATTTTTGTGAAACCGAAGACATAACATTCTGATCAGACTTTGGAAACCAATTGTGTAATACTCCGTAGTAGTACAGTACAAACTTTGAAGTTATTTCTCCGCAATTGCTACTCTGTTAAAGTAGAGACATGAAATCAGTTTCAAAACCAATACCCTAGTAATGTATTACTTTTCGCCTGATACACAGTAGTCCAAAACAACAAAATGTTGGTCCAAATGCGATTTGCGCTCAGCTACTCGTATGATAGATCCAACACAATGCTTTATGCTTTGAGGTTCACACCCCACTCCTAGGCTAGAAAAGTAGTGGGCACACACATCTAGTAGCGATCACGATCATAACGCCTGCAAGGGTAACCGAAATTGGTTACAAAAATGTTGCTGTATTAAACAACAAACAAACAAGGGCCAATGATGTTGACCTAAAGTGCTCAAAAAAAGAATGTGTACAGTGATTTCAAAGGAAATCACTAATACCTGCTAGTGCTGCGATCATAATCACGACCATAATCCCTAGAGCGTTCCCTGGAACGGGATCGAGAACGGCGTCGACTTCTGCCATCATAACTACGAGAACCTTCTCTATCTCTCTCCCTATCCCGGTCATAACCACGATCTCTGTCACCATGCCTATCACGATCTCTGCTTCTGCGATCAACCCTGTCCCTATCCCTGCTGGATGCTCGTTCTATGTCATGGCTGCGTTCTCTGGACCTGCACGATGAGTACAGAATTACTCTAAGTTCAAATGCTAGTTTATCCAATTCATAAATGGAAAGTAACATGAAAGGAAACCAGGAACTTTACCTTCTATCGTCTTCAATCAATTTGCGTTTCTTGTTTCTTTCTTCCTGGAAAAGAAAAAAAAATCACATAATAACCTGATTTACCACCATTGAACCTCATTAGTTATTGTTAGTTAGTTACTGTAAAGTATATATTCATGGCGCCATACCTCTTTACGTCTATGATATAACAACTAAATACAAACTTACAATTGATGCTTCAACGAATTAGTACATTCCCAACAAAGCTGGCTCAGAAACTAAAAATCAAGATTTGAGGTGCAATGAAACACACGTAAGTCACTTTGAAAAGAAAAATAAGTTCAGTATGCTCAAATCACTCAAGCACATTGACAAGGGAAAGACGAGATAACATACAGTGGATTCGTCCGAGCACACTTACCAGTTTACCACGACAATCGAAATTCAGTACGCTCAAAAAGGGGGGCAGTCACAAAGACAAAAGACAGGAACTAGACCCCACAGTCACTGCAACACAGTAACATCACCTTATGCAACATTTTATTTTAATGCCACCTCACAAGGAACACGTCTCTATTTTTATCAAAATAGTACAGAAAGATGACTCTAAACCTTTGAACTTGTGGAACAGCAATGTTGAGACATTATTCTATGAATATGTAGAGCAATTCTTTAACATTAATTGCTTGCTGACACTTTATGCTTCACTGCTTCTCATAGTAATAAGGCAAAGTTCAAATGGATATACTTTATGCTTACTGCTTCTCAAGGTGATAAGGCAAAGTTCAAATGGATATCCAATCGTGTTGGTGGAGATGGGTTATACATTGATTAAGTTAACATTGACTAACTTATCGCGCCCAATGAAACATTGCAGAAACCATGTTCGGGAACTATGGTACAACAAGAGAAATACCGAACAAGAGGTAGAATGTTAATTGGCATATTATGTAAAGATTCTTCAGTGAGAAGAAACAATGTGGATGAGAAGCAACACAGCAGAAGCAATACAGATAGCCATGTGGCATTAGTTGATAATAGTCTTAAGACTGAAGCTTGTCTATGACCTGAACTAATGTTGAGGCTCAGTGGAAGTGAAAGTAATAAGCTACTATTAAAACAATTGTCAATCACTCACCAATCAAATCCAAATTGAGAGATGTGATGTCGTTCAACTTTAAAAAAAATGACAGAATTGCATAGTGGCGAAGTTGTTGAGGTGTTCACCACTACCAGTTTCCTCGCACAACTAATCAATACAGAGAAGCTAATGATAACAATGTAACTACAACAGAACAAGATTATACTAAGTTGATTCGCATCATACCTGAAGCTCTGCCAGCTTATCACGGATTTGCATGTAACCCAAATGCAGCTTTCCCCCAAAATGATCAGCTAAACGACGATCACTGAAAAACAAAAGATATGAAATTATAAATTCAGTTATACCGCCATAAGCAATCATACAAAGTGAGCACTGTAAAATATTCTCCTGCAATTATCTAGCAAATAACAGGAACAGCATGATCTACAAGCATAGAATAAAAGACGCACATTATTTAGCTTCAAAAGCTATCCTCGTAAAACTGGGGCCAAATGCCTGTTGGTGACAAGGAGGCATAATCGCCAGGTCAAAAGCTGAAGTACTCAAATCCCTAAACTAATACTGTCACCTCACTGAAGTTGCGGAACCAATAAGAGAGAACTAGTATGATTAGATTATACATTTACCTGTCATAAACACTCAAGAAGGCTCCACATATATCACAAACGCGGAGCTTCTGATCAGTCTGCATAAACCAGAAAAAGATGATCAGGAAATAGAAAGTATATCTGCAGTTAGAAACCAACATTGCAGTACATCTAGATGGGTAGCTATTCAACCGACCAATGATGAACCTCATCTACATTTACTTATAATAACATGCCAAACTCTGTAACGAGTGGTACACAAATCCAGTGGTTCAAAATTTAATAGGTTTGACAATACAGAGCACATTGGCTCAGTCAAATACCATCCATAATTTAAGGCTTCCCAAACACTAGAAAGTCTATATCAAAAGTATCTCAACTCTCAAGTCACTGAAACTACTAAACCCTAATCTAACGGTCAAGCAATAGATAATGTGGTAAAAAATAAGATACCCAATACTAATCAGAATTATCAGCTGATACAAAAAAAAAATGCATTGAATCATGGAATTTTGACGAAATTGACCGTATCCAACATCTCTTCCCTCTCCGAAGAACTGGAATTGTGTGTCAGGAACACGACACAAAATAAAATTCGGTATAGTAAAATTCAGGACAGAGAAAGTGAGAAAGAAAGTTATGAGACTCACGATGCGAACATCTGCAGCAGTATATTTTGCAGAATCCCCAACGGGCTCTGGTCGTGGTGCAAGCTGGAAATCATATCAATATAGTAAGGAGGCTGAATGCATAAATCAGGTGATAAAAGAGCAACAGCATTTAAACAGGATAAGAATTATATGTAAACCTTCTTCAATGCTTCAGCTTCCTCCATGACTTTTTGTGCTTCGTCAACCATTCCTTGCTCACCTTACAAAAATTGAAAACAGTTCAGATTATGATGACCTACTCAATCTCAGTCCATGCATTATAAGCCACTAATGAAACACTCGGCATGTCTTCTAGAACATTGGACCTCAGAAATACACAATAAGTGATGGATATTATAGAGAGAACCCAGCTGAGAGCAACTAGGTCAACTACCATAAATGAGTTTTAGTTACTTAGAATTGTCTTTGCATGAGTTGAAACAACTAAAAACAAACACAGCACCCCCGTGTATTACAACATGCATACCAGAAGATAGGTTTTGTTTAGAGAACTTTTTTCAGTTGTGATTCGACCCCATAAGTAAAACATTTTACTTTTTAATTAAATAAAAAAAATTAAGATTAAAGGGACAAAGAGATAGAGTATACCAAGTTCCTCAGCCTTCTTCAGCTTCTCATTTATTAGTTCTTGGGTACGGGCATCAGGAGCGACCACCGAAAGAGGTGCCAATGGCGGAGCGTTAGGAAGGGGCTGAGGTAGAGATGCTCTGTCTTTGTTGAAAGCATCCAAAAGAAGCATAGACTACATCAAAACAGTAGAGTGAGCAATGAAAAAACAAATAAATACGGAGTAACAAAGACAATCTGCATTAATCCGTCAGGGACATTTCTTAAAACTGATAAATATATAGTCCGTAACACATAATTACAAACCTGTTTATCAGCTCTTTTAGTTCTCAGCTCATCAATTTCTTCTAAGAGTCTGATTTTCATATCAGTCTTGCCTTCAAAATCTGAAACCACGCCAGAAAAGATGTTAAATGACAAGAAACCTTACTTGCATTGTAATACTCCACCAGTTCAGAAAGAAGAGGAAAAGAATCATCACTAGATACAAAAAGAGCACAAGAAATCAGAGAAGTAAAAGTGCATCCAATTGATGAAAAAGTAGTGAACTGTTATTAGGAGAAAACTTAGGAAAGAGAATAATAGTCATTGTCATAAATGGTGTGCAATAGGATCCTCTATCTCACTTTTGTGTCCCGTTATGAGTTCCTCTCCATTTATATTCCGACACATTGCTTGTTGCACAAATAAAATATGAAACAAATATCATAATTTGTTGATATGCTAAAGAGTGTATAGCAGAATAGGATACAAAATGGTACTAATAATCGCCACTCGCAAGCTGCGGGAAGTACTAAGGATAACTTTTGGAAGAGGATAACAAACTTACCATATTGATCAACTTGGTGCAACTTTTCTTTGATCTGCTTTGACAACTCCACCATTTCTTCTGTCTGTAACTCATATAAACACCAGAAAAGGGAATGAACGGAAACAATCATGAGCAGAAATCAACAAATTAAATCTACTAAACTAAAACAATCATTACCTGTGTCACCTCAGTCACAGAAATCGCAATAGCAGCTTTAGCATCCTCTTCAGCAAGGCGCTTAAGAGCTCTAGTAATCTTTCTGTCACATTCAACAATGAGTCTGTCTATAACATCTTCCAAATCTCGGTCATAATTATCGACACCTTTAGCCTTTGCCTCTTCATATCTAAAAATAGTCAAGTATCTGCCAAATACATGTTCTATATACTCTCTTTCAATCACGTTCATATTAAAAGAGAGCTTGTCGCACCGAGTCGCACAGCATGATGTAAAGCAAACACATCATGCACACTTGTAACAGTGCTTTTGAAAAGAGCCATGTAATTTCATGATAATAAAATTATACGGAGTATAACAAGTATCACTTGTCCTAAATTAAAGATATAGGAAGTTAGGCATAAAGGGGCAAAGGGGAAGTCATAACAAAAGAACCAGCAAAAAATGTGAAAATTACGTAACAGTGATTGCAAACAACGCACTCCAAGACAAGACATCTTGGTTAGGTTCCTAGATAAGGATTGAGCTCAAGCTCAACATCGGGCGCTTTGTAAACAGTCGAGAAACACTGAATAGTAAGATAAGTCGATCAAAAAAGGATACTCTTTCCTGAGCTGCAGAGAGTGCACCTTCGGACACGGCCCCATATCCATTTTCTGACCAAAGAAATGAACAACTCAACAGGAATGAGTCAAAATTGTCGAATTACACCTTTTTACGCGTCAAAATGATCACAAAGGCAGCATTATATTACTCGAACTCAATCCAATCATCACATTTAGGCAATAGTTAAAAAAGAAGTAAGCAGTTATCAAAAACAGAGCTAAAAATCATTACATCAACAGTAGCTGAACAACATACACATTGTTCAGCTCAGCCATATCAGAAATCGAGAACATCCAGAGTTTAAGTGAAAAACATTGAAATTGGGGGTGAAGAAAATTAGGGCTTTACCGTTAATTGGAAGAGTTCATGAGGGCAGAGACCGGACAAAAAAAGACGACAAACATCACGATCGAAATATTTGCGATTGATTTCTGTGACATCTCCATTTCGATTTGCTCCCATTAACACGTCTAACTGCTTTCGAAGCGAATCCATCTTCGATTATCGTCACTCCTATGGATAGTTGAATGAGGGTTTTTTTTTCCTGGTGTTTGAGGGGAAATTAGGGTTTTGAAAGAGGGGTTTTTGAGAAGCTGTTAAATCGGATGCGTGAAATTCAACCAAGCCAGTAAATCGTACTCGTAATTTTTTATTTTTTTTTTGAGCGAAAGAATAATTCATTAATAGAACGTCAAAACGACAACGAATATCTATAATCACAATCAAATCTAATAAAAATCAAAGAAAGCAATTTCTCTTATAAACTAAGGGCCGTTTGGTTTGAGGTATTCAGGAAAGAGAAAGGGAGGATTCCCTTTGTTGGTGTTTGTTTAGCCAATTCAATCATTCTCTTTCCCCAAACTTCTCTAACTTCATCACCATCACCATCACCATCACCATCACCAACAACCGCCACCATCACCACCACTACCACTACGACCACCACCACCAAGGCTCATCTACCGCCATTACGAACACCACCACACTCTCGGGTCAGATCAAATATGAGTCGAAGTTGGGTCAAAATAATTTTTGATGCCCTAATTTATCAATTAAAAAAATGCATTTTTTAAAATTTATCGTATTGTAGTAATTATTACTCCGTATATTTACCGTATTTACAATTAAAAAGGTGTAAAAATAATACTTCTTGTATTACAGGTATTTTATTATTAAAAGATACTACAATTTTTTTTTTGTATAATTTATATATTAATTTATTTATAATTTTTTATTTTACATAAGTATAAATAATATGATGGCACACCGCTAATGTTGAGGTTTGAGTGAAAGTTGGTGAAATTCATTCTCTTTCATTGAAACCAAACAACAACCTAAATTTGGGTAATCCCATTTTTTTCCCTCTGTTTTCCTTTGTTGATTTCATTCTCTTTCCCTTTGATGAACCAAACGCCCCCTAAGGATCTCAAGACATTGACCTGACAATTCGGCCTGACCTCGTATTGTTATCTTCTTGCAACTTTTGTTGAAGGATTCTTCGTTTGATTCAAAATTAGAGAAAACTTACCTTCTATTGATCTCAAAAAATGTTGACAAATTATTTGTAGACATTGAATAGACGTGCGACGAACCATCAACAAACTACCTTGTCGATAAGAATAAAACTAGGCCCTATAACAACGTAAGGGACCGAAACCTTGAACAAAAGGACGAAAACCTTGAAATAAATGATGAAACAACCTTAAAAAGAGATTTTGATTGAATAAGATAGTGAAACTCATACTAAGAAGTGAAAATTAATCAATTTTGGGGGGCTTACCATCGATTAATTATCGATGGAAGCCTCGGATGAAAGATGGAGGTTAGATTTTTTTTTTGGGGAGGGAAAAAACCTTCTTTTTATATACAAGCTTTTGTTACTCGTAATTAAATAAGGAGTACCCGTAATTAAACACGGAATATTATCGTACTAATGGTTAAGGCGGAGGTACTGTGGACGATAGATCACCGGTTCAATCCCCCTTCCAGGTATTGTAATGCGACTAGGTGTTCTTCGTAGGAATCCTGCTTAAGGTCATGCTACTACACTTTCAAGAAGGTTAATACTTAATAGGTTATACTTCGTACTACATAACCTCGTAGTCACACTATTGACACTAACTAACGCCTCGCTCTCACACCCTTCCTCTTGTGTCCCCAACCTTACCATCGTCGAGCGTGGATCACTGGTCGTCATTAGTCACACATCCTATCTCCCAACCTTCCTCTCGTCTTAGCGGACAATTGATCCTTGTCACGCACTCACGTTGTCGTCCATTGTCAACGCCTTCACCCACTAGTCCACTCCCCTCACCAACGACACCTTTACATCCCCTCCCCTTTTGTGGCACCATTATCCCACTTTTTACACACATCGCATCTCTCGTTGACGGACCTTGTAGTCACCCTCACTCTAAAAGCCTTAACCCAAGCTCTTGTTTGACATCCTTTATATATTAAAGCAAGCACCATGCACAATTACGTGGCGCTGCTCTTTGTTGAGTATTTTGAAATACTCAATCCTCATTAACTCAACATTTGTATGGTAATTCTTGCATTGGAATCTAATCATCCGGGCTTCACTTGCTTGAGTCATTCGTGTTTTTAATTAGTTTTCTAATAAATAAATATTGAGTATTCATTTTCTAAAATATATAAATATTATTTTTTACCGCAGGGAAAATATTATTCTTTTTTTTTATCAATTCTTATCTCAATAATGTATAAATATTACGAGTAACCATTTTCTAAAATATATTGGTACATACAAAAGTATACAAAAAAAAAAAATTTAAATATTTTCATAATTTAAATATTAAAATTTACTTCTTAGGGAGTTTGGATATGACAAAATTATTTAATAAAAATAATTAATATGATATGGGAATTGTAGTGAAGTTCAATGAATAAATGACAAACCTCAAATGTTAATGACATATCGTACATGGGTAACTATGAATTTAAATTCCCTTATTTCTAGAGTATAATTTGTTTTCATTTTCCCTTTTTTTTTGTATGAATTATGAATTTAAATTTCCTTATTTCTAGAGTATAATTTGTTTTCATTTTCCCTTTTTTTTGTATGAATTGTGTGAAACGACTATTTTACAAGTACTCATTTCGACGTCTTATGTCGTTATACTTACGATATCTTACATTATTTATCATACACTCCTCGAAATTGGGTGAAATTCACTTACTCATGTGGGTTATTTGACTTAGATATTGAACACACTGTAATAATCGTCTGCATCAAAATTTATTTCTTTTACGTTATTTTTAACCAATATCATCTTTACATGCATCTTCACATGGATTCTAATTTGCCTTTTTGATGCAAAAAAACGCTTCAACGCCGTGAATTTAACACGGGTATTACATTATTCCTCTAAATTCATTAATTTAACAAATGTACCATGCAATAAAGTATTTATGTTACACTGCTTATTAATTATCTTCGATATTTTCTAATGACAATGAAAACGTCTCAACCCCGTGAATTTTCACGGGTTAGTACGCTAGTCATTATTGAAAGCAAACCGTCTTACCCCCTAAATCGTACCCTCCATCCCTCATCGACAACACCGTCCTTACTACGCCCCCTTGAACTCTTTCATTAGCCAAGCCTCTACTTTGCTCTTACCAAAGAATCTTCCCATCAGTCCACCATCATCCTTTTCATACCACCACGACACATATCTCTCCGCGTCATCCTTTCACATATCACTACTCATTTATTCCATACATGTTGTCACCCCACCATCGATCTTCTTAATTCAATAGTTATGTTTCAACAGAAAAAAAATCTAAATACGAGTATTCATTTGATCAATCATTTTAGAATTAGCGAATATAATACTTATTCTTATTATAAAAAAATTGTCGTGTATATTTGACAATTTCAAGTACTCGTATATTTTATATTCATACTAGTTAAAATCACTACATTAATCCGTTTAATTTTTTTTTGGAGAAAAGTGAGATTATATTATATTAAATCAATTACTTATAAGAGATGTTCGATAGCAAATGAACTTTGCACCTTAGATATCTCCTTTCTATTAAAGAAGGGACCAAGGACAGTGACGTGGCAGCCCCCATTAACTCAGGATTAGATGGTAATCAACCCTTAAGCAAATTTGTTAATCAGTCATTTAGGCTTCAATTAAGAGTTCTAAGTGTGAACACCCTCTTGCGTTCACACTTGCATCGAGTAGGTGCACATAAAAAAAAACAATCGTTGGCTGATTCAAATCAACCCACAATTAATTGTGCCTCGGCAATTGATTACCACAATTAACATCCCATATCAAATCACAATGCTAAACTAAGTTAATACTATGCACTTTACAATGTTAATAAATAAATCTTCACATTCTCGAGAATATGCAATTTAACATTGGATTGGAATTGGAATAATCTCCCGAGAATCAATGGACTCATCCTCCATATCATTTCTTTAAATTTGCTGGTATTCGTGTTGAACTTGCTCCATATCATCCTCCATATCATATCATCCTCCATATTACACTTAGAACGTCGAGAATATATTCGTGTTGAACTTGCTGGTATTCGCATCATGTCTTCCTCTAAAGTTGTATCCATAGCCGGTCTCGAACAAGGCGTCAGAGTACCACAGATAAACGTGAGAGTTGTACATCAATGGAAGAGGCCGAACCTGAAAGACAAAACTAAATTGGATGCAATGGAGTACTTATTCATAGATGCCAATGTTAGTTGCTCACTTTCTTCTTTACATTATTATATATGTGAAGCCGTATATTGTGTATACATAAATTGTTTTGAAATGTGCTGTTTTTTGTGATGCATGCTCTGTTTTGTAGTACATAATTTGTACTAACTCTTATTCTTCCAACTCTTATAGAAAGGTTTAGTACAAGCGACCCTAAAAAAAATGTTGGTGCAACGATTTAAGGACAAACTCACCGTTGGTGGAGCCTACAGTATCACAGGCCTAACAGTCGGACCGAACACTGGTCTGGATCGAGCCACCTCCCACCCGTGTCGTCTCCAAATCGAGTTCTCATCCAAGGTCACACCATTGCAGAACGATGATGCAATACCAAAGAATTGTTTCCAGTTTGCAAGCTTTGAAGACATTATCAATGGAAGGATAACAACTACACATTACATAGGTACATAATTTAGTTTCAAGTTTGTTTCATAGATTATTTAGTTCAAATTTAGTCTTCGTCACAATTTATTTACTGTTCCTCCTACTATTTACCGTTCATTATTTTCACTCTTACAGACGTTGTTGGCAAGTTATTCGAAATTGGTCCACTGACTGAGACAAAAAAACGGATTTCAGTGTCGTAACATCAAGTTGGAGGACGTCAAGTAAGTACCACTTCTTTTTGCTCATAATAATTAATCTGTAGTACTTTATTGTGCACTTTATAGTTACTTTATACTTTCCTATTGTTTTATAACAGCGAATGCGAGTTAACTTGCACTCTTTGGTCTCCACACGCCTCAGATTTACCCGAAATAATTAACCGACAGCCCAACCCTAGCCAGTCAAAAATTATCGTTCTACAATGTATTGAGGCTAAGTACTATGAAGGTATCGCGTTTTTTCTGTTCCAATCTGTTTCCCTTTTATTTAATGTCTCATATTTTTGAAAGTTAGTACTTTTCATTTTTCAGCTACATGGAGAATTCAATCCACTTACAATGCAACAACTTACCATATTAACTCACCCATTCCTGAGGTTGCAGCATTTGAGTCAAGGTTTGTGTGGACTAATACGTAAAAGAGCAGTGGCTTACCTGTTTCATTGCGACACTAGATAAATTTTTAGTTGTACTGACAATATCCCCCTTTTGTTGCAGCCTCTCATCACAGGCGCCAAGCAATTCCCTCCAAGTTATCAACACTGTGGCCACAAATGACGGCATGGATGATATAAGCAGTTTAGAAGTCATGACTATCAACGACATCATCAAGAATGAAAAGGTTACTGTGATTTTTATTTTCAGGCTGAAATCCAAAAACCATTCTCATTTGACATATTCCCCCCCTCCTTTAATCTTATTCACTAATATTTTCAACATATTACAGCCTGGATTATTCTACACAGTCGCTAAATTTGTCGAAATTGATAGCGACTCCGGTTGGTATTATGAAAGCTGTAAGTCATGTTGGACTAAAGCAACCAAAAATGCTAGAGGTCGGTGGATTTGCTCACGTCAGTCTTGTGACGGCAGTAGCCACGGGTTCTCTTCTAGGGTACCGAGGTAGTTACACTTCATTACGTTCAATATGTAATAACAGTTTCCTTAGATGGTTTATTTTGAAATTATCTCCAGTCTAATACGTGTTAAATGTAACAGATTCCAGGTAAAGTTGATTGTCACTGACTACAGCAAGGATGAAGCTAAATTTGTCGTGTTCGACACACAAGTTCATCAGTTTCTTAACGAGCCCGCTGCTGCACTCATTGGACAGCTTGAGCAGGTTAATAATTTCATATTTACATCAAATATGAAATCCACATACCTGGTACATATCAGCTTCTTAACGAGCACTTCACAACTGCAGGCCGGTATACCCGATTCGATTCCTGATCAGTTAAGCTTCTTTGTTGGTAAAAAATTCATGTTCAAGATTCACATTCACGAGAGGTACAACGTTGAAGGAGGATCAACATCATACACCGTAGTAAGCATGACTAGCGATGGGGAGAAAATGGATAAATGGAACGCCACGTATGAGTGGAACATGAAGGTACATAACTAATAACTACTACTTTAAAAATATAATCATTTTGATTATTTAACTTTTTTCGTTCTATCTTACCTTTTTTAAGCACTGAACTTACATTTTTCTGTTTCAAACACTTATATTACAATTCTCTTTTAAAGTACGAGTTCGAATGCTACCTGTTGGTTGCAAGAGATGTTGTAAACCTTGTTAATGAACTATCCGTACGTCATTCCGATCCATCTGCAGTTATCTGTTACAAACTTACATAATATCAGCCTGCCCTCCATAGATTTATGTACTTAAATTTATTCCCAATTGTACGGCTTTCAAACTAAGCCATTGACGTTTAATGTTTTACACTTTTTCACTTCAGGAAAGCTACAACAATCAACATTCTGACAAGGGAAAAGAGGTGCACTCGCAAGAGGACAGTGTAGGAGTAGTTTTCAGTCAACTCTAATTCTTCTTAACCGTTTTCTCCAGTTTTGTAATCGTAAACCAGTTTGCACACACATTCATGGCCTTACCTATTTTTCACTCCACGCAGGCTCTTTAGCTGTCCGCCAGTGGTGACACCTCACCTAAAATTACTCCTCTCAAGCGCAGTGGTGCTCCCTTAATTGACTTGGACTCAATTGACGATATTTGTCGAGGCATTGATGCAGGATCCACCTCTAAGCAAATAGTTATGGTGAAGAAAGAAAAAGACGATTAGGGATCATTTAAATTTATTTCATTACTTTTATTGTGAAAGACGTACATGGTCATTTTATCAAGCCTTCTCCAAAACTCCAGTTTTATATTAATTTCTGCTACTTTGATAGTAATTCAATTGTCCAGTTACCATTGAATGTTAAATGATCAATCACTTTATAAATGTTCTCCCTTTGGATTGCTTTTATTTATCCGCTTCTTTTTATGATGAACTAATATCAAGATTACTTCACTAAATTTCAATCTATCTCATATATTTGGTCATTTCATGAATTGCCTACCACACAATTTTTGGACTTAAATTTACTCCCAATTGTGCCACTTTCAAACTAAGTCAGCCCCGTCGAAACTTAAATGAATTCCAAATTATTCATAGGTTTGCAATATTATCTCCATATACAAAACCCAAAACATGCATACATTTACTAATTTTAAATTATTCACCAAATAATTCCACTTAACCTTTTTCCGATAAAGTTTCTTAGAGAAAACTTTTCCCCCACAAATAAGCATACCTTTGTTGGATTTAGTTATATACATCACTTGCGACTATCAATTTTTTTTAGAAAGTTGGTTTGTATTTGTAACGTTACTGTCAATTACTTTCGACTAAATTATGCCAAAGTAGTTTTTCTTATATTAACTAAATCCTTTAGAACAATGTAACGAATCCCGCCTATTTTGAAGTAAATATATGTCGCCACTTACTAATTCTGATATATATATATATATATATATATATATATATATATATATATATATATATATATATATATATATATAGAGAGAGAGAGAGAGAGAGGGAGGTTCAGGGAAGTTAATAACTTCCTAACTGTCCCTTAGTGTTAATCCCACCCATCCATCAAGATTAATATGGACGGTGGATGGATGGGTTTAGATTAATAAAAAAAAAAGGACGCTGCGGAACTTACTGCTGCGGACAACCCATCACCCATCACCCATCAATAGTCAATAGCCCCCTCAACCTATCCCCAATTAATTTCCCTCCTCTCTATTCTCCCGCCCAACCCATTGCACTTCCACACTCACCAACTCTCAATCACTCAACGCTCTCTTCCTCTCTCTAAAAAAAATCCATCTCCTTCTCCATCTCCATCTCCATTTCCGCAGCTTCTCCATCTCCAATAAGGTATGTTGAATGTTCTAATTTCGACCTCCGATTTTCTTTTTATTCCATTTTCATGAACCCTAAAACACCAACTCCCGCATGCATGAACCATACAAAATAATCACAACTAATAATCACAGTTTTTATTCTTGATTAATCGTTATTCCTCTAGTGATAACCCTAAATTTGAGTTGTAGTTATAGAGCTAAAGATGAAGTCTTTATTTCTTTGTTGAAGTTCATGTTGAAGTTCCCATAGTCGTCATTGTAAGTATGCATCTGGCATCGATTAGATAGTTCTTTGTTGAAGTTTTGCATGCTTCCTTGTTGAGGTTTACGTTAAAGCAGTCTTATAGTCACAGACTTGGTGTTTGGGAAGAAGTAAGACTAACATTTGAAGAGTCATACAGAGTTGGTTGTACAGTTATACAAAGTTGGTTGTACAGTCATACACAGTCGCACTTGTTATGATGCAGATTCACACGCTTTATATTGTATAGTCATGCATTGTTGGTTGTATAGTCACCCGTTTGAGGCTGTATAGTCACACTCCTTATGTTGAAGAGTCGCTCTTTTTTTACTGTAGAATCACACTCCGTGTAGAATCACACTTGTTACTGTATACTCAGTTGTAAAATCACACTCTTTACGCATGTGATTTTACAACTGAGTGTACGGCTTCAACGATGTGATTCTACAGTAAAAAGAGAGCGACTCTGCAACATAAGGAGTGTGACCATACAGTCTCAAACGGGTGACTATACAACCAACAATGCATGACTATACAATATAAAGCGTGTGACTTTGCATCATAACAAGTGCGACTGTGTAGATCCAAAGGTGTGATTGTACATCATTCTGCACAACCAACTCTGTATGACTGTACAACCAACTCTGTATGACTGTACACCTAACTCTGTATGACTGTGCATCATTCTGTACAACCAACTCTGTACAACCGTATCACACTCTTTACGCATGTTGTTATTGCAGCAGAATGTCGGGTGCGAAGAAGAAAATTCAAAAGAAGACCAGTAAGAATAAGGCCGTGGCAGAGAATGTAATTGATGATACATTGGTTGTAGACCAAACTTTAGGTAAGAAGAAACATAAGAAGAAGAAGGCTGTTGTAAAGTCTGTTGAAGATACATCAGGGGACCACATTGTTGCCGAGACGAATGTGGTGGAGACAGAAATCGTTGACGAAGGCAGGCACAAGAAAAAAAAAGGGTGACTTTTGATTCACCTGTCGCCGACCAAAATTTGGGTAAGAAGAAACATAAAAAGAAGCATAAGAAGAAGAAGACTGTTGTGGAGTCTGTTGAAGATACATCAGGGGACCACATCGTTGCCGAGACGAATGTGATGGGGACAGAAATCGTTGACGAAGGCAGGCACAAGGTAAAAAAGAGGATGACTTTTGATTCACCGGTCGCCGATCTGGGTGTGGGTGAGACAAAAAGTGTTGAGGAAAGCAGGCCAAAGAAAAAGAGGAGAGTCAAATCTGATACAGTGACCGACCCCACATACGTGAGTGTGTCTCGGAGGAAGAGGGGGGGGGGGGGACCGCAGAGAGGGTCAGCCAGATATTCACTGTAGGCCAAAGCGGTTGCACCAACTACTTGCGCAATTATCGGATGATCAGAAAAAGAGGGTGCGTGGTGTTGGCTTCGGCGGGCTCTTGGACCTGAGGATCGAATCGGTCCCCACTGACCATGCGCTTATGTTCCTACGTGCATTTTCTGACGGTTCCCATATTTTTCGCGCCTCACGCCGGGAGGCATTCATGATGTCAAAGTACGACGTCCACGATTGCCTCCAGCTACCTTTAGGCCCTCATCCGGTGAAATTAATCCCAACACAAAATAAGAAAGGGGCAGATTCACCTGACGTGATCAGGTTAAAGAGTACCTGGCGGAAGGGGTTCGATGTAGTTGACAGCAGCAAGCCAATAACATTAGGGAGGGTGCACGAAAAGTTAATGGCAACCAAAGCCGCTGACGACGACTTTGTCCGCAGGTTCGTGTTGTTCGCGCTGTCATCATTCCTCGCGCCTACTACGAACAACTCACTGGACTTGAGTCTGCTGGCCGCAGTGGAGGACGTGGACTTGATCGGTGAACAGGACTGGTGTAGCTTTGTTCTGCAGGATCTGGTGCGGGCAGGTAAGGGGACGCGTGACCCCAACAAAGTCGTCAACTACCTCCGGGGGTGCATCCCCATTCTGATGATTGCGTACTTCCAGCGCTACGATTTCCGTAGCGAGACTTGCAGATGCGACATACCATTTATCGCACATTGGGATGCACGGAAAATAACCGATCGTCTTGCTGGAGAGCTGGAGACGGGATCCCTGGGAAATCAGCTGCGTTCGAAGGTGTCGTACCCACGTACATGTGGGGAACCAGGCAGCGAGTGCACCCCCGCTATAACGATGCCCTCTGACAAACAGCACTCTAGTCCAAAAAGAATAACGACAGGGGTGGAGAGAGGCGATCAATCGGAAGGCAACGCGGTTGACGTAAGTGATCTCCCGGCCACTCTATAGATCAACAATTTATTGTTCGTGACTCGGTTTAATCTGAAAGTCTTGCCTATGTTTTAAAAAATACTGATGGTCATGGTCGTTATGATCACACTCATCCTGATGTACAGTCACATACTATTAGGTGTATAGTCACACACTATTACTTGTATAGACACACGCATTATGTTATCCAGTCAGTACTATAACCTGCACAGTCACACGCTGTAAACTGTATAGTCACACACTTTATTCCTTACAGTCACACACTTAGATGCTTAGTCATAGTTACGCTGCCAGCCTCAACACCACTGAGCTTCGCACTAATGATTTGGCTTCAACTGAATTATAGGACGACCGGCGTTTTTTCATGGAATTCCGAAGGTGTGCGCTAGCCTTTTGCGGTTTCTGTGAGCAGGCTGCCTCAAAAGTTCGAGAAATATCGACGAGGAACAATGCAGTTCCAAGTCAGGACACGTCCTCCCAACAATTCTGGGAAGATCCATCTGTCCTCCGGTATATCGATGAAGTCGTTGTGTTGGCCAGCCAGTTGAAGCAGACTACCAAGAACGCCCCCGTCGTTGAGGGCGAGCAGCAGCGCGATGCTGAAGCCTGCGGTCTGGTACGTCAAATTATGCAAGACTTGCGTGATTCTGGTTACGCGGATGAAGATATTGACAAATCAGGTTTCTTCGTGGGAGATGATGATGGAACAGAGGGTTACGATGAGAGGGACTTTTGATGGTGGCATCGTGACACCAGGTTTCTGTGAGGGGGAAGTTGAAGAAGATGATGCCGCTGTAGAAACCAACCAAGACACCGCTGTGCAGGGTTCGGTTGACATGAGTCCGACCGTAGTGGTAGCTCTACAGCAAGCAGGGTGGGGGACAGCGGACGAACGGTCAGCTTTGGATGTAACACCAGCTCCGCCCGATGCGACAGTCAGTTCTAGCCTTGAGAAGGACCTGCACAAAGCAGGCTGGGCTGTAGCAGACGTTGTTGCCACCACGCCCGCGACGGATGAAATTGTCACGACCGATACTCAACAGACAGGCGATGGTTCAGTGACCAGGACACACACGGGGGCTAAACATCATCGGTACATCTTCCACTCCGACGTGGCATTTGAGTGCATGGACACGATTCCGGACAATTTGGGCTGCACGTTGGACTGTGGAAGAGTAATGAGGGGGCAGCTTGTAATCTCTGGATTCATGTGCTCCAACATCGTCATCTTCTGGGATATCCTCAGCGTACAGAAAGATGTAATCGACTACGTCTTCGACCGGGGAACGCCACGTTCGTCAGGGTACGTACTTATTGTCCTGGTCATGTCGTTGTTAAAAATGCACGTCCTAATCGGGACTTCGATTGTTCTGCAGCGAAATGTTGGTCGAGTACACAGCTTACGACTGTATCGCGAGGGACGACATGCAGACGCTCGAGCCTGGCCGGGAGGTGATGAATAACGTCGTTGACTGCTGGTATAGGCTGCTGAACCACCTGGTTCACGACAAAAAAGCATCGAGAGTAACCAGTAGATGTTACTTCTCTCTTGGACATACGGTACGTTCAACCCCCAAATAAGGTGTATAATCGCACAAAATTGGCTGTATAGTCACACACTGTTACCTGTATAGTCACACCCATTGTGTTGTCCAGTCACCGCTATAAACTGCACAGTCACACGCTACAAGCTGTATAGTCACACATTTTATGCTGTACAGTCGCACTCATGTCAAACACAAACTGACTAAATGTATTACCATCAATGCATGTGAGCAGGCCCCAGTGTTGTCATTGTGGAAGGAAGGAGGCAGGGGCAATAAATATGACGAGGAAATATTTTACGTGTGGGGCGAGTGGATAAAAAATAGTTTCTCCGACTTTGCTTTGGACTCGGACATGGTATTATCCTGGACATACTGTCTATTCGTAGTTGTTATCAACCCATAATCCTGACGCATTGTTTGCAGGTGTTTGTCCCGATCTTGACGGGTGACGAGGGTCACTACAGTTGCGCCTGCATCAACTTCAATTCTGGGCAAATAGAGTACCTCGACAACCAGTTGTACGATAAAGATTTTACAAACTTGTCTTACTATGGCATTGCTCGGACAACGGTCAGGCCCTTTTAATTTAATATTGAATCAATTATGTGACCGGAATGTGTCCAACAACTGATCCTGTTTGAACTTGTTTTGCAGGTTAATAAGATGGGGGAGTTCATGGTACAACGAGGGCTGGAGAAAGGTGAGAAGGTCCGTGCATTTAAATTGGTAAACGTTCCCTTATCATGGCAGGGAGTGGGGTACTCCGCCAATGACTGTGAAGTGTACTTGATGGTGCACATGATGCTGTACAACGGGTCCCCGTTCAACTGCACCTTGGGGACAATGGCGGCCATGAATATGTGCAGGGCGGAGATCACGGCAACCCTTATACTGAGCGACACGAACAAGATGAGGAACACTGTTCTGCAGAAAGTGATTGAGTTCGGAAAATACAAGGACTCGCTGGAATCTGCCCGTACGTTTGAAACCACTCCTGTGAAGGCAACGGCCAAGAAGCGTCTGAGCAAATCACCGAAAACACCTGCACCCACCCCCAGATCAGTCCCAGAAGAAAGACAGTCGGCGATTAAGTCTCGGATACGGAGCTGTGGAGATGGGTTGGGTTGCTCCTTGAACCAGGGTGAACCTGCCCCGGACGCCATTGTCATGTCACTCATATTTCGCCTGCGAGTGGGGCTGACGAGTGGGATGCTCAGCCTTCGAAAACACACCGCCGACTACTGCTTCATCGATGATAATGGGTACGACGAAAAGTAAGTGACCGTCTTTTGTTCCTCATGCGTGTTTCACATTACACCTACTAACCGGTGTAAACAAATCCGCAGTGAACGCTTTGGGTCCTACGGCCCTCGCGCGCAGCTGGCAAGGCGTGACATTCAATCGCTCTTCTCCCCCGGTGGCATGAGCGCCGCTGTGCTGGAGTGTTGGTCGCACCTAATGAACTGGTGCGAATCAGACGACAACCGGCGTGGGTTGTCCTCCCCCGCGGACCCAACGATGGCGTGGTTCGGAATTCAACACATGGTATGCCCCCATAACCTACTACCTATCACGCTAAATAGTACAAATGATCCCCATTCACATTAAATAGTTAGAAATAATCACAAAGTTCACTTAGTACAGTCACACATGTTGTTGTGTACAATCACATGCTATCAGTTGCACAGTCACACATATTGAGGTGCACAGTCACACATGTTGACATGTACAATCACATGCTATCAGTTACAATCACATGTTGATGTGTACAATCACTCTTGTCGAGATGCACAATCACACTCTGCACGCTGCAAAGTCACGCAGCTTAGTCTGTACAATCACGTGCTACTAGTGCAAATGACCCCCATTAACATTAATAGTCAGACATCACTTTGCAGAGTCACTCTTGTTGACGTGCACAATCACGGAATATAAGTTGTTCAGCCACGCACATTATATAGTCAGACATCCTGGAATTTAAAGTCACACTCTGCGCGCTGCAAAGTCACGCGGCTTAGTCTGTACAATCACACACTTTAGTCTGTACAAACACACACTTTGCGATGTGCAGCCACGCACATAATATATTCCATTCTCGCATCTTGTCACTGATGACAACTAATATTCGCCATCCGTTAGGACTCGCTGAGCCGTTTACTGGAACGACCCGACTTAAGTACCCCTGCGGACGAAGACACTGACGGTCTGTACGAAGCGTGGGACAGATTCATACAAGACTGCGCCGGGACATTCGACTTGAACGCCGAACTGTTGTTTTTCCCGGTGCATACTATGGGGCACTACGCGTGCGTGTGCGTCAACTTTAGAGAAAGAACAGTTGATATCCTCGATCACCAGACACATGCCCCAGGGTCGCATATGTTCCGGGTGTCCAGCGAGATAGTAAGTTGCACACATATGCTTTATTTCACCACGTCAAAAATATTCTACTGCTTGGTGCTGATGTTTACTATTACCTAATACTGCAACAGATGCGAGCATTGAGGGTCTACATGGACGAGAAAGGGCTGATTAAGGGCAGTCACCTGGCGGATTTTGAGCATCGCCAAGTAAACTTGGAATGGCAGAGCACCCGGAAGAACGATCCGGACTCCGGCATTTTCTGCTTGATGCACATGTGCCTGTACGACGGTGCGCAGTTCACCCACACTGATATGGGGTCAAAGGTCGGGAGGCGTTACTTATCGTTTGAGGTGGCAGCAAGTCTCGTACTTGCTGACATGAATGAAGCTCGTGACGAAGTGTTACCGAAAATTCGCGCTTTCATAAGAAATGATGCGCGCATATGGATCGAAATCGATGAAAGGCGTAAACTGTGGAAACACGTGGAACGAAAGACCTCAACGAAACGTAAGGCATGAATGTGTAGTGGAGTAAAAACGTTTTTTTGTGAATATAGAAAAAATCTCATGTTCGAGTATCTTCTGAGTATCAGATGAATGACAACTCAGTATCAGGGTCGCATGTGCGACGTGATACAGTCACGCAACTTCTGACTCACAGTCACAGCCAAACTCCTGCAGAGTCATGAAGACGACCACAAAATCACCATTTAATTATACTAACTACCCCTGCATATATGTCCATCCATTTGCTTTCAGATTATTTCACCTTAAAAAAAAACGATGGTTCCCTTATTTACAGAAGACACGAAAAAAAACAATACACGCACCGTAAAATCGGATTATTTCCCAAAAAGGAAACGATGATTTGAAAACGATGTCGAGAAGATATAAAATGTACATTGAGTGATGTTTGTGAGTGTGACTGCGAATTGTGAGTCTCAATGCACATTGAGAACACAAACCATCACCTCACTCTGCTGACCCTATTTACTTTAGAAGGATAGGGCCCCCACCTAACTCAATTAATATTTACTGCCCCTTTACTGCCTCCCCCCTTCAAATACCAAAACCATTTTTACACCAACTGCTTCCAACTTCAACTCTTTAAACCTAACAAAAAATGGCAAGCAAAATAGAAGAAATCCGAAAAATGATCGAGGAGTACGATGGTTTGTTGAATACCACTAGATCAAATGAATTAAGAGCCATGCAGCTAGTCGCTCCTGCCATAGACGCGAGGACCTATATGGCATCCATTGGCAGTACAGAAAAGGAGACCGAACTGGACAACTACATCGAATTCTTGATGAAAAAGTGTATTGGATGTTTCCACACTAAGAAAGCGTTGCAGTGTGATTTGGCCAACTTGAGGAAGATGCTTCAAAAAAACGGGGGTTAATTATGCATGTAGCGAAAATGAAGGGTGTAATGGTATCATATTTCAAGTACTGGATGTTTTAATGTGTTTTGAGATATAAAATATATAAGTAATGGATGTTTTTACGTTTCAAGAATATTTTTATGTTGTTTCAGAATGTGACTTCTCTATTTTTTTCACTATTTCTCTATCGTTGTTTCGCAATTTCTCTACTTTTAGGTTTCTATGCTTCATTTTGGAGAATCACTGTCAGTGTGTTGTAGAATCACAGACATTATCTTGGACAATCACACTCCCACAATGCTACTGTAGAGTCACACCCTGCCTACAGTAAACTCACGTCTATTGTATTGCACAATCACACTCACTTGTTTTATGTCAACCAAATATTAAATTAGTAATGTTTGTAGCGTTTAAAGATGATACATTCCAGAACAAAAACAATTTTGTTTTACGACTACGCCATATTAGAAATAATTAAGATCGACAAAAGACGTAACGACTAAACCATGTTTTACGACTACTCCGTATTAGAAATAATTAAGATCGACAAAACCGAATATGTAGTGATGAATGTGAATGGATGTTTGTGAGTCTCAATTAATCGTTGGGAAACACAACACCCACCTCAATCTCTTAACCCTAATAAATATATGAGAATAAGCACCCCACCTAACCCATTAATTTTTCACCCCCCCCCCCCTTTACTGCCTACCCCATTCATTTTCAACACCCTATTTACTGCCTCCCCCTCTTTAAATACCAACACCATTTTTATCACCTTCACCTTCACCACTTTTACCACTTCAACTTCACCACTTTTACCAACCACTACATACAACTCCACCACTTTAACCTTATAAAAAAATGGCCAGCAAAATAGAAGAGATCAGAAATTTGATCGACGAGTACAATGGTTTATTGGATTCCACTGTGGCCAATGAATTAAGAGTCATGCAGCTAGTCGCAACTGCGATTGACGTGAAGCGCTTCGTGGCGTCCACTGGTGATACACATACAGAGGCCGAAGTGGACAACTACATCCAGTTCTTGATGAAAAAGTCTATGGAGTGTTTCCGCACAAGGAACAAGTTCCAGCGTGACTTGGCCAACTTGAGTAAGATGCTTAAGAAGTACGGAGGTTAAGTACGTATGGGTTAAGATGTACCGTTTAGTAATGGTAATTTTTATGTGTTTTAAGTTTTAATGAATGTTAAAGTGTAGCGTTTAATGTTCAAGTGTAGCGTTTAATGGATGTTTTTATGTCGTAGAATGTTTTCCGCGTTTTAGGGTATGCAAGTATTACATGTTGTGTAAGAGATGAACTTTTTATAAAGTACAAATATTTCCATCGCTATTGCGCTTTTTCTCTATTTCCATCGCTATTTTTCTAGTCACATGGTGTATAGTCACACTCAACAAGTTTTATAGTCACACTAAACATGGTGTATAATCACAGTCATCATGTCATAGAACTAGTTTAGGTTACTACACTTCATTTTGGAGAATCACAGTCAGTGTATTGAAGAATCACAGTCATTATCCTGTACAATCACACTCCCACAGTCCACCTCTTGTTCTACAATCACACACTGAATGTTGTAAAGTTGCACTCATTGTGATGCACAATCACACTCACTTGTTTCGTGATGTTCTTATACAGCTGTATTTGTAGCCAAAGATGCTGCATTCCAGAATAAAAAAGACTGCTATTTCAATGTATTCTTACAGTCAAAGGAACAAAAACAAAATTACTGATCCCCACGCTTTGCGACTACGCCATATTGGAAATAATTAAGGTCCGCAATAGCATATACAATATCACGGACCTTGACCATTTCAAACGTCGACAAGTCTTTGTGTTTCACAAAGCAGGAAATCGCCCCCATGATCTAAGAGTTGAACCATATTAGAAATGATTGAGGTCCGCAATATACGACAACAATGTCACGGACCTTGACCATTTCAAACGTCGACAGCCTTTGTGTTTCCAAAAAAATGTTCCTAAGTAACAGATGATATTCAAGAATCCTCCTCGGCAATCCCTGCCGGGTCCTCCTCCTCCTCCTCCTCAACATCAACAGGTGGGTACTCAGCAAATGGGTTGGGGCAGTTCCTCTTGTCATGGTGCACCATCCTCTTGCAGTTCTTACACAGCCGTTTAGGCTTCGCGGCAATTGCAGCAGCTTTCGCCTTAGAAGAAAGCATCCGCTTCCCACTGCCCTTGTTCTTGGCTTTCTTCGGGGGCAATATGTTTATTTCAATTGAGCTTGTACAGCCGAGGATCTCCTCTAATTCTTGCGTCTTTCTAAATGGCACAGCAGATACAATATCGGACCTGAAGTCGCGAATGACGTCAGCTAGATTACTAACATCTTCCTTACCCATTTTGCTGACGTGACTGACGGTCTCATAGAACTCCGAGAACAGCCTCGTGACTGTAACAGCTTTCTCATCGGGTGGGCGACTCTCTCACAGCGGACACGCATTTACATTACGTAGAGCATCCTTTGTCCATCTCCATGCCATGTACCGTTCCGGGATCGTCTCCCGTCCTTTCGAAGAGTATATCCAAATGGCGTGCCTGCAAAGAATTCCATACTGACAGAACTTCCTGCAAGTACACCTGACCTCACATGTACCTGCGAGTGCATTAAAAAACACATAAAGAGTGCGACTGTTGACCGTACAGACGGTGGCTACGCAACGTACGAGATGAGATCCGTACAAAGGTATGATCACAACCTTGACAGGATACAGTCACACCCATAATGCTGCATAGTCACAGTCCTTACGACGCAGAATCAAACGAATTGCGTTGTACAATCACACGCACCGCGATACAGAGTCGCACCCTTTGTTGTGTACAGTCACATTCAATGAATTATGGAAAAAAACTCGTTACGTTTAGAATCAAAGCGTTTGGATCATATAATATGGCTACACGAAATAGACAGTGACTTTCTATGCCAGTACCTGGGTTGTATTCAACAATGTAGTTGCGGTCCCGGATGGAGTCCAGTACTGTTGTCGCTTCGATCCCGTCCTTCTCCTGATACCCACGAACGTTGCACGTGTACAGGGAAAACTTAACCTCTTCCTGAAAGTGTGCGAAGGCGATGTGCGTGTACACCCTTGCCGCGTGGCTCTCCATCGGATTCGTCGATACAATTTTGGGAATGACTGCCGGTTATCGTTGTCTAGCCTCTTCTGCATGTGCCTTTGTTGGTCCATCGCACTTTCGAAATGCATCCAGAACTGGACCAACGTACCATTGTTGTCTTCAAACTTTTTGAAGAAATTGTTCTCACTCTCTGATCTCTGCGTTGTCCTCATAATTCCGGACATCCTCACCTCCCTGCAATGCGCGGCGACCCATTTGCTCCTCTCTTTGAACATATTTTCGAACCATTCGATCCCAACAGCATCATGGTCGATCATAATCCGCCCCCACCTGTCGTCGAACTCCTCCGCCTCGATGTCATCATCCCATATAATTGAATTGAGAGCTTTTACAAAGTCCGAGGCCTCCTCTCTTGATCTGCCATACTTTGTTGGAACCTTGTTCATGATGTGCCACGTGCAGCACCGTTGGTGTGCTACTTTGAATATTTCGGGGACGGCTTTTAGAATCCCGGGATCCTGATCTGTAATGATATAACACGGTTCCTTCCCGCCCATGGCTTCAAGAAACCGGGAGAGAACCCATATAAATGACTCGTAGTCCTCCTTAAATAACAACGCCCCACAGAACGTGACAGACCGTTTGTGGTTGTCCATGCCAGTGAACGATGTGAACACCATGGAATACACGTTGGTTCCGTATGTTGGGTCGAACGAAACTGCATCCCCGAATGCCGCGTAGTTCCTTCGAGCTGCACCATCCGCCCAAATGACCCTGCGTAAGCTTCCGTCTGTATCCACATCGTAGTCAAAGTAGAAATCCTCCTGACAGTCCCTCAAACTCTTGAATCGGTCTATGAACAACTGACCATCCTGCTCGTGGACGAAGCACTTGACGTCCCTCCCCCAGTTCTTGAAATCAACCAAGGATGCTCCGATGTTATGATATCCCCCCGACAACTCCTTGCACATCCTGTATGTTCGAGTCGCCCCGATCTTCAGCTGCACACACAAAAAAGAAACAACATTGGTCTCGCACAGTTGGCAGTCAAACATACACTAACACCATTGTTGACAGACATTACGCACCCTCGAGTTGCAGACGATCATCTCCTTGTGATATCTTGATAGATTTCTAGATGACTTTTGAAACTCTCTGTCCTTGACCGTCACAAGATCGTGGTTGTGTTCCTTAATGAACTCTTCAATGTAAAACCCCCCCGTCATTGCACAGAGCCTAATTCTTGCTCCACATTGCGTCCTCGTCGCCTTCGTAATCCTCTTGGGTTCGTACGATCCCACGTACTCTTGCCCCTCCTTCTCTCCCGTGCCCGACAGCTTCACCATGCTCTGGCTGGCTGTTTTGCCCTCCTTGTTACAAGCCAACAATTTCTTCTTGATCGACCCATCAAATGATCTAGTTGTCGTGTACCTCTTCGCCTCGAAACCAACATAAAATGCGTAAGCGTGATAAAACTTGAATGCTCCATCGATGTCCACGAACTTCTGCCCTACGTAAGGGACAATCACTGTGTCTTCAGTTGGCATATAGGTTGGAACAAAAAATAAATTATCAAAGGTTGGACACTATCAAACTTGAAACGCACGCATTCATCTCTGACCTTATTGACAAAGGTGTGACTTTTCTCGACAACGACTGTGACTTTGCGTGTATAACAACATGATTGTTAGACCTTAACACCCGCACCGAATAACAAAAGCAAGTACAACTACAACCACAGATCCAATACCAACAATAATAAATATATACGGAGTATATATTTTCTCAACAACAAAAAAAACACCCGCAATAATAAATATAACAATGATAAGGAAACGAAATAATAATATGCAATACTACAACTGCAATTGGGTATGATTATGAACAACTAAACATATTGAGTATGACTGTCTATCATATTGAGTATGACTGTCACGTTGTAACGGTGTGACTCTGCAAAAATATCAAACCAACCTGACAGTCACACCGTTATAACGTGACAATCATACTTAATATGATAGACAGTCATAATCAATATGTTTAGTTGTTCATATTGAGTTCGACTGCACATTTTCCTGGCTCTTCTCATTTAACAAAAAAAAATATATCCCCCCTCTTCTCAATCCATCTTACCTCCTGCATGTTGCCCAGAAATATCCCCCCTCTATATAAAACTACAACTACATGCAACCAACAAAATAATAATTTGCCTTGGTTAATATCCACAACACATAAGAACTACAAGTACAACTACAAACCAGTATGCAATGATAGATATAACAATGATAAAGAAACCAACATAAATATTTGGAATAATAAAGAACCTTCAACGTAATACAGCAGAACAACTACAACAACAGTGAACGTGTGACTGTCTATCATATTGAGTATGACTGTCACGTTATAACGGTGTGACTCTGCAAAAATATCAAACCAAACAAAACAATGTTCGACTGCACATTTTCCTGGCTCTTCTCATTTAACAAACCAAATATATATGTATACATCCATCTTACCTCCTGCATGTTGCCCAGAAATTTTCAACTGCACATTTTGATCATCGCGTGGTTCTTTGAGGAACAACACCATGAGAGCATAAAGACGTACATCAATTTACGAATTAGGGTTTATTTATTCTGATATATACATATAATGGTATAGATAGAGGGAAGCTTTTTTATTAAGGATAAATTTCGAATTTTAGGATGATTTGGGTGAGAATTCTGGTGAAAAATTCTGGTGAGAATTTGGGATGTAGAACTTGGTGAGAAATTTGGGTTGATTTTCGAACTTTGGTGAGGGAGTGAATTTTTTTGATGGAAAGGGTGATAGATTTGGTGATAGAAATGGTGATGACATGCTGTACTTTGCCATGCTGCTGTCTGCTGCTGCCTGCTGCTTGTCTCTTCACGGACATATTCTACCTTTTTTTTTTATTAATCTTAGCCATCCATCCAAACAAAATCAAGGGTCAAAAACAAAACTTCCCAACTTCCCACTTTTAACCAAACTCCCTTGATCCCATTTCTATATATATATATATATATATATATATATATATATATATATATATATATATATATAGAGGAAGGATCAAGTGAGTCCTTTTATTTTTTTTGAGTCCATGAGTCCTATCTACAACCATTGATCTAGAGTGGGATGGATGGTGGTGATTGATTCCAGTAATTAAGGCAATAAATAACATATTTTGGTAAAAATAAAATAAAATCCTCTCTCCTCCCTTAATTATCTCCAACCAATACACGTTACTTCCTCACATTCAATTTTTTCCTCACATTCAATTTTTTCATTCACATCCTAACTGAAACCCTTCACCTTCATCATCCCAAACACAATCACTCGACTTCTGTTTCTTTTCAAAACACACCCGCGCATCCTCCCGTCTTCAACTCAAGCAAGGCTACATTGAAACAACTCTCTAACTTCAGCAAAGATAATCTTCAGATCAGGCGGCATAATACAAGGTAACTCGCTAATTAATACTCGATTGTTGTCCTAAAGAACTAGGTTTAGTTTATATTCGTATCTGATTTCATTAATTTTCTCGCTAATTATTGATTGATTTACTTTGCTGCGTTTGTGCCCTATAATTAATTGGTTTCACTAAAGATTGTTGCGGTATCTGGGTATGAATCTGTAGAGTTTAATTGAATTCACCTACTTCATATTATGCTTCTACTATGCTTCTACTCTTCATACTTAGTCTAACATATATTGAATGTTACTCTAATGCTCTTATGAGTTACTGTAATAAACTTGAGGTGTTACTGTAAGGAGTTGTTCAGTTAGTGTTACACATGTATGATGTTATTTTAAAGACGACCATGTGTTACTGTAATGTACAAGGCATGTTACTTTTACTCCCATCTCTGCGTTACTTTGAATGCTAGTAATCTGGTACATTTAATTGTGTAGACGTGTTACTCTAATTTGCACTCTATGTTACTCTAACACTTTTTTTGTGTTACTTTAACGCGTATCAGCTTTACATATGGTATTTCTTTCACTCGTATCAGTTGTACTTTAATTTTATATACCAGATTAAACTGTAACAATAGTTGTACATAATTATTGTACTTTTCAGATGGCAAAAGGAGGAGACAAATCAAGGTGCGATCGCGGTTGTTGGATAACGTAGATAAGTATGTGGACACTAGGCAAAAGATCATCGATGGTCCCAAGAGCAAGCCAACAAAGGGTCGAAAAAAATAACGTGTCTAACGAATTATGTCATCCTTTTCTAATTACGAATAATGCTTTGTATCGTTTTCGAAACTTGTTAT
This sequence comes from Agrostemma githago, assembly GCA_958450325.1. NCBI lineage: Eukaryota > Viridiplantae > Streptophyta > Magnoliopsida > Caryophyllales > Caryophyllaceae > Agrostemma > Agrostemma githago. The sequence goes on along the minus strand of OY288249.1, from coordinate 5,854,008 downwards.
GTACATTAGTATTTCGATTATCACCAATGGAACAACGCTGTTAAACTCTGTTACCCTGACTAATTGTTCCTGTCACTCTAATTAACGACCGGTGTTACTATGGGAATGAATGAAGTTTACCCAATATACAAATGTGGTCTCATAATCATTGTGTTACATTGACGCATTATAACTGTTACTTTAATGAACAAATGATGTTACTCTAAGTCATTAATGATGTTATTCTTTGTCTCATAGTTAAACAATGTTATTATCAATGACGCATTATATATGGTTCTTTAAAAAGTGAATGTTGTTACTTTGGTAATGAATGGTTCTAATCCAAGTTATCCTCAGTTACTTTGGTAATGAATTGTTTAAACAACGTTGCTGTCCTCAGTTACCTTCATGCATTATGTCTGTTACTGTAACTAACGAATGGTGTTACTCCAATAGACATGAGATGTTACTCTAACCAAATACACATGTATTAAATAAATATATATAGTTAATTGCAACGTAGGACAGCGCTATGTGTAAAAAAATGTGTACAAAATCCAGTTTCTGTGTTTTGCCAAACCCCCCCCCCCCCCAGAAACGGACTGTCTCTGCAACCTGAACTCCCGAATTAATCCGCACAAGCTTTTCAACATGAAAATTAATCCGCACAAGCTTTTCACATTTGCCTTGTCTTTTGCCCTTAGAAGTCTGTATCAATGAAGCTTTACTGCCGTGTCTGCTTCAACAAAAAACAAAACAATAATATCAGTGAAGCTTATTACGTTACTGTAACTTAGGAGGTATGTTATTTCAATGACGTTTCTGCGTTAATATAAAACAAAACAATAGTATCAGTGTATATTATGGAAAACCTAAATAAGAAACATAAAACCCTAGAATCTATAAAGATCGATAGAGCAACTAACCATTGATAGGAAACTATGATGAATGAAATAACAATGAAAGCAATATCAACATTAAAATTGACGGTTATATCAATTCATAAGTTGTGTTACTCTAACTATTACACTATGTTACTTTAACATCATCATCATCAAACCTTTTTTTCTAAACGTTCAGTGTGTTACTGTAATTGCAATTAAGTGTTACTGTAACTCAGAAGGTATGTTACTTCAATGACGTTTCTGCATATCATCAAACAACGTTACATCAATGCAAATAATGTGTTACTGTAATTCATAAGTGGTGTTACCCTAACGTGTACAATACGTTACTCTAGCATATCAAAAAACCCTTTTCCTGAACGTTCATTTGTGTTACTGTAATTGCAATGAAGTGTTACTTTAACTCAGAAGGCATGTTACTTCAACGACGAATCTGCGTTAACTGAAATCAAAAAAATATAATCAATGGATATCAGGGAAAATCTTAATAAAAAGCATAAAGACCTGTAATCTATAGAGATCGAGATATCAAAAGACCATTGATACGAAACTGTGATATCAAAACGCAATGACATCAAAACAACGCAAATTGATACGAACTGTGATACGGAATGACAATGAAAGCACTATAAACATGAAGATCGACGTTAAAAAAAACGCAATTCGACGCGATAAAACATTGATATGAAAACGCAAATTGAAAGCCATATGACTATTGAAATCCATGAAGAAAAAACGAATAAAAACGTGAATGAAACACTGAAATTCACCATTGTTATACTCGATTAGTTGCATATCAACCGTTGAAGACGATGATGCGGTCATTGAATCCATTGTAGCAGAATTTCGAGTTCAAAATCGATGAATGAGCGTGAATGAATCAGAGTTTTTTTTTTTAGGTGTGAATGAACGTGGAATGAAAATTGTGATAATGAACGTGAATGATAGGAAGTTATTGTTTCCTAAATTCTTGTGAGTTATTTTAGGAACGTAAATCTTCCCTTTTTTTTTCTTTTTTTTTTAAAATGCAACACATCTTGTCCATCCATCCTCATCTCATCCAATGGATGAGATGAGGACTCATGGACTCATATATAGAGAAGGACTCATAAGAGCCTTACTCTATATATATATATATATATATATATATATATATATATATAGAGGAGAGATCATATAAGGGCCTCTTATGTATATAAGTTTGTAAGTCCTTTTATCAACCGTCGGATCAAGCATAGATGGATGGCTGAGATGTGAAGATATATATTTATTTTTAAAAAAAGAAAAATGATGTTTACATTTTCAATGCACCTCCTCTTTTTTCCCAGTCTCTTTTTCCCATCACATTCATTGCTCCATCACATTACTCCATCACATTCCAATCCTCAATTCAATTACTCCAAAACATTCCATCTCCATCACATTTCATTTACTTGCAAGCTCCGATTCTGGATATTTCGACACAACCCAAAACCCTAAAAGCTCCACTGTTACGTTTACTGTTGAAATTGGTCCAAAATTGTCAACACGTCCATTGATTTCCCCTCTTCACGATTACTAGCGAAATTGCTCCAAAATTATCAACACCTCCATTGATTTCCCCTCTTCATGATTCAATTCATTGTGTTCGAAATCTCCATCGTCAACCCCTCTCCAACTCAGGTAACAATGGAAATCGTTTTTCTTCAAATTTGTGCAATAAATTAGGGTTTAGTGTAACGAATTTTCCATGACATTCATACTGATAATTAATTTGATATTTCAGTAATCCCTAATTTTTTATACTGATTATTTTCATGCTCTTTTTCTTCCCTTATTTTGTCATGCTTTGGTTGAATTAAGAAAACCTAATCATTGCATTTTTGTTGAATGGTTAGAAGAATTTTACTTGGTTTATCAAGGGGAATCATAAGTTGAAATACGGTCCAATGTCAACTGCTTCTTTCTTGTTTAAATGCTTATCCTTTGAGTTTGAGTCCAATATACCTATTTTGAAATCATTTTGGTTAAGATAGTGAATGGCTTCTTTGGTTGAATTATGTATCAGTTTTGACTTAAGATTGGTTTTACTGGAATTTTATTCTACACCTTCATAGTGAAAATTCTTTTGTGTATTTTTTTTGCGTAATAATGTGTCTGACTTGACTACTGGGTTTGTTCCATATATTTTCTTCAACTCATGTTTTTGTTCTGATTGGTTATACTGGGTTAATTTGTTATCTTGATTGATTATTAGATACTCCGTAGGAACTAACTTCGTATGAGTCTAAGAATTGTATTTTGTGTTGTTGATAGTGTTATAGTTGAAATTGAGGAGAATATATGGGACACGTATTATGAAGTTTCAGAAGATGAGAGTTAAAGTTCTACGGTCTTGGAATTGAAGTCTCAAGCATCCAGTTGAATATATATGAGCAGAAGAAAAATGAACATTTCACCATTTAATTATGAAGTTGTAGACGTTGTGCACTGAAGTTGTAAAGAGAAGGGCTTAAAGTTTCAAAGTTATGTTCTACAAATCAAAAAGGCAAGATTTCGTAGTTTCGGAAACTGAGAGTTGAAGTTGTAATGTTTTTGAACTGAAGTTGCAAGCGTGTGGTAGATTGTTTTGAATGTACACCAGTTAACTATGTCGTTGTAAATGTAATGTACTGAAGTTGCATTGCAGCTGAATTAAAGTTCCAAACAAACTGATATTTAAATATTGAAAGTCATGCACTGAAGATGTAAGTATACGTGTTTTGAAGTCTCAGAAACTTAGAGTTGAAGTTTCATAAATTGAGAGTTGGAGTTGTAAAGAATTTGAATTAAAGTTTCAAGCGTGTCGTTGTATGTTTTTACAGAGAAATAATGTTCAACTTTCCAGCAGTTATATATAAAGTTGGAATTGCTGTGCTTTGAAGTTCGAAAGTGAATGAGTTGAAGTTATAAAGTGAGTTTGTTGAAATTATAAATATTGTAGTATTCGAGGTTATGAACTGAAGATGAAAGTATGTGGGAGACGAGTTCTAAAATTTCAGAGTTGAAGTTGTGTAGTGATTGAATTGAAGTTTCAAGCGTATAGATGAATTATTTGTCAGAAAAAACTTTGTATTCAATATTTGAAGAAGACACTATCATTCATAATTAAGTTTTACGGAACTATTGATGAAGACGCTTTTATTTAAAGAACGATTTAAATTTCGTATTCAACATTTGAAATAGCATTTACGGAAAAATATTTGAATAAATTAGAATTAACAAGTGAATAGTGACAAGTAGAAGAAAATAATAAGAATGAATAATTGAATGAAAAATGTTGGAGGTTGGAAAGAGACCTAATATTTATTAGCAGCATTGGAGTCTCAACATTGGAGTTGGGAAGAGACCTACTATTAATTGCCTCCAACTAATCTAGACATAATCTTAGCCACCCATCTAATTTAATCCAATGGTGAGGATTAGAACTTAGGAACTTAATTTTACCCAAGACCTTATTAGAACTCACCTCTCTCTCTATATATATATATATATATATATATATATATATATATATATATATATATATATATATATATATATATTCTTCCATATTACTTTGATATCTAATATATACCTACAAGTAAATATATGTCGCCACGTTTGTAATGTCGACACTTTTACAATATTTCTTATTTTAGGTATTGGAGTTCCTTCTTTAGGTAATCGTAGAACAATTATTACCTTTTAATGCCTTGATAGGGAATATAGCTCCTCATTAACTTAGCCTTTTTGTTACCAAGTAAAACACCAATTATCCATGTTAATTTTGAGTGTACTAATCTTCCTTAATTAGTTGTACACATATTTGTACGTTCTCTTCAAATATGAGCCTTTCAATATTAGTACGTTCTCTTCAAATCTTTCAATATTTTATTTATGAATCATGACACCTTCCCAAAACGTTAAGCGTTCAAGGCCTCAAGATATTGCAAATCGATCAGGTTTAGCTTACATTAGTGAAAAGTACTTTCGTTTTCTTTGTTTTTTACTACTTCATCGTATTATTTTACCCATTGAATAAACTACTTCATTTCATCATGTAATAGTATGCGGTCTACACGACCATATCAAATTAATAGAATTTACTCAATCGAATTGTTCTTTATTCATCATACAAGCTATGCTTGCAGTGCCATGTCTAAAAGAGGTAAGCTTAATTGTTAACATTTGAACCTTAATAACTTTTAAATTTTGTTTATTATTAAGTAATTATACACATGCATTACCCTTTGTCCGCACTAAGGTGTGTTTTACTTAATACGTGACCGTACTTGCATTTTTATTCCTGCAGCTGTTAGTAGGTCGCCCTTTGCAGATATTACGAATGTCGCGTCTGGACGTAAAGTAACTACCAACCAGTGCATTTCAGATGAACCATCATCTGAACTTCGCTCTCCTCAACCTCACGGAGTTACTCCCCCTAATACATCCAACTTCATATCAGGTTTTTTTGTAGTTTATTTTGTCGTTCGGTGCTTTGCTTATTTAATATCAATTTAGTTGCAAATTTATGGTATATAACCACAATTCACTGAATAGCAACAGAAACATTTCAAGACATTTCCCTCAATTCAGTGTTTTATAATACCGACAAAGTCTTTGTAGAGGACACAAAACCATAGTCTTTATAAACTTTTGTTATAAGTCGCACTTCTTCGATCAATTTTCTAATAATACCTGATAAACTCTATGTAGAGGACGTTGCGAACACCTTATCCACACGGCAAATCATTCCCAGCTACTCCTCTCCAAATGAACCTGCAATATTTGTCCATACTTTTGAGTCCAATCTTCAATTTTCAGGGTAATCCACAATTTTTTAGTTTTTAATTTCCAACATTAAATATTGTTTTGTAGATCATGAAATCTAGGGTATCAGCCTTCTAGGTTTATATTGCTGGCAACAGTACATTGTGTCTAATCTAACCGCATTCAGTCCAGTAAATACCTGAATTCTGTTTTGTAGACCTCAGTACTGCAAATCACCATAATGTGTCGAACACCTTAGCTGTGCCACGACTTATACCCAGTTCTTCTTCTTCTAAAGAACCTGCATCAGTATTTCATACGTTAGAATCCAATTCTCAATGTATCGACGACACCTCATTGGTAGGTCAACTGACTCCCATCCACTCCTCTCTGGATGATATTGCAACAGCTTTTGAACTCTGATACACCACTTACATTTTTCATGTACTAATTACAGTTTGTACATTTCCTGTTTATGATACACGATTGTCTCTTTGAATTTGTATGTGCACTATTTCAGATTTGTCAGCTTCTCAACTTCACCGACAGTCTCAGGAAAATTCTTGCCATGCTGATCGTCAGTATTCCAATTATACACACATAAATATAAAATTTTATATTCAATTTATTTTCTCATTCATTTATCTACTTAGTTCACCATTTAAACTAATTCCATTTTTTTTCAAGCATATTTTTCCGAACGCCAAGCAGTTCGTCGTCTTACCGCTAAAATAGCACGTGCCGATCGGAGGTGCAAACTTGCTTGGATCAGGTCCCAGAACAGTAGCTCGGTAACTACAGACACTGCTCTAATTTTCGATGATTCCATCCCCAAGTATGTTCGAGTTAAACTTGCTAGACGTAGAACGAAAATCGCCTTATATGACCGCCGTTTTAAGCAGCGGATCCCACCTCAGACAACTCAGTCAGCTGTATTGAGTACAGGTCTCTATTAATTAGTTTTCTCTAATTACTACCTACCATGTCTATATGTTCTTCCTTACCGTACACCCTTTTTTTATGTTAATTTGTCAGGTCTCGACAGTCTAAGTGTAGAAACAGCTAACCGTACACCTATCTATAACCACACGCTGACGTCTGGACCAAGCAGCCCTATTCATAATTTCTCGTTTCATCCTAATATTAGTCAACAGTCAGGGAATTCGCACCTCAACATTTCTGTTGAACATGGTATGTCTTATAATATTTAGTTATCTATTGTATAGAAACTTATGTTCGTGTCACTCAGTTGCATAGTTTATATTCTCACAATCACCGTACACCGTCAATTCTTTTTATTTAAACTAGTTTAGAACCCGCACAAATGTGCGGTATATACCGCTTATCATCATTTATAAGAGGAACTTTTTATTTGATAATGGTATGAAATAATAATTTTTTTTATAATGTTTATAAAATATACTTAAATTTAATATTAGTTTGTTATAAAATGATATATCAATGATTGTAATTACACATGAAAACTTGGGAGTATAAATGATACTCCTTAAAAAAAATACAAACATGAATGTATTTGCATGGTTTTTAAATAATTGTATTATTCATAATTAAAAAAATTAAAATTAAAATATTGTTGTAATGATGTGTTAAACCTGAAATATATGCTATTAATATTAGTATTAAATAAAGAGGTTAATAAATGGAAAAACTTACTCTTTTAGTTAATATAATTGATTAATTACTATTTTAATTAAATTAAGTCAAATAATAGTCTAAAGAAATATTTTCATTTTTTATTCTATATTTTTCTATTTTTTATTTATCATAAAAGTTAATTTGTATAAATGGAAATTTTGTAAATATGATTTAATTGTTGATTTGTTTCATTAATTATTTGTTCCCATAATTAAAAATTATAAGTTTTGGAGGGAAAACTTTTAATGTGAGCTCGCCACCTAAGCATCTTCTATTCTCTTAGTAGTAAAGAGGATTGTCAGTTACCAGTTCACCCATTGATGACCACACTTCAAGGTCTGGACCAAGTAGCCCTGTTCGAACTTTATCAGCTCATGATAATATTGGTCTACAACCTTTGAATTCGGATATCAACAATTCAGTTCAACATGGTACGTCTTCTTTTATTTACTTTTTTATGTAAGTGTAACTTCCGTTTGTTGTTTATAAATACTTACTGCTTAGGTGTACCTTTTTTCCTTCTATGCATTCATCAGGGGAAGGATTAAAAAATCGAAATTTTAAATTCTGTCCATGTTGTACTTACTTTCTCAGCTTACGATCTGGAGGGTGTTGTCCTCAAATACCTTTCTGCCAAGCTTGCCCGCGCTGATCGTAAACGTTCTTTAACCATCCTGAGACAACAGAAAACAAACCAAGGTCAGAATCCAAAATATCAAGATCCCCACAGATGGTGGCGTGCAAAACTTGCTAGACGTAAACGGATGCTGTCAATTAACCAACTTCGTCTAAAGAACAGAATACCTACTCCAACTACAGGCTCCCTTGATTCTCAAGTGTCCGACCGAACCACAGGTATTTCAGATATCGACCGCAATGTTTTCAATTTCTATAATATTATCTCAATCAAATTACTATTGCTGACGTTAATGTCATTACCTTAGTGTAACCTTCATATTTTGGTATTTATCTAATGTCCTTCTCATCGAACTTTTCAGCTTCTATTAATCGAACCGTCGATGTGTTACGCACCGCCTCTTCCACCGACTCTAAATTGATTAGTAATATTTCTGTAAATCGGCGGCTGACGTCTGCATCCGAAAGGAGTTCCATAATAGACAGCCTTGCTCGCGACATTTTTGGTGCACTTGAAGACGATAATAATATTCCATCACCTGAAATAGACCACAAAGGTATGATAAGTTATATTTTTCAAAAAAAAACTGAGCAACCACCTCATTGTAATTGCCATACCATATTAGTATTTACAAACTTATCTTTCAGGTTGGGAGGGTTATCTGGACATCGGTGACCCCGAATACAATTGCCAAAGATGTTTCGCCCAGATGTGGTACGATGAGAGAGATAGGATGGATAGGCAACCCGTTGTTCCTTCATTTACCATGTGTTGTAAGGATGGAATTGTGGAACTTCCTTATCTTACAGATCCGCCACAGCCCCTCAAGGACTTACTTAGTGGAGTACACCCTAAGAGCAAACATTTCGTTGACAACATCAGACCATATAATTGCATGTATTCTTTCACGTCATCAGGTGGTAAAATTGACTACTCAATTAATCAAACAAGGGGTCCTTATACCTATCGGATGAGTGGTGAGAACGCGCATCGTATTGGTAGTCTTCTCCCTGGTGAGGATGATATTCCCAAATTCTGTCAACTATACATATATGATACAGAGGCGGAGACTGTAAATCGAAAAAATGCACTTGGGTAAGTAATCTACTTCTCATCAGCTTTGTTGTGATTTTTTTCCCTACATTATTTACATATAAATTCCACCCTCACTACTTATTCTTTTATGATATTCGTGCAGACGTAATTCGTCCTCCAGCTCCGTTTTTTATGATGACTTGATAGCTGAACTGCAGTCAATGCTTGATGAATATAATCCATTAGTGCAGTCCTTTAGAATGGCAAGGGATAAAATTTACGATGTGACACGTGGGGATGAAGTTAGATTGAGACTTATTAGCGGACGGCTTACCGACGGTAGGACATATACTTTACCATCCGTGTCGGAAGTTGCTGCATTGATAAGGGGTGAATTGGAAGAGGCAGTTCAGTCTAGAGATGTCGTTGTCGAGAAGATGGATGGTAGGCTGAAACGAATAAATGAACTGCATCCCTCATTTTTAGCACTCCAGTATCCAATTTTTTTCCCACGTGGAGAAGATGGTTACCATCTGGGCATTAAGCACTCTGACGAATCAATTAAAGAATCCAGTAACCCGAAGACAGGCCGTAACCAACTGACATTGAGGGAGTTTTTTTGCATTCCGTTTTCAAGATCGTTCACTAACCGTAGAGTCTGACACCATTCTTAGGGGTTGTAGGCTATTTCAGCAACTCTGCGTTGATGGATACACAATGGTCGAGGCTCAGAGGCTAACATATTTACGTTTTAACCAGCCCAAGTTGAGGTCTGAGAACTTTAAAATGCTTTCAACTGCAGCTGCAAGTGGTCAGACAGATTCTGCTGCTACCGGTGTTAAGTACATAGTACCTTCCAGCTTTGTTGGGGGGAAAGGGCTACATGCGTGAAAACTATCAGGATACTATGACAATATGTAGATGGTGTGGCTACCCTGACTTATTCATCACATTCACATGTAACCCTAAGTGGCCCAAGATCACCAGATTTGTACAAAGAAGAGGTCTGAAACCAGAGGATCGCCCCGATATTGTAACCCGAGTTTTCAAACAAAAACTTGAACAACTATTGAGGGATTTCAAGGATCTTCAAATTTTTGGTCGCACTAGAGCATGTTACACTAATCTTTCACGTTACAATTTCATATTTATATATTTGAGAAAGCGCATTTGCTATCATATTGAAGTACGTTTATTTTTAATAATTTTCCCTTTTTTGTGCAGTTGTTTACACTATTGAATTTCAGAAGCGTGGTTTACCACATGCACACATTCTTTTATTTCTCCATCGTGAAGATAAGTTCCCCGAGGCAGCTGACGTAGATAGAATTATTTCAGCAGAAATTCCAGATCCTTCGGAGGAACCAATTTTGCATGAGGCTGTGAAGGAATTAATGATCCACGGACCGTGTGGTCTTGCCAACCCCAAGTCTCCGTGTATGGAGAAAGGTGTTTGCATTAAGAGGTTTCCTAAGTCCTTTTGCGAGCGTACTGTTGTCGATTCCGAAGGGTGTCCAATGTACAGAAGACGCGACAGTGGCATTACTGTTGAAAAGAGTGGTGTCCCAATACACAATGGTTATGTTGTCCCATATAGTCCAGAATTGCTTAGACGTTATCCTGCACAGTACACATCAATGTAGAGTGGTGCAATCAGGCTCGGTCAATTAAGTATTTATTCAAGTATATTAACAAGGGATACGATCGTGTTACAGTTGGAGCTTCTTCAGGCAGTAACACGGATGATATTGACCAAATTAAGGAATACTATGACTGTAGATATATTTCTCCCGCAGAAGCTGTATGGCGTATATTTGCATTTGATATCCACTACAGAACCCCACCTGTCATTCATCTGGACTACCACTTGCCAAATGAGCAAAATGTTGTCTACAGTGAGGATGACCCTATTGAAGACATCGTCAGCAGGTCCGGCAGTGCCCGCACTAAATTTAAGGGTTGGATGGAGTATAATGCTAACAACAGTGATGGCAAGGATCTTACTTATGGCGATTTCCCTACTAAGTTTGTTTGGCATGTCGACAAGAAGTGCTGGACTCCTAGGAAACAAGGTTTTAGCCTTGGCAGAATGTACCACATGTCCCCACTTGGTGGTGAGAGATATTATATGAGAACTCTTTTGAATTTTGTCAAGGGTGCAAAATGTTACGAGGACATTAGGACAGTAAACGGTGTTGTCCACCATTCCTTTCGAGAAGCTTGCTACGCTCTTGGATTGCTCGGTGATGACAAAGAATATATCCAAGCAATAGAGGAGGCAAGCGATTGGGGATCCGGTTATTACCTTAGAAAGTTATTTGCTACCCTTCTCTTCTCAGGAAGTTTGGTTATGCCAGAATATGTTTGGGAACAAACATGGCATTTGTTGACTGAGGATATTTTACACATACGTAGGAGGGAGCTGCTGAATTTTGGTACCTTCTACTATCTTACCTTTAATTATTTATGTTAATTTGTGTCAACTACTTTCTTAATTTTAAATTGTCGGCTAAATGTCCTTTATTTCTCTACCCTTCTTAGTCTCCAAGCTTATTAACTTTATTTTTTATTCTATCGTAGACCTTCAGATGTCCGATGATCAGTTAAAGAACCATGCGTTGTCCGAGATAGAGGCTATTCTGCAGAGCAATGGCAGTTCTCTTAGCAAGTTTCCTGAAATGTCGTTCCCTGATTATGCTTTTAATTCCTTGCATTCTAATAGGCTTATTTTTGATGAACTTTCTTATGATAGGGCTGCTCTATCTCTTGAACTTGATCATTTCATGTCGTCCTTCACCGACGAACAGCGTTTAGTTTACGACACTATAATTGATGCAGTTCGTACTGGAGAAGGTGGTGTTTTTTTCTTATATGGTTATGGCGGTATAGGTAAGACATTTATTTGGAAGTCGTTATGCGCTTCACTAAGGAGCAAAGGCGATATTGTCCTCCTCGTAGCGTCTAGCGGCATTGCAGCTATTTTGCTGCCAGGAGGTAGAACCGCGCATTCCAGATTCTCTATACCACTTAATGTTGACGAGAACTCAATTTGTTGTGGTATAAAGCCCGGGCCAGACCTCGCTGAACTCATTACTATGTCGAAGTTGATCATATGGGATGAGGCTCCAATGGTGAACCGCTATTGTTTCGAAGCTCTCGACAGAAGTCTTAAGGACATAATGCGGTCTTCTAATGAAATTCTGTCCGACAAACCATTCGGAGGGAAGGTTGTCGTTTTCGGTGGGGATTTTAGACAAATTCTTCCAGTTGTTCCCAAGGGTAGTAGGCAAGATATTGTCTACGCTTCTATTTGTTCTTCCCCCGTTTGGAAGCACTGTAAGGTATTATCACAATTTATGTACACAACGAATCTATTCACGAAATTATATTCATTTAATTTCTTGCAGCTAATAAATAAAACTTTTCCTTTCGTCTAGGTCCTACGCCTTACTAAAAACATGAGACTAGAGGTTGGACGAGCCAATTCTGACGCTGATGAGATCAGGGAATTTTCTGAATGGTTACTGCAAGTCGGTGATGGTGTTGCTGGTGGTCCTAATGATGGATTAGCAAAAATTCAGATCCCTGAAGAAGTACTTCTTCATCCAGGTCATGATCCTATTGCAACTATAGTAGACAACACTTATCCAGATATTGAACATCATATCGACGATTACAACTACTTCTAGGAGAGGGCAGTTCTTGCACCAACTCATGATGTTGTACAGGACGTAAACGATTATATAATGTCTCTAATCCCCAACCCGGAGAAGGTCTACTTAAGTGCTGATGAGTTGAGCAAAGATGAAACAAGTGTAATCGTCAAACAAATCTACTCTACTGAATATCTGAACTCCATTAGGTCATCAGGGTTACCAAACCACAAGCTTACGTTGAAGGTTGGCGCTATTGTTATGCTCTTAAGGAATATTGACCAGGCTAACGATCTTTGTAATGGTACCCGTATGATCATAACAGGAATGGGCGAAAGAGTCCTCGAGGCAGTAGTTATTTCGGGTAGGAATGTTGGTTCCAAAGTTTTCATTCCCCGAACTAAACTGTCTCCATCCGACGAGACTAAGTTCCCTATTAAGTTTGATAGAAGACAATTCCCAATTGCGGTATGTTTTGCCATGACCATTAATAAAAGTCAGGGTCAGTCATTGTCAACTGTTGGTTTGTACTTGCCAAAACCCGTGTTCACTCATGGCCAACTATACGCTGCCTTTTCTCGAGTGACAAGCAAGAAAGGGCTTAAGGTTTTGGTCATTCCAGAAGTTGATGATCTTGTTCCTAACAGAACCACAAATGTAGTTTACAAGGAGATATTTACCAATGTTCGTTAATTCTAAAAACTACCATCTTATTGGTTTCTTTTATGTTATCTTATTTTCTTCATTATATGCTCTATTTGTTTGTCGACATACAATCAATGTTTTTAGGCGCTTTTCATTTTCCTTGAATTATTGCCCCACTTGGAATATATATTCCTATCTCCTTTCTCTATTTCATTGATGTATATAAGTCTTTTAATTATTTTAGTAAACCTACTACAGATGGCATTTCCATTAATACAATTCATATATACAACTCAATGGAAGAGAATAATACAGTTCAGTGTTTCACAGTTACGTCACTATTACAGTTAAATACTACATAGCAGAATATGTAATACTTCCATATGTATTCAAGTTATATCAGTAGTACATATGCATGAATATTATAGAGCAGAATACTAATGCATGTGTTACAGTTATATCTACAACTAAATGAACAGATATTACATTTCAGTTTATACTTATAAGCTATTATCATCAATAGAATTCAATAATCTCTAAGTTATTATGTACCAGAACCAATGCCATCATTTATACTTATTCACTGTAATTAGAACTGTACATTGTATACCAATAATTCACTTCTTTTCTTTTTATCTTTTGGTAGCAGCCATCTCAACCTCATTTCCATTGTTGTCTACCGAGCCCTTTTTTTTCACTGCCAGTTTTTTTACCGCCATTCCTTTTATTATAGAGTTTCCTTCTCATCTCGGTTACATCTTGTTCTTTTGTATCACTTTGCATAGTTTATCAGTGTACTTTATTTTTTAAAATGACTTAATACTGCCCGTTTTCGTGCCTTATATTAGTTGTCCCTATGGTTGTACAAAATACTGCAGCACCATAACTAATATTAGTAAATGATAATTTTTAGGTGATTCTTTAATATAGTCATTTAGTCATCTCACTTTCTTTAAAATCCAAATTAATACCATGTAAAAATTAGCACTAATAATAACTTAATTTCCATTGATAATATAGTTGAACTAATACATTCTACATATAGCACTGGACATACGTCATGACATACATATCATTCAGTAGAATACATTAAAACTGATAATAACTAATAGTTAACTAATACCACCGACATACATAGCATATTCTACCAACTAAACCTAAACTTAAACATGCCAACTGTGTTCAGTACAAATCTGAAAATTTGTTGTTACCACAACAAATTGTACCGTCCAAACAGTTTAGCATCGACACACCTAATATATTAATTTTCCTAATATTTTTGTTATTCATGACCAAGGTTTCCTTTTTCAGACACTCCCACCAAACCGAACACATAAAAGTTTTTTGACTGAGATTGTTCACCACATGCACTCCACATCACTGAAGATGTCAACCAGTTTCTCTTCAATTTCATCATAAACTTCAGTGTTACCTTCTGACACCCCCGATACCCCCTTATACTTCAACTCCAAATCAACATTAGCGAACTGGCAGCCTTCTCCCAGTATATCACTATCATTTCTTGATGCTATCCACACATGTGCACCCTTCCCACGCTCACTCATACCCACATAATTCGCCCTTCCCTTTCCACAGACCTCGAAATTGCGCTCAAGTTTGAAAGCAAACTCATAATTCCTTTCCCCCCTTTCAAACTCTATCACCACTATCCTTCTGAAAGTATTACCCTGGCCCCATAATCCCTTTGCCTTAGCTACAGGATATCCCATAGACCTATGTTTATCCCTAAGAGAGTTGAAACTCTTCCCCGAAACCGTCCCCTTATTATCTAAGTGATATGGCATGTTAGCCATTATGCAGGTTGCAGGGTAGACATATTCCCTCCTCTCATCTTTCTTAACCCTCTTATCTCTATGCATTTTTTTTTCTACTCTTTACTACTTTTTTTGTTTTGTTAGTTTTTCTGAATTTTTGAGAAGGTACCACATTCTAACCCCTATTTATAGTCCATATTTCATTAAGAACTGAGAATAAAGTATTGAATATGGAACAAGTGTCCATTTTTCCGGAAATTGCTATTGGCAGTATATATTTTCAATTTTTCTTTGGTTGTTTATTCCCTCTTAGATTCTTTGAATGACCCTCTTATTTTCAACACAAGCAATCAATTGCATTAAACAGTAGAAGATATTCCCCATAATCACTAATGCATATTAAAAATTAAATCCGGAAATACCTCATCTCACGCCATTTCATTTTCGATTCACTCTTTCTGTCTCTGATTTCTGAGTCTTCACTTCAATCCTTTCGACTGTAGTTGAAAGCTTCAGGCTTTGTTCATCCCTTCACGCCATCCCCAATTTTTTCTCATTGAGTTTTCCGTCATCAACAAAGCACATGCAACACAAATTTCGATGTGATTTGATTCTAATAGCCCAGATTTTCTTTTGTTAAATGCGTATGTTACATATACAAAGTGAAACTGAAAAAGAAAAAAAATAACAAGTATTACATATCTGACCTTTAATCGTTAATTCATTCGTATTAAGAGTAGATCTTCAGTCGACCTTGATTGAAACTCCATTGTTTTCAGCTTCCGCGCCGTTGATTTACAATGATCGTCCATTGCGGCAGTTTTCTTGCTAAATCTGTGGGTATGGGAGGAGATGAGGATGAGAATCGGGGTTTGGTAACTCCTCTAACCCTAATATTTCTATCTTGACCCAAAGTCAATACCGTTTTGGAGATGTGAATCTTATTGCCCGATTTTTGTGGTGTTTCTGTTTGTCACTTCTTTTGTATATGTTGCGACACATCTTTTCTAAATTCGTTTTTCTATTATCGGTCACCTTATTTTAAAAAAAAGAGAAGACAGACACATTTGTATAAAAAATTTTATTACGACAGCAACGTATTACGTAGTACTAATATATTTATACCAAAACATCACGTTGATGTTATTTACGATAATATTAGTTCGAAAAAAATAATCACTCCGCCGGAAGCTATATTTACTACATTTGCAATTATTTGAACAGAATTACACCATTGTTTGTTCTATAGTAAGAAGTTGAAAGTAATTCAACTCAAGGTAAAAGTTGAAGTTTTAGTTACACTATGTTTATTCACGTTGTCTTCCTTTATCTACCTTCAAACACACTTCCTCATTTTTTTTACGTAGGTTTAGGTATATCTTATTCTCATCCTTTACTTTTATGAAAGTCAATGGCAAGTTACGTACACACTGTTCACCCGATACTCTTGGATCTATATTATGTTGAGAAGTGCGTCTTTTTAAAAAATTTGTCGAACGTTCTCTTCTCTCAACCCCGTGACGTGTCACGGGTTTAACACTAGTCCATTGTTAAAGAATAACTGCATAACTGCATACCACCACAACTCCCTTCTCCCCAAACCGTCTCCTCTAACTCCCCATTCTCCACTCTTTAATAACTTCCTCCTTTAAAGAATAACTGCATAGCCAACCAGATAAACTGTTTTAAATCATTCAACATCAACCCTAACATTAATTCACTTCCTCTTCTCCGCAGCACAAAAAAAAAAAAAAAAAAATCCTCTCCATCAAATCCTTATACTAACAAAAATAATCGAATCGTGTTTGTTTACATCAATCTTCTTCTTTTTGTAGTTCTGATTGATTTTCGTTATTCATTAGTATAATAAACTTGCTCAAAATTTCATTTTTTAGGTATATAATCTTGCGATTGTTCGTTCAATTATATTCATGTTATTGACGATGATTGATTTGATTAGCGTGTTAATTTTTGGATTAGTGAAGGTTACTGGCTTCGATTTTTAAGCAATTTCAGTTTTACTTGTTGCGTGATTGATAGGAGGCATTTGATTGTTCTTCAATTTCTGTTTTGCAGTGCTTCTCTCTGAAATAGAGGATCGATATTTGATGTATTGTGAATTTCTAATGATTTATTCCGATGATTTATGTTCTTAGATTTGTAGCTTTGATTTCTTGGTGTCAAATGCACGGATGTATTCTTGATCTACTAGAAATTGCGGTATTCGATTCGACAACAATGGTTGATTTGCTACTGTTCTTCCGGGATATACTAAGAACATCTTACATTATTCTTGATCATCCAATACAGGAGTGATAAAACTGAAGAATTGACGTTTTTCTCTACCGAACCCAGAAACGATATGGGAAGATTACTACGACAGGAATGATGTTGATATTGAATTCAATAGAGCCGAAGAATAGTGCCGGAGAAAATCACCATTATCACAATTCACAAATAGGGGAGGAAGAGAAAGAAGGTACTGTAACAAGGACAACTTTATTCTAAACTTAAACACATCATTAAAACAAATCAACAAAAATCAATTTTTTCTTATTCTTGAGAGCATTGTTTTCTATCTCATTAATAACTCTCTGAAATTTATTAACTTTGTTAGGCGCTACCGGAGTAAGTTTTCACCTATCCTGCTTACACAGATCCTACTTATACACTATACATGTACAATTTTATCTCCACGTCATATCATAATTTCTCATTATAATTTGGTTGGTTTGATTCTATTTTTTCCCCTGTTATTTTCTACATAATTACCCTTTGTTTTATATTGTTATTGTTGAATCTCTAACGCCTCTAAGTAATAAAGGATTGATCTTAATTTTCACAAATGCGTCAGTTACAAGAGGGGCGCCAAATGTTGTTGAACCGACAAAAATGGCATCGGTATCGAAGACGGCGAGGAAATTGGAGGAGGTGTCTTGGTTCCGTGGATTTTGATATAGCTAGATAATTCGGTGAATCAGTTGCATATTTCCGACACTGCTTTCGATCTCAATCTCTCGCCAAATGACTATGATCTGTATGACATGTATAAAGGCTAAGGTAATTATAATAGACCTTGCATTCTCCGTCTAATCCGAAAGAGTTTTTATCTATACTTTAAAAGTGAATCAGTTTCCTTATACCTACAATGACACATGTCCTAATTATAGTTCACCCATAATCTTAGTTTTCTATCTATATTACCACTCAATTATACTCCCTTTGTCCTAATTATTTGCTTTTGTTTTCTATTTTGTGGATAAGATATTTTAATTGAAAGTAATCAAATGCTTCAAAGGGAGAGATCCATATTAACTTACCTACTTGATAATGATTAAGGCTATAGTAGTATTATGACGAGTGTTCTATTAATTATTAGTGTTACTATAAATTAAGTTGATATCTCTTTATTAGATTGCAATGGGGTTGTTTACAACTATGGATCAAGGTGTTTTGGTCACTCCCATCATGAACACCTATGTAAATATGGTGTTGTAGGTGGTGGTTGTCAAAAGTGTTTGAACATATAATTATTCTATATTCATGATGTATTTTAGGTTATTGACATGTGATAGAAATGTCATTGATTTATTTGATAGTGTGTGGATGCTATGATCGAAGGTGTGGTATGTATCATGAAAAAAAAGTTTAATAACTTCGTAAAGATTATCAAGTTAATGAGTCTCAGTCAAGTAAGTGATTATTGTGTTTTTCAGTTAACGAGTCTCATCACCACTATTGTCCATCTAATTTAGTGTTAAGAGCCTAATGGAGCATCAATTTCTGTGTTTGTGTTGGTTGATCTAACTGATACGAGAGTATTACGAGTTCAGGTCATTGATGTTGATGCTAATTAATTTTTCAAAAATTAATGTTAGTGATAAGAATTTCTTAGTTTGACACTTATGTAGGTCTTCGAATTGTACTTATATAGGAGTATGTGCTAACTGTTCGATCAATTTATAATTATGCCGTGTCTAAAAAATGTTTGCATGAAACAACCTTTTTAGGTTCCCTGTCCATCCATATTTGATCCAGCTGAGAAGTTAGTACATATCTTTGATAATTCCCGCATTCGACCAAGTGAACTTGACGAAACAATGAAGTGAGTTGATTCAGATCATGACTGTATTTGCTTTTGTACTTCTTTAGATTTAGATTGATTTTTTTATTTAATTAGGTATTTGATTAATTCGGCAGTCTATTTATGTTTCGTAATTCACTATAGATGAAACTTCCGGCGAAGAGATGAGACGGACGGCGGATGAAGATGGATGTCGGTTGAAGACGCGTGAGGGCGAGTTGAGACGGATGGCGGACAGATGTCGGCAGACGGCGGACAACGGACGGAGAAGACGAAGGCGGGACGAAGAGTGTAAGAAGACGAAGGCAGGTTGTACTGTGGAGGGGATTTTTTTATTTAATATATAAGAGATTGTTTGCATATCCTACGTAATTCTTATATCATTCAATAGCCGAGACCATCATCATCGTGTGTTGGTGTGGTCCGTGGTCCATTTATTTTGCACATTCCATTCATGGTATTCATTGTCGTGTTTATTGACGGATGAACCATCCTACGCAAGAGGAGAGGTGTTGAATTAAGTAATTATTTCAAGATTTTGGATGCTTGATGGCATATTTTCGTCGATGCATTTAAACATAATCATTATGAAAGTTCAATAAAAAAAAATATTGGGCATGTTAAGTACGAATAAAATGAAATTCTTGGAATATATATATCAACAATCATTAGTCATAAGCTAGGTTGCACGGACACGGCAGAAAAAAAAAATTAATATACATATTTAAACAAAGAGAATTTAAATATTTTCATACCTAAGATATAAGTTTGGTTACTTCAACTATTGTAAAATAATAAAATAAAAATTAAGTCTTACGGAGTATAAACTAATAAAAATTTAAATAGTTATACTATTATAATATTAATTAATAAATTATTTACTCTTAAGTTGATATTTATAGTATCAAGTAGTCACTATAAACATATACAAGTAATACTTTCCTTTTATTAAAGTCCACAAATTCTAAACAAAGTTAAGTGTATTCGATGAGTCTACAAATAATATGAACCGTGTCCGACACGTCTCAAAATAACATGAAAACATGTCTGACATGTCTCTAAATAAATTTAAAAAATCGGACACGATTTTACAGGTGTCCTACACGTATTATCGTGTGTTCGATGTATGTCGGTGTCCGACACGACACAATGGTTTGGAGGAGTGCCCGTGCAACCTAGGTCATAAGAACTGAAGATTGATGTTGACAAGTTATCAAAATTTTACCTCAGACCATTTATATTAGTGCAAGCTAAGAAAGCTCAATAAAAATGTACTCCCTCCGAGTTCCTATCATTGTCTCATTTGGTTTTGGAATGAAAATTAAGGAAGTAAAAATGAGTGGTTCAAAAAAGGAAGAGGAAGAGAGAGAAATGAGAGAGTAAATGTGAACCACATATTGATGGCCTAAAAAAGAAAGTGAGACAAAAATCAAACTCGGCTCAAAAAGGAAAGTGAGACAAAAATAGGAACTATATCATAGATTCATAAATTAGCAGACTGGATTGATCTTGCAATAACACTCTCATGTTGAGTATGAATAAATGAACTACTAACAAGTAGCAACAAATATCTTTATTCGAATGACATTTTGTTTGCCATCGTTCGAATGATATTATGTATAACGGACTCAACAATTTTAGAAGATATAAAATCACTCACTTAAGTATTTATTCCTTAATGCTTAGAATTTTGAGGCTCTACTTGGAAGATTTTTAAGTAGTTCAATTTCCATTTCTAATGAATAAAAAAACTTACTAATTTTTGTTTTCTAAATTACAACGGAATACAGTAAAATTATTGACTAAATAATTGTTTTTTTTTCCAAATGTAATTGACAATCATTTGATGTTATATGTCTATATCAACCCAATTTTCATAGGAGGGTTAAGGAAAATATTAAGGTCAGGTAATAAAGGATGATATAAGGTGAAGTCGTGGTGGGGGCACTGCGAAAGTAGTTGATTGAAGCCTTGAAGGTAAATATCGTATTGTCGGGAAATATTGTTCGTTTGTTCACTACTGCAATTTTCAAAACGACCTATTATCTACAAATAGTACAACTTCAATCTAGAGCCAGAAATGTAGGCTATATTTTAGTCTTTGAGTGTTTATTTTGTTCAATGCACGAAAAAATCCAAGATAATAGTCCCCAAAAGTGACAATTTCCAAGCAAAATGACAAGCGGAAGATGCTTCGGCAGAGCCTAAACAATTGGATATTTGGGTAGTATTAATTTTTTTTTGTCATCAACGTAGAAAACTCACCTTAATACCTTCTCAATAACTTTGCCGACATAAAATAAAATATATTTGTGTTGTTTACATTGTTCATCGTAAATTCTCTATATTTTTTGAGCATCTCACACAGTTATATTCTTATATTAGGCTCTTTAACCTATGTAGAGATAACGACGGTGGTTGGCCGCATTGCTAATATTTTGTTTCAGAACATTGTTTTTTCCATTCTTAATTTAGCGCAAGATTTTTTAATTCAGGATTGTAATATTAAGTATTAGTATATCATACCGAGAAAAAAGATAAAAAGATGGACATCAATCATAGCATGAAAGATCAAAGGTTCCACATCTAACTGTTTTCATGGATATTGTTATTACAAAATGCTCATTTGTAGAGACGAGTTTGTAGAAATCTTGCAGGTCGGGCAGTTGTATAAATCAACAAGCATGGATTGAAGATTCTTATTTACGACAACAATAAAAGCACTTCTGACACCATTAATGTTTGTATATTCTTCTGTCATTTATTTCCACTAATGTTGATTTTTTTAACTTCTTATTTGATCTTAGCGTTTGCGGTTTATATCCATGTAATTTATTCATTATTTTGTCAATGAATACGTCACGAGTTTTTAAAAGCTATATGAAAATGTTTCAGATTTTTTAATTTAAATTCATTATATGAGAATTTGTACAACTTTTTAAAGAACAACTGCGCAATTTGCACGGGATTAAAACCAGTAGACATATAGTACGGAGTATACGAGTAATATACCAGTGAGTACTCCGTAAATGTCAATAACTCTAACTCAATTGGTGATCGTGAGTCGTGACAGCATCTGAGAGCGCAACCATGAGAAGATCACTCTCTCTCCTCTTCCTTTCTCTCCTCGCGCTCTCCCTCTTCACCAATTCCTACGCATTCCAATCCGACGAGCTCGACGAAGACGAGTTCATCGTCGACGCCGGCGAAACTCTCCCATCGCCGGAGTTAGGGTTCAGGCGATCTGACCCCCCGCCTCCAACCACCACCACCACCAGAAGATCCTCCAAATCTGATGCTGATTCCAAATTGCACTTCACTCTCGAACATTCTTTCGGCGATTCCGATTTCTCTGTTGCCGGAACTTTCTCCGCTCGCCTTAAGACATGGTCCCATGGCTCTCAGGTTGTATTCAATCTCGATTTCATTACCTGTTTTTTTGCAGGATCGTCCAAGTTCTTAGGTTAAAAATTGGAAGTCAATTTCCGATGTTTGATTGTAGGAGTATCTTACTATTAGTACAATATGGTTTTGTGATTCGTAAGATCAGGAAGAAGCTTACTTTGATGATTGGAAGTGCATTAGAACTGCAGTTTTGCATTGTAGCTGGTTTTGTTAAGATTGTCGTAATGTAAGGTTTTGTGTGAGTTTTAGGGATTTGAGTGAAGTTTTGAGGTTGAAATTCGAAGTCAATTTGCTATGTTTGATTGTAGCAGTGTTTTACTGCTAGTACATTGCTATAAGGTTTAGTTTAAAGTATGTTGCTTTGAATTGTTGGTAAGAATAGAAAGAAGCTTATTTTGATGATTGGAAATGCATTAGAACTATGGATTTGATTGTCGTAATGTAAGGCTTGGCGTGAGTTTTAGGGATCTGAGGTCGAAATTTGAAGTCGATTTGCAATGCTTGATTGTAGGATTGTGTTACTATTTAGTATAATAAAATAATTAGTACGGAGTACTATAATATAATAATGTTGCAAGGTTTGGTTTTTTGTTGTTGATGTGCATCGTCAATGAGATTTGGAAGAAGGAAACTTTGATAGTCGGAAATATAGTACAAGCATAGATTAATGCTTCATTTAAATTAATTTGCTTCTGCGATGATATGTATGTGTATGATTTTGTGTTGCTCAAAATCTTCTACGAGGTGTTGTGTCCGTTGGAGTTTTATACATTCATACATGCCTATTTTGGGCAAATTTTCAGTTTTTTGTTCTAAAAAAAGTATCGAAGTGTGTCGGACACGACACGTGTCTCGAAGTAACCTAGGTATGATTACAAATAAAATTTAAGTTCTAGATTAAAATAGTTAGTGCTAGCTTTTATACTGCAAAAAAAAACCTCTAATAAGATGCATACAACGACATACCAGTTGGGTAACTACTCCACCTCTCAAGATCACCCTTTTTTTGATGGAGTTTGTTTTCCATGTAGCTGTCTTGAGTAACAGGATATTTTGAGTTTTTTCTCAAAGTGTAGATGTATGACCAGAAGTCAACTTTGTACCAACTGGAGCTTTTTATATACTACGAGTATAATTTAAGATTGAAATTTGATATTACATTGAGCATCATATCCTTCCATTAGTTATGTCATATGTGAGCACGTCTCTGTGAAGTTAATTACTTTAAAGAATGTCATATCAATTGAAATCTGGAATGGCATTTACCCTTGGGTGCTTTTAGCTATGTACACGACTAGCGATGCTGGTGTGCATCTCTGCGTATGTATAATGTCTTATCGCAAAAAAATTCACTTTACTGAAAGCATTGATGTTTTTGAATTCAATTGGGTGTGGCGTGTCATAGCAACTTTGTTATCTGTTATTTGTTATTTGTTATTGTAAATTGACCCTGACTATTTATTTGACATGCCTTTGTGACTATAACAGACCCTAACCAAATTACGGTTTTCGAGGAATCCTTTTACAAGTGAGGAGAAACAGAAGTTCAAGGTGAATGTTTGGTCTGCCTTCTCAATAAGTAGTCCCATGTGCTTTCTTACAAATTCTAAAATGATTTGTATTTTAATTGTGATTGTAGGAGCTAATTCAAGAAGATGATTTCTATAGAATCAGACTTCCGTCCAATGTTGCGAGTCCACCTGGAAGGAATTATACTGTTTCAGTAGTAAAGGCGGTAAGTCGGTCTGAGAAATTTTTTGTACTTTATTCTCAATTTCGTGTTATTCTGTGGACTACTGCTGTCTCTGCTTCTCTGGTGTCTGGTAAAAGTTGTGATCAAATTTTTTGATCACATGCTGTTGTGACAAGCTAACAATTCATTGTTTATCCGGATTCAATCGTATTGGAGCGACTTGTTAATTATTGGTTTTGTGGTCTTTGAAGCCTGTACTACTTTTGATCCTTAGTGGTTATAATTTATGTAATTTATCCCTTTTGTTGCTCATGTTGTCCTAGTTCTCCAAGTTGCATTTTCCTTGATGGGTGTTCCTAGTCACAAATGATTGACACTGCTAACTTGTTTATCTTTTTTTAATGTATTTTATGCTATTCTGGGGGCTTACTCTTACTTTAGCTATGTCGCGTCTGTCTGCTGCAAATTGTAAAGTGTCTCTTTAATCAATCAATCATGTCCTTTCTTTCTACAGAGATGTCTTCCTAGGGGAGATGCGCTAGATGAGCACTTCGTGATACATATGGTATGATTCTGCTTGTTTTCAACTTTCATCAAGATTTTCTGTATAGATATTCAAATGGGCATCCTGGTGAGGTGGTAGGGCTCAAAATATCCCCGTGGTATCGGTCTTATGTTTTATGTTCTATTAGGTATATGACTCCAACATCAATACATTGCGTAGTTTAAGCTGAATAGCTATACTGGTCGTTAATTTATGTTTTTTTTCTTCTTGTTGATAGCGTTCCATTGTTTATTTTCTCTATTTTGATTGTAGGAAGGAGTAAATATTTTGGCTGTCAACTATGGCTCTCCTGGCGCTTGCCCCTTTCCTCGGCTGCAAAAAGTTGTAAGTTGAGACTGTGTGTTCCTCGCGTGTTGCTTATTGTTGCATGAAAGATTTAAATTGCTTATGACGTTTGATAGAATTTCACATTTTGACCTTTTAAACACTCATTTCAATGCACTTTTCAGTGAGGATTTTTTTTAAACTGTATGAGTTATTACCTACGAATTGTTTGGAATTTGGAAGTAAAAGACATAGGCAGGGTTTCCTCACAGCCTTATAGGAGATCAGAAATGGTTTTTGTGCCTTAGATGGTCTTTTCACGGTATTATCCAGTTGGGTTACTCCAAGGCAACTCTGGTTCTTTCAAGTTGTCTTTTTGCTAAACTTTTGAAGGCTGCTTTAGCAGCTGCGTTTTGGCAGTTCTTAATGGAACAATGACAATATGTTTGGTTAGGGAGAAATGGAGGGAAAGGAAAGGGAAGCATGCAACATTCCACAGTAGATAGCTATGGTTGGGGTGGTACGGTAGTTAGAAGTGAGGATCCATTTTTGTTCCATCCTTCACTATCAAATCCTCAAATGGCGAGAATTGGGTTTTACTAAATTGAGGACTTCCTACTCCTTTTGAGTCAACCCAATTGTGGCTTCTTCCTTCCTTTCCATGGAAAAATCCCAACCACCCAATTATAGGAGTAGATTTTTTTTCCTGTGTTTCAGAATACCCCCCTCTTTTGTGTGCATTTGTTCAAACAAGTGAATTTTTTGGGATTTTACGATCATATGTTTGTCTTTTTATGTGATTGTAAGTTTCACCACTCATTCTGGATACTGACTTACTATACTCATTTTATTGTTGTTTCTTCAGCCGTCCAAATGGTCATTCAATTCACATTCAGTATTGAAATACAGTGAGCTGGCACCAAGGTAAATTTCCTACCCTGCTGAAGTGACATGTTCTGTGCTATTAGGGTGACATTTATGTTTGAAATACGATACCCGCTTTTTGAAAAACGATCTATTATAATTGTCTGCCCCCCAAAGTTCTTCGCAGGATGGTCATATAAATTTTAATCTAGGCTTGACGCCTTGTCCTTGTCTTTCGTTTCGAAATATTCCAATTGGTCAATAGCTTACTGTCCTGCATGCTCATTTGTGGAATTTGTTTGACAGAACCCCCGTGTTTACTGAAGAAGCCCCACTGCCTGATAATGTAGAGGGAGTAGAAGGCATGCCGCAGCCTGAGAAGTCTTTTTGGGCAAAATACGTGAGTAACGAATAACTAATAACGAATAACGAATCGTTTTTGGGCAAAATACTCAGTGACATTGTCTTTTGAGGTTAATTGCTCCTTCTCTTAAAAATTTGACCAATTTTTTTGATTATCTTGTTCAGTGGATGTATCTCATCCCTCTTGGGCTGATTGTCATGAATGCTATGACACAAGCAATGAATATGCCACCAGAGGAGCAGGCTGGTGGCCAGTCAGGCGCTGCCCAGCAACCAGGGAGAGTTGCCGCAGCTCCTCCTGCGCGAAGAAGATAGTCGCTGGAACTGCCTATTACGTGAGGTATTCACAATCTTTATCCCGTTTAAGAATTTCACTTTGTGTCTCTGTGGCTGTGTGAAAGAAACTAGTGTTGTTTATGCTACGACATTTCGGTCATTTAACTGTAGATGGGGTGAGGAGCATGCTTGTGATTTCGACTATGTTTAGCCGATAATGTTAGCTTCTTCCCCAGAGTATATAAGCTCTTGTGTTAATGTAATGAATGACCTACTCACTAAAACAATCTCTCACATGTAATGTAATGAATGGACCCAGAGACTCAATTGTTCTTTGGTTCTAATTGTGTTCAAATGAAACGAGTCAGGTAACATATTGCACCTCTTCTGAATTGCGACGTAGTAGTCATTAAGGAAGTCTCGACACATTTTTACTTTGGGCGCTTTCCTGTCATTTGAGAAACTCTTAAGTAGTGTGCTTCTTGACACCTCAATCATAATTAGCCATTCTGTGGTTTACTTGCTTTAACCTTGTTGGTTGTTGGCTTAAGTGATTGACGAAATGATTTGTCAGGTCCCTTGAAGAAACTCGAAGGTGGTGCCAAATACTCGAGTCTACTGAGGCAGCAACCATCATAGTGATGGTTTTTAGGAGCAGTTGGAGATTTTGTGGACAATGAGTTTGGATCTATGATACAGTAATGAATTTATAAACATTGCACCACTTTCTACTTTACTCCGACTACTACATTTAGTTCCTTAGAAATTGTTCTACACGGATTCATTGCGATTGAGGAGGAGCTTATGTAAAATGATGCTTTTTGTAAGTTCACCGTATTTATAACTCCGTTGGGGATTTTGCTATGTTTTGCTGGTCCATATCAGTGTATCCTGTATCCATTTAAAGCGATGTATACTGAATTTTGATACCATCTATTAAACTAGTAGATCCATAATCGACAGCAAATAACATACAAGCGATTGGTCTGCCAATGATGTAATGCCTACCCTTCAGTTACTTTTCACAGCAATTTACACAGTAAAAAAAACATTGAAGTAACTGTTGCATTATAAACGGTAGAAGTGCAAGCCCTTGTTCATTTTTGTTATACTCCATAGTTCATAGATAAAAAAAAATCTCGGTATTATTCTAATACCTAGGCAGCTGGTGCTACCTCAACAAAGTCCTCACACTTTGCAGTCTTCAACAACATGGGAAAAGTTGCATTTTGTAGATTCAAAAAAATTAGGAACAATCACACAAAATGGTGGCTGAACTGAACTTTAAAGCTTTGAAAGACCAACAGCTAAGCTGATAAGTGATAAGAGACCGACATTCAGTTATTTAGCCTGAGGGTGAGACGCGATGAAATCCACAGCCATGGTGACGGAGCTGATTTTGTCTGCTTCAGTGTCTGGTATCTCAAGCTTGAATTCTTCTTCTAGTGCCATCACTATTTCTACTGTATCCAAACTATCAAGCCCAAGATCTTTCTGGAAATGTGCATCGGGTGTAACCTATCGACAAACAAATACAGTAGGAAAAATCAATACTTCCATGAGTTTAGAGAAACTGTAAAGGGAGTGGAGAGCGGAGAAAGAAACCCTATCCGAATGATCTTCAAGAAAGCCGAATTCTTGTCCGAGACAATCTCACTCTAATAAGAATGTGAGACGGTCAACTTATGGTTAGTGTACACCCATTTCTAGACATACTACTTTACTGTGACATGAACTTGGATGGAAGGGGAGACTAGGAGAGCGATAATCAACTCAATGGCTTGCGCTTGAAAGAGGCGTGGAAAACGATTCCTTCTTCCCCCTTCAAAAATATAAGGCCTGTTTGGATGGAGGGAACGGGGCACGGGAAGTAAAGGAAGGGAGAAAAAGAACGAGAAACAAAAATTCCTTCTGTATGGTTAGCAAATACGTAGGAGGGTAATACAAATCCCGTTTACCCTTTTAAGACAAATCAAATCAAAATCTCTCCAACGTAGGAACCATTATAACGAATGAATGCTCCATTTTCCTTCTCCTCCCCTTTGGCTTCACTTCCTTGCCCTTCGTTCTATCCTCTTCCCATCTTCGAATGCTATCCAAACACACCCATGAAGTGGGACGATCAGCCATCATAGGTCAACTAATTTACACTGATAAAATGAGTTGGGTTTGTTTGCACTAAAGAAACAAAGCTTTCACTAATCAATTCACCATCATACCTGAAGATGCTCACCATCAATTCCAAAATACCTGAAGTTATCTCCCTTTTCCCCAAATATAAAACTAAATTGAGAACTAGCAGCACATCATACTCAACCTAACATACTTCCCCACAGTGAGCAACGAGCATCGTCTCCGTCATTTCACATGCGGCCATCCGCATCAATATGCATTACTAGCTATTATTGAAATTTTTAGTCATCAATTTCACAACATTTTCCCGAGTTTAACTAAAGTCCTATATTATTACTCATTCGCCCCTAACTACAAATCCCGGTTCCTTCACAACCAATTATTATCAATACCAACCTCACCAGTTCAACAATGTTGGTAAGCTACAGAACTTAGTATATCCAGCCATTTCAAACAAACATATACCTAAAAACAGTCATATGTAATGCTCTAAGACACCTTATTCGCTTTTAAGTTCTAACTACAAATCCTAGCTTACCAAACACCAATTCAACAATGCCACTCAACTACAGAAGTTAATAAATCCACCCATTTCAAACAAACATGTAATCAGGAGACCTGAGAGACCGTCTCACACTGACACTAATTACACTACATCCATCGCGTGAAAGGTCTCTCGTTAATGGTATTGAGTGACTGTTTCTTATAAGTTCTGGTGTATTCATTCATATGTAATACTACTATACAAAAACACTGATTGTTCATCCTGCGGATAAACCCTAGATATCTGAAATGCAAGAAGATGATGGAAGATTAAAAGAAGAAAGAGAGAAGGGAGAAGGGAGGACCTTAGAAGATTCGACATTCTGGAAGTTTTTGACAACGGAAAGAACACGATCGGTCACCTCGGATTTGTCGAGGAAAGAACCTCGAACTTGCTCGGATGTGGACAGGTGTCGACGGAAGATGAGGTTGTTGACGGCGGCGGAGATTGAAACTGAGGAATTAGGGCGCGTGAGTGATGGCGATCGGACGTGGTTGAGGATCGCATTCCTTATCGCCGCAGCCGCCATTGTTAGTGTTGATTGTCGATTGAGAGCGACGAATGTAGAAATGATGTTTTTGCTCGTATGCTCCACTTCTCGCTTCCCGGTTTTCTAACTTATACGGACTCAGTGTCTTGGGCCGGGTCTCAGTCGGATTGGTTAGGACTTGTCAACATGAACCGGACAAGGACGGTAGTCACCTAGCTTAGGTCGGAAAAAAGAAGTGACACTAATTCAAGAAGATACGGTATTAACTTTGGAGTTAAAGACTAAGTTATACGGAGTACGTAAATTAGGGTAATAATGTAAAGTTTGTTTTGGGATTTTGTTTCATCTTTTAACTCCTTCAACGCAAACATAAATCTCTAATGATTGTAATCCGTATTTATCATTCCTTGTTTTGTTTTCTTTTTAAATTGCCAAAGAACTCGCCGCACACTATGTTTCTTGAACCTCGAGCCCAACTCTAGGCAGAGACGAACTAAGTCAGACGAATCTGAGTTCATGAGTATGATTTGGCTGAGTCGGCTTGTTCGATTGACCATAAATACGAAAACTACACACGTGTAACATGTTTATAAAGATAATTAATAACGAACGTTATCATGTGAAATGTGTCTCATAAAAACAAACACTAATACTCAGTACTCTGTATCAAACTTGATTTAACGAAAATGTCGAAAAAGATATTGAAACGGTCTTCCAAAAGCTTTTGTGAATTCACTTCTAAAACCCAGAACCGCTTTTATTTAAGTAAGATCATAAACTCATATCTGATTCATCGTGCTGTTTCGGAGGGGAATATACATGGCACCCGAGTGTGCCGGGGTGCCCCGGTTATTTCACATCTCTTTTTTGCAGACGATAGTGTTCTTTTTGCGAGAGCAACCTTGGCTAAATGCTCGACAATAGCTAATATTATTAGCAAATACGAAGGAGCTTCGGGACAGAAAATTAACTATGCCAAGACGGAGGTTGTTTTTAGTAAAAAAAGTATCTACTCAGACTCGAAGTGAGATAGGGAATATCATGGGCGTGCATGAAGTGGTACGACACGAGAAGTACCTCGGCCTTCCCACTATTATAGGCAGATAAAAAAAAGTCGTCTTTGCGGGCGTGAAGGATCGGGTATGGAAGAAGATTAATGGTTAGAAAGAAAAACTCCTATCAAAACCCGGGAAAGAAATTTTAATTAAGGTGGTGGCCCAGACCATTCCGACCTACATGATGAGTGTGTTCCACATTCCCGAGAGTATTATTGATGAACTCCATAGGTCTATGGCTCGTTTTTGGTGGGGGTCCTCGGAGGCGAAACGCAAGATCCATTGGATGTCTTGGGAACGATTATGTCGCCCGAAGCGGTATGGGGGGGTGGATTTTCGTGACTTACGAGTCTTTAATCAAGCCTTGCTGGCGAAACAAATTTGGCGGCTCTACGTTAATCCTACGTCCCTTGCTGCTCGTATACTGAAAGCTAAATACTTTAAGGATTGCTCAATTTTGGAAGCCCGAATGGACAATGATCCAAGCTATTGTTGGAGAAGTATATGGGGGGCTAAATCACTTGTTCTCGAGAGTCTCAAATGACGGGTGGGGAATGGCTTGGCTATAAACGTTTGGTCGGATGCGTGGCTTCTAGGTCAATTAGCGAGTCGTATCCCTATTCTTAATATCGAGGCACTGGCGGATATGAGGGTGGCGGAATTCATTAACCACAAGACGAGGGAGTGGGATACAACCAAATTGAGGGAGGTATTGGTAGAAGATGATGTCCTGGGGGCGATTGAGTTGCCTATTAGCATGAACTCTATAGCTGACACTATATTCTGGTGGCCATCTCAGGACGGGGTTTTCACAGTACGCTCTGCCTATCGTCTTGGGATGAACGGTTTCAGAGCACTGGAGGCGAATGGGGACAAAGCCCGACGAAGTAAGCTATGGCAGGCCCTTTGGAGTCTACAAGTACCACCTAAACTTGCTCATTTTGGGTGGCGTGCATGCTCGGAAACATTGGCAACGAAATTCCGATTACACGCCAGACATTGTGTGGATAGCTCAGTTTGCAGCTTGTGCCAGTGTGCGGATGAAACGACCCTTCATGCCCTATTTGAGTGCCACTCGACGAGGGATTCTTGACAAGGGAGGGGCTTTGATGATGTGCTTGCTGCTGCACCTATGTCAACATGCCTGGATACCTTTTTATGGGTGTTAGATAGACTTGATTCTGCAGGTATGACTCGTTTCCTCACCATTGCTTGGGTTACTTGGTCTCGACGAAACTCGTTAATTTTTGAAACAGAGCCTACCCCGCTGCCCATTCTTTTCCATGGATTATCGCGTCTTGTGACCGACTATGCTAGCTATATGGGTTGTGTTAGTGGCACCTCCCACGGAAATGTCAAGGTTGGTCGAAATAACTGGACCCTTCCGGGACGAGGACGGGTAAAAATCAATGTGGATGCGGCGGTCTTGGGAAACAATGAAGTGGGTTTGGGGTTTGTTATACGGAATGATGCGGGTGGTATCCTTATGGTGGGAAGTCGACGGGTCATGGCAAGGTGGTCACCCGAAGTGGCGGAGGCAAAAGCGGCTTGCTTTGGTTTACTTAAAGCTCTTGAAGGTGGTTTCCAGGAGGTTCTTCTCGAAGGCGACTCGCTAGGTACTATCCAGAAGGTGGTTCGTGGGAAAGATTGGCTGAGCCCTGTTGGGATTTGCATTAACGACATTATTGTTCTTTTAGAGAGTTTCTCATTTTCTTGTTGTTTACATACGAAGCGTGACGGTAATACCGTTGCCCACTGGGTTGCCAGACTTTGTGACACCGTGGGCAACGAGATTGTACTTAATTCGCACTTTTCGTAGACGGTCATTGAGCTGTCGGAAGTTGATTTAATATAATGGGCTACGTCTTCCCCTCAAAAAAAAAAGTAAGATCATAAACCGTTGATAGGAGAAAGTCATATCCTTATTCAAAGATACCCTAAGAACAACAACTAATGTAGATAATGAGGTTAGGGGTCGAACCACAAGATGACATGATTTATTTATCTATTTCTAAGAAAGACTCTAGGCTATGGGGTCACATGGTTGGTTTGGTAAAGCAAAAACTAAATAATTAAGACGGAATAACAAGAAGAATAAAGTCTAGGGTATCAGGTTCACTGTGAGTATTAATCAGGTCAGGGAATTAACTAATAAGGCCCATAATCTTGGTTGGTTTGGTAAAGCAAAAACTAAATAACTAAGACGAAATAACAAGAAGAAGAAAGTCTAGGGTCTCAGGTTCACTACAAGTATTAATCGGATAAGAGAATTTACCAATAAGGTCAATTAAACGAACTACCTACCTAAGGTGCAGGTCCGGTCGGTACACTACCACTTTCAGATCTAAACTTAACTACTTGTGGCCGCTAGAATTAAGCTAGTCTACCTTAATTATTGTGACCTATAATTAGTTCTTAACCTGATCGGTGAAAAGTCATAATTATAATACTAATCAATTAATCGTGGCCACTAATTAATCGATCAAAATTAAAACGATAATCAAGCGATAATTCATGTGATTAGAAACGAGTCAATTAACTATAACTCTCATAATATTCATAGATCCTCTAAACCCCTAAAAGGAAAACTAGCTACTCATGCTCAAATTAACTAACTAATTGATTGAATCAAAATTAAACATAATGAAACAACGAGGATTGATTACGAAGAAAAATAAATAATCTATACTAGAGCAATATATCGATGTAACTACAAAAGCAGTAATCAATCCAAGCATTAAATTAAACAAATAGCAAAAGAGAAAAGAAGAATTAAAATTAAATTGAAAGATTGATACCGAAGAATTAGGGCAAAAGCATATGTGAGAATCCGAATGCAAACGTAACTAAAACCAAAAACTAAGAAAGCTCTCTAATCTAGTGTAAGACTAAACTAAAACTGAATAATGAAAAGTGTCCTCCTAATTTAATCCCGTCTTAATACAAGTTTAATAAGATAGAAAATTGGACCCGAAATAAATCATTCCCGAAAATAGAGTTGCGGCCCAGAAAGAGGTCCACTCCATCGAGTCAAGAATGGACTCGGTCGAGTAACTCCCCAAAAACTGAGCAAGACATATTACGGTAGCCACTCGATCGAGTAGCGTTGTAGGTCACAACATCACGCACTCGATTTCAAACAACTGTCATTTCTTCGTTGCTTGTTCAAATTGGGCATGCAATATATCGTTGGAAAGCTAAGAGAAAGAGTTTTTCAATGTCACCTGAATTACCTTCATTGGAGTTGTAGAACTGAAGATATGAACATTTGAAGTTGACCCTTATTTAGGCGATCATTCTTTCATCTCGTTTGACGTCCTTTTCTTTCTCCGTTCTTTGCTTCTTCGAGTATTCTGCATTTCTTCCTTCGATTCCGTGCTTAGGTGTAAATTCTCCAATTAGCTTTAAATGCATCCAAATCTACAATATACACACAATACGGAAGTATTGACATTCAAAGTATATAGCATATTATCAACGAGTTAAGCATGAAAACCGAGATAAAATTAACAATTAGGATTTGTCCAACATTAACATTGAAAAATTATGATTTTAATTATAGATTATAGTTATGATTTATCCAACATTAAAAGAATAATGTCATTGTGTAAAATTTACAATGTATAAATTAAATACTCTTGTTTCTTCCGAAGAAGATGAGAAGTAGTTCCTCCATTCAACTCCAATTTACCTATAAGGTTTTCGACACTATTCACAAACCAAAATGATCTTCAAAATTCTTCACAATCTATAAGATAAAATACTGTTTGCCTTGTTTTGACGAGTAGAATAGAATATCAAAAAATTATAATTTTTATTAATATCAACTGAAAGATGGAGTATTAACGATTTAAAATATGTTTCAACAAATGTATATAAAGAAATGAGTAAATTAAAGTCGAAGGGAGAGAATATAATCCTCTATATATTAATACAGAAACCACTTCCCATTTTTTTAGGCAATGTGAGGCTCCCATTTTGAAATAAGTCCCATTTTTTACACTTTCTACTCCCCCTCCAGTGTGAACACAACTTTGTTTGCATAGAGAGTACATGCCTCACAGAACTCCCAAAAAGGCCGATGACAGGTTTCGAACCCGCGTCCTTTGAGACAATTCCCAACTTACCGAGCCATTGGGCCACTTTGCTGATTGTGAGAAAATATTACAAACAAAATATACTACCTTCCACATTTCCCCCTTAAACCATCAACAACCCGCCTCTTCGTCTTCTCCATTCCTCATTCACTGATCATTCAATTCATCAATTACACTCCATTTCAGTCAATCATCCTCCTCGAAAACTCATCCATCATTCATCTCCTCGAATACCTTAATCATCAATTCACCCCCCCTCCCTCGGAAATCTTCATCTTCTTCAATGATCCCTCGCTGGAAGTTGTGATGCCATTTAAACCCGTCCCATGATCTCCACAAGCCCTTTATCTTACTTCCGCCAGAGGTAATATATATTTGTTCAAACCGGTAATTGCATTTCCCTATCAGCCATTAATTCTTTTCTGAACTCCTCTGCTCTTTTTCTATTACTACTGTTATCTTTCCCCGCTTTAGCCACCATGTCTGTTATACGTCGTGACTCCATTTCAACATTAATTGAGGGTGTGCGTGTGAGGGATCTAAATGTCAGGGTGATCAATCGATGGAATAGACTAAATTTTAATGACAAATCCGTCACCGACTCAATTGAGTTGCTGCTTATTGACGAGAAGGTTGTTTCCCAAGTAGTATTGATGTATAGCTGTAGACAGTGGTTATGATGTTTTATTTTGTTGATATTTTAGCTTTTTTTTATATATCAGGATGATTTGGTCCAAGCTACTATAAAGAAACCCTTGATTAGCAAGTTCATTGGCAAATTCATAGTGAAGGAGGCTTATAACATTCGCAGTCTCACCGTGACGACTAACACTGGATCGGAGCGAGCCACCTCCCATGCCTGCAGGCTTCAAGTTGAATTCTCGACAAGGGTTACTCATTTGCCCAAATGTTCATCAATTCCTTTCAACATATACCGCTTTGCGAGGTTTGATGACATCGTCAATGGCAAAGTACCAATGAATCAGTACATAGGTCTCCACTATTTTACCTCTTGGTTGCATTTACTTACACAATATCCAGCCTGAAAATGATTCTGAGCTTTTTCATGTTTGGTAATGGTTGATTTGTTTTGCAGATATTGTTGGCAAGGTGTACGAAATTGGTCCAATGCAGGAAACGAAGAGGGCTTACAAGTGCAGAAAAATTAAGCTTGAAGATATTGAGTATGTACCCTTATTGAATTTGTAATTAAGTAAATTAGTTTTCATTCTTTGACCCATCAACCGCTTATTGTTTTCTTTGTTGATTTCAGGGGTGTTGTTCTTCAATGTATACTATGGGCTCCTCATGCCACTGAACTTCCGGAGGTTTTGCAGGTTCTTCCGTCCCCGCAACAGGCTAAAGTTGTTGTTCTCAGAGGTCTTGAGACGAGGCTGTTTGACAGTAAGCTACTTCTGTATTATTGAAGTCATCTACTTCCCTCTAACGCGAGTATTTAGTTAATTTGATATATATTTTGGTTGTTCGTTTGATAGATTCCTGGATTGTGCAAACCACGTTCAACGCCACAACTTTTGAGATCAATCCAGCAATACCCGAAGTCGAGGCTTTTCAGGAGAGGTTTAGGATTGCATCTTCATTTGTACTGTACACTCTGAAATCTTGCACCTTTATTGTGATAACAGTTTTGTTGCTTTTCAGTTTATCATCCCAAGCCCCTAGCAACTCTCTCCAAATAATCGAGGAAGGTGGTGAAGAAGAGAGTTTCAACTTGCCCGTTGACAGTGTTTTATCAATTTCACAGATTGTTGAAAATGAGAAGGTAGTATCCCAAACTTTGAAACGGAACGCTATGACATGCTGTTTTTCTAACTTTCCAGTTTTTTTCGGTGTTTACTCCTTAACAACCAGGCTGGGTCGTTCTACACTGTCGCAACGATTGTCGACATAGATTCAAATGCGGGTTGGTACTTCCGTAGTTGCAGGTCTTGCAGGTCGAAAACAGCGAAGAACGACAAGGGTAGATGGGTTTGCAAGAACACGGGGTGTGATGGAAGCAAAAATGGATACATGACCTGCAATTCGAAGTAATTCTAATACTTGCACTTTCGCTATATGTACCATTTACCCCCCCCCCCCAATTTAACTTTTCCTGCGTCTAAATAATTTATTATTTGCCACAGATTTCAGTTGAAGTTTGTCGTCCAAGATTTCACCGACACAGAGTATAATTTTGTTGTCTTTGATAATCAAGTGGAGCAGTTCCTTGATACCACGGTTGTTGATCTTATTGCTAAGATGGAAAAGGTACGTACCGTTTGGTAAATGATGCCCCTCATTTTAATTTCTTTCTTCTAGGTCAAGTTCTTCACTCTAAATTTCACCCGAGTGTTACTCTTAGGATGGACAGGGCCATTCCATGCCTGAAGAGCTCTCCATTTTCCTTGATCAACGTTATTTGTTCAAGATAAAAATAGATGACAACTTCAATGTCAAACAATTCTCCAAGTCATACACTGTGTCGTGGATGTCGGACGACGTTGACAAGATCCACAAGTGGCACATGACGTACGATCAAGCCCTCAAGGTACGTATTCACACGCTGACCTACATAAACATTTCAAGTAGTATATACGGTCTTTTGACTTCCTCAGTTGAACGCAACCTTCTGACGGGAATTATAATGTAGGTTGAGATGGACGCATATACTTCGATGACAAAGAATCTCCGGCGTAAGTCGATCACCTCACGCAGTCAGAGCTTTGAAGATGTTCCTGAAATTGAATTTAGTGGTTCTAAAGACGTTCACGCAACAACTACTGAACCGGTTTGTTCTTCATATATTTTCTAAAATTTCATTTAACTTTGTTACTACAACACAAATCTCACGGTTTGTTTACACCTCATCTGATCGCATTTGTACTCTGTTTGCAATCAGGTCATCGATTGTGAGACAGCCTCGACGTCATCTAGGATCACACCTTTGAAGAGGAATGGAGCAGCGGTCGAATTGCAGTCTTATGATCTAGATGCCCTTGCAGAAGACGCCGCATCTGCTACTAAGCAGATCCTGTCTATAAAGAAGGAAAAAATTGATGATTGATATGTTTGTCGTTTGTCATGAAAAACTGTTAACCGTTGTCTCTTCTTTAAAAACTTTTGTCATTTGTCGATTGACGATTAAGGGCTATTCACCATTTCAATGTGGTGATATTGTTTGTCCGATGAGACATTATTATCTGCCAAATGATCTTTGATGAGGACTCTACATGTTTGGTATTTGTGCACCGAATGATTTGAACCTCTATGGTAGAGGTTTTTACTTTTATATCTCTAGCATGTTTCGTCGTTTGATTGCTTTTGCAGGTTACAGGTTGATTTCCATGTTCCGGTTTTGCTCTTCACCAGACTCACCCATATCCTCATCAGTGTCGAGTAACACAGAAGTTTGTGGCTGAATTGATACAGTTTTATTCGAGGATGGATTTTTGTCGATTTGTTTTCATCACCTTCCTGATTACTATGTATTGTACTTAAATGATATTTAAAGACCTAAGTTCATATATGTAAACATTTCAGTTCCTTTGATTTAAGCATCTGTGTAGAGTACTCTTATGTTGAAATTTATATACCTTTCTATTGTCATTCCGTTTGCAGCTTTTGTTTCCACTTTACAATTTTGTCATCATATGTTCTTCTTATGGAGAACGTTATGAAAATGTAAGCAGAAAGGAGGTTAAGTTAATTGAAATGAACATACGTACAATATTTGAACTCATAATGGAAATTTAGATAAAGGACTACAATGGTCGCAGATAAATGAACGCAGTACGTTAGCGTTGTTCCAAGGTACAACGTTTATTTTTTTGACTCCATTATGTGAGCATCCTATACTACAATCTTTACTACGCTACAATTTCCCAGTCTCTTTACTCCAGCGTCGTAATCCCCAAGTTACAATTTAAATTTTTTGCCTTAAATCATGCGCATTATAATGCCCCATTTGCAATTATTTGTACTAAACTTGGACATTAAGAGTAACTTGCCCTCTCATATTTTGACTTGGTACAATGTCTCTTCATCATCTTTGATAATCATATCTATATTACATATTGGTTCCCGGATCACAAATCTACTTCATTAACAATTACTAAACTTCACATATTGGTTCCTGGATCTTCTTTAACAATTACGATGAGTTGCATTAACTTGCCATGATTTCAATTGAATCCATGACCCCTCGACTTCAGAATCTCATTTTCCTGAACAATTAAATATGTTCCACAACTTCCAATTATATATTGTTGTATAAAACTGTTGTGTTTCATTTTTCTTCCACATTAGTACTGTATCAAGTAAAGTAAGAACTATGGATGGTGATATGAGCCTAAATGCAGATAAAGTTAAGTCGGCTACTTCGAAGCGAAAGTCTACTAACGTCTGCGAAAATTCAGGTATTGAGAGTGACTCAATACGGAGGAAGGCACTTAGGAATGGTAAGCACATTGACCGAAGGTTTCAACTATCTCTGCAGTTTGTTTTCTGCCTGTTAACCACCATTTCGTATTTCTGTTAACTTTTTTTTTAATTTCGTTAACAATTGTTAGGTCGTAGGCCTCCTTTAAAGAATGTTACAAACACAGTAAGCAGTCCTGCAACCGGTCATGACTCAGTAACACCTAGGTGCAATCTTAGTTTTGATCAAAGCACACCTCCGAATCATAGTTGCAGGTCTTTAAGCCTTGAATGTAGACCTTCGGGATCGCTGCCAGGTAAGCGCATGTTAGCAGAGTTTCCAAACCAAACAACCTCAGCCGGAAATGACCCCTCAGGTACAATGCTGTGACATTATGTTCTCTTAATGCGATTATCCTCTAAATGTATCCCAACCGTGCCATACAATTAAAGTTAGTGTCATTCTCCAAATTCATATTTAGGTTCGTCGCCCACCACAGCCCCAACAGACGAGCTTGAAACATTTGATCGAGATAAAGTTCTTTATGAAGATGGTACTCTGTTTTCACTGATAAGTATTATTTGTTCATGCGTTTTCCTGTATATCCTTTATTTTCATCTGCAATGTCCATTCATGAAACGTGGAATACTGAACTGCGCAGCAATTGGTCTTGAGAAGTACCTCATTAAATATCTCACAGCACAGCAAGCACGAAGGGATTTGAAACATATTTTGGCTGACAGAAGGGAGGGCCATAATGCATATCAGGATGCCATGTACACTGAAAAAGATCCTTATTGTGAGTGGCGTACGAAACTTGCGCGTCGTAAACATGCCGTCAAATTCAGGGAGCGTAGGGATCGAAACTTACTACAGACTTCGCCGGAGACAATTTCCTCTTCTCCTTTTTCTGAACTTACGGGGGGTAACCTTCCTAACTCAATTGTAGTAGTCATTTTTTGCTCTTTAGTTTTCTATTTTATTAAATCCATAATTAACTAATGTATACGTTTATGCGTTAAATCTGTCAGCCTCTATTGGCCGTGTCGTTGATGTTATACGTGAGTCATGCGTAACTGAAATCAGAACGCCACAGAATATAGTGTCCACCGGGAGGTTTACCCAATCGAGTCATCGTGATATAATAATCAACAGCTTAGCACGTGACATATTTGGTGGCCCATCCACCGAAGACAGCCAAGCAATTACAGGTTTTCAAAAGACGCACAAAATTTTGCTGCAACTCATATATTCTTAGCTACTAACAGTTATTCAATCTTTGCAACTACGTGCAGGGTGGGAAGGCTATGAGGACATAGGAGACCCTGTCTACAGCTGTCAGAGGTGTTCTGCGCAGATGTGGTACGGGGAGCGCGACAGGATGGAT
Source organism: Agrostemma githago (assembly GCA_958450325.1). Classification (NCBI taxonomy): domain Eukaryota; kingdom Viridiplantae; phylum Streptophyta; class Magnoliopsida; order Caryophyllales; family Caryophyllaceae; genus Agrostemma; species Agrostemma githago. The sequence goes on along the minus strand of OY288249.1, from coordinate 5,813,316 downwards.
CGAAGACCGTTGATACCAACATTTTCGATGTGCTGCAAAGACGGTGTGGTTGAGTTACCATATCTTACGGACCCCCCCCCCCCCCCCCCACTAATAAAGCATCTACTCCACGGTGATCATCCCAAGAGTCGACATTTTAGGGATAATATTCGGATGTACAACTCCGCTCATGCATTCACTTCAAGTGGAGGCAAGATAGACCATTCTGTCAACAATGGCAGGGGCCCTTACACGTAAAGGATTGGGGGTCAAAATGGTCATTTCATTGGCAGCCTACTTCCGGGTTCTGATGAAACTCCAAAGTTCTGTCAGCTGTACATTTACGATACCGGTGAAGAACTTAACAACAGGAAATGAGCTTATAGGTAATACACTTTAACATCGCTGCTTGATAATTTCGTTGCAACACATTTTGAAAGAGTCACCTAAAAATGGTCACCCAAAAATGTTACCTTGGAATTGTTCAATTTGTAGAGGGCAGTCGAGTAGAGCGGACAGGTTTGATGACGACCTTATGCTTGATCTGAGGTCAATGATTGATGAGTACAATCCGTTAGCTAAGTCCTTTCGAATGGCGAGGGACACTATATTGAGCCGGCAGGATAGCGTTGAGGTTAGTCTACGGCTTATTGATGGACGGCACACGGACGGTCGCACATACAATCTCCCGTCCGTCTCTGAAGTAGCTGCTATTATTGTCGGTGACATTGATGAGGCCATTGAGAGCAGAGACATCGTCGTTGTTGAAAGGTGCGGACGTCTTCAGCGAATTTCTGAACTTCACCCGTCTTACCTCGCACTTCAGTATCCACTCTTATTCCCGCATGGGGAGGACGGTTACCGTCTTGGAATTAAGCATTGCCAGAATTCTATCGAAACCAGTCGTAACCCAGAGACAGCGCATAATACTCTTACTTTGAGAGAGTGGTTTGCATTTCGTTTGCAGGATCGTCCATCAAATGTAGAACCTGACACTTTGTTGCGAGCAGGTAGGTTATTCCAGCAATTGATTGTTGATGGATACACAATGGTCGAAGCTTAACGAATAACTTACCTGAAATTCAATCAGCCTAAACTTAGATCCGAGAATTACAAGCAGTTAAGGAATGCTGTCGATAATGGAGAAACAGACACCTCATCTCAAGGTGTTAAGTACATTCTGCCTTCAAGTTTTGTTGGGGGTAAAGGTTACATGAGGGAAACGTATCAGGATACGATGACGATTTGTCGCTGGTGTGGCTACCCCGATTTGTTTATAACGTTCACGTGCAATCCGAAGTGGCCGGAAATTACACGTTTTGTTAAAAGTAGAGGGCTGCAGCCCGAGGACAGACCCGATATAGTTTCCCGTGTATTCAAGCAGAAATTGGATCTTCTAATGAAAGACTTTAAGGAAAATCACGTCTTCGGACGAACCAGGGCAGGTATATTCCATCCCACATCCATACTTTCCAATTTTAAATGTTATTCTATGTACTTTATTATTGTGATGCCAATTTACTTTGATGATTTGCAGTTGTGTACACAATAGAGTTTCAGAAACGAGGTCTGCCCCATGCTCACATACTTTTGTTTCTCGAGAGGGAGGACAAGTTCCCCGAGGCGTCGGATGTCGATGCTGTTATTTCTGCAGAAATCCCAGATCCGTCGGAAAACCCATCACTATATGAAGCAGTTCAGGATTTAATGATTCATGGTCCCTGTGGCCTCGCGAATCCTAATTCACCGTGTATGGTTAATGGTGTATGCACTAAGAGATTTCCTAAGGCATTTTGTGAACGTACAACTGTCGATGGTGACGGTTACCCGATGTACCAGAGAAGAGACAATGGAGTTAGAATTGACAAGGGTGGTGTGAGCGTTCACAATGGTTTTGTTGTCCCTTATAATGCAGATTTGCTTAGCAGGTATCATGCGCACATAAACGTCGAGTGGTGTAATCAGGCAAGATCCATCAAATATCTATTCAAGTATGTTAATAAAGGGTATGACAGGGTGACTGTTGGTGCATCTTTTAGGACAAAACCCGACGAAGTGGATCACATCCAGGAATACTATGACTGTCGGTACGTGTCGCCGTGTGAGGCCGTATGGCGTATCTTTTCATTTGAAATACACTATAGGACTCCTCCAGTACTTCGTCTGGAGTACCATTTGCCGAACGAGCAAAATGTTGTGTACAATGACGATGACCCACTTGAAGAAATTGTTGCAAGGTCGAACGGTGCTAGAACAAAGTTCACCGCTTGGTTGGAGTACAACGCAAACCATCAGGAGTCCAGGGGACTGACGTACACCGAGTTTCCAACCAAGTACGTTTGGCAGAGAGAGGGTAGGTGTTGGACCCCCCGTAAGAGGGGCTTTAGCCTTGGCAGAATGTACCATATGTCTCCAAACGGGGGTGAACGATACTACATGAGGTTATTACTGAATTTTGTCAAAGGTGCAACATCGTATGAGGACATTCGTACGGTGAAGGGTGTCTTATACGAAACATACAAGGATGCTTGCTACGCTCTAGGTCTGCTGGGTGACGACAAGGAGTATATCGACGCAATAGAGGAGGCCAGTTTTTGGGGCACCGGTGTGTATTTAAGGAACATGTTTGCAACCCTTCTGTTTTCCGGAAGTTTGGTAAAACCAGAGGAAGTTTGGGAGAAGACGTGGCACCATCTCTGCGATGACATTCTATCTAGGCGACGGAAGGAACTTCTCAATTTTGGTTTGTCTTCTACAGCTTTTATACTAACATATACTGTTGTTAGCTGTTCAATATTGCAATTATTCGAATTACACAGATGACTCACAAGTATTGAATCCGATCTAATTTATGTGTATTGCAATGCAGAATTGCAGATGACGGATGACCAATTGAAGAACTACGCCTTATCTGAAATTGAAGCTGTACTTCTTGGTAATGGTAGTTCGCTTTCGAAATTCCCGAATATGCCACAACCCGACAACGAACTTTTTCGTGTCGATTCGAATAGGCTGATTTCGGATGAATTATCTTACGACCGTGACAATATGCAATCTGAGCACTTATCATATATGTCAACTATTACTGCTGAACAGAGGTCAGTGTATGACTCGATTATTGGTGCAGTTGAATCCGGTTACGGTGGTCTGTTTTTTCTGTACGGCCACGGTGGTACTGGGAAGACATTTATCTGGAAAACTCTGTGTGCTGCTCTGCGAAGTAAGGGCGAGATAGTCCTGCCTGTAGCATCAAGTGGAATTGCTGCCACCCTGCTGCCGAGAGGTCGAACTGCTCATTCCAGGTTCAGTATACCTATTAATGTGGATGAGAAGTCTATGTGTCCCGGAATTAGGCCTGGATCTGACTTAGCTGAACTACTCACTAAAGCTAAGTTAATAATATGGGACGAAGCCCCGATGGTTAGTCGATATTGTTTTGAGGCTCTTGACAGGAGTCTTAGGGATATCATGCGCTTTGTCAACCCTATGTTTGCGGAAAGACCGTTCGGGGGCAAGGTGGTTGTACTGGGTGGAGATTTCAGACAAATCCTACCGGTTGTGCCGAAGGGTAGCAGACAGGACATTGTGTACGCCACAATTTGTTCTTCACCTATTTGGAGAGATGTAAAGGTCAGGCCTTACGTGATATTTCTGTGCCTGACTCATGCATTGAACCTGGAACATCTAACGAACTTTATTTACGTTATATGTTACTGACTGGAATTGCATTCTCACCTGCAGGTCCTTCGGTTGAAAACAAACATGCGCCTTCAATCTGGACGCTCCGGGGACGATGTTGATGAAATTCGACAGTTCTCAGAATGGATATTGAATGTAGGGGATGGGCTCGAGGGGGGTCCTAATGATGGTGAAGCAACCATAAAAATACCAGACGAGTTCCTGATAAACCCCGGTGCAGATGCCATTGCAGCAATTGTTGATAGCACATATCCAAATTTGTTAATAAAATACAAGGACACTGACTACTTGCAGGAAAGAGCTGTGCTTGCACCAACTCACGACGTTGTTGAGAAGGTTAACGCTTATGTATTGTCAATATTACCCGGAGACGAAGTTGTCTACCTAAGCTCAGACGAGATTAGCAGTGATGAAACAAGTATTCCTATTCTGGAGTTGTACTCTACTGAGTACTTGAACACTATTAGATCTTCAGGGCTCCCAAATCACCGTTTAACTTTAAAAGTTGGGGCAATTGTCATGCTATTGAGAAACCTAGACCAAGCTAACGGCCTATGTAACGGGACAAGATTAGTTATATCGAAACTCGGAGATCGTGTAATTGAAGCCAAGGTTATATCAGGGGTGAGAAAAGGGGAAATGGTGTACGTACCAAGGATTAAACTGTCACCTTCAGATGATAACAAGTTCCCCATCAAGTTCGAGAGAAGGCAGTTTCCAATAACTGTGTGTTTCGCGATGACCATAAACAAGAGCCAAGGTCAGTCTCTATCTAATGTCGGGTTGTTTCTACAGCGGCCTGTGTTCACCCATGGGCAGCTCTATGTCGCGTTATCAAGGGTGACGAATAAGAGGGGTCTTAAAGTTCTAATCCTAGACAAAGATTCTTTCGACACGGACTCCACCACAAATGTCGTCTATAAAGAGATCTTTTCAAACACTAGATGATAGCTATGTTGTAATCTACTCAAAGTGTAGGAAACAGGGTAGACTGGGTTACAGAAAATGTTGAACCGTTACATGTATCGCTTATTCGATCTACAATTAATATTCCCCACAGTTATTTGGGTGATGTTCCGGCTTACAGATTTTTTGCCCAATACGTCCACCATGAACATCTGCCAGTTAGTGTAACACAACTCAATTGATAGAATTCAAACGCAGATCAAGCATAGTCACATAGTTGTATGTACTTCATAATTCAAGGTGAAAATATTCATTGTCGCAAACAAAATAGGGCAAAATAGTAACAATTCATACCAGTAATCCATTACAGACTGTTCAAAATTTAACAACAAATTAACTGACAAAGAAGAGTCCAGCAGTTAATTGAGTGAGATAGTTCAGTAGACAGTTGAAAAGGGTCATTGCATTGAGTCAGGGTAAGTTACCTTTCAGACATAGAACCCGGGACGATGCTGCTTCAGCTGATTAAACACGCACACGTATGTCGATAGGATGTCCGCGTCCGCGTCCCCGTATCCCAGCCTCTTCCAATCAGCTGACAGAGCAATGCAGTTCATCCCCTCCTTCACCAGCCCAAGATCTGCATTAGTTGCAACCCACAGGTGAGGACCCGACGTTCTGTCTGAAGTCTTATCGAAGTCCGACCTACCCCTACCGACTCTCTCAAAGCATTTCTGCAGTCTGAATGCACTCCTGAATCTATGCTCGCCCCTTAAGAACTCAATTGCAATGGCCCTCTTGAAGTTCCCGGGCTTCCCTTTCCATACATGGAAGACCTTCCTAACAGGGTACCCCAAACTGATCAGTTCGTCCCTCACAAAGTTGAAACTCTGGCCAATTACCCTCCCCTCACCTTCGATTTGAAAGGGCAGGTTGTGCATTATGACAGTAGGTGGGTATACATACGTTTCAGCCATGGATACAAGATTTCGACTCTGTGAAATTTGTTATATGTATTGCAGTTGAAGATGGATTCTTATTTTGGAAATGATCGGATGTTTTTGTTTTTTTTTTGCATGCTAAAGACTTCACTCAGACGGTTATTGATTGGTAGTACAGTAGTTTTTTGTGATGTCATTATTACCTCAATTTTGATAATGAGGCAGCAGTTAATTGGTAATTATGCTACTTGGAATACGTAATATAATGTGACCCTTTGCTTGCCAATTTGGTTAAGCAGTCATCATTACTTTTTCTTCCAATTAAGCTCCCTCCGTCTTACTGCTTGATCTTAATGTATCGTAGTATCCCTTTTTGTAGCAGTCCGAACGTATACAGTCGAGTGTTATTTCTTTGGCAAAACGTATTCCGTAATTGATGTTTCACTTTAAATGTACGGTAACAAAGGTGATTGGTGTAGTCTACGTAACATTCGCTCATTCGTGAAATTCTCTAGACAACAATTTTGTTTTTTCTTATTCAACAGTAGTTCAATATTTTTGATTAGTTAACCTATTTACGGACAACCTCGAGTTTACGTTTGTGTTACGATTTTCGTACAAAATTAAGTTATTTTGTTACTGTGTCGAGTCCGAACGTCTTAGTGCACAATTAGTACTTTCGCGAGTTACTTTTTTGACACACTCTGTTTATACTACCTACCCAATGGCTAATTGTCAATGACGACAACTGTGGAGATTCTTCATCGAAAAGAAGATAATTCCATAGAACGCACCACTTAGCCAATATTTGATGAAATATTTTATAACTAACACCGTATTCAAAATATATGAATACCGATGTCCAAGTTCTTAACATTCAAACTGTTTACATATATAAAAATTTAGTTACAAACACATACATACATCTTTCAAGCTACATATGTTACTTCTATTTACATCGAAATCAGTCAACATACTTACATCAGTTGACATGCATTCAATCGACGTAGAAATCCCGGTATATTTCATTCAAAGCGTCCATAACATGTCCATAGGTCCCAAATTCCTCGGCCTCACCCAAGTACGTTCCAACGTAACGGCACCAAATTGGCACCATACGGTAGTCCGTGGTCGTTGATAAATACTTTTCATCCTCCCAAGAAGCGACCCAACAATGTGGACCGGCCTGGTGATCCCATTGGTTGGCCATAGCTTCCTTGGTCATCCCTTCATTTTCAAACTCCCTTTGAAGTTTGAATGCTTGAAAGTAGTTTGGGAGCCTCGCTCCAAACTCAACTACGACCGCCCTTTCAAAATCAAGCGTAGGCGATATACAAGGATCTAACCCAACCACGTTATAGCCTAGGTAGATTAATCTCATTTTAAGAATATGCAAATTCTGGCATATATACCACCCGTCTTGCACATCGTATGGCATGTTGTCGAGAATGCATTTAGGCGGCCACATCAACTCTCTATACATGTCGATTGATTAGAAAACGTTGGTTGTTGGATTGTGCTTTTAAATGGATGTAGAGGAGCTAGATTTGCATGCAAGTTTAAGTTTTCTCTTAAAATGCTCAAATTGGTAGATGTCATGTGTACTTTGAATATATATATTTGAATGGTAATAACTCTTCGACTTCCGGTTCGCGTCATTTACTTACGACTTTGACCAATATATATATACACTGATTATAACATGTTTTCACTAATTTTTACCACATAAAGTTCGTTCTAATTACGACTTCTTAATACCGTCAGGAATGGTGCTTTTAAGTTGCGGCTCCGTTAGCTTCGTGTCAATCACGTTATACTCGATGTTCATCAATTTGTCGCTGGACTGTTGCCCCCAATTGTGGACCAGGCAGTACTTTCTGGCCCATAACTGGTATTGCTTGGTCACACATTTCTATTGGACCGAGGAATCCAAGCAACCCGAGATAGTTGGGCCATGAATCAGCCTTCTCCACTACACTTCCAGCAGTGAAAGTCAGCCCAATATACAATGAAAATGGCCTATTCCAAATTTTGTTCCCGTACTCCGTTATGCATCAGAAAATCAAGCAGGTTTCATTGCGTTTAGTCTTAACTTAAGTGAACCCAGTCCACCCAACGATTAGCGTTGGTCATTTCAGAAATGTTGCGTGCAAATTTTTTTCCACACCAAATTATCTAATCTTGCTGTCATTGACACAGATCAGGGAAAAAAAATGGAATACAAATTTCTTTTGTACAAAAACGTTCTTTTTGGAGGTAAGTTACAACAAACGGACATCCGATACGAACTTCAGATTATAAGAATGCCAAAACTATATCAATATTTACCGCTGCGATGCTTACTTTGAACATATATGATACGTGGTATGTGCTGATGACCGGGTAGCTATGGGATTCTATAATATACTCCGTACTAATTAGCCGTGCTGTAAGACGCGTTGACATTGCCCTCTTCGTTCATATGCTTAACTGTTACATAATGAATCTATTCAAGTACTCTCAACATGGAGTAGAAAGTTCATGATGACGTCATCTTGAATAGATTGCTTACTTTTTAATATACATTGTTGATTGATATCGTCAGAACATTATTCACCGCCTTACTTCATTCCATCTTTCATATAATCACAAGCGAACAACCCGTGAAATTTTTCACGGGTAACACACTAGTTGCACATTAAAAGATGATCATAGGATTATAAATTGAAGTCAGTTATTTCCAAACTCATCCTAAAAAAACAAGAGGAGAATAGAGTGGAGTAGTATCCCAAAAAATGGTGTCCATCTTCCTTGTCCTCTTCATCATCTCCTTCATCTTCGTCTTCATCTTCATCACCCTCTTCAAATTCTGGACTGCTGATGGTATTTTCATGAATCATCCTCCTTTACTTTCTGCATTTTTGGTTTGATACCCCCATTATTATTTTGTTTTCAGCTGATTTCACTCTACTCTCAAAGAAGCGCGTCAAACGACAGCAATTTGAGGGCAAGGTTGGTTATACCCACTTTCGCATTTCATTTTTTATTTGGGAATTGGGATTCATTGATTGATTTCATGTGTATTTTTGCAGGTTGTTTGGATCACTGGTGCTAGCCGCGGAATTGGTATGACATCATTATAACTCTTTTCTTAATCTTAGTCATGATTAATGATTCGCCCAAAATGGGCATTCCGACACCATGGCAGACACAGCTTTACGGCCTCTAAAAAAGGGTTTCCACTTAGTGAACTATTATGATCATGGAAGGTGTTTTCTTTCAACCCTAACCAGCCCTTTTGGTATTCCATTGTCGTTCAAAGCCGAAAGATCGTTACATTTTTGATGGATAACTGAAACTTTTGAAGCAATGTTTTGATGGATAATCAATTGGTAAACAAAATAAAAGCTCCCCTATTGAGGGCAGTCGAATGTCGGACATAGGCTATTCATAGTTGATCCTTTAGATATGGCTTGACCATGAAAAAGGATCAGGATTAAGATTTATCGTGTTGATTAAGAGAGCCTGACTATCTTTTTTTTTTTGATGAATATGAAGGGGAGGTTCTTGCTAAGCAATTTGCAAGTTTAGGCGCCAAGCTTATCTTATCTGCTCGAAATAAAACTGAATTGGAGCGAGTTAAGAGTCAACTTTCTGGTACTGTCTTCTCATCGGCGAATGATGTAATCAATGAGCTTATATTTATTTTTGTGTGACGTATCAGTTCTCATAATCTTATACTGTATCAGGTAAATATGCTCCCGATGAGGTAAGGATATTACCTTTAGACTTGGCATCAGGAGAAGAATCTCTTAGGGATGTTGTCGAAATAGCAGAAAGCTTCTTCCATGGTTCTGGTGTTGACTATATGATTCACAATGCAGCATATGAACGTCCTGTATGTATATTTTTCTTTTCGATGCTGTCATTTGTCTTGTCAAACTCTTACAAGAATATGTCAAAATTGTCGTTGTCATTAAAATCAGTACGCTTATGGCTGCGACTGATTTATGAACATATTCCTATCATGATCTCACAATTGTCGTGCAAGGAATTTTGCTCTAGCCCCTAATAAGTTTCTATCTTTACAGAAATGTGCAGTTCTGGAAGTTCCTGAAGAAAGTTTAAAGGTGTCCGACTATCTGCTACTTTGTACTCCGTATTTGATATCATTCATAATCGCATTATTTTTTGAACATGACAAAAACACAATTTCCTTTCAGTAAGTCATCCTAAGAATCAGAAAGCTAAAGCTTACAGTTTTTCTTGCTTGTAGGCTACACTGAATATAAATGTATTCGGGACCATATCTCTTACCAAGCTGCTTGCACCGTATATGCTGAAGAGGGGCAGAGGTCATTTTGTGGTGGTATATATATCTACACTTTCTTAGTGCATTACTATGAAACATATCATTTCAGAAAGAGCGAGACTTTTATATGAGACAGTCTCACATGTGACACCAAATCGAATTCTTAAGGGATTGATCTACATGTGACACTGCCTTATAAAAGTTTCTTATGTTTCAAGACAGTTTTGTGATTGGATTTTGTTGATATATATAGATGAGTAGTGCTGCGGGGAAGACACCTGCACCTGGCCAAGCTGTATATTCTGCTTCCAAGTTTGCTTTAAATGGATACTTCCACAGCCTGCGCTCCGAGGTACATCCTCAAGTCAATAATTAAAAAGGGAATATAATTTTGAGGAACAGACTGAAACAAATTTGCTTTATCTTGTTACGGAGTAGTATTTTCTTACGTTTGTATTCTCCAATTTGCCGAAGGTTTTGAAATTGTGATCTGTATTACAGCTCTTTCAGAAAGGAATAAATGTGACTGTTGTTTGTCCTGGTCCAATAGAGACGTCAAAAAGTTCTGAAGCGGGAGTTTCGGAGCAGGCAAAGCCTACTGAGGTCAGTACCACTGTAACTTCTGTGTTAGTTACCGCCTTTTGAATTTCCTGGCTTTGATGTTTTTGATGTTAAGCCATTATATTTGTGACTTTCGCTATTTTATTTCCCCGCTTGCTTGTACTCTCCCTACACGATTTGTTGGATCTTTGCTTGACTTTGGTGGTCAACGGAGCTCAGCTGTTTATTAAAAGAACTTGACAGAAATATTAATTGCTACTCCCTCCTTGAATAAGCCTCATAAAGGTTGGACCCTAAAAACAAGGAAAGAACAAAAACTAAAGGTAGTTTGGGTGGATATATAAAAACAATTTAATTTGGTGTTGTTAAATGAGGGTAGATAAGAGTAATGGAGTATAAAAAACTTGATAAGGGTAATATGGTCACAAAAATTTCAGAATTTTGCCTTATTGAGAAATGAGGCTAATCAAAAATAAATCCGTAAAAGGAATGTGAGGCTTATTCAAGGAGGGATTATAAAAGAATCCAATAGAAAGATTTTGTGAGTTGTTCAATCATTAAATTTCAAATAAGTCATATTTTGTTCAGACCTATAAATAGTTAGAACGGAAGTTATAGTCAAACTCGCTAGTAAAAAACCGAAATAACTAGTTGGAGTAGGCATGAAGGAGCTAAATGGAATGTGACATCAATACTGCTTTTGTAAAGGTCTATATCCTTTTAATGTTATTGAATTACTTCCAGAGGACATACTTGTCAAATGTCAAAATTCTCGTGTTTCTAAATGATTGCAGAAGCGCGTGTCTTCAGAACGGTGTGCTGAGCTGACAATAATAGCCGCTAGTCACAATCTGAAGGAGGTTTGGATATCATATCAAGTAATTTTCTTTTCTTCTGAAAACCATACTCTCTCCAATCCGTGTCCATATTCTTATATCCGTGATGTTATTGCACGTTAGATGTTTCCCTTATGATGTTATTGTAACCCGAAATCCTCCTGGAAATCCCTAGACAGCTTATTTTATCACTTGGTAGCTATTTGACCCGTTTTAATGGTAAACAGATACGAAGTATATTTCGGTTTAAATAAGAATCTGTGTTCTTTGGGTTGAATGCCAATTTTTTTGTCAACAATGGCAGCCTGTGCTAGCAGTGATGTACTTGGTGCAGTACATGCCGAGTGTCGGCTATTGGCTCATGGACAAGGTACTACAGGAACTATTTCTTCAGTTTCCCTTCTTTTACTTGCTGCAACCAAGTTAAACGATTTTTGTCAAACTAATCCTTATCATTAGCCAACTTAATCGTAAGTTCTCTTGTCTTTCGTGATGACTGAGTTTGCTTTTGTTTGTAGATCGGTCAAAGACGAGTCGAAGCAGCAGCGCAAAAGGGAAATACTTATTCATTAGGATTATTGTTTGCCAAGCCCAAGAATGCATAAACCTTTTTCGAGGACAATCTTCGCCCAGAATAATTTAAAATTTTAGAATAATAAACTGTTTAGATAATGCATTAGACCTAATGGTTAAGAAGATGGAATAGCGTGAATAAAATAAAATATACTATTGCAGAACATTCATCCTGTTTTCTAATTTTCGATACATAATCACATTTCAATATCGTCAAGTTCAGGAAGAGGAAAGCGAAGAACGGCTGCAATGCCTGTCAGCTGAGCCAACTGTTCCCCTGAGACATGCATAGAAGAAAATACCTGAGCATTTCCACCAGATTCCTTAACCGAGCTCACAAACTCCACATATTTTTTCCTAGTCGCAACATTAGCGCTCCTGAACAACTCATCAGTAATCAGCAGTGTCTGTATCGCCATACTCTCATGGGCAACTTCTACATGCTTCGAACCGTAGCATGCTCTTTGTGGATCTTTTGAGAGCATGCGGAAGAACTCGTCGAGGGCACGAACCTCTGTAGCTACTTGTGTATGTTTGATCATACTCATCACGTTCTTTGCTTCGAGAACCTCGCTTAAGCTATGCTTATACCCAGAACTAGTATGCACAAGAATTATCCTCGACTTGTTCTCCATTACAGCTCTTAACTTCTTACTCTCAGCTTCGAGCAGAAGATGACGATGGAACTGGTCCTTGGTAAATCCAGGGCTCGCTATGACAGCACAGCGAACAACATTGAAGTCGACATGTTTCAGAAATGCCTGCAGAACATTGTCGAAAAACTTTTTGAGTGCAGATTCATATGCAGCAACAGCAGCTCCATGTTTTCGAGGAATTGATACTTCGATCCTGGAACGAGTGGTGGTCACAGTTTTACCAACCAGTAATATGTGTGCCAGTCCTTCCTGCATCATTACAACAGCTAGATCAGCAGTGAGAGTTGCAGCAGGACGTGCAGCTTGATTGAGCATATCTAAAGTCATATCGTCCCATATGTGTTTCCTTAGGGTAAAGGGTCGATTCATCTCAATGTCGAGAGTGTGGAAAGCTCCGATCTTCACATGTCCGTTCTGCAGAACGTTTTTGCCTCGGACACGTAAGAGGGATCCTTCTTTATCGTAATCTAGATCAGTGACTTTGATGTCCAACGTGACCTTAACACGTTCAGCATCTCGAGCTCCAGACCCCGATTCGCTTAGAACTTTCCTAATGGCCACAGCTAGGACAAAATCGTTCTTGGCGATCAGATTGTAAGCGGCCCACAAATCGTCGCTTCCCTCTGGAATCATCTTCACGGTTCCCTCACCCCCGGGAACGAGGTTTTTTTCGACTATCTTCATGCTTCTACTAAACGCGGGATAAACAAACCGACAAGAGTTTGAACTGTGTTGATATTTGGTAATATGTCTATAATGGTTTCGTATTTCCTTTTATAGTATTATAAATTTCTACTTCTACTCAAATTAGGAAACTCCTAATATTTAAAGTATGAGTATTTCTTAAATACTCCTAGTATTTCTTAAACTATAGTAAAAAGTGGAGTTAATGGTAAGACAAGGGACTCAACTTTGAATTTTTTTCCGGTTAAGGGTCCGAACTTTTAAACTTTTCAGTTAAGGGATTGACATTCTTTTCCGTCACTAACTCCGTTAATGTGTGTTGATTGCGTTATTTATATGAAAAAAATTGACATTAAAAAACTTCTTAATTTAAGTATACTCTTAAAAATATTCATTAAATATTAAATTATAATTATATAATTGATGTTAATATTCTTTAAACATCATATACGGAGTACATTATTATGTTAAATAATTATAACTAACTAACCGTAAAATTATTTTTTGCTATATAGAATTGATTTTTTTAGTTTGATGTAATTATGATTGATAAAATTTATATTCATTTAGTAATTATTGCCCTTTTTTTTACTAATTGCTCTTAAATTTAATATTTTTAAAGGAAACTAGGTAAATTACTATAATACTTCGGATAACGAACAAATTAAGCGCTACCGGATGATGTCATCTCATATTCTCATTTTTCATTATGTACCACGAATGATTAAACTTGTGGTCAAAGAAAATGGAAAAAAAACAAATATTTGAAATATTAATTGATAAAAAAATAGGGTTATTTAACAACAATAATACCAACTATAGGGCGTCTTCCCAAAATAATATCAATTTTAATAAATCTGAGAATAATACGTATTATTGGAGTAGTTAAACAAGAGTAGTATAGGTGACCGGTTACCTGTATAACCCTTTCACCTTCCTTTTTCACCTTTAATTTTATTTAACGGCGATAATACCAACTATAGAGCGTCTTCCAAAAATAATTTCAATTTTAATAAATCAGAGAATAATACGTATTTTTGAAGTATAGATGACTAGTTAGCAGTAGAACCCGTTCACCTTCCTTTTTCGCCTTTAATTCATTTCACATTAATTCACTCTTTTTCACTTACTCAGTGTACGGGGCATTAAACGTCATTCATGTCCTCTGTCTTCCTCTTCCTTCAAGTCTTCAACCTCACCAAATCTAGCTAACAACACAATCCTACACCAAAATCAACACGTTAATCTAAACGAAACGTATAGAAAAAAACTGAAGAAGGATGAAGGGTAATGGAGAGAACTAAGGAGGAGTAGACCTGACAAAACTGACCCGACCCGAATAAGCCAAACTGAACTCGACCCGACACCCGAATTGAAGACTTGATTTTGACCCGTAATCCGAATTGACCCGAGCTAACTAAAAACTGACCCGACTATTATTATAGAAAACGAGTCGATATCCCTAAAAAAGTTGACAAACCCAAGAATGACTCGAAACCAAAAGTATCCGACCTGACCCGAAGTCAACCCGATTATTATAACCCGAAAATGACCCGACCCGAAGCTAACCCGACCCGCCCATTATCCAGGTCTAAGTAGGAGTATGGAGGATATGTAGCAGGTTAAATATTAATTAGGTGACCTGATATATCAGGTTATAAAGTCACTTATCCTACTCTTGTTTAACTACTCCAATAATACGTATTATTCTCAGATTTATTGAAATTGGTATTATTTTCGGAAGATGCCCTATAGTTGGTATTATTGTCGTTAAATAACCCTAAAACACTTATATTAAGAAGTTTTGATTAATATCAGTTTTTACATATACAAATAATGTGATCACCCCAATACATTAACGGAATTAGTGACGGAGAAGAATGTCAATCCCTTAACTGTAAAGTTTAAAAGTTCGGACCCTTAACTGAAAAAAAAATTCAAAGTTGAGTCCTTTGTCTTACCATTAACTCGTAAAAAGTGAGTACGTAGTATGGAGTAATATTTAAAGATATACAGTACTACTATTTCCTAAATTTCTAAGAAGTCAAAATTTTCCATAATTCTAAATCACTTTTGCTTCATTTACACCCTTTTTTAGGGGTATTTGTATAATAATTCGTACCTTATTTTATTTTTTTTAGTTTTGATGTAATACGACTTTCCTAAAGATTTCAAAATTAATTGACTCTTACACGCTTGTTCTCCATGTAGATGATCGACAAAAGTCTGACTTGACTCGAATAACCCCTTGTACTCAATCTATTACCCGAATTGAAAATTCGAGCTTGACCCAAATAAGTCCTTGTACAATAACCTTTGGGCGAACTGAAAACTTAAGCTAATCTCACTCGACCCGTATATTTACATCTGCATACTACTCCCTCCAACCCACTATGATTTACCCACTTATTATTTTAATCTCACCCATTTTGAATAAAAGTGGGTAAATCATTGTGGGGCCGAGGGAGTAACAGATATCCCTAAAAAGAGTTGACTCACGAATAATTCGAAAATGATATGACCCGTCGTGATTTGATGATGTGATATTCCCAATTCTTACAAACTTAAAATTAATCAGTCCCATAATCTCATCCATGGGTCTTCTTCACCAAGGTCTAATATTATAAATACAATTCTTTATTTACAACTCACTTTATCAAATTTACTAGTGTAATACCCGTGACCCGTCACGGGGTTGTGATGTTTTTTTAAAAGTGATTAGAAGTTAGTAATACTGCAACATATTCGATGCAGATCGTTAGTGACAACACAATTGTTATTACTGGCATTTGATAAAAAGATTTATATAACAAAAGGTGTCCATTACCTTGCAACATGTTGGCATTAAGTTAAGCATGTGTAGTTTAAGATAACTCGATATACAACTTTGAAAAAGAAGATTAGTGTGACACCCGTGACACGTCACATAGCCTTCTAAAAATATTTTTACAATAGAACGTTGGTAAGAACGTAACATTGGAAGTGTAGTTTGGTAATGACAATACGAATGTTACTTGCAGCATTTGTTTTCAAATTCATAAAACAACGTAGGTCTTTACCTTTTTACCTATTTCCTATTTTTGGTAGAGGAAATAATGGTTTAAAACTTTTAAAAACAGAGGGATTATTATATTTGGATTATAATTGACTCATATTCGATGGACGTAAACTATTTATCCGCCTAGGTGAAAATCGAATAATTAATTGTGTACTTCCCTCAAGTCATAAATTCATAACTAATTGCTCTATTTCATGATAGATGTCAGCGTAATTTATTGAAATGACACAATAATTTGTGGATGAAATAGTATTACATATAAAAATAAAAGAAGAATTACATTTGATATGAATTGTTTTTAATGTATAGTAGAACAAATTTATCCCCTAACAATTCTTGTCAACTGGTTCACGTTGATATCAATTTGAATATCACGTAACATATATATTTCGCACTTTACTCAAAAAATTATACTTGTATTCGGTATTACTACACCAAACCCAAACCAACCATACGCTTCTTTATCTGTAACACTTGAATACATAACGAAAACATTTTTCCCGTGTCTATTTACGGAATATTGTTTTTAAAAAGAATACGGATTTTAAACGGATCGATCTTTATAGGGAACGGGTTAGGGTTTTTTCACAGAAACCCTCTTTCAGCAGTTCGTGCACAACTCTCTGCTCTCAATTCACATTTTGCAACCTTTCTCCTCTCTCACTCAATCACCCGCCTGATAACCCACCACGCCGCCTCACCCCTCCTTGACATCCGTTGACGCCGACACTACCACTAGACAACTACGTCTCTGTCAACATTCTACCGAATTAAGAGTAAGATGCACTTTCAATTAATTATTTTTGGTGAATTATATTGTGATTATGAAGCATCTTTATTGTGATCTTGCTAAGATATTTTGTCATACACATCTTGTATTGTGATACATAGTATTATTTTGATTATGATATAGAATTTCAATGATTGAAGTTATGTTTTGGGGTTTGATTATTTTTGGAGGAACCACTGCCACCACGCAACCACTCACTTACTTCGACCGCCACCATATCTTTCTATTCGAGGTGTATTACTTGTAGCCGATTTAGGGTTTGTTTTAATTTGTTTCAATGCTCTATGCATCTGAATTACCCTTATTGACACTCACAATTACCATCCTGGTAATTTTCTTACCTTTTTCCCATCTACATTCTGAATTTTAGGATTTTTTTTCATTTAGATGGATTTTTGGGAATGGTTTATGGAGCTTCTAGTGTAATTTTGATTGTTCATTAATAAGTTCTACCGTATGAAATCTTTCACCAAATTACTTGTATTATTGATGTAACCGGTAAACCCCAATTGTTTGGTGCAGTAGAGGATTTATGAAGGCATGATGATCGATGGAGGATGAATATTGGATTAATTTGCATCAAAGTTTGAATCTTTAAGATTGTTTGTGCTAAAATATTACGGATCGGAGTACTTAACTTTGCACAAAATCATGAATCTCCTATTACAGTATATTGTCAATGAATTGTGAACAACGAATCAAAAATACTACAGTACTATATTGGTTACCAAGTAGGTGAAAGTGCGCAATCAAGTTATCACTAAATAATTCCCCTTATCACTAAATAATTCCCCTATTCATTGATTTGATGAAATTATGTGTTGATTTAAAGATGTTTTACTTTTGTATTTGTAATTGATTTACATGTAAATGAGTGTTGTTTGATATTAACACGTTCGATTACTGTTCGAAGTAATTTATTTTCATCTAATTATCCTTCAATTTACTTGAATTTGTTCATACCCATCTAATTCTACTTGATTTTGCTCGAATTTGTTTCATGATCATATGAGTTTCCTCATTTTTTCTCAAATTTGTTCATGTTCATCTGATTTTCTTGATTCTGCTCGAATTCGTTCGTGTGCAGTAATTTAAACTCGAAATCATTTATGTTCCTGATACTGCTTGATTATTGCTCAAATTCGTCCATGTTCAAAGACATAATTTTATATTGTTTTTAAACAGAATACGGGTTTTAAACGGATCGATCATTATAGGAAACGGGTTAGGGTTTTTTCACACAAACCGAATAATTTAGCATTTTTTCACACGTTCAAAGACTTAATTTTAATTGAACAATGTTTTTTATGGATTACTTGTAATATCATTCTTGTATAGAGTATTTCTTAGTATTATCTGTAAAGTTACTGAATCAACTCTTTCTCTAATGTATTCCATAGACACTAAAGATGACACTTCTAAAGTACATAATTTAAACTATGAAGATGACACTAAAGCTTGATACAGATTTGCGAGGACTTCGAGGAGATGAATTACGAATTAGAGCATCTGGTCCGATGTGAGTGGTCCAAATCTGAAAAATTAAATAGCAAAAGGTGAGAACCCAAATTTTGCTTGGAAGGAGGGGGTTTCTAAAGGTAGTTTGATAGAAAGCGAAGAAACAATCTAATCCGTTTATTAGTTTACAAATTTTTATTTGTGATGGATAACGAACTTCTAACGGGTCAAGTACTATATTAAAGACAAAAATAAAGTGTGACTGTGACATAACAAACTATTTTTCTTATTCTACGTATTTGACCTGTTTTATTATTAGAACAAATAGGTCCGTCGCAAGATAAACCCACCCATATTAATTAATATGGAATGAAGATTAAGAAAATGTTAATATTAACATTACCTCTATTATTTTCAGGGTCAGAGACTTATCTCATTTGCTTCACACGTTTTTTGGTTGGAGAAAGCATCATATTGAGACAATAATTTCTGCAGGTGAGTTATACGGCATAAGTATGATAGAATAGTTAAAGCTTTGCGTGAGTACCAAACAACTTAGTATTGTGAATGCTAATTAAAATTTTCACACCAGGAATAGGTACATGGAAGCATGACCATCATCAACAGCATTAAGAGCAAAGTTGAGTGAGCAGATTTGAGTACTCTAATTGCTGTAACATTTCCTTGATCCATTTTACCGCCTCTTTCTCCAACTTCTCCAACTGATCAACATCACATTAGACCATTTCATTTCAAATCAACGAACAAACAAAATATTTTTTAAACTTGGATACATACTACAGTATAAATTAATGTTGAGTTTTATTGTATAATGAGAACTCACTGTACAATTGTGTTGAATAGATGAAGTGATTTGTGCTCCTCCAGATGCGTGAGAGTGGTTGATATCACCACGTTTTTGCACGGCTTGAATTTCTTTGGGAAATCCCTGCTTTTCCCTTCCTCCTCCCCCGTTCTACCGTCCAAAACATTATGAAGTATAGCAAAGTGGTAAGGCATCAGTTTTTGGTACCCGCATGCAAAGGTTCAAACGGTTTAAATAGTGTAGTGAATGTAAATAGTATATTGTGAATGTAAATGGTGGAGTCCTATGTAATTAATGAATGTAAGTTTCAATGTATCGTGAATGTAGTATTGAATGAGTGCAGTTTCCCGTATAGCATGATACATTCACCCTTCAAATTGCACTTCACGATACAGGAGAAATTAATGAGTGTGAAGATTACTTCTCCCCTAAACAATCTCATTTCAATTCCTAAACCTAATTTACCTAACTATTCTAAAAGATAAAAAAAGAGGACTTATTTCAAAATAGTGCTTCTACATTGCGCCAAGTCACTGCAAACGGTGTCTTCTTTTATAGTAAGAAGATACTAATTTTTTTTATCTTTATCCACACCTTCTTTTCACCATGGTCCCACACATATATATTACTCTTTATTGATTTTCCACATTAATTAAAAAAATCATTTATCATCCATTTAACCAATAAAAACATGCCACATGGGGAGGTGAAGAAAGGGTGGAAGAGGTTCTATTTGGACCAAATGTTGAACAAAATAGGTTTGAATTCAAATATTTTATTATTAATTCACCCTTCACCCTCCACCTCTTTCTCCACCTCCATTAATCCTAGTCTTAGGTCTAGATCCAAGTACCTCGGTAAAGTATAGGAGTACAACATCTTTTATATATTAAAGCCAAAGAAAATGGAGCCACCATATTCATCCACCTAAACATCCAATTTGGCTCCAACATGGCGTCTTATGTGGCAGTTAAATTAAAAAAAAAAAAAAGTCTGCGTAACTTCCCCATCAATTCTGGGGAAGTTGAGTAACTTACGGTAACTTCTAAAACTTCCCACTACTCTTCAACTTCTAAAACTTTCCACTACTCTTCAACTTCTCAATTCAACTAGTACTCTTCAACTTCCCAATTCAACTCCTCACCCCTCCCTTATAAATTTGATAGAATTTCATTAAATAGAGACCAGAAAAAATTTGATATACACAAAGGAATTCCAATTTCAACCGAAGTCAATCACCGAAATCACGGAAAACATGAATCGAATTTCTATTACTGCAAGAAAAATGATACGTTATTAATTTCTAAATTCTTGATGTGATACGTTATTAATTTCTAAATTCTTGATGTTTAGGGAGCAACGATTCAAGGCACCGTTAAACAAAGATTGACCAAGTCTTTCGACTCCCCTTTTAAATAAGGGAACATTTATACAATTTCCAAATTTTCGACTTCATCAAATGTGGCAAACGAGAAGGCGACTCCTCATAAATACCGTATTTGGATCGAATATAGCACAAAAGTCATGAAGATGCACCCTGACCTGAGTATTCCTACATGTATGTACAACTTCATCAGTTTTGATGATATAATACACAGCAATGTTGATTCCAATCTATATTTTGGTAAGTTCCCATCGGGAAGAATGAAACGGTTTTATCTCGATTTTTCTATCTCTTAGAAATGTAAAAGGTCTTCGTCCTATAGCGAGTATATGATGTGCATTTTAAAAATAGGTAAATGAGGGGAAAATGTGGGAGGAAATTCATGCTATACGAACAATAATCGGGTAAAAGACCGCTCCACATGCGTCGTCATGCATGGATAAACTCGAGTATTTAATTTGTAGAAGTTCACGGAGATCGAGCTACCCCTCTCATCTACGGAAGTTGCTGTTGACCTTGGAGAAATTAGTGAAAAGCTTCACTTTCTATGTCAATTATTGGTGTTAATTAGAGACTTAATATGACTGTTTTGCATGAATTATTGATTGTACTTATTAAGAACTTGGTATATCGTAAATTGATATTCGATTATTGTGTTTTTTTTCTTCATAATTTGTGTATCGTGAGGCTTACTTTGTTGATCGTGTGTGACAAAAATGAAGTAATCTCGATTTTTATATTTGATACCTTGGTCAAAGTTCATTTTTTGTACATCTAACACATCATCGTTTTTTTTACCCTGTAACCACATATCAGAACATACCTGTGAAATTTATGAAGGTAGAAATTAAAATCAGCAAAAAAAAAAATGGAAAAAAATTGTTAGACTAACTTTATAAATTATTTGAAACATCAAACATTAATCAGTTACTTCTTCCGTCTCGATCATTTGTCGTTTTTTATATTATTGTGAGAGTAGGTTTCACATTATAATCGTACAATTTTTTAAAGAACAACCGCGCAATTTGCGCGGGATGAAAACTAGCAAGTTTACAAAAACAAATCCTCGTATACGTTACTTATGTGGAAATCCATCCATCAATTCCTCTTCACCTTCAAATAAATCCCCAAAAGCCAAACCCTAATGTGAGTTTCAAACCCTAGAAACCCTAATTAACCTAGAAACCCTAACTGACCCTCCCTCAATTCCCATTTCCCGCTTCTTTCGAACCCTGAAATTATTCTCTCGGCTCAAATTAAATGGACGATACAATCGCAAATTGGATAATCGAATTCCTCCTTCGCCAGAAAGTCGACGACAATCTCATCAATGCTTTAATTTCATCTCTCCCTGTCGCTCGCCAAGACTATCGCTTCAAGAAGACGATGCTGCTGCGAAGAATGGAAACTGAGATCTCAAACGGATGCGTTTCTGATACGCTGCTTGAGTTAATTGAAATTGTCGAGGCTTTGGACAGCGAACACGGTCAAACGGCGTCGGATTTGATGAAGGGGGCGTATTGTTTGGTTGCGGTGGATTGTACGGTGAGGTTTCTAGAGGAAACAACCGAGGAAAACCAGAAATATTTGGAAACGGTGGAAATTCTGTGGAGAAATCGGGTATGTAAATCGGAGGGATTGGTTTCGGAGACGTCGAAAAAATGGTTGGAGGATATTGAATTGGCGTGGAAGGATTCTAGTGTGTGTGAGAAGATTTGGATGAGGAATACTCGAAACGAGGCGTTGAGAGCTGTGAAAGCGTATCTGAGAGAAGCTTGGGAGTGTTTGGGACCGTCTTTTCTTGAATTGGTGGCTGCCAAGGCGGGGAAGGAAGTCGAAGAACTTCGTTCTAGCAGCGCTGCTGCTGCTGCTGCTGCTGGCAGCAGTGGTGGTGGCGGCGATGTTGGTGGGGGTGATGATGCTATGCCTTCGGCTAATCCTATTACCGAAATGGTTGCTTTTGAAGGTAGTATATATCCTTAGCTAAAGTTTAGGGTAGTGCTAGTGATCGATAGCATTTTAGTTTCGGCATGGTGGAAGATGATTAATCTAGGTTTATGTGTTGTTGCAGTAGGGTTTGGGAGTTCTTTATGTTAAGTATGGAGTACTCCGTATGTGTTTTCCAATGTAGTACATTGTGATCACTAATATCGAAGTTGGTATTTTGTATGGTTTTTATATGAATGAAGTATGCATGATGTGACTGGTAGCATTGTACTATTGATGGCATGGTGGAAGATTATGAAATTCGGATTATTTGTTGTTAGTTGGGTTTCGGCGGATTTCTTTGTGTTGTGTACAGAGTACGGAGTATGTGTTATTCAGTACATTGTGATCATTAACTTCAAATCTAGTCTTTTGTTTGATATTTGTGTGAATGAAGTATGCAGGATGTGAATTTGTGGTTGTTGGTCTGTTTGTTTCAAGTTTTCTTAGATCATGCTGTTGTTTTTAATTTTATCGTGTTTTCTATAGGAACTCGGAAGGGTGAGACTCAAATCAGGCGAAAACATGTTGCCACAAAGAAACGGCGTCCGAGTGGTGCAAAAATTTCAGATGTTCCAGAGGCGATGATGAACGAGACCTGTGACAGCATTCCTGAATCTGCAACACCACAGCCGGAGACTCCTGAAGTGGACAAAGCGAAGGAAGCAATAAGCTCTAGTCCGACAAAACCTTCTGCTGTGGGTCAGGATCATCATTCTAACTATGTTGGAATTGATCTGAATTTGTCGTCTGCAGTGCCCAATAGTGTAGTTTATGTTGTAGAAGCCAAAAAGGTGGGACCCGAAGTGTTTAACAGCAATGAAACAATCAGAATCCAGAGGGAACTTAGAAACAGTTCGAAAGAGCTTCATGCTGTTGTTAATGACCCTCTTCCCGAAGCTCTTCGAGCAGCGCAGACATTAATATCTTCTTTGTCAACAAACAATCAGACAATTCCTGTGACAAATGGACTGCAGAATGGAGAAATGCGAGAGAGAACGGTTTTAAATACTGAAAGTGAGGTGGGACCGTCTGAACATGTAGGAACCGAAATGGGTGCATCCAAAGTGAGAAATGAGAAAGACGCGGAAAATGGTGGAGTGCAGGGTACTGAGGTTCGTGGACGTAAGCGAAGTTTGATGGAAGCGAGTGACACGAGCCATACTTATCAGTGGCATGATGATGAGATAGAGAACTCTCCGGAATCACCTCCCGGGCGTAGATTACCGCCAACTCCGAAGGTACATAGGGTGTCCCCATTGAATGTACCGGGGTACAGGCAAGGCAGGAGAGAGAGGAAGAGATGGACACCATTGGAGGAGGAAACATTAAGGAAAGGTGTACTAGATCATGGCAGAGGATGCTGGAAAACTATTCTGCTTGATACCAAATATAGAGAAATATTTCAGGGGCGAACCGAAGTTGATTTAAAGGATAAGTGGAGGAACATGACAAAGTATCCCTAATGCATCTTAACCCTCCTTTGTAGAGTTGTAGTTGGTCTTTAGGTCTTTATGTTATCGGCCTATTCTTGTAAATGGTGACATTAGTATACGTAACTGAACCTTTTGGATGGCCTCTTCTGTATAACAAGCTGCTTGTGAATGTAATCATCTACTTGCCCTGCAGATTAGAATCAGAACGGTTTATTCACACTCCGAAAATAGGTGAAATCAGTTTTCATTGGAGAGGGCGAGGACAAGGAGAGCGGTGCAGTGTTAGATAAGAGTATCGATGCTTTTACACTTCTATTTGCGGAGGGGTAGTAGTATCGATGCATTTGCATTCACCCTATTGTTAGACAGAAGCGAATGAAGCAATAAACAATGCTCTTGTTTTTTAATGCTGAGGCATGGTAAATGTTTTACTTCCCCTGTTTTAATCCAAAATTGTCGATAACAATTAAGAGTGTTTTTGTCAAACATGACTTAATATAAAAAAATTGCGAAACACAACCTTTAATAAAAATACTCGTGAAACGCAACGAAACAGTAAAAAGGGCAAAATGAAGATAAGAGGGAAGTGAAAAGAGGTAAAAGGGCAAAATGAAGAAAGATCAAGGCGGCTATTGAAAAGGCACTAAACTTCATCAATTATTCGAGTAAACGTCGATTTTTTTTATTTTTTATTTTTATTTTTGGGCAAACTCCGACAAAAAGATCATGATTCGCAATTTTTTTTATCAAAGGTTGTGTTTCGCAAAATGTTTTTATTAAAGTTTGTGTTTGACGAGAAGACTAACAATAATTTAGCCAAATATTGCTTGGCATATACGGTAAGTTACAGAAATTTAACAAATATAAAGAGTATAATGTAAGGGCAATAAAAAACTACAAATGATCCTCTGCAAACCCTCATATGATATGTACAACAAATTCAGTCTAACCAGCAGTAGCACCCAACTGACTGTATTTATGTTTCAAGTAAGATTTAATGAAGATATCTAAATCACCATCCATTACAGATGTGATGTCTGAAGTTTCATATCCCGAACGAACATCTTTCACAAGCTTGTAAGGGTGAAACACGTAATTTCTAATCTGCTGTCCCCATTCCGCCTTTACTGAATCTCCTCTGATCTGCTTGATCTCCGATGCTCTTTGCTCTTCCGCAATAACCAACAGTTTGGCTTTCAGCCGATTCAGTGCCTTCACTTTGTTTTGTATCTGGGATCTTTCCTCTGGTGATGAAAAGCAAATCGCAGATCAGATAATGATCCCGATATGTGACAGTAAATAGGAGAATGTATATTTTAGACCCCTCACATAATGGCCCAAATGGACGACTGGGAAAAAAAAACTTTACTGCCAGATAAGACCCGTAAGCCGTTATTAGTGAAACGGGGACAACAAAATGGGATGGGGAAGTACAAGCTTAAAGCGAGCTCTGCCAATACTACCTACACCACGAAAACAGAAATGAAAAAAATAAAATTGATGTGAAGTACGGAGGAACAATTTTAGGTCGTACCTGAGCATCGAACTGCTACACCAGTGGGAATGTGAGTTATTCTAACGGCTGTCTCAACTTTGTTTACATTCTGACCTCCTTTTCCACCTGCCCTTGTAAAGCTTATGTCCAAGTCTTCCTCGGGTATATCAACATTCAACGACTCTTCTGGAAGAAGAGGCATCACTTCAACCCCGGAGAAACTCGTCTGCAAATAATGTTGATCGCTACTTATACAATTACAAACATGGATAAAATGATGTATTTCAAAGAATTGGGAGTAGTTTTCAACTAAAGAAAAAATAGCATAGTTTGAACGAGTCGATGCGAGGTAATAAAATGATAACGAAAGAGGGAAAATAGCGATGAGGAGAGGGAAAACACTTTAACGAATCAGGCTACTAAAAAAATGTTTACTTAGGCGCTGTTCTTTTCGACTGGATTGAACTGAAGAACAAAAACGAACGGAATTAAAATATTAGAGGATGGAACAATGACCCAACCTGGCGAAGACCTTTTGAATTAAAAGGTGACTGACGTACTATCCTGTGAGTCCCCTTTTCGCCAGATAGATAACCATAAGCATAACGGCCCTCAACCTCAAGGGTTGCTGATTTAATACCGGCTTCTTCTCCAGGGGACTTGTCGGTCACTCTGATCTTATATTTCTGCTTTTCCGCCCATCTCATATACATCCTGAGAAGCATGTCAGCCCAATCCTGCACTGAAATATATCAAAGAATTTACAAAAGGCTAGCTAGTAGATAAAGTTTTGATCTTTCTTAGCTTGATTTTCTCGAGACTGTATTGGATCTTACAGGTTCCAAAAGACCAAAAAATTACTCGCCAAAAAAAATACAGCATAAAAGGAACTTTATTAGCAGAGGGAGTAATATGACGAGAATAACATGGTTTTTATGTTGGTTTCACTTTTCAAGGTGCTCACTTTTTCTTCAGCATCTCCCAAAATATGGAGTATGTGAGTGCATGCTTTGAAATATGTATTTCTATGAAAGCATTTTTCGTGACAGATATAATAATAATAATACAAGCATCGTAATTTCTCTCAAAATATTTATGGTTAAACAAGTGTCAAATCTCGTGAAAATCAAAAAGGAATTATATAGAACACAATGGAGATACGTTTTTTAACAAGAAATTAAGAAGAAAAACAATAAAAGTCCCGAATAAACCAGCATACCTGAGCATCGGTGCCTCCTGCGCCAGCTGTGATAGAAATGACTGCACCCTCTTTGTCATATGGACCAGAAAGTAGTTGTGTTAACTCAAACTGATCAAGTGCTTTGTTCAATGCCTTAACAATGCTGACTGCCTCTTCAAGAAATGCAGTATCTATCGAATCCATCTCCTCGGTCAGATTAACTATAGTTTCCGCCTCTTCCACCTATGACAGATAAATTACGTTGATGCATTAGATAGGAGAACTTACGCAGTCTCTTTATTTACTTGTATTCGCTCCACCCTTTCTGTTTTTAGACATTCAGACGAATACATTGTATATCCACTTTGGGCCACAAAAACATTGATTAAGTTGTGGCCAGAAGTTCAACCTGATTTTGGAAATCTTTGAGAAGTTTGAGTTTATCTTTGACATCCATCAACGAAGAAAGGGTTTCTTGGGCTTGAGCACGGTCATCCCACAAAGTACTATCAGCTGCTTTGGATTCCAAAGCAGCACGCTCTTCCTCCAAATGCTGCAGTCCAGCTGATGCTACAATCTCTTCTACACGCTTGCTTGTATTTTCTAGTTCTTTTCTCAGAGTATAAAAATCTGCACGGAATTGCACGAGTGAAAATAGGAACTAATACAAAGATAAGCTCATTTAAGGGATACGAATGAACTAGAACCAAAGAAAACCAGAAGAATTAGTGGAATAGTAAACTAGCAGAACCCCTATTATTACTGTTGAAGCAATGCCGTAATGTATGATCTTTAAGAAACACAATTTCTTACATTAATTGAAATACGAAGATAGGTGAAACATCTTAGTTCTTACAGTAAGTTTTATTAAGTGAAAGTGCAACATTACTTTGAATTCTTATCATGCTGCGAGTATTTAACAGGCATATGCAAGCCCAGATATCCACGTACACCGCCAACTAAACACATTTAGATTTCATAGGGAGTTGGTTCCATAACAATGTCATAATGTAATACTCCGTAACAGGTAGGGAAGTCATGTGTAATGCAGTGCAGAACCTTATTGCAGATTTGCAGTAAGAGCCATCAGGTCACAACTCACGAGATGCAAATTTACAGCTGTATACCTCATCGTCATGGTAACACTTAAGAAAGAATTAGATCTTAGTTTGATAAGACGTCTGGTTCCGAGAACCAGCGGCAATGCAAAAGAAGCAAAGTCGCGGGCCATATAGACAGGAGACACCCTAAATGACAAATTTGTATGTTGAAAACACAGTTGTGTAAAAATACTTTGTTTTGGGTATTGAAAAGGCCTGCTGAAGAAAGGGGTAAAATCAAGGCATAATGAGGTAACAAAGACGTAATGAAAGAACTATAAAAACAAAATATGGATATTGCATAATAGCGGGTGCGGGTCTCACTAGCTGCCTCCTAATAAAGTGCACTAGGGCGTTTTGGCTAGTGTCTCACCAAGTTTTGGCTTCAGCCACCTAAGGCGCACTATTTTAAACTATAAAAACAGATTTATTGAATACGAGATGAGTACCTTGCATTGCCCACTCGCTAGTCTCATTGGTCACCTCTACACTCAACTGGCCATCCGAGGCTGCAAATTGAACTGAATCCAAGTCCACATACACAACAAGATCATGAGAACAACGAAAAAATTACAGCTAAGATGGGAGAAAGACGGAATTTCAAAAAACCTATCGCTCCAACAAAATAACAATCTCAACGAAATGAACTTTGGGCTAATCGAAAGGAAAGCAGATACCACATCCATTTTCCCTACAACCCCACTGGTGATCCAAAGCGAAGAAATTGTTTACCATTTCCCTCCCTTCCACCCAAAGAAAGGGTACATTACTAAAGGAAGTTGAACATACAATCATATGAAATCACAAACATCATCGACTAAACCTGAAATGGGTATAATTTGATGAGCAAGAGTAGAAAAAATTGTTGTGTTTTGGAGGTCCAAGTCTCCGAAGATTAGTGATGAGTATTTTAATCAAATGGGCCAAATTCTAAGAATCATAGGTAGTACTCAGTACTCTTACTAGTATACTACAGTTCAAGTGTCCATTACTACCATTTAACATGCCAAACTTCCATTGTCTGACAACAATACTACGTGAGAACCGTAAATGTGTTGGTCTACTAGTTAAGATGGAGGTACCCTAGACAATACGTGGCGGTGCATCCCCTAACTCCATTGTAATGCAATCAAATCATACAGTACTCATGCCACATCCACAACATTGACATCATAACATCTGAGTTACAACTACTTCAAAATTCAAAAAGTTCATACTTTTTTCACAATCAATGCTAAATATTACTACTGTAGTACTGTACATAAAATCAAGGGAGTATAATATAGAGGAGTATGTAAGAAAATAAGAGGACAGATTGAAACTTTACCAGAAAGAAGAGGGAAAGAAGGGGGAAGAGACAGCGAGGATGAACAAGGAAAGTAATTGGATTTTTGAAGAGAAAAAGGAGGAGGAAAGTTGAAGGGCATTTTAATGGAGGTTGGTAATGGTAACAGTGAAGTTGAGCAGAAAATGTGCACAACTCCATTCATTTGTGGATGGATTCTGAAGAAAAGATGCAAACTCTTTACTCCTGGATAAGCACGCGACTATCCTATACGACTGTATGGGGCTCTAAAACGACACCGTACTGTCATATTGTCTTGTTTTTTTTTTCCTTCCGAAGAAGAGCCTACCTCATCGTCCGTGGAAATCGTACCCTCGACCTCCTGCCTCGTTAACCCTTAAAATGTTATCACAAATTCCTGTTTAAGTTGAGTTATCTGTCCTAAATTTGTAATTGATCAAATACGATAAACAGAGAGTCATATGTATACGGACTAACAAAAACTTGTCATATTTATCTAAATAGACGTGGAGCTTAGCATGTGAACTATGGACGTGGGTCTCCACGTCTGGATCATGGGTTAGATCTAACCATGTGTAGGATGTGGACTTCAATTTTTTGACTATGTTTTTTCGACTTGGAATCAATTTTTTACAAAAACTAACTACTACTCCGTACTACAATCCTCTATCCCCTTTCCCTGTTTACTAAGACAAAATCTAAAGGTAAGTGAGTCATTTCAACCCATACATTACATAAATCAGGTTTGACAACGTAAATTTTATCCAAATTCATCCATACAATAATCATATCTATAAATTCTATTAAAAAATGTTACTCTCTTCCCTTCTCTATGATATTCCACAATTGGTTTTGGGAAAAATTAAGGAGGAGGAAAATGAAGGTGGAGAAAAGAAGGTGGGGTCACAAACAATAGGAACCACACAACCTATACTAAAAAGAAAAGTAGAA
This sequence comes from Agrostemma githago, assembly GCA_958450325.1. NCBI lineage: Eukaryota > Viridiplantae > Streptophyta > Magnoliopsida > Caryophyllales > Caryophyllaceae > Agrostemma > Agrostemma githago. The sequence goes on along the minus strand of OY288249.1, from coordinate 5,783,220 downwards.
CATCTTAATGAATTTTTCTAAAAAGGAAATGTGAAACATCTTAGTGAAGGGGAGGGAGTAATATAATAACCAAATATCTCTTCTCAGATTTCCTAATAGATATGTCGAACGGAGCGGGCAGGTAAAGGTCATACGGGTTGGACAGAGTACAAATATGAAAAGCTTCTATTTCAAAGGACTAAAAGCGGTTTTATCATTCAAAGATAAACTATGTCGATGCTGTTTTGCGAGATGACAAATATCACATACCGACAATTTATCCGAATTGTAGCGCCCTCATTTATCCAAGAGTCTTAACAAGACCTTCCGAGTAAATAATTAAAGATGTTACCATATTGGTTACCCGACGTAGTAGTGTCATTACAATAATACAATACGGAAACCAAACCAATTTAAAACTGTACAATCCATTACATCGTCATAGACTCATAGCTATAAGGCTCTAATGATTACAACTTAAACTTAGCCGCGGAAGTCAGACCATATCACCACTATAAGTCTACAACCCGTTAGGTTTGGGTATCCGGGTTTGGATCAAATTAGAGCGGTTATATATAATTTTTTTAAATTTACTACAAAGTATTACGTATTATTTTTGTTTGTATATGGACCAAACTGGGCCATTCAAGAGTTTTTTTTTTTACCCGGGCGAGGTCCTGTTTGCCGACCTGGATCGAAGTTTTAACACCCTTATATACAGTCAGATCATGCAAATGGATCAACCGAGTCGGTTTGTTGAAATACAAGATGAATGGAGTATGGTTGAGGCCATGAATTTGGTTTGAATCATTTTTGGGTTGGACTTGGACATTATCGACTTAGTCAGAAATAACGATCAATATGCGATGAAGTCAGGTAAAATGGGAAAAATTAAATGGAGTTGCAGGTAAAACTCGGGTTTATCATTTCGAGTATCGTTCATATTGATTTAATTTCGTCAAATCTACGTCCATAAGATAAGACCATAACCCAAAATACAAGAGGCTTCATCTTTAAATTGGTAAAATGACCCAAACTATATAGTAACATGGAGAGCCCAACTTTTAGAACCCAATTACAGATTAGGGTTTTTGTCAATTAGGGTTCCTTTATAAATCAATCAAAACCCCTCAAATACTCTTTCATCCGCCGGGAACCCACTACCACTGCGTCGAACTAGCCGATCTCCAATCACTCCAAAATGGTACATTTCTCCCTTCTTTCTTCTTCTTCCTCCTCAATCTTTCATTTTTTTACTGTGTGATTGATTATACATCATAAAACTGTTAATCGTAGTGATTCTGAAAGCATACAAGGAAGTTAAATTTGTAGTTTCTGATTCTGGGTTGTAGGTAAAAAACGAAGTATTAGATTATAGTATGTGATTTTATTTGATCTGATTAGATAGCGTGTATTTTGTTTAATTTATGATGAATGTGTAAATATTGATCTGGGTATTTTCTGGAGAATTATATGAAGCATTATATGTGCGTATAATGTTATTTAGTTTGATATAGTTTGTTTGAGGATGTTTAATGATGTCTAGTTTAGCATGATTACTGAAGTGTGGTTATCAGTGATTGGTTCCTGATACATTTATCGTGAAATAAAGTATTAGATTGGTTGATTGGAAATGTTCCCCTGATTTCACTGGTTATTGGGTGTTGTCATGATCTGTTCTAATGTTGGAGCGTGTAGTGTCATGTGCTGAGGAAATGATTCAGTATTCTGTTTGCTTCTCCATTGAAATGTATGTTATTTTTTCGGTTTCTTGACTGAGCTGGTTTTTCTTCTGTTGGCCGAGATGGTTTCGTATTAGTCTTAATGCTGTATTTTGTTACTGCTAGTACTGAAGTATTGATAGAGTCTTCAGTTTGCTTCTCCATTGTATTTTATGTTTGTTTTGTTTAGTTGTTGAGTTGGTGGATTGATTTCCAAGCGTCGATAATACTGATTACCACCACTGAACTTAAATGAGTGTTGAGTATGAGCCGACGCAATACTAATTTCCTCAATTAAGTTTGTTTGGGGAGATCAAATTGCCATGATCTTTCTTTTCTTGAATGTGGATATATTTATAATAGTTTTTGTTAGTCTTAAGCTTTATTGATTATGAATGTTCAAAGGGATCGGTTTTCCTCTAGCCGTTACTTTTGTCCTCTATTACAAGGTTTTGGTTTCATGGCATTATGTGGTTTTGTTTTCGTGACATTATGATTTATTTAGTCTAGCTAGCTTGTGTTTTGTTGCACCGTATACCACTCTTAATTGTGGGTTGATCTCTTGGAAAATGTATTCGGGGTTCAAGTTGCTTTTCATACTTTTTCGTAGTATTCTCTTTGATTAGCAGCTTTGTATCTGTTGAATAAATTTTGACTGTTTCTTGTGCGTCGATATAAACTGATTACCAGTGTTAACCTTTACAATGTTCTCTGAGTATGAGCCGACGCAATATTAATCTCTCTTCATATGACATTAGTTTTAGAGTTAGCCTTTGGCGATATACTCTTTTGTTACTCATATGTTGTTACATTCTCTCTAAATTTTTAGTCTTATCCCCTAATGAGGAATACAGTTGTTAATATTGGATTCTCTTGCGTCGATATAAACTGATTACCAGCGTTGACCCTTGTAAATGGTCGCTGAGTATGAGCCGACGCTATATGAATGCTGCATATGACATTACCTGGAGAGTTAGCCTATTGCAAATACTCTTTGGCTTCTCACTTGTAGCTACATTTCCTAATAGATATTGGGCAGGTTTTTGACTTTCAACAGGATGCTGTATTTCTGATTGTATTTTTTTTAGTTATTTACTTGTGTATTTTATCCTTGTATACAATCTACTCCGTATGAAGTTTACTAGTTGAATGTCTTTTACTCCGTACTTCTTATGTGATTGTTTCCGGTTCGTGCATTTTTTTTGTTTTTTCAATCTTGTATTCGTAATTTCGTATCATTATAATTTAAACTCTTTAAAGTTAAAGACAGTGCTCTTTGCCTCCATATTTGTTTTGCACATCAGTCGTGAGTTGGCTTTCGTCTCTAAACAATGATAGTTATGCAGTCTCAATTTTGAATGTTGTTTTGCAGCCGAAGCAAATTCATGAGATCAAGGACTTTCTTCTGACTGCAAGGAGAAAGGATGCACGATCCGTGAACATCAAGAAGAGCAAGAACATGGTGAAGTTCAAGGTTCGCTGTTCCAAGTACCTCTACACACTTTGTGTCCATGACCTAGAGAAGGCCGACAAGTTGAAGCAATCCCTTCCCCCAGGTATTTAATTTTATACCCGGTTTTCAACGAGCCTTGTTTGAAATGCTTTTTCATGTTTGCCTACAAACTTCTTACCATTTAATTAAGGTGGTATTGTTAATGTAGCTTTGTGTAAGAATCTCGTTTCCTGATGATATATCCTTGTTTGTATGCAGGTTTGACGGTGCAGGATCTGTAGAAGTTGCGTAATTGAGTGCTGTACTCATAGTTAAGATTTCTACTCAGTAAATTTTGGCTTGTGAGTGTTTTGGACAATTTAATTTTCATAGTAAAAGGTTTTCCTAGTTGTATTTTGGACATGAAGAAGATTGTTGTGATTTTACTGGAAAGCTTGCATTTTAACCTTTAACAATGTGATGTTGCCTGGTTGCAGTATTTCTGGTTAAAAAATTTCACAGGCTGTCTCATTCTGATGATTTAATCCTGAATGCTCGATATTGGGCAGTGTTTGTTCAAGTATACCGCAGTTATTTTTTTTTTGATTTCGCCGAAACAAATTTCAAAGTTGGAATCTGTTTTCTTTTGCTGCTATTCATATCCGATTCCCTTGTTGAAAAAGGAAAATAGGAATATTGATGTGTGTTTGTTTCAATGGATAACTAGATTTATTAGATTTGGTTGTGTGAAGCTTATTACACGAGTTTGTCAGGAAATTACCGTGAGCCGGTTTGTAGTTGTGTTCTCGCTCTCGTCTCTAGAAACCTGTTGTTGAATGAAACCGTAAGTGGACCAAGTTTTTGTTCCGTGCACGGATATCCGTATGCCTTGTTTTCTTTTATTGGGCTTTGCTTTTATGTGTAACGTATATGGAATAATCTTGTGGATATTCTGTCTCACATGGCCCACACCCAATAATATTACGGTTAGATTAGATTAGATTAGATTAAATTAGATGAGACAAATTCTTATTCGTCACGAACTTTTTATCTATAATAGGATAAGAAGGAATGTGGCAAATGTTTTCGGTTTTTAACTCTCGTTTCTCTTCGTTGTCACGTTGGTCATAAAAGATTTGCCACATGTTACTCCGTATCGAACTTATCTTGTCGGAGGTTTGTCATGCCCACGTTTACTCTTCTCCCGACTTTTATATCTAAGGTTTCTTCATGAAACAACAAATGCATGTCGTCTTTGCACGACTAATTGATCTTCGCTGATGTTGTTCACACCTACACCCTCAAATGTTATTTGTTGATGTTCAAATTTTGTTTCATAATATTTTGTGACATGAAATGACGAAAACACCCCATTTTTTAGCTTTTTTTTGGATCTTCGAATCTCCGATTTAAACCATGTTTATAGGTCATGGTCTTGAGTTTGTACCCTCCACATCATAATATCTCCGGTCATTGTTTTTTGTCTCATTTCATAAATATTTGTGATGTGTATTTTTGTGGAATGTGACAAAAATTAGTGACCGGACGAAGTAATATATATATATACTTGCATAGTTGCATTTAAAATGTTCAGTAAGTCCACAGGTGAGACATTTAAATGTTACTCTCTCCTATTCAGAGTATTCCTCCCACTTTCCTTTTTGAGATTAGTTTGGTTTTCTTCTCACTTTCCTTTTTTGGAAATAATTATAATCATTCTTTATTTTTCATTCAATTCTTTATTCTTTTCCTCCCCACCTAAACCCAACACCTTTCACTTTATACATCACCTTTTATACTTCATACCCCACTTTCTATTAATCTCTCAAAAAAAAAAGGGAAGAATACTCTGAATAGGAGGAAGTGGAAGATTCTTGAAATACATGTGGAATGCTTTTCCTATTTTCCATATTGCAATTAATGGATTGTACAACTGAGTTAGTCTTGCAATTGGAAATCAATTATACCCGGAAAATAGCTAATGAAAAAATGAAGGAAAATAGCTTTTTGTTTACTGAAATAGGTTAAATTGAACAAATTGAATTAAACGGAAGTGAGTTGAAGAAGTCTTAAGAAAATAATCCTGGTGGAATTGAATTGAAAGGAAGTCGAAAACACCCGGTTATACGTGTAGTTTGAGTGAGTTACGTAAAATTTGATGAGATAATGTTCAATGGAAGTAAACAAAAGAGACAAGAAAATTTGGTGTACACGAGACACACGTGGCTCCAGTTTGTAAACTCATCTATTTGCTCAATTATCCCGCATTTTTCTTTATTTGCATATACATCCTTAAGTTTAATTTCTTGACAACCTCATTTATTAAATCTCACAAAAACTTATATGAGACGGTCTTATATGGTGAGACATTTGATTGTAACAATTGACATGATCTCATATAGTTATCTTCTTACAGTTTTTGTTGAGGGTTTGATTCACTCACAACTACAAAAAATTTAACTTCTATTGGTCTCAAAGATCGTTGACAAATTACTTGTACACATTGAATAGATGAACGATGAATCATCAACAAACTACCCTTTTCAATAGGCATACAACTGATGCCCTATATATATACACCAATTACCAACGCAAGGGACAAAAAAAACTTGAAATAAATGATGAAAAAATTAAAACTATTACTCCATAAAAAGATAGATTTTTATTGAAAAAGTGATTGATTACCAATTTATCATACTAGGAAGTGAAAATTAACAATTTTAGGGACTTCTTATCGATTAATCATCGATGATAGTCTTAAATGAAACATAGAGGCTAGGGTTTTTTCTGAGAGGATGAGAAAGATTTTTCTGAGACGCAATTATTACCCAAATAAAAATCTTACTTTACTTAAAGATAAGACCAACGATGCAGAGGTGGCACGCCTCACATCCCTCAAAACTTCGCTCTGAGCTCCCACATTAATTGGATAAAATCGTCCAATCACTTAAACATTTTCTCATCCTTTGCATAATGTAGGGGCAAGATTGTCATTTCCTTCATGTATATAAACCAGTATTCTTTTCGTATCCAGTATATATACGCTTATATATTTTCGGATATATTATCACCTCTTTTTATGGTATTTTCGTCAAATTAGGTTTATTTTCGGATATATTTTCGGATATCATGTATATTTTCGCTTATATATTTTCGGATAATCTTATTGTATAATTACCTATACTTTAATTTATATGTTAATATCATTATGTACTATAATATTATTATAACCATACGTATAATACCTAATATGTACTCTTATAATAGTTAACAATTTAAAAGAGTATAATACCTACTATATTATAACCATATGTATAATATACGTATTGTTATATGAATTAACTATATTATAATACCTAATTATATACGGATTTATTATGTATTATTATATATCATACGTATTATTATATATCATAATACCTAATACGTATTAATATAATTATATCATATGTTTTCGATCCTTGGGTTGTCGAAACTAACAAATCTTTTCAGATTTATTATCACCTACTTTTATGTTATTTTTGTCAAACTAGAAGGTTTTATTTGTAACCGACATATACTCATTTATTTTTCGAAAACAGTAGCTCAATGATAATTATCACCTATTTTTATGGTACTTTCGTCAAATTAGGAAGTTTTGTGTGTAATTACCGGGATATTCTCTCATATATTTTCAGATATTTTGCCTCAACATATGGAGTTTTCGAATCGAATATTTTTTAATTTCCGAGAACTTATCACGTATGAGCGGCCTAACTAATTAATGTATCTCAGTGTTCATTGATCACTGAAATTTCGTATTTTACTAAAAAATAAATATTTTAGTCGAATTATTATCACCTACTTTTATGGTATTTTTGTTAAACTAGAAAGTTTTATTTGTAACCGACATATACTCATTTATTTTTCGAAAACAGTAGCTCAATGATAATTATCACCTATTTTTATGGTACTTTCGTCAAATTAGGAAGTTTTGTGTGTAATTACCGGGACATTCTCTCATATATTTTCGGATATTTTGCCTCAACATATGGAGTTTTCAAATCGAATATTTTTTTATTTCCGAGAACTTATCACGTATGAGCGGCTTAACTAATTAATGTATCTCAGTGTTCATTGATCACTGAAATTTCGTATTTTACTAAAAAAATAAATATTTTAGTCGAATTATTATCACCTACTTTTATGGTATTTTTGTAGGAAGTTTATTTGTAACCGACATATACTCATTTATTTTTCGAATATAGTTGCTCAATGATAATTATCACCTATTTTTATGGTACTTTCGTCAAATTAGGAAGTTTTGTGTGTAATTATCGGGATATTCTCTCATATATTTTCGGATATTTTGCCTCAACATATGGAGTTTTCGAATCGAATATTTTTTTAGTTCCGAGAACTTATCACGTATGAGCGGCTTAACTAATTACTGTTTCTCAGTGTTCATTGATCACTGAAATTTCGTATTTTAGTAAAAAATAAATATTTTAGTCGAACTAAGTATAATTTATACAGAATATAATTAGGATCACATTACTAAAGATACGGAATAAAAAAAGATTTCGTACATAACTATATACATGTTTATTAATATCTTAACAAATAGATATGGAATATTCGTTATCTTAACAAATATCGTGATATTCCGTGATATTATCTTAACAAATTTCGTGATATTATCTTAACAAATTTCGTTATTTCGTTATTCCTTAATCACTAAATTCCTATATTGTGATCAATTGTATGCCGTATATTATATACAAAAAATGAAAGTATCTTTATTTAAAATATATTAATATAGTTAGGTTAATGTCTCATATATTAATATCTCATATGGAAATAATTCTAATATTCATTAATGTTTAAAAACGGAAATTTTAATATAAAACATAAAGTATGGAAAAATAATTTCCATATGAGATATTCATTAAAAAAAGGGAAATTATTTTTTTTATATAATTATATACACGTTTATTAATTGTAAATTGGAAATGGAATATTACGTGATTTTCTTCCATAACAACCACGCGTTCACATTCTTGCTCTCCACTTATAAATACCGTCTTCTTATTCAAAGTTTAATATAGCGATCAAATCTCTACCTTTAATTTTCGAAAAAAAAAATATTATACACACCATGTCGACGAACGAATTATCAACCATATCGAAGGTCGAGTAAGGTAGCTTAAGGTGATGATTGTCAGGGTCGTACATCCAACCGATCATGAAAGACCGAACAAAATAATTTTACAATTTATCCAAATTTCATTGGAATCAAAAAATATTACGTCCTAAAATTTTCAAACTTTGTGTTTAATATTTACAGATTTGGTTGAAAAACTTTTTGAGATCGATCCGCTCAACCACACGAAGAACAGTTTTGAATATCGAAACATAAAACTTGAGGATCATTCATAATTTCTTATGTTTAATGTGGCATTACTAATACCACATGGTTTACTGATTTTTTTTATTTAAATTTTTGTTTTTCTGCCCACGTTGTCAATCTATGTTTGATTTCACTTTCGTTTTTTGTGTTCATTCTTTTCATAATTACGTTTAACCTAATTGATTGATTTTATTTTGTAGTTTTTCTTTTTGTATACTACTCATGGATTTAAATACATTCAGCATTGCATCAATTATTATTCATTTCGTTCATATTTTTCGGTATTTAACATTTTTATTATAAAGCTACAATCTCTACGATTGATATATTATATATAAAGCGATATATTGCAACGATATATGGTTCTACAATATGTATCATATGTTTTAATTGTAATTTCGGATGGTTAAATTTTACATTACTAACAATTTTTTATTAATCCACGGAGTTTTTGTGATATTTAAAGTACGAAGTATTCGTCATATCGTCCGTCTAATTTTACCGTATAATTAATGTCTTATTTCGTAAAATAATATCACGACACTATTGACATAATAGTACTTCGGTGATCTACCATATTATTATTAATATTTGTAAATACCGATTACATTTTTAACGAAATTCGAACGTCTTCGTTTTCATAACATTATAAAATTTGTATCCAGTGACCGCCATCGAAATATATTTTTTCTTTTCGTTTTTCGTACATCAAACATGGATTATCATACATGCCACGTTGCATGAAAATTGTTATGCACTTCGATTTCTATATACGGCTTTCATATCGTACGTTGTTTATACACTTATCGTTTCATTCGTCGTCGTTTTTTCATAAGTTACGTTAGTATGCACTTTCGAGCATTTAAATATTTTATTAATTATAGAAGAGCTAATTATCGAATAACAGAACTTAATTCCCGCCCGACATTATAATTGCCACTGACGGATACCCGATATCCCTATTTTTTGCCCATATACTGAAAAATCAAATATTTTGTCATTCATACTAAAAATCACTACGTACGACAATCGGGAAATACTAAACCGCTAATAGTCCTATCTTTTCAATCCCGTGATTTTATCACGGGGTTTATACTAGTAAGTCTTCATGCTAAGTTACATTAACATAAATTGTGCTCCCTCGGTGGTATTAAGATCAAAAAAAATTTGGTACGGGAGGAGGAGTAATTTTCTTAATTCTTGCAAAAAAATCTTACTAGTTGGTACTGTAATAAAGTTTAGAAAAGAAGATAGGCCTGATCAACAAATGTGAATAGAGAGAGGGGTCTAAGTGCAAATACAAGAAAATGAGGGAGCACCATTTTATTAGATAGGACCATTATTTTCGTATATACGGATTACCAATTCACACAATTTATCGATTTTGCTTCTATCTTATTCTCTATTACTCCCTTTCATTCACTGGAAAAATCCACTTTACTTTTGGAATAAATATTAAGGCAAGTGAGTAAGTTGGACCACTTTATCAAAATATTCCTCCACTTTTTAGTTGTGGGGTAGGTGCAAGAGAGGATAGTTGTGGGGTAAGTAATAAGGTATTTATGTCTTTTGCTTGGGTGAAACTTTTCATTTAAGAAAATGGTGTTTTTCCAGTGAATGAGCCAAATAAGAAATAATGTGCTTTTTCATTAAATGGGAGGGAGTATTATTTGTACCGTTATAAATGTGTGACAAATAAAATTAACGCAGGAATAATAGAGTACGGAGTATAATAGTGCGCAGTGCTCCTCCTCGTGCACATACTACTAGTCTACTACTACTCCTCCACTCCCTAAATTAACGAACGAACGACCCATAATAAAAAGCAGTAACAATGGTGGGAAGGTGTAGTGCTAGTGTATGTGTATGCCCCTGCTTCGGGTCAGCGTCAGCGTCAGCGTCGGATGATGATGGACACGTGGCGGATAGAGACCCGGTTTTGTTGGTATCGGGTATGGGTGGCTCCATACTGCATTCCAAGTCTAAGAGAAAGATATTCGGCTTTGAAACTCGGGTTTGGGTCAGAATCTTGTTGGCTGACTTGGAGTTCAAGCGCAAACTTTGGTCCATTTACAACCCAACCACTGGTATCAATAATTATACGTATATGTCTTCAATTTTAGTTGATTGCTGTAAGGATTTGGATGAATTTGTTGTAAAGTTTGAATCTTTTTCATGTTTTGGTTTGTGGGTTGCGGCTAAAAGTAATAATTCTCGTACGAGACGGTCTCACGAATTAAAATGTGTTCATCAAAGTATATGTTATGGTTAAAATGTGTTCATTAAAATGTGTTCAACTGAGATGTAATTTTATAATTTTAAGTTGGCAGGTATGAAATTATGAGAATTGCATGAATTTGTTGATCAAAGGGAACATTTGGATGTTTTTATTCGGTTTATGAATTGAATTGCATGCACTTTTCTTGTCAAGTTTGCATCTTTTTTTTTTTTTGATGTTTTTGGTTACTGGTTTGTGGATGAAATTGTATTCATCAAACTCAAAATTATGCATCAAGTTCGAGTCATGGAAATGCAACAATGTTAAAACTCACGAGGGAGGTGGGGATAGATTTGCCGTCCTTACCCAACTTCAACCCCAACACCAAAAAAATCACTATTTTGCAACTTAGATACTCTTCTTTAATTCCCTGCTTTTCTATCTTCTTATGCTTGATTTGATTGTGTTTTGGTTGAATAGCAAGGAACACAGTCTGTGATTTTTCTTCTTTTTGAAAAGTTTGTGTTGCATGTTTTATTGTTTTGGTTTTTGAGTTGATGACAAAATTGTGATTATGAAATTCAAATCGTAATTATATTAAGCAACTTGGATCCATGTTATAATCTACGGGGTACTGTTTTTTTATATATGATCTTGAGTAGGATTTCGATCTGATTTTAAGAGCTTGCTTTACTATTTTTTGTGCAAATTATGTTTTTTTTGTTAATAGATGTTGATCAACAGGTTATACCGAGGAATTGGATGAGAGTTCTGAAATTGTAGTGCCTGATGATGACCATGGACTATATGCTATCGACATTTTGGATCCATCACTTGTAAGTTGCCTTAAAACTTGTCATGTTTAATTTCGCAGTACTGTGTAACTGTGTTGCGGTTAGTTTTCCGGAAACAACCCTATATTGTTCTTTGAAATCTGAATGAGTTTATCGACATAGATTTAGGTTGGCATCTGACATACTTCTTACACATTATTGAACGTCTTATAATGGGATGTGGGCTTTACGTAATATATATTGTGCTCTTACAGAGTTTTTCATTCATCGTTTCAGTTTGTGAAATGTTTGCACTTAACGGAGGTATACCACTTTCACGATATGATCAATATGCTCCTTGATTGTGGATACATCAAGGGCACCACTTTGTTTGGCTATGGTTATGATTTCCGTCAAAGTAACAGGTAGTTCATGCTAGGCTACATCAAGTCGATTTGACAGTTCTTCACAGTTTTTGGACTGAATTGAATGTCTTGGAAAAATATAAATATTCTTGCAGGATCGACAAATTAATGGAGGGCCTTAAAGCAAAGCTGGAAACTGCGCACAAAGCATCTGGAGGAAGACAAGTCAACTTAATATCTCATTCAATGGGAGGAGTACTGATTGTGTGTTTCATGACATTATATCCCGATGTGCGAACATGTTCTTCTTATGACCAGTGAACCTTCTTCCCCGTATTTTTTATTCTGAGTGTTTGAATTTTGAGTTATTCTCGTTCGGCCGAAGGAAGCATCTCCTACTAGTACTAGGTCAGAGTGTGATAGTAGTAATTAATCATTTTGGAAATTGATTTTGCAGGTATTTTCCAAGTACGTGAATAAGTGGGTTGCCATTGCTTGCCCCTTTCAAGGTGAGACTACCCCTGTCCCGTCCAATAGTCTTACGTTTTCTTATGGATTGATTTATACATGTCAATTGTCAACACAACAAGCAAGATAAGGAGTAAAGTCAGTAAACCTTTGGGTCATGCCAGTTGGGCTCGCGTCATTTCAGGTTTGTAAGAAATCGGGTCAATTCAGTTCAGGCCGGGTGAGTCATTTAGAGTTCAGGTCCTTTTCGTGTGTATTGTTATCAAGTTTATACACTTGGGTCCGGTTATTGGGTCGAATGGTCAGTTCAGATTACCGGTCAGGCTCCGGTTGGGTAAATTTTGGTAGGTCTAATAGGGAGTCTTGCTCTCAGTTTTCGTCACACAAAACATGTCTAAAAGAAAACACAGCCAATCATTGATTAGAATGGGGTCGTGGACAAGGTAGTTGATTGCCAGAATAGAGGAACCGGATCTTTTCTAGGAAACTATATATTTTGAGCTTGGTTTTGCATCGAGCTGGTATCTTCAAGGATGCACTTTGCTTGCATAACATTACAGGGGCACCAGGATGCATCAACGATGCTCTTTTAACCGGGCTGCAATTCATCGAAGGCTTTGAAAGTTATTTTTTTGTAGGCAGATGGACCATGCACCAATTGGTAACCTCCTAGATCAACTTTAAAAACCTCGACTTTGTTTTTCTTTTTATATTGATATTGATGCATGTATGAAAATGTGTGCTGTTTTCAGGTGATCGAGTGTCCGTCAATTTACGAGATGTTGCCAAATCCAGTATTCAATTGGAAGGAGACTCCCCAAATTCGTGTTTGGCGGAAAGCAGCAGCTCCAGATGAAGAAGATGAAGAATCATCTCCTTCTGCCAAGTTAGAATCTTACGGCCCGCTTCAGTGCTCCAGCGTCTTCGAGGAGGCATTGAGGCATAACGAGGTTTGTACATGAAACTTAGTTACGTAATCCAATCCAATCCAATTCGTTGAAATCTTATGCACCTGATGAGGCTTACTATTACTATATATACAGCTTGATTTCAACGGGAAAACATTCGCACTTCCGTTCAACTACGCTATTATGAAATGGGCGGCTGGCACTCGCCAACTCATCAATAAAGCAAAACTTCCAAAAGGAGTTAGCTTCTATAACATCTCCGGAACTTCCTTTGAAACTCCTTTCGATGTTTGGTGAGTGACAAGTGTATTTTACAAGTAGCTCAAATCTGTATTATTTCTGATCTTAATCAGACTTTGGGTTTCGAATCCTTTGATCCTTGTTTTTCTTGTCCATGCAGTTATGGTTCGGAAACTTCTCCTATTGACGACCTCTCGGAAATATGCCATACATTGGTGAGTAGAACGACTCGCTTCTCCTTAACCCATTCTCAAAAATGTCCCTTTTGCTAAAAGATTAATTTAGTTAGGAATGAATAGTCATTACGAATTTACGATAATGACGATTTGTTTGAGCGACACAAAGGGTAAATTGAAAACTTATATCATGGATAACAACTACAGTACTTTGAAAACATATACAGTACTTCCCTTCCAAATCAAGGATTCCGTCCAAAAATTATGATATGTCTGGCACTCCCCCACTTTTCTATATTCATAGAAATTGAAATCACATATCGAGGGTAAACCTAGTCAAATTGAAATATTGGAGAAACTAACACGCTTAGGAGTAGGTAGAGTATGTATTTTGGTCTTCGTTTTGATGATAGGTACAAACGTGAGGTGTAACTCTTATTATTATTATTCTCTGGGAATACACAGAAGAGAATTACATATGTACGGTGTACAAAACAAACTACAAAGTGGCAACAAGAGTTAGATTACTAAAAAGATTGTAGAAGGGGGCGTTTGCCGAGACGCTTGATCTCACGGTCCATTTGACCCGTAAGCATGAAGGCGAACATCTTAAAATCACAATAGAATGACCAAAAGGGGTGGCCGAATGTGGCTGGAATGTTCCTCTCCACAAAGACGTGGCTGTACCAAGCTAAGGCGTATCCCATTAACGGCGCCATGAGTATGAGCTTCCAGTTGAAGAGTAATGAATACATTAGCATCAGCATTCCGCTGAGTGTGGCCGCAAAGTGCCAGCGTCTGGTTGATGCTTTCGAGTGTTGGCTCATGTAAAACGCCCAGAATTCATCTATGCTCCTAAAATTCATCCTCCGATCACTGGACTCAGTTTTCGATTACTCTTGTGTGTTGACTTTTCAGATTCAGATCTCTTATTTTTTGGATCAAGAATTAGGTGGCGATTTTAGGAGAATAGTATAGTAGGAGTAGTGATGAGAGTAGAGTATGGAAATAGGATCAGATGCTGAGAGGTATCAAGATGAAGATGGAGTAGTAGAGTATTTGTGGAGGGAGGGAGAGATGAGAAGTTGGTTGAAGAAGCTTTCAGGGCTCAACAATTATCTATACTAACATGCTCACGTTCACTTACACCTTCACCTGCCAAATGGATCAACTGGGTCGAGATTGGGTCATTTTCAGGGTTCCAAGAATCCTGTCTACTTTGGGTTGAGACTTGGCCCATCTCATTTCGGGTTTGTTATTTTCAACGTCTTTTAGGGATATCCTCTCTTTTCTCCCTAAAAGTTCGGGTCGGGTTGGTTTGGGTCATTTCGGCTTACGAGTCAAACTTGGGGTCTTAAGCTCAAGTGTTTAGTGTCGGCTGTTTTAAATTTATGTCATTTAGAATCACTTCTTATTGGCTTTGTCATTTTACCAACTAAACAATTTTTTTCGCTTTTGTTTGGTTTAATCAGCCCGAATATTCTTTTGTCGATGGAGATGAAACCGTCCCTTCTGAGTCAGCTCAGGTACATAACATGCCTTCCACTTTCTTCCTTTGCGACTCACGAGTCATGCCGAAATATTAATATGAAACCATTTTATGCATATAATGACTTTTTTTTTACCATAGTACTCGGTTTATTATAGAAAATTTATTGCTCGATGGGTTTGACAATTTGGAAACAGGGGGACAGATTTGATGCTGTGGAAAGAGTCGAAATTCCTGCTCGTCACCGGGAACTCTTGTGCGACAAAACCGTGTTTCAGTATCTTCAGAAATGGCTCGGTGTGAGCAGCAGCACCAAGGTTAAGAAACCGAAACCTGTGAAAACATCCAAGGTCATGCATTCTGTATAAAATCAACAAATTATTGAAGTTTTCCTTTGTAATTTGCTCATAATAATTTGAGGGGTGTGTTACTGAAGAACATCAAGATGGTTGTCAGAATCCATTGCTCACAATAATAATAATAATAATATCGTCTTGAACGAGAATTTGTGAATCTTCTATATATATATATATATATATATACAGGGAAAGTTGACAAAATCATTTTACCTAACATGTACATCAAACTATACAGCTTGGTCAAGAATACAGTTTCTTGTCACGATCAACACCGATCCTCATGACTCAGGTGTCTTTTTGGTTCTTGTAATCGGGTTTATATCTTCCAACAGCTTAACGACATCTCTCATGGTTGGCCTTTTCTTGGGTTCCGTCTCAGTGCATCTCAAGGCTATGAAAAACACATCGTATACTTGTTCCATCACCTTATGACTGTCCTCAAACTCCTCAATCAGTGCAGCATCGACAACCTTATCAATCTGTTCTGAACAATTCCACACTGACCGAGCCCATCCGACTAGATCCATTCCATCTGGAAACGATGGATCCACGGTTTTCTTTCGGGTTAGTAACTCGAGTAAAACGACTCCGTAGCTGTACACATCTGACTCCTTAGACCATGTCGTCGCAAAGGCGTTTTCTGTTACATGAAACATTTCCAGATTAGTTCTCTATGTAGGAGCAACCGGGCAAGGGCTACGTCCCCAACCAAAAAGAGTCGAGAGTTACAACTAGCAAATGGGCCACACACTCACATCGGTCAGGTTCGGGTTTGTAATGATTCAGGGTTGTATCTGGTCAATCCAAGTCATATTGGGTAATTTCATGTGTGCTATTATCAAGTTAGGCATGATTCATATCAGGAAATAAACATTTGGGTCATGTCGGGTGATATCAGGTCATCAGGAGTCATGACTCTGTTCTTCCCTTTCGGTGTCTGGTCTGGTATTGTCAGTCTAATAAGAGTACAGGACTACTCTAAGAGACACCTAGAGCAGGCAAAACCTCATTCAACCTGGAAAACTAAGCCCTCAACCTTTGGGAACCTGACCAAGAGAACCCGAATGATGGTGGTGAACCATAGATGTACAACTCGAGGTGAAATCCTGATAACCAATACTTCCTCCGTACCAAAATGATCTTCCCATTTGATTATTATACCCCTCACATTCTAATAAAAGTGGGAAGAACTTAGTGGTACGAAGGGAGTATGATCCAATGGTTTAAACCCAAGCCAACCTAAATCCAACCCAAGATGACCTGTGACCTAATAATGATTGATGACCCGACAAAGATTTAGTTTACAAAAGATACCAATACAACTAGATATGAAAAGGAAAGAGATAATTCTACAAAAGCCAATTAAATATGATACCTGGTGCAATGTAACCTATGGTCCCGGGAATGGCAATCGACTGTGTTGAAGAAGATGATTGATCCATGAGCTTAGCTATACCAAAGTCAGAAATGTGAGGCTCCATTTCCGAGTCTAGTAGTATATTCTCAGGCTTAATGTCACGGTGCAGGATAACAGGATCACAGTCGAAATGAAGATAAGCTAATCCTTGGGCCGTTCCTAGAGCTATCTTATACCTTACATCCCAATTTAATGTCAAAAGAGGACTCGTCCGATGAAGACAGTGCCCTAGGCTTCCATTCTCCATGTATTCATACAGTATTAGGCCGTAATTATTCCTCCACCAATAATCCTTGATTTTCACCAAGTTCCTGTGTTTAATAGTTCCTAACGTTTGAATCTCTCGAACCATGCTCTTGTTTGCACCAATCTGCCTACCAAATATAAGCTTTTTAACAGCATACACTTCCTCGGGACCCAAAGAAGCTTTGTAAACGATTCCATGAGCTCCTTTCCCGATCACATACGTGTCATCCAGATTCTCTGTAGATTCCATTATCCGGCTAAACTTGCCCGAAGACCCGTCTTTGTTTGAGTCCTCAATATCGCTCTTGGACTGTCTTTTGAGTTTGACATACGCATACAATAAAGACAATGCAACAATCACAGTCAAAAGAGTTGCTCCAATAACAATAACCGCAATTTCAAATCTCCTAAGATGGTCCGTATGCTTGCTTTTTCCAGTACTACAAATCCCGATATATTTGCTTTCGATGTAGGAGGAGTTACCAGAGACATTGCTGTCAACACAAAGTTTAGAATTCCCGGCAAAGGATGACGGTGACTTGTTAAACAACTTCATCAAGCTAAACGGTATAGGACCCGAAAAGAGGTTATTTGAGACATTGAGTTCTCCTAGAGGAACTATTCTTTCAAGACCGTCCAAGGTTCCGGTCAAGCTGTTGTGAGACACGTCCAGAATCTGTAGGTTAAGCATGTTTGACAAATCCGGAAGTTGACCAGTCAAACCGTTGTTACTAAGATTAACAACAGACATGGTCAACGAACTGACCGAGGGAATCGTCCCTTCTAACAAGTTACCCCCAAGATGAAGGTTTTGTAGACTTTGAATTTCAAACAAAAACATCGGAACTCCTCCGGTGAAACGATTCTCCCTCAAATCCAAGACCGATAGCGAAGTCAAACTTCTTAGGCTTTGGGGAATCATTCCATTTAGCGAATTGAAAGACAAGTCTAAATTAAGCAACTTCTGCATATTACTAAGCTCTGACGGAAGTAGGCCCTCTAGATGATTTCGCGAGAGGTAAAGGGCTTGAAGTTCAGAGAGATTCCAAAGCTCTCGAGGTAGGAAACCAGATATCTCATTCATCGTTAGATTAATTGAAGAAAGACCAAGACAATTACCAAAGCTTGAAGTCACTTTCCCATGAAGCTTATTTCCACTCAAATCAATCAAATAGAGACTATGGTTCTCCTTAAATTCCGGAATCACCCCTGTGAGGTTATTATGGTCCGCTCTAAACCGTATCAAACTAGAACAGGTTCCAATGCTAGGAGGTATGAATCCACTGAGCAGATTATAACTCAGGTCGAGTACTTGTAATTTCTTGCCAAAGCAAATGTCAGGAGGGATTTCACCCGTGAACTTATTGTTCGTGAAATCAATCGCCTCCAAGCTACTGTTAACCCCTAAACTACGAGGGATCATCCCAGTAAACTGATTGTCAAAAATAGTAAGATTCTTCAGATTCCTGAGCTTGGTTACCTCTAAAGGCAACTCCCCTGAAAGTCGGTTCTTGTAGATAAGAACTGACTCAAGGGTTTGAATCTTCCAAATATCAAGCGGAACCTCTCCCGTTAAGCTATTATTAAATAATTGGAGGAGTGTTAGTTTAGTTAGTTTCCCTAGTTCACTCGGAATCTCGCCCTCTAGGTTGTTGTTATTCAACTCCAGCTCGGTCAAAGACTTGCAGTTTCCAAGCTCGGGGGGTATGTTTCCCGAAAACCAGTTTTGTGGAAGGTAAAGCACAGTTAGTTTAGTGAGCAGTCCAAGAGAAGACGGGATTTTTCCTATCAAATTGTTACCCACAGCAGAGAAGCTTATAAGGCTAGTACAGTTACCAAGGGCTGATGAAAGACCCCCTTGGAATCGGTTGTACGACAAATCAACATACTGCAAGTTCCTGCAACTCCTAGAACCTAAAGGAATGCTACCCTCAAGCTTATTCGAGTCTAAGAATAATGCAGTTAAGCTTGCAAGTTTCGTTACACTTTTGGGTATCGTACCAGCAAGCTGATTGCTGTACAGATACAAAGTTTGAAGGGATGAACAATTGCCAATGGAAGAGGGTATAGTACCAGATAAGTGGTTGTTGTTAACCTGGAAATCGACAAGATCTGTCGCATTTCCTATATTTACAGGAATAGACCCATTGAGAGTGTTATTGGCAAGGTAGACGTACTCAAGACCCGGGATCCGAAACAATGATTCAGGTATCTGACCAACCAATGAATTCACAATCAAGCTAAAATACCACAAGTTGTGCAAATTTCCCAACTTGTTAGGAATGTTGCCAGTGAGATTGTTATAAGAGAGGTCCAAGTACTCAAGAACCCCACAATTGGTAATTTCATCAGGAATTGACCCAGAGAAGTTGTTTGTATTAAGATCAATTGTCTCTAAATAAGCCAATTGCCCAATTTCAGACCCTAAAACCCCAGAAATGCCAACATAAGACAAATTCAGAGAGACCACATTCCTGTGTTTATCACAAGTGACACCATTCCATGAACAAGGGGCGATTTTGGAAGAATCCCACTTAATTTTGACAGAATTGGGAGCTTCCCATCTGCTGAAAAGGGTAACCAAAGCCTGCTCATCTGAACTCAGAGAAGAGACAGCAGCAGTGAAAATGAGCAAAACTGACAGTAGTAGTAACAAGTTTATCAACTTTCTAGTGTATGTGTATCCCATCTTCTAATTCATTCAATCAATCAATCAAAATTACTGTAAAAATCAAAAAAAAAATGAAGGAATGAAGATGAAAGCTATCAAGTTTACCTAGAAATGGAGAAAAAAGATTGTTTCTTTAGGAAATTGGAGGTCAGTTGTTAAGTGGTAACTGGAGCTTGCAGGAAAAGGAAAATTCTCCCCATTGTAAATGCAACAAAAGTGGTGCTAGTGGAGAAGGGGAATTTGTTTGTTGGTTTGAACAATTTTAACTCAACTTTTGAATAGTTGTCCTTGTCCACAGAAGAACCAAGTAGACCCAAGTCCAAATTTTGTTCTTGTTCTTAATCCACCATGTGTTTTTTTTTTCTTTTCTGCATTCCTATTATTTTAATACAGTAACAGTTTTGTTAAAGTAGTGGAGTTGGAGGCGAGTGATCGAGACAACTGTCCTACAACTTTGTTTTTTTTGGACGGAGCAAATTGTTGTATGCAGCGGATTTCAAATGTTAAAATATACGGAATACTTTGTATCATTGTATTTAAATAAAAAAAATGCATTTTTTACACAGAATTCACATATTTTTCATTTTTTAACTGGTATTCCTATTTTTTATATGTCTATACATGATATTCTTGAAATTTATTATTAATTTAACTAGCGTCCCAATTTTTTTTTTTCTATTAACTTTTGTCGTTAGATTATGTTTTTAGCTTAGGATTAAGAGTTCAATATAACAAGTAAATAAGCTTAATTTAAGTGTTATCATTTGACTTGACAATATAACGTCAAAAATATAATCCGTTTGGATTTGGAGTACAAACACGTATAAAATTGTTAGTTTAAGTTCAATTATCGGTTAATTAGCTATATTAAATGACGTTTAAATTTTAATCTTCAACATAAAAAGTAATTTGTTGCCAAAATTTGACGTGAAAAAAGTTTGGGGTGAAGAAAGGTATATGATTTCAGGATATTTTACTCTTATTAATTAAGTCAATATATATAGTTACAACCATGTGAGAGATGCCTAATATCATGGAGATTATATCCTACGATTACAGTCATTACAATCAATTAGGATCAATTATATATATTCTAATATACAATTAGAGGAATGAAATAAGCTAAATATGTGCAGAGATATTCTTGAGGTAGGTAAGCAAATATTACGATTCTATCGTAATCTTATCATCCCCGCAAGACGGACGGCGATGATGAGACGCCGATCTTGGGTAGCAGCATGGTGAAGCGATGGCGAGGGAGAGCCTTGGTGAGAAGGTCAGCGAGCTGGTCGTCTTGAGAGACTGGTATAACATGGAGGAGGCCAGCCTGGACTCGTTCTCGAATGAAGTGGAAGTCTAGTGCTACATGTTTCATTTTTGAGTGGAAGACCGGGTTTGCAGCGAGATGAGTGGCACCGATGTTATCACAATAAATGTGGGGCGGCTCAGGTGGTGTTACCTTGAGTTCGGAGAGAAGATGAGTGACCCAGGTTATTTCAGCCGTGGCATTCGGCAATGGCACGATACTCAGCCTCGGTGGATGAGCGGGCAACGGTCTTTTGCTTTTTCGAGCTCCAGGAGATTGGGTTTCGTCCTAAGTAAACCAGATACGCGCCGGTTGATGTGTATGTGTCACCATCTCCGGCCCAGTCCGAGTCCGAGAAGGCATGAAGGTTGAGGGGTGAGTCTCGGTGAAATGTCAGGCCATGGGACGGTGTGCCAACTAGATAGCGGAGTACACGTTTTAGGGCGGACCAGTGTAGGTCAGTGGGTTTGTGCATAAACTGGGAGAGTTTGTTCACAGCAAAGGCGATATCCGGTCGAGTGAGAGAGAGGTATTGGAGGGAGCCTACTATTGCACGAAATTCTGTGTCATTGGACTCAGGAGTGCCATCATTGAGTGTCAGCTTATGGTAGGCATCTAGAGGGGTCGGGACCGAGCGTGCATCTTGCATGTTTGCACGGTGAAGAAGATCAAGTGTGTACCTGTTTTGATGTACAAAAATTCCCTTTGATGTGGGCACGACTTCAACTCCGAGGAAATATGACAGAGGACCTAGGTCCTTGAGGGAGAAGCGAGTGGCAAGTTTGTTGATGAATTGAGACACGGACGTGGGACTTGAACCTGTGACAATTATATCATCAACATATACAAGGACAAAGATGGTCACGTTAGAATGCAAGTAGAAGAGGGAGGTGTCTGAGATGGCATTGGTAAACCCGACTCCGGTAAGATAGTTGCGGAGTTCGGTGTACCAAGCTCGCGGGGCCTGCTTGAGACCGTAAATAGCTTTGTTAAGGCGACACACATAGTCGGGATGGGCTGGGTCGATGAAGCCCGGGGGTTGTGACATGTGGACGGTATCTGTTAAGGTGCCTTGAAGGAACGCATCGTTTATATCGAGTTGGCGAAGTGGCCAGCACCTGGTTATTGCAAGAGTCAGGACAAGTCGAATGGTGACGGGTTTAATAACGGGACTAAATGTTTCGGTGTAGTCGATGGAGTGTCGTTGGTGGAAACCCTTTGCAACAAGACGGGCCTTGTGTTTGTCAATTGTGCCATCGGGTTTGTATTTGGTGCGGAAAATCCATTTACAACCGACGACATTTTGTGACGGGTGTGGTGGTACGAGAGTCCACGTGTTATTATTAATGAGCGCGGAGTGTTGGGTTTCCATAGCAGCACGCCAGGTTGGGTCAGCTAGAGCAGTTTTGACAGTTCGAGGTTCGCTTGGGGCAAGTTGTGCGACAAGGTTTAACTTTTGTTGTGGTTTGTATATATTGTGAGAGGAGCGGGTGCCATAGCGGGGTGTGGGGGTGGAGGTAGGGGAGAGTTGGGTTGCTCAGGAGATGCGGTGGAGAGGATGGGTTGTGGTGGTGGAGAGGTAGTAGTGGGAGGTGGCTGGGCAGAGGATGTTGAAACAGGGGTTGGTGAGGTGTGGTTTGTGGATGGGAGGAGGGGTGGCTGGTGGGTGGGTGGATTGGGTGAGGGAGGTGCTACGGGGCCCGATGTTGGGGGAGTGAGAGAGAGTGATGCTAAGCACCAGGTTGAGGGGGATGGTAGTGTGGGAGAGGTGGTTGGTGACTCGTGAAACGGGTAATCGGATTCGACAAATCGGACATGTCGGGACACATAGATGCGGTCAGTTTGAGGGTCTAGACAAAGATAAGCGTGTTGGGTGGCAGAGTATCCAACAAACACACATGCTATAGATCGAGGTTCGAGTTTGGTTTTAGTGTAGGGCCGAAGCCAAGGGTAACATCGACATCCAAAGTTGTGGAGGTTAGAGTATTTGGGGTCGCTGTTAAAAAGACGTTTGTAGGGGGTTGAGTTGTTAAGGGTTGGGGTGGGCATACGGTTTATTAGGTAGGTAGCTGTGAGAAAGGCAAGGCTCCAATATTTAAGAGGCATGGAGGCATGATTAAGAAGGGCTAGCCCGGTTTCCACTACATGTCGATGTCTGCGCTCAGCGTAGCCATTATGCTCAGGGGTGTGGGGTGGAGAGGTGAAGTGAGAAATTCCATTAGCAGCAAGGAAAGGTGCGAATTTTTCGTACTCGCCCCCATTGTCAGAGTACAATGTTTTTATAGGGGTGTTGAATTTTTTTTCAACGAGGGCTTTAAATGTTATGAATATTTTAAGTGAGTCGGATTTGTTTTTAATTGGATAGAGCCATATATATTTAGTGTGATGGTCAACGAAGATAATATAGTACTTGTAATTATCGTAGGAATGGTCAGGGGATGTCCAAACATCACTAAATACAATGTCAAGAGGAGCATAACTCTTAAGAGACGAGATGGAGAATGGTAATTTCGAGCTTTTATAAATAGCACATGAAGGACAATGACCAACATTATTAGTAGATAAGGCTAAAGAGGACATTATTCGTTGTAGAATGGGAAAAGCGGGATGACCAAAGCGGTGATGATGGTCACCCCGATTGAGCATAGTGGCTGAGACTTGAGGGGCAGACATTCGAGGCCAGTAGTAGACACCATTGTGGGCGGGCCCGGTGAAGAGGAGACGATTGGTTTCAAGGTCCTGTACACGAAAGGAGGAGGGTGAGAAAATTATTGCAACTTTATTGTCTTTGCAGAATTGAGATACTGATATAATATTTTTGTGCATTAAGGGTACATGTAAAACACGGGATAAAGTAAAGGAGCGAGAGGGGGAGGAGATAAGAGTGGAACCAGCATTAGCAATCGGGAGCCCGGTGCCATCGCCAATGACGATTTTATCGGTACCATCGTAAGGGTAGTGGAGAGCGAGGTTCTCGAGTTCAGAGGTAACATGATGGGATGCCCCACTGTCGAGAAGCCAGGGAGGGGTAGTAGTGGAAGAGGAGGGGTCGGTGGAGGTGAGTATGGTAGGGTTGGCCTGAGGTCCTGAGGGCTGATACTTGGTGGGTCGAGGAACGGTGATGTGTGGGTACAACTTCTTGAATACTGTGCAGTAATAGAGGACGTGCCCACGGATATTGCACCATTGGCAACGACCTTTGAAGGGGTTGCCGGTGGGGGAGTGAGTGTTGGCTGTGTGCTGGTTGGTATTGGTGGCGGGACGATGTGGGTTTGGGTTGTGAGAGTGGCGTGTGGTAGTGGCTAGTGCCACGACAGGTGTAGGGGTGGGCTGCTGTGTTGTTTCAATTTGGATAGCTATTTCCCGATTTAGGAGTTTTTCGTGAAGATCCGGGAAACTGATAGGTGTGTCACGAGCCTGAATTGCTTCAATGACAGAGCGGTAGCGTCCATCGAGTCCCTCAATGACGATGTCAGTGATATCCTCAATGGACATGGGTGCACCGAGACTCGTGAGTTCGTCAGTGAGAGTTTTTATTTTTGTCATGTAGGTGGAGATGGTGGTGCTGCCTAGGGTCATGGATTTGAGTCGGTATTTGAGAGATTTGATGTGGCCACGGGAGGGTAGTGCGAATGTGTTGGCAAGGAGTGTCCAGGCTGAGTATGCTGTGGTGGTGTTGTTAATGAGGGGAGATACGGTTTTATCGAGCGTGCCTGACAACGTGTTAAACACAAGTTTATCTTGCAAGAACCAGGTACCATATGCGGGATTTGGGATGGTTTTCTTGTCCTTGTCATTGGACACGACAGTAGTTTCGGGTGGAGCGGGTGTACCGTCAATGAATGAGATGAGGGAGTATCCGGTAAGTAGTGACACGATTTGGAGTTTCCATTGTGGGTAATTTGAGTCGGTGAGTTTTTCAACAGAACTGGAGTTGGGTTGGAGGAGAGGTTTGAGTGGTTCGTGAGGGTTCGGGACT
Source organism: Agrostemma githago (assembly GCA_958450325.1). NCBI lineage: Eukaryota > Viridiplantae > Streptophyta > Magnoliopsida > Caryophyllales > Caryophyllaceae > Agrostemma > Agrostemma githago. The sequence goes on along the minus strand of OY288249.1, from coordinate 5,758,084 downwards.
GAGTTTGACATTGTGAGGATGACAGGTGTTTTTTTGTGATGAGGGTGTGTTACTGATTGTTTTGACAGAGCTCTGATACCATGAAGAAAGGTATATGATTTCAGGATATTTTACTCTTATTAATTAAGTCAATATATATAGTTACAACCATGTGAGAGATGCCTAATATCATGGAGATTATATCCTACGATTACAGTCATTACAATCAATTAGGATCAATTATATATATTCTAATATACAATTAGAGGAATGAAATAAGCTAAATATGTGCAGAGATATTCTTGAGGTAGGTAAGCAAATATTACGATTCTATCGTAATCTTATCATGGGGATATCAATAAAAATAATACGGAGTAATAAAGTTTAAGGGTAACAAAGAAACTTTTAGTAAAGTATAAGGATACCATGGATAAATGTAAAAAGTGTAGGGATACAATGTAGAAAAGTAAAAAGTTTGGGTACCACGTAGAAAATCCAAAAAAAAAAAATTAAGTAAAATGATAAATGGAGTGTGGAGTATATTGAAAGTTTGAAAGAAATATTTTCTATATATTTTCATGTCCCTAGAATGCTACTCCGTATTACATCTCTGTAATATAGGTTATGGTTGTCCAGGGATAGAAATTAGTCAATTACACTAGATCGTACTAAGGAGTAATTTATATATTGTTACAAAATAAAGCTAATTTTACCACTAACTTAGTATAGACATAATATAAATGTAATTATTCCATGCACAATAGTCCTTTTCATCTTTTACTTGTATTTTCATACAACTTTAGTAATTTTTTTACAAAATAGTCAATTTTTCAGTATCATAATTTACATCGATTACAATAACGATCTCCTAATTAGATAAGAGTTTTTCATGTATATTTGATGGATTAGGTATTCGCACTTGATGAAATGGTTTCCTTGCAAAATCCAAATCCAATTATAGCGGCTAACATGCATGCGTACTTACGACATACAGTAAATTAAAGTGTATTGAACGTCATGCATTATCACTACACATTTGGTGGATGCTGTTTATTCAAATATTCAATATTATACGACCACAACCATACCATTCACAACATTACTCGTTTATAGTACTCGTACTCAGCAAGTTGCAAAATGCACTCGGAAGTCGGAACTACTGGACGGTAGGTTTCACCCATCGTATTATTATGACGGGTTAAATAATACCCGTTTAATTAGAAGAAAAGACAAAAAACAAACTCTACACAAGTAAAAGTGACAATGTTTTGTCCTTACTTATTACTATTGATTGACCTGTTATAAGAATACAACAGATAGTTTGTCATAAGGGAGACTAGCGGTAGGTTTAATTAGGTTAGTATCCTCCGTTACCTCCTCTTCAATATCCGTCTCCATTGCATCGTACTATTGGTTAATGATCCATTATTAATATTCTAGAGTAATCCAACCGTACGGAGTATTATATTGCCTCGCCTTTTGTTTAAATGTTTCACATTTTTATTTTGGGTTAAGTACACAGATGTTTCACTTTCTTTCTTATTATACTCCGATCTTTTATGCTTCCTACGGAGTACTCTCCCATTCAAATACAAAGTACACATTTCTTTTTTGGACAATATCTACAACTAAAGAGATTCTCTCGATAATCCATAAGACAAAACATAGTCGCCTGAGATCTTCTTTGATTCGTGTACATTAAGTATAACAAGCTTTTAAAATTTTGATCATGTAAAATGAAAGATACTGATGACGCAAAACACGTTTCGACAAATGTTCAAAAGGTAAATGTTCACTTTGAATTTGAATAGAACGAAATATATTGTACGGAGCAGTAGATTGTACACATGGGTCCACTTTTCTCCTCACAAAAAAAGGGTCCAAGTAAACATTGATTGGATGACCATGGTACTACCTCGATTTTTAGAATTGCAACCTACAGAGTATTACTTAGATAGTTTTACTAGAATTGTCACATTTCTATAATGAGTATGTTTTTGTTAGTCTTTACTATTAGTGAGATCCATCATCCACACTGACAAATGACAACCTTATTTCGTATACGAATAGCTAATATTGCAATTCCAAATAATCGGAGAGTATTATTTGATCACAAAAACAAGGGTTTTTTTGTCAAAAGTCGCCTAATATTTAGGCATTCTGCAAAAAAAAACACTTATAGTTTTATTTTTTTGTCCAAAAGCACCTTAAATTTACATTTCTTTGTTAAAAGATACCAAACACCAACTTTCGTCAAAAAATTGTCAATATTGACGGTTCTCATCCTTTAATCTTCTTCCCTCAACCTAACACTCATCCCTTAATCAAACCCAATTAACATCTTCTTTCCCTCTTTCTTTACATCACCTTTATTATCTCCTTTTCTCATCCTCTTTATTTCCCATAAGGCCACAGTATAATACTCCGTACTTCATATTCCATTTTTCTTTCCCAAAAAACTTAATTTCCATCCAAAACTCCTTTTATTATCCCTTAATTGAACCACAGATTTGTTTCCTTTTACTTTTGCATATTCTCAATTATTATGGCATTTTCAAGTACTCGTCTTATATGATACACATGAAGATTGAAATACAAATGGTTACTAAAACCAAAAATGAATTGACAAAAAAATAAATAACAAAAGGTTACTCATAAATCTCAAATTTAAACACAAAAATTAGTGTTCTTAGTTTCTTACAACAAAAACTTCAATTCAGTAGGCAAAAATTCGTCTATTAACCTCTAACACACATACCCCAAAATTATACTCGAAATTAAGGGTAAATAACATAAAAATGAAAATTGAATTCAAAATTTTAATTTGTTGTTGATGACTTAATGATTAATTTACTTAAATGAAGAGTTATGATTGAAAACTTATCGATTGAGGAAAAACTTTGTCGTTTTGACTTAAATAATGGAAATTGATTGAAATGTATGCAAATGAAGAGTAGCTAGGAACGAAAGTTTGAATAAAAAATGAGTGTTGAATTAAGGAAAAGGAAAATGGTTGATTATGTTTGATTAAGGAAGATGGTTGAATTAAAGAAAGATATTGATTGAGTTTGATTAAGAAAGAAGGGTTGATTAAGGAAGAATGGTTGATTAAGAGATGAAGGAAGATGATTAAAAGAAGAGGACCGTCAATATTAACGGTTTTTTTTACGGAAATTGGAGTTTGGTGCCTTTCAACAAAGAAATGTAAATTTAAGGTGTTTTTGGACAAAAAATAAAACTATAAATACTTTTTTGCAGAAGACCTAAATGTTAGGTACCTTCTGATAAAAAAAACCCCAAAAACAACCGCACAACGAATATGAATATTTTATCTTTTGTATCCAACAACTACCTCCATTACATGTATGATGTATGGCACATAAAACACATGGTAGAATAGGGTGTTTTGACTATTTTCTAGGGTGTGACATTAGATTGAATTTCAGGAGAATTAAACAAGTGATGATCCCAGTTTCCTCGAAAGCTGAGTTTAAACTTAGGCCATGTTTTCTTGACTTGTATTCAGACAGTTTCAATTCAGTTCAAACATATTCAGTTCAGTTCAGTTCAGACATATTCAGTTCAGTTCAGACACATTAATAATAATATTATTACTACTATTAAGTATAATAATAGTAATAATAATAATATTATTATTATTAATACTTACGTAGTACTCCGTAATATACCCACGTCGCTCGAAAAAAGTTTCAAATATATATTTTATAAACTTTGTAGAATACAATTACATGTGGAAGATGGAAGGTTAAGTAACACGGTTAAGTCCATTAGAATAGTAAACTTAGATACGATGACCATTAATCTAATTAGAATTATAAGTCCATTAAATATTAAATATATATTTATTATTATTATTATTAAATTCCTGTATTATTATTTATTATTATTATTATTATTATTATTATTATTATTAAATTCCTGTATATTTATCAAGTGTTTAAAAAAAGTTGGATTCTCCCACGTCGCTCGAAAAAAGCTTTAAATATATATTTATATATGATATATGATTAATGTTATTAATATTATAATTAATAATTAATAATTAATAATAATAATAATAATATTAGTATTATTATGATTAATACTTACTCCGTCATATTTAATTAATTTTATTATTATTTTTGTTATTATAATTAATAATAATAATAATAATACTTCACATTTATAATAATATTAATATTATTAAATATTAATAATAATAATATTATTATTAATAATAATTAATATTAATTTTAATATTATAATTAATATTAATTAATTTATTTTTCTTATTCTTATTATTATTATTATTATTATTATTATTATTATAATTAATAATAATAATATTAATAATACTTAATATTTATAATAATAATAATATTATTAATTAATTAATTAATTTTATTATTATTATTACTTATTATTATTATTATTATTATTATTATTATTACTATTAATTATTATTTTTCATTAATAATAATATTTAGTATTATAATAATAATAATAACAATTATTGTTAATTATTATTATTATTATTATTATTATTATTATTACTCGTATTATTTATTCATTTTAGTTAAGTTAAGTTAAGTTAAGTTTAGTTCAGTTCAGACTCATTCAGTTAAGTTCAGTTCAAACTATTCAGTTCAGTTCAGACCCATTCAGTTCAGTTCAATTCGGACTTATTCAGTTCAGTTCAGACATTTTCAGTTCAGTTAAGTTTAATCATTTTAAGTCAAGGATAACAGAGCCTTAAACTATGCACAAAATGTGCAAAATACAACAGGCAGGCACAGTAAGTAACTCAGTAAGGAATGTCTCACTTTCGAGCAGTGAGCATTTAAGGAGTACAGTGACTTCCAATTCCTGAATATCTATATTATCTCCACTTCTATGTAATCTTGCCATCTTTCTTCTTCTTCTTCTTCTTCTTCTTTTTCTTATAGTAACTGTTTCTGCAAAATCTTTAGTTCAACTGGAATGCAGTAGAAAACCCATGATCATTTTAGGAATGAACCAACTCCACATCCCTTAAGGAACAATCTTTCTAGGTAAAGTTGCCACCTTTCTTCTTCCTGCAAAATCTTGATGTTTATTATTCTACATACTAGAAAACCCATGATCACAATTCACAAGTGAGCTCCAATTCCCTAAAAGAAACAATCTTTTTTTTTCTCCAAATCTAGGTAAATAAAGTTGATACTTTTGGTCTTATTGATTTCTCATTCCTGTAAAAATCTGCAATATTTTGATGTTTAGCTTAGTTGGGATGAATTGCATGGAATGTAGTAGAAAACACATGATCTTGTTACTACCGTCAAATTTGCTCATTTTCACTCTTGTTCTCTGTGATGCTGCATCTTCTCTGAGCTCAGATGAGCAAGCTTTGGTTGCCCTTTTTAGCAGATGGGAGGCTCCCAATTCTGTAAAAATCGAGTGGGATTCTTCCAAAAAGTCCCCTTGTTCATGGAATAGTGTCATTTGTGACCATCATAGGAATGTAGTTTACCTGAATTTGTCTCAGCAAGGGGTTTCTGGCTCTTTAGGGCCTGAAATTGGGCAATTGGGTCATTTAGATACGATCGATCTTAGTTCCAACAACTTTTCTGGGTCAATTCCTGATGAAATTACAAATTGCGGGCTTCTTGAAACCTTAGACCTTTCTGATAACAATTTCAGTGGTAACATCCCCAAGAAGTTGGGAAATTTGCAGAATTTGTTGCACTTTTACTTGAGGGCAAACTCATTGGTTGGACAGATACCTGAATCCTTGTTTCATATCCCAACTCTTGTGTATGTGTACCTTGATAATAACACTCTCAGTGGGTCTATTCCTGTAAATATAGGAAATGCGACGAAGCTTATCGTCTTCCAGGTTAACAGCAACCACTTATCTGGTACTATACCTTCTTCGATTGGCAATTGTTCATCTCTTGAAACTTTGATTATGGATACCAACTATCTTGCTGGTGAGGTACCCGAAAGTATATCAAATCTTGCAAATCTTACCTATTTTCTCCTAAACTTCAATAGGCTTGAAGGTACCATTCCTTTAGGTTCTGGCAGTTGCAGGAACTTGCAGTATGTTGATTTGGCAAACAACCGCTTCCAAGGTGGTCTCTCATCTGGCCTTGCTAACTGTAGTAGCCTGATAAGGTTCTCTGTCTTTGATAACCAATTGACAGGAAAAATCTTGTCTACTCTCGGCCTGCTCACTGAACTTTCGGTCCTTTACCTGGGTAAAAATATGTTTTCGGGGAAAATACCCCCCGAGCTTGGAAATTGTGGGTCTTTGGCTGAGCTCCAGCTTAATGACAATCACCTTGAGGGCGAGATTCCGAGTGAATTGGGGAAACTAACAAAACTGACTCTCCTCGAATTATTTAATAATAGGTTGGTAGGAGAGATCCCACTTGATTTATGGAAGATTAAAACCCTGGAGTATGTTCATATTTACAACAACAGCTTTTCAGGGGAGTTGCCTTTAGAAGTAATCAAGCTTCGGAATCTGAAGAATCTTACTATTGGTGATAATATGTTTACTGGGATGATCCCTCGGAAGTTAGGAGTCAATAGAAGCTTGGAGGTGATTGACTTCACGAACAATAAGTTCACGGGTGAAATCCCTCCCGGCATTTGCTCTGGTAAAAGATTAAGGATACTAGACCTCGGTTATAATAAGCTTAGTGGAATCATACCTCCGAGTATTGGAAGTTGTTTGAGTTTGGAAAGGTTAGAGGGGAATCATAATAACCTAACAGGTGTGCTTCCAGAGTTTCAGGAGAGTCATAAGCTCTATTTGATGGACTTCAGTGGAAATAAACTTCACGGGAAAGTGCCTTCAAGCCTTGGTAATTGTCGTAGTGTAACTACGATTAATCTGAGGATGAATGAGATTTCTGGTTTCCTACCTCCGGAGCTTGGAAACCTTACTGAACTTCAAGCTCTCTATCTCTCACAAAATCATCTCGAGGGCCCACTTCCGCCAGAGCTTAGTAATTTGCAAAAGTTACTTTATTTAGACCTGTCTTTCAATTCGTTGAATGGAACGATACCCCAAAGCCTAAGAAGCTTGACTTTGTTATCCGAATTGGATTTGAGGGAGAATCGTTTTACCGGAGGAGTTCCAATGTTTTTGTTTGAGGTTCGAACTCTACTAAACCTTCAACTTGGGGGCAACTTCTTAGGAGGGACGATTTCCTCGGTCATCAGTTCACCGGTGATGTATGCTTTGAATCTTAGTAACAATGGTTTAACTGGTGAGCTGCCTGATTTTTCAAATATGGTTGATATACAGTTCCTGGATGTATCTCACAACAGCTTCACGGGAACTTTGGACGGTCTTGCGAATAGGCCGTCTTTACTCGAAGTCAATGTCTCAGATAATCGCTTATCAGGTCGTATACCGTTTAGTTTAATGAAGTTGGTTAACAAGTCACCATCATCCTTTGCCAGGAATTCCAAGCTTTGCATTGACTGCCATCTCTCTGGTAATCCCTGCATAGAAAGCAAATATATTAGGATTTGTAGCAGTAACAAAAACAAGCAAAAGGGTCATCTAGGGAAACTTGAAATTTGGATTATTGTTGGTGGAGCAACTCTTCTGACAGTGATTGCTGCACTATTTCTATGTTATGTGTGTATCAAGCTCAAAAGACGGTCCAAAACCGATTTGGAAAACTCAGGTGAAGACGGATCTTCGAGCTTGATTCGCAAGATAATACAATCTGCTGGTAATCTTGATGACATGCATGTTATCGGGAGAGGAGCTCATGGAATCGTCTACAAAGCTTTGTTAGGCCCGGAGGAAGTGTATGCCATTAAGAAGCTTATATTTGGTAGGCAGGTAGGTGCAAATAAGATCATGGTTAGAGAAATTCAGACATTAGGAACTATTAAACACAGGAATTTGGTGAAAATCAAGGATTTTTGGTTAAGGAATAATTACGGCCTGATACTGTATGAATACATGGAGAATGGAAGTCTAGGGTACTGTCTTCATCGAACAAGTCCCCTTTCGACTTTAAATTGGGATGTAAGGTGTAAGATAGCTCTAGGAACGGCCCAAGGATTAGCTTATCTTCATTTCGACTGTGATCCTGTTATCCTGCACCGTGACATTAAGCCTGAGAATATACTACTAGACTCGGAAATGGAGCCTCACATCTCTGATTTTGGTATAGCTAAGCTTATGGATCAATCATCTTCTGCAACACAGTCGATTGTGATCACCGGGACCATAGGTTACATTGCACCAGGTATCCTATTCACGAACAATAAGTTCACGCGTACGCCCGCCCTAGTTGATTGGCTTGCTTGTAGTTTAACTTGTTTAAAAAACCGTCGTTGTTTCTAATCTGAAAAGGGATGTTTCATGTAACAGAAAAAGCCTTCACGACGACATGGAGTAAGGAGTCGGATGTATACAGCTACGGAGTTGTGTTACTGGAGTTACTGACACGAAGGAAAGCCATTGATCCATTGTTTCCTGAGGGGATGGATTTGGTTGGATGGGTGAAGTCGGTGTGGAGCTCTTCAGAACAGATTGAAAATGTGGTCGATGCTGCATTGACAGCGGAATTCCAGGACAGTAATAAGGTGATGGAGCAAGTATATGATGTGTTTTTTATAGCCTTAGGATGTACCGAAAGGGAACCTAAGAAAAGGCCGAATATGAGAGACGTTGTTAAGCAGTTGGAAGATATGACCACGAGAACAAAAACGTCTCCTTACCGTTCTTGACATTTATGGTATTAAATCTGATGCGTGACATACATTTGGAACGTAACCGGTTTGAAAGTTGAACCGATAAAAACATTATACTCTGCATTATGGAGTAGTAATTTAGAACATTGTAGTACGAGTAGTAATTTGTAACAGTGAATTTACATGAATGAAAATGAGATGATGAACAATGTGAATAAAATTTGCATGAATGAAATTGTGGTATCCATCCATCCATCCATCCACCCCTTGTAATCTTGCAATTCAAATCAGTGATGTCTATTGTCTAGGATGCTTAGATTCATAAATTCACACGATAATTTCACGTTCTATATAGACCTAGTTTTCCCAAACTTGTTAATTGCTACGAGTATCATACTCCCTCCGATTCGCAACATTTGATTATAATACTCCTCACAAATCTTAAAAAATGTTGTGAACCGTAAGAATCGGAGGGAGGGAGGGAGTACTACTATATGACACCCCCGCCTAATGATCAAATAGATGGTGTAGAGACGATGAAAAAAAGGTCAAATATCAAATTGACTCTACTATGTCGAGTCTCTCGTTTAACTAACGTTCTTTAGTAAATGGTGAAATTGATTCCTTACTCAATTTAGTACACTAACTATTTCTATAGGAGTGGTTCGTTTATACTCGTACAAAATCTAGCACTACAAAAGTGAAAAATTAATATAGGGTATTTAACATCAAAGATATTACTCTGTACGAAGTATCTAAAATCCAATCCCGATTGAAATGCAATTCCAAAATCCGTTTCTAATCCATGAGGGCGATTTTAATACTGATCAATCAATTCAAATTGGAAAGCCTCGCAACGCGTCGTTTTAAGTGACCATGCTCTTTACTCCTTTTCCCAATCATTTTCAATTTAGGGCAAAATCAAAAGCAAAAATGGCGGGCGTTTGATCCTGTAATTGGAAATTCGAACAAATAAGAAGACATTAATAGAAGATAAAAATAAGTAGTGGAGTAATTTACCTGCCATGGGAGTCGAAGCTAAACCAATTGGTTGTTACCATGCTTCTGTTCAGGTATCATCTTCTTTTTCTTCTTCTCATAATTTTTAGTCCGATTTATGCGGTTGTATTGATTACATTATGAACTATTCGCAATTCAAAGTTTGTATAATTGAAGTATGAATTTGTGGAGGTTGCTTTTGGAATAATTTAGGGGTTAGGGTTGATGTTTTAGCTGAGTAGTTGTTGGTTGGATTATGGAGGCAACAGATGATCAATTTGATTGTTTTTGAATTTTGGGTGGGAATTGAAGTTTGTGCTACATTATTGCTGTGGATGTGTAATTGTTCACTTCTGGTTGGTGTAGGAGCTTATTGTTATCGATGATCTTCTTTCGGCTATGGTGGGAATCGAAGGACGCTACATTTCCATAGGAAGAAGTCGTGGAAAAGTTGATGAAGTTACTTTTCAGCTCGATTCATCTATGGATTTAGCTCTTCAGGTGAGGGAACCTGCTATATCATATTCCTATAGCACCCGATAAAACTTTTTTTGGATGCGTGGCATAGTCAGGATTCGAAGTTTGGGAGGTCAAATATAGGTCGAAGTTATTAGGTATAGAGTAACTTAGACGATAATATTGAAAAAATTACTCCAAAACTTGTATTTTTCCATTGCTATGGAAGGCTTGAAGCATGGAATCTGTATCCAATTGTAATGTTGACGTACCAAATATGGAGCGTAGTTTGTGAAGGATTGTTGCAACTTAGATCTGCTAATTGTTAATGGGTGTGACGCAGGAGTTGGCAAAGCGTGTTTTTCCACTATGTGAAAGCTATTTGTTGATTGAGCAGTTTGTGGAGTCGAGGTCACAGTTCAATAAGGGATTGGTTAACCATGCCTTTGCATCAGCACTAAGAGCACTTCTCCTGGTGAGCCCTGTGCTTCAACACTATATATCTTAGTCTATGAGCTCCCTTACGCTTTTTTAGAGGGGGTTTTCTATGTTGCCATATGTGATACTTCCAAATGGATGTTACTAATTCTCAAAGTTGGCCTTCACAATTGAAGGCTCATCGATATACTTATTCTTGTACTGGGGGGTAATCTGTCAAACACGGTTTTGTATTTGATATTGTATATCTAAGCAACATGAGCTAAATGCCTTCCTTCTGATGTTCAAGTGTCCTTTTCCATTTGGTGTGTTGCTTATCAGGATTACCAGGCTATGGTGGCTCAGCTGGAACATCAATTTCGTCTTAAAAGACTTTCTCTTCAAGGACTGTGGTTTTACTGTCAGGTTTGAGCCTCTCGTAACTTGAGTTTGGCACACTATTCGCTCTGCCTTAGTTTTCTAATTTTTATTTAACCCTTATAGCCAATGATGGGGTCGATGAAAGCGATGTCTTCTGTCATTCAGAAAGCTTCAACTAATGATTGTGTTGGTGTTGACGTTCTTAACCTTTTGCAAAGCCAGGTTAATATTCAACTCAATAGATTGTTTCCATGGGGAAATACCGTTTCTTCCTATTATATTTTTGAAATTATTATCTCTTTCACTTGTTGACTCCTGTTGATTGTGTCAGGCTAAAGCTATGGCAGGTGACCATGCCGTAAGATCTCTGCTAGAAAAGATGACACAGTGTGCAAGCTCTGCATATCTTGAGATACTAGAAAGGTATTTCTGGTGCTTTCCCTCCAATGTATTCCTATGGTTGAGAGATTTTAATTTCCGGTAAAAGGGAAAATGGATTCCTCCATAACCCAAGCTGCCATCCTAATACGGGGAATCGTTCCCCTCTGGATCCTCCTCCCACAGAGTTTTTCAGCAGCATCATTATCCAAATACAGGGAATCGCTCCACTCCAAATCTTCCCTCCACAGAGATTTTGGTTATCCATTTTGAGCATCATTATCCTAGCTATGTTGTTCTTATATCTACTGAATGCTAGGTGGGTGTATGAAGGGGTGATTGATGATCCATATGGTGAGTTCTTCATTGCGGAAAACAGTTCTCTGCAAAAGGTATGCAGTCATTCAGAAAATGTAGCTGTGGAATTGGTCCTTACATCTGCGTTTCCTTAACCCTCAACTGAATCAGGAAAGTCTCAGTCAAGATTATGATGCAAAGTATTGGAAACACCGATACAGCCTCAAGAATAGTGTTCCCAGTTTCCTTGAAGATGTCGCCGGGACAATTTTGACAACTGGGAAATATTTAAATGTGATGAGGGAATGTGGCCATAATGTTCAGGTTGATTCCTCGTCTTTAATTTTTGAGTCCAAGGAGAAATTGTTTTGATCTTTTTTTTTCTACCTTTGACGTAAAGTCGTAAACGTGTAATCTGCAGGTCCGAGTATCAGAAAATTCCAAATTGCAGAATTTCGGTTCCAACCACCACTACCTTGAATGTATTAAAACTGCTTATGACTTTGCCAGTGGCGAACTGTTAAATCTCGTAAGAGAGAAGGTGAATTTCGGTCTCTCTTATACTGACTCTACTCTTTTATAGAATGTTTGTCAGCTGTGTCTTTGTTGAAATCTTAAATTCTACTTTCAATCGCTCCCTTTTTTTTCTTTTCTTTTCTGTGGCTACAGTATGATCTAATGGGGAAGCTGAGATCCATAAAGCATTATCTTCTTCTGGACCAGGTAATTATAGGCGTAGTTAGTTTTTTGACGTCCTCGAGTATTTTGCACTCTAACGAGTAGTTATTTTGCTGTCACCAGCTAAGTTAGACTCCTCGACAATTTGCCACGTGATTTATTTTACTGATCACTCTTGTAGAATCACGACTTATTTTTTTTCCTGAGGTCGGTTTGTTCTGATTCATTGCGGAGTCCATAAGAAGCTGTATGGTTGACAGTTATGGCTAAAATGCTCATTCTCGCTCAAATTGTTGACCCAGCGCATCCATCCTTCAAGGATGCTTTCTATTGAAATATTAATCGCAAAATTCTACATGTCATTATAGGTTTATGGGTAGGGGGAAGAGGGACACATACGTGTAGTTTGTTGTCTTAGTTTGTCGATGAAATTGCAGATAGGCTATTTGGGTCAGTTGGAGACTGCCTAATAGTAACAAGAATTTTTTTGATTATCCCATCATAAATCTGGGATTCAACTTTTCTTCTGAAGCTCTGATGATGTTTTTCGCCTTTTTTTAATGGAAATCCATAAAGGTATATATGTCAGATTTCTAAACTAGAGAATTCAAAATTTCAGGGGGATTTCCTAGTTCATTTTATGGATATTGCTCGAGAAGAGCTGACCAAAAAAGTTGAAGAGGTTTCGGTGGAGAAACTGCAGGTCTTTCTCCTTCAGTTGTATATTTGTGTTTATTTTTTTTTCTTTCAGTGCTAGTATATTACGAGTATTTGTCAAGTTGTAGCATTTTTATTAAAGGAGTCAAAGTTTATATCTGAAATAGTTTTATTATTCAGTCTCTCTTGGATCTTGCCTTGCGATCCACTGCAGCCGCAGCCGATCCTTGTCACGAAGATTTGACTTGCTGTGTGGTAAGCTTCTCCTTTCCTATTTTCTTTGATCCCATTAAAACGTCCTTTCCCCGAATCCAAATGTTCAATCTCAACCTTTAGTTATTTTTGTCTTATAGGAAAGATCTACTTTGCGCAAAAGATTAAGCATGCTCAAAGATCTTGAAATCAGTAATGCTGTCGAGCATGATAATCTTGAAGAACCAGCTAGCATAACTGGCTTGGAGACATTTTCTTTGAGTTACAAGGTAATCAAAATTGCCTTGCCTTGCCTTGCCTTCTCTGCCTTTTTTTATTTCCGAGGTGGGAGGGGAGAGTGTATATAACTATATATGCTAATATGCCTCTTCTGTGCAAGTTATTGGATTAAGTGTCTGATATCTATGCCTTTTCTATCCATCTGTTGGATTTTAGCCCACTTATTGGTAAAGACTAGAAAGTCGGCTTCTCCGATAGTTATTAGACTTCACACCACTCAGTTGAAGAGCTTGGGGAACCTCTGCAATATCACTGCTCGTTAGGCTCCACTACTGTCATGTAATTTCAATCTGCAGCCATTCTTATCTGTTGCAATTATTTTCACCTTATGTTGATTTTCATACTCATGCTTTGTGCTCAGGTACAATGGCCACTGTCCCTTGTTATATCAAGAAAAGCCTTAACAAAGTATCAGTTAATTTTTCGCTTCCTATTCCACTGTAAACATGTCAGTCGCCAGCTTTGTGGGGCTTGGCAAGTGCATCAAGTACGTTATTTGCTCCGTCACACATCTTTAATGTCACTTAAGACTTTTGTTGGTGTTTTACGTGCACATTCTAAGGTAGGACTCGTGATGTAGGGAATTCGTGCTGCTAAGATCAAGGGAACTGCAATTTCCCGTTCTTCACTTCTCTGCAGGAGCATGCTCAAGTTTATGAATAGCCTTTTACATTATTTAACTTTTGAGGTACGATATGAAGAGTGTCTTCTTCTAATTTTAATTTTATTACTACGGTCCTCAATTTCTGTAAATTTGGAGAATAATTACTCTGCCTTCAGCAGATGCATTTCTTTTTGCGCTGAGTCTATGTCCCTACTCATTTAGTTATCTTGTAGACTTTTGGCTCTTTTGTAACACTATTACTCTATTATCTCAAATGTCCGTTAACCCATGCTACACAAAATTTCTGAACCTGAACGTTGTGACGACAACTGCATGAACTGCTACTCCGTACTTCATTGATATAACACTAGTGCAGACAATTCGGGGGATTATCTTATTATGCTGTAACCCTTCTACTCTAAGTAAAGATCATCTTCCTCAGATTAGTTTTTGCCGTATTTACATATTCAACTCTTTCGATATTTTTCAGGTACTTGAACCCAATTGGCATGTCATGAATAATAGGCTGCAGTCAGCAAAAAGCATAGATGAGGTATGAATAATCTGTATCTATCAATAAAAGGCAGTTATACCGACTTATAATATTTGCTTTTAACGCCACTTTACAACTGTTGATTTTCCCCTTTCTGATTTAATAGGTTATCCAGTATCATGATTTATTTCTTCAAAAATGTCTAAGAGAGTGCATGCTACTCCTACCTGAACTTCTGAAGGTCAGGATATATTCACTTCAGTTTAATTCTGTTCTTGTTGATACTACCATCAAGTGCTTCGAATCCTAACCACAATATTTTGAGACTCGATATCCCTTTATGTTGATTGTGGGCTGACCCGGCTTGAATTTCCTAATACCCATACCCTAATTACCCGATTTAGATGAACCATTTACCCTGTCTAGATGCTAACATTACCGTTTGACAAATGCAGAAGATGGAGAAATTGAAGCTTATTTGCCTTCAGTATGCAGCAGCAACTCAGTGGCTAATATCTTCCTCCATCGAGATAACCAAATCAACATCTCGTAGTTCATCAAAGGCACTTAAGTTTACAGAGAATGCCGCAGTTACAGATTCTGTCAGGTAAATTTCAAATGTAACTCCCAGGCCTGCTAGCCAACTCCGGTCTCCATTGTCTTACAGTACATGTATACGATGATGACTGCAGGAAGTTTGAGGAGGAATTCAATACTGAACTCCAGAGCCTTGGGCCAATTTTAAGCAACCGTTCTCAGGCAGAACCCTATCTGACTCATCTTGCTCAGTGGATTCTTGGAGTTGGGAATGAACAATAAGGTCCGAAGTTTATAATGAAAGATGAAACAGATTTTTGGGCAGTCATTGCGTGTGCTTTTTAGGGCGCCTATTGTCTACATGTATTCAATGTTTTTTTTTTTTTTCAAAATTAAAGTTGACATGTAGTACTCCAAAATTAGCGACCTGGCAATATCTGACATGTCTTGAGATATTAAACTATCGACTAGGTGAAAAATTGGAAAGAAAGGGAGGCATTAAAAAGAACGGCCGATGCTAGCTATCGTAGTTGGTACACAAAGGGCTGAAGTGGTGGTGGTACTCCTAACCTGGGTTCAAAACTTCACAGATAACGCATGTACCATCATTGGCAAAAGAATCAAAGATGGTTCTTCATTCGCACTATGTCATGCACACTTCTGTTCTGGATGATCCCGTAGTGCACTGAGAGCAGGAGACCATAACTACAAGTTTAAGCTCAAGCCTTCTCCCTAATTGGATAACGATTCTTCAAAGATCATGCTAGACGGGACTGTAAAATAAGAATGAACGATTTGAGACTAATTAAGTCATTTAAAATGTACTCCGTACTGTCTTAGCTTCACTCAATATTAAGCCTTTTGTACCTATTAATTACTCATAATTATGAGACGGGAACTTGTTTATCCCTAAAAACAGGAAATAACAAGATTAATACTGTAGCATACTATTGTTAAAACTTTATTTAATGAATACAACTGATGAATAACATTGGAGGTTTCAAGCGTTCAAAGGTCCATACAGATAGAGATAAACTGAGCAATACACACACGATCTACAAAACAGAACCCAACACAACAGATAGATTGGATGCCCATTATATACATAACACAGCTGACACGATGATATACAGAACAATGAGATCGAGATACTCCACCCGAATCTCACATCTTTTATCTTCTGTAACAACTTGATTTATCACCCTGATATACATTGGAGTTGGGACTCCCTGTTCAATTGCCAAGCATCAATAATCGACAACACAGGCAGGACCAACCGGCTGGCCTCACAGAATTATGTTTCCAAACACGAGGACCAAGTGTGTGCTTCCATCACCTTCGATTTTGACACATTTGACAAATCGTCGAGGATTTCAGATTGGCAAAAGTGCAGTGTTCACAAGACCAGTGGGTTGAATCATCCACATTCCGACTAGAACTGGCAGTTTTCGATGATGTGGCTTTGGTTCTTCCTCCCCTGCTCCTGCTTCCACCTAGGCTCTTTGAGCTTGTGCTTCGGCTGCTTGCACCGTGGGAATCCACATCTGACAAACCGTTTTCCAGGGCTCGGACTAGGTTCTCAAAGTAATTTTTGGTCACACTGCCAACAAATTGATAATCGTCAAATACTCAAATAACTAATGTTCTAGTACTAAAAACAGAGGAGATGAATCATGTCAAAAATCAGCCAAGTGCCTCAACAGCTCACATATTCCCATCACAGGTGAGATAAGAGGTTGGTAATACACAAACTGGCCATAATGACAATTGGGGTCGTAAAAGGCATCAACACTCTCACAGGAGAAGAAGCATAGCGAAACTAGGGTGACAACTGGTATGCATACGACCAAGCCATTAACTATTACTCCGTACATTAAAATTGAGTTATAACATCAAATGACTTGATCATATGAAAAAATAAGCGAAGTCCGTAGTCGATGAAAATAGATAATCTGGTCAAGTGTAGTTTAAAACTATGATACCTAGTGAGACCAGCTAGCTTTGTGCGAAACTCGTTAAATTCTCTAGATGGGCCTTCAGAACTTAAAAAAACTTGCAGCTCTTTCTCTGCACATTGATGAAGTCGTTCCAAACCAGCCTCTGCTTCTCCTGAAGAATAAAAAACCACAGAGCTACTTCAGCAACCCAACAAGACTTTTTACTTTCCAGTATTCTGTCATCATGATACAAAAGAGGAAAGGGTATCACTCAAGAAAAACGTGTCATGATCTTGCGATGTAAGACTACAGTAGATGCGTACCCTGCAAATACTCGAAAAATCGTCTCTTGGCATGTTCGTGCTCAGGCAAATAATAACCATATGCATAAGTCCATTTAAGGACACGCCTACATTCAACAATCTGCACATAAAATTGACCATATAAAGAAATTACTCTAGAGTTTACAGAAATTGACTCTATCATCTATTTCACTCAATTACATATTTACATCTATTTAACCTTTTCTTCTCATAAGTCAAATGAAGCTAAGTGAGTGAATCAGAGGAAGTAGCACATAGCAAATAACAAGGAATTTCACCTGCGACCATGCTTCTAATATAAACTTCAGCTGTGACTCTGGCTGGCACTGTATGTCGCTCAATTTTTCCAGCTGCCGCATGCATAAAATTAGCAACCCTCTATAATATCACTCCGTCCATTACATTCACATTGTCCCCATTTGACTTTGATAGTTAAAAGTCAACTTTGACAGATATATATAGGTCAAAGTTGAGAAATTAAACTTTCACAGAAGATTTTGAGAATTTAGAAGTAAAAGTTGTCTTTGACTGACAAATAAAGACAGATAGGGACAATTTATTGATTATGGAGGGAGTATCATCCAAAGGCTTTCAGAAATCAGAAGGCAAACAACACTCCACCATCATGGTCCAAAACAACATAAATGAAGAGCTAAAGTACTTACGTGCAAATTTTGCATCTGCTGGAGATCTGCAAGTGCTTTCTGCCTAGACTGCACATGAGAAGCCAAAACGAGAATCAGGGATCAACATCGTTAGCAAAATAAACTCAAGAAATTATTGAAGTTGTGAAAACATAAAACCCAAAAAAAATAGTGAAAAGATGAGATGAAAGAGATCAAGGGTGTATCTAAATCCACCACCAGGCATCTCAAATTCTGTATCTTAGTTTATTTTTGCAATGTCAGCAAAGAGAAATTGAAAGAAATTCCCAAACACAACTTTCATAATCACTTCTATATCACTTTTTATATCTACAGCTCCTGACAACTTGGCCATAAATACAAGGAAACACGCATCGAATGGCTAGAGGCTAAACAAAGCGAGTCCATACACACCGATTGATTTGTTGCCCAACGTTCATAATAATGAGTGTATCTCTCTAAGGAATTCTTGGCCATCTCTCTACGTTTCTCAGTCTCATCATACTGTAATAAAATAAGTTGGCATGAGATCAATAAAAGGCCGTCCAAGAGTAGGAGTAAAGAATTCACATATCAAAATAATTAAGCCAGAGCACAATACCACTCCCTCTTGCTTCGCCGTTTCATATCGATTACATGCATAGAAACCGCCTGTCCTCTCACCATGTTCTGTCCAAGCTCCAAGACAAAGCCTGGATGTACGCATATCAATGACATCAGATCTAATTGAATATTTAACAAATGAGAAACAGAAACAAGAGCAAAAATATCCAATGTACGCCTGATACTCTTGTTACAACTGTCAAGTGCTCTATTAAAACAAAGAAGAATAGTGAAAACACTTCTTCCAACATACATATCTATTCCATATAATCTCAGTTTAGAATCAAATAGAGCACAAATCATACAAGAACTCTAAACTTTCTTTCAACTAAATATATACCCAGAGAATATTATACAAAACAAATAACATTACAATACTATCTAAAAGGACTATGGGAAGCACCAATTCAAGCATTTTTTTGTTTGTGTATCCTGTCTTTTTCTTTAGCTAAACTATTATGGATAGATTAAGTGACATGGGGTTGTTTGGTTGCCTCTAATTCATGAGAATTGGAAAATCCGTGAGTGGACATATTGTATACATGCCTGGTTGCCCAAAACATATTTAAACTTTCTATATGTAGGAAGTCACCTCCCCACGCCCCCACTCGGTAATTCCAACTACCCATATTCATGGATGATGCCCAAACATAGTTTAGCCATTACCCCTGAATTTCTCGTAGGAGCTGAATTCATGTGGTATTTATCGTCCTACACAAATCCATATGTTATATGAACCAAACAACCCATTACAAGGTAGAATAGAAGAACAATTACTAAAAACAGAATGAACTTACCAGCAAAATTCAAATTTACAAGGAGGTGTACAAGTGATATGCATACAGCCTTGGTTTTTCTCAATAGGCCGCTTGCACTTTGGGCATGGTTTTGAATTAGCCAATATCCTACAAAGACAACACTTTCAACAATTAGAACACTTCACTATTTGGCAGCAAACCACTTAAGACTTAACCCACACTAACAAGTGACATAGAAAGTGCAGGTTTTAATATCTATAGAGTAATACGACAACAAGATTGCTTCCACGCCTTAAGGCTTCTCAACGTACAGCGGGGTAATACTGCAATAGGGAACACGTGTACGCAAACTTAGCACTATGTTAAAAAAAAGGGCTATTTCCAAACGACCCGTGATGAATTTGTGTAGAATGAGGCGACTACTTCATAATATCATAAGCGCAGACCAGTTTTGCTTTACTCCGATATACTCCAATGCCAATGAATAGTGAATCTTAATTCCATTGAAAATGGAAAATGATTTATTTAAATGCTGTCTACAACTAACCACAAAATAAGTTAAAAACCTTATAATGTAGTATAACAATACAGCCTACAAACAATTGCCCACCCTTGTGCGCCTTCTTTAAGCTTCAAGCAAATTCCGTCTCTTAACAAGTGCTTAGGAGTGACAATAGTACTAATACAAAAAGGCTCAAACCTTGAATCCAAAATCCATATCAAGGAGAACCAGGGAGAACTAGAGAAGGCATCACCCTAGCCCTAAAACGTTACTCCCTCTATCTCTATGATTAGTGAGGTCCTTTTGTTGGGATGCCCCACAATAAAGCAGTCGCTGGGGTTTGAGCGAATCTGGTAAATCAGGTTATTAGAAATTGCAAGCCATTGATAGGAAAGTCCTAAACAGGTCTTGTTGCCATAACCCATGAAAGAAAATTCATTTTACAAATCATCCTCAAAGCAGATCCAAAGAGATGGATTTCAAGTGAGAAACTTATAAAACATAGACCCCAATATGTGTAGCTTTTCACGATGATACCTAGGGTTCAGACAAAAATGGAAAATAGTTCAAGTTATAATCTACTCCCTCTATGGCTCTATCTCATCAGAAGAGTCACCCTTTCATTTTTAGGTCCTCTCTCTAAAAGAGTCACATTTTGCTTTATTCTTTTTTATCTGATTTTTGTGGTTCCTGACCCCAAATATTTCCCCAACTTTCATTTCCCACCACACATTTATACCCACCTTAATTCTTAACAAATTGGAGGGTGACCCTTCTAGAGAGACGGAGGGAGTATGCCATTAGACAAGCCCGGAGGATTTTGTCAAGCTAAGTTTGAGCACTTAGTTGCTGGAGCTGTACCAAATTGCTCATCAAACACAAGACTGAATTTTACAATAGATTGTTTTTTTTTCAGGAGGGGGTGTCAAGATTTAGCCTAGCACAGTTTCCTGCAATATAGAAAACAAAACGAGCCTACTAAACCAACAAAGTATGTCCGTATAAGCTACCCCAACCACTCCCACCAAAGAGATACGAGTATACGACTCAACACTGAGGAATTGTGAGCTAACATACCAGTTCATATTTTCAGACTCGGCAGAATTCTTCATAATCCACTTTGCCACAGTGTCACAGTCAACAGGTCGATGAGCTTCTTCAGTACACTGCAAAACTTCCAAAGTGTTCACCAAAAATCCAAGAAATGAAAAAAGGCATTGGAAATCTCCAGTCAGTACTGCCTCCTTTCCCCACTCATCCAAAAGGACATTAAAAAGGCAAGTACCATGAAGACACAGAAATGGAGATGGGCTTCAAGTTTAATCAGGTCGGACTACAAATGTTTAGAGAGTGACAAAAAAGAGAGGCTACAATCTCTAAGTCATTCAATGACTTCATTAAAAAACAGAGAAGGGACAGCTAGGCACAGATTTCAAAATGAGGATCATAGCATGATGGTGGAAAGTTCACTGAGAAATAAATAGAGGACTAGAGGAGTCAATCCTCTATGTAATCCAGTTGCTTTTTATCATATACTTTTTCAATCTTCTGTGATGCTGATGCTAGGATATCAGTGATCTCAAGCTTTGCTGTCATCCAGCTCAAATCATATGAAGAGAACAAACATATATAGAGAAAAGAGGGTAACAAAATTAAGAAGCTCACTGCCCACCATATAATATTAAAAAGTGAAGTGCTTGGCAATGCATACCATAGATCCAATTCAGCGTTTACAGAGTAACACATAAACCAATTAAGAAGCCGGTCCAATACAAAGACGAGAGTTAATAAAGAAAAAAATAGGTGGCGTACATTCCAACAAAAGCTATGTGAGCACCGACAAGATACATCATAATTTCCACTGCCAACAACAAAATCAACAGCATAGTCGCAACCAGGAGCAGGGCACCACTTGGCCTACACAAACCACAAGAAACATGGAACAATAAAAGATCATTGATAGCATATCCTCCGATAATCATAGATCATACCTGCAGACTTGAAGATAAGGCCGGGAGGGACCATTACTAAAGAAAGTCTATAACCCTAGTACCATGAGGTAAAGCATTTCAATTTTCAATTTCACGACCTCAATTTAGTAAAAAATAGAAAATCATAGCAATGACTGGAATGATACAAGTAACCGAAGTTCAATAACATAGAGAAGATAAGATATTTCCAAAACCTCCAAATTAAACTACTCTTCTTGGGGAAACAAAAAAAAATCTTAGAATAAATGTGGATTAAGCAGCTTTTAAGTGTGTAGAAATAAATACTAACATAACTAGGAGAAAGTATGGAATATCTCTACAAGAAGCTAGCAAAGTATATATCTAACTTTTATCCATGTGTACCTTCCTATTATCTTCAATGTAAGATCGAAGAAAGTAACGATCATACTTCTCCTTGTCCTCTTTGGAAGCCACTTTATTTATCATGTCTTGGCCTATAGCAGCGCTGCATGATGGATCAGGGCACCGCAGCGTTAGGCATCCTGGCCCGTCATTAATGGCCGTACCAATGTAACCTAAAAATAGAGAGAAATGAGACAAATAACACCACTGTCCTGAGAACAATAATCATTACCGAATTCAAATGGGCCATCATATCATATACAGTAGTACAGTACTACATAGACATGCTTTAACGACTATTTTTTTCCTTAAAAAAAAGACATCGAAAGAAATAAATAAAGCTTTGGGCCAAAAATAGACAGAGAATAACCACCCAGTCGATCATGAAAACTAAGAATGTCATGGACATACTAATGTAGCCCAGAAAATAGAAGTTATGAGGCAAATAACATCACAATCCACAGAACAATAATCATTGTCAAATTCAAATGGGTCGTCATATCATGTAATAGTGTAATATACGTGTTTCATCGATGCATTTTTCTTTCTTGCAACATGATACATCAAAAGAAATACAGGGTATATAATAACCCAACAATCTACTACAAAGGCATAAACAAAGAAGGTCCAATCCCCGAAAAACAGGCCAAAAAACAGCTTACATGGTACATTTTCACATGAGTGCCATCGCCCTACCAAAACCTACAGATTTATATCTACTATGTAGGATTTCAACCGGCTTATTACTCCTTAGATATACCGAGACCCAACAGTCATAATTGAAGCAATGAGCTGCCTGGCTCTGGCATGAGGAGAAACAAATGAAGCTGAGGCTACTGCTTTCTAACACATAAGAAAACAATTGGAGTAACAAACAATAGACTTCCAGTATTGAAGTGTATCATTAGTATTAACTCTACCCATAGCCATAGTTTACAAAAGAATGTTTTCATCAACTTTATTGCTTTCCAATCCACTCCAAACTCTATCCAGCAACCTTCATACTGGGCCTCAACAGCAAGTGTACCAAATGCCTCAACACTTCCCTCCCACCCTCTCTCCATTTAATATCTTTTTTACATAAATATCCAAATAAAGATTGTAAAAGTATAAATTAAATAAACATAAAAAATGTATCCCACTGAAATGATACAGTATCAGCAAAACTAACCTGCCCAACATGTATTACAAAATGAGTGACCACAGGCAGCTGAGCTCATCATACTACTTGGAAAGTTTTCAAAGCAGATTCCGCATGTCATCTATTTCATAGGACATAGCAATAAACAATTGTTCACAAAAAGTACAGATAGACAACATAACAAAAACAAGGTTTGCAATCATTTCAAGAATTCACATTCACGTACTTCTCTTGGAGAAGAATATCCAACAACTGGTCTTTCCAACAGGCCCACTATCCTGCGAACTTTTGCTTCATCAGCAAACCATTCATCATTTACTTTACTAACACTCCTGCAAGGCCACAAAAGAATTATTTGAATAGGAATCACAATTATATCTGTTGAAAGACTGACTCAAAAGAGAGCCCAGATAAATACTCGAGCATATGTTACTCTGATTCTTCACTACAGGCTTCATTTTGTGTCTACATAACAAAAGCGTGCAAATTCCGTACCCCAGTACTCAACCATCCACTTGGCAATCCAAACCACAGGTAAAATAAGTGAGAGAGATTCTAGATTGTATCCTTTACACCCCTCGAGTCTTCAGTGTCATTCACCAATATATTTACTGAACTGTTAACTTCAAAATTAACATTCCTTGAACAGTTTACTTAACAACGGGTCATAATATCTTTATTCAAAGAGTTACATTGGTTATTTAAACATGTATCCCAAATGCCCAAATTAGAAGAAGGGCCTTTCAGACTAGCATCAGCAATAAAACAGTAGAACAGTAGTACCCAAGTCGAACTAACATAGGCGAAAAGCCAGGAACTCAACAAAAACAATGTAATATAAGGCTAGCAACAAACAACCAAAAAATTAACATAAAACCAAGATAATTTTGTTCATATGATAAAATCATCAGACCAATGGCTTCAGATTACCATCAAAGCTTACCAATTATAGTGACGAAGAAGGATGCCAGCTTCAACCTTTGAAATAGAAAGCACGGTTGATATTTTCATAATATCAACTTGTTGACATTGGTGAATATCTGCTTCATTCAAGATGGCATAGTTCTGTGAAGCAACAAAAGCAATACATTCAGAACATGACCAAAAAAGGAAGCCCAGTAAAAGAATAAGACCACCCAATTCCAGCTTAATCAGTACAGCATCCTTTTTTCAGCTCCAACTTCAACCATTTGGCTAGCAACCGACCACTCTACAATGTACTTAACCATTTTCTATGTCACTGTTTCAACCACCTTATTTTGACGAAGAACATCCACAACTTAGTAGATAATTTTTGTTACACAGTGCCTACCTACATAAAGCCCCCCTGCCCTGATAAGGTAAGATATAACGATAATTTCTCTTGTGACGAAAAGCTGCTTTCAAGTGACACTAGCTTTCAACGGAGTGAGCCTATACCACTCAAACCCTACAAATACCCGCGATGCCCAATCACTATTATTAAAACCATACAATCCAAATTCCAACTAAATTTTAGCAAAAGCTCAAATTTTTCAACTTGTAACCCTCACATTATGCAAGATAGCAACATTTGCACCTCCATATTACTATAATCCTTGCAGTATCGATCACTCTACTAGTGAAACAATACATTCCACCAAAACATTAGCAAAAGTTCAAATTTTTGAACAAAATTATGCAAGCTACTAACCATTTGCACCTCCCTATTACTATAATCCTCACAATATCGATCAGTCTACTATTAAAGCAATACATTCCACCTAGCAAAAGTTCAAATGTTTGAACAAAAATTATGCAAGTTGCTAGCATTTGAACCTCCATAGTCCATATACCCAATATTTTATCACAATTCTAACTCATTGTCGAATTCTTACAAGTAAATTGACTAGACAATTTCGGATAATAATTCATGTTAGCCGATCCAAATCTTTTTTGGACTAAGGCTCTGATGTTGCTGCACTAATAAAAAAAAATAACATAGCTCAATCACTGAAAGTATCCAGATACAAATATACAGTCAAAGCTAACAAAATCACCGAATTCCATACATTTTTCACAATTGTGATTGAATATATTTTTGCAAAATGTATAGAATCAAATGGAACCAATGAAGAAAAAGGAAAAAGAATGACAACAGACCTGAGTGCGATGAGAGACAAAATCATCATAATCATCGTCAGAATCATTATCAATGAATTCATAATCACCATCATCATCGGAATCGATTGCGTTGTCGCCACTGTAGAAATCCTCTAACGATTCGACATCGTTGGCATCATGCATATCATCTTCCGATTCCATTAATTTAATTCAGGAAAAACTTGAGTATGTTACAAAATTAATTCAAGACCGTAATAAAGGAGAATCTATGATGGGTGGTATAATGTTAGGAATTAATTTGGGAAGATTTACAAGCCCTAGGATTGAGAGTTGGGAAATGTGGGGGGAAATTAGGGTTGTGAGATGGAAAGGGGGAAATTAATATGGCGTACAAAGATTAGCCAACCTTAATCATCATAGATTCACCTCGCCCTACAGACACGAGACTTCCCTTTTGTAAAAGAAAAAAAAAATACTCCGTAACACACTTAGCTAAGACATGTTCGGTACATTTTTTATAATTGGTAAAGGATTAAATTTTTTATCGAAAGGGAACGTTGTAATGCATGAGACCATCTTGAATGATATAAATAGATATCGATCTTTAATTTATGAAATTGTTAGATTTGATTAAGTGTATCTAACTCGGAGTATTTAATCATGACAATGGATATGATTTAGATTGGAGGTTAGGAGAAAGTTTCATCGATCAACCATCAACCGCATTAAAACCTCAACCACCCTTGATTGGTTCATCATTTGTGAATAAAACGGGTAGATGGATCGGTTGAATATCTTTCATCCAAAAAGTATAAGCGAATTAGTACCAATATTAGATTAAGTCATAAATTGATACTCCCACTTGGATTAATATAATCAAAAGATGGTATATTCAATTATTCATACTCAGTCGACCCGAATTTAACTCTAACATGCATTCGATCTAATCTGGCATGACCCATTGAATTCACACACTTGTTCTGTTCATCACTTGCCTTGTCTTTTCTATGCCAAAATGCAAAAGTTAAGTAATCGGCGATAAGTTACACAAATACTACTTGCATTTATTTGTGATGAATATGTATGTTATAAACTTGTGACATTAATATGAAGATTCATGTGCATAGATGATACTTGACCTATCGATAAATTATACGGAGTAACTTTATAACCACTTGTAGCCTCAGAATGTCAACACATTAAACCCTTTATTAACATTAACTAAATATACAATATTTTGAATTTGATTCTCCATGTACATTTTGTACTGTGCAAGAAGTTGAAGGACAGGACACTAACAAACAAACAGTAACCAAAATCTCCATGCTTCAGTATAAGCTCGATTCTGTCAAATTTCCATCATCCAAAATTATAAAAATCACGTGAATACACTTCAAACCCGTCCAATTTCCGAAAAGCTAGCCTCACGCCGCCGCTGCTGCTGCAAATAACAGTCAAAGTTAACTACTTTATTATCAACATTGTATAATTAGCATTCAAAAAACAGGTCTGATGAGACTTACAGTCTCAAACAGTGGCAGCTTTAAGAGAGAGGAAATCTGAGAGCTTGTTGGTGTAGAAATCAGGCTGGATGGAGTTGCTGGGATGTTGAAGGGTCTCCAAACTAGTCACACCTGTTGTTTCATTCACATTCACATTCACAGAACATAATTTCAGTTGTAAGGCATCTCAAAGAATAAAACGTCAGTCAACAGTGGCATTACTGTTGTTTATGGTGTCAGTTGTCACCTGATAGTACGAGAAGCGTTTTGCAGCCGCCGTTCTGTCCGAAAACAATGTCCGTATCCAATCTGTCCCCTACCATGCATATCTGGGACTTGAGAATACCAAACCTATATATATATATATATATAAAAAAAAGAAAAAAAAAAAAGAGAAGACCGTCAGTAAAACTTTATTTTTGTGTCGGCAAAAAGGACCTGGTGAAAGAATTATCATACTTGTCAGCAAGGTAATCCATCATAAAAGTAGATGGCTTTCCCACAACAAGGGGCTCGATCTTAGTAGATCCATAGAGGGCGCCAACCATTGAACCACCACCTGAAGGTCAAATTTTCATTAACAAGAGACGGAAGTTGGTTAAATAACGTGTTGACCATCAGAATTCAGAAACGTTATATCACCAAACCGAGTGTAAAAGAGAAACAATTTGCACCTGCCCATTCCTGAGCATCTGTAAGATGAGTAACAGCATCACGGTTCGTAGCGATGAATAGACATCCTGGATTTTCACGAATGCATAGTGTTCCATACCTGATGAGAACAGAAAGATAAATGGTTATTTCAAATAAATTGCAGGATTGGTAGCATGGGTGTAAAACCAATCAGTATGAACGAACTAGTACGAGTATGAATGTATGATTCATGTTAGAATACAACTGCTGCAAAAGGCTGGAATTTCTAGTAATGAAGCATAAGCAAAAAAGGAACTTAACTGGATTTTATAGTAATTGAAATACCGATCAAATCCTACCACCACGGCACCAACCTACATTGAATCAAGCAAGGTTATAGATAAGAAATACATATACTTTTACGTATATTTACATTTATGATAACATTGAGAATTTACACTGTGGTCGTGCTCCATCAGGTAACCAGGCTTCAACTCTATTTTCTTGTCACCATCTTCCTGCATGAGAAAAATACTTCAGATAACTTGCATTCAAGAGCTTCAATGATCTCTGCAGAAGGGCTAACTATTTGACGAAAACAAATGATTTTGATTCTCGTAATCTCAATCTATGTGCTTCTCTTGCTTTAATCTCAAACTCGATAACGATCATGATCCCAAAACAACTTCACATGTTACACGTAACTACTCTAATCAATTAGATAACACAAAAATTGCATAAGCAATGTTATAATTCAAGCGACATGGAGGGACCTATACCGGGCCACCAACATACTGGAATCCCGCAAGCTCAAGCTCCTTTAAGATACCATCCTCACCAATTACATAGACCTGCAAAGTGAGAATGTTTCAATCAACAGGATTGTAGCATCAAGTGAATATTGCATGTATGAACGAAGGTGTATAACTTAGGTGGCACAATCTAAAACTCGGATAAACAAAATGTCGTTATTTCAGATATGACTGTGCTCATTTATAAAAGCATCTGAACTTAGGGAACTATACCTTTTTATCTTTAGGGAAATTGATAGATTGAAGGTACGCAGCAGCAGCAAAAGATGACGCAAAGATTTCTTCCTGGAAAAAGTCCGTTACGAAATAAAGTAGACAAATTTGAAGAATCTGATATAGAATGCAACTACGCATGAATGTTCAACGGCCCAACCTCGTTGACACTAAGCCCAAGCGACTCGAACTTCTTTCCATATTGCTTACGAGACTTGGTTGAGTTGTTTGTCACGAACACCAGTCTTTTCCCCTGAAGAAACAGAAAAAGGAAGTATGCTAAGACAAAACAAATGATATGATATGCTTATGTAGTCGAAAACTCGAAACCAATTTGTTGAATGAATGCTCTACACAAGCATATATGATCAAAATTCGCAAACCTTGGAGCGAAGCATATCAAGTGTATCTGGAACTCCATCAATAAGCTTATCTCCTTTCCATATGACACCTATACATACATAAAGGTCCATCAAAAATTTTGCAGAAACTTTTTATTAACTCCATTGAAACTCCGTCTTCCCGGAAGGAAGAGAAGAGAAGCGATAAAAAAAATGCTAGATTTGGCAAAATGCACATGTATTCAATCTATAATTTCCTCCAATAACAAACAAGGGTAGTCACGCAGCACAAATACATGATGAACATGATGGTCTTTATAAAATTAACCAGCTTATTATCTACAACTAAGCTTTACATTGAGCTATTCAAAAGACGATAGCTTTTCAATGTTAGAGAATTACTAGAAACCCGCCGCCCTAAACTTCCTCATAATGAACTGCTTACAGAAATGAATATTGTGATGGGTGAGGGTGTAACCTCATCAATTGAGCTTTAAGGATTCATACTTAAAAGTTACGGAGTAAAACTCAATTTAAAACCGTAGAATCTCGTATTCTTTCCATCCATGAGATCGTCTTACTCATAAATTGCGGATTTGTTTTTGGTATACAGTGTAACATTGTGACATTCATGGTGACAGTGTGACATTCAAAGTTAACAACTTCAATAGAATCATCGAACATTCATACTAGGGTACTGATTAAAAACCCCGCTCCTATATTTCTCATAATCCATCGATTATTCAAATGAGATATTTTTATATTCTACCCTAATGATCAATCAAAATTAGCAACAACCAAAGAACAATTTTTTTTCTTGTTTACACCAACAGTAGGATAAATGCAACATTCTATAATCTATAACATCCAAGAATTCATAATAAACAGCTTATAACATTCAAAGCTGACAACTTTAAACAGTAATCAAACTAAAATCTCACCATCACAGTATAGAAAAAAAAAAGAATGTTTCAACATTCAAAGTTAACAGCTTCAAACTTTCCTAAAGTTCATGTATTGCATTGCCCTAATGATCCAAGCAAAATGACCAATAATCAAAGAATCAAACTTTACTAGTTTAACATATACTACCTCTCATTCACTCACCCAGAACAATGATAATATTCACTATGTAAAACTTTGAAATCGATTATTTATCAAACTGTTTCACAAAATAACAATTTCGAACGCCAAAAAGTAAAATATAGGTCAAGAAAAGCGAGGTCAAAGGACTTCCAAACTGTGAAAAGTCAAGCGTTATCGTTGGTGAGGTGATTTGGATAAAAACATCATTATGCATTTATATAACATCCAAAGACTCCCTTACTCCGACCAGGAGGTTTGGGTTCAAATCTCACCTACGACAGACACGCAGTGCGCTCTTCTCCATACCAAAACAAATAACATCCAAAGACTCGTGTCAAGGCAATGACATTCAAAGATAACACCTTTAAACAATGATCAACTTAAAATCTCATTATCACAGTAAAAAACTGAAGATTTCACCAAGAAAAGCTAGCAACTTTACAAATGATCAACTTACAATCTCACAATCACAGTAGAAAACAACAAGAAAAGTTAGCAACTTTACAAAAATAATAAACTCAAGACCTCACCATCACAGTCAAAAATGAAGGTTTCAACAGAATCAATGAGCTCATCAGCATTCTGCAACTGCTGTGCTGAAGCACGTGGTGAAAACCCTGACATAATTCTTGAATGTCTGCTGAAATTACAGCATTTAAGAGTGATAAATTCCAGAAATTGGTTAGAGAAACAGGATAGATTTCTGGGTTTATTGAGAAATTTGGAGAAAAGGGTATTATGATTATTTGATGAGAAAGAAATGGAGGTTTTGTTAATGTTACTGCAAATGATGCTAGATGTAAAGCTCAACATGTTGAATTACAAAAGGGGGTGTTGAATGTGTAAGTGGAATAAAATTGTGGGTGTGATGTGAGAAGAAAAAGGGCGGGCTACGAATTGTGATTGACATTGTTGGTGTGTGTGAGTGGCTTGTGTTTGAGTTCATTTTATCTTGGGGGGACTATATATGGACCTACACCTACCCAATCCAATCCTAGTTACTATTAACTACTACTCGTATAAGTCTACGACAATGAGTAGAGGTGTTAACTGGATTGATTGGGTCGGGTTAATTTGGATATGTGAGTCATAGACTAGTAAAGAGAATAAAGAACGAGTTTATCTGGTTGTGGTGTAATAAGTTACTATCCTAAAATTGATTTTTTCTCGTTCACTACACACGATTTTTGCGACAAACGACCCTCAAAATACACAACCTTTGCAGCTATGAATCCAACCTCCATTGATGTACGAGAAAGTATATTGTATTGATGTTATGTGTGATGATTACAATATGATTAACAAGTACATGTGTTTATAGACTTGTAACAACCTCGAGATTATTGTAACAACTTTACTCATTGACTCGAGGTATATATGGTTAAGTTAGCTAACCATCCAGCTTAACTAGTTCGTACACCTCCCTTAAGCTGGATATACTCCCTCCTCAAGTTGGATGTACATTGAGAATTTTCATTCCCAACAAATCTGAAATGTAACTGTGCTGATGTGAGCCCAAAGGCTTGGTCATAATATCAGCCAACTGCGAATTGGAACTGACATGAGATGTATAAATGAATCCTTCTTGTATCTTGTCCCTTACATAATGGCAATCGATCTCCAGATGCTTTGTTCGCTCATGAAACACAGAGTTTTAAGTTTTATGCTGTGCAGCCTTGTTATCACATGCAAGTTTTATCGAAGTATTGATTGAAACAACCAATTCTTGTAATAATCTGTGTGTCTAGACCAACTCACTTGTAGTAGTGTAGGACATACACCTATATTCTACCTCTATGGAACTCTTGCTCACTGTTTTTTGCTTTTTAGTTTTCCAACTAATCAAAGATTTACCCAAGAACGAATACACAATAACCACTTAGGGACTTGCGACTGAACACACATTTTGCCCAATCTGCATCACTATAACCAATGAGAGTAAGTTGAGTTGCATCACTATATCCGTTGAGGGTAACCTGATTGTTGGCAGGATAGAACAAACCTGCATTGATGGTCTCTTTTACGTATCCGACTATGTGAACTGCAGCCAACAGACGTGGCTTTCTAGGTTGAGTCATGAATTGGCTCAAGTGTTGCACAACATATGATAAGTCTGGTCGACTCAAATTTAGGTATAACAACCTTCCAATTAGCCTCCTGTAAATTTCAGGATCTGATAATATATTACCCTCATCTGTGCTGAGTTGCAGTCCCTCTGGTAAAGGAAAACTTTCAGGTTCACACCCTTCCATATCTAGGTCCTTAATGATATCCAAACAGTATTTTCTTTGGTTAATGGTGATGCCTGATTCATTTCTGGCCACCTCCAAACCAATAAAATATCTCATCAAACTCAAATCCTTAATGGTGAAAGCTTGATGCAAACTGTCTTTAACCTATTGAACCTCTATATGATTGTCCCTAGTCAACAGGATGTCATCCACATATACCAAGATGATCAGTAAAGATTTCTTTGTAGCACCTGATCTAGTGAAAAGGAAGTGTCATGTATGGACTGTGTAAACCCAAGACCTATGAGATGCTTTGTGAGTTCTATATTCCACTGTCTTGAAGCTGTTTCAGGCCATACAAGGATTTCAATAGTTTGCACACCTTCCCTGATCATGGAGAATGGTAACTTTGTGGAAGAGCCATATAAACTTCTTCCTCTAAGAACTCATGCAAGAAAGTATTGTTGGTATCCAACTAGTGTAATAACCAGTTATTTAATGATGCCAATGCAATTAGAGCTCTTACAGTAGTTAGCTTTGCAGCTGGGGAAAAAGTGCTTATAATCTTTGTTCTTAACCTGATTACAGCCCTTTGCCACCAGCCTTGCTTTGAACCTTTCAGGGGTAGTTTGGTTTTCCTTATGTAGGAATAAGGTATGAGTTTGGAATGACCAAATCCCATACCTTGCGTTTGTTTTGCATTTTTTTTTCATACTCATACCTCAAACCCATGAAGTATGAGTTTCTCATCACCAAGGGTGGAGGTGGGTACGAGAGTTGATACTTTGGTATCAAATTAATAGCTCTTTTTTTTATTTTATTTTTTCCGAATTTTGTATGTTTTTATTGTTATTCAAACACTTTTCTCCCAATAAATAAAATATGCATAAAATAATTTGTCACAAATAATAATGATTTTTTTTGGTTAAAAACATTTTTTCGTAAGATAACAAAAATTTTAAAAAATCATTATTATTCAATCAATTAAAAATGTCTAAAAAAAATTTCATTCTTTCAATAATACTGTAATCTCCTATAATTTCTAATTCGAAACAGTGGCGGAATCACTGTCGAGTTGGGATTAACATACTGATAACTAAACTTTATAACGTAAAGGTAAGTTAGTACACCTGCCACTTTACATGAAAAGGGTAAAAATTAAAATCCTCAAAAGTGTTTAACATCCAAACCAAAAATATGAAAATAAATTCACGGCGTAAGACCAAATGCCGCTCACTAGCCCACACAAACTCGAACATATAATACCTGTCATGTTATAAACATAACAGCCACAATAGTGGGGAGTAACGACGACGTTCTCCCAGCCATATTACACGATATTAAAGCATAATTACTAATATATCAAAATAATTGAAAATGGAAAACATTTAAAATGATACGGTAAAATAATTTGAAATGATTGCCAACCTGCAAATCAATGTCAATCAATAATAATAACGGCGTTATGGAAATCAATCAGTGTAACGGAATAGACTTTCACTAGGATCATACTAAACTAGGTTCGAGAATTTAGTCCAAACAAATTAGACTTCAGTCTCTAACTAGGCAACTCAACTATAACAGGATTGCGTGCAGCGAGGTCCTGGCTTAAGTAATGTACACTCCTCCTGGACACCAAGCGTAATCCAGTTCAAACCGATGGCGACTTACACGATGCGATATCTAAGTTTAAGGTCAAAATATACACACTCCTGAACACAAATCATGCTCAGTTCAACGACCAATGCGTCTCACATAGACACACCAACTTTATAGTTGATGACAAAACGTATACCCTAGACTGTATTACTCTACCCGTACACTTATCCTTATTCCATAACTTCAAAACAAAGCCGTTGTCGTAATTGGATAGGATTATCAAAACGTTCTAAAAAGGAAATTTTCTAATTTGGGAAACTTTCTATTTTAGGAAACTTCTTCTCGGAATAGCATTACGAAGAAAATAGCGTTATAGTGAAATATCGAGAATAGTAATTTACTCTAACTATAAAGTAAATATTATTAATTTCGCAAACTACTACTTTCGGCCTTAACAATTATTAAGTTCTAAATCGAGTATACATTATTTATAAAAAGTATCGAAATATTTCACAAACATATTATTATTATTATTATTATTATTATTATTATTATTATTATTATTATTATTATTATTATTATTATTATTATTATTATTATTATTATTATTATTATTATGAATTAGGGTGTTTCGAAAATATATAACACTAAAATTCCCTAATTATTATTAGTTTCGACGGAACGAGTATAAAATAATGTTTTACGACAATCATATCGTTATAAAAGTAATTTATTTGACATTCTTTATTTTATTAAATATTTAATTAAATCATTTTAGAATATCATAAGGTGACTTAAGATGATACGGTTAAATTTTCAGAAAGTTCGAAGTTGCTGGAAAAATAAATAAACTGCTGTAAAATCGCATTTTAACGGTAATTCACGATTTCGCTTAAAAATTGATTCTATCATTTAAAAGCTTTGAAAAATAGTGTAAAAATTATGATAAATGATTAAAACTAATATTTAGACAATCTGTCCAGATTTTTTTTTTCAAAATCTAGAAACCCGGTTTTAAAGGCTTTTACGGAAAACGCGCTAATTAAACGTTAACGATTAAAAATAAAAGCTAAATACAAAACGATTTGTGCGCGGATGTCTAAATAAAAATCATAATTTATCAAGGAAATCAAAATTTTCCAGAAACTTTTTAATTTTAAAAAAAAATGAAAATTCCAGAATTTAAAAAATAGGAAAAACCGTCTTTAAATCACCGGTTTTGTTTTAAAAGATTAAATAACGATTTATCGCTCCTTTTTATTTTATTAAATCTCGAATGTCGCGAGAATAAGTATTTTGTAAGAAATATCAGAAACTTTATTTCGAATCGAGAATTTAAAATAAAAATCAGAAATTAAAAGGAATATTCGGTTTTAACGATAAACGGTGTTTTAGGACTATTAATTTTTTTCACCCACTTATAAAATTCAAAAAATTGTGATAAATTCCAGAAAATTAAATTTTGTCATAATGAACTTACATAAAAAATTTCAGATTTAAATACGTAATTTAGGCATATGAACATTAAATCGGTTTTAAATCATTTTTGTAACAAACCTGTTAAAAATTAATTAAACGACTTTAAAAATTAAAAATCTGTAAAATTTATGTTTTAACAGGAACTTTATAATTATATTAGTGTATCGGCCAAATATTATGATTTAATAACTAATATAACAATTTATGCAATAATCTCGTAAAAACGAAGGCAACAACGAAATAATTGAAAATTAACGATTCTAAAACTTGTAATAAGAAAAAATTTGACATACTATAATAGCCAAACAAAAGTTTAAATTCTATACATGTAACTACGACAAAAATATCAAGCAATACCGAGATCGTCGTGTTACCTTAATCGAGATCTGAGTCAATAATATACTCATCCGAGTTGTCTCGAAAGCCTATAAAAAAATATAAACAAGGTACAAGACCCTTATTAGCATCATAAATCGAGAAGTAGGAAGAAGGAAAAATATAAATCGATTGTTACCCTTTTGAATAGGATGAACACGGATTGAGAAAGAAGGATCGGAATTGAGAAAAAGATGAAGAACAGTTTACTGTGTTGTACGTTCAATTGTTTTTTTAGAGAATAGCAGATGAGGGAGAACTGTATTGGTGTTTAAGAGAAGTTGGGAGAGCACAAACCGTCAGGAGAACATGCAGTAGGAATAGGAGAGAATAGTGGAGTCGATTTTGACTTTCTCAACCGAACTACGAAAATATCTCAGTCCGATGAAGGAAACGGTTTGGGGTTGCTACAGTTTGAGTCAGATTCGCGCTTAAAATCGTAAATGGATCACTTTTAAAAAATAATTAGAGGGAACTCGTATAAGAACGTGTTTACGAGAAAGTAGTATTAAAATCACGTTTCAAAAATAATTATGTACGAAATCGCGTAGAAAAAAATTAAATAGCAATTTCTCGATATTAATAAAAATTCTTGCGAACGAGGTAATTAAAATTAGTTTCGAGTTTAAAATAAGAACTCAAGTTTATATAAAGATGAACTCATGAATATAAACCGTCGAAACGGAAACTCGAATAGAAATAAAATGAGTAAATCGAATGAAACGAAAGTAAGATACATTTTAAGCATAAAAATGACTTTTCGAGGTAAATAAGACTTTACAAGTTCAAACGATTGAGAATCTGTTTTATAACTATTTTAAGAAATACGAGTTAAATCCTAAACAAAATAAAATATTAATAAAATTTAATTTATAAAAACCAGGGGTGTTACAAATACTCGTAATAGAGTTTTTTAATTAAAAGTCTTTTTCCTATAAGATTACAAACATTTTTTTCACGAGATTACTCAATCCAGAAATGAACCAAACGCAAGGTATCAGGAATGAAGTTTCAAACCCATACTACCCTGGTATGATTCCTTATTCCATACTGATACCTTTTTGCGAACCAAACGGCCCCTCAACAGTTCCATCTGTTTTGTGCTTGATTTTATACACCCATCCATACCCAATTGCTTTCTTTCCTGCAGGCAAGTCTGTGAGAACCCAAGTTTTGTTAGCATCAAGATAGGTAATCTCATGTGCCATGGATGGAACCCATCTCTCATTTTGTGCCGCATCAAGAGCATTACGGCCGCCTCATTGTCTACATACCCCATTCATGATGTGTGTGTGTGTTTTGACGCGTACAAATAATCAATCTTTAGGCCGCCACATGGTGTACAACACCAGATTGTTCGTGTGCAGAAGGCCTTCATTGATTACAGTTATCGTCGACACTGACCAATCGTTTATGGTGGTGTGCGTGTGTGTAGGCGACGTTATACTACAAACAACTCGATGATGAGGCCTCTAGGTTTGAGAGTTGTTTGTGTATTGTCCCACTATGTATGTGTAATTGGTTGCATTACCGTGGTTTATTCAGTAGTTACATTAACTTTTGCTTTTAATTTGCACTTCATTAACCAAAAACTTCCATTACAAAGTTTGCATTGCATTTGTTTACATTTTAAACACTTTCATACTGAAGAGGAATGTTTATGGAGTAAACGATCATAATTGCTACCCTTTCACAAAATGAAACACTATAAACACACAAAATAATATAGAACTTCTTACCCTACATATAAAACCATTGTTTAAAGGATAAAGTTGTATCCCAATTGTTGCATATGTAGCTCCAAACCACTTGTATCAAATAATTGCTCCAGGTAATCGACGCAACCCCTGACTAGAACTTCATCAACTGTCAAATTCCTGAGTAGTTCGTTCATGGCCTCAAGACGTCCTTTACCCATGTGTGGGATTGCAAAGTTGTTATGCCATTTTACCTTCATAATCTCCAACATGACAGATTGTAAGATCAAAAAGATGTTGCTTATCTTAGCATGATCTTATTCTTCATAACTTTTCACCATATACTCCACCAGTTCTGGCACTGTTTTTGCTGTCCTTTCAGACTGCAGTGACTGTAGTGCTCTGAAAACCCCAAATCATTAGCATTTAAGTCAGGAGAGTTAGGGAGCTGAAATACTAACTTTATGTTAAAACCGTGTCGGTAGATACAACAAGTCTGAAATCCGGGTCGTCATTCTTTATGTGAGGTTTAACATTATCCTGTTGAATGAATATGTGTTTACTGGCCGACTGAGGCCAAATTCTTTTGATTGCCGGTATGATTTGGTTAATAAGACAAGCTTTTGTAACTTCTTTTGTGATCGACTCAATTGGCTTCGTCTCCAATGTTCCTGCTGGCCTGTTCTTGTTTTTTTCTAGCAGCTGGTTGCTCATATGTGAATGGGAACATGCCAATCTTCCCATAAAAACGTAGCACGCCTTCATCATCGTATAATGGCAGACAAATGGCGCACATGAACATTACCTTCATGATGTACCTCTCTGACTTATATTACAAGAATGATAAGGTAGTTCCTCTCCCGAGACAACATAATATTTTTGATTGATTTTAGTAATGAAAAACCACTTCTCATCAATGTGTATATATAGTATTTGCCATTTCATTGAGTTTGATTAGAAGTGATGATGACAGTGGACGTAATCTCGGGTTTGTATCAACATCTTCATTCAAATCCCAACCCAATGGATTGTTCGCTCTTGTTTGTGCTCCACTATATATGTTCTCCTACTTCATATGAAGTGAACGAGTCGTTATATTCTGAAGCAAACACTTGCATCGTACTCCCTTGTACTGTGTTACGGATCCGTTTGCACCATTTTGGTTTCTTGATTGATTTAAAACCCATGATGGGTGTTCTTCTGTTGGTTCCAATGTTTGAATTTGTTGTTGGTTCCAATAAAATAGCATTCTGTTCTATTGGTTGTCTCGTAACAACTAATGCCTTTAGGCAAAATTTCAGTCTCTCAATTTTGTTGGACTCCGTAAGTTGCGGGTGTAATGGGCTGGAATGGGCACATATCAATCCGCCAGTAACCCATTTGTGAACTGTGCCAAGTGAAGCACCAACTTGAGTCGATAATTGTCTAATGGTTGATCGAGTTGCAAACTTAATGTGTTCAACATTAGGTAAAATTCTCTTATTGTTAGTGTTTCCATACCTTTTTGTAGACACCCGCATTTTGCCTGCTAGTGTCTATAGCAGTTCCCGACAAACACCCGATGATGATCGGGCGCAAACGTGACTTAGTATACTCGGATTTGGACCCGAAACCAATAATATCTGACATGGACTTTTAGCGGAGTAATAATCTCACAAAACAGACCTCAAATTCAGGCCCAGTGGGTCGTTCCGAGCAAAATAAGACTAATTTGGGCCAAAACCGACACCAAAAATAAATCCCGTCTTTTGGCGACCGGGTCAAAACCCGGTCAAAGACGAACCCGTCACAAAAACAGCCCAAGTACACCTTCTAGAAGCTGGCGCCCAACCCCATTTTCAAAAAAGATCACACAATCAACCAAGTCAACCCTTTCCTCTTTTATCTCGGTTTACCTTATCCACTCGATCGAGTGGATTGACCCACTCGGTCGAGTGGAGCGTCAAAAACTGGATCAGGCCCATTTTCTAGGGCACTCGACCGAGTGCACTAGGGCCACTCGATCGAGTGACCCTAGGTCGTGGGGTAAACTCTATAAATACCCCATGACCCTCACTCATTTCACAACTTTTACCAATCCATTTTTTACCTACATTCACCCCACATTTCAGCCATACTCTCTACCCTACAACCCTAAGCAAACACACACCAAAAACCGAGTCCTTTGTCCCTCGAAAAACCGACAATTCATCCACACATACACACACACACACACACACCATAACTTACATACATCCTCGATACTCCGACGTCCCGTCACTATTCGCGAGTCCATTTCCGAGGTCCTTACTAAGCATGTATGTTGAGGGTGTTCTAAACCCCATTTTGATCTTTATTACTTTTATTTACGTTTTTTGTATCGTTAATATTATACCTATACTAGTATTGCAACTCTAACATCCTAACACTTTACATTTTCGCATACTAACTTTTTATTCACGTTACTAACATATTACTATCATACCGCGTATATATATAT
Source organism: Agrostemma githago (assembly GCA_958450325.1). Taxonomy (NCBI): domain Eukaryota; kingdom Viridiplantae; phylum Streptophyta; class Magnoliopsida; order Caryophyllales; family Caryophyllaceae; genus Agrostemma; species Agrostemma githago. Next base: position 5,718,219 of record OY288249.1, on the reverse strand, counting down.
ATATATTAGTATCAAAAATTCGGTTTCGGAAACGTTTGACTATAATCGTCGCCTAAAATCCGTCTAATCCCTTTACGAGCAACGACGGAGGTGGAGCCCTTTCAAGGAGCCCCGCCCCAATGTACTCAAGGGCGTGACGTGATCGCGACTAATCGTAGTTGAACGCATTCGATCCAATTTTAATTAGTGCGGAACCCGTTGACACAAAAACCGACATCACATTGTGGACATGACGTAGGTCCACCCCGACGCGGCCACGCGCGGGTTTGGGTAGGCGAATGAATCTCGTGGTGAGATTGTTCTCGGGTTCGAAATTTAAGTCAAAATGGAGTCGCCACCGAATTTTGTGGTTATTCGGAACCATACAAGCCCACTCTATGTCGTCATGGGCTATGCACAAAGTAAGCCCACTTCGATTTCAGAGCTTATTGGGCTCGTCCCTTTGCATTGCAATATCGATACCGTTTAAACCGGCTTTCGTATATAGAATGACTCTCGTGCGCCAAGGGTTTCGGACATCCGGAAACCAAAGGTTCTGAGTAAGGGGTGAGGGTACGTGTTGGGAAGCCCACTAAGGACACCCAACCCCGCCCGCACATGGCGGCCTCTACTAAGACATCGTTCGTGTTCGTGCGCGCGCGCTAGTAAAACGATTAAATGATATGCAAACAGCGTTTTCGGGCTAAGCATGCGAGTTGTTGATTAACTATGTCATTTAATGCATCTTGATTCACGTCAAAGTGATTTAGCATGCGATGTTCATTTAAATAAATAAACGGCAAACATCAAATAATAGAAAACTCGTAAATAAATTACAAATTACACGGGCGGAATACAACAATACAACGAGCAATAAAATAGAATAATTGAATTATAAGCAGCAAATGTTAACTAGAAACGGACCCGTATATAATAAATATAAACTAGACCGTAAGTTGTGCAAATGGACGAACTTCGATTAATTACGCATTATATTGCGTATTAAGCGAAGGACGGAGATATGGAACCTAAGCGTGATGCTAGCCCGATCCCGAATCCCGATGCCTTGTCCCGACTTATCACATCGAGGAATAAAGTCTAAATTAATTATGTGTCGGATACGACTAAAGAGTCGTCGACACAAGATTAATAGTGCAAGACCGTCGATCAAAGTCGTTTTAAGTGATATGCATGAGTTTTGAAAAATAGGATCACGTGATTGACTTTACACGTGTCGACTAAAAGTCGTAAAAAAATGACGAGGCTCAAATGATGATCAAAGCGCTCGGTTTTCCAGGCTACAGGACCCACTCGATCGAGTCATGGCACGGACTCGGTCGAGTGTGCCTTTAAGGTGGCTACTGCCCAGTTTTTGGTGTGCTACTCGATCGAGTGGGCTTGTGCACTCGATCGAGTGCCCTCTGTACGGGTGTTTAATTTGTGTTTTGAAACGACCCATTTTATAGCTTTTATGTTTTTGAATCAAGATGCAATTACGCTAAATATAAATATTGTCCAATTTATATTAGTTTAAATCTCGATGGCTCGTCATACTCGACATTCGGTTATAGAACCGACATCTAGTATTTAGAGCGAATTTGCAAAATCGAGTTTGATCGGGCTAGAACAAATATCGATTCCCTCCGCGTCATAATGTCGTAATCAATCCTTTCGGATCGTGTGACAATTAATTCGGCGTCAATGGGTTTCGTCCTAATCCGATTTGTCGATGATTCTTTAGAATAATATTTTGAAAGAAATGTGGTCGGACATATTTAACGACGAATCTCCACGATCTATTACGCCCTTAAGTGTTTAGGGCGGCGCACCTCGAAGGGCGCCACCTCCAATACGACTTGTAAAGGGATTAAATAGACTTTAGTAGGGATGTCATTGGGTAGGGGCGGGTGCGGGGGATAGGTACCCCGCACCCGCACCCGCGACTCAAAAGTAATACCCGCACCCGCCCCACTACCCACCGCGGGTACAAAAGTTCTCACCGCCACCCGCTCTGCGGGTATACTTAGAAGACCCATCCCCGCCCCGCTATCCACCTATCACTCGCCTTTGCCCGCCAAATTTGCGGGTATCCGCGATACCCGCCAATAAAAAAAATAACACTCTCATTAACTTTTTGATTAACTAATGACATACAAAATTGCAAAATAAATGTAATCAAAGTTAATAATAAATTAAAGTTAAGTACAAACTTCATGTTACAAATTTTGTTTTTTCTCATAATATTATAGATTTAAGGCAGTGCGAGGGTAGAACGGTGCGGGTAGGCGGTGCGGGTATGGGGCGGTGCGGATGTGGGGAGGGTAAAATGTAAAAACCACCCCCGCCCCATTACCCATTGCGGGTAACATTTTCATTCCTCTACCCGCCCCGCCACCCGCTTAATCATCCCCCGCACCCGCCCCAAGCGGTGCGGGTGCGGTGCGGTATCCGCCTTTCACCCGCCCCACTGACATCCCTAGACTTTAGGCGGAATTCGTAATTAAACATATTCGACCCAAAAATTCGACCGTCGTTGCAAACTTAAGTCCTCAGCATTTTAATATCGTAATTTGGCCTTAAGGCCTACGATCATTAATTTAGCCTCAACGGACGTTGCTCGGATCGTTTTGAAAGTAGTTTTGTTAAATAATTATACGCGGTATTAATATTATAACAAAATGTAAATGACGATAATTAAATGTTAGAAGTTAGAATACGATAAGTAAATGTTAGATGTTAGTTGACATAAAATAAAATGTTAGTAGCAAAATTAAAATGTTAGTAACGAAAATGAAATGTTAGTGTTAGTAGTTAGTAATAATAATAATAATAATAATAATAATAATAATAATAATAATAATAATACATATATTTATATAATCGAAAAGAAAAGAGTAAGGAGAAAGAGATGATGGGATTTAATGACACCCTCAACCTACATGCTTAAACGATCTCGGAAACGGACTCGTAGTGGCGGCGTGAGCGCGGGAGTGTCGAGATATGTAGGGTGAGTTATGGTGTGTGTCTTTGACGAGTTTTGATCTCGGGATTTTGAATATATATGTGTGTGTGTATGTGTATGAGTACCTAGAACTCAAAATGATGAAGGTTTAAGATGTGTAAGGTGGAATGAGGTTTTGAAGGGGTTGGAAAAACCTTGTTTTTTGAAGGTGGTAAAAGGTTGAAAAAGTTGTGTAATGTGTTGGGGTGATGGGGTATTTATAGGGAAATACCCCGGTTTAGGGTCACTCGATCGAGTGCCCTAGTGCACTCGGTCGAGTGCCTTCAGAAATGAATCTGGTCCGCTTTTTGAGGCTCCACTCGACCGAGTGGGTCAATCCACTCGATCGAGTGGATCAATTAGGATGAGATATTTTAGGAATGATTTGTTGACTTTTTTTGAATGATTTGGTTGTTGTGACTTGATTCATTTTGTGTATTTGGACATAATGTAAGGCTGGTTCGTCTCGGGATTCGACTTTGACCGGGTTTTGACTCGGTCGCTAAAAGACGGTTTTATTTCCGGTGACGGTTTTGACCCAAATTAGTCTCGTTTTGCTCGGAACGACCCACTGGGCCTAGATTTAAGGTCTGTTTTGTGAGATTATTACTCCGCTAAATGCCCACGTCGGATACTATTGATATCGAGTCCGTATTCGAGCGTATTAAGTCACGTTAGCGTCCGATCATCATCGGGTGTTTTGTCGGAAGCTGCTATAGACACTAGCAGGCAAATTGCGGGTGTCTACAGAGCCCCCACTCTAACTGAGGCTTGGACAAGGCGAAAGTCAGAGTAGCTACCATGCCAATCGAGGATTACGACCTGGCAGCCTTCCGGTCGGGTCGTTTATAGTCCATTAGACTTGCGTGAAAGGCTCGCCAGCCATAAGCAGAGGGTCATACCTGTCCTGATGATGATAGCTCCGTGGGGAGTCGAACTTGCCTTTGAAGTCATAGGTGTACTCGTATGCCGACACATCACATTTTGGATGTAGCATTCCAGGAGAAACACTGACTCACGCTGGGGAGTAAAGTAGCTGCGCGGGGACTTGCTTTTGAAGTCTTGGGTGTACCCGTATGCCGACACATGACAACTTGCATGTAGCATTCCAGGAGAAACACCGCCTTTGATGTTTCGTTGGGAAGCACTAGCTGGTACCTGAAATGTTAGATATATAGGCAGAAATAGCAGGCATAGTATATAGCAAGATAGCACATAGGAAATGCAGTTAGCATCTATAGACTAGCTTGCGCTGGTAAAATGATTTTTGCTTAGTTTTGAAATCGAAATCATGAAAGCAACTCACGTGCTAGGAGATAGGTTTTCAAAATTGAAAGGGGTAGAAAAGAAATTTGCAGTTTAAATAGACCGAAATTTGACCTTGTCGAAAAGGATTTTCTCAAATGGCTAAGTTTTGCAAAAATTTTTAAAATGAGAGTTTGAAGGGAGAAACATATCGACAGACTCGACTCTGGACGTGACCGGACGAGTTGACAGACACGACTTGGCATCTCGAAGGGGTTGGACTGTGACTCGGTAGGGGGTGGGCCACCTAAGATGACAAGACTCTTAAGCTGCGTTATTCCGTAGCCTAGGCGAGTGGCAACACAGTCGAACATCGAAATGAGAAGGATGTGCTGTAGGGTGGCTGCAGTAGTCTGTAACGAGACTGTAACGACAGGACTTAGTAGTAGCAATGTTATAGTCTGGTGCTTTTTTGGATCTTTGGATTTGGGGTATAGTCCCAACATGGGTGTTGCTTCGAGTCCCTGACGGATTTTCGTCTTTGACTGAGCCGAGTACTAGGACACACTATAGAAAGGTGGCTAGATTTTTGAAAGTATTTGGATTATGTGGGTGGATGGAGAACTTCTGTCTAAGAGAAGCCCCCAGGACGACAAAGCTAACTGTTGAGAACATGACAGTGTCGTGGTAGGAATGATGGTGCTTTCTGAATTTGTGTCAATATGGGTGGTTGTGCCCTTGTTGAAAGGCTGCCTACGTATTCATGTGTAGTGAAATCAAACCAAGCCGTAGTTCAGTGGATTGGAAGATATATTATGGTGCCTAGTTTATTAGGGCTTTGTGTGTAACTAGCCATAGCGATGGTGTAGGCTAGGTACATTCCCAATGATATCTTGATCAAAGGGGTAAAACAGTTAGGATATTGATCCCGTGACTGTGAGCGTTCTCCGGGGTAGCCCCCAGAGGTGGTGTGAACTATTTGGGCATTTTCTATGCCGACCGCAGGTTGAGTTCCCGTGTTTGGGGCTGGTAACTGGTTTGGATGTTTTGGAAATGTGGAGCTAGGTCGCAAGTGGCTTTGATGATTCAAAATCTGGAGCTCGATTTTGTGGAGCTAAGGCTTCGAGGGTAAGGTATTGCAATGTGGTTGGAAAGGGGGGGAAGTCGAGTAAAAATGACTCGGACTTCGATCAGGGTAGGTTTGATAATGCGGGATCTGATTTCCATGTCTGGCCCAAATGGTTAGCGTGTATCCTATGGAGCTAGAATCCTCAAAATTCCGGGCTGTCTCTTAGCCTAGGTCTCGAGAAGGTCTTGAGGGTTGCAATGTGGGAAGGCTAAGTGTGGTGTTAGCTGACCAGCTTGATTGTCTCTCCCCTTTTTGATGGTATAGGTATCAATAATTTTTGAATTGACCGTACCCCGGTCAAGGAGCTTTCACTTGAGTTGACCGTTAAACATGGTCATGGGTATTTGAATTTTTTTTTTGGGTTGACCTCTTAGCCCCGGTCGTGGGTTCCTTCACTCGAGTTGACTGTGTCCCAGTCAAGGGATTGATCGTATCTGGTCGAGGGATGTTGAGAGTTCTTTTTTGGTCATGGCCAGCTCTTTTGTTTTAAGCCTTTTGCTTTTTCCTTGAACTTCTGTTTTTTGTCCAGTTTTTTTTCGGCTATCCCTCCCTTTGATGTTGTGGGTGGATATGGGGGTGGGCCCATCAGTTGGATTAGGCTTGTGGAGCTAAACCTTTGTAAGGTGTAAGCCTAGTTGGTGTTTGTGTGAGTGCAACTCGCGATGGAGTACTCTACGGTAAGCATGGTGATTTGGATCTCGGTATTGTCATCATAATTCCGAGCAGGCTTGGTGGGAGTATCGTCCCGAGTTGGGTATTTTCGGCATCAAGATGCTTTTTTTTTTTTTTGCTTCTGGTCGGACTAACACCTAAGGTAGGGATTGGTTAGTCTTATTGGAAGGGTATTTATTGTGGGAAGTGGGCTAGCCTTCCGTCTTGAACCCGAACTAGGAGACTACCTAGATTTGTCATAGGATTCGACACCGCTCCTGCTAAGGGTAGTTATGTGGCTTTCTATACCAGACATGGAACAGGTTAAGGAAAACACGGGCCTTAGTTCCTGCAGTCATTATAGATGTGCCTATAATAGTCACGTGCATGTGCTCACAGTGTATGATGGTGTTCATCATGTTCTCGGAAACACATAAGGAAAGCATATATGAGAGATAGAAAAGCTAATTTTATTGAATTTTGAAAAGATGACAGAATACAGTTGACTCTGACTCTGACTTTGAAATGAGGATGTAGGATATCCTAGACTCGGACTCAGACTTAGACTCGAATCGGATCCGGACTTTCAGATACTTGGTTGGTCGTTTCTTTTTGGTAAGGTCCTTGATTGGAGGAAACGACATGTGTCACGACTCGCCTAAACTCGACTTTGCGCGAATGCAAGAGAGGGAGTCAAACTAGACATGGCCCGGAGTGACGGGTCGACAAAGACTCTTGGACCGGGATACTCGAACGTTGACCTAGACGAGGTAACAACCCTGGCTTGGACTCGACGATGAGACTCAAGCTGCACGAGGGTAAGTCCGAAAATGGGGCGATCGTGTTTGACTGCGTCACGTGTTTGGTCCAACCGTGGCGACCTAAACCTTTAGGAGACTCGGGTGTTCGTAGCATAGGTACGACTCGAAGAAGACATCATAAGGACGCCGGTGTATGATGAACGTAAGGTACCCCTTAAGGTGACTGTGGTCGAATGCTCGGGTGGAGGACAGCCCCCAAGTGAGACTGAAGACTCTGATAGGACTCAGATGGTGCGGCATCTAAGTGACTCAAAAAGTGGGGTACGTGAGACAACACGTGTAAGACATGACCCTTAGAGCAACCGTGATTAATCGCTCTGCTGAAGGGTAGCCCCCGAGTGGGATTGAAGATTTTGCTAAGACTCGAGTGTCGGACGAGTGACCCTTTAGATGTAAGGACCAAAAACCTTTAGCTACAGGGCTATGCCTTGTAAAAGGTTGACTCGGCCTCGAGGAAAGGCAGACGGGGTAGGGGAAGAAACTCGCGATGTAAGATCGGCAGAGTTTCGACGCTAGAGACCCTTGACTTGACTTGAATAAGGATAGACCCTGTGATTAGGGTAGACCCTTAAGTGAAAGGACTTGAATTGGGATGACTCGACTAACGGATTGAAAGACGGGCAAGATTCCCCTAGGAAAGGTCGTGGGGACCGTCCTGTCGGAGGGAAAGATCGCGTGTGACTTTCTAGTTAGGACTCGAGTGTTCAGACGAACCTTCCATTTACGAGTGTATGACTCGTGTTGGTCGGTTATGCCTTTAGGAAAAGGCGGACTAGGATGGGGAAGAAACCCGTGATGTAGGATCGACGGAGTTTCGACGCTAAAGACCTTCGACGTATTACGAAAAGACCCGACACACGGATTACGGTAGGTCCTATAATAAGGAAGGTTTTTGAAAAATGATTGAATTTTGAAAATTGAGAGGACAGTCCTGAAATTAGCAGTGGGCCAATGGGATCGGGCATTTTGAAATGTTAGAATGGTTGCGAGTAATTTCGCGTTTTGAAAATTTAGGAGGCGATCCCGTCTTTTGAAATTGGCAGCATGCCGACAGGGCCGAGTTTTTTTGAAAAGTTGAATATCGAAAATAAATTTCCGAAATTTTGAAAATCGAAAATAGGATCCTGAAGATTTGAAAATCGAAAACGGCATCTCAGAGATTTGAAAATCGAGAATCGCATCTCGAGGATTTGAAAAAAAATCAAAATGGAATTTTGAAATTTGAAATCGAAATGGAATTTGAAAATTCGAAAATCGAATGGTGGATGAAATTCGAATTTTGAAATGGATAGCATGCCGGCTAGAAAATAGGCTATTTTGAGTCAAATCGTAAGTCTAAAATTTGGCTGCATTCCGAGTTTTTGAAATTGGATATTTTGAAAAGACGGGTCCCGAAACTGACAGTATTTCGGGTTTTTCAAAATTTTGGTATTTTGGAAAGATGCATTTTTTGAAATGACGGTTTTTGAAAAAAATGACACGGAAACCAAGTAGCACGTAGTCAAGCAAGCATTACAACGACGCTTATGTATGCTTTACGCTAAGTCTCGGTCGGTCAAAATAGGGTCTATACCAACAACGATAGCATTCTCGCGAAACGGGACGGACTCCCTAGCCGATTTGGGCTTAGGACCTGCCGTAAAACCCCGGCGAGTTCCGCCATCGAAGTCTTTAGCGCACCCATGTAGGAATGCACCGTGGTATAGTGGGACGTCGGTCACAAGTAACCGGCCCGGGCAAAATTGGGTTATGCATGAATCATTAAACTAATGCGCGCACACTAATATACAAACGATTTCTCTTTGAGTCTCACCCTAGGAACCCCGATGACATGTGGTACATCAGGTATCCCCAGCGGAGTCGCCAAATTGTGGACATGACGTAGGTCCACCCCGACGCGGCCACGCGCGGGTTTGGGTAGGCGAGTGAATCTCGTGGTGAGATTGTTCTCGGGTTCAAAATTTAAGTCAAAATGGAGTCGCCACCGAATTTTATGGTTATTCGGAACCATACAAGCCCACTCTATGTCGTCATGGGCTATGCACAAAGTAAGCCCACTTCGATTTCAGAGTTTATTGGGCTCGTCCCTTTGCATTGCAATATCGATACCGTTTAAACCGGCTTTCGTATATAGAATGACTCTCGTGCGCCAAGGGTTTCGGACATTCGGAAACCAAAGGTTCTGAGTAAGGGGTGAGGGTACGTGTTGGGAAGCCCACTAAGGACACCCAACCCCGCCCGCACATGGCGGCCTCTACTAAGACATCGTTCGTGTTCGTGTGCACGCGCTAGTAAAACGATTAAATGATATGCAAACAGCGTTTTCGGGCTAAGCATGCGAGTTGTTGATTAACTATGTCATTTAATGCATCTTGATTCACGTCAAAGTGATTTAGCATGCGATGTTCATTTAAATAAATAAATGGCAAACATCAAATAATAGAAAACTCGTAAATAAATTACAAATTACACGGGCGGAATACAACCCGGAATTCACAATACAACGAGCAATAAAATAGAATAATTGAATTATAAGCAGCAAATGTTAACTAGAAATGGACCCGTATATAATAATTATAAACTAGACCGTAAGTTTTGCAAATGGACGAACTTCGATTAATTACGCATTATATTGCGTATTAAGCGAAGGACGGAGATATGGAACCTAAGCGTGATGCTAGCCTGATCCCGAATCTCGATGCCTTGTCCCGACTTATCACATCGAGGAATAAAGTCTAAATTAATTATGTGTCGGATACGACTAAAGAGTCGTCGACACAAGATTAATAGTGCAAGACCGTCGATCAAAGTCGTTTTAAGTGATATGCATGAGTTTTGAAAAATAGGATCACGTGATTGACTTTACACGTGTCGACTAAAAGTCGTAAAAAAATGACGAGGCTCAAATGATGATCAAAGCGCTCGGTTTTCCAGGCTACAGGACCCACTCGATCGAGTCATGGCACGGACTCGGTCGAGTGTGCCTTTAAGGTGGCTACTGCCCAGTTTTTGGTGTGCTACTCGATCGAGTGGGCTTGTGCACTCGATCGAGTGCCCTCTGTACGGGTGTTTAATTTGTGTTTTGAAACGACCCATTTTATAGCTTTTATGTTTTTGAATCAAGATGCAATTACGCTAAATATAAATATTGTCCAATTTATATTAGTTTAAATCTCGATGGCTCGTCATACTCGACATTCGGTTATAGAACCGACATCTAGTATTTAGAGCGAATTTGCAAAATCGAGTTTGATCGGGCTAGAACAAATATCGATTCCCTCCGCGTCATAATGTCGTAATCAATCCTTTCGGATCGTGTGACAATTAATTCGGCGTCAATGGGTTTCGTCCTAATCCGATTTGTCGATGATTCTTTAGAATAATATTTTGAAAGAAATGTGGTCGGACATATTTAACGACGAATCTCCACGATCTATTACGCCCTTAAGTGTTTAGGGCGGCGCACCTCGAAGGGCGCCACCTCCAATACGACTTGTAAAGGGATTAAATAGACTTTAGGCGGAATTCGTAATTAAACATATTCGACCCAAAAATTCGACCGTCGTTGCAAACTTAAGTCCTCGGCATTTTAATATCGTAATTTGGCCTTAAGGCCTACGATCATTAATTTAGCCTCAACGGACGTTGCTCGGATCGTTTTGAAAGTAGTTTTGTTAAATAATTATACGCGGTATTAATATTATAACAAAATGTAAATGACGATAATTAAATGTTAGAAGTTAGAATACGATAAGTAAATGTTAGATGTTAGTTGACATAAAATAAAATGTTAGTAGCAAAATTAAAATGTTAGTAACGAAAATGAAATGTTAGTGTTAGTAGTTAGTAATAATAATAATAATAATAATAATAATAATAATAATAATAATAATAATAATAATACATATATTTATATAATCGAAAAGAAAAGAGTAAGGAGAAAGAGATGATGGGATTTAATGACACCCTCAACCTACATGCTTAAACGATCTCGGAAACGGACTCGTAGTGGCGGCGTGAGCGCGGGAGTGTCGAGATATGTAGGGTGAGTTATGGTGTGTGTCTTTGACGAGTTTTGATCTCGGGATTTTGAATATGTATGTGTGTGTGTATGTGTATGAGTGCCTAGAACTCAAAATGATGAAGGTTTAAGATGTGTAAGGTGGAATGAGGTTTTGAAGGGGTTGGAAAAACCTTGTTTTTTGAAGGTGGTAAAAGGTTGAAAAAGTTGTGTAATGTGTTGGGGTGATGGGGGTATTTATAGGGAAATACCCCGGTTTAGGGTCACTCGATCGAGTGCCCTAGTGCACTCGGTCGAGTGCCTTCAGAAATGAATCTGGTCCGCTTTTTGAGGCTCCACTCGACCGAGTGGGTCAATCCACTCGATCGAGTGGATCAATTAGGATGAAATATTTTAGGAATGATTTGTTGACTTTTTTTGAATGATTTGGTTGTTGTGACTTGATTCATTTTGTGTATTTGGACATAATGTAAGGCTGGTTCGTCTCGGGATTCGACTTTGACCGGGTTTTGACTCGGTCGCTAAAAGACGGTTTTATTTCTGGTGACGGTTTTGACCCAAATTAGTCTCGATTTGCTCGGAACGACCCACTGGGCCTGGATTTAAGGTCTGTTTTGTGAGATTATTACTCCGCTAAATGCCAACGTCGGATACTATTGATATCGAGTCCGTATTCGAGCGTATTAAGTCACGTTAGCGTCCGATCATCATCGGGTGTTTTGTCGGAAGCTGCTATAGACACTAGCAGGCAAATTGCGGGTGTCTACACACATAACCCGAAAGGGTTAGTTTCGATGTCGTGATGTAGAGGGAGGCATAACGTTGCTAATTCAAATCTTCTAACGTAAATGTTTTCATAAAATCCCGACAACGGTGTTATAATCGTACATGTACACGATTATAGTACCGGAGGTCGAGTTAAATTCAAATCATGCGATATTTGCATTTAATTCGACCGACCGTCGATTTTGCACCCAAAAAAACGAAACGAGTTGACACTCGTACAGGGGCTACTCGACCGAGTGCATAAGTCACTCGATCGAGTAGCGTCCATCAGACTGGACAGAACCTTTTTTTGAGGGTCTACTCGACCGAGTGCGTAGGTCACTCGATCGAGTAGCGTCCATAACACTGGGCAGAACCTTTTTTTGAGGACACACTCGACCGAGTCAGACCATGACTCGACCGAGTGGGTCCTGTAACCCAGAAAACCGAGAGCTTGAATGCAACATTTTAAGCCTCGTCCCTTTTTACGACTTTTAGTCGACACGTGTAAAGCCAATCACGTGAACCCACTTTTCAAAACTCACGCTCATCACGACACCTTAACGACTTTGATCGATTTCTCGACGTGATAAGTCGGGACAAGGCATCGAGGCATAGGGTCGGGCTAGCATCACGCCTAGGTCCTACGTCTCCGTCCTTCATTTGATGTACAACATAATGTGGATTCAAACGGGGTTAGTCCGTCTACACGTTTCGCGGTCAAGTTTACATACGGGTCCGTTCCTATCTTTTTATTATCTATTGTTCCGTTTATTTTTGTATTGGCCGGGTTGTATTTCCGCCCGTGTAGCTTGTACGTTATTTATTTCCGAGTTTTATTTATTTACTTGCTTACCGCTTTATAAATGAACATCGCATGCCAAATCACTTTGACGTGAATCAAGATGCATTAAATGACGTAGTTAATCAACAACTCGCATGCTTAGCCCGAAAACGATGTTTGCATATCATTTAATCGTTTTACTAGCGCGCGCACACGAACACGAACGATGTCTTAGTAGAGGCCGCCATGTGCGGGCGGGGTTGGGTGTCCTTAGTGGGCTTCCCAACACGTACCATCACCCCTTACTCAGAACCTTGGTTTCTGGATGCCCGAAACCATTGGCGCAAGAGAGTCATTCTATATACGAAAGCCGGTTTAAACGGTATCGATATTGCAATGCAAAGGGACGAGCCCCATAAACTCTGAAATCGAAGCGGGCCGTACTTTGTGTACAGCCCATGACGACATAGAGTGGGCTCGTATGGTTCCGAATAACCACAAAATTCGGTGGCGACTCCATTTTGACTTAAATTTCGAACCCGAGAACAATCTCACCACGAGATTCATTCGCCTACCCAAACCCGCGCGTGGCCGCGTTGGGGTGGACCTACGTCATGTCCACACTTTTATTCCTCGCATTGAGGCTTTGACCATCATCTAATTGTTGGCGGACAATTTTCCAGATTTGTCGATCGTCTTACCAGTCACACTCTATTTTGCAGCAGCTTCCATCTGGAATCCTCTTTGAAGAACATGTACACCGTCATGAGTATTCTGAATCAAGAAGATAGCTACGTTCTCTTTTTGAGAAGTTGTGAGACATTTATATCTCATCTTGTATGTTGATCAAGAGTGTAAAACCAAGTTCTTATTTTATTTTTACTGCTTGTGAATGTGTAAATTATTTTTATTTGTCTCCTTACAAGGTGGAAGAAATCACCTTGTACTGTAAGAGAATGAAATAGTTGGAATTGGATGTGTACAACAAATGTGATCGATTGTAAGTACGTAGGTGGTAGTTTTGGAGGGAAAGAACATTGTACCCAAAAGTGGGTAGAAAGTTGGCGGGGAATTCAGATGTAATTGAAAGTGGGCTCTCATTTTGCTTTATGTAGTTACAACACTTTGTTAATCTTCATTTTGTACTTTGCTAATGATGCTTAGCTTATCTCATCCATTTGTACTCTTAATAATAAACAAAGACATTCTTAAAAATCATGCATAAAGTGAAATGGAAACTTGGACTTGAACGGATGGAGTATAATTATTGTAAATTTATTCTTGGATAGGTGGAAATTAAATGGACTATTCTACCCTTAAGTTTGTACTAACTAGCAACAAGAGGAAATGATCTGATCATAACAAAATTTCCGGAAAAACAAATGCTCTCTCCTCTCTCTACAAAAAAAGAAAAAAACCCCAAAACCGAAACCCTTATTGACCACCATCGCAACCACCACCACCATTTTCCTTCCTATCTTTCAATCTTCGCCGGAGATGGGGCTTTTATTAGCTCCATCTCCGGCCACTCGATCATCTTACACTTTTGATTGACCTTTCCTTTTCCACTGTCTCACTGTTTCCGTGCATTTGGGTTCGCTCACCGCCTCTCGATTTGTTGTGTCCTGAGTGTCTCGGCTAGAGTTTTGTCCTGATCCTTCCGCTCGATAGTCGTCTGTTGCGTCCTATCGTACACCGCCCCTTCTCCGGTTGTTGTCCTTTGTCTTTCCTCCTGTCGGCCGCCGACCCCGACTTCTGTTCGGTCACCAATGGTGTTGGTTTGTGGTCGGTTTTTTTGTTTGTTCTTGTTTTATGGTGATGGTCGTTTGTTTGATCGACTGGTTCCCATCAATTTCCTTTTTTTTAAAAGTAAAAAGAATCATTAAAAGGTTTATTTGATAAAGTTTTATCAAATCCAATCTACGTTCTCAATATCAAATTCAAGTCTTGTCTTTACTTTTTTAAGTTGTAAGGTTTTGGTTTTTGTCCTTGCATGTGTTGGTCTTCAACTTCTAGGGGTGTTTCCCCATCCCCTCGCCCTCATCCCCCATCTCTAGTAAGTTGTTGCCTTTTTTGTCTGTTTTTTCTTCTTCGGTCTCAGAGTTGTCTTGCATGGATGGTTAGGTGATCCCTCCTCCCCTTGCTCCCTTCCCCCATCATAGCCCTATGTAAGACGGTTTGAGATTATTTTTTTATGGGTTTTTTTAAGGTCTAGGGTGGTTAGAGGGTCTCGTAAGGGTCCGTTGTTGGTTATCGGTGTTCGACGGTTGTTCTAGTTGGTCTTTTGAATTGGGTGGTTTGGATTGAGCTCTTCTAACTCTCGTCGATTTGGCTCTTCTTTGTCGTGGGCGGTGAGTGATCCCCATTGCATGTGATCGTTGAGATTGTTTTCTTGGCTTGATTTTTCATTGGTGTAGTTTTGATCAAGTGTTTGGTTGACCTGAAATTAGGTTGGATTTTGGTATTGTGTGGTTTGGTTGTGGTGGTGGGCTCTCCTTTTCGATGAAATCTTTCTAATATATTATGCTACTTTTTATTTTCCTAATAATCTCCTACCTGTGTGTTGGTTCCACTTTGGTGGTCTTGGCTACGGTTATGGTTGGGGGGTGTTCATCTTTCCTTCTCGTGGGGTGATCTTTTCCCTTGGATAGTTGGTCTTTTGCTCGGCTTGTTCATTTACAAAGTTGCATGAGTTTTATCTTCATTTGGGACAGGTCTTTTGGTATGTTTTTCCCCGTTTTCTGTCTACGTCCTCGTGACGTAAGTGCAACTTGTTCTTGTCACATTCCCGATCAGTGGAGTAGGCTGTCTACCGTATTGATCAAGCATGAAGATGTGAAGTGTGCTGCAACTCGCGCCATTTTTACTGCTCATTACCGACACTTTGTTCTTAGGAGCCATCTTCATTTCTTTTATCCGTTCCTAGTATCTCTTAGCTATATGTTGTATTATGTAGTTTCTCAATCCCTAAACAAAAGAAGGCATAACTTAAAGGTTATTGTCCTAACTTTGTAATAGGGTGTATTTTGAACCGTTGGCAAAAAAAAAATTGTACGAACTAAGTAAATTTGTGTAAGTAGTTAATTGACAATTTTGTCCAATTTATGAGAGAACTCTGATTAGAGTTTTCTGAATGCACATGTTTCCACCTCAGCTGTGGTGACCTCTTCTTTTATAATATATACTCCCCCGACTCCCCGAGTTCCTATTTTTGTCATACTTTTCTTTTTGAGCTGAGTTTGATATTTGTCCCACTTTCCTTTTTAGGCTATCAATATGTGGTTCACATCTACTCTCCTATTT